>OX346219.1:14043072-15390763 GCA_947049295.1 Ligdia adustata | reverse complement strand
CTAACCTAACCTAACCTAACCTAACCTAACCTAACCTAACCTAACCTAACCTAACCTAACCTAACCTAACCTAACCTAACCTAACCTAACCTAACCTAACCTAACCTAACCTAACCTAACCTAACCTAACCTAACCTAACCTAACCTAACCTAACCTCTAACCTAACCTAACCTAACCTAACCTAACCTAACCTAACCTAACCTAACCTAACCTAACCTAACCTAACCTAACCTAACCTAACCTAACCTAACCTAACCTAACCTAACCTAACCTAACCTAACCTAACCTAACCTAACCTAACCTAACCTAACCTAACCTAACCTAACCTAACCTAACCTAACCTAACCTAACCTAACCTAACCTAACCTAACCTAACCTAACCTAACCTAACCTAACCTAACCTAACCTAACCTAACCTAACCTAACCTAACCTAACCTAACCTAACCTAACCTAACCTAACCTAACCTAACCTAACCTAACCTAACCTAACCTAACCTAACCTAACCTAACCTAACCTAACCTAACCTAACCTAACCTAACCTAACCTAACCTAACCTAACCTAACCTAACCTAACCTAACCTAACCTAACCTAACCTAACCTAACCTAACCTAACCTAACCTAACCTAACCTAACCTAACCTAACCTAACCTAACCTAACCTAACCTAACCTAACCTAACCTAACCTAACCTAACCTAACCTAACCTAACCTAACCTAACCTAACCTAACCTAACCTAACCTAACCTAACCTAACCTAACCTAACCTAACCTAACCTAACCTAACCTAACCTAACCTAACCTAACCTAACCTAACCTAACCTAACCTAACCTAACCTAACCTAACCTAACCTAACCTAACCTAACCTAACCTAACCTAACCTAACCTAACCTAACCTAACCTAACCTAACCTAACCTAACCTAACCTAACCTAACCTAACCTAACCTAACCTAACCTAACCTAACCTAACCTAACCTAACCTAACCTAACCTAACCTAACCTAACCTAACCTAACCTAACCTAACCTAACCTAACCTAACCTAACCTAACCTAACCTAACCTAACCTAACCTAACCTAACCTAACCTAACCTAACCTAACCTAACCTAACCTAACCTAACCTAACCTAACCTAACCTAACCTAACCTAACCTAACCTAACCTAACCTAACCTAACCTAACCTAACCTAACCTAACCTAACCTAACCTAACCTAACCTAACCTAACCTAACCTAACCTAACCTAACCTAACCTAACCTAACCTAACCTAACCTAACCTAACCTAACCTAACCTAACCTAACCTAACCTAACCTAACCTAACCTAACCTAACCTAACCTAACCTAACCTAACCTAACCTAACCTAACCTAACCTAACCTAACCTAACCTAACCTAACCTAACCTAACCTAACCTAACCTAACCTAACCTAACCTAACCTAACCTAACCTAACCTAACCTAACCTAACCTAACCTAACCTAACCTAACCTAACCTAACCTAACCTAACCTAACCTAACCTAACCTAACCTAACCTAACCTAACCTAACCTAACCTAACCTAACCTAACCTAACCTAACCTAACCTAACCTAACCTAACCTAACCTAACCTAACCTAACCTAACCTAACCTAACCTAACCTAACCTAACCTAACCTAACCTAACCTAACCTAACCTAACCTAACCTAACCTAACCTAACCTAACCTAACCTAACCTAACCTAACCTAACCTAACCTAACCTAACCTAACCTAACCTAACCTAACCTAACCTAACCTAACCTAACCTAACCTAACCTAACCTAACCTAACCTAACCTAACCTAACCTAACCTAACCTAACCTAACCTAACCTAACCTAACCTAACCTAACCTAACCTAACCTAACCTAACCTAACCTAACCTAACCTAACCTAACCTAACCTAACCTAACCTAACCTAACCTAACCTAACCTAACCTAACCTAACCTAACCTAACCTAACCTAACCTAACCTAACCTAACCTAACCTAACCTAACCTAACCTAACCTAACCTAACCTAACCTAACCTAACCTAACCTAACCTAACCTAACCTAACCTAACCTAACCTAACCTAACCTAACCTAACCTAACCTAACCTAACCTAACCTAACCTAACCTAACCTAACCTAACCTAACCTAACCTAACCTAACCTAACCTAACCTAACCTAACCTAACCTAACCTAACCTAACCTAACCTAACCTAACCTAACCTAACCTAACCTAACCTAACCTAACCTAACCTAACCTAACCTAACCTAACCTAACCTAACCTAACCTAACCTAACCTAACCTAACCTAACCTAACCTAACCTAACCTAACCTAACCTAACCTAACCTAACCTAACCTAACCTAACCTAACCTAACCTAACCTAACCTAACCTAACCTAACCTAACCTAACCTAACCTAACCTAACCTAACCTAACCTAACCTAACCTAACCTAACCTAACCTAACCTAACCTAACCTAACCTAACCTAACCTAACCTAACCTAACCTAACCTAACCTAACCTAACCTAACCTAACCTAACCTAACCTAACCTAACCTAACCTAACCTAACCTAACCTAACCTAACCTAACCTAACCTAACCTAACCTAACCTAACCTAACCTAACCTAACCTAACCTAACCTAACCTAACCTAACCTAACCTAACCTAACCTAACCTAACCTAACCTAACCTAACCTAACCTAACCTAACCTAACCTAACCTAACCTAACCTAACCTAACCTAACCTAACCTAACCTAACCTAACCTAACCTAACCTAACCTAACCTAACCTAACCTAACCTAACCTAACCTAACCTAACCTAACCTAACCTAACCTAACCTAACCTAACCTAACCTAACCTAACCTAACCTAACCTAACCTAACCTAACCTAACCTAACCTAACCTAACCTAACCTAACCTAACCTAACCTAACCTAACCTAACCTAACCTAACCTAACCTAACCTAACCTAACCTAACCTAACCTAACCTAACCTAACCTAACCTAACCTAACCTAACCTAACCTAACCTAACCTAACCTAACCTAACCTAACCTAACCTAACCTAACCTAACCTAACCTAACCTAACCTAACCTAACCTAACCTAACCTAACCTAACCTAACCTAACCTAACCTAACCTAACCTAACCTAACCTAACCTAACCTAACCTAACCTAACCTAACCTAACCTAACCTAACCTAACCTAACCTAACCTAACCTAACCTAACCTAACCTAACCTAACCTAACCTAACCTAACCTAACCTAACCTAACCTAACCTAACCTAACCTAACCTAACCTAACCTAACCTAACCTAACCTAACCTAACCTAACCTAACCTAACCTAACCTAACCTAACCTAACCTAACCTAACCTAACCTAACCTAACCTAACCTAACCTAACCTAACCTAACCTAACCTAACCTAACCTAACCTAACCTAACCTAACCTAACCTAACCTAACCTAACCTAACCTAACCTAACCTAACCTAACCTAACCTAACCTAACCTAACCTAACCTAACCTAACCTAACCTAACCTAACCTAACCTAACCTAACCTAACCTAACCTAACCTAACCTAACCTAACCTAACCTAACCTAACCTAACCTAACCTAACCTAACCTAACCTAACCTAACCTAACCTAACCTAACCTAACCTAACCTAACCTAACCTAACCTAACCTAACCTAACCTAACCTAACCTAACCTAACCTAACCTAACCTAACCTAACCTAACCTAACCTAACCTAACCTAACCTAACCTAACCTAACCTAACCTAACCTAACCTAACCTAACCTAACCTAACCTAACCTAACCTAACCTAACCTAACCTAACCTAACCTAACCTAACCTAACCTAACCTAACCTAACCTAACCTAACCTAACCTAACCTAACCTAACCTAACCTAACCTAACCTAACCTAACCTAACCTAACCTAACCTAACCTAACCTAACCTAACCTAACCTAACCTAACCTAACCTAACCTAACCTAACCTAACCTAACCTAACCTAACCTAACCTAACCTAACCTAACCTAACCTAACCTAACCTAACCTAACCTAACCTAACCTAACCTAACCTAACCTAACCTAACCTAACCTAACCTAACCTAACCTAACCTAACCTAACCTAACCTAACCTAACCTAACCTAACCTAACCTAACCTAACCTAACCTAACCTAACCTAACCTAACCTAACCTAACCTAACCTAACCTAACCTAACCTAACCTAACCTAACCTAACCTAACCTAACCTAACCTAACCTAACCTAACCTAACCTAACCTAACCTAACCTAACCTAACCTAACCTAACCTAACCTAACCTAACCTAACCTAACCTAACCTAACCTAACCTAACCTAACCTAACCTAACCTAACCTAACCTAACCTAACCTAACCTAACCTAACCTAACCTAACCTAACCTAACCTAACCTAACCTAACCTAACCTAACCTAACCTAACCTAACCTAACCTAACCTAACCTAACCTAACCTAACCTAACCTAACCTAACCTAACCTAACCTAACCTAACCTAACCTAACCTAACCTAACCTAACCTAACCTAACCTAACCTAACCTAACCTAACCTAACCTAACCTAACCTAACCTAACCTAACCTAACCTAACCTAACCTAACCTAACCTAACCTAACCTAACCTAACCTAACCTAACCTAACCTAACCTAACCTAACCTAACCTAACCTAACCTAACCTAACCTAACCTAACCTAACCTAACCTAACCTAACCTAACCTAACCTAACCTAACCTAACCTAACCTAACCTAACCTAACCTAACCTAACCTAACCTAACCTAACCTAACCTAACCTAACCTAACCTAACCTAACCTAACCTAACCTAACCTAACCTAACCTAACCTAACCTAACCTAACCTAACCTAACCTAACCTAACCTAACCTAACCTAACCTAACCTAACCTAACCTAACCTAACCTAACCTAACCTAACCTAACCTAACCTAACCTAACCTAACCTAACCTAACCTAACCTAACCTAACCTAACCTAACCTAACCTAACCTAACCTAACCTAACCTAACCTAACCTAACCTAACCTAACCTAACCTAACCTAACCTAACCTAACCTAACCTAACCTAACCTAACCTAACCTAACCTAACCTAACCTAACCTAACCTAACCTAACCTAACCTAACCTAACCTAACCTAACCTAACCTAACCTAACCTAACCTAACCTAACCTAACCTAACCTAACCTAACCTAACCTAACCTAACCTAACCTAACCTAACCTAACCTAACCTAACCTAACCTAACCTAACCTAACCTAACCTAACCTAACCTAACCTAACCTAACCTAACCTAACCTAACCTAACCTAACCTAACCTAACCTAACCTAACCTAACCTAACCTAACCTAACCTAACCTAACCTAACCTAACCTAACCTAACCTAACCTAACCTAACCTAACCTAACCTAACCTAACCTAACCTAACCTAACCTAACCTAACCTAACCTAACCTAACCTAACCTAACCTAACCTAACCTAACCTAACCTAACCTAACCTAACCTAACCTAACCTAACCTAACCTAACCTAACCTAACCTAACCTAACCTAACCTAACCTAACCTAACCTAACCTAACCTAACCTAACCTAACCTAACCTAACCTAACCTAACCTAACCTAACCTAACCTAACCTAACCTAACCTAACCTAACCTAACCTAACCTAACCTAACCTAACCTAACCTAACCTAACCTAACCTAACCTAACCTAACCTAACCTAACCTAACCTAACCTAACCTAACCTAACCTAACCTAACCTAACCTAACCTAACCTAACCTAACCTAACCTAACCTAACCTAACCTAACCTAACCTAACCTAACCTAACCTAACCTAACCTAACCTAACCTAACCTAACCTAACCTAACCTAACCTAACCTAACCTAACCTAACCTAACCTAACCTAACCTAACCTAACCTAACCTAACCTAACCTAACCTAACCTAACCTAACCTAACCTAACCTAACCTAACCTAACCTAACCTAACCTAACCTAACCTAACCTAACCTAACCTAACCTAACCTAACCTAACCTAACCTAACCTAACCTAACCTAACCTAACCTAACCTAACCTAACCTAACCTAACCTAACCTAACCTAACCTAACCTAACCTAACCTAACCTAACCTAACCTAACCTAACCTAACCTAACCTAACCTAACCTAACCTAACCTAACCTAACCTAACCTAACCTAACCTAACCTAACCTAACCTAACCTAACCTAACCTAACCTAACCTAACCTAACCTAACCTAACCTAACCTAACCTAACCTAACCTAACCTAACCTAACCTAACCTAACCTAACCTAACCTAACCTAACCTAACCTAACCTAACCTAACTAACCTAACCTAACCTAACCTAACCTAACCTTAACCTAACCTAACCTAACCTAACCTAACCTAACCTAACCTAACCTAACCTAACCTAACCTAACCTAACCTAACCTAACCTAACCTAACCTAACCTAACCTAACCTAACCTAACCTAACCTAACCTAACCTAACCTAACCTAACCTAACCTAACCTAACCTAACCTAACCTAACCTAACCTAACCTAACCTAACCTAACCTAACCTAACCTAACCTAACCTAACCTAACCTAACCTAACCTAACCTAACCTAACCTAACCTAACCTAACCTAACCTAACCTAACCTAACCTAACCTAACCTAACCTAACCTAACCTAACCTAACCTAACCTAACCTAACCTAACCTAACCTAACCTAACCTAACCTAACCTAACCTAACCTAACCTAACCTAACCTAACCTAACCTAACCTAACCTAACCTAACCTAACCTAACCTAACCTAACCTAACCTAACCTAACCTAACCTAACCTAACCTAACCTAACCTAACCTAACCTAACCTAACCTAACCTAACCTAACCTAACCTAACCTAACCTAACCTAACCTAACCTAACCTAACCTAACCTAACCTAACCTAACCTAACCTAACCTAACCTAACCTAACCTAACCTAACCTAACCTAACCTAACCTAACCTAACCTAACCTAACCTAACCTAACCTAACCTAACCTAACCTAACCTAACCTAACCTAACCTAACCTAACCTAACCTAACCTAACCTAACCTAACCTAACCTAACCTAACCTAACCTAACCTAACCTAACCTAACCTAACCTAACCTAACCTAACCTAACCTAACCTAACCTAACCTAACCTAACCTAACCTAACCTAACCTAACCTAACCTAACCTAACCTAACCTAACCTAACCTAACCTAACCTAACCTAACCTAACCTAACCTAACCTAACCTAACCTAACCTAACCTAACCTAACCTAACCTAACCTAACCTAACCTAACCTAACCTAACCTAACCTAACCTAACCTAACCTAACCTAACCTAACCTAACCTAACCTAACCTAACCTAACCTAACCTAACCTAACCTAACCTAACCTAACCTAACCTAACCTAACCTAACCTAACCTAACCTAACCTAACCTAACCTAACCTAACCTAACCTAACCTAACCTAACCTAACCTAACCTAACCTAACCTAACCTAACCTAACCTAACCTAACCTAACCTAACCTAACCTAACCTAACCTAACCTAACCTAACCTAACCTAACCTAACCTAACCTAACCTAACCTAACCTAACCTAACCTAACCTAACCTAACCTAACCTAACCTAACCTAACCTAACCTAACCTAACCTAACCTAACCTAACCTAACCTAACCTAACCTAACCTAACCTAACCTAACCTAACCTAACCTAACCTAACCTAACCTAACCTAACCTAACCTAACCTAACCTAACCTAACCTAACCTAACCTAACCTAACCTAACCTAACCTAACCTAACCTAACCTAACCTAACCTAACCTAACCTAACCTAACCTAACCTAACCTAACCTAACCTAACCTAACCTAACCTAACCTAACCTAACCTAACCTAACCTAACCTAACCTAACCTAACCTAACCTAACCTAACCTAACCTAACCTAACCTAACCTAACCTAACCTAACCTAACCTAACCTAACCTAACCTAACCTAACCTAACCTAACCTAACCTAACCTAACCTAACCTAACCTAACCTAACCTAACCTAACCTAACCTAACCTAACCTAACCTAACCTAACCTAACCTAACCTAACCTAACCTAACCTAACCTAACCTAACCTAACCTAACCTAACCTAACCTAACCTAACCTAACCTAACCTAACCTAACCTAACCTAACCTAACCTAACCTAACCTAACCTAACCTAACCTAACCTAACCTAACCTAACCTAACCTAACCTAACCTAACCTAACCTAACCTAACCTAACCTAACCTAACCTAACCTAACCTAACCTAACCTAACCTAACCTAACCTAACCTAACCTAACCTAACCTAACCTAACCTAACCTAACCTAACCTAACCTAACCTAACCTAACCTAACCTAACCTAACCTAACCTAACCTAACCTAACCTAACCTAACCTAACCTAACCTAACCTAACCTAACCTAACCTAACCTAACCTAACCTAACCTAACCTAACCTAACCTAACCTAACCTAACCTAACCTAACCTAACCTAACCTAACCTAACCTAACCTAACCTAACCTAACCTAACCTAACCTAACCTAACCTAACCTAACCTAACCTAACCTAACCTAACCTAACCTAACCTAACCTAACCTAACCTAACCTAACCTAACCTAACCTAACCTAACCTAACCTAACCTAACCTAACCTAACCTAACCTAACCTAACCTAACCTAACCTAACCTAACCTAACCTAACCTAACCTAACCTAACCTAACCTAACCTAACCTAACCTAACCTAACCTAACCTAACCTAACCTAACCTAACCTAACCTAACCTAACCTAACCTAACCTAACCTAACCTAACCTAACCTAACCTAACCTAACCTAACCTAACCTAACCTAACCTAACCTAACCTAACCTAACCTAACCTAACCTAACCTAACCTAACCTAACCTAACCTAACCTAACCTAACCTAACCTAACCTAACCTAACCTAACCTAACCTAACCTAACCTAACCTAACCTAACCTAACCTAACCTAACCTAACCTAACCTAACCTAACCTAACCTAACCTAACCTAACCTAACCTAACCTAACCTAACCTAACCTAACCTAACCTAACCTAACCTAACCTAACCTAACCTAACCTAACCTAACCTAACCTAACCTAACCTAACCTAACCTAACCTAACCTAACCTAACCTAACCTAACCTAACCTAACCTAACCTAACCTAACCTAACCTAACCTAACCTAACCTAACCTAACCTAACCTAACCTAACCTAACCTAACCTAACCTAACCTAACCTAACCTAACCTAACCTAACCTAACCTAACCTAACCTAACCTAACCTAACCTAACCTAACCTAACCTAACCTAACCTAACCTAACCTAACCTAACCTAACCTAACCTAACCTAACCTAACCTAACCTAACCTAACCTAACCTAACCTAACCTAACCTAACCTAACCTAACCTAACCTAACCTAACCTAACCTAACCTAACCTAACCTAACCTAACCTAACCTAACCTAACCTAACCTAACCTAACCTAACCTAACCTAACCTAACCTAACCTAACCTAACCTAACCTAACCTAACCTAACCTAACCTAACCTAACCTAACCTAACCTAACCTAACCTAACCTAACCTAACCTAACCTAACCTAACCTAACCTAACCTAACCTAACCTAACCTAACCTAACCTAACCTAACCTAACCTAACCTAACCTAACCTAACCTAACCTAACCTAACCTAACCTAACCTAACCTAACCTAACCTAACCTAACCTAACCTAACCTAACCTAACCTAACCTAACCTAACCTAACCTAACCTAACCTAACCTAACCTAACCTAACCTAACCTAACCTAACCTAACCTAACCTAACCTAACCTAACCTAACCTAACCTAACCTAACCTAACCTAACCTAACCTAACCTAACCTAACCTAACCTAACCTAACCTAACCTAACCTAACCTAACCTAACCTAACCTAACCTAACCTAACCTAACCTAACCTAACCTAACCTAACCTAACCTAACCTAACCTAACCTAACCTAACCTAACCTAACCTAACCTAACCTAACCTAACCTAACCTAACCTAACCTAACCTAACCTAACCTAACCTAACCTAACCTAACCTAACCTAACCTAACCTAACCTAACCTAACCTAACCTAACCTAACCTAACCTAACCTAACCTAACCTAACCTAACCTAACCTAACCTAACCTAACCTAACCTAACCTAACCTAACCTAACCTAACCTAACCTAACCTAACCTAACCTAACCTAACCTAACCTAACCTAACCTAACCTAACCTAACCTAACCTAACCTAACCTAACCTAACCTAACCTAACCTAACCTAACCTAACCTAACCTAACCTAACCTAACCTAACCTAACCTAACCTAACCTAACCTAACCTAACCTAACCTAACCTAACCTAACCTAACCTAACCTAACCTAACCTAACCTAACCTAACCTAACCTAACCTAACCTAACCTAACCTAACCTAACCTAACCTAACCTAACCTAACCTAACCTAACCTAACCTAACCTAACCTAACCTAACCTAACCTAACCTAACCTAACCTAACCTAACCTAACCTAACCTAACCTAACCTAACCTAACCTAACACCGCCAGAATGGCGGCATACCCACTAAAAACCTGGGGTGTTCTCCATCGAATCGCCATTTGTCGGAACATGGGATTACGTTAGTATTCCTTCCACGAACCGACGCGTGGTCTTTTCAGACCCCTTACACGGAGAGTTTTTGACTCCTCCCTCATAATGGCGATGTGTCAGAACACGAGACACATCGCGCATTCTCGGGAACGTTGCTCGATGGACGGCGGGTCCCCCCGAACCAGGCGTCCACAGTTCCCAATTAGAGACGGGTAGCGGTCATCAATTACCGTTACCAGTACTCAGTTTCCCATTCATTACGTGACAACGTCCATTTGCCCTTGCACTTCAGCGCTCGGCAATTGGGTCGTCCTTGACTGGGTGGTTGGAGCTGACCTTACGCCACGCCTTGCTTTCTTATTCCGCGGTGGGGAGCAAGCTTTACTACCCACGCGATGTTCAGCCCGCTTTCCAGCAGCTGCACAAACTGCGCAGTGCGGTGCGGCCGAGCAGCTGCCTGCCTTGTGGCCAGGGAGGCCGCAACGGTAGCATAAGGTGCTACGGTCCGTCTCGGCCTTGCACTGCTCCCGGACGTGTCCCACCTCTAGACAACGGAAACAGCGCAATGGTTTTTGTGTCAGCACATGAACCTGTGCTGACACCCAGCCTATGAGTAGTCGTCCGCCTTCGGACACCTTCTTTGCTGCGGCCACGGGGCAACGCACAAAAGCTGTGCCAAGGCCTGCAACGTTGCGACGAATGTCGCCCACCTTGATTCCGTCAGAAGCACATTGCCCTGCCGAAGCAATAGCCAACGCAACTTCTTTCGGTGTGACCGAGTCATCTAAGCCAGTGATGCGGAGTTCCGCGCATTTAACTGGCCTAGAGACCTTTAAGTCTCCTTCATCAGAGATCTCTCTCAACTTCGCAGCGAGAGAGTCCGCTAGCTCACCACTTGTGTCTCCCGGGATTTCCAGCATTCGAGCACCGGTGACAGCGACGCGGAACCCAAGCTGGGAAATGCCGAGCGATGCTAAATTAATTTTAGCTTTAGCAGCTAACAATGCCTTCGCATAAGTAAGGCCCTTCTCCACGCCACCAGGCTGAATCGTCAAGACGACAGCCGATGATTTCGGGGCGCGGAGTATAGGGCCGTCATTTTTGGCACGACGACGCGTCTGGTTTTCTTTCGTTTGGGGACGGGACCTCTGTGAATTTGCCGGAGCTTCCGCCGTACCAACCTTCTTTCTATTCTTCCCCTTTGAAACAACCCGTGCCCAACTCTCTGTGGGTGGGTCAATCGACGGGGGTGCATCTCCTCCGGTCACTGTAGCTTGTGGTCTACTGCCTTTCGCCACAGTTTTATTCTTCTGGCCTACTCTTTTCTTTCCCTTTCGAAGTTCAGGGTCAGGCTGAGTCATACTCGATGGAACAGAAGCACCAGATGGCCCGGGCTGAGGTTCCGGGACGTGGTTGGCGCCTCTGCGATCAGCGGCAAGCGGCGGGCGGATGCGTTGCTCCGGCAAGAGTCGCGGCTGCAAAGCCTCTAGCCGCGCGTTCACGTATTCACCGACTTGGCGCATAACTTTTTGTACCAGGCTATCATCTTCAGTAACGTCTACATTGCTAGGCGCTGAGCAACCTGCACCTGGTACCGCAGCCGCAACGCGCGCCTGCAGCTCCAACATCTCTTTACGGATATCAACGTTTTCTTTACGGAGATCCGCAACCTGCTCTTGCAAGCGCGCGTTAGCAGCCTGCAACCTCCTTGTCTCGTCTGAAGAAGACCTTTTTCGGAGGTCTTCTAGTGCCATTTTGATGTCAGCAGCTGCGTCCTTTAGGACACGTATGTACGTACCCTTTAAGTTTTTGGATTTTGTAGCCACCAGTTCTATGTTGGCTACAGAGTCCAAAACCCTCTTATTCAAATCAGAGGCCAAACTCTGAGTTTCAGGCAAATCTTCTGAAGATTCAGATAGCTGGCTCACTGAAACTCGTGTAAGATACCGGTTCCGGGCCGCTTCCGCAAGCTCTTGCTCGGCCCGGAGCTCCATCTCCTCGCGTTCTGCTGCAACAAGTGCAGCCTTTGCTGCGGCAAGACCAACATATTGTCCCGTTGTGGGCGGACGGCCCCGGCCACGCTTTTCCTTCACTGCAACGACTTTGGCAGCTGGAGCATCCGACCCACTGCCGGAGTTCGAGCATTCCTCGTCGTCACTTTTCCTTGAACGCCAGTTACGTTTTCTGCGTTCCGTCGCCCGAGAACTTACGCTCACCATACTCCCGACTGATGAACAATCGTCAGAATCTAGCACCTCAGGGCTACGCGCCTTCTCTATCCTCTCTCCTGTCTTACTTCCGTACGTCTGCGAATGATAAGTGCCCCCCCCAGAGTACGCGGGGCTGCGTGCCGACTTGTCGACACGGAGGGATTCCCACCTTCGTGGACCCTCCTGGGTAGTCATTTTCTTATCATTGTCTCCCATAGTTGTTTTTAGTTTTGTTTTTGTGGGCCTAGAGGCCGTGCTTCCCGCCGACCATGCCCGGTTCGCGAGCTCGAAGCTGTGACTCATAAACAAGGCACAGCTCCGAACTCCCACTCCGAACACTCCCCTCGGCGACCCACGAACCTTGAGACTTGGTGGCTTTCTGCCGCGACAGCACACGAATATCAAACAGACACGCGCACACTGTCGCAGCGGAAAGCAATCTACTGCCCGATCGGCAACATCCTCCTGATTCGTCCCTCAGATTTTAATCCTCAGGCACATCCTTCTACCCTGCCACCAATCCTCTCAAATGAGAGATATAGGCGAGGGCTCCACACGTCCGGGCAACTTGCCTCCGGACCGCCTTCTGCGCACGCTCCAGATAAAAGCTCTGGGGCGCGCGGAGAAGGCCCACCTCGGGTCACTCTTCGCTTCACCGCAAACCGTGCGGCTACTAAGCCCCCCCACCACGACAAGGTGTTGACCCACGGGGGGGAACCTAACCT
Organism: Ligdia adustata; assembly: GCA_947049295.1. Lineage (NCBI taxonomy): Eukaryota > Metazoa > Arthropoda > Insecta > Lepidoptera > Geometridae > Ligdia > Ligdia adustata. The sequence goes on along the minus strand of OX346219.1, from coordinate 15,377,055 downwards.
AACCTAACCTAACCTAACCTAACCTAACCTAACCTTTTTTTTTTTTTTTTTTTTTTTTTTTTACGTGGGGAAATGCATTTACGCATTCCCAACCGCCAGGGGGGACGGAAGGGATATGTCGGGCTCGACGTCAGAGACGCCCATACCGACTAAAACCCCACGATGTTCCCGCATCATGACTCAACGACGGGACCGCGGGACCGCTCGCGCATTCTCCGCAGTCCCGTCAGTTAGCGTCCTGGGTGGACCCGTCTCGGGAAGGGTTACCCCTTCCATACGACTCAAGCGATGCGCCGGGAACATGTACGGCGCATCACCTCTCTTAGACACCTTAGTTACTATCGGAGGTGTCGGACGCCCCCGCATCCGGCACCCCAGGCACTCTAAGCGGAGACGGGGTACGAGCTAGAATAGCCCGTCCCCTTGTCCGCACTCTCCGGCGCGGATGAGCGAGGGGATTCCGCTCCCGCTCTCGCTCCTCGTCTTCCCTTCTGGAGATCACTGTCTCACAGAAGGAGACCATCGCCTCCCACGACCTTTCGTCGCTGACCATCCTGTTAAGGACGGTGGGCAAGGAAAGGTCTGCCCCCACGACTGCGACCAAAGACCGTCGCGGTTCCGCTTCTGCCGGACAGGACTCAAGCGCATGCTGCGCAGTGTCCTCCGGCCATCCGCACTGGTGGCACACTGGAGTCTCTTCCCTTCCGGCTACATGACACAGGTATCTCCCGAAGCATCCATGCCCCGTAAGGACCTGCGTCAACCGGAAGGTTAGCACCCCGTGCTTCCGCTTTACCCACTCTACGAGTACGGGCTGGATCGCCTCAAGGAGACGTTGTGCTCCAGCTCCCCTCTGCGTGGGACCCGTCAGCAGACTCTGCCGCCACTCTTCCAGGGCCCTGTCCCTAGCACTCCTGCGCCACCGTACCACTTCCTGTGGCGCCGGGTGCATATTCCTCGCCCTCGCTTGAGCCCTTCGCCAGTAGACCGAGGACAAGACTTCAGCCTCAAGGTCCCACGGCAGTGAGCCAGCGAGTGCGCATGCCACCTCATGTGAGAGTGTGCAGTAGCCCCTACACACTCTCTTGGCCATCACGCGCTGCGAGCGCATCAACAGCGCCGACTCGCGGCGGTCAAGTGAACCCGCCCATATGGGGGCACCATATAGCGCCATTGAGCGCACTACCGCCATGTAAAGGTGGCGGCAGGTCCCATCTCCCCCGCCCAGGTTGGGGAGAAGCCGGCTTAACGCTGCAGCAGTACCCATTAATTTGGGTGTCAACTGTTGCAGATGTGTTCCGAACTTCCACCTGCTATCGAGCACAACACCGAGGTATTTCAGCGATGACCCGACAGAAATAGAAGTTCCTCCTACTACAATGTATGAGCCTGCAGGTGGCGCTTGCCGAGGACCATGAAAACAAATGGCCTCAGATTTATGAAGCGCCACCTCCAGACCCAACCTCCGAATCCTAGCAACCACTGATGCCACTCCAGCCGTTGCCAGTACCGACGCTTCTCGAAACGTCCGCCCTTTAGCGGTAACCAACGTGTCATCGGCGTAACACACTACGCCGACGCCACGAAGGTTAGCGCACCGAAGAACCCAATCATAGCCGATGTTCCACAGGAGTGGCCCTAAAGCTGACCCCTGCGGAACACCGCGAGTCATGGGACTCCGTTCCTCGCCCTGCATCGTTGGGAAGACTACCTCTCTATCGGAGAGATAATCCCCAACGAGACGCTCGAGATACCGGGGCACGCGATGGTACCTCAAAGCTCCCAATATAGTGGTCCACGGCAGGGTATTGAACGCGTTGGCTATGTCTAACGACACCGCCAACAACACCCCACCAGTGGAGCACGCTTTTTCGGAGAGATCTCGTACGCACGCAATAGCGTCTACCGTAGATCGACCTCTCCGGAATCCGAACTGAGATTCGGCCAAATTTGGCCCCACTCTCTCAAGATGCTTGACAAGACGGGCAGCGACGATCCGCTCCAACAACTTGCCCGCCTCGTCAAGCAACACAATCGGTCGGTATCCCGACGGCTCGTCCACTGGTCTCCCCTCCTTTCGAAGGAGCACCAATCTCCCTACCTTCCATCGCCGAGGGAATCTCCCCTCCTGCATGCAGCGGTTAAAGAGACCCCTCAGGCTAGGTTCCAGAGCGTCCTGAGCGAGGGCCCACGCACGGCCAGGTATGCCATCTGGCCCCGGCGCTGTGTTCTTGGCCCTCATTCTCAGGACAGCCGCTCCCAATTCTCCCTCGGATACATCGGGCGGCCGCTCTTCCTCGTCACGTCCGGTATTGTCATACCGTGTTGTCATCTCCGTGGGTGGGACAAAGTCGGTTCCCGGTCTACCGGGGAACAGTCCCTCTACCACTCGCTGAAGTGTCGCCGGCTGCAGCATACTGGTGACTGGAGGCGCCCACGGCCGAAGCTTTCGCCTAGCCATTAAATAGGGGCGCCCCCATGGGTCCCGCTCCAGAGTCTCCAGCAGCTGCCTCCATGCATCGGCTTTAGCCTCGGTGATGGCAACACGGAGAGCTTTGGACGCTTCTCTATAGGCGGCATAGAGAGCATCCGACTCACTGGCGTCCTGACGCCTTCGTCTCCGGTAACGTTGGTAGCGGCGACGCCTCGCTACACAACAGCGGCGGAGTTCAGCAATCTCCTCCGACCACCAATAGACCTGGCGCTTGGGCGGCAGTATCGTCGCGCGCGGCATCGCGGCATCACAAATGTGAGTCATTGCCGTGCATAGCGCGTCCGCTTCTGCGTCAATGTCGACGGGCTCCAGGGGTGGGGCATTCCATGCCTGAACAATGGCTGCCTCCTGCAGCAACTCCACATCCAGACGTTTGAGCACCCACCGTGGTCCAGACACGAGAGGCTCTCGCCCGTAGTCCTCCGCTGTAGACGAGGAGACGCTGAACCGAATGTAACGATGGTCGGATAGCGTCTCCTCGTTGACCAGAACCTCCCAGTCATGTACACGGCGCGCGAGTTCCGGAGTGGCCAGGGTTAGGTCGACCACTGACCCGCCCCGCATCCGCACGCACGTGTTTTCTGACCCCTGGTTGAGGATACAGAGACCCACTTCCGCCAACCACTCTTCCAATGGCCTACCCCGTGCATTGATCGTCGGAGACCCCCACGCCGTGGACTTGGCGTTGAAGTCTCCGAGGACTACAACAGGCAAAGGGCGACACTGACCCACCAGGGTCCCCACCTCAACGAGGAAGGCCTCAAAATCGGTGAGGGCTCTGTTGGGTGAAAGATATACCGCAACCACTACAGTCTCACCGACCCTCACCGCCACGTACCCCGAGCCTCGAGTCACGACGACGAGGGACGGGGAACGCACTGGCGACTGAGTGGTAACTGCCACCAGTCCATCAAGGTCCCCTACCCAGTCAGACCGAGATGGGACCACATACGGTTCGGCTACTGCAGCCACCTGGATTGACCACTCCGCCATACTCTGCAGGAGGAGATCCTGAGCGCGGGCGGAGTGGTTGATGTTTGCCTGGAGGAAAGTGAGAGCCATGCTAACTTTCCTCCATGGCAACCGTCTGCACCATTACGGGGCGAGCTGGCTGCGACTTGGAATTATTTGAAGTCGCAGACTGCTTCTTTCTCGCCCCTGTTTTAGTCGGGGGCTTGGCGCATGCCTTGCCCCCGGAGAGGTGGTTGGCTGGTCTTCCCGCTACTGCACATAGAGTGCAGTGTGGCGCAGCCGAACAGTCACTGGCCTTGTGACCCTTGTTGCCGCAACGGTGGCAGTCGTCACTACGGTCTACCTCGGATTGGCACTGGGCTCTGACGTGACCCAGTGCGAGGCACCGGTAGCAGCGTCGCGGCCTGGCGTCCAAGATCTGGACCTGCGCTGCCACCCATCCAACCATCACTCGACCGACACCTGCTATCTTCTTAGCGGCCGTCACGGGACACCTTACAAATGCAGTGCCCATACCCGCTGCCCCTTTTCGGATCTCTCCCACCTTAATGGAGGATACCGGACACCCCGCAGCTCCTGCAAGAGCCTCTGTCAGCTCGGTGGAGTTTACAGAGTCGTCCAAGCCACTCACGCGTAAATCCGCTGTTGTGGTCGGTCTTGACACCTGTATCTCCCCTTGAGCTCTGAACACTTCTCTGAGCTTTTCAGCCAGGGTGTCAGCTTTCAGATCTTTGTCCTCGCCCGGAACCTCCAGTATTCGAGCCCCAGTAGCTGCGGTCCTTATCTTTAGGGGCGGCACTCCAAGATCCGACAAATTAATGCGGTTCTTGGCCTCCATCAGCACTCCTGCATAAGTGAGGCCCTTCTCAGCCGCCCCCGGCTGCAGCGTGATTACCACGGCTGCAGTGCGAGGGGCTTTCAATTTAGCCACCTTTGCCTTCGCGGCTTGCGGAGGTACCACCTTTGGAGGCTGTGACCGCACGGGAGCTGATGACCTGGCTCTATTTTGCACGGCTGCACTACCACCTTTCTTTGAGCCTCGTTTTGTGACCTCAGCCCATGACCCCTGCATTGGACGCGGCGCAGGTGTAGATTCCAAATCTACGGTTGCAGCCGGTGTAGATTTCTTCTTTCTCTTACCCGCCCTCTTCGGTGCAGCACCCATGGATTTAGCACTAGGTGGAAAAGGTTGGGGAGGAGCAGCTGCCGCTGAGGATGTACTGGCTACTGGCGGTGCTACCTCACTGATTTGCTTGTCAGCAGCCAGAGGTGGCCGCACGCGTTTCTCTGGAAGCAGCCGGTCACTCATGCCCTCAAAACGGGCATCCATTAGAGTGCCAACATGCACCATGACCGCACGCTTAACCTCCTCGAGATCCAAAGAAGGAGCTGGAGCTGGTACCGAGACCGGAGGGAACGCTCGAGCGGCCCTCAACTCGCTTAATTCACGACGGATCTCTGTGAGTTCCGCTGTGAGCTTCTTGTTGGCCTCCATTAAGAGGCTGACCTCCTCGGGCATCGTGCGGTCGCGCAGCTCCTGGAAAGAGTCTTTTACAACTCGCGCAGCCTCGTTAAGGGCGGCCACAAATGTGCCCTTGAGGTTTTTAGACCTGGTGGCCACCTTTTTGATGGTGTCCACCGAGTCCATCACAAGCCTTTCAATATCGGCAGCGTCTCGCCCTTTGGCCTGCGGGCCCTTCATAAAGAAGGCCCGGGTTTTTTCCCTCTTTTGGCGCTGCTCTTCGGCCATCTGCCTTTCGGCCTCAAGCCGCAGCTCCTCTTCCTTGGCCTTATTTAATTCGGCTTTGGCTTTCGCTAGGCCAACATACTGCCCAGTGGTAGGCGGTCTGCCTCTTCCACGTCGGGGCGGAATCACCTCGGTCGACTCACTTGAGTTATCCGAGGCATTCCCCTCCATGCTCTTTCGGCGTTTCCGCCGATTCGCAGACGGTGACTCTTCGGTATCCAGAGATGCCACCGTCATCAAACTCGCGTCAGAGTCAGACTCTGACAAACCCTTGGCCGATGCCATCGAAAAGATGTTATCGACTTCGGACTCCTCCTCATTAGCGCATTGCGCTCCCCTCTTTACATCAAACTTATCTATATTTTTATTTAAAACAAACATTTTTGTTCCCACGAGTATGGCGGAAATATTCAGTCCACCCGGGCAGTGCCCCCTGTACCCGGGTAACCCTGTTACACCACGGAGGTCGGGCGGTATCCGTGGGTTGACCTCTAGTGGGCTGGTGCACTCCACCAGCCACCCTGTCAGGGCACCCACAGGCGGATGAGTCGACACCTGGGATTTTGAGGTTTTTTGTTTCGTGGTTGTCTCCACTGAAGCCGGCCAGTTAAGGCAAGCTCAACTCCAAGTCCGTCTCCGGACTTCCATCTACCCTTCAGCCCTACCACCAATCCTCTCAAAGGAGAGGTATAGGCGAGGGCTCCACACGTCCGGGCAGACTTGCCTCCGGACCGCCTTCTGCGCTCGCTCCAGATAAAAGCTCTGGGGCAAGCGCAGAAGGCCCACCACGGGTCACACTTCGCTTCACCGCAAACCGTGCGGCTACTAAGCCCCCCCACCACGACAAGGTAGTGACCCACGGGGGGGACGGGGGGGAACCTAACCTAACCTAACCTAACCTAACCTAACCTAACCTAACCTAACCTTTTTTTTTTTTTTTTTTTTTTCCCAGGAAAAATCCATTACGGATACCACCGGCTCGGGGGAGCGCGGTGGTTATGTGGGGCTAACTGATCAAGGACCAGTCTACCCACTAAAAAAAAAAAAAAAAAAAAAAAAAAAAAAAAAAAAAAAAAAAAAAAAAAACCTGGGGTATTCCACCTCGGCGATGTGTGCTGTGGCTGCCGGCACGCGTTAGCATTCTTCGGCGGCTTCAGCATCGCTAGTCATATTGGACACAGACTCTATAATTTTCTCTCCATTCTGCTTTGAGACGATGTGTGGGAACACGACACACATCGTGCATCCTCAGGGAGCTGACTCAGCCTGAGTGGCGGGTTCCCCCGAGTCCGCCACCCTGAGTTCCCCGTTAAGGCGGTAGATGGCGATCATGGGCTAGCCGTCTACGCCCTATTCTCCTGCGGCGAATTGGACCGCTGGTTGGATCATCTTCTCTTATCCGCTCTGCAAGCTCTTTTTCGGCCATAACATTCTCTGCGAATGAAAGCACCGCTTCCCAGGCCTCTTCATTAGCAACCATCGAAGCGACAACGGCTTTTAATGTGAGGTCCTGTCCAATCACCGCAACTAGATCATTGCGCATTCGTGCCCAACCCAAACATTCGGCAAGAGTGTGCTGTGCCGTATCCTCAATGCTACTGCAATGGTGGCATGAGACGTTAGGTTCTCTGCCTGCAATTTGGCATAAATATTTGCCAAAACAGCCATGCCCCGTCAAGATTTGCGTCAGATGAAAAGACAACACACCATGACTTCTGCGAAGCCACGCTTTCATTACCGGTTCGATGGCTTCGATGGTTCTATGACCAGCACTCGGATTTGCTAGTCTTTCTTTCCATGATGACAGAAGCCGTCGACGAAATATTTGTTTCGAGCGCCTTATAATCTCTGGTTGTACACGCTCGCCATGCAGGCGCCTCCTCACGTTGGTATGATATACAGAAGCAAGTACTTCTGCATCCAAATCCCACGGTGGAGTACCAGCAAGCAAGCATGCTGCTTCGTAGGAAACGGTACTGTACCCTCGAACAGCTCTTACCGCCATGACTCTTTGCGGTCGGCGCAGGAGAGTTTTGTTTGCATTACACATTGAGCCAGCCCAGACAGGTGCTCCGTATAAGGCCATTGACCTTACTACGCCGGTGTACAGACGACGGCTACTTGTATCTGGTCCTCCAATATTTGGTAATAATCCACTTAATGCACCAGCCGTTTTTATCAATTTGGGAGCTAGGCACTTAAAATGTTCTTTGAAATTCCAGCGGCTGTCAAGTATTAGACCAAGGTATCGTAGGGTAGATTTGACGTTGATAGAAACGCCACCAACAATTATATTAGAGTCGGTTGGTGGAGCTCTTCTAGGCCCGTGAAAGCACACGGCTTCTGCTTTGTTAAGAGCTACCTCCAGGCCTAAACTTCTGATTCTGGCCACAACCTGTGCTACCCCAGCCGTTGCAAGTATTGCCGCTTGCCTAAAGTCAGAACCACGGGCTGTAACTAGAGTGTCATCCGCGTAACAAAATACGTTAACTCCGCACAGATTATCACCCCGCAGAACTTGGTCATATCCTAAGTTCCACAAGAGCGGACCTAAGACCGACCCCTGTGGAACACCACGAGTTACGTCTCGTTTTTGCCAATAGTCACGCATGGGGTACTTGACAGCCCGATCACAAAGATACGCTTCAATTATGTTTCGCAAGTACACAGGAACGCAGTGAAACCTTAACGCTTCTGTAATATGTATCCAAGGGAGGGAATTAAAAGCATTGGCGATATCAAGTGATACCGCCAAGACGACCTCACCTTGAGACACTGCTTCTTCTGTAAGTGTTTTCACACGCAGGATTGCATCTATTGTAGAGCGACCTCGGCGGAAACCAAATTGATGGTCACTTAGGTTCGGACCAATGCTCTCCAGGTGTTGGACGAGACGAGCTGAAATTATCCGCTCAAAAAGTTTGCCTATTTCGTCCAACAGCACAATAGGCCTGTAGGCTGATGGAGAGTCGGCTGGTCGGCCTTCTTTCTTCAACAGGACAAGTTTTCCAACTTTCCATCCTCGTGGAAACCATCCTTGTTCTAGACAAGCATTAAATAGCTGTCTCACCCGAAGTTCTAGTACGCCATTTTCCCCTCTGATAGCCAGTACCCAAGCTTTCCCGGGTAAACCATCAAGTCCAGGTGCTGCACTTTTGGCTTGTAGTCTTAGTACTGCAGCTTCTAATTCTCCTTCTGTGACCAATGGCACTTCTTCACCGAAGTTGTTTTGTGCTGAATGTATACTAACGGCATCACCATCATCAGGAAATAATGTCGCTACTATACGCTCTAACAGTTCAGGCTGAAGACTTTGCGTCAAAGGCGGAGCCCAAGGACGAAGTTTACACCTCACCATTTTGTAGGGACGCCCCCATGGGTCTCGAGTTAAGGTATCAAGCATTTCTTGCCGAGCTAGGGTCTTAGCCTTCCTGATAGCCATTTGAAGTGTTTTGACCTTCTGTTTGTATAAGTCATAGTATTGGTCTACCTGCTCTTCATTATTATTTCTTCTACCCCGGTGTCTTGTGTAAGTCCGCCTTGCTGCAACACAATCAGCACGTAAATGGGCAATCTCCTGGGACCACCAGTAAACTTGACGTTTCGGAGTGAATGGACCAGCTCGTGGCATGGCTGCATCACATATAGACGACATGGTGTCACTCAGCCGTGCAGCTTCAGTTTCTACTTCCATCGGATATTCAGAGCCTGATATCCACGCTTGCACTATGGTTGCTTCCTTGAAAAGGTCACGATTCAAGTGCTTCAGCACCCAACGAGGACCATCTCTATGTGGTAGATTATTTTGCCTTCGTGAGGTGGCTTCTGATGAAACGACCTCAAAACGAATGTATCGATGATCCGAAGAGCACTCTACATCGACCAAAACCCGCCAGTTATTGATGCGACGTGCCAATATACCACTCGCAAACGTAACGTCTACGATGGATTCACCTTGAGGACGCACACACGTACTAACTACACCCTGGTTTAGCACTGTCAAACCTTTCGATGTCATCCATTCCTCCAACACTTCTCCACGAGCATTTACTACAGGAGATCCCCATAATGGCGATTTGGCATTGAAATCTCCAGCAATGAGAACATGAGCCGGACGCCATTCTGCGAGTATAGCTTCCAAATCATGAAGCTGCTGCTCAAATTCAACCATATGACGATTGGGTGAGCAGTATACACCAACGACCATTATGCCTGCCAGCGAGACTGCAACACATCCTTGTCCCTTTTTTATCTTTTCAAAGGACGGGCAGCCTGCTGTAACATTGGCCATTATGGCAACAGTGTTAGAGTTGTTTCCTACCCAATTTTCTCTATCCGGGATAAGGTATGGCTCGCAAACCACCACAACATGAATCGACCACTGCGTCGCGCTCTGGATCAGTAGATCTTGGGCTGCGGAGCAGTGATTCATATTCGCCTGTAGAAATTTCAAATTCATACTATTCGGTTGTCATTGAAACCGCCTCTTCCTGTGAACTAGCAGGATTGATCGTCTGTGTTAAGGATTTACTTCCAAAACCAGCTCTATTCCCATATCGTGTCGTTTTTAATGCATAACAATTCTTGTTGCCTACTCGGTGTCCTGCTGGTTTGCTAGCCGCAGCACATATGGAGCAGTGCGGCTCACTCAAGCATTGCTTGGCTATATGTCCTACCTTTCCGCATCGGTAGCATTGGTCACTGCGATCAACCTCTGATCTGCATTGCTGCTTAACGTGTCCAAATTCTAGACATCGATAGCATGAAAGGGCTTTCGGAGCGAACAATTTAACTTGTGCTGCAACCCACCCAACTAACAATCGACCATTTGCAGCTACTTTTTTTGCAGCTACAATTGGGCATCTAAGCCACAAAGCTCCTAAGCCATTGAAATCTTGCTTGATTTCGCCATGTTTGATGGAGTCAACGGTACAACCGCCAACCCTACTCACCGCAGATGCAACTTCTCCTGGAGATACAGAGTCATCAAGACCGCTGATGCGCATTTCTGCACATTTAACAGGCCTCGAAACTCGTGCCATTTCAGGGGGGAGGACTTCACGCAGTTTCTTTGCTAATTCATCAGCTCGCACACCACTAGTTGCCCCTGGTACTTCCAGGATACGAGCTCCAGTAGCTGCCTGTCTAAGGCGCAGGCCAGATATGCCTAGGTCGTTAAGATTAATCTTCCGTTTTGCTTCGGCCAATACTTCAGCATAACTGACTCCCGTTTGCTGTATTGTAATAACTACAGCTGACGAGCGTGGAGGCCGGAGCTTTGGCGAAAATGTAGATTTTCTTTGGTGCTGCGGTGTCCGCGTCTGCAATGGTTGTTGTGATGATGCCGGGATTGTCGTCACATTTTTCTTTCTTTTACGTCGTCGCTTACCGGACACGAGTGTCCAGACCGGTTCTGTGGACGTCGACGCCGGTGGTAACAAACGTTGACTCGTCAAAAGATCAGCTTGTGTTGCGCCAAAACCTCCTCCCGTCTTCTCGTTCTCCTTGTGTTTAACTTTAGGAGAAGGGGTAGACACTATAGGACTTTTGTTCCTTTTTTCGTTTCTTTTATCCGCTGCTAATGGGGGACGAATCCGTTTAGCAGGGAGAAGCCTATCTTCAATTGCCTCCAGTCTAGCGTTCATCATATTCCCAATTTTAACCATGATTTCCCGTTCACGGTCATCGTCTCCTGAGGTAGAGGGACGCACCATCTCCGAGTCTGTTTGATATGAAGAAGGCAAGGGACAATCTTGCCAGCACGCTTTCTTCATTTCATCCTTCATTTGAGTGACCTCTTGGCGAAGTTCTCTCATTTCTTGTTTAAGACGAACATTTTCTGCCTTAAGTAAGCGCGTCTCATCCGAAGTTGAATGCTGAACTAACTCCAAGACAGCATTTTTTATGATAGCTGCAGCCTGATTGAGATCACGAACAGAAGTGCCTTTAAGATTGCCAGATTTTTTGGCTATCGTTTGAACCAAGTCAACGCTTTTCAACACCATTTCAGTAAGATCAGATGCGGTCTTGGTGTCCGGATCATTAACACGCAAATCGGCTAACCGAGATGCACTTGCACTTCTCATCTTTTGTGCAGCTTCTGTGATGTCTATCTCAGAGGACACTTTAAAATCTTCTTTGCACACAGTCTTACGCACAGCTTTCGACTTGGCACCACTATTTGTCGAATATTGGCCCTTGCTTTTTCTTGCCAGTTGCGTATACTCACTTTGTTCCTCGCCTGCAGCTGATTCAGCATCAGAGAGCGTTTCATCGTTCTTCCGTTTTCTAGTCGATTCTTCTTTTCTCCAAAATTTTGCTAAACGGGAGTATCTTATGCCATCTGCCGTTTCTGTGCTCATAACAGAATCTGTATCTGACTCTGAAGCCCGAACTCTTGTGGCAAGTGCCACGCCTTCTTTGCTTAGTTCGCAAGGGCTGATAAACACGTTAGCCTCCCTTATCCCTTCTAGATCGGAATCCATTTGTAACGTGTCGCCGGTTTGAGGGCCCGTAAGCGCCTCATCTACTTTCGAGATATCATCGTTGTCCAAAGTCTTGCCGAGGTCAGTTTTGTTGAATTTAATTATAAGGCGATTGTTGCCCCCCCCAGAATACGAAGGGCAGCCTCCTGTAGGAGGGCGGGATTTCCCGGCATAAGCCGATGTACCCGCCTGGGGTAGTTTTACATTCTCTTTGCAATCAGCCATTATTATAAATGGTAGTTTAAAGGCATACCAGCTTGCCTCTCCTAAACACTCTTAAATAAGAAACGAGACGATAGATTAGGATAAAAGTGGCAAGAGAAAGAGGAATATCAGTATACTAAAATATGCTCATAATTATGGTTTCTATACTTACATAATAACTATTAAATATAACAATATTATACATAGAGATAGGATACTTAGATACTTATATAATAATGCAAGCAAACTAAATTTGCCTTCAGACCTAGTCCATATATAATGGATTGGCCCCTGAAGAACCGTTCCCTATAACCCAAATCCATCGCTATTTCTCCTAACCTTGAGAAATATGAAGAGGGCATCTGGATCGCAGCCATACGGCTTGATCAAGTCAGCTTGCGCTAAGGGCTCCACACGTCCGGGCAGACTTGCCTCCGGACCGCCTTCTGCGCTCGCTCCAGATAAAAGCTCTGGGGCGCGCGGAGAAGGCCCACCTCGGGTCACTCTTCGCTTCACCGCAAACGGTGCGGCTACTAAGCCGCCCCACCACGACAAGGTGTTGACCCACGGGGGGGAACCTAACCTAACCTAACCTAACCTAACCTAACCTAACCTAACCTAACCTAACCTAACCTAACCTAACCTAACCTAACCTAACCTAACCTAACCTAACCTAACCTAACCTAACCTAACCTAACCTAACCTAACCTAACCTAACCTAACCTAACCTAACCTAACCTAACCTAACCTAACCTAACCTAACCTAACCTAACCTAACCTAACCTAACCTAACCTAACCTAACCTAACCTAACCTAACCTAACCTAACCTAACCTAACCTAACCTAACCTAACCTTTTTTTTTTTTTTTTTTTTTTTTTTTTTTTTTTACGTGGGGAAATGCATTTACGCATTCCCAACCGCCAGGGGGGACGGAAGGGATATGTCGGGCTCGACGTCAGAGACGCCCATACCGACTAAAACCCCACGATGTTCCCGCATCATGACTCAACGATGGGACCGCGGGACCGCTTGCGCATTCTCCGCAGTCCCGTCAGTTAGCGTCCTGGGTGGACCCGTCTCGGGAAGTGTCTCCCCTTCCATACGACTCAAGCGATGCGCCGGGAACATTTTCGGCGCATCACCTCTCTTAGACGCCTTCGTTACTATCGGAGGTGTCGGACGCCCCCGCATCCGGCACCCCAGGCACTCTAAGCGGAGACGTGGTACGAGCTAGAATAGCCCGCCCCCTTGTCCTCACTCTCCGGCGCAAATGAGCGAGGGGATTCCGCTCCCGCTCTCGCTCCTCGTCTTCCCTTCTGGAGATAACAATCTCACAGAAGGAGACCATAGCCTCCCACGACCTCTCGTCGCTGACCATCCTGGTAAGGAGGGTGGGCAAGGAAAGGTCTGCCCCCACGACTGCGACCAAAGACCGTCGCGGTTCCGCTTCTGCCGGACAGGACTCAAGCGCATGCTGCGCAGTGTCCTCCGGCCATCCGCACTGGTGGCACACTGGAGTCTCTTCCCTTCCGGCTACTTGACACAGGTACCTCCCGAAGCATCCATGCCCCGTAAGGACCTGCGTCAACCGGAAGGTTAGCACCCCGTGCTTCCGCTTTACCCACTCTACGAGTACGGGCTGGATCGCCTCAAGGAGACGGTGTGCTCCAGCTCCCCTCTGCGTGGGACCCGTCAGAAGACTCTGCCGCCACTCTTCCAGGGCTCTTTCCCTGGCACTCCTGCGCCACCGTACCACTTCTTGAGGCGCCGGGTGCATATTCCTCGCCCTCGCTTGAGCCCTTCGCCAGTAGACCGAGGACAAGACTTCAGCCTCAAGGTCCCACGGCAGTGAGCCAGCGAGTGCGCATGCCACCTCATGTGAGAGTGTGCAGTAGCCCCTACACACTCTCTTGGCCATCACGCGCTGCGAGCGGATCAACAGCGCCGATTCGCGACGGTCAAGTGAACCCGCCCATATGGGGGCACCATATAGCGCCATTGAGCGCACTACCGCCATGTAAAGGTGGCGGCAGGTCCCATCTCCCCCGCCCAGGTTGGGGAGAAGCCGGCTTAACGCTGCAGCAGTACCCATTAATTTGGGTGTCAACTGTTGCAGATGTGTTCCGAACTTCCACCTGCTATCGAGCACAACACCGAGGTATTTCAGCGATGACCCGACAGAAATAGAAGTTCCCCCTACTACAATGTATGAGCCTGCAGGCGGCGCCTGCCGAGGACCATGAAAACAAATGGCCTCAGATTTATGAAGCGCCACCTCCAGACCCAACCTCCGAATCCTGGCAACCACTGATGCCACTCCAGCCGTTGCCAGTACCGACGCTTCTCGAAACGTCCGCCCTTTAGCGGTAACCAAAGTGTCATCGGCGTAACACACTACGCCGACGCCACGAAGGTTAGCGCACCGAAGAACCCAATCATAGCCGATGTTCCACAGGAGTGGCCCTAAAGCTGACCCCTGCGGAACACCGCGAGTCATGGGACTCCGTTCCTCGCCCTGCATCGTTGGGAAGACTACCTCTCTATCGGAGAGATAATCCCCAACGAGACGCTCGAGATACCGGGGCACGCGATGATACCTCAAAGCTCCCAATATAGTGGTCCACGGCAGGGTATTGAATGCGTTGGCTATGTCCAGCGAGACCGCCAACAACACCCCACCAGTGGAGCACGCTTCCTCGGAGAGATCTCGTACGCACGCAATAGCGTCTAGCGTAGATCGACCTCTCCGGAACCCGAACTGAGATTCGGCCAAATTTGGCCCCACTCTCTCAAGATGCTTGACAAGGCGGGCAGCAACGACCCGCTCCAACAGCTTTCCCGCCTCGTCAAGCAACACAATCGGTCGGTATCCCGACGGCTCGTCCACTGGTCTCCCCTCCTTTCGAAGGAGCACCAATCTCCCTACCTTCCATCGCCGAGGGAATCTCCCCTCCCGCATGCAGCGGTTAAAGAGACCCCTCAGGCTAGGTTCCAGAGCGTCCTGAGCGAGGGCCCACGCACGGCCAGGTATGCCGTCAGGCCCCGGCGCTGTGTTCTTGGCCCTCATTCTCAGGACAGCCGCTCCCAATTCTCCCTCGGATACATCGGGCGGCCGCTCTTCCTCGTCACGTCCGGTATTGTCATACCGTGTTGTCATCTCCGTGGGTGGGACGAAATCGGTTCCCGGTCTTCTGGGGAACAGTCCCTCTACCACTCGCCGAAGTGTCGCTGGCTGCAGCGTACTGGTGACTGGAGGCGTCCACGGCCGAAGCTTTCGCCTAGCCATTAAATAGGGGCGCCCCCATGGGTCCCGCTCCAGAGTCTCCAGCAGCTGCCTCCACGCATCGGCTTTAGCCTCGGTGATGGCAACACGGAGAGCTTGGGACGCTTCTCTATAGGCGGCATAGAGAGCATCCGACTCACTGGCTTCCTGACGCCTTCTCCTCCGGTAACGTTGGTAGCGGCGACGCCTCGCTACACAACAGCGGCGGAGTTCAGCAATTTCCTCCGACCACCAATAGACCTGGCGCTTGGGCGGCAGTATCGTCGCGCGCGGCATCGCGGCATCACAAATGTGAGTCATTGCCGTGCATAGCGCGTCCGCTTCTGCGTCAATGTCGACGGGCTCCAGGGGTGGGACATTCCATGCCTGAACAATGGCTGCCTCCTGCAGCAATTCCACATCCAGACGTTTTATCACCCAACGTGGTCCAGACACGAGAGGCTCTCGCCCGTAGTCCTCCGCTGTAGACGAGGAGACGCTGAACCGAATGTAACGATGGTCGGATAGCGTCTCCTCGTTGACCAGAACCTCCCAGTCATGTACACGGCGCGCGAGTTCCGGAGTGGCCAGGGTAAGGTCGACCACTGACCCGCCCCGCATCCGCACGCACGTGTTTTCTGACCCCTGGTTGAGGATACAGAGACCCACTTCCGCCAACCACTCTTCCAATGGCCTACCCCGTGCATTGATCGTCGGAGACCCCCACGCCGTGGACTTGGCGTTGAAGTCTCCGAGGACGACGACAAGCCAAGGGCGACACTGACCTACCAGGGTCCCCACCTCAACGAGGAAGGCCTCAAAATCGGTGAGGGCTCTGTTGGGTGAAAAATACACCGCAACCACTACAGTCTCACCGACCCTCACCGCCACGTACCCCGAGCCTCGAGTCACGACGACGAGGGACGGAGTACGCACTGGCGACTGAGTGGTAACTGCCACCAGTCCGTCAAGGTCCCCAACCCAGTCAGACCGAGATGGGACCACATACGGTTCGGCTACCGCAGCCACCTGGATTGACCACTCTGCCATACTCTGCAGGAGGAGATCCTGAGCGCGGGCGGAGTGGTTGATGTTTGCCTGGAGGAAAGTGAGAGCCATGCTAACTTTCCTCCATGGCAACCGTCTGCACCGGTACGGGGCGAGCTGGCTGCGACTTGGAATTATTTGAAGTCGCAGACTGCTTCTTTCTCGCCCCTGTTTTAGTCGGGGGCTTGGCGCATGCCTTGCCCCCGGAGAGGTGGTCGGCTGGTCTTCCTGCTACTGCACATAGAGTGCAGTGTGGCGCAGCCGAACATTCACTGGCTTTGTGGCCCTTCTTACCGCAACGATGGCAGTCATCGCTCCGGTCTACCTCGGATTGGCACTGAGCCCTAACATGACCCAGAGCCAAGCACCGGTAGCAACGACGCGGTCTGGCGTCCAAGATCTGGACCTGCGCCGCCACCCAGCCAACCATTACCCGCCCGACACCAGCAATCTTTTTAGCGGTCGTCACGGGACACCTCACAAATGCAGTGCCCATGCCCGCTGCCCCCTTTCGTATCTCTCCCACCTTAATGGAGGATACCGGACACCCCGCAGCGCCTGCAAGAGCCTCTGTCAGCTCGGTGGAGTTTACAGAGTCGTCCAAGCCACTCACGCGTAAATCCGCTGTTGTGGTCGGTCTTGACACCTGTATCTCACCTTGAGCTCTGAACACTTCTCTGAGCTTCTCAGCCAGGATGTCGGCTTTCAGCTCTTTGTCCTCGCCCGGAACCTCCAGTATTCGAGCCCCAGTAGCCGCGGTTCTAATCTTTAGGGGCGGCACTCCAAGATCCGACAAATTAATGCGGTTCTTGGCCTCCGACAGCACTCCTGCATAAGTGAGGCCCTTCTCAGCCGCCCCCTGCTGCAGCGTGATTACCACGGCTGCAGTGCGAGGGGCTTTGAGTTTAGGCGCCTTCGACTTCGCTTTTTGCAGGGTTTTCGTGTTTGAGGCCTGTGTCCGCACTGGAGCTGACGACCTAGCACTGCTCGGCCCTGCCACACCTGCACCTTTCCTGGATCTTCGCTTTGTAACCTCAGCCCATGACTCCTGCACTGGAGCGGCTGGACGCTGTGCAGGCGTAAGACCCGGATCTACGGTTTCGGTCAGTGCAGCCTTCCCATTTTTCTTTCCCGCCCTCTTTGATGCAGAACCCTTAACGGCTTTTGCAGCAGTTGGAAGAGGTTGGAGGGAGGCAGCAGCAACCGTGGATGTACTAGCTACTGACGGTGCTACCTCACTACCTCGCCTATCAGCAGCTAGAGGCGGCCTCACTCGCTTTTCTGGAAGCAAGCGGTCATTGATGACCTCCAAACGGGCATCCATCATTGTACCGACATGCACCATGACCGCACGTTTCACCTCCTCAAGATCCAAAGCCGGAGCACTAGCTAGTACCGAGGCTGGAGGGCACGCTCGAGCGGCCCTCAACTCGCTTAATTCACGACGGATTTCTGTGAGTTCCGCCGTGAGCTTCTTGTTGGCCTCTATTAAGAGGCTAACCTCCTCGGGCATCGTGCGATCGCGCAGCTCCTGGAAGGAGTCTTGCACGACTCGCGCAGCCTCGTTTAGGGCGGCTACAAAAGTGCCCTTCAGGTTTTTAGACCTGGTAGCCACCTTTTTGATGGTGTCCACCGAGTCCATCACCAGCCTTTCAATATCGGCAGCGTCTCGCCCTTTGGCCTGCGGGCCCTTCATAAAGAAGGCCCGGGTTTTTTCCTTCTTTTGGCGCTGCTCTTCGGCCATCTGCCTTTCAGCCTCAAGCCGCAACTCTTCTTCCTTGGCCTTATTTAATTCGGCTTTGGCTTTCGCTAGGCCAACATACTGCCCAGTGGTAGGCGGTCTGCCTCTTCCACGTCGGGGCGGAATCACCTCGGTCGACTCACCTGAGTTATCCGAGGCATTCTCCTCCATGCTCTTTCGGCGCTTCCGCCGATTTGCAGACGGTGACTCTTCGGTATCCAGAGATGCCACCGTCATCAAACTCGCGTCAGAGTCAGACTCTGACAAATCCTTGGCCGATTCCATCGAAAAGATGTTATCGACTTCGGACTCCTCCTCATTAGCGCATTGCGCTCCCCTCTTAACATCAAACTTATTTTTATTTTTATTTAAAAGAAACATTTTTGTTCCCACGAGTATGGCGGAAATATTTAGTCCACCCGGGCAGTGCCCCCTGTACCCGGGTAACCCTGTTACACCACGGAGGTCGGGCGGTATCCGTGGGTTGACCTCTAGTGGGCTGATGCACTCCACCAGCCACCCTGTCAGGGCACCCACAGGCGGATGAGTCGACACCTGGGATTTTGAGGTTTTTTGTTTCGTGGTTGTCTCCACTGAAGCCAGCCGGTTAAGGCAAGCTCAACTCCAAGTCCGTCTCCGGACTTCCATCTACCGGACCGCCTTCTGCGCTCGCTCCAGATAAAAGCTCTGGGGCGCGCGCAGAAGGCCCACCACGGGTCACGCTTCGCTTCACCGCAAACCGTGCGGCTACTAAGCCCCCCCACCACGACAAGGTGGTGACCCACGGGGGGGAACCTAACCTAACCTAACCTAACCTAACCTAACCTAACCTAACCTAACCTAACCTAACCCAGTTGCGCGCAAGCCCTCACAGAAAGCGCTTCATTTTTCTAATAATTTTTAACTCGCTCCGCAACAGAAACACGAAGAAAAATCGATAAAAATAGTAAAAAGTGTTTAAATACATAAGTGTTATACATCCACGTGTGCGGAAAAAAGTGCTGAAAGTGATTGTGCAAAAATTTTCAAAATCGCTGAATATTTCAGGAAGTTACAGTGAATTAACTGTGTTTTTTCGCTGGTGACGAAACTTCATCTGCGTGCGCTGTTCGATCAGTCGCCTTGACACCCTGGTTTCTTAGTGGCGCTGGATAGCGCTTTTGGAGACCTTTCCTGTGACACCTTTCTCGGATTTTTCCCGCTCCTGGGGGCGGAGATAATCCGGGAAAACTACAAACCACGTGGCCACGTGCCACAGGTTCCAGGAGTGCTGGAGACCAGCTCTCACTACCACCAGAAGGACGACACAGCGAGGAGTTTGCCACCGCTTTCAGACTGAAAATCGGACAACAGGGAGAGGAGATACAGAGAAACCAAAATTGGGTAATTTTCAAAACTAATATCCAAAAAATCTAAATCGACGACCCCCCTCTTTTTTGATACCAAAATAAGGGCCATTTCAAGACCTACACAGTGAAAAAAACCGCATAATTTTAGCCCTATTAGCTTAGAAGATATTGAGATTTTATTAAATGAAGGCCACTTGACCTACTTACACCAAAACGGTCAAGGGTGAAGCGTTCGTGACGTCAGTGACTTACCCGACCAACTAAAAAGTTTGGTGACTTGAACAAAAAAAAAAATTTTTAAATTTGACATTATTTGTGCACGTTTTATATTGTGTAAAAATAGCTTTTCCCTCTCAACCCCCCCCCCCCCCCCCCCTCCTCATACCCACATCCCCACTCTCAAAATAATAATAATAATATTGTTTCAAGTTTAATTATTTATAGGTACTGCTAAATTATAATTACAATAAAATAGTCCCCCCCCGACCTGCCCCTCCCCCCGCCCGATCTTAATTAAGTCTCGGGTTTTATATATATATACTATATATATATGACAATTTAAGTGATATTTATTTAAACGGAAATCCCCCCCCCCCCCCCCCCCCCCGCCCCTCATTTTGTACTTATCTGCTAGTGGCTCTAGTACATCGTAAAATCATATTTTATTTAATATTTTCGGAAATCCTTGTTTCAAATACCCCCCCCCCCCCCCTAAATTCCTCCCCCTACATTTGGGAACCACCACCTCGCCCCACCTTGATATTAATTTTAAATACACTTCAAAAATTATTTTAATTGTTAACCATACCTTTATTTTGTAAGTCGGTTAAATTTTTCCAAAACTTTAGGCAGCCGTAACTCAGAAACGGTGCGTCTTAGGAGATTTTTGACTCAAATTTAGTATATATGTATATATTTCATATATACATTATACTATTGTCTGTCCTCCTCTCCCGATCCCCGTTTGCTAAATTCCAAATTTCCAAATTGTAATTCTAAACTTTTACTTTCCTCTCCCACAGAGTATAGTCATAGTTAGTTCCCAGCACACTCAAGGAACAGGCAGACGTAGCTCCTCGTGGCAGTGAGCTACGAGATTGCGGTTTTTTGTGTTGTGTGGGGAACTACTAGGACTATACTCTCACCCCCCTCCCTGCCACCCCCGCCCCCTACCCCTTTAAATTTGAAATCGCCGTAACTCGGCACCGGGACGAGTTACGACCGTGCGGTTTTCCCTATACTGCTCGTACTACTGCTCACTAGCAGGTCCTGGTGTCAGAGTGACTCGCCCTAGTGTCCAAGCTACAATTGAATATTGTCGCAATATTATATTTATAGTTAGAAAATTACATTGTTTCGTAAAATCGTAAATCCCCCCGCCCGCTCCCCACTGCACACACCCCCCCCCCCCCCCCGGTCGCTCTATACTCGTGACAACGCAATTGAAATATTGTTATTCTGTATAATACTTCATACAATATCTCATTATTATAGTATTTTGTTGTATAGCATTGTAAATATTGAAGTTGGATACACAGATTTATTTGCTGAAATATTTTAATTGTAAATAAGTAAAGTAATAGAAGGGAGCTATTGCTTACCTTGTTGTGGACGCAGTGAGCGACACGCTCGCTTTTCGCCGCTCGTTGCTCGTAGCTCGTTGCTCGCTGCTCTCAGGACCGCACCTGTACCTGTAACAGAAATATTAACATTAAAAAATTGTGCGATACAAGCTTTGTATCTTACAATTTATATTTGTACCATATTTATATTTATAAATATTGTTATTTACAATCGTCCCGTTGTGTATCGATATTATTACTTTCTCGACTGGAATAAGCTATTTATACTATTGACTCCTAGTGTAGGTACGTAGCGTGTGACTGTGTTTTTTGACCAGAACACTTAGACTAGATTAGACTTAATTGACAGACTGTTTATTGACAGTACTACCGACACTTGGTTTATTGACCACTACTGACCGAGATATTGAGTTTATTGACCAATATACTCGACCGACTACCTGTCCGACATAGACCGACTTTGACCCAAACTTGTACCGTGGACTGACCTGCCGACATCGACATGCCTCTCGCGCACACACCAAAGAAGATGCAGAGCGCCAGCAACGTACAGAGCTCTCAGAGCTCCTCGCCTCACGCTGAGAAGGTAGGACCTTCTCCTAAAAGTCCAGTAAAGAGCGTGCGCCGCAGTATTGGCGAGTGGGAGACTGCTTCGGGAGAACCTAAACCGAGCACATCTACTGCCCACCCGCGCTCGCCAAGCGTTTTGAGGACGATTCCGACGGCACCGACAAAGCTAAAACCCAAGGCCGCACCGCGCAGGGCTTCCGTTGAAGTTATCGAAGACTCTCCGAAGCAAGGGAGTAACATTCACATCTCAGACAGGGTGCGCGAGGGTAGGTCTCTCCTTGTAAAGATCAAAACTCATCTGAGCGAATCTCGTAATTTAAAGACTGACCTAAAAGCGAGTATAACGCAAGCGGTAGACAAGTTATACCAATTGCTAAAAGACGAGGCGGCTCACATTGCGCCTGAAAGTAAAAAGGTGAAAACACAAGACATACTTGGACCGGAAAACGAAAGACAAGAAATGTTGAAACTAATGAGGGAACAAGGAGAGAAGCTCGACAGGACTCAAGCCGACATGGAGATACTGAAGGAGAAAATTATTCTCCAACATACCACCTCGAACCACAACACCTATGCGCAAGCGGCACGAACCCAGCCCGGACGAAGCGCTCTTCACTCCATTGTTATTGCGTCTAAAAACGACACTCACACTGGAGACGACGTCATGAGTGAGGTGAGAAAGGCGGTGAACGCAAAAGACGGATGGGTCACTGTCGAGCGAGTTCGAAAGACGAGGGACAAGAAGGTTGTCATAGGATGTAGAACGGAAGAGGAGAGGAATAAAGTAAAGGAGCGGCTCAAGAGCGCTGACGATCACCTAGTTGTCGAGGAAGTGAAGAATCAGGACCCGATGATTACCCTCAAAGATGTGCTCAGCATGAACAATGATGAGGACATTGTGAAGGCACTGAGGAATCAGAATGGGGAGGTTTTTCACGGCCTCGACAAAAAGGATGATCGAGTGGTCGTCAAATTTAAGAGACGTGCCAGAAACCCGCTCACGAACCACGTAACGGTGAGGGTGTCACCGCAGATTTACAACCGCATGTTGGCCAGAGGAGCGGTACACATCGACATGCAGAAGGTACGGGTCGTAGACCAGTCCCCTCTGGTGCAGTGCTCGATGTGCTTGGCTTATGGTCACGGGCGACGCTTCTGCGTTGATACCACACCGAAATGCAGCCATTGTGGCGGCCCGCATATGAAGAGTCAGTGTGCCGACTACCTCGCAGACGCACCACCATCGTGCTGCAACTGCGCTGCCGCCAAAATGGATAGTGCAAAGCATAACGCTTTTAGCTCGGATTGCCCGGTGCGGAAGAGATGGGATGCACTGGCGAGAGCAAAAGTAGCGTATTGCTAAAGTGGTTCAAGGCCGTTCAAGGGCAGGCGCACCCACCGGAAGATATGCAGTGGCCCAGGCGAACCTCCAGCGAAAGAAGCTGGCGACTGAAGAACTCATGATAGAGGCCAGCGAGCGCAAATTGGCTTTTGCGTTAGTACAGGAGCCATATGTGGGCGGGGTGAAAAGAATGAAGGACTACCGTGGGGCGAGAGTCTTCCAATGTGCTGCTGTAGGAGACGGGACTGTGAAAGCGTCAATCGTGGTCTTCGATGACAGTCTTGACGTTATCCAGTGCCCAAAATTCACGACTCACAATATTGTTGTAGTGAAGATCCGAACCAGTGCTTGGGAAATCGCGGCGGTGTCTTTTTACTTCGAACCGGACGACCCCATAGAGCCATACCTGGAACAGCTGCAAAAGATCCAAGAGGACTTGGGCCCTAAAAGACTGCTAATAGGAGGAGACTGCAACTCAAAGAGTACCTGGTGGGGCAGCACTCATGAAGACGACAGGGGCGAAAAGATGTCTGGAACCCTGGAAGACATGGAACTTCAAGTACTCAATAGAGGTGATACGCCAACCTTCGACACCATTAGAGGTACAAAGTCGTACACCAGCTTTGTTGATATTACAGCCTGCACGGACGATCTACTAAACCTAGTAGACAACTGGAGGGTAGACCAGGAGATGACGAGCTCGGACCACAACGCTATATTATTTGAGATACAACTCCGCGCAAGTAGAGGCCTAAACGTCAAGAGGACAACGAGGCTCTACAACACAAAGAAAGCAAACTGGGACACTTTTGGCCAAATTTTTTCGATAACAAAATTAAACAATAATATCACTTTGGAATCTATTAAAAATCTAAATTCAAAATTTGAACTTGAGGACTTTCTCATAAAATTTTCCGACGCAGTTACAGACGCGTGCAAAGGAAGTATGCCCTTGAAAAAGAGCACAGAAGTCCTCAAAGTCCCTTGGTGGAATGATGAGCTCGCTAGGCTGAAGAAAGCTGCCACCACCTTCAGGCGAAAAATTAGAAACGCGGCTCCCCACCGCAGAGAAAGAGTGGTAGCTGAGTACTTGAAAAAGAAAGAAGAGTATGAGTGCCAAGCCAAGAAAGCCCAAATTGACAGCTGGAAGGAGTTCTGTAGAAGACAGGACAGAGAGGGAGTTTGGGAAGGTATATACCGCATAATCCGTACGACCACCAGGAGACAAGAAGACTTGACCCTAACCAGAGACGGTGCATTCCTGAACCCAAGAGAATCGGCAATCTTGCTCGCGGAGACATTCTACCCACAAGACCTGGAGGAAACTGACAACGAAGACCATCGCCGGGTCAGAGAAGCGGCAGAGCTGGTAAACGAGCTGAGGCATGATGAGAGCCATGATCCGCCGTTTACAAGGCTGGAGCTGAAGACCGCGGTGGGAAATTTCAATCCGAAGAAGGCCCCAGGAGCGGATGGCTTCACAGCAGATATCTGCAGCCGAGCTATCTACCAGGATCTGGACGCATCGCTTGCCCTGTTCAACAAATGCCTAGAGATTGGCCACTTCCCGGACATCTGGAAGAAGGCGACAGTGGTCGTCCTGAGGAAACCGGGCAAAGACGATTATACGAACCCCAAGGCTTACAGGCCAATTGGCCTCTTGCCGGTCCTGGGGAAGATCCTGGAGAAGATGACAGTAGCAAGGATGAAATGGCACCTAGTACCGAGGATTAGTACTCGCCAGTTCGGATTCATGCCCCAGAAGAGCACTGAAGACGCCCTATATACGCTGGTACACCGAATCAAGAGTTTGATTGGGCTGAAAAAGCTAGTAACTCTAGTGTCATTGGATATAGAGGGTGCCTTCGATAGTGCCTGGTGGCCGAAAATCCGAGTCCGTCTGGCTGAGGAAAAGTGTCCGGTCAATATCAGGAGGCTACTAGATAGCTACCTCGACTGCAGAAAAGTCAGTATAAGATATGCCGGGGAGGAATGCACGAGGAGCACGAACAAGGGATGCGTGCAAGGGTCAATTGGTGGTCCCATCCTGTGGAACCTTCTTTTGGACCCTCTACTGCGGGAGCTAGAGGATGACGGTGTGTACGTGCAGGCCTTCGCTGACGACGTCGTGTTACTTTTTGACGGAGACTCGGGTCTTGAAGTGTCGATGCGAGCGAACGCGACATTGGCCCGTGTTCAGCAGTGGGGTGTCCGAAACAAGCTGAAGTTTGCGCCGCACAAAACCTGCGCAATGGTGTTGACAAGGAAGCTGAAGTACGACACCCCACGGCTGACTATGGGAGGAGTCCAGGTCGCGATGTCTCGACAAGTCAAGATCCTAGGACTGACTATTGATGACAAACTGACATTTAACACGCACGTCGCACTACAGTGCCGAAAGGTACTGAATATATATAAACAGCTCGCCAAATCTGCTCGCGTGAACTGGGGTTTACATCCAGACGTAATAAGGTCAATATACAACGCGACCGTCGAACCAATTGTCATGTACGCGTCTCCTGTTTGGGCATCTGAGGCCAGGAAAATCGGAGTGCGCAAGTTGCTAGGCACCGTCCAGAGAGTTTTCGCCCAGAAGCTCTGCAAATCGTACCGGACTGTCTCCTTACACTCGGCTCTGGTGCTGGCGGGGCTACTGCCTCTTGACCTCAGAGTGCAGGAAGCAGCCGCACTGTACGAAGCGAAGAGAGGGTCACCCCCGCCGGCCCTAGGAGATAGAGAGACAGAGAAACCGATGAGATTTGCGGAGACTCTGCACCCGGCCGAGCACGTGGAAATGGCGTTCGTCTGTCTGGAAGACCAGGCTGCCGTAGATCGGCACAATGTGCAGCAGGTGCGAATATACACCGACGGCAGCAAGATTGAGGGGAAGGTCGGTGCGGCGCTATCCTTTTGGAATAGCGAGGCCGAATTCCGGAACCTCAAGCTTAGTCTGTCCGCGTACTGCACAGTCTACCAGGCGGAGCTGCTGGCCATATGCAAGGCTACGGAAGCGATTCTCGAAAGGGATGAGGTGAGTTTTGGTCTATACAGCGATTCGAGGGCCGCTTTGGAGACGATCGCTAACCAAGGCTCCCTCCACCCTCTGGCTGCCGAAACCAGGAAGAACCTGCGTGTGGCCTTGGGTCAGGGCAAGGAGGTATCTCTGTTCTGGGTCAAGGCTCATGCAGGACTTCCAGGCAATGAGCGCGCCGATGAGCTGGCCAAGGAAGCCGCCCTGAGGTCGAAGAGGAGGGCTTCGTACGACCTGTGCCCTATATCTTACGCAAAAAAATTAATAAGACAGACATTCCTGAGTGAATGGAGCGTAAGATACCGCGAGGATAGCACAGCATCGATCACGAGGCTCTTCCTCCCAGACGTGGGAGTCGCGTACAGGTTCGTAAGAAAAACGAAACCGACTGGTGCACTCACCCAGATTCTAACAGGGCATGGTGGATTCTCCGAGTACCTGAATCGTTTCAAGTGCAAGGACAGTCCATCATGCCCCTGTGACCCAGGTGCAATCGAGGACGTGCCTCACATTCTCACAGAGTGTCCAATCTATGGGAGTCTGAGGTACGACCTCGAACAATATTTAGATATAAGAATTAATGTTGTAAATTTAAGTGAATTAATGTTGTCAAAAGAGAGCACAGTACACTTCCAAAGATTTTGTACCGAAATTTGTAATATTGTAATAAATAAAAATAAGACCTAGATATATAAGCTAGTACTAAGTAACATATTGTTATATGTTAATCATTAGTACTAAGTTAGAAATACAGATTAGAATATAATAAAGATTAGGTTACAATAGTCTATAAGTAGAAAATAAGGAATGTAAATAATAAGAAATAAGAAATAAAAAAATAAATAAAAAAGCACCACACACCACACCCAGAGACACAATCCTGGACAATGTCCGGGTACTAGCTCGCGGGCCCGGTCTATGCGCCGGGACAGGTACACAAAAAAAAAAAAAAAAAAAAAACCTAACCTAACCTAACCTAACCTAACCTAACCTAACCTAACCTTTTTTTTTTTTTTTTTTTTTTACGTGGGGAAATGCATTTACGCATTCCCAACCGCCAGGGGGGACGGAAGGGATATGTCGGGCTCGACGTCAGAGACGCCCATACCGACTAAAACCCCACGATGTTCCCGCATCATGACTCAACGACGGGACCGCGGGACCGCTCGCGCATTCTCCGCAGTCCCGTCAGTTAGCGTCCTGGGTGGACCCGTCTCGGGAAGGGTTACCCCTTCCATACGACTCAAGCGATGCGCCGGGAACATGTACGGCGCATCACCTCTCTTAGACACCTTAGTTACTATCGGAGGTGTCGGACGCCCCCGCATCCGGCACCCCAGGCACTCTTAGCGGAGACGGGGTACGAGCTAGAATAGCCCGTCCCCTTGTCCGCACTCTCCGGCGCGGATGAGCGAGGGGATTCCGCTCCCGCTCTCGCTCCTCGTCTTCCCTTCTGGAGATCACTGTCTCACAGAAGGAGACCATCGCCTCCCACGACCTTTCGTCGCTGACCATCCTGTTAAGGACGGTGGGCAAGGAAAGGTCTGCCCCCACGACTGCGACCAAAGACCGTCGCGGTTCCGCTTCTGCCGGACAGGACTCAAGCGCATGCTGCGCAGTGTCCTCCGGCCATCCGCACTGGTGGCACACTGGAGTCTCTTCCCTTCCGGCTACATGACACAGGTATCTCCCGAAGCATCCATGCCCCGTAAGGACCTGCGTCAACCGGAAGGTTAGCACCCCGTGCTTCCGCTTTACCCACTCTACGAGTACGGGCTGGATCGCCTCAAGGAGACGTTGTGCTCCAGCTCCCCTCTGCGTGGGACCCGTCAGCAGACTCTGCCGCCACTCTTCCAGGGCCCTGTCCCTAGCACTCCTGCGCCACCGTACCACTTCCTGTGGCGCCGGGTGCATATTCCTCGCCCTCGCTTGAGCCCTTCGCCAGTAGACCGAGGACAAGACTTCAGCCTCAAGGTCCCACGGCAGTGAGCCAGCGAGTGCGCATGCCACCTCATGTGAGAGTGTGCAGTAGCCCCTACACACTCTCTTGGCCATCACGCGCTGCGAGCGCATCAACAGCGCCGACTCGCGGCGGTCAAGTGAACCCGCCCATATGGGGGCACCATATAGCGCCATTGAGCGCACTACCGCCATGTAAAGGTGGCGGCAGGTCCCATCTCCCCCGCCCAGGTTGGGGAGAAGCCGGCTTAACGCTGCAGCAGTACCCATTAATTTGGGTGTCAACTGTTGCAGATGTGTTCCGAACTTCCACCTGCTATCGAGCACAACACCGAGGTATTTCAGCGATGACCCGACAGAAATAGAAGTTCCTCCTACTACAATGTATGAGCCTG
This sequence comes from Ligdia adustata, assembly GCA_947049295.1. NCBI lineage: Eukaryota > Metazoa > Arthropoda > Insecta > Lepidoptera > Geometridae > Ligdia > Ligdia adustata. The sequence goes on along the minus strand of OX346219.1, from coordinate 15,348,873 downwards.
CAGGTGGCGCTTGCCGAGGACCATGAAAACAAATGGCCTCAGATTTATGAAGCGCCACCTCCAGACCCAACCTCCGAATCCTAGCAACCACTGATGCCACTCCAGCCGTTGCCAGTACCGACGCTTCTCGAAACGTCCGCCCTTTAGCGGTAACCAACGTGTCATCGGCGTAACACACTACGCCGACGCCACGAAGGTTAGCGCACCGAAGAACCCAATCATAGCCGATGTTCCACAGGAGTGGCCCTAAAGCTGACCCCTGCGGAACACCGCGAGTCATGGGACTCCGTTCCTCGCCCTGCATCGTTGGGAAGACTACCTCTCTATCGGAGAGATAATCCCCAACGAGACGCTCGAGATACCGGGGCACGCGATGGTACCTCAAAGCTCCCAATATAGTGGTCCACGGCAGGGTATTGAACGCGTTGGCTATGTCTAACGACACCGCCAACAACACCCCACCAGTGGAGCACGCTTTTTCGGAGAGATCTCGTACGCACGCAATAGCGTCTACCGTAGATCGACCTCTCCGGAATCCGAACTGAGATTCGGCCAAATTTGGCCCCACTCTCTCAAGATGCTTGACAAGACGGGCAGCGACGATCCGCTCCAACAACTTGCCCGCCTCGTCAAGCAACACAATCGGTCGGTATCCCGACGGCTCGTCCACTGGTCTCCCCTCCTTTCGAAGGAGCACCAATCTCCCTACCTTCCATCGCCGAGGGAATCTCCCCTCCTGCATGCAGCGGTTAAAGAGACCCCTCAGGCTAGGTTCCAGAGCGTCCTGAGCGAGGGCCCACGCACGGCCAGGTATGCCATCTGGCCCCGGCGCTGTGTTCTTGGCCCTCATTCTCAGGACAGCCGCTCCCAATTCTCCCTCGGATACATCGGGCGGCCGCTCTTCCTCGTCACGTCCGGTATTGTCATACCGTGTTGTCATCTCCGTGGGTGGGACAAAGTCGGTTCCCGGTCTACCGGGGAACAGTCCCTCTACCACTCGCTGAAGTGTCGCCGGCTGCAGCATACTGGTGACTGGAGGCGCCCACGGCCGAAGCTTTCGCCTAGCCATTAAATAGGGGCGCCCCCATGGGTCCCGCTCCAGAGTCACCAGCAGCTGCCTCCATGCATCGGCTTTAGCCTCGGTGATGGCAACACGGAGAGCTTTGGACGCTTCTCTATAGGCGGCATAGAGAGCATCCGACTCACTGGCGTCCTGACGCCTTCGTCTCCGGTAACGTTGGTAGCGGCGACGCCTCGCTACACAACAGCGGCGGAGTTCAGCAATCTCCTCCGACCACCAATAGACCTGGCGCTTGGGCGGCAGTATCGTCGCGCGCGGCATCGCGGCATCACAAATGTGAGTCATTGCCGTGCATAGCGCGTCCGCTTCTGCGTCAATGTCGACGGGCTCCAGGGGTGGGGCATTCCATGCCTGAACAATGGCTGCCTCCTGCAGCAACTCCACATCCAGACGTTTGAGCACCCACCGTGGTCCAGACACGAGAGGCTCTCGCCCGTAGTCCTCCGCTGTAGACGAGGAGACGCTGAACCGAATGTAACGATGGTCGGATAGCGTCTCCTCGTTGACCAGAACCTCCCAGTCATGTACACGGCGCGCGAGTTCCGGAGTGGCCAGGGTTAGGTCGACCACTGACCCGCCCCGCATCCGCACGCACGTGTTTTCTGACCCCTGGTTGAGGATACAGAGACCCACTTCCGCCAACCACTCTTCCAATGGCCTACCCCGTGCATTGATCGTCGGAGACCCCCACGCCGTGGACTTGGCGTTGAAGTCTCCGAGGACTACAACAGGCAAAGGGCGACACTGACCCACCAGGGTCCCCACCTCAACGAGGAAGGCCTCAAAATCGGTGAGGGCTCTGTTGGGTGAAAGATATACCGCAACCACTACAGTCTCACCGACCCTCACCGCCACGTACCCCGAGCCTCGAGTCACGACGACGAGGGACGGGGAACGCACTGGCGACTGAGTGGTAACTGCCACCAGTCCATCAAGGTCCCCTACCCAGTCAGACCGAGATGGGACCACATACGGTTCGGCTACTGCAGCCACCTGGATTGACCACTCCGCCATACTCTGCAGGAGGAGATCCTGAGCGCGGGCGGAGTGGTTGATGTTTGCCTGGAGGAAAGTGAGAGCCATGCTAACTTTCCTCCATGGCAACCGTCTGCACCATTACGGGGCGAGCTGGCTGCGACTTGGAATTATTTGAAGTCGCAGACTGCTTCTTTCTCGCCCCTGTTTTAGTCGGGGGCTTGGCGCATGCCTTGCCCCCGGAGAGGTGGTTGGCTGGTCTTCCCGCTACTGCACATAGAGTGCAGTGTGGCGCAGCCGAACAGTCACTGGCCTTGTGACCCTTGTTGCCGCAACGGTGGCAGTCGTCACTACGGTCTACCTCGGATTGGCACTGGGCTCTGACGTGACCCAGTGCGAGGCACCGGTAGCAGCGTCGCGGCCTGGCGTCCAAGATCTGGACCTGCGCTGCCACCCATCCAACCATCACTCGACCGACACCTGCTATCTTCTTAGCGGCCGTCACGGGACACCTTACAAATGCAGTGCCCATACCCGCTGCCCCTTTTCGGATCTCTCCCACCTTAATGGAGGATACCGGACACCCCGCAGCTCCTGCAAGAGCCTCTGTCAGCTCGGTGGAGTTTACAGAGTCGTCCAAGCCACTCACGCGTAAATCCGCTGTTGTGGTCGGTCTTGACACCTGTATCTCCCCTTGAGCTCTGAACACTTCTCTGAGCTTCTCAGCCAGGGTGTCAGCTTTCAGATCTTTGTCCTCGCCCGGAACCTCCAGTATTCGAGCCCCAGTAGCTGCGGTCCTTATCTTTAGGGGCGGCACTCCAAGATCCGACAAATTAATGCGGTTCTTGGCCTCCATCAGCACTCCTGCATAAGTGAGGCCCTTCTCAGCCGCCCCCGGCTGCAGCGTGATTACCACGGCTGCAGTGCGAGGGGCTTTCAATTTAGCCACCTTTGCCTTCGCGGCTTGCGGAGGTACCACCTTTGGAGGCTGTGACCGCACGGGAGCTGATGACCTGGCTCTATTTTGCACGGCTGCACTACCACCTTTCTTTGAGCCTCGTTTTGTGACCTCAGCCCATGACCCCTGCATTGGACGCGGCGCAGGTGTAGATTCCAAATCTACGGTTGCAGCCGGTGTAGATTTCTTCTTTCTCTTACCCGCCCTCTTCGGTGCAGCACCCATGGATTTAGCACTAGGTGGAAAAGGTTGGGGAGGAGCAGCTGCCGCTGAAGATGTACTGGCTACTGGCGGTGCTACCTCACTGATTTGCTTGTCAGCAGCCAGAGGTGGCCGCACGCGTTTCTCTGGGAGCAGCCGGTCACTCATGCCCTCAAAACGGGCATCCATTAGAGTGCCAACATGCACCATGACCGCACGCTTAACCTCCTCGAGATCCAAAGAAGGAGCTGGAGCTGGTACCGAGACCGGAGGGCACGCTCGAGCGGCCCTCAACTCGCTTAATTCACGACGGATCTCTGTGAGTTCCGCTGTGAGCTTCTTGTTGGCCTCCATTAAGAGGCTGACCTCCTCGGGCATCGTGCGGTCGCGCAGCTCCTGGAAAGAGTCTTTTACAACTCGCGCAGCCTCGTTAAGGGCGGCCACAAATGTGCCCTTGAGGTTTTTAGACCTGGTGGCCACCTTTTTGATGGTGTCCACCGAGTCCATCACAAGCCTTTCAATATCGGCAGCGTCTCGCCCTTTGGCCTGCGGGCCCTTCATAAAGAAGGCCCGGGTTTTTTCCCTCTTTTGGCGCTGCTCTTCGGCCATCTGCCTTTCGGCCTCAAGCCGCAGCTCCTCTTCCTTGGCCTTATTTAATTCGGCTTTGGCTTTCGCTAGGCCAACATACTGCCCAGTGGTAGGCGGTCTGCCTCTTCCACGTCGGGGCGGAATCACCTCGGTCGACTCACTTGAGTTATCCGAGGCATTCCCCTCCATGCTCTTTCGGCGTTTCCGCCGATTCGCAGACGGTGACTCTTCGGTATCCAGAGATGCCACCGTCATCAAACTCGCGTCAGAGTCAGACTCTGACAAACCCTTGGCCGATGCCATCGAAAAGATGTTATCGACTTCGGACTCCTCCTCATTAGCGCATTGCGCTCCCCTCTTAACATCAAACTTATCTATATTTTTATTTAAAACAAACATTTTTGTTCCCACGAGTATGGCGGAAATATTCAGTCCACCCGGGCAGTGCCCCCTGTACCCGGGTAACCCTGTTACACCACGGAGGTCGGGCGGTATCCGTGGGTTGACCTCTAGTGGGCTGGTGCACTCCACCAGCCACCCTGTCAGGGCACCCACAGGCGGATGAGTCGACACCTGGGATTTTGAGGTTTTTTGTTCGTGGTTGTCTCCACTGAAGCCGGCCAGTTAAGGCAAGCTCAACTCCAAGTCCGTCTCCGGACTTCCATCTACCCTTCAGCCCTACCACCAATCCTCTCAAAGGAGAGGTATAGGCGAGGGCTCCACACGTCCGGGCAGACTTGCCTCCGGACCGCCTTCTGCGCTCGCTCCAGATAAAAGCTCTGGGGCAAGCGCAGAAGGCCCACCACGGGTCACACTTCGCTTCACCGCAAACTGTGCGGCTACTAAGCCCCCCCACCACGACAAGGTAGTGACCCACGGGGGGGAACCTAACCTAACCTAACCTAACCTAACCTAACCTAACCTAACCTAACCCAGTACTCGCCATACATTCATCGATGCAACATCACCTCCGCGAATAAAAATCTTAAAAATAGGAATTTTTCGCGATAGCGTAAAACGGTGTTTTTTAAGTGAAAGACAGTGTTAGTGACCACCCACACAAGTGTTTGCAGAGTGCAGTTCGCATTGGTTCAGGAGCTAGGAGCCCCAGACTTTGCCACAAATTAACATCGAAGAGGTCAGTGAAGTGTGATTGCTTGTTTAAAATTCAGATAGTCTCTAAAAAGACCTATCCGGGGACGTATCGCATGTCCTGATCGGATTAGTGAGACAAAAGTTATTAAGAAACAAAATTCAAGCAAACAACCTCTAAAACCGCGTGGCGACCACGTATATTACACACGCTCCTAACCTGTCGGCCCGAGGTGAAGACTTCGCAGCCACCCTAGGACTTCACTGACGTGTGCTGCGTGCTGCAGACCATTGAGACCGGAAGGCATCAACAGCTCTGCCCAACCACAACTCCGAAGACCTTCGTGTTTGGGCTCTCCAGAATCAGGACGACGAGCTCCTTCCACTTGTTGAAGGACCTCCTCCCCTCCCCCCTACCCGGTACCCCCCCCCCCCCCCTCCCTTCCTCACCCATTGGGCAGTAAACACCTTCCAAACCAAAACTCCTCTGATCCACCTTCCCAATCTCACTTTAAATACCCCCCCCCCCCCCCCCCTCTCCTTAGTACCCCTTCCTCACCCCCTTCTGTCTATCTCCGTAACGCCAAGCCGTAGACCCATCGTGCTTGGTATTGTTGGAGCCAGAACGACAAGACAAACTTCTTTGCTCTGACAATTCAACCCCCCCCCGTAGTCACCTCACCCCCGCGAGCTCTATCTCCGCATCAGTGCAAGACAGACCAGCCGTGTTTGGTGTCATCGGAATCGGGACGGAGTAAGCAAAATTTTGGCTCTGACAAATCAGCCCCCCGGAGTCACCTCACCCCCGCGAGCTCTATCTCCGCACCAGTGCAAGACAGACCAGCCGTGTTTGGTGTCATCGGAATCGGGACGGAGTAAGCAAAATTTTGGCTCTGACAAATCAGCCCCCCGGAGTCACCTCACCCCCGCGATCTCTATCTCTGCACCAGTGCAAGACAGACCAGCCGTGTTTGGTGTCATCGGAATCGGGACGGAGTAAGCAAAATTTTGGCACTGACAAATCAGCCCCCCGGAGTCACCTCACCCCCGCGAGCTCTATCTCCGCACCAGTGCAAGACATACCAGCCGTGTTTGGTGTCATCGGAATCGGGACTTAAGGAAGAACAATTTGGGCCTGACGGAATTCACCCCCCCCCCCACGAAGAAACATACCCCTCCCCCTTCAAGACGTCGAGCAGAATCCTGAGAAGGAAGCTAGCCAGCCGATACCTGCCAGTCTAGAGCTTAAAACACCTCCACTTCGCGCACCAGGCAGTACAGGAGAACACGCGCCGAACACCAGCGCAGTAACTTATAAGTAGTTATAATTAATTTAAGTAGTCATTAATTTCATTTAAAACTTAACTCTTTAAAACTAAATTTAACCCACCCCACCCCTCCCTTAAATTTCAAAATGTCGCAGAAAGGAGCATACGCAGTAACCGCCACATCGTCCAGCTCTCTTGCCGCCTCCGCTTCCGCCGTGGCCCGAGGCCTCCGCAGCACGGTCTTGAGAAAAATGCACAAATCAAGCAAATCGTCAAAGTCTGAGGTGACGAAAGCCGCGGCGAGCACAGGGCAACGAAAAACAAGAACGGCGGTAAGTGACGATGTTCCTCGTGTGCCTCCCCTAGATACGCAGGAGAGATGCCCCACCGCCTCCAGCCCCGAAAAGCCGGTAAGCCCATCATCCGTCAGCATGTCCTCCGTTCCGGAAATTACAGCAGCACATATAGCGGCGGTGGACAAAATCGGTGACTGGAGACAGAGCGGCATATCCCCCCCGAAGAAAGTCGAAGAAAGCGAGTTCTCGGACTCGAACGCCTCCTTACTCTCTATCCCCACTCCGGATCGCTTGTCACGACGCAGCATGCTAGTCGTGGGTGGCAAGAGGACCGGCGTTGAAATGGACCTGGCCACGAAAGCGGCCAACGAATGGTTCCAGAGAGGAAAGGAGGCGATCGAGTCATCCGGCAACCTAAGAACGGACATAAAGAGGGTTTCAATAGAATCGATGCAAAACCTCTACGAGACCGTCCTGTCTCTCTCAGATTCGCGTCAACGCCATATCGCGACACTAGAACGCGAGCGCGCGCGTCATGCGAGGGAGCTGCTGTCGGTGGAGAGAGCCCACCAAAAAGACCTCCAAAAAATTCAATCTGAACTCGTAAGCGAAGTAGGCTTAGCCAGAAGCGATATTTCCGCGACTCTAGAGGAAACAAAGGCTATCCGCGACTGGCAAGGCTACGAAACACGGGAGCCCCACCAACATATCAAAGAAATCTCGGCCACGTTGAAGGATCTCCAGGGCCAATTGGTGCAGCTGGACAAAAGCCCCAGCAAAGTTGACGTCGACCTAGAGCCCATCAGACGGGAGTGCATAGGCCTCAAAGCCGGAATCGACTCCCTGCAAAATCAACTCGATGGACTCAGGAGAGACACCAACCACGGCCAACAATGCTACAAGGAAATTCATCAAACGAGCACCGAGATTCACTCACAACTGAGGAACACACCAGCGCCAAAGGACAACACTGACCAACTCAACGAGATCAGAAAGATGCTCCAAGATATCTCGACAAAGGAAGCAATTTTGCCCCCTCCCCCTCCCCCAGCGGTCATCAATATAGAAGAGCATGTGCAGCCTATCACGGAGAGACTGGAAGCAGTATCTTCGGAGCTAAGGACTATGAGGCAAGAAAAAAGGAATCAAGCTCCCTCCGCCCTCAGCTTGGAGGCCGAATTGGCACTGTCAAAAGAAGCGAAAGCTCCGAAGATGACATATGCCAAGGCGGCCGCTAAGCCAACCGCCAAACCCAACCACACCCTGATCATATCCGCACCCGGCGATACTACAGCAGAAAAGGTAATAGACAGAATAAGAGTTGCTCTGGACACGAAGCAGTCAGGAGCAAGGGTCGACCGCGTTCGCAAGGGCAGGAACCGAAAAGTTATCCTGAGCTGCGGGACGAAAGAAGACCTTAACATCGTCCGGAATCGCGTCCAGAGCGACAAATCTCTGAAGGTGGAGACGGCGAAAGCCGGTAATCCACTTATAATAATCAGAGACGTCCTGTCTTACCACACTGATGCGGAGATCGTCGAAAATCTACTCGCACAGAACAAACACCTTCTGCAAGGGGTAGATCTCAAAGATTCTACGATCAGGGTGAGGTATAGGAGGAAGGCCAGGAACTCACACGAATGCCATCCAGTGTTGGAAGTATCTCCTACCATCTATAAACGCTTTACAGAGGCGGAAATGGTATACATTGGACTCCAGAGGAGACCGGTGTCAGACCACTCGCCCCTGGTCCAATGCACCAAATGCCTAGGCTTTGGCCACACCAAAGCTGTGTGCCGGGAAAGCGAAGCTCTCTGCAGCCACTGCGGGAAAGCGCATTCCTGGGAACAGTGTAAAGCGCGTAAGGAGGGACTTCCACCCAAGTGTAGGAACTGCTCGATAGCGCAAGCCCATCACCACGATGCTGACCTGGGACACAACGCATTCAGCCGGGAATGCCCAGAAAGAGTAAAATGGGATGGAATAGCGCGGTCAAGGATTTCCTATTGCTAAGGGCACCCTGGAAGATACAAGCTCAGTCCAAGAACAGGTAAGCGGATCAGGTTTACGTTTCATCCAAGTAAACCTGCGCCGCGCCAAGACTCCAACGGCCGAATTTTTTGCCACTGCAGCTGAAAGGGGAGTCTCAGTCGCCCTAGTCCAAGAACCCTACGTAGGGAATACGGGCGTTCTGAAACAATACCCCGGGACGCGAGTCATTCAGTGCAGTCCTAACAAAACAACACGAGCTAAGGCCGTCGTAGTGGTATTCGGTGACAAACTGGAGGTTATTCACGACCCTCAACTTGTCACCGAAACGGAAGCTGCAGTCTTGCTTGTCGGTAGCGGCCTAAGGCTAGGGGTGATCTCCGTTTACCTCGACAAGGACGAAGACATCGAGCCATACCTCCAGAGGGTACAGGCATTTAGTGAGAAACTCGCGACCAAAGATCTTATCGTCGCTGGAGATACGAATGCCTGGAGCCCATGGTGGGGGAGCAAAGAGGAAAACTTGAGAGGAAAAGCCATGAACTCTTTTCTTGGTGAAATGGACCTGCAGATTCTCAACACCGGAGACACGCCAACCTACGAGGTCTACAGGGGGGATACATGGTGCACGAGTAGAGTGGACGTCACAACATGCAGCGTGTCCCTTCTGGGAAGAATCGTGGACTGGCAAGTGGACAGAGGTCTAACAACCTCGGACCATAACGCAATAACCTTCACCTTGCGCCTGGGGAAGGCCTTGGAACCTCTAAGGCCTATAACTACCCGCAAGTATAATACAAAGAAGGCAAAATGGTCTGAGTTCTGTTCAAGCTTCAAGACTCTTCTCGAAGAGAAAGATCTAAAACCGATTTCCGTGAGAGAACTGGATAATCCAAAAGACCTTGAAAACACGATCACCAGCTACACTGATTGTATCCACGAAGCCTGCCAACTCTCCATCCCGAAAGCAGGCAGTCGTAAAGGGAATCCATCACCCACGTGGTACACGAAAACGTTGGCAGATCTGAAGAAAGAGGTCTTGAGGAAGAAAAGAAGAATAAAAAACGCCGCTCCTGATAGAGTCCAAAAAGTAGTCGAACAATACCAAGTAGCCAGAAAAGAGTATAATGAGAAAGCCGAAAAAGCCCAAACAGAAAGCTGGAAAGAGTTCTGCACAACACAAGAAAGAGAAAGCATGTGGGACAAGATCTACAGAGTGATCAGGAAAACTTCTACGAGACAGGAGGATATACTCCTCAGAAGCTCTGAAGGAAACACTCTTACCCCGCAACTTTCAGCGGAACTCTTAGCCAATACCTTCTATCCAGATGATTCGGAAAGCACCGACCAACCGTGCCATTCTGAGCTGAGAAGACACAACAAAGAGACACTACCAAACCTGTCGGAAGATGATCCACCATTCACGTCAGCGGAACTGGAATTAGTTCTAAGAGCAATGAATCCAAAGAAAGCCCCAGGACCAGACGGGCTCACCGCTGATATCTGTGCTGCTGCAATACGTTGCCATCGGGAAGTGTTTATGGAAATAGCCAATAAGTGCTTGTTCCTTAAATACTTTCCGATGCAATGGAAGGTAGCGCATGTGGTCATCCTAAGAAAGCCGGGGAAGACAGACTACACTCAACCCAAGTCTTACCGCCCGATAGGTCTTTTGTCAATGCTCGGAAAAATCATCGAAAAACTGCTTGTAGGCCGACTCCAATGGCACCTCCTACCAACCCTAAACCGGAGACAGTACGGATTCATGCCGCAAAGAGGAACCGAGGACGCCCTCTATGACCTTGTAGAGCACATAAAGAATGGAGTAAACAGCAAGAACATAGTGCTCCTAATCTCTCTGGACATAGAGGGGGCCTTCGACAACGCATGGTGGCCAGCCCTTAAGCATCAGCTAGCGAAGAAGAGGTGTCCATCAAACCTCTACGAGATGGTATGCTCTTACCTAAGTGACCGGAAGATCAAGGTCAACTATGCCAGAGCAACATGTGAGAAAGAGACTACGAAGGGATGTGTCCAAGGATCTATCGGTGGACCTACATTCTGGAATGTAATTCTAGACTCGCTGCTGCAAAAGCTAGAAGCCAAAAGAGTATACTGCCAAGCCTTCGCAGATGACGTCGTTCTAGTATTTACAGGCCAATCGAACACCATAGAGCATGAGGCCAATATGGCCCTGGAGGTGGTAGTGAATTGGGGAATTCGTAATAAACTCAACTTTGCAGCGCACAAGACCAGCGCGATGCTATTTACTAAGAAGTTGAGATACGAAAACCCAAACCTCACCATGTCCGGAGTCTGTTTGGGCCTTAAGGAGGAAATAAAGCTCCTCGGTTTGGTGATCGATCGAAAGCTCACTTTTAAAGCGCATGTGACCGCTCAATGTAAAAAGGCAGCGGACATATACAAGCAGCTAGCGTGTGCAGCAAAAGTGACGTGGGGCTTAAACAATGAAATACGCAGAACGATCTATGTCTCCGTGATAGAACCCATCATGACCTACGCCGCAAGTGTTTGGGCTGAAGCGACAGACCTCGAAGTGAACAAATCACAATTAAATGCACTTCAAAGAGGCTTCGCCCAAAAGATTTGCCGGGCCTACCGTACCGTCTCCCTAACATCAGCACTCACACTCTCAGGTTTACTCCCCCTTGACCTCAGAATCCAAGAAGCCGCAACGTTGTACAGAATAAAAAGGAATCGTTCAATAGACTATCTCCCACCGGAAGTTGAGCTCGAACAGCCCATCGGATATCTGGACCAACCCCATCCATCCACCCAAACATCAGTGGATTTCGAGCTCATCGAAAGCCCTCCAGAACACCTAGTCGGACCCCAAATCTATACCGACGGCAGCAAAATAATGGGCAAAGTAGGCGCCGCCCTAACTTGGTGGGAAAACGGTAGAGAAAAGAACTTTTCCACATTCAAGCTGCACTCCGACTGCACGGTTTTCCAATCGGAACTTTATGCCCTTAGGGAGGCAACTCAATTAGTGAAAAACAGCAATGATCTAGAGGTCAGCATTCTGAGTGACTCAAGATCCTCACTCGAATTGCTGCGTAATCCTAAAACGAGTCACCCTCTGGCCAGGACAATAAAGGAAAACATTGGAAAGATCCACGCAGAGGGACGATGCGTTCGTCTGTTTTGGTTAAGGGCGCATGTTGGAACAGTTGGAAACGAAAGAGCCGATGAGCTCGCGAAATCTGCTGCCTTGGCTTGCGCTCCCCGGGACTATGAACGGATCCCCCTGTCCTATGTCAAAAGAAAGATCCGGGAGGAATCGGTCCAGAAATGGCAAGACCGATACGAAACCTCCTGCACTGGAAAGGTAACTAAGATGTTCCTGCCGGACGTTACTAAGGCATATCGCCTAACGAGGGCAATCAAATTGACGCCGTTCCAAGTGCAAGCTTTGACAGGACATGGAGGTATAGCTGAATATCTGTACACGTTTAAGTTACGAGAAAGTCCAGGATGCGAATGCGACCCAAGCATCCCAGAAACGGTTACTCACGTGCTCACTGAATGTCCCCGTTTCATAGCCGCCCGACACGATCTGGAAATGCGGATTGACAGAAAGATTACAGAATCGGAACTCCGCAACATCCTGGATAATCCATTAACTCGACAACATCTACTGTCCTTCATTGATAGGTCGTTCCGCATAGCGGCTAATAGAAATTCCACCCTCCCCCCACAAAACACACAGCTCTTATCCATCAGCACTACCACTCTTCCCCTCATCTCGAGTTCTGAGACCCCTGCCCCTAAAAGCGTAAGCATAAATCGCCTACTAGCTTGCGCGGTTACAGGGCAGCCGGGGATCAGGATTCGAGGTGTAGCTCTCTTCATGGACGGTGTCGATGAAAGGTTTGGAATGAGCTTTTGCATAGCTTGGAACAATAAGCGTGTTCGCATGTCACCGGGGCTTGCATGTCTGCTAAACGGGAAAACAACTAAAGTCACCATGAAGCGCAAAGCGTATGACGCTTTACCTGTGTCGGAGGTATTAGGCCACCAATGTAGACTGGTGCATTCGAAAAACAAAACGATTGCACTATTCGAATGGGCCGCCAAATCGCCTTTCGAACAGGTGAACGCACTCCTTACGTTGCTGGGTGAACTTACAGACATCACAGCCCGGGTGATAAGTGTTGACGCCATGGCCATCAAGTACTCGAAAGGAGAAGTCGCGGACAGGCTGGGTTGCATTGAAGCCGCTAAACATCACGAAGTCGTCATATATGAAAATCGGGGAGAGAACCTGAGTTATCTCAAGGCCCCCAGGCGAGACGGCTTACCTGCAACCGACAGCTGGGGAAATCCGCTCCCTAGCTCGAGTACCATGAGCGGCTCCGAAAGAGTACAGGCGCGATTGGCTCAGGAAGAAGCCGCAAAACAAGTCAAAACACCACCAACCAGCCGCGGAGTGACTGCGCTTGTTAACGCCTTAAGCGCAGTAATGCGAAGCCCATTCAAAAAGCCACGGACACCGCCATCGCCAGAACCCATTCTATTAACAAGTCCACCAACCAGCCTCCGGACGAAAGCCGACATGGGCCAAGTCAGTCCTCCCCGCTACGTCGCTGCCTCGGGACCAAGAGACCATGCAAAGAACGCATTCCTCGAGTTCTTGGCCGTCATGAGAGCAACAAGACAAGTACACGCAAAAACCTGCGGGAAAATTCTGGAGGCCTTCAGACTTGATTTGGAAAGCTCGTTGTCGATTAAGCTCATGGTAGCAGAAGGAGCCATATATGACAATAAAACATCCCAGGTCATCAAGGGATGTATGTCCGAACACCATATGGCGGCGTTCAGCGCAACAAGCGGTTTTGTGGCTCTAGACAGCGATGAGACGGCACGCACTGGGAAGGCTAAGTATGTGATACCATCGGATGATCCAATCGTTGTCACAACCCGGGATACCAGGATCATGTTGGACGATAGGATCCTTCAAATGGCAGAAACCATTGATGGGAGCCGAGCCGAAAGACAGTCCTGGGATGACTGGATGGTACCGAATATACGATGGGTCAACGGGGTTCCAGGATGCGGAAAGACAACATGGGTGGTTGGAAACTTCGATGTGGACAAGGACGCCATAATCACCTCAACAACAGAAGCAGCGAAAGACCTGAAGGAGAAGCTAGCGCACCGAGTAGGAGATCTGGTTAAAACCAGAGTGCGCACCATGGCTTCGGTCCTCGTAAATGGATTCAGGAATGAGAGCTTCACCCGACTTCTCGTGGACGAAGCTCTTATGAACCATTTCGGAGCCATCATCATGGCTTCGAGGCTGTCTGGTGTTAGCGAAATTGTCCTCATCGGAGACGTAAACCAGGTCCCTTATGTCGACAGAGAAAATCTCTTCGATCTAAGGTACCAGCGCCCGAACTTGGTAACGACCATCAGCCAGGAATTGTTGTGCACGCATAGGAGCCCAATGGATGTCGCATACGCACTGAGGGAAATATACTCCGGTATATATTCCTCAGCAAGCCGTGTCCAGTCTCTAGAGCGAAGAATGTTCACGGACTCAAAAATCCCCAAGAATGCCCCTAGCACCCTTTTCTTAGTTCATACACAGGAAGAAAAGAAAACCCTCATCAACCAGGATTACGGGGCAGGAACTGGGTCGCGTGTTCTAACCATCCATGAAGCTCAGGGGCTGAAGAGCGAGTCGGTAATCGTCATCAGAACCAAGGCCAAAATAAACCTGCACGACAGCGTCTCCCACGCGGTTGTTGCGGTCTCCAGGCACACGAGAAACTTCATCTACTACACGGATGACGCCGATGATGCAATCGGTCGATTTGTAGGACTGGCTGCGGCTGCGTCACCTCAAACTTTGATGAAATATAACCTCGAAATGGCGATAAAGAACCGGAACGCGGCGGTGGTAGAGAGCATCAAAAATATAATGATAAAAAATTGTAAATAGAACCAAAATAAAACATTGCTGTTATTACATTCCCTTCCCCAAAGTCCCTTCCTGTCTTTTCATTTAGTATTCGAAAATTAAAATTTTGGAAGTAATTAAAAATAGGAATTATAATGTAAAGTAGTTAAATAAAAGTAATAATGTACGTTAGACGTACGTTCTCCTGTAATGTTAAGTAAAATAAGTTGTAATAAAATTAATAAAGCTAGTAAATAGAAACAATAATTGTTAATAAAAAGCATGGACCCTGGAGTCTATGGTGCGCCGAGAAAAAAAAAAAAAAAAAAAAAAAAAAAAAAAAAAAAAAAACCTAACCTAACCTAACCTAACCTAACCTAACCTAACCTAACCTAACCTAACCTAACCTAACCTAACCTAACCTAACCTAACCTAACCTAACCTAACCTAACCTAACCTAACCTAACCTAACCTAACCTAACCTAACCTAACCTAACCTAACCTAACCTAACCTAACCTAACCTAACCTAACCTAACCTAACCTAACCTAACCTAACCTAACCTAACCTAACCTAACCTAACCTAACCTAACCTAACCTAACCTAACCTAACCTAACCTAACCTAACCTAACCTAACCTAACCTAACCTAACCTAACCTAACCTAACCTAACCTAACCTAACCTAACCTAACCTAACCTAACCTAACCTAACCTAACCTAACCTAACCTAACCTAACCTAACCTAACCTAACCTAACCTAACCTAACCTAACCTAACCTAACCTAACCTAACCTAACCTAACCTAACCTAACCTAACCTAACCTAACCTAACCTAACCTAACCTAACCTAACCTAACCTAACCTAACCTAACCAGCAGATCACTGCTGTTTCATTCTACTTCGAGCCGACCCTGCCCATAGAGCCATATTTGGAGCAGCTCCGAAGAATCATGGAAGAAATAGGACCCAACAGAATCATCATCGGCGGAGACGCGAACGCGAAAAGCACCTGGTGGGGTAGCCATGTGGTGGATAGCAGGGGAGAAGAGTTCTCGGGCACCCTCGAGGAACACGGCCTACAGGTACTAAACCAGGGAGACACGCCAACCTTCGACACGATCAGAGGGGGAGTTTCTTACAGCAGTCATCCCGACGTCACGGCCTGCTCCATCGACTTGTTGGACCTGATAGACGGATGGAGAGTGCTTGAAGACCTAACACACTCGGACCACAACGGCATCATGTTTACCATCGCTCTTGAGAAATCCAGGGGGGTGAGTGTCATTCGCACTACACGGCTCTACAACACAAAAAAAGCAAATTGGGACCAATTTCATGAGAAATTGGAGCAATTAAAAATGGCAAAAAACATTAATAAAGTAGAAATAAGTAAAATTACAAATAAAACAGATCTAGACAAAGCAGTAGAAACATACACAGAAATAATAACAATAGCTTGCACTGACACCATCCCAAAAAAGAATAATAAGGAAACACTCACCCAACCGCCGTGGTGGTCCGAGGAGCTCGCAGCACTGAGGAGCAGGTCCGTCACCTTGAAGCGTCGAATCCGTGTCGCGTCGAAGGCTCGAAGACCTGAAGTCGTCAGGAGGTACCTGAAAGCAAAAGAAATATTCTTTGAGGAAGTAGAAAAGGCCAAGATCAGTAGTTGGAAGGAAACATGCGGGAGACAAGATAAGGAGGGAGTATGGGAAGGGATCTATAGAATCATGGGAAGGACATCCACTCGTCAGGAAGACCTACCCTTGATAAAAGACGGCAAGCAGATTGACCCAAATGAGTCAGCGAAGGTCCTGGCTGATACCTTCTTCCCGGAGGATAACGAAGAGGAGGATAATACAGACCACCGACAGACTAGAGAAACGGCTAAAATAATAAATGTGGTGGATCATGTTGAACAGCATGATCCCCTATTTACAACAGAGGAGCTGAGTACTGCGGTGGGAAGTTTTAATCCCAAGAAGGCCCCGGGAGGAGACGGATTTACAGCGGACATCTGCGAAAACGTCATTAGAGGCGATCCGGATACATTCCTGGCAATAACCAATAGATGCCTGGCTCTCTCACACTTCCCGACGATCTGGAAGGAGGCTGTTGTCGTGGTCCTGAGAAAGCCAGGCAAAGACGACTATACGAACCCAAAATCTTACCGTCCTATTGGGTTATTGTCAGTTATGGGGAAGATCCTCGAAAAAATGACCGTCAGCCGGATGAAATGGCATCTCTTGCCAAGGATTAGTACTCGCCAGTATGGCTTCATGCCCAAGAAAAGCACCGAAGACTCCCTCTATGACCTGTTGAAATATGTAAATGGCAAACTTAACCAGAAGAAATTGGTAACAATCATCTCATTGGACATAGAGGGAGCCTTCGATAGCGCATGGTGGCCTGCCATCAGAGTCAGACTGGCTGAGGAAAAGTGTCCCGTAAACCTAAGGCGTCTCATTGACAGCTACCTGCAGGATAGACGGGTGAGAGTCAGGTATGCTGGAGAGGAGTACGCCAAGGCAACAGGCAAGGGATGCGTTCAAGGGTCGATCGGGGGACCCATCATGTGGAATGTCCTAATAGATCCACTCTTAAAGGGGCTCGAAGAACGGGGGGATTACGGGCAAGCTTTTGCGGACGACGTCGTGTTAGTTTACGATGGGGACACGGCTACGGAAGTCCAGCGACGGGCCAATGCCACCCTCGCCTATGTTCGGGAGTGGGGTATCCGAAACAAACTGCGATTTGCGCCGCACAAGACCAACGCGATGCTCGTCACGCGCAAACTCAAATACGATACCCCACTCCTCCGCATGGGCGGGGTTGACATTGCCATGACGCAAGAAATTAAAATATTAGGACTAACAATAGACTGCAAATTAACCTTCAATAGCCACGCTGCTAATGTATGTAAAAAGGCTATAGGAATATATAAGCACCTATCTAGAGCGGCGAGGGTTAGCTGGGGGTTAAGCCCAGAGGTAATTCGTACTATATATACGGCGGCAGTCGAACCCGTTATAATGTACGCGGCCAGCGCTTGGGCGCCAGCAACAAAGAAAATCGGCATGCAAAAACACCTGAATGCTGTGCAAAGAGGATTCGTGCAGAAGCTGACTAGAGCATATCGGACCGTCTCCCTGAACTCAGGATTAATCCTGGCTGGGCTCCTTCCGCTTGACCTCCGAATCCAGGAGGCAGCCGCCCTGTATGAGGTCAGGCGGGGGGTGCCCCGGCCAGAGATGAGGGACAGGGAGATGGAACGACTAATACCTTTTGCTGACACAAGACACCCGGCTGAGCACACGAGTCTGGAGTACGTAAACCTGATTGACCAGGCACAGGTGGATAGCCATGATACCCAGGCAATCAAAATATACACGGATGGTAGCAAGATGGGGGGCGAAGTCGGAGCGGCGCTATCCATGTGGGATAGGCACGGCGAGATAAAAGCCCTCAAGTTCAAGCTACCATCCTATTGCACGGTGTATCAGGCCGAGCTCCTGGCTCTGTGCAAAGCCACGCGTGAAGCCCTCAAACGCGGAGACCAATCGTATGGTATATATAGTGACTCCAGCTCAGCACTACAGACTGTCACCAACTACGGTACCCTGCATCCTCTCGCGGTGGAGACTAGGGAAAATCTTAGAGAAAGTAGGGTCCAGAACAAAACAGTGTCTCTATTCTGGATCAAAGCTCACGCAGGATTGCAGGGCAACGAGCGAGCTGACGAACTGGCAAAGGAGGCTGCACAGAACACCAAGCGAAAGCCCGATTATAACAGCTATCCAGTCTCCTTTATCAAAAGACAAATACGGCTCGAAACGCTCGCAAAATGGAACGAACGGTACAAAACCGGCAACACAGCTGGAGTCACAAAGATTTTCTTTCCAGATGTTATTCGCGCGTACCCAGTCGTCCGCAAAATGGCGCTTACAAACCAAACGACTCAAGCATTCACGGGGCATGGCGGGTTCTCCGCATACTTGAACAGGTTCAAGTGTAAGGAGAGCCCGGCGTGCCTCTGCGATCCAGATGTGAGCGAAACGGTAGAGCATGTACTCTTTGAGTGTCCCGTTTTCTCACTGAAAAGATACGAAGCACGCAACGGCGTCCGTGCGAGGCAGTCGTGTTGATCTTTTGCAATAGCGATTGCCGCTCGTCGCGTATATAGCTCCGGCGCGGGTCTAGCTACGCTAGCCGGCCGCGTTATCGCGTGACCTTTATCATGACTCAAACGCAGACAGAAAATAATATTGCGATGGAAGATGAGATTATTAAAACAGCAGTGAAGAGAGTACGGAGCGAGGAAGATATTAGCGATGAAGAGTGGCAGACAGTTAAAGGAAAAGGAAAAGGAAAAAAGTCAAGACATACATCAATTAATGAGACGGACGAAGACAATAAAGAGAAGGAAAATATATATATATCGAGTGAGAATATTTTACCAAAACAATTTGCTTTAGCAAAGTTATTTAAAGACATGAATATAGGTGATATTACTAACATCAAATATTTGAACCCTTACAAAATAAGAGTAACCTTTTCAGAGGAGAAATCGATAAAGAACTTCTTCTCTATTGATGGTTTAAAAGACAAAGGTTGGCGCTTTAGTAAATCTTCGGAAGTAAGCTACTCCTACGGCGTAATAAAAGATGTGGATTTAGATTTAAGTGAAGAAGAAATATTAAAAGATATTACATGCTCTGATTCTGTAGAACTAATATCAGTAAAAAGGCTATCCCGTAGATGCAGAGACCCCTCCAAAAAAGACGAGAAGTGGAGTCCATCAGAGACAGTACGCCTTTGTTTCAAAGGTAATTTTTTGCCAACACTGATCTATGTGCACGGAGTGAGGGTCAATATTGAACCCTACGTGTATCCAGTTACACAATGTTTTCAATGCTGGAAACTGGGACATACAGCTAAATCCTGTGCAGTTAGAATTAAATGTCCTAAGTGCGGTGGCAACCATGAAAATTGTGACACAAAGATTTTTAAATGTATCAACTGCTCGGGACGACACATGGCTATGTCCAAAATATGCCCTACCTATTTAAAAGAACGGCAGAAAAGATTGATCATGGCGGACCATAACTGTACGTATAGTAAGGCTGCGCGAATATACTCAGAGACGTCTTTTGTCAATCCCGCATCAAAAGAAGGCTCTAATGCTAAGATACAGGTTGTTAAGCAATCCAAAGGAGAAGATAGTGAAGCTGGGCAGAGTAATATGTCACAGGTTAGCCACATACAGACAGACGCTCGATCCGAAAAGAGTGTCATCTTTCCTATAAAATCTGCAAAGAAGCGAATAATGAAGGATTCAAAGAATATATGGAACGGGTCGTTGGACTGGTTTGGCTTAGAGGAAATGCATGAGAGTAACCAAACACCACAAGATAGTTTTCCAGATAATCCTGAAAAAAACAGTTTTAGTGAACTAATGACGAGGATAAAAGAAGTAATCTTTATGAAGAATCTGGACACCCAATCCAAGATAAAGAATGTGTTTAAATTATTTATTGAGTGGCTGATTATAGTGGCGGTAGGTAACGTGTCTGATTGGCCAGTTGTAAATTTAATTTATAGTTTCTTGAATAGCAATAATAATGGGTAGTACAACATTAACAAAGCTGAATATTTTACAATGGAACGCCCAGAGTATTAATAAAAAGCTGTGCTCGTTTGATCAATTATTACTGCAGGAGAAAACTCACATAGCATGCGTAAGTGAAACATGGCTGCCAAAGGACTTGACAGTAAATATAGGTAAATATAATATATATCGTAAAGATCGAGATTCGCTGGGTGGAGGCGTTGCTATATTTACCCATAGGTCTCTAAAGACCCAGATGAGTCAAATAAATCTCCCGAATAGTGCTTTTGAATTGGTTGCTATCAAAATATTTAATTGTGCAATAATAGATAACGTTATCTCGGTGTACTGTCCCCAAGCAGCGCGCCCGACCCTTTATGACTTCAAGAGACTACTTTCAGTTTTTAATAAGCGTACACTTATATTGGGAGACTTTAATGCCCATCATTCATCATGGTCTTATAAATCAGACACTAGAGGTAATTTGTTATTTGACGCATTACTCGATAGTGATTATCTAGTTTTGAATGACGGTCGTGACACGCGAGTCAAGTTAGTGGATGGACGTCTACAAAAGACTTCTCCGGATATATCGCTTGTATCCTCGGATGTCAGCATTAAATTTAATTGGACAGTCTTACAAGAAAATTTAAATAGTGACCACCTCGTGATCAAAATAAACAGCAGCTATTGTTTTAGTTATAAACCTAATATAAAAAGAAATTATAAAAAAGCTGATTGGAAGACTTATAACTCAAGTCTGAGAGACGAATTTGATTTATTTGAAGCTCCATTAGACAATCAACAATTTTACGACTTGTTTTTGGACAAACTAAATTTTGCAGCCAATTCTCATATACCTATAATAAAAACTAGTTTAAATCCCGAATCTAAATTTAAGCCTAAACCATACTGGAACAGCGAGATATCCAGAGCAGTAGCTTTACGTAGATTAGCACTAGCAGCGTTTAGAAAAAATCCTACACCTTCAAACTTATCTATTTTCAATAAAAGAGTATCCGAGGCTCGCCAACTGATAAGCGACGCTAAGCGCAAAGGCTGGCAAGAGTTTTGTTGTTCCATCAATGAAAAAACTACTTCTTCGGAGATGTGGCAGCGATTGAGATGGGTCAAAGGTCATCGATACAATCAACAACAAGTGAGCGAAGAACAGGCATTACACTTACTCCAATCCCTGGCGCCCGACTCCGTTATCGCTAACCAGCCAGAATTAAAGATCTTTAATTCACAGATTGATATTGAAATCTCCATACAGGAGCTCGATGCATGTATTAAATCTAAGGATACATCTCCTGGATGTGATGGTATTACGTACTCCATGATAAAACATCTTCCAGATAACGGGAAATGTTTACTTCTATCATTGTACAATAGGATCTTATCGGTAGGTTATGTACCTACGCAATGGCGGACGGTGAATATAGTACCTATTGTCAAGCCGGGACGCGATCCTAATGAGGTATCGTCGCTTAGACCTATCTCTCTGATTTCATGCATATGTAAAATACTGCATTCGATTTTAAACAAAAGATTAGAGTGGTTTGTTGAACACTATAATATGTTTAGCTCTAATACTATCGGTTTTCGTAAAAGTAAGTCGTGTATAGATAGTTTAAGTAGCTTGGTAGGTAGAATTCAAATCGGGTTTTCAGAAGGTTTATCTACTATCGGATGTTTTATAGATGTATTGAATGCATATAATAACGTTGATATAACCGTCTTACTAACCATATTAAACAAGATTAGGGTTGGCCCTAAATTTTGCTATTATTTGTGGAACTTTCTTAAAGAAAGAAATTTGAAAGTAAATATTGGTGACAAGAGTTGGACAAGAGTTACAAGTATGGGTATCGCTCAAGGTGACCCCCTTTCTCCACTTTTATTTAATATTGTAACGATGCATATCTGCAAGACATTAGAGGACAAAGTTTTCATATCTCAGTACGCGGATGATTTTGTTATTTATAACCATTTCAAAAACATAACCGAAGGTGGTATTACATTAGAAAATAATTTACAAATTCTGTGTTCGTTGTTAGCAGATTTAGGATTAAGCGTTTCACCACATAAAACTAAATTGTGTATTTTTAAAAGGGGGCTTTTTGATAATTCTTTAAATGTACAAGTTCAGGGCTGTCCTATAGAAGTTGTTGATAGTATTAAATACCTAGGACTGTGGTTAGACAGAGGTGTTAGATGGACTAAACAAGTGAATGAAGTTTACGAAAAATGTCTAAAGTTTTTAAATATTTTTAAAGTAATTTCCGGTTCATCATGGGGTGTACACCCTACACACTTGAGACGCTTATACCTAGCAGTAGTCCGTAGCCGCCTTGATTACGCAAGCCTCCTATATGATAATTGTTGCCGCACTAAAATCAGTAAACTGGATAAATTGCAAAATAGATATTTACGTATTATAGGAGGTTTTATAAAAAGTACCCCTATTCATGTGATGGAGTCGGAACTTTGTATTTCTCCATTGTTTGTCCGCAGGAATTATTTAGCGTCTAAATATTGGCTAAAATGCAGGTCAATACGTGATAATGTCACTATAGACTTGCTTGACGAGCTGTCTTATCTACTGAGACTGCCATATTGGCAAAAAAAAAAGAAACCGCTTCTTGTGACAGTTCATAATTCACTTCGTTATAATAGTATTAATAGCACTTTAAAATTGGAAATGTTTAGCATGAATACATGGGTTAGTAGTATTAACTTAGTAGATGTTTTGGAGCCTAACATAAGAGTTATGGATAAGCCAAAGAAGTGTTATAATCCTATTGACCTAAGATTTAAATGTTCCAAATATTTAGATAAAAAATATTTAGGGTTCTATAAATTATTTTCGGATGGATCGTTAATGAATGATGGTAGAGGAGCAGCATTTATAGATGCTGAGAATGGAAACAGCATGAAGTTTTTAGTAAAATCTAAAATTTGCATAATGCATTTAGAGCTTATCGCTTTATCAGAAGCTTTGTCTTATATAGAATCTATAAATAGTGACAAATTTGTAATTTTTACGGATTCTAAGAGCGCCATGTTTCATTTATCTCGCTGCGTCAGTGGATCCAGCTTCAGAGGTGTTTCTATTGCATACAGTATCATAAATAATATTCGTTGTTTGATAAGTAAAAACAAATGTATTAAAATTCAGTATATTCCTTCTCACGTTGGTCTTGTGGGGAACCAGGAAGTAGATATTCTGGCTAAAGAAGCCACCTCGGATGGAGAAATAATCAATTGTTTACCTAACTTTACAGACTTAGTCCCTTATATAAAAAATTGTAGCTTTAACATTTGGTCCGAATATTTTGATGAAAGATCGCTAACTAAAGGTATATGGTACAAAGTAATACAACCTTCGCTTCCTCGTTCTCCATGGTTTCTCTCGGCCGATATGGATAGGAACGAAATAGTTACAGCTGTGAGAGTTCGTTCTGGTCATGTTCCACTAAATATGTTTGGTCATATGATGGGTAAAACAGAGTCTGCTACTTGTGCTCGATGCGGTACTATTGAGGATGTCTACCATGTTTTGATGGAATGTGCCTTGAACGATGACTTGCGCCGTCAATTGTTTGATCGTAACCATGTCTTCTGGCAGCTGGGGGGCTGTAACAACGTGCTGACCGATCCAGCGTCACCAGATGCCAGAGGACTGTACAATGTATATCGAGCAGCTGTTCGACAACGAAAACTATTGTTATAATTAATAATTACAATAAGATTAGTTATAAGGGTGTCATGTTTATACAAAACCCTGGATAAAAAATAAATGATTAAAAAAAAAAAAAAAAAGATACGAAGCAGAACAGCTGTTACAAACGGACATAAAACCGGAAAATGCAAACAATTTATTGGTAGATAATAATACACGCAACATATTTGTTAAATATTGTACAGAAATAGTAGATCAAGTAAAAATTAGGAATAAATAGGTAAAAGAAATATGCTTAGAATTTATTCTGCGAATAAATCACTTAAGCATAAATTGTAATAACGTATATAAATAAGAGCAATATGTAAAACTGTATTAAATAATTAGACTTAACATAATAGAACTAGATTAGAAAAAAAAAAAAAAAAAAAAAAAAAAAAAAAAATAAGACGAATAGCATGTAACTCATAAATATAAGTTATTGAATAAGAAATAGTATAAAACCCCTAAACCCATACTGGGTATGTTTAGCATGTAATCCCTAGTATTAACTTTAAATAACCGCAACGCGATTCTGATTCTTTACATGTCAGAGGAACGAGATGTATAAATACAAAAAAAAAAAAAAAAAAAAAAAAACCTAACCTAACCTAACCTAACCTAACCTAACCTAAAAATGCGTTACGCTTGCCCCCCCATTGGGGGATGGGGGGGGTATGTGTGGACCGTCGTGTCGCTGCGAGCGGACTTGCTTGAGACGCGCCGAGCGATCTCGCATTTCTGCCGCCGATTCATAGTCGTATTACTACGTCATAGTCGTACTCAAACTCAAACCCAACCAAGGCGGAAACGTAGGGGCAGGCCGAGGAGGAGGGGACGAGAGACCGGCGCCACCCCTGCAGAAGGACCGGGTGCCACGGAGGCACAGGTTCTGGTGGCAGCCGAGCAGAGGCAAACTGTTGCCCCACCACCCCCGCCTCCTCCACCAGCTCCTTCCACGGTACCTATTTCCACTCTCCCAACGGGGAGAACCACGGTGGTGCAGGAACCTCTCCCCCCCCCTCACCGCTTTCGTGGCGACCCTAGAATAGGTAGAGAATCCCCTCCTCGCCGGCTGGACCCCAGGGTCCACTTCAGGCCCCTAACGGTCGAGGCGGCGAGCACAACGGGGACCACGACCACCACCACTACTACAAGGCCGAGACCCATCAGGCCTAGCACCAGGGTGGCGACCTTGCACGGGGAACCTCTGGCTTACAGCCAAAGCCGCCCTCACCACCTGCAGCACCACCAGCTCCACCAACAGCTCAACCAGCGTCCTCCGCCCGGCATAGTGCCATGGATGGGCGGGGAGGTGAGTCAGCCTCAATATTACTACCCCCGCGTACCAGCGGGCCCCACCAGCGGGGCCTTTCAGGAACCCATCAGCGCGATGATGGGAGCACTGATGGGCTTGTTTGCTGCCATCGCCGCTGGAGAAGACCTCCGAGAAGCGGCGATGCGAGAAATGGCCGTTATCCAGGATTTCCAATATGGACAACGGCCTCACTAAAATCCTGTACTGGAACTGCGGGGGTAACTTAATTCCCCAAAAGCAGGACCTAAGAAGACTCGCTTGCCCAGGAACACAATATTCCCATTGTACTCCTGGGCGAGACGTTCCTCAAGCCCTCCAACTACTGAGCCCCCCCGCCTCGACAATGCGGGCACCCACAGGGGAACCTAACCTTACCTTTATTTTATTTTTTAGGCTGGGAAAAATGCGTTACGCATGCCCCCCCATTGGGGGATGGGGGGGGTATGTGGGACTCCCGGGCCGCTCCCGGTATACCCACTAAACAACCCAGCGGCACTCCCGCATCGTCTACATGGAAGAGGACTGGGATTCCGGCAGAGCCTTTACATCCAGTCCCCCGCCGACGACCGCCCGCTTTACAGCGGGGCCCGCACACCCCTCTTTGCAGAGAGGGGCCCGGGAACGACCGTGAGTGCTCGACCGCTCCCGCCCGACGGGGTGGTGAATATGTGCAATGCGGGAGAGGGCGCCCCCGCGCCTGTCTCCCGCTATTCACCACCATGGGGAGGGAAGACTATAATCGTCGTCTTCGCCTGCCCCTTCTCCGCCTAGCCCTACAACCAATCCTCTCAAAGGAGAGGTATAGGCGAGGGCTCCACACGTCCGGGCAGACTTGCCTCCGGACCGCCTTCTGCGCTCGCTCCAGATAAAAGCTCTGGGGCGCGCGCAGAAGGCCCACCATGGGTCACGCTTCGCTTCACCCGCACGCCCCTCTTTTCAGACCCCTTACACGGGGAGTTTTTGACTCCTCCCTCATAATGGCGATGTGTCAGAACACGAGACACATCGCGCATCCTCGGGAACGTTGCTCGGTGGATGGCGGGTCCCCCTGAACTAGGCGTCCACAGTTCCCAATTAGGGACGGGTAGCGGTCATCAATTACCGTTACCAGTTCTCAGTTTCCCATTGATTGTGTGACAACGTCCATTTGCCCTTGCACTTCAGCGCTCGGCAATTGGGTCGTCCTTGACTGGGTGGTTGGAGCTGACCTTACGCCACGCCTTGCTTTCTTTTTCCGCGGTGGGGAGCAAGCTTTACTACCCACACGATGTTTAGCCCGCTTTCCAGCAGCTGCACAAACTGCACAGTGAGGTGCGGCCGAGCAGCTGCCTACCTTGTGGCCAGGGAGGCCGCAACGGTAGCATAAGGTGCTACGGTCCGTCTCGGCCTTGCACTGCTCCCGGACGTGTCCCACCTCAAGACAACGGAAACAGCGCAATGGTTTTTGTTTCAGCACATGGACCTGTGCTGACACCCAGCCTATGAGTAGTCGTCCACCTTCGGATACCTTCTTTGCTGCGGCCACGGGGCAACGCACAAAAGCTGTGCCCAGGCCTGCAACGTTGCGACGAATGTCGCCCACCTTGATTCCGTCAGAAGCACATTGGCCTGCCGTAGCAATAGCCAACGCAACTTCTTACGGTGTGACGAGTCATCTAAGCCAGTGATGCGGAGTTCCGCGCATTTAACTGGCCTAGAGACCTTTAAGTCTCCTTCATCAGAGATCTCTCTCAACTTCGCAGCGAGAGAGTCCGCTAGCTCGCCACTTGTGTACCAACCTTCTTTCTTTTCTTCCCCTTTGAAACAACCTGTGCCCAACTCCCTGTGGGTGGGTCAATCGACGGGGGTGCGTCTCCTCCGGTCACTGTAGCTTGTGGTCTACTGCCTTTCATACTCATACTCGATGGAACAAAAGCACCAGATGGCCCGGGCTGAGGCTCCGGGACGTGGTTGGTGCCTCTGCAATCAGCGGCAAGCGGCAGGCGGATGCGTTGCTCCGGCAAGAGTCGCGGCTGCAAAGCCTCTAGCCGCGCGTTCACGTACCCACCGACTTGGCGCATAACCTTTTGTACCAGGCTCCCGGTATACCCACTAAACAACCCAGCGGCACTCCCGCATCGTCTACATGGAGGAGGACTGGGAATCCGGCAGAGCCTTTACATCCAGTCCCCCGCCGACGACCGCCCGCTTTACAGCGGGGCCCGCACGCCCCTCTTTGCAGGGAAGGGCCCGGGAACGACCGTGAGTGCTCGTGAATATGTGCAATGCGGGCGCCCCCGCGCCTGTCTCCCGCTATTCACCACCATGGGGAGGGAAGACGACTATAATCGTCGTCTTCGCCTGCCCCTTCTCCGCCTACGCAGCGGCGGCGCGAGAGGGTCTTCCTCCCGCGCGCGCTCTGTCGCCTCCTTTTGCGACATCACCTCCTCACAGAAGGAGGCGACCGCTGCCCATGCCTCCTCACCTCCCAACATGGAGTTGACCACGCCGGGAAGCGAGAGGTCTGGCCCGACAACCGACACCAAGCCGCGGCGCGGCTCGGACCACGATTGGCAAACCTCAAGGGTGTGCTGCGCCGTGTCCTCCGCCGCGCCACAGTCGTATCACGACGGGGCCCCCTCTCTCCCGATTCGGTGCAGGTAAGATCCGAAGCATCCATGCCCGGACAATACCTGCACTAGACGGAACGAGAGGAAGCCGTGGGGCCGCTCGAGCCAATCTCGTAGGATCGGCCCGAGTGCGTCCAGCGTCCGGCGACCAAACACGGCGGAGGCGAGGTCCTCCGTCCAGTGTTGGACGATCGCGTCCCTCGCCTGCCGTCGGACGGCCTCCCGCTATTCCGGGGCGGGACGCTCTCCGAGCGCCCTACGCCCCGCCGTCCACTCGTACACTCTGGCGAGCACCCATGCTTCGAGCTCCCAAGGAGGGGTGCCCGCCAGAGCGCACGCCGCCGCGAAGCTCACCGAGCGGTAAGCCCACGCCACACAGCTGCCGGCATCGCGCTTTGGGCACTCCCAGATTCGGGAGGAGCCACGAGAGCGCACCCGCGACCTTCAGTAGGCGCTCCGACAGCCCGCTGAAGTGCGGGCCACTGCCACCTGCTGTCGAGCACAAGACCCAGATATTTCATCAGGGTCTTGAGCTCAACTCTGACACCCTCATCCCTCAGTGGGCATCGGTGGGGATGCGCTGCCGAGGCCCGTGGAAGAACACGGCCTCGGTCTTGTGCAGCGCAACCCCCAATCCAAGCCGGCGAATCCTTCCCGCGACCAAGGATGCCAGAATAGCCGCCTCTCTAAAGCTACTCCCCCGGGCAGTGAGGAGTGTGTCATCCGCATAACAGATGACACTCGTGCCACGGAGGAGAGCTCCCCGCAGGAGCCAGTCGAATCCTATGTTCCACAGGAGTGGTCCTAGAACAGACCCCTGCGGAACACCGGATTCCGCACTATACCGCCTGAGCTGGCCCGCTTTGTCTACCAGGAGGACCGCTCGGTCCTCCAGGTAGCTGGCCAGGAGGCTCCGCAGGTACTGAGGCACTTCATGATAACGGAGTGCCTCAAGTATAGTCGAGTGGGGGACGGAGTTGAAGGCGTTGGCTATGTCGAATGACACTGCCAAAACCCCGTCCCCTGCCTCCACGGCCTCCTTCACCTGACCCTTCAGCCGGGCCAGCGCGTCGATTGTCGAACGCCCCCTTCGGAATCCCTCGAACAACTTACCGACCTCATCGAGCAGAACGATGGGCCGGTATGCCGAGGGGGAGTCCGCCGGGCGTCCTTGTTTACGAAGGAGGCATAACTGCCCCTCCTTCCAAGGTTTCGGGAAACTCCCCGACGCAAGACACGCGCCGAAGAGGTCCCGAAACCGCCCTTCCATCTGTGTGGTGGCGATGGCCACCACCCGCGCAGGGACGCCATCCGGCCCTGGGGCCGTCTTCTTGGCGCAAAGACGTAGGGTCTCCGCGGCAAGCTCCTCCGCCGTGACCGGAGGGACCTCCTCCTCCGGCGGAGCCGCCCCCCCTGGAGGGTCCATTGCTGGTGGGGTGAAGTTGGCCCCGGAAGGAAATAGGGACCGAACCACCCCATCCAGCAGCGCCGGCTCGAGGGACTCCGTCAACGGGGGACCAAAGGGGCGCAGTTTATTCCGCGCCGCCTTGTATGGTCTCCCGTATGGATCCCTGTCTAGACCCTCCAGCATTTCGGCGCGTGCCGCGTCATCGGCGGCGCCCATCGCTGACTTGAGGACCTGTTTTGCCTCTATGTAGGAGGCGTATAGCAAGCAGAGCCGCTGCGGAGTTCACGTCCAGGACTTCGACAGGAGGCGTGAGCCAGTCCTGAACGAACGCCGCCTCCTTAGCCGCCTCACGGTCGAGGCGGGTGAGGGCCCTCCGCGGAAAGGGAGACCAGCCTGAGGGGGCCGTCCTCCGGGGGCTCTGGGTGGAGATGTCGAACCGCACATATCGGTGGTCCGACAATGTCTCCACCATCTCCACCCGCCAGTTCACGACGCGGGCGGCCAAGATGGGTGTGGCGAACGAGACGTCCACCACTAACCCTCCCCATCGTCGCAACACACGTCTGGACCGTCCCTCTGTTCAAGAGGGACACACCGGACGTTGCCGCCCAAATTTCGACCAAACGTCCCCTTGGGTTGCAGGAGGTGGCCGGGTTGCCCCAAGCCACCGACTTGGCATTCAGGTCACCTAAAACAGCGACCTGGCGCGGCGCCGCCCTACCGACTACTGCGGTGAGAACTTCGAGGAAGTCCTCGAAGTGCTGGAGAGGGCGGTTTGGGGAGAAGTATACACCCACTAGAGCTATTTCCCCCCACGCGGCGGCCACGTATCCCGGTCCCCTCTCTAAGAGCGAGAGGGGAGGGAAGTCTGTGGAAGACCGCGACACCAAGGCCACCAAGCCGTCTCGATCAGCCAGCCAACGGCCGGGGACCGAGTACGGCTCGGAGACAACCACCACGTCCACCAACCACTCAGCCATGGCCTGCATCAGCAGGTCCTGGGCTGCTTAGCAGTGGTTGGTGTTCGCCTGGAGGATGCGATGTTCGACCCTATCCATCAATCGGACATCGCACCCCCCTCATCGGCCGCCGAGGTTCCTGCTTCAGGGGCGGCGGTCGCAGCGGCAGGCGGGGTCGGCGCCTGCGCCTTGCCCTTCTTAAGGGGAGGATTGCAGTTCCTCCCCTTCATCACGTGCCCCGCTGGGCGGCCGCTGGCTGCGCACACTGCGCAGTGCGGCGTGGGGGCCTTGCAGGAGGCGGACTTGTGCCCCTCCTTGCCGCAGCGGTAGCAGCTGTCCGTCCTATCCACCTTGGACGGACAGAGGGCCCGCATGTGCCCAATTCCGAAGCACTTGAATCAGCGCAGAGGCTGATCATCAAGTGCTCGGACTCGGCAGGAGCTGAAGCCCACCGGAAGCCGTCCCTTAGCGGGGACGGCTTTGGCTGCGGCGACTGGGCACTCAAGGCGGATAGTGCCTCCGCGGCCGGGTCTGATGTCTCGACCCTGCACCGCTGCCACGTCGCAGCCCCCTATAGCTGCGATCACCGCCACCACCTCCTCTTTGGTGACCGAGTCGTCGAGATCGGTCACCTCCAAGGCCGCAGACCTAATGGGCCTAACCACTTTAGCCGCGTCCGCGATGACCTCTCGCAATTTGTTTGCGAAGAGGTCCGCGTTGGCGCCGCCCTGGGCCCCCGGGAACTCGAAGATTCGAGCCCCGGCTTGGGTCCGGCGGCACACGACTGCACCGATCCCAAGTTGGATGGGATCGGCGTTGGTACGAGCCCGCTTGAGGACGGACTCGTACGTCTCGCCCCGCTCCGCAGCCTCTGCGGTGAGCGTCACCACTACGGCCGCGGTCTTGGGAGGAACCAGAGGTTTCCTCCCACCGGCGAGGGCCCTTTTGGCTGCAGGGGCAGCGGTGGCGGGCTTGGGGGCCGACTTTTTCCCCTTCCCCTTCCCCTTTCCTTTGCCGGTCGCCTGGGACGGGCCGGAAGGGGTGGCGGCGGGGGCGGCGACCGTTCTCGCCTTTTTACTGGCCTTGCCCTTCGCCTTTTTGCCCACTTCCCCTTCACTAGAGTGGTTGAAGACAAATGGGCGTCCTCCCTTTGGGAGGATGGCCCCGGCTTGTTCGGCCTCTTGTCCGCCGCTAGTGGCGGTCACAGGCGCTTTTCCGGTAGGAGCCTGTCTTCGATGGCATCGAAGCAGGCTCTCGTGAAGGCCCTTTCCTCCATGATAACCTTGCGGATGATATCCTCAAGGTTGGAGGAGGGGCCATCAGCCGCCGGTCTGGGGCCGGCCTGAGTTGGCCGGGCCGTAGCTTCGGCTACTGGAACGGGGCCAGCCTGAGTAGGCCGGGCCGTGGCTCCCGTCGGCGGTCTCGGGTTGGCCTGAGTAGGCCGCCGGTCTCGGGTCGGCCTGCGAAGACCGGGCCGTGACTTCAGCTAGCTTTTAGTGCAGCTGGCTGACCTCCGCCTGCAGGCGATCGACCTTTGCCTGCAGCAGCCGCGTCTCGTCCGATTCCGTGCGCTGCATCAGCTCCCGCACGATGCCGTGCATGCTCGCGGCCCTGCACTTCAGGGACTTTTGGAAAGTCCCTTTTAGGTGGGAGGACTTAGAGGCGACGTTCATTATCTCCTGCGCGTCCTCCTGCGCCATACGGTCTAGTTCGCTCAGGGAGTGGTCCGAATACAGGACGGTGGACGTTCCGTATTCGGACTTGGCCCGCGCAGCGTGCGCCTGCTGCTCCTTCGCAGCGACCTGCTCCTCCAGGTCTTGCTGGAGCTGTGCCCGCCGAGCCAGGTTCAGCTGGCGCTCCGCGTCACCCAAACCCACGTCGTGGGTATCAGCGATGGCTGGTGGCCGTTTTTTGGCTTTCACCTTCCGCTTTGGCTTATCCTTAGCCGAGTCCGAGGACCCGGATCCAGCTTCCTTTAGGAAGGCTCGCTTCCGCGATTGCCCGATGGCAAGCGTGGTCGAACAAGCATCCGACTCGAACGACATGGAGTCGTTGTCGGAGTCCGACAGCTCTTCCACTCTGTCGTACAGGCCGACCGCAGATGTTGCGCGGCCGGCCTCCGACGCCGATGTGCCTTCCTCAGGCTGGCCCTGAGAAGGGCCTTTTGGTTGGCCCTGAGAAGGGCCTTTGGGTTGGCCCTGAGAAGGGCCAACCCTCTCAAAGGAGAGGTATAGGCGAGGACTCCACACGTCCGGGCAGACTTCTGCGCTCGCTCCAGATAAAAGCTCTGGGGCGCGCGCAGAAGGCCCACCACGGGTCACGGGTACCACGACAAGGTAGTGACCCACGGGGGTGGGAACCTTTTTTTTTTTTTTTACGTGGAGAAATGCATCAAGCATACCGCACCACCACGAGGAGGCAAAGCGGTTATGTGAGACTCCTACTCACTAAAACTCCACGGTGTCCAAACCCGGCCGTATACTGGCGGGACACGGGTACGCTCTCGCATTCTTCCGCGACCCGCCACGGCTGTCCGTCACCGGACCCACCTCTCGGGGTTACCCCCCGTTGCAGTACGCTAGACACATGGCGCACTGCAACCAGCTCGAGGACCATACCACCATGTGGGCGCCAGACGACCCCATGTCTAGACGCCCAAGGTCCTCCTGCGACGGGGGGGGGGGGAACCTAACCTAACCTAACCCAGTCGCGCGCAAGCCGTCACAGCAAGCGCTACATTTATTTACAAATTTTTAACTCACGCCGCAACTGAAACACAGTGAAAAAACGAGAAAAATAGTAAAAAGTTCTCCAACACACAAGTGTTATATATCCACGTGTGCGGGAAAATGTGCTGAAAGTGACCGTGCAAAAATATTTAAAATCGCTGACGATTTCAGGAAGTTACAGCGAATAAACCGTATTTTTCGCTGGCGACGAAACTTCATCTGCGTGCGCTGCTGGATCAGTCGCCTTGACACCCCGGTTTCTCTTGGTGGCGCTGGATAGCGCTCCTGAAGACCTTTCCTGTGACACCTTTCTCGGATTTTTCCCGCTCCTGGGGGCGGATATAATCCGGTAAAACTACAAACCACGTGACCACGTGCTCTAGGTTCCAGGGGTGTTGGAGACCAGCTGTTACCACTACCAGAAGGAGGACACAGCGGGAAGTTCGCCACCGCTTCCAGATTGAAAATCGAACAACAGGGAGCGGAGATACAGATAAAACAAAAATTAGGTAATTTTCAAAAGTAATTTACTAAAAATCAAAATCGACGACCACTCTCTTTTTTGATACCAAAATAAGAACCATTTCAAGACCTACACAGTGAAAAAAACAGTATAATTTTAGGCCTTTTAGTTTAGAAGATATTGAGATTTTATTAAATAAAGGCCACTTGACCTACTTACACCAAAACGGTAAAGGGTGAAGCGTTCGTGACGTCAGTGACTTACCCGACCAACCAGAAAGTTTGGTAACTTGAACAAAAAATTTAAAATTTGACATTATTTTTGTGCTCGTGTTATATTGTGTAAAAATAGCTTTCTCCTCTCAACCCCCCCCCCCTCATACCCACTACTCTCAAAAAAAAAATTGTTTCAAGTTAAATTATTTATAGGTACTGCTACATGATAATTACAGTAAAATGCCCCCCCCCCTCCCCCGACCGAAATTTTCTTAATTAAATGTCGTGTCTTATATATACTATATATAGAACAATTTAAGTGATATATTATCGGGAACCACCACCTTGTCCCACCTTGATATTTAATTTCAATTGTACTTCAACAATTATTAAACTGTCAACCATACATTTATTTGGTAAGTCGGTAAATTTTTTTCCAAAACTTTAGAATAAGAATAAGAATAAGAAATATTTATTGGCCTTTAAATAACATTCGTTACAGGCAAGTCTTGTTACATTTTAATTATTAATTACTTTAAAAATAAACTTAACTTATAAATACTTTTATAGTTCTAAGAACAAATAGTTATTATATTATACATTTACATTGTCATTTATTTCTTTACCTATTACTAACATTTTGTAATTGTTGTTCATCACACAAGAACGATGATTCCACAAGCTGCATTGACATATATTCACTGAGTTTATAAAAAGGATTTCTTTCAAAAAAATGTTTTAATTTTTGTTTAAATATTTTAAAATTGAGTTCCATCACGCTATTTGGTAATTTATTGTACATTAATATTTTGGTGTAAAGTCCCTGTTTCTTACACTTAGATAATCTGTTGACAGGCAGGACTCGCCCTTTTTTATTATTACGTGAAATTCTTTTTTCCGGTATTTCCGTATCCTCGTGTACCTCTAATAAACTACTATAAATATAAAGTGATATAACTGTCATTATTTTATCATTTTTAAAGTGTATTCTCGCAGGACTACGTTTTTTCAAACCATTCATTGTTCTTATAGATTGTTTCTGACATTTTAAAACTTTTATGATATCTTTAGCGTTTCCCCAAACAGTTATAGCGTATCTTATTATAGAATGAACGTATGCATAATAGACAGAGATGAGTGACTTTTTATCTAATAATGGCTTGAGTTTAAATAAGGCATAATTACCACTTGCCATTTTGTTGCAAATTTTATCGATGTGAGATTTATGACTAATTGTGTTATCAATTGTATAACCTAGAAATATATTTGTTTTAGTAATAGAATTCCCAAAAATACCCAACCTTGACTGATACTGCATTAATATGGTTTTATCAGAGTTAAGAATAATACCATTTGCGTCAAACCATTCCTTTAACAATTCCATAACTGCAATAACTTTATCGTCTAAATTAAATTTACATTTGTCTCTGATACCCACATGTGTATCATCTGCAAATAAATTTATATGAGCCCAACTCGGCAATGCGTTGGTTATATCATTAATATAAATCAAAAACAAGACTGGCCCTAAAATAGAGCCCTGTGGTACACCAATTGACATCGTACCCTCTGTAGAAGTTTTTTCATTTACAGAGACAATTTGACTACGGTTCTGTAAATAAGTTATCATTATATTTAATGCAGGGCCTTGAAATCCGTAATATTTCATTTTTAAAATCAATATATCATGCCTCAAACAATCAAAAGCTTTTAAAAGATCACAAAAGACACTGGCACATTTATTTGACTTATCCAAGGATTCAAGAATATAATATACCACTTTTCTTATAGCCATTTCTGTGGAGCGGCCTTTTCTGAATCCAAACTGTGACATTGTAAATAAATTATTTTTTTCAAAGTATTGGACAATTCTTGATTTAATAATAGATTCTAAAATTTTTGATAGAGCTGGCAAAATGCATACAGGTCTATAGTTACTAATATTATCGGTATCCACTTTTTTAAAAAGTGGAATGACCCTACCCGGTTTCAATACGTCAGGAAATATTCCGTCCGTTAAACATGAATTTACGCAAATGAATATTAATTCGAATAAATTATCGTTGTTTATTATTAGATTTCGTAAAGTTTTAGTACTTATATCATAAATATCTAATGTAGGTTTTTGTTTCATGTTACCTACTACCTTTTTGAGCTCATTATAATCTACTGGTTCAAATGAGATAGATGTCAATGGCTTATTACCGTAATCTAAATACTTTTTGCAATTATCCCCGTCAATTTCTAGATTGGAAGTCAACTTATGAGCTATGTTGCGAAAAAAGTCATTAAAAATAGTAGCAATTTTTTTAGCTTCTGATACATCTTCTCCGCTTTCGTTTTTCACTGATTTTATTCTAGTACTTCTATCGCGTCGCTTATTTTGACCTGCCTGTTCATTAATAATAGTCCAAGATTCTTTAATTTTATTCTTTGACTTTTTAATTCTATCTCTATATTGTAATTTCTTTGCTACGACCATAGTTTTATGCAATATTTTCCTGTACCTCTTAATTTTTAATTTTCTCGTTGCGCTAGGGTTAAATTCTTGAAGAATTTCCATTTTAACTAAATTTTTCTTACTATTTTCTATACCTACAGTTGACCATTGTTTTTGAATATTTTTTACTTGTTTACTTATTTTTGGAAAAGCTATGTTGTAATAATATATCAAAGCATCATGTAAAATCCTCGTTCTTGCGTCTGCGTTACTAGTCATTAGTATTTCTGCTTTTATTTTCATATAATCTTTGTTAAACAAATGGTTAAAATAATTTAGATTATTATTTGAAAAATTTCTAGCCTTATAGGGAGTATTTTTACTACGAGTATTAACATTTTTTGTATTGAACAATTCTAATTTAATGACATTATGGTCGGAAAGTTTATAACCTAAAACTGATCCTCTACCACCGCTAAAATTTACAATAAAGTTATCAATGCACGTAGAACTGGTTTGGTTCCTTTTATTTGTCTCAGTTCTAGTAGGCTCATTTAACAACCATTTACAATTAAATTTCTTTAATATTCCGTCAAGTTTCTTTATATTTTTGTCTACTTTTAATACATTTAGATTGAAATCACCTGCTATAACAATTTGTTTCTTTTCTTTGCAAAGTTTATCTAGAAGTTTTGTTAATAATTCAAAAAATAAATTCATATCGTATTCCGGACGGTAAAGAGCCATAATTACTATTTTTGAAAATCTTAATTCTATTGCTGCTAATTCAAAGTTTGTTTCAAATGACATTTTATTCAAATCGTTTCTAACTTTAAAATCTAAACCATTTTTAACATATATCGCGGTCCCGCCATGATCAAAAAATATTCGGTTAAACCAAGTCACCAGTGTGTAGTTCTCAACAGTCATCGCCTGCATCTGATGATTTTTTCCCCAGGTCTCTGTCAAGCACAACACATCACAATCTTGCTCATTTGCTAAGTTTTCAATTTCTAAGTACTTTTTGTGTATACTGCGAACATTAGCATGAAGAATTATCGTTTGAGAATCTGTGTTTGTGCAATTTGAAAATTTGAAGTGCTTGAATTTGTTGTTTCGCAGTGGCATCTAATGAAACGCAGTGATGAAGAGCCCTGGAATTGGCTGACTATGCATGCTATTACATTTTCTGTTACAAAGTTTTTCATGGTATTATAATTTTTTATATTTTCATGTCGCACATTTGGGTCTATGTATTTGACATTTTCGTTGTTTTTGGCTATATTAGCTATATCACTGTTAATATAGTAAATTTCCTTATCATGTGTTTTATTGTAACGCAAGCCAGTAAATATTACATTGAATTTTCTATTGGGGCTGTTAACAATATTATTTAATATTTGTATGTACTTTTTTGGATTATAATATATTGAGTTTTCATATTTTGTAATTAGTACTGCTACGGTATCTCTCTCATTAAGATCTTGAACTTTTTCAGCATAATTTTTCAGTATTTCTGGATAGCCAGCTTCTGGTTTGCAGTTGTTGGTGGCTTGGTTATTAGTTTTTTCAATTATTTTTGAAGCTAATCCTTTCCCAATACTGTCGGAGAATATTACAACATTGGAGGTTGTATTTAATTTCATTGGTTTTAATTTTTTACATGCCGCAGTAGGCTGTTTAGTTGTTTGTGAAAGTGAATTTTGCGCTATGTTTTTACTATTTTTACTGTTAATATACGGCAAAGGAGTTTGTGTAACGTTAAGATTTTCTTCTTCTGACTCCAATGATCGGGTTTGTACAAGTTTTTTATCAGTTTTCTTTTCCGAGATATTTTTTTTGGAGAAAGAACCTCGTCTTTTTGGCGTACTCATGGCCTCTGTAAAAAGTTTTTTCCATTTTACAGTAAGCATATCTTTTCCGGTAATCTGTTTTTTTAAATCAATATTCTCTAGTGTCAATTCATCTACTTGGTTATGGGCTATTTCTAACTCTAATTTTAAACGATTAATTTCACTTATCAATTCTCCTTCTCTTTCATTAATTAGATAGCTACTGGTGTCAGGTAAACTATGCGGTTCATCGTCGGAGCTGGTCATCTCCTCCTCTTCTACTAACTCATCAGACTTGTGCAATGGTGTTAAGTGGATTGCTTTCAGTCTGGGGTTACTTTTTGTGACGTTCGAAGTGGAGGGAGTGACGGTGTATTCACTCGAGGCCGGCACTATGGATTTAATATTATAACAGGCCTTGCATTTCCAGCTTTCTTTTTTCGACTTTTCCATTATATTATACCTGGTGCTAGACACTTCCGCACAGATAATATCATAATAATTTTTGCATGACGAACAACATAATATTTCCCTTTGTTTGATAATTTTCTGGCATTTAATACAAGTCTTTGCAGTCGATGACTTTCCCATATTGTTCTTCAAAATGACAACAAAAAAAAATGTGCAAATAAACTTATCTGAGCGAGAACCGAAACCAGCTTCCGACGGCACGTAATCTGGGCGCTTTCCTACCGCGCCAACGGGCTTGCACAGTGAAGCGCGAATTAGCGAGATATATCGTACGTCGTATTGTTTCTAGTTGCAGCGATGCTGATGATGTTGTTGATTTGATGACTCACTAACACGCTACCAACACACACTGCACGAAACGTTTGCGATTTGGTTCACTTTTTTTTTTATGAGGGTGGGCAAATTTTATTTTAATGTTTTTTTTTAGTTATTTAATTGTAATTTTAAGTTTTAAACACTATTCCCTCATGTAATATATTAATAGTTTTATCAATTAACAGTTCTTTCACTTGGTTTTAGTTGGATACGCAATTTTGGCGCATTAAAAGTAATGCCCCGAAATTGCGAACTCACAAATTTATTTATTGATTTTATCACTCGTTACTGTTTATTTACGCGAGATAACACAAACACTACGTTTTTCAACTTAGATTTATAGAAACAACAGGTTAAATTAGTTAACTGTTATGAAATACTATTTTTAAATAATTTTAAGGCACAGAGCCGATCTAATCGTGTTTGCCAAGATGGCGGAAAATATTAGGCAACCATAAATTTAGGCAACCATAACTCAGAAACGGTGAGTCTTAGGGGATTTTTGACTCAAATTCAGTATATATGTATATATTTTATATTCCAAATTGTAATTCATAACTTTTACTTTCCTCTCCTACAGATTATAGTCATAGTTTGTTCCCAGCACACACAAGGAACAGGCAGACGTAGCTCCTCGTGGCAGCGAGCTACGAGATCGCGGTTTTTTGCGTTGTGTGGGGAACGACTAGGACTATACTCTCAGCCGCCTCCCTGCCACCTCCGCCCCCTTCCCCTTTCAATTTGAAATCGCCGTAACTCGGCCCCGGGACGAGTTACGAACGTGCGGTTTTTCCTATACTGCTCGTACTACTGCTCACTAGCAGGTCCTGGTGTCAGAGTGACTCGCCCTAGTGTACTAGCTAAACTTCAATGTTGTAAGCTAAATCTCAACCCCCCCCCCCTACACACCCGTCCACTTCCGCGCATCCCCGCCCCCTACCCCGCTAGATTTAAATTGAAGTATCTCCGCGTAGGAGACAGCTACAAATACGTAGTTTTTTGTATTAAACTGTACATAATCAAGGCTTCGTATATTGGTATATTGTATTAATATTGACAACGCGTATTGACTTGATTCATTGAATATCGTATTAATTAGAAAATTATATTTAGATTATATTGATTATATATATTGCACTACACATTTTAAATGTTGTAATTAATTAATTGATTGTGAGGGTGACATTAGTTACCTGTTGGTGGACGTAGTGAGTAGCTCGGGTGCGGGTGTCGCGCACCGGACACACTTCGCGCTGCGCCGCTAGCTGCTCGCTGCTCTCCGCGACAGAGTCTGTTCCTCAAACAAAAATTTTAAGATTAGGAATTGTGTGATACAGGTATTTTATTAATGTTTGACACAATACTGTGAGATCATTGTATTTAATTAATAATTACAAAACTGTGAATTATTATAGTCGCGTTGTATATCGAGATATTACTCGTATTACTGTTTCGACTGTGATTAGCTGTTTTCTACAATTGACAGCCAGTGTAGGTACGTAGCGTGTGACTGTGTTTTTTGACCAGAACACTTAGACTAGATTAGACTTAATTGACAGACTGTTTATTGACAGTACTACTGACACTTGGTTTATTGACCACTACTGACCGAGATATTGAGTTTATTGACCAATATACTCGACTGACTACCTGTCCGACATAGACCGACTTTGACCCAAACTTGTACCGTGGACTGACCTACCGACATTGACATGCCTCTCGCACACACACCGAAGAAGATGCAGAGCGCCAGCAACGTACAGAGCTCACAGAGCTCCTCGCCTCACGCAGAAAAGGCTGGACCTTCTCCGAAAAGCCCAGCCAAGAGCGTGCGTCGCAGTATTGGTGAGTGGGAGAGTGCTTCGGTAGAACCGAAACCGAGTACCTCTTCTGCCCACCCGCGCTCACCCAGTGTGTTGACACCGATCCCGGCGGCGCCGACCAAACAAAAGCTGAAGGTTGCGCTCTCTGCGCCACGCGGGGCATCCGTGGAAATCATTGACGAGTCGCCGAAGAAAGGCGGAAGCACGCCTAAGATTACAGACAGGATGAGAGAAAGAAAGAAAGAAAGAAAGAATTCTTTCTTCTTCTTTCCACGGGGGGGAACCTAACCTAACCTAATAAGTAATTAGTGAGTTTGTTTATCATAAGATTTGCCCGGAAGGGGTCTAGAAAGAGGGTTGCGAATGATTGTTTTCTTGTAAGAGATTGAGGGTTGAGACTGAGATATAGATGGGGTATTGGTGGATCGGGGAATGGTAGGGTGAGGGTCAGGTTGGGAAGTGCGTGGGATAGATTTAGTCACTTCATTGAATTGTCTAGAAGATCTATACAATAAAGAAGCCTCTTGGTATGAAATGCCTTCACGAGCCATGGCAGCTTTTATGGCTTTTTGCCTGGCTTGTTCCGGACAAGCTTTGTCAGTAGCGAAATGACGTGCAGAACAGTACAAACAGGAGGCTGATATATCGGGGACACAGCACTGATCTCCAATGTGGGATTGAGCACATTTATAACACCTAGGTGTAGATCGGCATTGGGATTTTATGTGTCCAAATCGGCAGCAGGCTAGACATTGTATGGTTGGAAATTCATAAGTTTCCACATTCATTGCATAGTAAAAACAGTAAATTTTTGCTGGTAGCTGCTGACCTCTAAAGGTGAGAACAACAGTTTGGGTTGTTTCCCAGTTCACTGTGGAGTCATTCCAAACCTTTCTATTTAATCGCCTAGCTTTAACTACATAGGCTGAGCTGTTTGGAATCTCAATGCAATTGGCAAATTTTTCCATTGACCAGTCCACAGGGACCCCTCGTACTACACCCATTCTAGTAACATTGTTCGTAGGAATAAAGGCATCATACTTTTGCGACGCAAGTAGGGGGTTACTAAGGAACTTATTGGCAGCTTCGTATGACTTAAACTGGACAGCCATTTTATTCCTTCCTACTCTTTTGATCCCATCACGGCATATGTCCTCTATTTTGTTAGAGTGCAAAAACTGACCAAACTTAATAGGTCGGAAGCTTGTGTCAACAGCTGGGTCAGACTCCTCCTTAGAAACATGTACAATATATGGACCTGCATCCGTCTTCTCGTACTCTTTGATGCCAACAATAGTTAGTGATGGGTGGGTGTAGACTGTTTGAATTGAAGGCATCACTGCATCCCTGTTAGTAATATGAAGCTTACCAGGTGGGCCACCAGGACCTTCATCCATGGGTTCTCTTGATCTTTTACTACCGGGAGTTAGCACTGGTTTAGTCGACTTTGTCGGAATAACCAGCGAAGGAAGGTCCGGCGGCTCAGCCGGTTCAGGGGAAATGGACTCCATTTCCCCCGAACAAATAAACAAATAACACTTACCGACCCCGAGTAAGTATAAAAATAAGCTCTAGAAAGGAAAAACACAGCCAAATTTCTTAAATCAACAGCACAATCACTACAACACGTGTGTCCCCTAGCTAACAGCCGAGAATTCCTTTCCCTATCCTCGTGTACCTCTAATAAACTACTATAAATATAAAGTGATATAACTGTCATTATTTTATCATTTTTAAAGTGTATTCTCGCAGGACTACGTTTTTTCAAACCATTCATTGTTCTTATAGATTGTTTCTGACATTTTAAAACTTTCATGATATCTTTAGCGTTCCCCCAAACAGTCATAGCGTATCTTATTATAGAATGAACGTATGCATAATAGACAGAGAAGAGTGACTTTTTATCTAATAATGTCTTGAGTTTAAATAAGGCATAATTACCACTTGCCATTTTGTTGCAAATTTTATCGATGTGAGATTTATGACTAATTGTTATTAATTGTATAACCTAGAAATATATTTGTTTTACTAACAGAATTCCTAAAAATACCTAACCTTGACTGATACTGCTTTGATATGGTTTTATCAGAGTTAAGAATAATACCATTTGCGTCAAACCATTCCTTTAACAATTCCATAACTGTATTAACTCTAAATTCTCTCTCTCTAACTCTAAATTAAATTTACATTTGTCTCTGATACCCACATGTGTATCATCTGCAAATAAATGTATATGAGCCCAACTCGGCAATGCGTTGGTTATATCATTAATATAAATCAAAAACAAGACTGGCCCTAAAATAGAGCCCTGTGGTACACCAATTGACATCGTACCCTCTGTAGAAGTTTCTTCATTTACAGAGACAATTTGGCTACGGTTCTGTAAGTAAGTCATCATATTTAATGCAGGACCTTGAAATCCGTAATATTTCATTTTTAAAATAAATATATCAT
The DNA here is from genome assembly GCA_947049295.1 of Ligdia adustata. Lineage (NCBI taxonomy): Eukaryota > Metazoa > Arthropoda > Insecta > Lepidoptera > Geometridae > Ligdia > Ligdia adustata. The sequence goes on along the minus strand of OX346219.1, from coordinate 15,306,131 downwards.
GTCTCAAACAATCAAAAGCTTTTGAAAGATCACAAAAGACACTGGCACATTTATCTGACTTATCCAAGGATTCAAGAATATAATATACCACTTTTCTTATAGCCATTTCTATGGAGCGGCTTTTTCCGAATCCAAGCTGTGACATTGTATAGGTAATTCTTGATTTAATAATAGATTCTAATTTTTTTAGATAAACTTGGCAAAATGCATACAGGTCTATAGTTACTAATATTATCAGTATCCCCTTTTTTAAAAAGTGGAATGACCCTACCCGGTTTCAATACGTCGGGAAATATTCCGTCCGTTAAACATGAATTTACGACAATGAATATTAATTCGAATAAATTATCTATTATCTACTAATAATACTTTTTGCAATTATTCCCGTCAATTTCTAGATTGTAAGTCAACTTATGAGCTATGTTGCGAAAAAAGTTATTAAAATTACTTAGCAATTTTTTTAGCTTCCTGATACATCTTCTCCGATTTCGTTTTTCACTGATTTTATTCTAGTACTTCTATCGCGTCGCTTATTTTGACCTGCCTGTTCATTAATAATAGTCCAAACTTCTTTAATTTTATTCTTTGACTTTTTAATTCTATCCCTATATTGTAATTTGTTTGCTACGACCATAGTTTTACGTAATATTTATCTGAACCCCTTAATTTTTAATTTTCTCGTTGCGCTAGGGTCAAATTCTTGAAGAATTTCCATTTTAACTAAATTTTTCTTACTATTTTCTATACCTACAGTTGACCATTGTTTTTGAATATTTTTTACTTGTTTCCTTATTTTTGGAAAAGCTATGTTGTAATAATATATCAAAGCATCATGTAAAATCCTCGTTCTTGCGTCTGCGTTACTAGTCATTAGTATTTCTGCTTTTATTTTCATATAATCTTTGTTAAACAAATGGTTAAAATAATTTAGGTTATTTTTAGAAAAATTTCTAGACAAATAGGGAGTATTTTTACTATTAACATTTTTTGTATTGAACAATTCTAATTTAATGACATTATGGTCGGAAAGTTTATAACCTAAAACTGATCCTCTACCACCGCTAAAATTTACAATAAAGTTATCAATGCACGTAGAACTGGTTTGATTCCTTTTATTTGTCTCAGTTCTAGTAGGTTCATTTAACAATCATTTACAATTAAATTTCTTTAATATTCCGTCAAGTTTCTTTATGTTTTTGTCTACTTTTAATACATTTAGATTGAAATCACCTGCTATAACAATTTGTTTCTTTTCTTTGCAAAGTTTATCTAGTAGTTTTGTTAATAATTCAAAAAATAAATTCATATCGTATTCTGGACGGTAAAGAGCCATAATTACTATTTTTGAAAACCTTAATTCTATTGCTGCTAATTCAAAGATTGTTTCAAATGACATTTTATTCAAATCGTTTCTAACTTTAAAATCTGAACCATTTTTACATAATCCCTTCATATTTTATTTTAACCTGGAAAATTCGTTATTGTATTTGTTAGATTTCCTTTTTACGTAGAAAACTTTTGACGCTATACAATAGTAATTTACCTAGTTCAGTATTGCCACTAAAACATCGTTTTGGTTTTACGATATGTAATTTATGGAATAAGTTACTTTAATGCCTGTGATTTTTCTGTCATTTGCTATCACTGAGTTTACTTGCTTAAACGGTGTAGGATAAAAGGTGTAAGTACTATTATTATTTTTTCACTTTTATTATATAATATATATTCTATAAACATACTACAGCTACGTCGTAGTGTACTATATCTTAGGCCACTTCGTCACTTTACATCGGGTGAGTTGCAGACAATCACAAACATATAATAGAAGTCTTTTTAATTTTGTTTAGAGGGTATAATTTTCTGTTAGACAACACCAACCCGCAGCGCATGTTCAGCTGCGCATCACCATAGTGATTGCACTTTTTGCGACGCGCGGTAAGGAGGTTTGTTTCTCTGTATATAAATCTCTTTGGTACTTAGGTAGCAAATTTTTATTATTAATACCAAAAAAGTAAAATCAAACGCACACCTATGTAATTGAAATAAAAACGAAGTACTTCATTCCTTGTAATTTACTGACAACCACAAACAAATTACTCTTTCGCGGTTTTATCGTAAGTTTTTTTAATATAATATATTATTATAATATAATTGAGTGACGTTAGTATCGTACTTACATTGCTGACCCGGCGGCGCGGCGGCGTACCGAATAGCAGAATTAGTGTTAAAAAAAATAAAGAATCGACTGTTAGGCGGTACGAAGTTTGCCGGATCATCTAGTACAATATATAAGTGTAACTACAACGGTTTTTGTAGCACCCGCCAGAATAGGTCGCAGATGGCAGTTTTTTTTCGCCTTACTTGACACTTATCGTTATATTTTGGATAATTCACACATTATCTTTATAAATCACAGTTTATGTGTTATTCTGATGTATAAGCTGCAATATTGTAAAGTTTCATCAAATCCTTTCGGTAGGTTTTAGAAAGAGTAACAAACATACACACATACATTCTTACAAACTTTCGCGTTAATACTATTAGTAGGAAGTAGGATTATTATTATGTGGTTTTACTGACGGCCTAGCCGGCCACTACAGGCCACTACAGGCCACCTACCAACCTGCGGGCTGTAGGCCCTTTCATTTTTATTCCTCTATAATGAAGCGCCGACCGGTGGCAATGGTAGGATCACAGGTAGGATAGATACCATAGACAAAAGAATCGATTATCTTCGCGACTGCCTGCAGGTTAAAGGGACGACCTGTTAAACAGTAATGATAAGTGTATCTGTTCGCGACGGCTAGAACCTTCGAGATGGATCACGCTATTTTACTATGTAGGCATCACATCTGCAAGCGGGATCGTTTTATCTTTTGTTTAGTTTCTCCTTAGTATTTGTCGGCATTTAAGTAATGTTTTAGCATAATTGTTATTTGTCGCTCTTTGTAACTACTCGCGCTAAATGTTTATAGTTTTATGACAGAGTGTTAAGCCGGCAAATTACTTTCTAAAAATATTGTAAAATCTATTGTTCTGAATCCCGCCAGATGTAGCTGCAATCCCTCCGTCTCCGTGAGAATAGTTGTGCGCCTTCAAAGTAGTTATGTACTATATCTTAGTAAAATGTAAGTAGGTTCTCTATTATACTTATAACTTGCTAACTAGGTAGATATACGAAAGACACATGAGATCGTAAATATACCGGTAGATATAATAGGCCTAAGTTAGTCAAGTAAGAACCTATGTACTAAGTTTTTAAATAAATAGTTGGGCTGTTTGTGTTGTCATTCGGATCCCCATCGCAGATGCAAGGTCGCTTCGTATTAACATAGGAAATTGATTAGAGTATATCCATTCGATAGTTAGGAAAAGCCCACATGGTCAGGTACTCGGCGGGTAAAGGCTGTCCCACGCTACGAGCGCTCTCCCTCGCTGTGGAGGGGCCGTACGACCCGCGCGGCGCGCGGGGTAAAGTTTACAGTTACGGGAGCGGTGGCGGGGATGCCATAAATACCCCAGAGCCGACCATGTGCGGGGTTGTTGTTGCTGTTGTTGTGGCCGTTGTGGGTGTCGCGGTTGTCAGCTGAGCATTAGTTGGTCGTTGGTTGGTTGTACGCAGACTGTAGTGCTGATGCCCGCTGCCCTCGCGTATTTATACAGCGGCAGGGATAGTTTGACAATAGATAGCTGCGACAGCAGGAAATTTCCCAGTCGATATTAGGAATAGCTGCATTCGAAGACGAAGCGACTCTTCTGCTTGCGAGTGGGACTCAAAGACAACGCAGTAGCGGAAGTCAGATCGTCACACAGTTTTTTTCTTCGGCAATCCCAGCACACGTGGACGCTTCAGGTGGTGGAACATTTTCGAAGCATAGTTGACACATTTCGCTATCGCACGTTTCCTCGCCCGTCACCGTCGTCCACAGTATCTTCGAATGAAATGACTCTACATAGTAATCGAACTTAACATAGTACTCTTACTCGTAGTATATTTCACTATGGTTTTAATGTATTTTGAGTGTTGGAATAAAACTCGTTGTGACTCTTCGATACGTGCTATTTAATTACAAAATTAATTTAGTATCAATATGTACAGGGCGCGGGCGGGCGCCGCGCGCGGGGTCAGAGCACGCGCGCGGCGTGCACGGGAGCGGGGGCGGGGGGCAAATGCCGCGGGGGCTCCGGCTCGTCCAGGTCCAGCGCCGCGTCGATCATGGTGGTGTCGTGCAGCAGCCGCAGCCGCGACGCGCTCAGTGCGCCGCCCCCGCCCCCGCCCGCCGGCAGCGCCGCCAGCTCCACCTCCAGCGAGCGGTTCATGTACGCGTGCCGCTCCTCAAACAGGTTCGTGTAGGAGCCTGCGGGGGCAGGCGCGGGGGCGGGGGCGGGCGCCGGGCAGGGGGCGGGGGCGGGCGCGAGCGCGCGCGCGAACCACGCCGGCAGCTCATCCTTGGCGTCCGCCGCGAACACGCCGCGTCTGTCGCACACAACACACTGCCGTGAGACGACGCGCGGCTCGCTGCTGTGACACCAGTCGACAACAACATGTTGATTCATTCACATCTAATGTTCTACTGCTTCGTGTTGGTGTCAACGTGAGAATATGAAAAATATTTGTGATTTATGGCGCGGTTTCTTTATCTTGTTATTTATTTTTTTCTCAGTATCAGAAGTGTTCGAGAGAGTAAGAGACTGAGTGAAACGGAACAACACTAGATATGAATCAACAACATGTTACTAAGCATGCATTGTCACAAGTAACGCCCGACTACAATACAATCAGTCACAATAGTCAGGATTGTGTTAGCTTTATTGATTACTGGCAGAGGGACACAGCGGGATAGAGATTCGACCTATTTTGATATTAGTAAAAAATTAGGACCCCATCGACGTCAATTTATAGCTACGTGCCTTGGGTTAGAGCCAGTGGGTCAGTGTGTGCGACTCACCGGTCGATGAGACTGGGTGCTAGTGGACCACACAGCACGTGCCAGCAGTTGGCGCAGGCGTTCCCGCGCGAGTAAGGGTTCGGGTTGGCTACACCGCGCCGCGACGAGAACGAACCCTTGATCTGCAACAACGGAGAGCAGTGAGAGGCGAGTGTACCACACTACGTAGTACAGTACAGTACGCGCGGTACTGGTGGGACACTCACGTCCTCGTTGGTGGTCTGGTCGGTGGAGGCGAGGTAGGTGTGGAAGCCGGCTAGTCCAAGCACCGACCACACGGACAGGAAGCACACGGCGGCCACCAGCGCGGAGGCGGGCGAGGCGCGCAGCGCGGCCGCCAGCCCCCCGCCCGCGCCCGCCCCCGCCCCCGCGCTCGCCGCCCCGCGCGCCTCAAGCGCCAGGTGCGTGACGGCGCACGCGAACACGAACACCGCCAGGAAGGAGAGCGACACCACGAACGCGTAGAAGTACCGGTAGTTGCGCTTGCCGACGCAGTTGCCGACCCACGGGCAATGGTGGTCGAACCGGTCCACGCAGTTGTCGCATAGGGAGCAGTGCGAGGCGCGCGGCGGCCGGAACATCTTGCACGTGAAACAGTACTTGAGCTTGACGCCGGTACCGCGCACGAGCACCTCGCGCGCGCGCGGCGGAGGGCGCGCGCCCCCCTCCGCTCCCGCCCCTGCCGCGCCCCCCTCCGCCTGCGCCTCGTGCGGCGGCGCGCGCGGGATGATGCCGGGGTCGGAGAGTGCCGTGCGCAGCAGCGCGGCGAGGGTGAAGAGCGCGAGCGCGGCGCCCACGGCGGGCACGGCGGGGGAGACGCGTGCGGCCAGGTAGGGGCAGTCGAAGGCGAAGTGCAGCGCACACGTGCCGCAGATGAGCGCCAGCGTGAGCACGAACACGCCGGGGTGAGGCGCTGTCATGAGCCGTCCGTCGCACCAGAACCTGTTGCGGCCCGCGAACACCTCCCACTTGCGCGTCACGCGGCGCGACGCCATCGCACCATCACCGCCCCTTCCTGTAATGTTATTATTTATAAAATAAAACATATAATATGATTGGATTCTTTTCATTTGAAAATCCGCTCTCAAGTTACTTTTTTTTTGCACACGCACTCATCGCCGACTCGCGCTTAGAGACTGATATCGTCTGCATCGGATATTGTGGATTTCCGTAGCAGCTGTGTAAGAACAGCCTGTGTATATTAATAACAGCAGCACTCCAACCCCCACAAGCAGCGATCATTGAGGAGTGCAGGTGCAGCGAGAGCTCTTCTCTACTATTATATTAGAGGGAAGACAAGGACACACACGCACGCGGCCATCAGAAGAAGCTTATAAGTGAGCATAAAACTTTACAATAATACAAAAGTCAGTGTATTGTATGACGTTACCAGAAATACATAATAGTATAGTTAGGTATTAGATTCATGTACAGAAACTATTACATTAATATTATATTTGAAATACTTTAAGGTTTTGAAATAAAAAATTACCAAATATATTGAAATCAACACTTTCTAAAGTTCAATTTAATTTTTTTTTATGAATTTAATATATAATATAATATACCGTTTACTGCGACATCGTTTAGAACAACATGCCAGTTATAATAATCTAGAACAAAGGTCCCGGCTGAAAACTATATGACCGCCTTATAAAAACATTGCTTTATAGGACATTGCTAATAACGACATACCTCATAAAACTACCACATTTAACTAATATTTCGGAGAATTAGATCTGTTAGAACGACCGGCTAAGCTGTATTGTAAACAATTTGAATAGGGATCCACATTTGTCTTCAATGGCTATTAAAATTAAGAAAGAAAACAATAGGATTTAGTTTAGTGTAGGGTCTTTTCTAATTCTTAGAAACAAAACACATGCATGCAGTAGAGTCAAAGCCCCCTTCTTCATATCTCTTCAGTTAGTTTGTTACTTATCTATAAACAAGACGCATTAAAACTTTGTAGAGTTATTCGTGAAACATTTAAAATGTCGCAAAAACGGCCCGATTCTTCAACAAAAAGCTAACGATTTTGCTCAACGTTTTACCGAAGATTTCGTCTAGTTGGATTCAACGTTTCTGGGCTCGGCACGGTATAGTCGGCGGGAAAATATGTGGTGAAGCTGCTAGTGTTGATAAGGATACTGTAGAAGAATGAATAACGCAAAAGTGGCCTACATTTTTCGAAGGCTACGGACCAGATGAAATTTTTAACGCAGACGAAACTGGACTTTTTTACAATATGACACCAGACAAGACTAGTTCAAAGGAGAAAATTGTTCGGGAGGAAAAATTTCTAAGACAAGATCAACAGTCATGGTTGCAGTACTTGAATGAATATATTTTTCCAATAATTCCCTATTGATTTGTTTGTACCTACACGATACACATTAAACATCACCCGTTGTTACGACTATCGGTTTTTTATGACTGAATATGAGCAGTCCCTTCGATGTCGTTATAACAGATTTTGACTGTATATAATAATATGATACGGGACAACATCCACACAAAGGTCTTCAAGTCCCAAACTAGGCAAAGCCTGTGCTATGGTAACCTGATCACTGATATACATACTTAGAAATACATATATATATAATAAACACCCAGACACAGGTCAAACAGACATGTTCATGCACACAAATGTTTGACCCATCCGGGGATCGAACCCAGGAAGCTGCTCAGAAGGCAGGGTTGCTACCAAATGCGCCAACTGGCCATTTGTATTGAAAAAAACTTACGTTCTGTCTAAAGACCAGTGTAATTTATAACGCAAAAGGAACCATTACCATGAATAAATTATTGGCCTTTTTTTATAGCTCGGCTTGTGTATAGCAGCTGATGTAAAGGGACGATGCTGAGAGGGAGAACATTCAAACTACAATCCTGACTAGAGCTCTGTATTGCTCTACACCTGCACATTCAGGACAGTGACATATATCACATAGAGTAAAAATGCTCTGCGCCATATTTACTATTTTTTAATTGCTACTATAATATGATAATTCCCAAGGAAATCCCACACTCTGCTATCTTTCCTTCTTTCTGCCTTTTGTATTGTTTATATCCTAAGCAAATTTATCATTATTAATAATATCAGGTTACGACACTATCAGGTTATTTTATATTACAGTAGCGGCATGCTCCAGCTTTGCACAGATGGACATTCAAAACTTTCTTCTTTATAATATTACTGTACAAATGTAGATTTCAATCATAAACTAAGAACAAACATTGGGCCCTAACATTTTATATTTGTTTTGAGTGTGAATCAAAATGAACAAGTTAAACAATAAAACATTGTGTTCACCGGCTGCACAGCACCAGACAGTCAAGAGGCCATATGCCACTATGCATATGGCAGTTGCAGCACTCATTGCTTCATACTAAGATTGCCTGGAAGCAATGTAGCCTTACTTGAGACACTAGATGATTTCATACATGATTTGTGTCTCTGCCATAAGGAATTAATCAATCTATCAACATACTACTGCATTGATATGATGGCTGAATGATAAATTACTAGTATTCTTGGAAGTAGTGCACCGCAAGCGCACAATGTAAGGGAAGTGCGAGCGCAGTTAGCTCGGTCTTGGGCGCTGGACCTGGCAGGTCAACTCTAAACTTACCTGCAGGACACTGCGACTGAACCGACGACCTTCTCAGTCTCTATTACAAAACACAAAAACTCGAGACAGTAACCAATTCCAACTTGGCCAATGTTATCTACTCCTTGTATGAACACTCGAAAACCTTAAGACTTTATGTAGTAAACACATATTACGAATATACAGAAAACTGCGAAATAAATAAACAAAAATCTGCCTGTTTTATTAAAAACACGAGAACAAAAACTTTCTTGATACTTCACAAGTTATTGAGAATGAGAAACTCTGGTTTTAATCTGGGTCTGCTGTCGCCTGTCTTGTCTGCTGCTCGACGGTTGACTTTGACAGTTAGACTTTTTTTTTCTTCTGCCCTCATTCTTTTGTGTATTTGCCATCTTCATGTTCTTCGTTGTTGTGAATTTTACATAATGCTTATACGATATAATTAGACGTGACATTACTAATAATCTACAGTTTAAGGTTAAAAGTAGGAACGTTTCAGTTAGATCTTTATAAAATGAACTAAACTGACAGCTGAAAAAGAGTCTTTTTTTGCTTTGGTTATGGTGTCACACGAATTAGCCATTTGCTTATTTGTTATATTGAGCAGCATTAAACTAGTTTGCGGTAACTAGGTTAAAATTAACGCCGCATTTTTGAGTTTAATTATGAGTATGCAGCTGTGCCATATAAGCTGTGTTAATAGTTCAATATAATCGGGCCGATCATTATTGGTTGTACAATATCTGATAGTTATTTAAGACTTCTGTTGATGACACTTGATGACAGCATCAGTCAAGTTACACGCAACGCACGACGGGTTTTTTATTTTGTACGTGTGGCTGTTGCTGAGTATCATTACGTTACGAAAGTATAAAATGAATTGTTTGCCAGTGAGGACATACCTACATTTATTTGATTTGTTTAGTTGATATTACAGTGCAAAACTAGTATTAAAACTTATGTTTATTTACTAAGTCCTTAGACAGCATCACGGTACAGTCACTGTAAATTTTAATAAACTCGTTGCCTCTAATATTAGAGGAAGCAGTATAGTAAGGTACAACCACTTGTCCAGACAATGGTTAGGATGTGAGGCAGCGACAAGACCTAGGAGGGTGCGATGGGAGTGGAGGGCGGACGGAGCGAGGCGCTGCGTGTGGCGGCGCTGTGCGCACTGTGGTACGCTACGAGCTCTGCCAGCAACGTGGTCGGCAAGCTGGTGCTGACCGATTTCCCCTACCCCATGACCGTGACCATGGTGCAGCTGGCGAGCACCGTGCTGTTGAGCCCGCCAGCCTTCGCGGTGTGCGGCGTGCGGCGCGCCACCGACTTCCCGCGCCGCTACTACTGGCGCGTACTGGTGCCCCTCGCCTTTGCCAAGTTCCTCACTACCGTCTGCTCACAGGTCTCCATATGGAAGGTGCCCATCTCGTATGCGCACACAGGTGAGCGTTCTTCCTATTCAAACAATAAATAAGGCTTCAGGAGCATTAGAATTGGACAGTATCCAACCCTCCAAATTATGACACACTGAATTTTCAGCTGTTTTTTTTGGTAGTAAAATAAGTACTTATTTAGACAGTGTTTAAAGACAAGTCATTTTTAAACAAATAAGTGAGTAAAAAAATTACAAAATGTGTCATCATTATTTACAAGACAAAACAAACTACTTTTATCATTGTAAATAAAAGAAAGAAACTATTGCAAAATATAAAATTAGGAGGCTGAAACCTACGTATTTATGTAAGCAGTATATTGTAAGAGGGCCCTTAAAAAAATTCAGAGTAGGGAAGGAAGGCGCATGACAGTGTCTGTGTTGTAGTGAAAGCTACGACCCCGCTGTGGACGGCGGGGCTGGCGTGGGTGCTCTTCGGCGAGCGGCAGCCGGCGCGTGTGCGCGGAGCACTCGTTATGATCGCGGGGGGAGTGGCCGTGGCCTCGCTCACTGAGCTGCACTTTGACGCGCTGGGACTGGGCGCGGCGCTGGCGGCCGCTGCGCTGCTCTCCTTGCAGCACCTGTACTCGAAGCGCGCCATGCGCGACACGGGCGCGCACCACCTGCGTCTGCTGCTCACACTCAGCAGGCTCGCGCTGGCGCTATTCCTGCCGCTGTGGGCGTGGCACGACGGCGGCGCTCTGTGGCGGAGCGGCGGGCCGGCCCCGCATGCCGCCGCGTTGCTGGCGGCGGACGGCGCCCTTGCGTGGCTGCAGGCCGTGCTTGCCTTCAGCGTGCTGTCGCGCGTGTCCCCGCTGGGGTACGCGGTGGCGTCGGCCGCTAAGCGTGTGGCGGTGGTGGCGGCGTCCCTGCTGCTGCTGCGCAACCCGGCGCCGCCCGCCAACCTGGCCGGCATGGCGCTGGCGGCGGCCGGCGTGCTCGCCTACAACCGCGCCAAGCTGGCAGCGCGCGCCGACCCGCCGCCGCGCCCTCTGCTGCCCGTATGACTTCCATCCATGTGTGATATTAAATTATTTTGACATTGTTTTATAATGTATATATAAAATTGTTCACAACAATTTATTTCATTATCCTACAAGTCCTTCTTAAACTGTACTGAGTTCCATTAGGGCTCGCGAGATTATATTTTTTCCGCTTATTTCAATTATAAAAAAGAAACAGATTTTAAAATGAAAAATAAATTCAAACTCAAGAAGCCCTTTTGTACAAGTAAGTAGTTTTTTTTTCATTTGGTCCGGTCATACCCAACAAATCAGGAAACAAACATTAAAACAAAAATGTGGGTAAAAAAAGTGTCTTTATTGAGAAAAATTAATTAACTACATGCAAAAAATAAATTAGCAGATGGATCTCCTATAGATCAATTAATATGACGTACAATATGTTGTTGTGCTTGCCAAGTTTTTCCTCTATATTTATAAAAGTAATAAATATAATACTATTGCTATGGTTACTATAAAATTTTATTAGCTAACAAACAAGGTACATATATAAGTAATGTATGACTAAGTGGTTTTATTATATTCAGGACTCTAAAATAGAATCAATTTTGTGTTCTGCATGTTAGTATCAAATATTATTGAAATCAGCCAGTAAATAGTTGAAGTGTTCCCGTGGGATAATATTTTAGTAACAATTATAATTGATGAAAAATTTATTATGGATAAAAATATTTTAAGCTTGGAGCCATCATAGTAGGCATTGACTCGGTGAGGCAAACCTTTTGACGATTGGAGACGACAAATTCTACACAAATATTTTGTAATTACTAGGTACAGCCCCATGTTCTCATAATACTTACTGACCAACTGTACCATCACCACTTGTGGAGGAGATTCATTTTATTATTTACAAATCTATCATATAAAAGAATAAGTCTTATCTGACTGATATTCACTAGGAATTCCTAGCCAATATCAGTACATTGATTAGCAAAACACTAATATGCTGTCTTTAGTATGTACGTTTTACTTACATTTGACTTCTTATCAAAATTTCAAGGAAATTGGCTCATCACTAATTTCCACATAGTGACATGACAATTTCATCACAGTGACGAATCACAATTCTCTTAAAGATAACCACCTTGAAGTCTTCTTGACATTTTGTAAAACAGTCCCAAGTCTTTATCCAATCATCTATGTATTGTCATGAAGCGCAGAACAAAACAGGTTTGGCAGGTATACCAGCACCAATTGTACCCCTCATAAACAACACTCTAGTGCATCATGCTTTCTAATACACCTATCAGAAACACTCAGGTCTATTTTTGATTTCCATGATGAGAGCTCGTTCGACCAGAGGCAGCGTGAACCGATCGAAGGTCGTGCCGCAACAGACGTAGACCGGGCGCGCCAGCATCGCGGAGAGACGAGTCGCCAGCGCCACGGCTGACGAGTCCGGCACCGTAGATAGAAGCGCCGTGGCGCCTGCCGCCGGCAAGGCGAGCGCGGCATCCCCAAGCGCCGGCCGCGCGCCGCACGCTCCCAGCCACACCAGCACCGAGCCCTGAACGCGCAGCGCCGTGCACCGGCACACGGCGCCGCCGCCGTTCCATACCTCGAACTCGTGCACGTTCCACTCGCTTCGCCGATACTTAATAGATCTATTAGAACTACGCGAACGAGGAGCACTTCCTATTTCCAACATTTATGACAGTCAATATATGACTTGTGATTTTGTGATGACAGTGCATATAAACGTACTACCTAAACAAAAACCTGTAATAAACCAGTGCGTGATCTCGCGTCAGGTGCGAGCTAATAATATGGTAAGTGTATGTTATCTCTACTTTTCAGATAAGAGTCGCTCGCTACGCTGCAAACAACTGAAACACAGTAGTACATAGATATGTACAGTAAGTATAATTTCTAATCTAACAAACAATAAATTGTTATTTATTTGTACCTCAGAAGAACAACTACTAGAATTGCATTAAGGTACGTCATAGCTTGCAAAAAGGAGATGGCATAATTATGTTACTATGAAGTTGGCCAAACAAATCAAGGCTTGCTCGACCTAAAACCAATTTTCCCATATCTCACATCTTGGCAGAGGCTGTAGGATTGATCAATCTGTGAGCCAGATAAGTCCATAGAAATAAATAAGTTACGTTGTGGGTGTTATGAAATTCGGGAGTATTCATAAGAGGCATTTCACTGATTTTATCGAACTTTTTTGGGAGAATTTCCCAACATAAATTATATGTCTTATGTGCAGCCACCCTATGTCTCATTCTGAAATAAATTGGAAACAATACAGGGCCTGAATTACTAAAAAATATTGCAGCTACTAAATTACCCATATCCAATTAAATTATAGTTTTGTATCAATACTTTTGGAAGAACGAGAAGCACTATAGTAGCTACGCGCATTGAGAATCTAGAAGTAATAGTAAATCTATGATTTGTACTTAAATGGAGTCAGTCAGGAAATTTGTACAGAAATTCTTTAATCTGTGATCGGGTTCATTTTTGTTATATGGCACCATACGATGTGTATATTTGCCAGCGTCAAGTTTATGAATTTTCAAGGTATTTTTAAAGTTTTAAGTCAAATATCAAGTAATAAGTCGTCGTGGACAATTTAAAGCAACTTAAAAGCGGTGGAGACTAACTAAGACTAACTATTAATATATTAATTGTTTATTTAAATATACATTACATACAGACAAGGCTGGTGCTGCACTCGTTGACAGCGTCGTATGATTGTCGATGAGTCGGCGGTTGCGACAGTCGACTATCAGGCCATAGTGGAACAGAAAATGAACTGATTATGGCTTTTGTCACGTCAGCTACTATGAAACGCCATGAAAATGCACGACGGAGGCCTAGTTCGAGTTCAAACTATGCAAATCCGAAGGTAGCGATCTTGATCGTCTGTCCTTTGTAGTCGTGCGAGGAGAAACACAGAGGTCGCTACCTGTATCGACCAAAAACTGTACCTTTGTCTTCCGGTCTGTCACGAACAGGCGACCCGAGGAGGTAACGCAATCGTTCGTCGCCATTAACGATTGCCGCTGGCATTTCCGTGACAGTAGTCACAGAGCTTAACACAGGTTCTTGCGTCGTCTCCGTATTCGTTATTATAAAAGCAGACTATAGATAGACTGGGACCTGGTGCGTTTTCGGTTTTTGACGTTGCCTCTGCCACGGGAACGGGACCTTCTGGCGTTATTCATGTACCTGACGACTCAGCTCTGCTACCTACCTGGTCAACTTCTCTAGAAGGGATCCTGGAACGGCATCTGCTGTAGCGACCTGCGGCGTTGAAAGCACAAGCTCATTTACTTTGTCTGCCAGCTCAGCAATGGCTTCTAGTGTTGATTCTGGCTGGGAAGCAATGACCGTTTGCAGGCTGGCTGGTAAACAGCTGGTCCAAATAGAACATATAAATTCATCAGGTATGTTTTTACCTGCGAGGTGCCGTAAATGACGCAGGAATTGTGATGGATGTCTCCCACCTAACTTTTCGTGCATCAACAATTGAGTCACTTCTTTTTTTCGTGACGCTGACAACCGTTTTATGATTTCAGTTTTGAGTAAATATTTATTCTAGATAAGGCGAAACTACCTTCTATTTGTGTGAACCACACAGCTGGCTCTTCTGGCCAGAAACTAGGGAGGCGTACACCGACCCGACATAAATCGTATGGTGTAAATGTCTTCGTACCATCGTCAACGGCATGTTCTGCGTTGGCCAGTTTCACCAATGTAGGAGTGTAATGGTCTACTCACTCCAACCGTGAGCCGTCGATCCTCCGTCAATGATAACTCACACTTTAAACTATTTGCTTATTGCAGAAAATAATTAATTAGCAATCAAAACAAACTTAACCGAAACCAAACCGTGTCGAGAGTCGATTGATTTGACAACTGACATTGACAGCTACAAAACACTGTTTTCGCTTGCGGCCGCCAGTGGCGCTCGCGCAGCGCATTAGTTAGAAACAATGGGTGACATCAAGCACCGTCCTATCAGTCCCCTTTACTACCTCACGACACGATCGGTTACTATTCCGATTTTCGGTCGGAAGGCAAATTATTACAATGATAATTAGTATTAATATATATGGTGAATTCAGTAAATACTTATGTATGTATATAATGTAATATATATTTAAATAAATAATTAATATATTGTTAGTTTAGTTTTATGTTATTAATAATGGGGCATGCGGCTATGCCACAAAATTCATGAAATGAGACGCCAATAAACAGCTCATTCCATTGACTATAGTAGCCATCACATTTTCATCCACGACCTTGCCAAAGACTCTTTTCCTAAACCTGTTTCGCTATCAGTTCACACGTACATTCCACCGGTAATTCAATTACAAATTTAATCACTCTGCTAAAGTCTGTCGCGGCACTCATGTTCTCTTCATGTGTTGGTCAGCACTTTTACAAAGAATGTGACGTACAAAACATAATATGTATCAATTGCGGCGGATATCACTTAGCGATATCGATATCGAAGAACTGCCTGTAAAACAAAAGAAGATTGAAGAAAATAGAAACAAACACCATAATTAGAGCAATTCTTATGCCACTGATGTGACTATGCCACAAAATGTGACCTCAGAACCTAAAGCATCTTTGAAACTCTCAGAGACCCAATCAGACACAAATGTACACAGAATTTGCAAGGCGTTTGACGCTTAGCAAATCCTAAATAATAAGATTATAATAAATGCACTTATTAAATCCCTAATTGGTCTTGGTAACAGTGACAGTAGTAAACCCGTTACAAATAAAAGAATCAAAGAGATTTTATTATCTAATCTCATCTGATTAGATATATGGCTTTATATTTACGTGAAGCACAGTTTAATATGCAAAGCTTGCAGAGCAAGAAAGCCCTTCTAAATAAGTTTTTGTCTGAACAAATCTATCTGCTGAATGACACTTGGCTTGAAAGTAACAGTAATATTCCTAGTTTTCATTCTTATAATTTAGTCAGCAAAATTAAAAAAAAATATCGCAATGGATTTAGGAGTATTAATTGAACAACATTTTAAATACGAAATAGTACAGACTTTATTCTATGCATGTGTTCAAAATATTTGTTTATGAATAGAAACGTCAATAGGAAAACTACATATTTGGTGTGTTTACTTTCCTCACAATAGCGTTAAGAACAATGTCAGATTTAACAACAGTAAAATGAAAAAAATACTGATGAAAACTCCTAAGCCATGTCTCTGTGCCTCATCACGAGCGACTTCAATGCTCATTACATTTCGTTCGGAAGTGTTTCCAATAATAACAGAGGTAATAATTTATATAATTTAATAGATGAGTCTGAGTTATGTGTTCTGAATGATGGCAGTTTAACTACAGTTCAGTATTCTAACCAAAATGCTTCAGCAATAGATATATCTTTAGTAAAATCTTCATTAGCTCCTCTCTGCGAATGGCGCGTTTACGATAATCCAATGGGAGTTATCATTACCCGACTCTAGTAGATGTAAATGTTAAGCCATCGGTGTATGCGGTCCGTCCTGTTGCAGAAAAATGTAAGTACCTACTTATAGAAAAGTAAAGCTGACTGGTATAAGTTCAAAACTTTATCAGAAAAGTACTTCTTTAATTAGATATAGAAAATGCAGATCCCATTGAATTGTACAATAATTTTGTAAATACTTTAAATCGCTTGGAGGATAAATTAATTCCAAAACAAAATTCAACGAGTGCCTGCTTTAAGATTACATAGAAAGCCTGCTCCTTGGTGGAACGAAAAATGTGCCGATGCTGTTAAGAAATCTTAAGATGCCCAAATTTTATAAATTATAAAAAAATAGATGAACAAAAGAAAAAAACATAAAAAGAAGAAAAAAATAATTGGTGACACGAAGTACATGTATGCAATAGTTTTAATAGAATGACATCTGTTACAAAGATATGGAGCTACATTAAAACATTCAAATGAGTAAGCAATGATTCTGTTAACAGTTCGTTTGATGATGAATGGATATCAAGTTTTTTAGACAAATTAGAAGATCCACCTCAATTAGTTAAAAACTATTTAAGTCATATTTTAAATAGGTCTAAGTACAATGATAGCTTTCTGTTTTTGGACGTGCCTTTTACACTAAATGGGTTGCATATTTTGCTAAGGAGCCGGAAAGGTACAACACCTAGCATGGATAGCATACCCTATAAATTATTAAAACATTTAGATTCACATGCTCAAACTATTCTGTTAAAAATGTATAACAAACTTTAGAATATAACAATATTCCAGATTCATGGAAAACTCAATGCGTCCTATCCTGAAACCCAATAATTGTTGTTCATGTTTTGTGTGAATTGTGTTTACCATATATGCATTAAACTGGATTTATAACGTTTTATATAATAGAACTTTGTATGTTAAATATAATAATAAATTACAATACAATATATCTTTATTGTACACAAAAAAACAAAAATACAGCGAATTAGCATATATATATATATATATATATTAAGCACATACAACAGATATATGTCGTATTCGTAATAATAATACAAATCAAAATGTTCCAATTAATAAATAAAAAGTTTATGCATGTTCTGCTAGTTTTTGAATATAGAAAGTGATTTAACCTGTCTGACTGACAAAAGCAGCGCGTTCCATAGAATGATAGCTTGCACAGTAAATGATGCATGAAAGAAAGAGTTCGTTGAGGTAGAAGTAGGCAGCACAAGGCGAAGGTCACGTGATGGCCGCAACGAGTGGGAAGCAGACAAAAAAACAAAATTATCTTTTAAGTAAGAGGGACTGGTGGGATTGAATAGTATTTTATAAAGAAAAGACAGAATATGAGAATTACTTTACTTTTTAGAATTAATTACTTTACTAATTAGAAAGCGTTTTACGATACTCACGAGATATTTGCGTAATCCAAATACAAACCGAATGCAGAAATTTTGTAGACGCTCGAGCTAGTCGAGTTGCTTTTCGGTTAAGTCTAAATAGCAATCTAATCGTCTGCGTAATCTAATATCAGAAGAAGGAGAGATTTCACAAATGTAGTTTTAGTAGTAATTGGAAGGAAATTACGCAGTATTCCTAGGGAAACTGCAGACGCAAAGATTCTACGATTGACTTCTGCAAGCTGGGGACTCCAGGAAAGCATTCTATCCATAATTATGCCAAGGTTTTTTACAGTCTCGCTTATACTAATAGGAATCTCATCAAATATCACTTGAGGAAGATGGAACCAGTCTACTTTAGAGACCATACGAGAGCTTCCAATGATAATAGACTGAGTTTTTAAAGGATTAACCATAAGCCCTTATGATCTACTCCCGTTCCGAATCTTCTGAAGGTCGGAATTAGTAGGTCTAATTACCTTATACAGTTACTCAAGCGGAGCCTGCGTGTAAATCTGCAAATCATCTGCATAGAGGAAGAAGTTGTGTTTTGAGAGATTAAGTTTATAAATATTGCAAAAAGAAGGGGAGATAGTACGCCACACTGAGGTACACCAGCTGCGATATCGCACCAAGACGAGAATGTCTCATCAATATGAATGCGCCGCCGGCGTCCGAACAGATAACTACAAAACCAATCAACTACCGTTGGAGATATGTTAAGAGTGCGGAGAAGTCCCAACCAGATGTCAAATCAACGGTATTAAAGGCATTACTAAAATCGAGCAGTGACAGTATAGTTAGTTGGCAATGACCCATACCTGCATGAATGTCATTAATGATTTGTGTGAGAGCAGTAACTGTACTGTGACCTTGACGAAAACTTGATTGGAGCGGGTTAAGAAGATGATTTTTGGCGAGGAAAAAGGAAAGTTGCTGATGCACGAGCTTTTTTAAGACTTTGGATAGGAAAGAAAGAATAAAAATGGGGCGGTATTCAGAGAAAGAGGATGGATTGGGTTTTTTGGGAATCGGAGTTACCTGAGCCTCTTTCTATACTACAGGAAAGGTGACAGAGGAGATAGAATGGTAAAAGATATATTGAATAACAGGAACAATTTCGTCAAGTATTGGCATGATCCATTTAAGACTAATACTGTCACTACCAACAGCGTTAGACGAGATGGACTCCATACACTTCCTAACATCACAAGCGGAAAATTGATTAAATTCGAAAAGATAAGTGTCGGGAGGTATTACGGTAGAAAGATGCTGTAAGGTAGCCGCCTTTACAGGCCCATCGAAGAAAGAAGAAGAAGAATGTTGATTCAACATATCGAGGTTAACAGTTTTTGGAATGTTATCTTGACGAGATTTTCCGACTCCCAATGATCTGAGGATTTTTCAGACTTTACCAGGATCTTCATCCTGAACAGATTTATGAATATGGCGGCGTTGTGCATCCCTGCACGCTCTATTGCAGACATTACGTCGATTTATATATATTTGCCTATTTTCTCTTGACTGATGACACTTAAGCTTTACCTTGGCTACTAGTTTTTTTTTTTGCATAAGCACACGGATTTTGTCAGTAAGCCAAGGTGCAGGAGTGTGTTTAATTTTTACTGCACGAAGAAGAGCATGGGTGTCATACAGTTTCATCACTATTTCATTAAATTCAGCAATCTTGTCATCTATACTGACCGCATTTATGACGGAAGACCCAGTCAAGATCTTATGCGTCTTTGCTACAATCGAGCACTATCGATCAAGGCTATCGGTGCACATACTACCAAAACTGCGCTGTAAAAGAATTTTTGGTTTAGCTTTAGGTGGACGGACTTTGTAGGAAAGAAAAATCAAACCATGATGAAAAATGGCGTCCGCCGCACACTGGCCATGCTTAACGACGTGTGTTGATGAATAAATTAGCATTAAATCTGAAAGAGAAGGGACACAATTTGGAAAATTGTGAGTCGCATTACATGGTCCGAGAACTGTTAATAAAGGTACAATGCAAGGAGCAACGTTATCTCCTTTATTGTATAATTTATACAAACCTCAAATTCTTAAATACGTTAAGACTTCACAAAATATTAAGATCCTACAATTCCCCGACGATTTGCTTTTATACAGTGAGAGTCAAAAAATGGACATGGCAATAAACCAAATGAACACTGGATTACAAGATAAATTTACTACAAAAATGTTTAAAGCTAGAGTTTAAAACATTTTTAGTTTGTTTTTTTTTTTTTTTTTTTACTTTTTTTTTTTATTCTGTGAGACATACGGCCGTGCCCTATGTCTCACAGAATACGCAGTAGTTAGTGTACCGGCGCCCTATGCACAGAATAAGACATAGTAAGTGTCGCACGCGCTATTGTTTATCACGCATAAAAAAAGGGATCTCTCTCGAACTTAAGTACCTTCTTATTTGTAAACATCTATTGTTCTCGGTGTCCAGTAATTAGACGAATATTCTGGATCATTACAGAATTACGGCGCTGAGGTATATAAAGGGACCGACTGTGGGTCCGGGGAGTCAGTTTATCGGAAGCTATAACCGCGTACAGTTCTAGTGCGAACCATGTGCTAATCGAAGTGCTCAGTGTAGTGTGATTGTGAGTGAAAGTGTTGTGTAGTGTTTTTGTGTGATAGTTTCTGAGTGTTTGGAGGAATAAATCGTCATTGGTGTGAATTGGCATTTTTCTATTTTTATCCCGAACCCGTAGCTCGTAACAATATTTAGTAAATAATCTTTTGCGGGGTCAACTGTTAAAATTACTTATAATGGTCAATTGATCCCTGTTGTACCTCAACATAAATTCTTAGGTATTATAATAGACAGTAAACTGAATTTTGATAAGCATGTAAATTATATTTCACAAAATTCTATGAAAAGTATTAATATTTTAATGTGTTTAGTAGGAATTTTTGGGGTTCTGTACAATTTATGTAAATTGCACATTTAGCACCTTTGCATGCGGTGCATTTTTATACTACATAAGCATTAAGCAGTCAGTACGCGTTCGACCGCCGTCCCGTGTATTCACTAATCAATATCAATAAATCAGTTAGCATTTTATCTCTCTATCAATTATCATCTTTTATCATATCATCTAAAGTTGTAGGGAAACCTTACATCTTTATGGTCCTTCGAGATTTAGTCCCAGCGCGCGGTAAAGATTAAACTCAGGACCACGCGGTGCAGTGACCTAGTTACGAAATCACGTGTTTCCTGTGAATTTGCCGTGTGACATTCACTAGCAATCAAAGTGACTATCAAGGAAATTATCATTAATTATCAAAAACTTGTGTTTTGTGCCTTTGTGTGAGTGACTTTATTTGGATTACCGCGTAAGGTAGTATTGAAGTCTTCGTGAAGTAGCAGAATCAAGGTAACTTTCTTGGGCGTCTCGAATGCGATAGCGAATCGGTTTAATCGGCCTCCCACCAGCGGGTCTCACCGGTTAAACTGAGAAGGTGCACATATCGCGCTAGGGATCTCTGGGAAAGAATTATCACTAGCATATCATCAAATAGGTACCTACCTACTCAACTCCTACTTAGCTCAGGGTGACTGAAGTGCAGCGCAGCATATCACTGTAAGTAGTAGAGAATGGAAGACCTATTAGCAAATCAACAGCAAATCATCAACGAAGTAGAGAGGTTGTCAACCAACTTCGGGAAGGACGGGCCTGAAAGGAAAACCCCGCAGTATGCCAAGAAGAAGCTAGAAACTCTTACGGCTCTCTATACAGAGTTTGAAAACAATCATAAGAGGTTGTGTCAGTATGAGTCGGATCACGCCTACTTCAAGGACAATTACTACGAGGGATTCAAGAAAATGGCCAAGGAGTTTCAAGGTAAAATCCAACCTTACCTTGTAGGAGAGGACAAGCCGTTCCTAAAGCCGGCCAGCCCAGGTTTAGCACGCTCCTTCGAATGGTCGTCTGTCGCTGGAACAGGAACGCCTCAGGCACCGCAGCGCACAACGAACACCGATCAATATCAAGCAGGTACTTCTGGACAGTCGTCAGCTGGCAGGGCCGATAGAGGTAACACTTCCAAACTAGACGAAATGTTAAGAAAACAGAAGAGTAACTTTAAAGCATTAGCAAGAGCAATAGATAGCATCAATGTGTCTTCGTTGTCAGAAAAATGGGAGTTCGAAGACGCACTTAACACTATTAAGGGTCGTTGGTCCGTTGTTGACACTTTACACTGGGAGATAGACAGCGAACTTATCAATGATAACCCTGAATATGAGAAAACTTATTACGAGTATGAAGAAAAATATAACGATGTCAAGAAAACTATCAACAGTAGCATGTGGTCAGTTCGGCATCGTGAGAAATCAACTCCAGCAATGGAAATTCCCGTCTTTCATGGGAACTATCATCAGTGGGTGTCTTTTAAAGATTTATTTACAGAAACCATCCACACAAACAAATCATTATCCAATTCGCAAAAGATGCAATACCTTAAGAGCAAAATAAAGGGGCCAGCTGAAAAGCTCGTACAGCATCTGAAAATCAGCCAGGATAATTATAATACATGTTGGGAAATTTTGAATCAAAGATATGACAATAAAAAGCTCATTCTCAACTCTCATCTAAATATTCTCTTATCAATTCCTAATATGCAGCATCAATCAGCATCAGCAATCAAAAAACTCCATGATACGACAAACGAGTGCTTAAATGCCATCAAGAATCTGAGCGTCGACATTTCAAACTGGGATCCACTAATCATCTATCTCTTGTCTCAAAAATTGGACGCGGATACCCATAATGATTATGTTGAATATATTCAGGACCCCAAGGACATTCCAATTTTAGCCGATTTCTTAAAGTTCTTGGACTCAAAATTCACTGCATTAGAAGCATCTCGCCGTAATCGCGGAGAAACATCAAAATCAACTCAATCATCTCAACAACAAGAATCAAACAAGAAACCTGAAAGTCAAAAATCGGTTTACAAGCCTTTCAATAAAACATATAATTTTCAATCTGATAAAAAATCATTCTATGTTTCTACGCAAAAATGTCCACAGTGCAATAGTCAGCACAGTTTATTCCAATGCAAATTATTTACTGAATTAAAACCTGCTGACAAGTTGAAAACCGTTTCGAAACTAAATTTTTGTATAAATTGCTTGTACGATCACAAAGGAAAAGCATGCTTCTCGGAAAAAAGGTGTCAGCTGTGCAAAGGTAACCACAACACGCTTTTGCACGAGGCATATGTAGATGAACCCGAACAAGGTCAATCAAGCAAGAAGAACGTAACGCATGTTTCTCAAGACAATCTCGCTGAGATCATTTTAGCTACAGCACTGATCCAGGTAGAGGCTGATGATGGATCAATAATCAAGATGCGTGCGCTTATTGATCAAGGGTCACAGACGTCTCTGATTACAGAAAATGCTGCACAACGCTTAGGGTTGGCACGACAGCGTTGTAAAGGTGTTATTTTTGGAATCGGGGCAAAAGAAAATAACTGCAAAGGAATTATCAAGATCACAGCAAAATCAATGTACAGCAACTACAAATTTAGCACTGACGTACTAATCATGAACAACTTAATCAATAACTTGCCAAATAGAACATTCGAAAAACCGACTTGGTCCAACCTTGAAGGTATTCAATTAGCAGACCCAGACTTCAACGTTAGTCGCCCCGTAGACATTTTACTTGGCGCTGAAATTTACTCGAACATCATCCTTGATGGCCTCATCAGAGAAGACGATTCCAAACCTATCATACAACAAAGTCGCCTTGGATGGATTATTTGCGGAAATATAAAATCATATCAGTGCAATGTGGTCATCAATAACATCGACGAAATAAGTAGATTCTGGGAGATAGAAGACATCTCAGAAAACTCCACCATAAATATGTCTACGGAAGATCATCTCTGTCTCCAGCAGTATAAGACAGAAACTAAACGTCAGGTAGATGGTCGCTACGTCATCCGACTGCCTCTAAAACCTGAAATCAAAGAAAAACTGGGTGAATCTCAGCAGAAAGCTGTAGCACAGTTTTATCAACTGGAGAAAAAATTCCAAAAGCACGAAATAATAGCAAACGATTATAAACAATTTATCTATGAATATCAGCAGTTAGGTCACATGAGGTCAAGCGGAAGTAACTCAACACCAAACTATTATTTACCGCATCACTGTGTGCAGCGCGCGGAGTCCACCACTACTAAATTACGTGTCGTATTCAACGCGTCATGCAAAACGTCATCAGGTTATAGTCTAAACGACCTCATGTACAGTGGACCTAATCTACAAGCAGATCTGTTATCACTGATTCTAAGATGGAGGCAATACAAAATAGCATTCACCGCCGACATCGAAAAAATGTTCAGCCAAATTCTTTGCCATGAAGACGATCAAAAATATCAAAAACTAATATGGAGAGATGACGAAAATCAATCACTGCAGGATTGGGCCCTGACTACCCTGACTTACGGGACCAAGGCCGCTCCCTTCCTAGCCATGATGACCCTCAAACAATTATCACTTGATGAAGGCCAAAGATATCCAGAAGCAGCAAAAATTTTGGATAGGGATTTCTACATGGATGACCTAATCAGTGGAGCACACAACATCAATTCAGCAAAAATCAAGTTAATTCAATTCGTGCAACAAGAATCATTTACAGAAGAAATAAATGCACTACAACAGCAAAAGAGATCAAAATCAACTAGCAAGCTTCTCTCGTTGAACCCGTTTCTGGACCAAGATGGATTATTAAGAGTTGGTGGCAGAATCACAAACGCCAACATTACTGAAAACATGAAACATCCCTTCATAATTCCAAACAACCATCACTTCACAGACTTATTAATCGACCATGCCCACAAGGTGACGCTACATGGAGGGGCACGGTTAACTCTAACTTATCTAAGGCACGAAGTGTGGATTATAGGAGGAATAAGAGCGGTCAAGAAACGTGTTCACAACTGTATCACGTGCAGAAAGCATGAACCTATCAAGCTGAAACAAATCATGGGAGACTTACCATCAGCAAGATGCAACCCGACGCGCCCTTTTTATCACACTGGCGTTGATCTAACAGGATTCATTAACATAAAGGCAAACATAGGTCGAGGCATAAAAACCATGAAAGGTTATGTGGTAGTCTTCGTGTGCATGGCCACAAAAGCCATACACTTAGAGCTTGTGTCAGATCTAAGCTCAATAGCTTTTTTATCAGCACTCCGGCGAATGGTAGCCCGGCGAGGTACCCCACGTCATCTCTACAGTGACAACGGAACCAACTTCGTCGGAGCCAACAAACGTCTAGAGCAAGAAATCATAAATCTAAAAAGCACGTTAGATGACGAATTTTTCTCATCAGTAGCTGAAATGCAGATAGAGTGGCATTTCAATGCTCCTTCCTGGCCCAGTGCTGGGGGACTATGGGAAGGAGCCGTCAAGAGCCTGAAATATCATTTTCGTAGAGTGATTGGAGAGCAAAAACTAACATTCGAAGAGCTGTCAACACTTCTTGCGCAGATTGAGGGATGCTTAAACACCAGGCCCTTATGCGCATTGAGAGAAGATCCAGACGACATAAATTGCCTAACACCATCTCACTTTTTGTCGAGCGGCCCGGTTCTTACTATTGTGGAAACCGAAACAGATCAACGCACAAGATGGCAATTAGTACAGAAAACTTTCAAAGACATTTGGAAAAGATGGCAAGCAGAGTATTTATGTCAATTATCAAATCGTAGCAAATGGCAGCTTACAGAAACTAACATCGCAGTAAATGACATCGTAATCATTCATGACGCGAACATACCCGCCGGAAAGTGGGCTATGGGAAGAGTGGTAGAACTCCATCCCGGAAAAGATGGATATGTTCGTGTAGTCACGCTCAAGACGAAAAACGGAACTATGAAAAGACCAATAGTAAAATTATCAAAGCTACCAATTGATGAGCCTTCAACAAGAGAAGAACAGCCAAAGCAAAAGGAAGCAGCACAAGAAGATCAAGAAACGTCTAATAAAAAATCTAAATCAATAAAATCTAAAGCAGTCAGTTTTGTGGGGCTAATGATGATGACAATGATGTTAATAATATCCTCCGTTCAATGTGACTATAAACTATCAAATATCAATAGCAATCAGAGCATTTATTTCGATAAATTATCAAACATGCACCTTGTCCGAGATGAGTGGAAACTTGTTGTTTATTATGACATGGACCCCTACTGGCAAGGAATGAAACTATACAGCAAATATATCAATCACCTTGAAAGCATATGTTCAACGACATCAAAACAAACTCACTGTGACGTGGTCTTACTACAGTTACGTCACGGGCTCCAAGAATTAGACTACTATAACAGCTTAATGCTCGGTAAGCAGAAGGCACGCGCCGTAACAAGACGCCGCCGCGGCTTTATCAACGGAATTGGTTACCTAGCACATAGTTTGTTTGGAGTACTTGACGAACACTTCGCACAACAATATGAGCAAGACATAAACCTAATAAGGAAAAATCAAAAACATTTGGCACTGCTTTGGAAAAATCAAACATCAGTAGTAGAATCAGAATATAACTTACTGAAAAGAGTTGAACAATCTATGAATAATCAGCACAAATTAATTAATCAGCAAATTATAACTCTCGAGAAAAAACTTAACTCCTTATCAAAACAGGTCGAAGTAGTTGCAAATAATAACGACTTTGCATTATCATCAGTTATTGCAAACAGCATCCTAATGAACTTAAAAAGTATACAGGAAACACTAGTAGATACCATCACTGATATCCACTATGGAAAATTCAATATCCACCTGTTAACTCCAGAACAACTACGGAATGAACTAAACATCATATCAGGGCAACTTTCCAAGGACGTGACCATACCCATAAGCAACTTGCAAACAGAACTATCTAACATTTATCATTTATTAAAGGTGAAAGCAAGAATGACCAATCTATACTTCATTTTCGAAATTAAAATTCCACTGGTCACCAGAGATAATTATGAGATATACAAGCTCATACCGATTCCCAGCCAGCACGGAAGAGAGATGGTCTCAATTTCACCGATAGCAGAATATGTAGCACTAAACTTACAAAAGGATTCGTATATCACCTTATCTGAAAACGAAATTCAAAACTGTCTTCCCTATGACTCATCAACACGTCTGTGTCCATTACAAAGACCGATTCATCATATGACATCAGACGCCGATCTTTGTGTTACGGACCAATCATCAAATCAATGCAAAACCTACACTCAAGGATGTGCAGCCACCTGGTCAGAATTAAATCAGTTGAATACATACCTGTATTTTATCTGCGACCTATATACAATAAGAATCATATGTGAGCATCAAGTTACGGCTGTACAAGTAAGCAAGGCCGGCATAATGACACTTGGAGACAGCTGTGTCATCAAAGGTGAAGGCTATGAAATATACGCCCACAACAGGCAAACAAATGAATTAAGGGCTCGTTTAGATATCATGCAAATAGAGATTCCCCCTATCAATAACATAATCAACTTATCAGTACCTATTAATGCATCTACTTCACATGACTTGGAGAATTTAAACTACGGGAAGGACCTACAGAACATCGGCACACAAATAGAGAAGTTGAAATCAGCGGAAGGCAACGTAGATTTATCAGACCTATCGCATCACGACGTGCACCAGTTCGTGGTCCTATATCTCGTGGTTGGAGCAGGGCTTCTGGCCTTCGCGCTGTTCGCGTGGCGGCAAGGGCGACTGCGCTGCTCTGCGCGAATCTCGCCCGCCGCCGCGCCCTCGCCGGCGTCCCGCAGCGAGCGCTCGACTAACATGAGTGTTCATTACACTACGACTCCGGCGCCGCCGACAGCAGCAGCAAGCACGAGCACCAACATCATCGAAAA
Source organism: Ligdia adustata (assembly GCA_947049295.1). Taxonomy (NCBI): domain Eukaryota; kingdom Metazoa; phylum Arthropoda; class Insecta; order Lepidoptera; family Geometridae; genus Ligdia; species Ligdia adustata. The sequence goes on along the minus strand of OX346219.1, from coordinate 15,278,341 downwards.
AGACATTTATTCCGAAGTGAATCAAAGTGCGCGTAGTAAACCTAGTGTAGTAAACGCTACTACTTCACCTATTTTTATTGATCGATTCATTAAAAGTGAAGTGCAGTGATTGAAAATATTGAAATATCTTAAGAAAAACTTTATTAGAGACTTTGTGTTTTTATACTTATTTACTATTTTGTTTTATCATTTTTTATTCATGTTTATATTATTTTCCCTCGGGAGCATGTACAATTTATGTAAATTGCACATTTAGCACCTTTGCATGCGGTGCATTTTTATACTACATAAGCATTAAGCAGTCAGTACGCGTTCGACCGCCGTCCCGTGTATTCACTAATCAATATCAATAAATCAGTTAGCATTTTATCTCTCTATCAATTATCATCTTTTATCATATCATCTAAAGTTGTAGGGAAACCTTACAGGTTCTGATCTCAAAACGCTATGGATGTTGTATAAGAGTATAAGAAGTCACTTTGATTACAGCTGCTTAGCTTACATGAACGTAGTAGCACTATACTAAGGAAACTCGATGTGATACAAAATATAGGGCTTAGGATTATTAGCGGAGCTATGCGCTCTAGTCCAATTAATTCTATGGAAATCGAATCTTGCTTAAGTGGCCTGTATATAATTTCTCATAGCTTAGAATAATTCTCTAGATATAAAATGTCATTAAGATTCAGTAAAAAATAAATTTAAATTTTTGGAATTTTTAGCTACTAAATAAATACTAATTTTTATGTAATATATACAGACGGTTGTTAAAGCTTAAATGGTGTAAGATCGGCGTATTATAATCCTCGACAAAAGATAACTAGATGTTTTATGTTAGACGATAACTGTAGCAATTTTACAGCAGAAAGTTATGCTGTTTTGTCTGTGTTAATATATGTAAATGCTTCCGTAGATAATGTAAATATAATGATAGTCAGCGATTCTAAAAGTGGTTTGACTCTTATATGTAATGGGAATTTTACTTATAAGCTTAATTATATTGTATATATAATAATGAAAGTTATACAAGTCATGAGACAGTCTAAAAATATAGAACTTCTTTGGAGTCCTTCACACAGTGGCATATCAGGAAACGAGATCGTGGATTTTGCGACTCGACAAGACTGTAATGAAGATCACCCGAGAATTCTGAAAGTTCCTTTTAATGATTTTTATCAGAAGCAACATACGAAATATATGGACAGACTATTGGGCCCTCACTACGGAACATAAGGGAAAATGGTACTATGCAACTATACAGAGGGAATTGCCGACAAGGCCATGGTACAACAAAGTTAAGTATTCATAGAGAAAGTTCATTACTGTCATTAATCTCCTTCGCTTTGGACACTGCCTGGTTCCAGCTCATCTCTATAGAATTAAGATTGTCGGTGAAGATATTTGTACATACTGTTCAAAACCCAAATGCAGACATTAATCACATATTTATGGAATGTGCAAATTTTGCCATCTAACGTTTGTTATTTGTCAGCGACATCATAATTATAATGTAATATAGCAGAACAAAATTCATTAAGTGTTCCCCGCCATTTTTCCGATTCTTGGCTAATGATGTATATTTTAAGTCTGTTTTAGTTTATTATAAATACAGTAGAGAAAGTGTAAGTTAAGTTTTATCAATTACAATTTTCTTGTACTTAAATAAGTATTTTTTTAATATTATGTTTCGGCTGAAGGACTTAAATCCTAAGGTCAAGACGAAAAAACTTATGAATGTATTTTTGGTTGACTCCAATGATCACGTTGGTCTATAATAGAGTTGGCGAAAAAAATTTTTCTAAAAATGCCGAAATAATCTAAACTAATTACGAGAATAATTGTGTTTTTACTTTTTTTCTATCATTAAAAATGGCTGAGAAAATTAAGATTAAAGTGCGCATTTTCGTTCGACATAATTTCAAAACGAAATCGGCATTCTACAGCGCGATGACGTCACAGGTCATGAGCTAGCGGGGTGGTTATCTCCAATTCGTTTACTGGCTGCTCGCAATACGGTTAAAAGCATATTTTAATAACGCGCATCTTGTTGTTGGCTAATAATCGCCTAATAGTGATAAGAAGTACAATGTCGTGCCTCTGTGTTTTAATCCCAATCTAAAAACACCGGAAAAGCTATTTTTTAACGTGTCGAGTAATCCAAAACGCAGAAAGAATTGAATGAGAGCTATGCTATATATGCTATATTTGTAATTTATATATTATGTATTTCCATGCTGCTAATTTGTATCGTATGTTATATGTATTTGTTTATCTGTGTATCCATTTGTATGTATAATTTGTTCATTTTTCAAATATGTTTGTTCAATGTATTATTTTAAGGCCTCTCTAATTTTATATTATTCACTAGTATTTGCGTGGCTGCGCGGGCCGCATGCGGCCCGAGTTTATATCCTTTTACTATAGGGTTGGGACAAACATTCACATTGCAGTTTTATTCTTTAAAACTTTGAAATTGATTAAGAAGGTAGGTAGATATCTCCAATTCAGTCTGGAGTTGGGTGGAGATATAAATTCAAAAATTTTAAATTTGGATTCTGTGAGAGAAATTTAAATTCAGTTCAAAGTAGGTAGATAAATTTAGTTCAGTTGAAAAAATAAGTCAAACTTTCAAGTCCAGTCGAAAAGTGGGTAAAACTTACCACAGAAATATTTTTTGTATGAAATTGTATGTTGCATTGTATGATCGTCAACAGGGCACTGAAGCTCGGCCTGCGGCCTCGCTTCAACACCCACGATAATCGAAAAGTATATAACTTTTGTATGATTTATTTTCGGGCACTGAAGTTCGGCCTCCGGCCTCACTTCAATGCCCTCCGGACTCACAAGTTGCCATAGCTCGGCCTTCGGCCTCACTATGACACCTTGCTCGTCAACAATTAGCTCGGCCATCGGCCTCGCTTTAGTTACTTGAGAACTCGCGAGGTGTCAATAAAAAATATCAAGAGGTTGACATATTTTACAATTGTTAAAATATCGCGGTACCTACCTGTACAACGACACGTCGGTATATTGTCAGTAACTTAAGTGAATGTATACTGTTAAATTAACAGAATAGGCTTCATATTTAATAAGTAGATATTTTAGATTAGGTACTAACCCGCCAACCTTAGAAAATAGATACATATACTCGTACTTAGACAAACAAAAAAAAACTAAATAACAACACTAGAAATTCATAGATTACCAATACAACCTGAAGACGTTTTATTATTTATTTATAAGTAGGTATATAACTTATAGTATTTATAATAAATATTGCTTAAAAGACATGCTTACTTTTTATTTTAGTTCACCGTATTTCAGCAGCCGTACAATACTTATTTTTTATAAAATATTGAGCTACCATCAAACTATCCACTCTTGGTAGATTCTTCGACTGGCCTTTCTGGAATCCATCTTTCATGAACGGTATTAAATAATAAACAAACAATCTTACAAATCAATACTAAGACAACAACAATAACATCAAACTATCTGACGCATACAAGTATTAATTATGCAACAGAATCCAAAAAAAGAGCGCGAGAGTGTCTTTATTTGTATGAGATTCAGTACTGGAGAGTGGCACGCGGGCGTGTTACTCGACCTACGACATCATCACAAGGTGACGGGAAGCTCGTCAGTTTGAAAAAGTGATCTAAACTTCTCGTAGGGATAACTTTATTAATACTGCATGTATTTACGTGAAACAAAAACTCGTATAATGTACATAGTCTATACTTTAATATTAGGTATATTTTAGTGTTACATTCTCTTTTATGTACTCCATTGGACCACCCGTCACAAATGTCAAAATTGACACAAATTAGACGCGTAAACAACCTGTTTGCGTAAACAATGTGGCAAAATTTAGATTCCAAATTGATTTTGTACACTGCGATAAGTTACGTTATTTTGAATGTGGTTGATATATTAAAGATAAATAGTCCCTAATGTATTTATTGTATCATGTACACTGTTCTGGCCGGAGCTCCATATATTTTTAGAACATCTCTTTTGGAATGTTAGATTTTTCCCGTACTATATAGGCTCAATAATAATTGTGTTCTTGCTAGAAGTACCTACCTATGAATTCTGATGATCGCTGAGTCAGTGACAGAATTAAGGAAATTTTACTTGCTATAATTCTGAAAGTACTCGTCCAAATTTAATATAATTTGGAAATATATCCATAAATGTAGGTAAGCCTTTACTAATCATACGAAATTTGACCTTCTAGCTTTTCCCACTATGATGTTACAGGGGGTCAAAAATAGCTCGAACCGCTTCGAGAAAAGGATGGTACGGCCGAGCGAGACTTGGCGGGGCCACTGCCGTGCCCCGCATAGTACTAGTAGATAACGTTGCTGTGTGCATTTGCCAAGTTTAGAAAAATCAGACAAAGACAGAGAAGAATAATCAAAGTTGACAAATCTCTATATATATAAAATAAATAATTAATAATGACATTGATATGGATATATTACTATGAAATAAAAGGGATTATGTAATTATATTTTTTTGCTTTTAATTACCTACATTATTGAGCCACTGACTCTGTATTTTGAGACACCTAATCTGGCAACTCTGCTCTAATCGCTTCAAGCCAATGGTAGTAAGACATATGTATTTGTTTATCTACTATTTGACAAAAAGAGGTCGTGGTTACACGCTATTGGTTAATAGTTTGCCGTCATGCAATTTTTCACCAATAGTAGGTGCTTATTCAGCTGTCAAAAGCATGTTGCGCTTGTAATTTACTTCATTTCTTTTGAAGTTGTGTCGCGATTAATGCGCTGAAGTAGCTTAATATTAAAAATACCTATCTACTTTATTACTTGTGATTTGAAACCGGCTATTAGATACACCGAAACGGCTTAATTTATTTTCTCTATTTGAAGTTCACAAAATGAAATATGTTTTAGTGCTAGGTGTCCTGCTACTCGCAGGTAAGTAAAACATGCTTTTGTCGACGTAGCACTCCGATATTTCAGGATATAGCTCATTTACCCGTCAACTCCACCAAATGATAAGAGAAACGTGCTATAAATTAAAGTTATGGTAACGTTTAAAGCATATTTAGCTCTTGTCCCGCTACGTAGCCTCGCGAGTCGGTGAGCCGCCCGGCTTCGTGAGTGCGGCCTAGAACTTTCTTTGTCATGATGCTTTTTTTTGTTCTGTTCTTATTATGTTCTCTAAACCGCCCAGTTTTATGTTATGTACTTCTAACGAGTGTCTCATTTACAATATATAGGTATTGAAAATGTTTGTTATAATAATAGGGGTACATAGAGGTATAGTGTTGGTAGTGTTCTCATGTTAGTGAGACCTTGCACATCCCTGTATTGTTGATGCTTGCCTGTTCATTGCAATAATGGTATGGATGATCACCTCTAAGCTTGTCATAGACAGTTTTTGTACACCAGCAGCAGCAGCAGCACCCCCATTCATTATTAATGAGTGTTTTCATATAACAGGAAGTTCTCAGCTCCAGTTATTAGTACTAGTGGAAGATGTGTAGGGGCTCCATGTGTGAGTTTTATTTGGTTGAGGTGATAGTGATGGTGAGGTGTGTTTGCAGGACACATACGCGCCCAGGAGACGGGGGCTGGCTCTGTGGATGCGGGGACTGTGGATGCAGACCTGGGCGCCTCTCGCGAGGGATCCCGCACAGGTACTTGGCAACTATCTATTTATTTACATTTTACAACATTTAGTATAAGTCATATCATTTTGGTGGTGTCATACATTTATTGCCTGCCTCAATTCTTCCTGTCCATAGTACACTATCTATCCATATCAATCTACATTCTGCTAACGTCTGCTGATCCACCATTTATATGTATCCTATAGTGCATAAAGCTTACTTACTGAGAACAAGGGAAGTAAATAAATAAATGAGTGACATTTGATGGTTGCACCAGTACTGGTACACGGAAGAGGCACAGCACATTGAAGCTCATGTAGCACTACTCTAGTTGTTCAGTTGCCACAGTTATTTTTTTGTTACCTGACTTCTGATACGACCCAATGGAGATGAACCAATTTGAAAATATATATTTTGTTTGAAAGGGTTCATAGAATAGACTGAAGTGGTGGTGATAAGGTCTCCGTAGTTAGACTTGCAATAGAAATGACTGAAGAAATGGTAATGTGGTATGCAGTGTTGAAGACTGTCAGCAGCACTTCTTTTAGAGTTACATACCCAAAGCGTAAAATCTTAATCCTATTACTAGTAGCCAGTACTATTACCAGGCCGCATCTCATGAGCCATGATACTTAGTAAGTTGATATTTTCACAGATGATATATTTCTATTGTCCCTATAACAACAAATATTAAAATCGTATAAAATATGTATATAAGTGGGGCTCTCATACAACAAACACAACTGGTAGAATGTAATTAATGTTGTATAGATAACTGTACAGAACCCTTTGTTCACGAGTCCGACTTGGCCGTTTTGTTTTTAAGAGCGTTATAACGTTTGGGCACTGCGCAAGTTTAGGTATTTTACGCTCCGAGAAAGTCGGCGAACTACGCAACCGATACCTATATTCAGAGCTTCCCACCCGCCCGCACCAGAGAGCTGCGGGCGTGACTACTAAAACGATCTTGATCCATAGTGTACTAAATTTTATTGAACGAACGAACGAAGCATCTTTGCTTCTAGACTGGCAAAATGTTATGTTGTCTGTCTATTTTAGTTTGAATGAATGAGGATTTTACTATTAATTAATATCTTTGTTTTAATAGGCCACCATACTGAGTTGCACTTGAGATGCATTTGAGTTCCACCTGAACTGCATTTGATTTGCACCACGCAAATACTGTCTATGCAAGTGTAAGTTGTTCTAGCACGCACACAATCAAAGCGGTACCAAGGCCTACGAAGTATACGACAGAAATGGTTACAAGAAAGCGCGCGAAGACAACGGACGCAGGTCTGTCCTCGACGAGCGCTCAAGAGTGCGACTGAGCGCACTGCTAGCGCAGAGAAATATATAGTACTTTTAAATAATTGAATAAAATATAGACACAGCATTTAAAAAAAGATATATATGTCTATGTGCTCAGCACAAACCAAATAATCGTCATCATCATCAGCCTGTATTCGTCCACTGCTGGACATAGGCCCGTTCTAATGAACGCCACCGAGCTCGATCTCCAGCTCGTTCCATCCAATTCATGCCCGCCGCTTTCCGCAAGTCATTTTCCCACGTGGCCGGCCACACTCCTACATTACGTTGTAACAAAATAATACTTTGGTGTAAAGTTGCGTAGAAAAGGAAGAACTTCGGAAATTTACGGACATGTTTTAAAGCCTTTTTGGCTAAAAATTAAATTACAAAATGATTTTTCTTAGTTATTTGCGGCTTCTAGGGAATATAAGAGTCATGATAATCAAAGCCCATGATATCTGTAGAGGGAAAATATTTTTTTTGGGGGACTGCAATCAATATGATCTGCAAAATAGAGCTCTTAAATGAGGTCTACACGAGTTTTTGCTTAACCATGTACCGAGGAAAAACATATTTAAATAAATAAGTAAAACATTTTAAAGACAGCTTGATAGAACTATGGCAAAGTATACAATTTGAACGCGGAAAACTACGTATTTACGCGGTATGCTGTAATACGGGCCTGAAAAGAACTACTTATTCTGTGTAGACTTATTGAAAATGACATATATATTGAAGCATTGATGGTATATTATTCAAAGAAAAGAAATAGTGAATAGTGAGCGTCAGAGTCGAGTGTGTCGTTGTGCGCGGCGCGGCTGTGTAGCAGGTGCGGTCAGCGGACACGGAGACGCGCGTCCTCCGCCAGCACCAGCACCCGCGCCTTCAGCCACGGAGAGTCTCGCAGGTGGTGCGCTCGTCGCCTGTCCGCGCGCGCCTCCGCCTCGCGCGCCGCGCCCTCGCGCCACCACCACCCCACCCTGCAACACACACACACTGTCACCGCCGCACGCTGTCTGCCACCACCCCCCACCCCCACCCCCGGCACACACTCACTGGTGCGCGCTGGTGAGCGGCTCGGCGTGCTTGTCCCGCGGTCCGCGCGAGAACATATCCCGAATGCGGCGCAGCGCGCGCTCCCACTGCTCCTCGTCTCCCGGCTGCGGCCGCGACACGCCGCGCGCGTAGAACTTGTTGCTCACCGTCGCAGCTGCAGACACACAGACATGTGACGGACGGTGAGACAGACACACACACAGACAGTGAGTGTCGCGCGCACTACGCTACTCACGTAGACCGAGCGGCTTCACCGGCGACACGTAGGAGCGGCCCGGCTCGCGCTGTGCCGCGAACCGCAGCTTGAAGGAGCGCGCGTGGTGAGAGCGGCGCGCTCCCCCGGCCCCTGCGCTTCCGCCGCCGCCCCCGCCCGCGCCGGGGCTGGCCGCGCCGGACTCGCCTGTGCCGGACATGTGTGCCTGCGTTACTCGTGCTCGTGGCACACACAACCTGACCTCGTGTCGAGTGTGCCGCGGTCGGTGCCGCGAGTTTGGTCGATAGCGCGTCACTCGGCTCGTGCTCGCTCTCCACTACGCGTGCGTCGCGGCACTTATCCGTTCCACGAACCGACCACCTCGAGCTTTTACGCGCGTGACACGTAAAAGCTCAAGGTGGTAACTTTAACCCACAATGTGGCAATTGTGGTGTGTTATTGAATCTAAATCCCAACTAGCTTTATTCATCTGTTATAGTCCGTTTAAAACAAAGAAGGAAGTTTCGTTTTAAGCCAATTTTTGTTGTTAAAGAAAACAAACAATAAATATTTATTTGAATTATATTCAGTTCATACGAGTATGCGATGCGAAGATGCGATGTTTTAGTAAATCTATGTATTTATTTCTGCTTACTAATTGAAGTTATCTGTTGCCGCTGCAGAGTGTTTCTAATTCCACAAAACATCAGCAATGTGTCCTCACACTACGGGGTACAACATTGGGCCTAACACACTCCCTTGTGAGACACTAGTGTGTGTGTTCCACTCTGAATAAGCATTTTCAAATATATGACTACAAAATATTAGACCACTATCATTGTCCTTGAAGTATCAAGTGTCCAGTTCTGATAATACTAGGTGCTACTTGTAAATGATGATGATTTCTTGAGTTAAGACTCAATGTATTCTCAGTAAAGTGAACTATTAATAAAAAATACCAATGGTCTTGGTAGTAGCTTACAAAAATCATTTTTCTAAGGTAGTAGGGATCTATCGTGATTTGAATACTAAGACTTTACACCATACTGTGTCAAAAGCTCGTGCTACTTGTATATATTACTTTCTCTAGACATTTGTAGATAACATTAGTGGATGTACTCGTATGCACTTGATCAATTCTGATTTGTTGTTTGTTGTGTGTGTGCAGACGCGGAGGCGGCGGCGCGCGAGGCGGAGGCCATCTCGCCCGACTCGCTGAGCGTGGCGCAGCTCAAGGAGATCCGCGACCGAGCCAAGAACTACACCTTCCAGACCGAAGTGAACCGCATGATGAAGCTCATCATCAACTCGCTCTACCGCAACAAGGAGATCTTCCTGCGAGAGCTCATCTCCAACGCGTCCGACGCGCTCGACAAGATCCGCCTGCTGTCGCTCACCGAGCGCGACGTGCTGGGAGCCAACCCCGACCTCGCCATCCGCATCAAGGCGGACCCGGAGCGTCGTCAGCTGCACATCATCGACTCGGGCATCGGCATGACGCGCGACGAGCTCGTCAACAACCTCGGCACCATCGCCAAGTCCGGTACCGCCGACTTCCTCTCGCGCATGCAGGACGCCGAGCAGGTGAGCACCGCCCCTCACCCCTCGCCCCTAGCCCTCTCCTAGCCACGCCGCCCTCCGCTCACACCCGCGCGTGTTGCAGGCGCAGTCTCCGGAGATGAACGACATGATCGGCCAGTTCGGCGTCGGCTTCTACTCGGCGTTCCTGGTGGCGGACCGCGTCACCGTTATCTCCAAGAACAACGCGGGCACGCAGAACGTGTGGGAGTCGGACGCCTCCACCTTCAGCGTGGCGGATGACCCGCGCGGCGACACCCTCGGCCGTGGCACGCACATCACGTGAGTAGCGCCCCTCTCCCGCCCGGCCCCGCCCTGCCCCGTCGCGCTCGCTTACCTGCTCTCTCCCCCCGCAGGCTGCACATGAAGGAGGAGGCGAGCGACTACCTGCAGCCGGATACGATCCGCGCGCTCGTCAAGAAGTACTCGCAGTTCATCAACTTCCCGATTTACCTGTGGGCCTCGCGCACGGAGACCGTCGAGGAGACGGACACGGAGCCAGCCGCGGACGAGGACGAGGACGAGGACGCGCGCGTCGAGGACGCCGAGGACAAGAAGGAGACCAAGAAGACCGAGAAGACCGTGTGGGAGTGGCAGCTGATGAACGACAACAAGCCGCTGTGGACGCGCAAGCCCAGCGAGGTGGCGGACGACGAGTACACGCAGTTCTACCGCTCCCTCACCAAGGACTCGGAGCCGCCGCTTGCGCGCGCGCACTTCGTGGCCGAGGGAGAGGTCACCTTCCGCGCGCTGCTGTTCGTGCCGCGCGCGCAGCCACAGGACTCCTTCAACAAGTACGGCACCAAGACCGACCACATCAAGCTCTACGTGCGCCGCGTCTTCATCACCGACGAGTTCAACGACCTCATGCCGAACTACCTGGCCTTCATCCAGGTGAGCGACGTCCCCCCGCCCCGCCCGGCTCTGCTCTCTGCCGTCCCACGCTCACACTTCCCCATTTCCCCCCGCAGGGTATCGTGGACAGCGACGACCTGCCGCTGAACGTGAGCCGCGAGACGCTGCAGCAGCACAAGCTGATCAAGATCATCAAGAAGAAGCTGGTGCGCAAGGTGCTGGACATGCTGAAGAAGATCCCGGCGGACGAGTACGAGCACTTCTGGAAGGAGTACTCTACCAACATCAAGCTGGGCGTGATGGAGGACCCCTCCAACCGCTCGCGGCTCGCCAAGCTACTGCGCTTCCATTCCTCCGCGTCCAGCGAGCAGACCTTCCTCCAGGACTACGTAGCGCGCATGAAGCCCAACCAGCACCACATCTACTACATCGCCGGCTCCAGCCGCGCTGAGGTACGTCGGGTCTCGCGTACTCGCGTACTCGGGTCATATTTCAACTATCAAAACTTGTAAACTTCCTAGTTACCTACAACGCCAGTATGTTAGGGGACCCAAACATTATGCACGTGTTTCATTTTTATCATTAATTTTGTTCATCTACCAATGGAGTAAAGTGTCGTCTCGCTGATTCTCTGCGACCTTGCTTACGTGTCGGAGACGTGTCAGTATGGTGTGTGACGTGTTGTGTTGTGTTGCGGCGGCAGGTAGAGAAGTCTCCGTTCGCGGAGCGGCTGGTGTCGCGCGGGTACGAGGTGCTGTTCCTGACAGAGGCGGTGGACGAGTACTGCCTCTCCTCGCTGCCGGAGTACGACGGGAAGAAGTTCCAGAACATCGCCAAGGAGATCTTCGACCTCGAGGAGAGTGAGTACCACTCCCGACAGTCTATACCCACCACTACTATACGTTAACCGATCAATGAATTCAAGTTGATTCAAAACATTTATCAACCGTTGAATACATCTGCGCCGCGCCGCGCCCTGTGTCTGATACGAGTAGCTTAACTACCTACTGATTTTATTCAAATTGTACCACGTTGTTAATGATTCAAATTAACGTTGTCTGTTGTAGTGTGTACGTATTCCTTGGTTCTACATTATTATTTCATTAATTACATTGGGTTGAGTCTTTAAAAAATATATTTATAGTTAGCATATTGTATTGTAGCCGGACGACAGCAGTTTAGATTTAGATTTTTACAAACTTTGTCTTCATTATTACTTGTATTTGTAATGAATGAAGGAATACATCGTTTATTTGCGAAAAACATATTCATGTGATTAAACAAGTCACGAGCCGACTCTGACTAAACACAATGTTCAATGTGATCATTTATATGAACACTGTTTACATTGTATCTGTCAATACAACTTCGGTGCAATTTGTTTGATGTTTTTCAATTTTGTTGCAAATCAATTTGAATTGGTTTCAAACTGATTTGCTTATTTTGTGAACTAAGTTAACCAACTCGTAATGTGTACCGACTCGCTCATGTGTACGGTACGCTCCTCGTTGTCCTCATATCTAGCTCCGTTTCTGTTTTGTTAATTTCCTCAGTGATTCCAACATAACCGATATTGCAGGCTCCAGCGCCAAGGAGCGGTGGGAGCGCGCCAAGAAGCAGCTGGAGCCGCTGCTGACGTGGCTGGGAGACAAGCTGGGCGCGTGGATCACGCGTGCGGCGGTGTCGCGGCGCCTGGCGCGCTCGCCCGCCGCGCTCGCCGCCACCGCCTTCGGCTGGACCGGCAACATGGAGCGCCTCGCCATGTCCAACGCGCACCAGAAGGCGGACGACGCGCAGCGCAAGCACCACCTCACGCAGAAGAAGCTGCTGGAGATCAACCCGCGCCACCCCGTGGTGCTGGAGCTGCTGCGCCTGGTGACGGACGAGCCGGAGTCGCCCGCCGCGCTGGAGGCGGCGCGCACGCTCTACCGAACCGCCGCGCTGCGCTCCGGGTACATGCTGCAGGAAGGACAGGCCGTGCAGCTCGCGGAGACCGTGGAGCGCATGCTGCAGGCCGAGCTGGGCCTGCCGCCCGATGCCGCCGTGGAGCCCGAGGAGCCCGAGGAGGACGAGCCCGCGCCCGCAGCCGACGCAGACGAGGAGGAGGTGCCCGCAGACGAACACGAGGAGCTGTAGGCCTCCACTCTCTGTGTGCGCCCGCCTGCTGTTGCATTTACATGAGTGTGTGAGTGTGTGATTGTATATGTGTCGCGAATTGAGATACTGTGCGTGTGCTGTACTGAGTGAGTCGCGATGTCATTAGACTAATGTAAATAAATTATATTTATTAAGACTCTGTATGTTTTAGTTTTGTTCAGTAGTGTGGCTGCTCTCATTCGTTCCTCTACAACACTGTCACTCACTACGTTTACTCATTACATATTCCTATAAAGTACTAAGGAGTTAGTGGTATATAACCCTTCTTTAGTCCTCCATTGAAGAAATATTATACATTGATCTAAAGTATTTAGATTATGTAATATGGATCATTAATACAAATTATGGGACAATCAAACAAATATCCAATCTATCGTAAATAGTATAAAACGTAGTTTTTTAGTTTCATTTAATCTCCTAGATATCAGTGGATAACTGATAAGAAGGTATGATACCCTGTCTATTAAGTTTTTATATCTGTTATCCACTACGAGTAATCTATCTAGGTACTACTAGCTCACTAGAGATGTGTGGAAATGCCTTATTAATTTTTTTTCTTTATTTATTGACCATCACACTCGTGTATTGTGACAGTTCTCATGTTTTTTGTATTTGCAAGTTTATAAAAAAGACAGAGTAAGTAAAGTAAACATTCATTATTAAAGTAATTACACAAATTATTACAATATGTTATACTTAAAGCAATAAAAATTACATGATGATCAGGGTAACGGTGGGCCCGCACTCGGTAGAGCCGGTCTCTTGAGTCCCATGATAGAATTATTACATATAATAATTTAGGAACGCGCTTAAAATGTATTGAATTGATGTAAGTGAACAAAATGAAAATAATTAAATGACACAAAATGAATATGATAATTAAATGACACAAATGAATATAATAATTAAATGACACAAATTAATATAATAATTCAATGACACAAATGAATATAATAATTAAATGACACAATTGAATGACACAAATTAATATAATAATTAAACGACACAAATTAATATAATAATTGGATGACACAAATGAATATAATAATTAAATAACACAAATGTATATAATAATTAAACGACACAAATGAATATAATAATTCAATGACACAAATGAATATAATAATTTAATGACACAATTGAATGACACAAATTAATATAATAATTCAATGACACAAATGAATATAATAATTAAATGACACAATTGAATGACACAAATTCATATAATAATTAAACGACACAAATTAATATAATAATTCAATGACACAAATGAATATAATAATTTAATGACACAATTGAATGACACAAATTAATATAATAATTCAATGACATAAATGAATATAATAATTAAATGACACAATTGAATGACACAAATTAATATAATAATTAAACGACACAAATTAATATAATAATTGAATGACACAAATGAATATAATAATTTATTGACACAAAATCTAAATAATTTAATGAAATGAAACCAATAAAATAATATAGATATATTAAATTTAATTTAACTATATATATGAAATAGAAATACAACTTACATAAATAGGTAAGCATGTTAACTAAATTACCCGTTCTGACTCAGTCCTGGAGCAAAGGTGCCCATAACACTGGCGGCATTACCGCGCTGTATGGCTATGGCCAACCTTTGAACCAAGAAAGAGCCAGAACGGGAGTCACCACCTCTTTCTCTGATTCTACGGCCTATATCTTGTACCTACTGCTTAGCCTCAGCACCCCAACTGCCCAAGGTCACAACCGCAATAGGCACAAAGTGATACTGTTCTTTCATGACCGCATATTTCATATTATGTTTTTTAGCTGCAGCGTCTTCTGCGGCAGCCGCTGGTGAAAGTGTTGAGCGGCCCAGATGGCTAAGAGCCACAGTATTGACGCATGTTGCGTCCCAGACGAGGCACTTGCCATTTTTCCATGGGACCAACGTTAGCCCGTCCGGCCTTTTGCCATCGGACCTGATTAAACCTGGCGGCTCCAACATGCAAGGTACATTGGCTGAAATTAGGGCTCTGCGGACTATTTCGTTGAGAGCATGGTGTCGCGGAAACCTCCCTGCGCAGCGACGACAACTCAAAGCGTGATGCCCATTGGCTTCCACCATGGAACCGCAGATGCAAATATGAGGTTCGCACACCTTACATCCCAGGCGGAAAGCCACCGCCACACGCAGAGAGTCATCGTCTAGCAATGTGCCCAGGTGAGGCGAAGGAAGCGCTTGTAGCCATGCCCCTGCTTCTGACCGCGAAATAGCCATGAGCCTAGCCAAATCCGCCCCCGCAGCATTTTGCACTATGTCGCCTTGAACTTTCTTAACCCCACATTCATCCCAAGCGCGTTGGGCATACATAGTCACCGGGAATGATGCGCCTGAATTGCGATCAGACCAGCCTGACAGCGCGTCAGACACATAAGGTATGCTCGCCTTATCACCATTGGAGTTAAGAATGATAGTGACAAGGTCCGCTACCCCATGTGCCGATGCCAAAAAAGCGGGTAGACCAATATCAGAAGCGCACCGCACCCCTAGACCACCATACCGTATCGGTAAAGAAGCCTGACGCCATTGGGACTCATTTAAGGAAACATTTAAGATCGACTCCACTGTGCATTTTAGAGTGTTGTCGAATGCGTTAATTTCTTCAGGGCAAAGCCAGGTTGGAGTAGTCCGCAATAGATATGTCATTTTAGGTATAGCAAAACACATCCGTAGCAACACCAAAGCAACATGAGCGGATAGGTCCTTTAAACGTTTTTGAGCATCAAGGACAAGTTGTTGACGAGAAATAATAGCCTCAGGGACAGCATTTAAAAAAATAGGAGAACCTAAAAGGTTAAAAGAAGAAGTACAATTTTCCCTAAGACCTGGTAATGAAATAGCGAAGTTAGTGAAGTGTTTACGAGCGTCAATAGAGCAGGGGAAATACTCACATTTTGAGGGGTTTACTTCCAACCCAAGCTCTTTAAGGCGTGGAATCAAAGCTTCTAAATCCTGGCACACGTCTTTTGGATCTCCCCCCAAAGCCAATGAAACCAATTACAATAAAGTAATTGTGCGACAGATAACGAAAACAAATAACAACACAATTGATTAAAGTTTCATTGAAAGGATGTGATCAGGCAAGTGCAATAATATATATATATATATGATTTGAAATAATGTGGGAGGGGAGGAAAGGGTTTAGGACAGGAAGAGTGAAGATGAGATGTGCAAGTAAACGAGAATCTATTATTCGCATTGTAGACTTTGACAAGTTCTTCAGTTTCTACATTTACATAAACAGGACATTATTAATTAATAATCCACCATTATGTCGCAACAACACTCGAATAATCACAAGTTTAGCAATACTCGTAGTTAATAGACGAAGACACCATTACTTGTTGAAAAACTCATACCTAGTAGACGTAGGTACGACTACTATTGTGATAATGAAATCAAAATTAAGTTGTTGTATATGAAAAAATGATATGAAATGCTTAAACCAACTTTATCTTCTTCTTCTTTTGTCTTTTATCGGATACATTTCGGGGAGTGTGCCTTGGAATTGCATGAATTAATTCGCCCATCTCCATTCTACAATCGGACAAGTAGAGATACTGTAAGGCACCACCGGTCCATGGTGGAGGTTCCACGGGCTCGCACAAAACGCTTCGCGTTTATATTTATTGTGCGAACTGCCAGGTTGTGGAATTCGCTGCCAAGTTGTCTATTTCCCGATAGCTATAATCTCGGTTTCTTTTAGGCAAGCGCGCTACATCCTAGACCGCATCGTCACTTTACATCAGGTGAGTTGCGGTCAAGCGCAAGCCTATCGAATATATAAAAAAAGAAATCTAAGTATACACTAATTATAGAATTTAGGCGCAGGGTTTTCGTCGGCGGTGAGGATTGATAACACTTTTACATCGAATTTAGCGTTTATTCATAGCACAAAACATCAATAAGTACACATTCAGATATAAATCATATTAGTCGTATAGGTATGTTAGTAACGAGACCAAAAAGCGAGCCGAGCGCATATCGTTCTGGTGCTCATCACTGTCGGTGCGGGCGCGCGCGCGTCGTTCGGCTGGCGAGTGCCCGGGCGCGTCCCCACCCCTCGCCCCTTACCCCGCTGAACAAAGGCCACGACGCCGACGACGTGGTAGTTGCCATGCGCTACATGCAACCTAGTATTTTGATTGCCTAAACTAATATTATAAAGTGGAGAGATTTGTATTTTTGTATGTAACGATTAAACTCTAAAACTATGGACCTGATTTCAAAAATTTCGCCGATTTTGTCGATAGAGAGAGAGCTACATTATCCCCAAGAAACATGGGCTATATTTGTTACTGGAAGAAACTTGAAAATCCTACCCAATATACCTACATATAGCTAGGTACAAAAACTTAGAGACTAATGTCCAACGATTGAAGGCAGTGAAGGGATTTTGTGAAATACTGGAGCTTTCACGTTAAGATAAGGGAGATTACTTACACCCTGTAGAGTAGGTACGAGATACTTACACTTTGGCGAGTAGGTACGAGATACTTACACCCTGTAGAGTAGGTACGAGATACTTACACCCTGTAGAGTAGGTACGAGATACTTACACTCTGTCGAGTAGGTACGAGATACTTACATCCTGTAGAGTAGGTACGAGATACTTACACCCTGTAGAGTAGGTACGAGATACTTACACCCTGTAGAGTAGGTACGAGATACTTACACTCTGTCGAGTAGGTACGAGATACTTACACCCTGTAGAGTAGGTACGAGATACTTACACTCTGTCGAGTAGGTACGAGATACTTACACCCTGTAGAGTAGGTACGAGATACTTACACCCTGTAGAGTAGGTACGAGATACTTACACTCTGTCGAGTAGGTACGAGATACTTACACCCTGTAGAGTAGGTACGAGATACTTACACTCTGTCGAGTAGGTACGAGATACTTACATCCTGTAGAGTAGGTACGAGATACTTACACCCTGTAGAGTAGGTACGAGATACTTACACTCTGTCGAGTAGGTACGAGATACTTACACCCTGTAGAGTAGGTACGAGATACTTACACTCTGTCGAGTAGGTACGAGATACTTACATCCTGTAGAGTAGGTACGAGATACTTACACCCTGTAGAGTAGGTACGAGATACTTACACCCTGTAGAGTAGGTACGAGATACTTACACTCTGTCGAGTAGGTACGAGATACTTACACCCTGTAGAGTAGGTACGAGATACTTACACTCTGTCGAGTAGGTACGAGATACTTACACCCTGTAGAGTAGGTACGAGATACTTACACCCTGTAGAGTAGGTACGAGATACTTACACTCTGTCGAGTAGGTACGAGATACTTACACCCTGTAGAGTAGGTACGAGATACTTACACTCTGTCGAGTAGGTACGAGATACTTACATCCTGTAGAGTAGGTACGAGATACTTACACCCTGTAGAGTAGGTACGAGATACTTACACTCTGTCGAGTAGGTACGAGATACTTACACCCTGTAGAGTAGGTACGAGATACTTACACTCTGTCGAGTAGGTACGAGATACTTACATCCTGTAGAGTAGGTACGAGATACTTACACCCTGTAGAGTAGGTACGAGATACTTACACTCTGTCGAGTAGGTACGAGATACTTACACCCTGTAGAGTAGGTACGAGATACTTACACTCTGTCGAGTAGGTACGAGATACTTACACCCTGTAGAGTAGGTACGAGATACTTACACTCTGTCGAGTAGGTACGAGATACTTACACCCTGTAGAGTAGGTACGAGATACTTACACCCTGTAGAGTAGGTACGAGATACTTACACTCTGTCGAGTAGGTACGAGATACTTACATCCTGTAGAGTAGGTACGAGATACTTACACTCTGTCGAGTAGGTACGAGATACTTACACCCTGTAGAGTAGGTACGAGATACTTACACTCTGTCGAGTAGGTACGAGATACTTACACCCTGTAGAGTAGGTACGAGATACTTACACTCTGTCGAGTAGGTACGAGATACTTACACCCTGTAGAGTAGGTACGAGATACTTACACTCTGTCGAGTAGGTACGAGATACTTACACCCTGTAGAGTAGGTACGAGATACTTACACTCTGTCGAGTAGGTACGAGATACTTACACCCTGTAGAGTAGGTACGAGATACTTACACTCTGTCGAGTAGGTACGAGATACTTACACCCTGTAGAGTAGGTACGAGATACTTACACTCTGTCGAGTAGGTACGAGATACTTACACCCTGTAGAGTAGGTACGAGATACTTACATCCTGTAGAGTAGGTACGAGATACTTACACTCTGTCGAGTAGGTACGAGATACTTACATCCTGTAGAGTAGGTACGAGATACTTACACCCTGTAGAGTAGGTACGAGATACTTACACTCTGTCGAGTAGGTACGAGATACTTACACCCTGTAGAGTAGGTACGAGATACTTACATCCTGTAGAGTAGGTACGAGATACTTACACTCTGTCGAGTAGGTACGAGATACTTACACCCTGTAGAGTAGGTACGAGATACTTACACTCTGTCGAGTAGGTACGAGATACTTACACCCTGTAGAGTAGGTACGAGATACTTACACCCTGTAGAGTAGGTACGAGATACTTACATCCTGTAGAGTAGGTACGAGATACTTACACCCTGTAGAGTAGGTACGAGATACTTACACCCTGTAGAGTAGGTACGAGATACTTACATCCTGTAGAGTAGGTACGAGATACTTACACCCTGTAGAGTAGGTACGAGATACTTACATCCTGTAGAGTAGGTACGAGATACTTACACTCTGTCGAGTAGGTACGAGATACTTACATCCTGTAGAGTAGGTACGAGATACTTACACCCTGTAGAGTAGGTACGAGATACTTACATCCTGTAGAGTAGGTACGAGATACTTACACCCTGTAGAGTAGGTACGAGATACTTACATCCTGTAGAGTAGGTACGAGATACTTACATCCTGTAGAGTAGGTACGAGATACTTACACCCTGTAGAGTAGGTACGAGATACTTACACCCTGTAGAGTAGGTACGAGATACTTACACTCTGTCGAGTAGGTACGAGATACTTACATCCTGTAGAGTAGGTACGAGATACTTACACCCTGTAGAGTAGGTACGAGATACTTACACCCAGTAGAGTAGGTACGAGATACTTACATCCTGTAGAGTAGGTACGAGATACTTACACCCTGTAGAGTAGGTACGAGATACTTACACCCTGTAGAGTAGGTACGAGATACTTACACCCAGTAGAGTAGGTACGAGATACTTACATCCTGTAGAGTAGGTACGAGATACTTACACCCAGTAGAGTAGGTACGAGATACTTACATCCTGTAGAGTAGGTACGAGATACTTACACCCTGTAGAGTAGGTACGAGATACTTACATCCTGTAGAGTAGGTACGAGATACTTACACTCTGTCGAGTAGGTACGAGATACTTACACCCTGTAGAGTAGGTACGAGATACTTACACTCTGTCGAGTAGGTACGAGATACTTACATCCTGTAGAGTAGGTACGAGATACTTACACTCAGTCGAGTAGGTACGAGATACTTACATCCTGTAGAGTAGGTACGAGATACTTACACTCTGTCGAGTAGGTACGAGATACTTACACCCTGTAGAGTAGGTACGAGATACTTACACTCTGTCGAGTAGGTACGAGATACTTACATCCTGTAGAGTAGGTACGAGATACTTACACTCTGTCGAGTAGGTACGAGATACTTACACTCTGTCGAGTAGGTACGAGATACTTACATCCTGTAGAGTAGGTACGAGATACTTACATCCTGTAGAGTAGGTACGAGATACTTACATCCTGTAGAGTAGGTACGAGATACTTACACCCTGTAGAGTAGGTACGAGATACTTACACTCTGTCGAGTAGGTACGAGATACTTACATCCTGTAGAGTAGGTACGAGATACTTACATCCTGTAGAGTAGGTACGAGATACTTACATCCCGTAGAGTAGGTACGAGATACTTACACTCTGTCGAGTAGGTACGAGATACTTACATCCTGTAGAGTAGGTACGAGATACTTACACCCTGTAGAGTAGGTACGAGATACTTACACTCTGTCGAGTAGGTACGAGATACTTACACCCTGTAGAGTAGGTACGAGATACTTACACTCTGTCGAGTAGGTACGAGATACTTACATCCTGTAGAGTAGGTACGAGATACTTACACCCTGTAGAGTAGGTACGAGATACTTACACTCTGTCGAGTAGGTACGAGATACTTACACCCTGTAGAGTAGGTACGAGATACTTACACTCTGTCGAGTAGGTACGAGATACTTACACCCTGTAGAGTAGGTACGAGATACTTACATCCTGTAGAGTAGGTACGAGATACTTACACTCTGTCGAGTAGGTACGAGATACTTACACCCTGTAGAGTAGGTACGAGATACTTACACTCTGTCGAGTAGGTACGAGATACTTACATCCTGTAGAGTAGGTACGAGATACTTACACTCTGTCGAGTAGGTACGAGATACTTACACCCTGTAGAGTAGGTACGAGATACTTACACTCTGTCGAGTAGGTACGAGATACTTACATCCTGTAGAGTAGGTACGAGATACTTACACTCTGTCGAGTAGGTACGAGATACTTACACTCTGTCGAGTAGGTACGAGATACTTACATCCTGTAGAGTAGGTACGAGATACTTACATCCTGTAGAGTAGGTACGAGATACTTACATCCTGTAGAGTAGGTACGAGATACTTACACTCTGTCGAGTAGGTACGAGATACTTACACTCTGTCGAGTAGGTACGAGATACTTACATCCTGTAGAGTAGGTACGAGATACTTACATCCTGTAGAGTAGGTACGAGATACTTACACTCTGTCGAGTAGGTACGAGATACTTACACTCTGTCGAGTAGGTACGAGATACTTACATCCTGTAGAGCAGGTACGAGATACTTACACTCTGTCGAGTAGGTACGAGATACTTACACTCTGTCGAGTAGGTACGAGATACTTACATCCTGTAGAGTAGGTACGAGATACTTACATCCTGTAGAGTAGGTACGAGATACTTACATCCTGTAGAGTAGGTACGAGATACTTACATCCTGTAGAGTAGGTACGAGATACTTACACTCTGTCGAGTAGGTACGAGATACTTACACTCTGTCGAGTAGGTACGAGATACTTACACCCTGTAGAGTAGGTACGAGATACTTACATCCTGTAGAGTAGGTACGAGATACTTACATCCTGTAGAGTAGGTACGAGATACTTACATCCTGTAGAGTAGGTACGAGATACTTACACTCTGTCGAGTAGGTACGAGATACTTACACTCTGTCGAGTAGGTACGAGATATTTACACCCTGTAGAGTAGGTACGAGATACTTACATCCTGTAGAGTAGGTACGAGATACTTACACTCTGTCGAGTAGGTACGAGATACTTACACCCTGTAGAGTAGGTACGAGATACTTACATCCTGTAGAGTAGGTACGAGATACTTACATGAGAGACATGTTGAAGCACAGAAAATATTATAATTTGACACGCTCGAATATGTCTTTGTATTGGTTTCTATTAAAAATGTATATCCTTTTCGACGACTCCTCCAAGGCTATAATGGGAAACATCTACGAGCATAATATTTTCTGCTTATTATCATTTGAACTTTAAAGCCCAATACAATACAATACAACACAATACAATACAACAAAATACAATAGGTCGAATCTCCACGTCACTTGAGTGACTAACTACACATTCAGCACTCCGCTATTACTATCACTAGCGCTACGTTTCACTAAATATACTTATAAATACACGAAACTACTTGATTCTATTCAATACCTGCTCGTATCCATATAATAATGTAGGTATAACTATAGAAACCTACCTACTTACTTTTCATTTGTTTTAAGTTTTATCGAAGAACTCGTAATAGCTGACTTTACATTGAATGATGAGTTTAAACAGAAGTGTTTTGAAGTGTTTTGATCATCATGGCCGACTTGCATAGTTAGCAGAGGACACAAGCGCCACCTTTACGCGTTTCGTCTGAAACTGTAACTAGTTTGAAAAACGTAGTAATAGTTCCTTTATGTTCTGTAAGGCGTCTCTAATAGGTATCTGCTATTATAAGTTGTTTTTGGATAAGTTCCTTATCGCGAGTTGCGGGGGCGCTAGACGGGAAAAATTAAGACCAGACGTTGTAACGACACTTTTTGCTATAGTTGTGCGGCGTGCGGCGTGCGCGTGTTTCTCTGTCTCCTCTCTTTCTCTCTCTCTCTCTCTCTCTCTCTCTCTCTCTCTCTCTCATAGAAAGCAAGCCTGTTATTTTCGTTTCGTCTTTCTATTTCAATATAATATATATGTGTAATAACTTTAAAAAAATAAAATTAATTACGATTCCTTTACTACTCGTAATTAATCGAAAGGAAGTTCGTTCCATCCCTTACTTGAGTGGTATCCCTTGACACCTCTCAAGTTTTTTTCATAAATATTGGAATAAAGCCGATGGCGGATACCTACCTATATGTAGGAAGCGTTTTTGCGTATAGATATTTTAGATATTTAGGCCCATCCGCTTTAACTTATATTTAGAATGATTCAGTCGGGGAATATTGCTAATGATACTAAGCCCGAAGGACTCCAGTAAGTTCTCCTAAATAAACGCGAGTCTATTTTGAGCGTGCTTTGCCTAGTTTTATAGAACCCAGAGATCGGCTCGACAAACGACGCTTAACTTTGTCTCATGCAGAACGCCTGATGGAAATATCAGAGCACCTTATAGGTGTTACCGTCTGCCACCACGTGGAGGAGGTTCGCGAGGTCAAGCGTTAATAATACACTGTTCTGTGTAATGCCTATTGGTGCCTAATTATTTGTGTGTCATGTATCAACGAACGTGACTTACGGCTTTTATAAAAACAACCAGAGGCATATTATAAGAGTATGTTTTCCGGGCCTATAAGATTTGCCTCCCTAGAAATTAAACGTACTCACACTTACATACCGCCAGCGCCCGCCGCAACCGACTATTATGCTTAATAGTTACCTATATATAGGGGAATTGAGAACCCGGCAGCTAATTATATCTCCAAGGTATAAGTAGGTAATCCGCGTAAAGAACGCGCAAAGCGTTTAGTATGAGTCCTTGGAACCTCTTTGAAAGTAGCTATATTAGATGTAGTAAGTAAATACTCTTCTATATACCGACCTACGGATAAAAGTATCTTTATTTGACTTCACCTTAAAATCTACGTTGTGTGTGGTCGATTTTAAATGTTTCAGCACATGGAGTTGCTAACTTTGTCACTATCATTCTTAATTCCAAAGTTTCTGGTGCAAAGGTTAGCCAGCGCGATCACCCGCAGCCAGCGTCATGCAAGAGGTTCGAATCGAGATGGATTATTTAACTAAATGTGTCTTCCAAACTTACTGTCTGATTATTTACTGTAATCAATTTACTTATCGATAAAATTAAGGTACAAGTTGTTTTTTGATATAAACCAAAAAAGGTAGGTACCTACCTACTTACTGGAGCGATATTGATGAAAGTCATTCGGCACTTTTGAACAAAAAACTCTGTCCAGCTGGTGTCACTGAAATGTTGCAGTGTGTTTATGCGAGGTGGGCAGGTACAAGTATATCCTAGGCGTGGGATACTCGTAGGTGAGACGAAGCAGTTTGCTAAACCGAAACAACAAAACGACACTTTACACTTAGCAATATTAATGTATTATCGTACACATGTTATGTTACTAATTAGAAATCGAGATTTACAATAATTATCTGCTTCTATGCATTTGAATTACATTCATTTTGTATAAAACCACATTACGACGTCTGTATGCTTCAGCGATATGATATGAAACACACAGAGAGAAACAGACAATAAAGGAATCGGAATCATAGACTCAAGACAAGATTTTCTATTCTCCGCTCTATGAACAAAGTTAGGTGATGAGATGGTTTAATTTCAAACTATAGACTGATAGTTTGGTGTAGGTTTATTTACCAACATGAAATGTGCCAACATAATTAATAATACTTATTAAAAAATCCAACGAATTGAGAACATCGGCTATTTGAAGTTGGTAACAATGATAATGAAGGCCGCATTAGATACTAAGTAGGTATAAGTATATATCCATTATAGGTATCTATGTGCCACACGTCGTAGCATTATGATTACCTATATAATATTAATTACATTTGCGAATTAAATTTTTATACACTTTCAAATGTGGGTATTGTTTGATTTTGCTTAAAATATATACTTACTTACTTACTTACAAGTAGGCCCTAGTTACCTACTCGTACCTACACCGCGCACGAAGCGCGGCGGTGCTGCCGAGCTGCAGCGAATCGTACGAGATGTTTATACTCGTAGTCATTACGAAAGGTAGTCGTAGTTAGGTACGTACTGCAAGCAAACTCAAAATATTAACTGTTCATTAATTTCTTCAAATATTTTACTTTTTTTAATTTAAATATTTTTAACACTAATTTAAAACACTCTAACTAAACTATATACAAAGTAACCTAAAAAGAAACTAAACTAAAAAAAAAAGGTTAATTGTCTGAAAAAATATGATTTCCGTGTGTCAGTGTTAGTGTCCCAAGAGCGCTGGCGCTGGCTACATTCCCGCGTTGAATTGCCGCAGAAATTCTAATATTTAACTGATTTTTATTTTTATTAACTTCTTACGAGTTTTACCTAATTTTATTATAACTCAGAGAAAAAAAATTGTCAAGAAAATAATTAACATAAAATATAGCTACCTCTAAGGTTAATAAAGCTCGGGCAGAAATAAACTGGACAGGTATATGTATAATATACCGGTAGGGGTTATATTAAACTGAAAGGAGGTCACTTTAAAAAATAACATTTTGTCGATCTTCGATAAACTTCTTGTATGGAACAGTTAATAACTTATATAATAATATTTATATACCTATTGTACACATACACCTATATAAGTATATAAGCTCTGTCCGCTCGCTCCGTCTCCGGCTCCATGTGTCCGTTTGTCTATGTGTCTGGTACCTGATTGTTCTGATGCGTTAGGCAAATCGCTCCTGTGGCTTTGAAACGAAATATTTAAAAAGAAAATTATATCCGAACCTGCCGAATAAATATTTTAAAAAAATGTACAACGCTTTATAAAGCAAGTTGTTAGAAAAGACTCAAAAGATCCGACTTTCCTCCTTTCTTTCTTTCTTAAATGATCGTATGCTATACTCAGTAAAGCCTACGACCATTTGCAAATACTTAGACAGATGTAATGACATATCAAAATGTTTCCTCCGGCTTAGGCTTTACTATATACAGAATCTGAAGGTCTCGACGAGCTAGACATACATACTTACCTACATTATATGTGTTTATTTACATACAAACAAGTATACATATATAACTACAAACAAACAAACAAACACACATACACACGGAAACATACCACTTTTTATTAAAATAGGTTTACTTATGTTCACGACAGACACAAACACATGACTAAGTAATGTGTACTCGTACCTACGAGTATATACTCGTACGAGTACGTAGGAATATTACATTACTTAAAATAAATACTGAAAGTACAGAACTGTACTCGTAGGTGCAGCCTGAGTACCTACTTATATACTAGTATGCACCTACGAGTATCTAGATACGCACTCGACAAATGCATTTGCCATTTTATATATACCGACAGCAAGGTATTTCAGATATTTAATTGAACGGTTTGACAATAGCTACCTATACTATTGAACATAAGAAAAAATACCAATAATAGGCACTTACCTATTACTACTAGAGTTTAAAGCCAGATAACTAGGTTAAGGACTCAGTAAGGAGCTTACGGCAAAATGGAAACAAAACGTCCAAAGATAACGACTCGGAGGTAAAATTTGTCAAGAAAATCAGTGTGAAGGCGCTGGACGTACGAACGTGAGCCGTGTAGAGGGGTCGGAGGACGAGTGACGCCCCAGGCGGGCGAAGCGCCGCCCCCGGGCGCCGGCGGGCGGGGCTCCGGCCGCCAATGGCGGGGCGGGCGGAGGCGCTCGCGCGCCCAGTCACAGCCGCGCCGTGCGCCGCGCCGACCGAACCGCGAGTGAGTCCCGCCGCGCGCCGTGCACACCCGAGCTACCGTGCTGCCGTGCTGCCGTGTTACTCCGTGCTAGTGCGAGTGTGTAGTGTTCCTCGGTGCATACCTACAGTGCCACATAATACCGTTATTATTTGTCTAGTGTGTGAACTCTATTGGATTTGTTGGTGACCGCCGCCGCCGCCGCCGCCGCCGCGCCGCGCCGCCGGCCGCGGACGCAGGTTTGTTATTACTTGTTTTACTAACAAAGTTACTGTGCCAGACAATAGGTGATTAAACATTGACGGCATCTCTACTCGTATAACCTCCTCCTCCTGTCGCAGCCGGCGCCGGCGCCGGCGCGCGGTTACACTTTGTACGAGTACTAACGTACCTAAATTATGTAATCTCTAAATTATTATGCCTATAGGTAGGTACTTATTGCCATTGAACAGTATATAAGTAGAAGGAACACACTCCTAACAACATTTGTACTTACTAATTTAAGTAAGTATGAGATGTATGTACAATGTAGATGTTTATAAAATATGAAATGCGTATAATGTACGAAACAGATACTCAGGTTAAATAGTACACGATATACTATATTATACTGTACTGTACTGTACTGTAATGTACTGTACACGAGTGATTATTGTATTGTAAATATGAATACAGCTCAGTAACTAGGTAAGTACCTACTGTAACACGGCGTTGTCGCGAACACTTCGTATTAGAACTATTAATTCCATACTTACCTTACGTATTGTATTGTATATATAGGTAGGAGTGTTGCTACGAGTACAGTGGACACATACTCGTATAGTACATGCAGGTACAAGTCATTGTGTACAATCACTTGACTTCAATATCTAGTACCTACCTCCGTAGGTACCAAAAGAATCAATGTTTTGTTTAATTTGCAATATTAAAAGCAGCGGCATCACTACGGCGGGCTACGTACCTACACTTTACGACGTTGTTAAGCCCTGAGGCTTCGAGAAGAAATATATTGATACTTGCTAGGAATTAACTCTGATAACCTGAAGTATTTTAACTTAGATCGCTGAACATATACCTACTATAACTATGATAGAGGTGTATATACCTGCTAAGACAAAATTTTTGGAAATTGTGGTTCATATTAAGTTCAAATTTGAAAAACCTATCTAATTTTGAACCATTTAATAAGCAACTAGCTGAGCTCCGCGGTTTTAGCTGCGGCAGATATCTGATCGTCTCATGAGATCACGTCCATTTTCCAGGATAAAAAAGTAGCCTATGTGTTATTCCAGGGTATATGCTATCGTTGTGCCAAATTTCATCGTGAAGGAGGAACTAACAAACGCACACACTTACATACAAACTTTTGCCTTTGCACCTAATATTAGCGTGACGTGGTATCTATGATCTAGATAGGCACCTACTTGTAGGTGTATGAGGGAGTAAGTCCTGTCTGACTGTCTATAGGGGAAACTAACAGACCAACCCGCTTACCGAGAAACTCAGAAGTCTAAATATACAAATGAAATGAAATTATTTAGTGGCTTTATAACAACGCACGTTACGCCGGACATGCATAACTTTAACACCAGCCATATAAATAAAATGTTAAGAAAAACACCCGAGAAATGTTCTTTAATAAAATAGGCAAATAAGTAGAGCAAATCTTATTTTGTACAATAGATAAGTAAGTAATTATAACAAGGTTGCCTAGTAGAAATTGCTTTAGGAGATAAGACCGCCCAATGTATACATTTGTCTCGCTGTATCTTTTATTTTTTGTTTAGTGTGCAATACTTAGAGCTTTATTAATGAATTCATTGATCGAGGTATAGTTAGATAACAAGTACGAGTGCCAGGGTGGGATCCTGTACGAGCGGATGTGACAAGTGAAATATAACTTATTTAGTTTTTTTATTGTTTTTGTTTCTCTGTTCATCTATCTGTTTGTACGGACTGATCTCCGGAATCTGCGACTGGCCCAATTTAAATGAAATGTTGAATGGCAGTAGCTTATATACCTATCCCTGATCAACACATAGGATACTTTACACATCCCGGAAAATTAAAGGTAATGGAATAATAAATACGACGCGGACGAAGTCGGAGGCATCAGCTAGTATATTATAGAAAAGAGTAAGTCCTGACTGATATTATCTAGGAATCGACGTAGAGCATAGACCGCTGAACCTAGAGACATGACATGTAGAGGGTGTATTCATTATAGAGTGTATAAAGAAAACATTTATGTAATTAGGAGGGTTCACGGTTTGAAATTTATATATATTTCATTTTATGTCCTGACAACGAGATGAGATAGAGAGACAACGAGAACATGTGCTTATAGATTTACTGAAATTGGCGTAACTCAGGTCAGAAGGTCCATTCACTATAAAAAAAAATACAAAGTATTTTAGTTTTTTACGAAATTATTGACAAATAAAAGGTCAAGAGTCACATTATCTATAGGAAAATAATATAAAAAAACCGGTGCGTGTGCGAAAAAGTGCGAGTCAGACTCGCGTCCGAGTCAGACCGAGGGTTCCGTACAATCCTGTAGATGTATAATTAATAGTAATTTTATTGTTTAAATTATATAAAACATATTTGTACTCTATGATGTCTCAAAAAATTTGCCTTCCGCAATGTTCCCTTTATCTGTGCAATAAGACGTCGCTCTGTACCAATTTCAAGATTTTGTTTTCACGGGAAGTACCTTGTAGGATTTTATTTCCTTGACATTCCTCGAGTGGGGGGGTCATCAAAGTGCCATTTCCAAAAAACTATTTAATTCATTCTTCATTCATTCTGATAGATTACATCTAAAGTTGTGATCACCTTATGATCACAACTTTAGATGTAATCTATCAGAAAAAAACCTCTCCTGTTCGTTTGACCTGCTAAAACTCGACAACTGCTGGGCTGAGCTTAGCTGATTTAGGTCTTGAAATGATTGTCGTACTACAGGGAAGGTTTAAAAAGTGTTAGGCGGTACGAAGTTCACCGGGTCAGCTAGTAATAAATAATTAAACAATGTGTAGCTCGCTAATTGTAAAGTGACAATGAAGCAACATGTAGCAATGAGTTTTGCAGCCATTGCGATTAAAATAAACAATTGGACATATTTAGATAAAAAATGAGTTAAGACCACATGAGATGTATATATAGTAGGCATGCGTACAATATACCCTTGAAACAATAAAATAATGCACTTTTATATACTTTTGGATACAAATGATAACGAATGCGTTATCATTTGTATCATATATTTTAAGGTGCGTATTGCTTGCGTTAACAATCTTAATTAATAACTTAATTTGCTCATAATTACTCTTAACTATGCATAATTTTTAATAAACTTAAATAGTCTTGGTACGGTTCCGTATCATTATATCGGAAGTAAGTTTTATATTTAGATAAATCTAAAAACAATGTCCTTTTAAATTAAAACAATTTTTTAAATATTTGTCAATACAAATATTGTTTCAGGCTGAAAAGTGCCGGAAATGTTTTTTTTTTAATGTTACATAGTTTCAATGAAGGTACGAACTCGCAAATCTCTTTCAACACTCTAACTTAACAATGGTGCACTTGATAAATAACTGGTTCGAAGCTACTTCAAAAAACCCGACTGTGCTATATCTTATACCCGTGTTTCTTATTTGGTAAATATTTATTTTGATACCTCACCTGATGTATTTTGAAACAATTTTTTTCCGAGATTGCTTTTTGGTGCTAAAAATCCTTAATTTTGTTTTTTTTAATTATGATACACCCAGTGTCACATTCACGACTAAGGCGAATCTATTACTTCTCACATAAAATTTCGACTGGTTGTTTAGGCTCTACGGCGTTCCAAAAAAAATATACATGCATACCCTCAAAAAACATAATCCTCTTTATCTTTCGAAGACGGGTAAAAATATGTAGCTAGAAACGTCGGTGTGATTCCAACACAATAAATTCCCCACATAACGCACACGCACACGATATCCTTAGATAAAAATAAATTCTTCATATTGGCATAAACATCTGGCATAATTACCATAAGCATACTCAATTTTAAGAATTACGCATAAATGTTTAAGTATACATATTTTCTAATAATTGCAGTTACTATAGGTACATAACAATAACTACGCGGAGTTAATAGTTTTAAGAATAATCATAAAAACGCATGAATTAAATTCAAACATATAAAGCAGATATAGCATTGAATATACCAACTGCTAACTATCAATCTTATTTACATCTGTCGTTAGATTTGAACTCTAGCATAGGTCGCCTCGTACCTACAGTCTAATCCAAACATGTAGATATACCAGTATAGAGACGGCATACAGTCGCAGACGCGTTTATCAATGTTGCTTTTTTTAAATTAATTTATTGATTGTGGAAAATAAAGTTCGAATATTGAAAACAACTAACTCACTACTCGTATTGCTAACAATTTAGAAACATACAATTATTACATACTAATATCCTTATTAAATAAAATACCAGTGTTCATTTCCCCATACATAGAAGGAATCCCAAAACACTGTCCAAGTAATATAGGTATATATTATGACATAATAGACAATTATGCCAGATTCAACTAATATGTCTAATTAAAATACGGCTTACTTTAATATTCCAAAGCAATGAAACCTCTGTAAAAGTAAAATTTTTCTTTATGTTGTGAGTAGCATAGGTATATATGCAAAAGAAAGTATTCATAATAATCAAATTACCTAAAGTAACACATGTATATGCTATTTTAGTATGTAACTAAGGAACCTATCAAACTCGGCTGCTATTATTTTTGCCGGAATTGTAATTTTCCAAGCCAAGATTTTTAGAGAACCATTTATACGAAAGGTACAATAGGTATATGCCAGAATATTGACTTCTCGTGTAGGTTACTAGTACTAGTAAGTATAGAGCGAGAAGAGTGTGAGATGTACTACACTATCCGATCTCTATAAACATACGTAAAGAGGCAGACTTTGTTTTGGTGTTCTTACTATAACTATTGTCGAACTGTTCTCTCAAAATATATGAATGACGAAGCAGACATGGATAGGAAGCGCAAGTCGTTGACGGTAAGAGCTACTATATTATTCAGAAGGAAGTTAAAATGTCCTTTTTCAAGGTACATGGACAAACCGTTGGAGTAGCTTGTGGACGACATATAACACGCAATAATCTACGCGTTTATCTACAAAGTCAACATTACGTATCAAATGTATTTTAACCATTACATACCGCCGCCGATGCATCGGTAGGACATAATATGCCGCGGATTTCAATACACTATGTTAGGGCCGTTGGTGGTGACATTAAGGGTTTACTATAATTAGAAGCATCCCTCCCTCAGGCCTCATGTGCGATAATCTTCCGCGGCGAATATTTGAAGTCGTCGAAATGAACTACGTATATTATATTGATTAGTAGTATTTTCTAGCGACTTCCAAAACAGAGGAGATACTCAATTCGACACTAGTTTTTCTTAACACCTACAACTACATGTTACCTGAGATTTCGAAGACGGTGGAGCAATTTGAAAAATTTGTATGTAGGTGTAGAGGTAGAGGTAGATGTAGATGTACGCGAGTGGCCGCGTTATTAATTATTTATATCCAAATCGGTCAAGAGGCTGTACTTTAAAATGGAAATAACTAAACAGGTTGTATCGTCGCCCGTCGCCCGTCGCGCGTCCTAGCTCAACTCAATAGACACTTCAAAAAAATATTTTCAAAATTAAGGATTTTTAGCACCAAAAAGCAATCTCGGAAAAAAATTGTTTCAAAATACATCAGGTGTGGTATCAAAATAAGTATTTACCGATGATTACGAATATATATATAAGTTATGTTTTATTGTAGTTAGAAATAAGAAACACGGGTATAAGATATAGCACAGTCGGGTTTTTTGAAGTAGCTTCGAACCAGTTATTTATCAAGTGCACCATTGTTAAGTTAGAGTGTTGAAAGAGATTTGCGAGTTCGTACCTTCATTGAAACTATGTAACATTAAAAAAAATCATTTCCGGCACTTTTCAGCCTGAAACAATATTTGTATTGTCAATTATTTATAAATTTTGTTTTAATTTAAAAGGACATTGTTTTTAGATTTATCTATATATAAAACTTACTTCCGATATAATGATACGGAACCGTACCAAGACCAACAGACTGACTACCTCGACACACACTTGACATGTTTATTTAATTCAATGATAAATGAGAGTTCAAAAAATTATGCATAGTCAAGAGTAATTATACGCAAATTAAGTTATTAATTAAGATTGTTAACGCAAGCAATACGCACCTTAAAATATATGATACAAATGATAACGCATTCGTTATCATTTGTATCCAAAAGTATATAAAAGTGCATTATTTTATTGTTTCAAGGGTATATTGTACGCATGCCTACTATATATACATCTCATGTGGTCTTAACTCATTTTTTATCTAAATATGTCCAATTGTTTATTTTAATCGCAATGGCTGCAAAACTCATTGCTACATGTTGCTTCATTGTCACTTTACAATTAGCGAGCTACACATTGTTTATTTATTTATTACTAGCTGACAGATAAATTTCGTGCCGCCTAATACCTTTTAAGCCTTCCCTGAAGTACGATAAACACTTCAAGACCAAAATCAGCTAAATCAGCCCAGCCGTTGTCGAGTTTTAGCAGGACAAACCAACAGAAGAGGTTTTTTTCTAATAGGATACATCTAAAATTGTGATCACTTTATGTGAATTAAATGGATTTTCGGAAATGGAACTTTGATGACCCTACTCGAGGAATGTCAAGGAAATAAAATCCTACAAGGTACTTCCCGTGAACTCAAAATCTTGAAATTGGTACAGAGCGACGTCTTATTGCACAGATAAAGGAAACATTGCGGAAGGCAAATTTTTTGAGACATCATATAGTACAAATATGTTTTATATAATTTAAACAATAAAATTACTCTTACTTATACATCTACAGGATTGTACGGAACCCTCGGTGCGCGAGTCTGACTCGCAAGACGTCTGTGTGGCGCGAGCATACGAGCATACGAGTGATAGCATATATATATACATACACATAGTTATTTTATCTTTAATACTATATAGCCTATTTTTGTCCTCCTCAGAATGAGAGGACATAGCTGCGTATCTTTATATATATACACATAGTTATCATATATTATATTATATTAGCAGTGCAATATTCAGACTAGCACCTGAAATAATAAAGCGTTCATTGTCCTTTAATATAGGTACATAATTGCACATAATTTTCTTTATTTTTGTATTAACGCTAAATATAACAAACACATTGTCTCTGTGAAAAATAAACATAAAGAAACAAGTAAAAAATAAATAAAGAGTAAGCATAAAACTAAAGTAACCGATATGTAAGAAGTAAAGTTTCGATCAGACTTAAGTTTTTCCGAGCGATTTATCTTTCAATCAGGTTTTCGACCGACCGATCTGTCCGTTTATCAAATATGACGTTGACATATATAATGAAACCGTTGGTTAATTAAAGATTACAATACAATTATTTATCCGAAAGGGAAATACTTACCTATAACCCACCGTAAGATTTAACTTTAATCCTTGAGTCGTAAAGATATTGGTTTTTGATATTGTTCATTGTAAAAGATATCCTGACGTCAATTAAATGAGATATGTGAGTTGTGAACCTAGCGTGGTCTGAACATAACTATGTGCTTACCTAGCCCAAATATTTAATAACCTGTTAATAATTAGTACGAGCAGCTTCAGTACCGACTCACCGTCTCTCTGTTACGGAATGAAGGCCATATCTAATATGTATTTAGCGATAAGTCTGTAACGCGTGCTATCATTTAATATTTTTTTTGTTACTAATATAAAAATATACTATCTTTTTTATATTCTTTAATATACGAAACAATCGATAAAGTTTTTTAAATTTAATAAATAGTGGCTTTATGAACACACACATCAGCTTTGTAACAACTGCATGATCTTATTAATGAAGGCGTCTTAACTTTAAACGTCTTTTGTCTTGTTTTAACTCCATCAGATAAAACAAGACAAGAGACGTTTAAAGTTAAGACGCGTTTATTAATAAGAACGTATGTGTACGTACCTACTGGTAATAAAGTGATCTGTACAAGTCTACAGTTCACTTTATATCCAGACAATTTAGCTAAATGAATAATTAAATAATTGCTTTACTGACATACTCGTATGAAATTATTTAGCCTGAAACATACTTAGCTGCATAACTGCGGAATAAATTATAATTGTACATATCAACCTACTTACCAACGTGCAAGCCAGGAGCAAGAGCAAGGGCAAGGGCAAGGGTTGCCTGGGCCAGGGTATCTATCTATAATAGTCCATCTCACACGAAATAAGTAAAGTAATATATTCTGACAAGCGATTTCCTCACGATCTTTTCTTTCACCGTTAAGTCAAGCGGGAATACATGTGTATAATAAAACTCAGAAATACACTGAGAATATAATAAAAATAAGTCATATTTATTAACCACTAGCCGACCCGGCGAACTTCGTACCGTACTCCGAGTACGACAAACTTTTTAAGACCAAAATCAGCTAAATTGGTCCAGCCTATGTCGAGTCCCTGCCGGCGCCGGCGGGACAAGCGAACAACTATTGATTTTTATATATAAGAAGAAGAAGATTAAATAACGTTCATTAAGAGTAGGCAAGTTTTGTAACAAAAAAAAATAATTAAAGTTAATATATGGAGCAGAGGTCGAGTGGCGACCTCACGCTACAAGAGCAAGCTAAAGCAGGTATGTACTACTACGAGTAGTAGCTTTCACTGCTCACTTGTGATCGTTTGTTTGTATGTTTGTTTGGGAGGTCAGCAAGCTGCCCGCGAGACAAACATTCAAGTGTTTAGTTGAGTGCTGTAAGTAATAAATTTAG
This sequence comes from Ligdia adustata, assembly GCA_947049295.1. Taxonomy (NCBI): domain Eukaryota; kingdom Metazoa; phylum Arthropoda; class Insecta; order Lepidoptera; family Geometridae; genus Ligdia; species Ligdia adustata. The sequence goes on along the minus strand of OX346219.1, from coordinate 15,242,478 downwards.
AAAATAATTAGGAATTGCAAAAAATAATTCATTCATTGAAGTATTTTAATAAGATTTTTTTTTAATAGTTTGGTTATCATTAGTCGACCTGGTTATATGTAATTGTTATTTTTACTTTATTTTATGTGACGCGTAACGTTATTTTAATAGCTAGTATTTATTGGAAGAATATTCAAAAGTAATAGTCACATTATAGATACGAGTAGAGTAAGTAAGTGGTAACCAGGCGACTGCAACTACTTACACCCTGGCCTAGACCGGACATGCCCTGGCCTAGACCGGACATGCCCTGGCCTAGACCGGACATGCCCTGGCCTAGACCGGACATATCCTGTCTTAGACCAGCCATGCTATGCTATGCTCAGTAGTAAATGTTGTGAACAAATAAATTTATTACAATTATAAATACTAATAATTATGTTAAGTGATAGCAGTTATAATAATGTTATCGTCATATATAGATATATACCTAGTAGGTAGAACGAGTATACATGTCACGTTCTATTAACATCTTAACACACACAATCTATACATATAATTAAACTGTAACAGGTCAAATTCTGTACATTTCTGTACTTTCGCGGGGGAGTTATTAATGATACAGAGCCCAAATCTATAATTGTTGGGTTAAAATCGTAATGCGTGCTTTGATTTGGATGATTCTTTTTTTGTTGGTAAGGTCTAACTGAAATGATGTTATGCCGAAAATAAGTAGGTTCCGGTGGGAGAGGGCATGAAAGTCGTATTTAAATATAAATCGGTAACGGATATTTCGATTTAGATTATTATTTTTTTGTTCGAACTAATTAACTGAAAAAATATTAGCCAAAAAAATCAGTGAGAGAGAATCAAATAAGGATATATATATTTTTTGTTAGAAATGACTAACTGAAAAATTGTATCTATCCCGAAAAATTAATAGTTTTAACAAAAAATCTTTTGTAGGTCGCCTACAGCGGACGTTGTAGCAAGGAAGTTTTTACTATTGAAATTTAATGTGCATTGTTAATTATTTTATGAAAGTAAATGGACAATTGGGATACATAAGTTAGTAAAAAAATCCTTCGGGTAAAAATTAGTGGTGAATTCGTAAAATTAAATAGGCGTTAATATCTACTATGCACAGTGTTTAGTTCTTCAGAATTGTCAACTAATGTTAAATATAATAGTTTGAACTTCTCTCTATCGCCTCAATTACTCGTAATCAAATTTACAATGATAAGACTTTCAGAGGATGACATAATTATGCAAGGTTAGCAACCGCGAACGAAGTCGCGGGTACAGCTAGTTATAATTGTAAGGGTTACAACAAACAACTTTGGATTCTTTATAAAACAAACTCCTTTCTTTAAAACTTTACACGTAAAGTGTCAATAGCTCTTGTGTTCATACTCGTACTAACTCACAGACGAAAAGATGATTTTGCCAGATCCGAAGCTGAGACGCTTAAAAAAGAACACCTGGTGGTGTAAACTGTAAGTTTAAATTAAAATTAGTTTAAATTAAAATTAGTTTAAATTTATACTTGAATAGATAATATAATGTATATATTTATTATTATTTTATTTAATTTTCAGATTTTTTTGTTTTTCTTAGTTTAGTATGTGCACTGCTCTTTGTGTACCTGCAAAGAGCAGTGCACATACTGCTCGAGCACACTAGCAGTCCATTCAATTGTACATCTAATTGGAATCATCAAAAATACTCTGTATAGTAAAACAATATAGAATCACAACCGCCATGTTATAAACTTTATTTTTGTATAGTAAATAATCATAATGTCGTGGGCGAGTAGGTATCATTTATCTATAAATAAGATTTAGGTTTCCGAGTCAGATATCTATTGTCTATAAGTAATATTAGAAAAAAAAACAATGAATAATAACCCACCTACTGCTTATTATCAGTCCTAACTGGATCAACCAGGGTAAAGATTAGTTAAGCTACTCGTATAAGAAGGACGTATATAGGTACTTACAAGTAACAGCCTGCTCGCCACATACCTATCGCTATAGTAAAACTGATTGCTTCATGTTGATTTATTGTCAGTTTACAATTAGCTACGCATTGTTTATTAATTTATTACTAGCTGATCCGGTGAACTTCGTACCGCCTATCACTTTTTAACAGGTTCACAGTCCACAGCCCATATATGGGCTGTAAGCCGAAAGCGTCACAAGTCCACAGCCCGCATATGAGCTGTCCGCCTTATTGATTTCAAAGGAGTGTTTTAAACTGGACTCTGAGTGAATGTCTTATTTTAAACGTGGACTCGGCAGGATATATCCTACCTCCCCTGGAGTACGACAATCATTTCAAGACCTAAATCAGCTCAGCCGTTGTCGAGTTTTAGCAGGACTTTAGCAGAACCAACAGAAGAGGTTTTTTTCTAATAGAGTACATCTAAAATTGTGATCACCTTATGTGAATTAAATGGTTTTTTGGAAATGGAAGTTTGATGACCCCACTCGAGGAATGTGAAGGAAATCAAATCCTACGAGATACTTCCCGTGAGAACAAAATCTTGAAATTTGGTACAGAGCGACGTCTTATTGCACAGATAAAGGAAACATTGCGGAAGGCAAATTTTTTGAGACATCATAGAGTAGAAGTATGTTTTATATAATTTAAACAATTAAATTACTATTAATTATACATCTACAGGATTGTACGGAACCCTCGGTGCGCGAGTCTGACTCGCACTTTTTCGCACACGCACCGGTTTTTTTTATATTATTTTCCTATAGGTAATGTGACTCTTGACCTTTTATTTGTCAATAATTTCGGAAAAAAACTAAAATACTTTGTATTTTTTTTTATAGTGGATGGACGGACGTCTGACCTGAGTTACGCCAATTTCAGTAAATCTATAAGCACATGTTCTCGTTGTCTCTCTATCTCATCTCGTTGTCAGGACATAAAATGAAATATATATAAATTTCAAACTGTGAACCCTCCTAATTACAAAAATGTTTTCTTTATACACTCTATAATGAATACACCCTCTACATGTCATGTCTCTAGGTTCAGCGGTCTATGCTCTACGTCGATTCCTAGATAATATCAGTCAGGACTTACTCTTATATATAATATACTAGCTGATGCCCCCGACTTCGTCCGCGTCGTATTTATTATTCCATTACCTTTAATTTTCCGGGATCAAAAGTATCGTATATGTTGATCAGGGATAGGTATAAGCTACTATCATTCAACATTTCATTTACATTGGGCCAGTCGCAGATTCCGGAGATCAGCCCGTACAAACAGATAGATGAACAGAGAAACAAAAACAATATAAAATAACTAAATGAGTTATATTTCACTTGTTACATCCGCTCGTACAGGATCCCACCCCGACACTCGTACTTATGTAACTATACCTCGATCAATGAATTAATTAATACAGCTCTAGGTCTACTAGGTATTACACACTAAACAAAAAATAAAAGATACAGCGAGACAAATGTATACAAAGGTTATACATTGAGCGGCCTTATCGCCTAAAGCAATTTCTTCTAGGCAACCTTTGGAAGGATAGAACTAATATTATACAAAAAAAACCGATTGGTGCAACTAAACTAATACTAATAAAAAAGTAACCAAACGTGAATCAAAACTAAGTAAAACGAATAAAATATATTTAAACTTGTCTTAAACTTGTTACGTATAGATTGACAAGGAACACTGTGCACTGTGCACTGTGCACTGGTATATTTACATGAATTAATTCAAAGACTTACACCTTACAATACGAGTACGTCCGGCCATTTGTTATCAAACAAACCGCATGCGGCCAGTCAGCGGTCAGCGCGACAGCACGGCATGCGACACGACAACACAGGTGTGCTGCAGTTTGCTGCGACACTCATTATTCGCTAAATAGAAGTGACACAACTGATCCTGCAGTGCGGACGCATCAATATTTCCACACAGAATGTTGCACATAACTGTGAGTCGTTGCTTGTCTCGTCTCACTTCCACCCAAACAGTCAATGACAAAGCCATATAATAGCTATCAGTCACAGCATGACATAGGTGATTATAATCATACTAATACGTAACGACGTTGTTGGTATGTTGGTACAGCTACTTGTCTGATAATAACACGTAATGATGGGACGAGACGTGTAGGATCGGAATTATCAACTTTGGTTCTTTATGTATGTGGAATGGTAGAGAAATGGATTTTAAATTGTTCCAACCTATCAAAGTGTATATACTCGTAGGGTTCGATACATCGCCCTATGTGAGTATTGACTAGGCAGATGAAAACTTGAATAAATATAATGCTGCTAAGAAAAATGTTTTTTTTTCTATTCGTTTTTTTAAACAAGGAGTCATAGTGTTCGTGGAAACTGAGCTTATTATTAACGGGTCTGTAAATGTTCGAGTCATGGGCTAATAACTTTACTTTGGATTTTAATAAATCGGGCCGCTAGTCATTTTTGAAAATTATGTATAATATAGGACCTAAGTGAGATCCTTGTGCTACTCTTCAGGAAACTAAAGACGTTTGAGATTTGTAGTTCTTTCAAACAACCAACTGGGAGCAACTCTCCAAAATAGAAATTAATCAGCGGAGAAGAGAACCGTGAATATGTAAGCCCTACAATTTAGCCAGCAGCAAGATATGATCAATCAAGTCAAATGCTTTGCTAAGATAGCATACATTGCATTTTGCAACACTTCCTTACCATTGCCAAGGACTTTAAGAACATCTAAAATGAAAGATAACTACCTCCCGGGTAGAAACTGTAGAAAACCGCGTTGATTGATATTTAGTACACGTGATACACGCCAAAATCATTTACTTTAAACGATTCAAGTAGTTTACCAGACTCTAATAAAATATCTACTGGCCTATAGGTAGTTATCGACACAAGCCAAGTCTTTTTTGTGTATAAGTGTGAGAACAGCTTCTTTCCGTCTGGTGGGATCTATACTAGTGACGAAAAACGATATGACGGATGTCTATTTGTACCAGGACTCTTCATTGCCAACGATTTCAGTGCAAGGTATACTTCTTTCTCATAAGTAAAAATATGGTTAACATTACGGTTTCTCACTCATACCTGATTGTACATATACTCGTTGTTTATTGTGTGCGAGACGCGCCTTCGTCTTTAGTTTGGCCAGCTCTTTAGAAGAGTGAGAGTGAATAATTTCTAAAGGTCTGAACAATGTTTGTTTGTTTGTTGCAGAGGTGAAGCGGTGAGGGTTGTGAGAGGGGCGCTCGCGGGGGCGGCATGGGGCGCTTGCGCGGGGCGGCGCCATGGCCGTGAGCTGCCCCGAGGTGATGTACGGCGCCTACTACCCCTACCTGTACGGGCGCGGCGCCGCGCGCTCCTTCCACGCGCCGCACTTCCAGTACGACCGGGTCAGTACCAGCACTTCTTACCATCTGTACTCGAGCGGTGCTACCGAGTATCCACCGAGACACCTGCTTCTCACTGCTCCATTGGACATCAGACGGTCAGTGCAGCTGTCCTAGTAGCTCTGGTTAGAGTGTACACACCATCCAACATAACCCGACCTTGCTCTTACTCAATTGACTAGTTATTGAAAATTGCATTCTGTTCTTGTAGGTATTTTGATTCGTTTGCTAGTGATTATCTATAGTGATTACCTGTTGGTACTGCAGACAGCTGGCGGCATTCACTTCTTCATATAAGTATTTAATACTGTCATATACTTATATTAGCAACAGTACGGATACGTTACAGGACGCGTCTACTTACTCGATGCTGTAACAGCTACGAGAAATCTGAATCATTCATCTATCTAAGCAGCTCTACATAGTGGGTTCCCTCGATGTCAGAATATCGTGAATTTATACAGATATCTTGGGCAGCAATAGATTTATTGTGTTGAAGCTCACACGGGTGTGTGTGTGTGTGTGTGACAGATTGTGTTTGATTGCAGTTGAACGTGCAGAGTGGTGCAGGCAACGCAGGCAATGAAGCGTACAGCGGCGGAGGCGCGGCCGTCAGCTCGGGCTCCGCATCCTCGGGAGCGCAGTCGCCGGGCTCGCCGCCGCACGCGCACCACCACCCACGCCTGCGCACCAAGGAAGAGGACCACTCGCGCGCCAGCAATGATGGTATGTTGCTCCACAGAGACTACACCTTATTACCTCCACACATTACCTACTGAATAACATCCATGACGACATTACTTGACTGTATTTAGAGTTTTATTTATTTAACGATACCTTCTTTGCAATATCTAATATCAATCGCTACAATTTTTACACAATCCGTAGTAGTAGACTTAAAGGCTTCATTTTCGAATGTAAAAAAAAAATACGTTGTGCTCTAAAATAATGTTTCCTATACGTGCAGCCGAGGTAATAGTGTATGTGTATGTGCAGGCGGCGGGTCCTCGGAGTCAGAGGGTGAGTGCGGGGGCGGCGCGGGTGGCGCGGGCGGTGCGTGCGGCGCGGAGGGCCGCGCACGGGCGCAGTACGTCAGCGCCAACTGCGTCGTGTTCACGCACTACTCAGGAGATGTCGCCGCAGTCGTCGACGACCACTTCTCTCGCGCGCTCGCGCAGGACAAACATAAAGGTATCTCACTTTTTCTTCTTCTTCTTAGTCACGTCGTATTGTAAGTAGGACAAGATACCATGCGCGTCACTATGTTTCGCCATTTGCCGTGACTAGAGTCCATTCTGCTGCATTCGATTTAGCACCAACTGCAGACTTGATCCGACTGCGATTTGAATCATGATCTTTTTTTTCAAAATTAAGACAAATTAAAGCTGCTAGACAATATACTAAACAAGAACGAATTGAAATAATAGACAACTTAAAATTTACATCAGCATTGAGGAAAACAGGGCACAATGGACTTTTTTGAACGATTTCAAATCACTCCAGAAGACTTTTGGAACAATGTTAAATATCTCATACATTTAACATTAAATTAAATTAAGGGATGGCTAACGTCATTTTTCATTCAATATGGCCGACAAACAAAATTTGTAAATTTTGTGCTTGTGTTTGATATGAGTACGAGTATCAAACTTAGGAGCTCTGAATAATTGTTTTAGTAAATGATCTTTGATGATCTTTTATTTATTATTGTCTCGGTCAATTTAAGTAAAACTAATGCCTGTAGGTATGTCCTCTCAAGGATAAGTTATCAAACAGAAATAAATCTATAGTAAGGAATGGGTGTAAGTATTATTCGTAAGGACGCAGATGAACAGCACTATTTAGAAATAACATTCATAAGTGATTTCCTTTCGCATGCGAATTGAGTTTACATAATATACGAGTGGTTCGAAACTTAAACAGGTACATGTGAGATTTAAAAACAAGAAAAAAAACTGAAAATATTTTAATATATTTAAAAGTGAGCTCACTCAACAACAATAAAGAAGCTCTCACTAAGAACACAGAACTACCAGAAATATGACACGTAATGATTGATAAGCTGACAAGAAAAATAAATTGTTTTAAGTAAATAAACATTTCCTACAAATGGTTTTTAAATTAAACAATGTGTAATTCATGATTCTGTGTTACAACAAGAATTGGTAAATAATTAGAAAAGACATTATGAAATAAATATATTAAAATGTCTACGACTTTTGTAATTAACGTCTTATGCTGCGGCCACACTAACGCTTTACGTCAATGCCCATTAACGCGACGATTATTGCGATAATTTTTACCGCGTTAAAGTGGGTGGCCACACTTGAATGGCCAACGTGAACGCCCATTTTTGGCGTTAAAAACGCCGTTTATTTTACTTATATCCCAAGCACGATGGACGTTGACAGAGCTCTGTATTTTTCAATTTTTCTGTACTTTTCAGTTTTGTATCCCACAAACATGGTTCAGTTTGAAGAATTTCAAGAAACGAAATCACTTTCTCGTTACTCTACTCCATAACGGCTATGGGCTACCTGCGTATTCAAAAAAACATGCAATTTGGAAAACACGTCGACATCGACAAACACGTGCGATCCCGTCGCGCTCACGACCATACTGAAATACGTAGTTTGGCCGCTTCATCGCATTAATTCTCGCGTTAATCTCTTTGATGTACCGCCACTGGATCTATCGCCAAACGCCAAACGGCAATGTTGATGCCGTTGTCAAATTATGACGTTTAGTCGTGGCTACACCTACGGTTAACGTTCATTATCGCGATAATTAATGCCATTTCTTGTTAGTGTGGCCCCAGCATTATGGTCAAACAAGACTTATGACATTAAACACCTAAGTTTTGTTATATGTATGATATGAAACTTCAGATTTTATGCGAGGTTACCAAGGAATATCTGAGGTCACTATCAATATGATTATCTGTCGCTCGGAGCCCGCTCGGAATCGGCGCGGGCCTGCATGACGTGGTGACGTACGGTATGCACTAATCGATCGATTTGTCACCGACTCTATGCGCCGGGTGATTAAGTATGTAGGTGCGTATATCTCAACTACATTAAAATGTATGAACCGGTCGAGTCGAGTGTGTCTCCTCCCCGAACCGGGAAGTAAGCGCAAAAACATCGCGCGGACGATTCACAGAACCGAGCCGAGCCAGCTAGCAGCGGAGCGGGCGCGGGACGGGAGCGGAGCGGGCGGCGGGGTGCGGTGCGGCGCACGCTAGATAAATCTCCGCGCCCTTCATTAAACCCGACGTTTAATTACAAGTGGAAGGTCTCTCCGCCGCTGCGGCCTCTTTGTCGCCATTCTCTTAGACTCGTTTGATTCACTTCGCCGATAGAACTCCGCACACTTCATTTGCTCGTTGCCTGAATACCGCGGTGGAGTACTTTCGAGACTTATGAAGCCGGTCATTAAGAAACATTATGAGTCGCGGGTCGGATTGAAACTCGTAGAGAGGCGTAGATGACTTCAAGGCGACCGGTTCTCGCGTTCAGTAGATGCTATTTGGGACCAAAAAGTGGGCCAAATCATCGGAACCGGGCCGGGGACATAGTTGCGTGGCGGCGATTAGTTGGAAAAACCGTCGGAGCCCATTACCTAAAAGTCAAGCGAGAGAGGAGCGAAACAAAAACGTTCCCAGGAAGAGGTCGGCTCGGCTCCGTCTGCGGCGAGCGAGGACGCACCGCATTCCTGCCGCGTCCACCACTCACTGCCACCGCCGCCTGACGTCATCGCACACCATCTCCATAACCGCGATAATAATGCTGCCTCGATCTGAGTAAAGCTGCGGTTAGTGCCCTACACCTGTATCGATGTAATGTAATGCATGCTAAGCGTATGGATGCCGCGCCAGATGCCACCTCTACAGCTCGCGTACCTACTTGTCTGTAAGCCGCGGCCTATGCATGTGGGTCAATGCGTTCTTTGCCATCTCACACGGGGTGAGTTTGTTAACCACTCGTAGTTGCCTACTTAGAAGCAACATAGAAACTCTCAGAGACACACAGAGTGGGAGCGAACGTCGCGGTGCAGCTGGCAGGCGGCGCGCGGCGCAAAAACCTCGCGCGAGTAGCACGACCGGATTCCTCGAGTCGCCTCGGCCGGTTCGGAGCCGCGCTGGGGCCGCTCTGCGCCGTGACTTACTCATCAGCGGGGGGTGTTTAGAGGTCACACGTCTCATATTTGTTCAAAGACTTTTTAACAGGAATTAGCACACACACCACATTCCTGAGTCCGATGACAAATGTCTAAATGCGTTTTCTGGTGCATAAGATCAATAAGAGTTCCAGTTGTACTATGAAGTGTATATGTAAAACATCGGTTCCGCGTGACCTGAAGCCTACATATTTAAGCTTAAAACTTGTCAGAGACGAAGTACAGCTCTGTATGGTATGGCACGCGATACCCGCGGTCATACATTATACTTACCTAATACTTACCTACATTGAAACGTGCGTTATTTCTACTCGTATTGGTCCGTGAGAGATTCATATCCACGTAACTTCATGCACATGACTGTTTGGTATTTTTACCAAATTTGGAAGCAAATTAATTAATTTAATTATCATCGACTCATCAATTTATTTATATTATTATTTTTATCCTACGCAGCTAGGCATTTGACCACAAGTTCGCACGGCCACGGAAATCAGCGATACTGTAGCCCTAGATGGAGCAAGTCTAGTCTGGAATACACTGGCTTTCAAGGAAGGCTGCCGGAACAAACCGTTAGGTGCTTGACGACAGATTTTACAACTTGAGGGTAGTAGCTAGCCAGGCGAGCGACAGGAAACGCCCTACCACCATGCTGTGGTTTTCTTATGATGCTTTCCTTCACCGGTAGCTCAGGCTCTTTTTTCATGTTCCGTGGGATCGAACCTCGTACCTTTTGCACGGCAATCGACCCCACTAACCACTCGACCATCATCGCTACAAATCAATTTTTCTTGTGCATAAAATCAAGCCCTAGAGAAAAAAAATACCTACCTATTTGTACAACTGACTTTACTATTCCAAACTTGATTCGATAAGTTGTGGGTAAATAGCTAAAGACAAATATTATGAACCTTATTCGCAATCAGGAAACTTTCTTCTCAAAATGCAGAAAAATAGCGCATGAGTCAGTGCAATAAGAAAAAAGAATAGATAGCCGAGACTTTAGGTGGCACTGTTCGGCAGCTGTTGAATACATATGTTTTATATCAATTTGTCTTGTTTACAACAACAAGTAGTACAAAAAAAATTCCTCTTTTTTATTAGGTTTGTCAACTCGACGTTACAACTGTATAGAATATAAAACAATTTCTATGTTAAAGTTAAGCTCTTTGTCCAGCATGCATGCACCCGTATTATCTGAGGTCAGCATATTATGATGTGCAACTTTGTTGGTAGAGTGCGTGCCGATGGTGTCCCGCAACCTACCCGCGTCGTTCTTTAACGCGCTGGCGGTGGGCGGCGCGGGCGGCGGCGCGGGGGGCGCGGGGGGCGCCTGCGCCGGGGTCGAGCTGTACGAGTACGACCCCTGGCACCAGCACTACGGCGGATACGGAGGCGCGGCGCACCGGCACGCGGCCGAGTACCACGCGGCCGCGGCCGCCTCCGCGCAGGCGCACCACTCCATGGCCGCCGCCGGCTACGGAGGGCTGCTGCTGGGCCGCCACTCGGCGCTGCACCACCAGTACAAGCCGGTGGAGTGGCCGCACGCGCACGCGCACCACGCGCACGCGCACGCGCAGCACCACGTGTCGCCGCACCTCGACCCCGCCGCCTGCTCGCCCTACTCCTACCCAGCTGTGCCCGGTCAGTACCTACATACACACGTACACACCCTCACACACGACACCAACTAGCTAACTCCACCAACCGTTCGCATTAGCTCTACACATCTTCGTATTATAACTGCACCAAATATGGATAGAACAATCAAATAATCATCCAAGTAAATGGATAACAACTTGGGACAAAATATACGTACAGACCTTCATATTTTAAAAGAGTGATGTACTTAGGAGAGCTCCAAAATAAACAACCTAGAAAAACTTGACTCGCTAGACTTAGTCATTTTCACCAATATAAATACTTATAACAAGGAAGCTGATCTGCATCTATTTACATTTTTGCAACAGTATCTTGATACTGGTGAGAAATACCCAGTATTGTTTCTCGACTTACAAAAAGCTGTTGACAATATACATAATAGCATTGTACGAGTTACCTACCTTAGGTAACCCTGAACCTAACACGTTGAATCCTACCCGGTTGGAGAAAGCTTGAGTGACGGTGGCGTTTGTACGTATATAATGGAGTCTTCCAAGGAAGTCCTCTGGGTCCGACACTTTGTCTATACACACCAACGGCATAATATTATGTTGGTAAAACGAACATGAAGCTTCTCATTATGTATCATGAATCAAACGAAAAAGAACTCTACAAAGGCTATACTAGCTTCTTACAAAAACTATGCATTGCAAATTTTAGGGATACAATAAGATCGGTTAGAAGGTGGTCAAGGTATGACTACCGTCGAAAATGCAAGAAACGGAACTTAGCTGTAGCGTGGCGTAGTCTTGCGGTGTTAGGTGAAATCATAATGTTCTGGTTCTTGTGTCATTATGTATGATGCACACACTGATACTTATAATGTGTTACAAAATTAAACAGAACCGAACCACTAATACTTAATTAAGAACAACACATAAAACTGTACCTACTTACTTGAACAAATACAATGCCGAAGTAAATGAGGAACCACTTTACACACAGAATTAGTAGAATACATAAATGTGTGTCGAGTTCTCCGACCGCTATTAGTTATGTAGGTACCCAAAAACAACGACAACGTTCCTCGAGCGCGATAAATAACAATTGATTACATAAATCTTACATTATAAATAGTTTATAATTGACATAAAAACATGTAAATGTAACGTTCGGAGCGGCCGCTAACGATATCAAAAGCATTTATTGAATGTTGTTACAGTATTTTGGTATTCGTCATGAAAGAACACGATAAATAACCGTCCGTGCTCACGATGTAGGCAGGCGGGAGGGGGGGAGGGCTGTGCGGGAGGGTGCGTTACAATTTTCAAAGACATTCCTCTCGTTTCGGGCGCAGATATTTTAATTGTGATGATTTAAGCGTTTCATCCGAATGACAACACAAAGCATTCCAGCCGGTCGGACGCTTCCGCGGCATCGCAGCTTTACAGCGCGGCGGCGCATCGACCGCACCCGCGGACTTCTCACTGTCGGACCCTGTACTGAGGGAGCGCACATATCGCGTGCTTACAGTAGGTACTGTGCGGACATAGTCAACTCAAGTCGACTCGCTTCAACAGAAGCAGCACGGGCGGGATCGCTCACTGCACGCCTCGCTCCGGTGTATGAGAGCGGCGGCGAGTTGAAAGCTGAGATGCGCCTAATGACTACGATTAAAATTAATTTGCGCGCGGGTAGCGTGGAGTGGAGTGGAGTAGGGAGCTTGCAAATTAAATTCTCGGCTGAGACGGGACGGGAGGTTTCCCGCGCCCTTTGTCTCTGTGATCGCGTACCATCACCGTCCGCTTGATTGATAACATTACCCGGGCGCGGGAGTGTAGGGACCCTCTCCCTCCCCGCTGCAGGCACTAGTGCGAGGGAGGAGCGAGCCGGCCCTCCGAGGAGGGTGCATGCACAGTGAACAGTGCGTGATGTCACACACGCATTGCCACGGCTCTCCTCGCGCTATACTACAGTGCTATGCACGACCTTTGCTCAAGTAACGTAGCCAAAATATCTATGATATAAACGTCCAGCTGCATACTGCATTACTTACATTTATGTGAAAACGTTATGATTGCAGCCACAATTTTTATTTAGAAAACTAAGGCTTGTTTGGTTCATATTGTTTAAGAAGACGAGTTCTCACGCGTACATGATTGTTGGAAAGGTCCAACTATAGTTTCGTTCACATTCGGTGAAGTTCATCAGGGATGAAGTAACGTACAATATGGAACAAAGTATACATTACATATATACTTACAGCATGTCTATAGATAATCCAACCAATGACTTAAATGTGAAAGTGGAAGCCAAGTTTAATACTTCTTGCTAATATTATAAGCGCCGCAAGACCTTTGGATGGAGTATGAGTTGGATATGGATGGCAGACCCTGGATGAACACATACACTACCTACTATTATCCTGAATTAACGCGGTTAATATAATACTTAATCATTACCGACAAAAGGTCAGAGATGTAATCGGGAGATGATTTCTGTTATCTCGTCGATGGTCCGCAGCTAAAAGAGCATTGATGTTACGCAATACGAGCGTACCGGGAGAGGAGAGCTACTCGCTCCAGTAACCGATGCACGTTGGTCAGCCGAGACCACTACACTACACTAGTGTACGAGTAGGTAGGTGTCCGAGCGAGGGCGGCAGGAGGCGGGGCGCTGTCCGCGATCGATGCGCCCCGGCGCTGCCCGCGCGGACACTACATCCCGCACCACCGCACCACCGCCGCGCCGCTCCGTGTCAATTACCGACCCCTCCCCCCGCACACCGCCCCGCACCGCCCCGCACAACCCTCGCCCGCAATTAAGTATGATAAGCGCGGCTTTATAGCGGATGTAGTGTTGTTTTATTGTACGGACACTGCGCTCGTAATGAGGACACTCCTAGAGTAGCCAGCAATAGTAACACACTAGTGTTGTCACCCGGCTCGGCTTGGACTCTGACACTCGTGTAATGAACTTGGTAGACAAGAAGTGTTGAAAATGTTTCCAGTATGTAAGTACACGTAGGCCTATATCAGACTGATCATAAATCTTTTAATGTACATATTACTTAGTTAATTTCCCTTTTTTATTTGTCAAAATATTACACAATGAGCGTACTATTAGTAACAATTCACTTACAATATTATATTGTTTCATCAGTAAGTAACATATCAATGTACGTACTTACTTATAAACACATGCTATGTATGTACTTAGGACACATGAAGTAGGTAATTTGGTTTGTTTTATCAAAATCGAGTTCACTATTTTCATTTATAATTTTATTATGAATGTTATTTATAACTTTACTTAATAATATGTAGATTACGACATTAAATGTTTGTTCTTGAACATTATAAAATATATGTACATTTCAATAGGTAGGTACGAGTAGGTACCTAACAGTACGCAGTGAGTACCTAACAGTACGCAGTGAGTACCTAACAGTACGCAGTGAGTACCTAACAGTACGCAGTGAGTACCTAACAGTACGCAGTGAGTACCTCACTAAACCTTTTGAGTTCACCTAACTCAACATTGTTCACTTTGCTATACTTACTTATATATGTAGTAGGTATTGTATTAAAACTAATTAGTGAGGTACTTTATTCTGCATGTGATTGTAAAAACTTGCAGGTAGTTTGTGAAGCGCGTTGATGTTCTACGAGTGTCGTATGAATACCTTAAGTACTCGTATTTAATTACTCATAAATATGTATAGCTAGCTGTGCCCTGCGGTGTTACTCGCCTTGATACAGGAAAAAAGTAACCTATATGCTAATCCAGGGTCTAAGCTATATTTGTACCAAATTTCATCCAAATCGGTTCAGCACTTTTTGCGTGAAAAAGTAACAAACATACATCCACTCATTCTTACTAACTTTAGCGTTATATTATAATACATACATACATACATACATACATACTAGCTGCGCCACGAAGGTTTACTCGTAATAATATTTGATCATCACGTAAACACACTTTTTCCGGGATAAAAGAAGCCTATGTGTTCTGCGTAAACTCCTATCTAGACTCATTTAATCTCAGACTAATCTCTTCATCGATTTCGTAAATAATCACGTTTTCATAGATATCAGATTGTGTTGAAATTCGGTCGGTAAATGGTCGTGATACCAAACTTCACTTTATCTATTCTTCATGAGGAGAAATATTTTTTAAATAGAAAATCTCCGACAACTAGTTAATCGTGTTTTGCCAAATTTAGTTGAAAGCGAGAACCAACTTGTATAAAAAATATTGTAAACAGTTAGTAGCAGGCAATTCGGTCGCTCAGCGACAAATCTCAATCATAAATTAAAAAAAACAAAATCATGACAAACAAAACCTTTATACCTTATACTTACTGACTAAAAGAAAATCTTGCGTAATTTAAAGCAGAGACGCTCCGCTCGCTTGTTGATGAAAAATCTATTGGTTATTAACTTAGATAATAGCAACTCGCAGTTCTTCGTACCCTGCAGGTAAGTAGTGTCGTCCCGCGGCGCGGGCGACACGCGCGCGAGCTGCGACCCGCGACCTGACACAGTCCCGTTCACCTCCTAAAATGGAATAGATAGTTGTAGTTCTGAGAGACAATGGTAATGAATAGCACTGCAATTAGCGGCTCATTGTGCGCCGACTAGAATGTAGAGCGCGGCCCGCCGCCCGCCGGTACTGTACTCGTATGTAACGGTTCCACCGCGGCCGCTCGTGACCTGTACTCCACCTACCTACTTGTTGTCTATCTGTGCTATCTCGTTATTTAACAAACACACTGACAATATCATTATTTATGTTTGTAATCTTTCGAAGTGACTCTATATACAATACGAGTATAATTCACGACACTTGGTTTATTATACTCTGATTATACACCTAATATGTTTATTATACTCTGACTATACACCTAATATGTTTATTATACTCTGATTATACACCTAATATGTTTATTATACTCTGACTATACACCTAATATGTTTATTATACTCTGACTATACACCTAATATGTTTATTATACTCTGACTATACACCTAATATGTTTATGTCTAACAGAATATTTTTTTTCTACTATAAAGTATTTTGATTATTGTCTGTGAGCTCTGTTATTCTTTGTTTAATTTTTTTTATCCTGAACAGCTTGGCATTTGACCACAAGTTCGCACGGCCACGGAAATCAGCGATACTGTAGCCCTAGATGGAGCAAGCGTAGTCTGGAATACACTGGCTCTCAAGGAAGGCTGCCGGAACAAACTTAGTTAGGTGCTTGGCGCAAGATTTCACAACTTGAGGGTGGTAGCTAGCCAGGCGAGCGACAGGAAACGCCCTACCACCATGCTGTGGTTTCCTTATGATGCTTTCCTTCACCGGTAGCTCAGGCTCTTTTTGCATGTTTCGTGGGATCGAACCTTTTGCACGGCAATCGAGCCCACTAACCACTCGACCATCATCGCTACATAAAATCTATCTATCTGCCTGCAATGTTTCAGCGACAGAACAATTATTATTAGGATGAAACTCTCTAGTGAATGGACTGTGTCACCATTTTTATTCATTTGGGAACAAATTAAATAGAAATTTCCATCTGATGTTCTCATTTGACAAGGACACAGTACACGATTGAACGGTTGTAGTTGAACGTCATTCGTAGTTCGTGTTGAGCCGGCTACAGAGCTCCCGGGGCCGCGCTCTCTCTCCCTCGCACTAGTCTACTTAATTTAAGAACTTGTGTAAGTGTTCCTAATTAAATTTAAAATGAACAATAGAGTCGGGCGTTAATTTGCAGAAACTTATTCTTAATAAGGTATTGTTTAATAGATGTTTATAGTTTTGTAGGTCGTGTTGGTGTGTCGGTGTGTCAGTCAACGCGAGACAACTGAAATAATGATTAATTAGATATTTATTACTTAAACAATATCTTATGAAATCTGTAATGTTTGAATTCAAAGTTCAATTTCTACTTTTGTTAGTACGATGCAGAATTTAATAACACATCTCGTTGAATAAATTAATTAATTTTGAGGATATGTTAATACTTAGTACATATTATGTACTTAAAGGATTATATTATTATTAATAAGTATTGTATTGTTATGTTTAGGTCTGGAGGCGCAGGTGCAGGACACCTCCAAGGATTTGTACTGGTTCTGAGCACGCACCGCCGGCAGACACCTGTGAGCAACGCGTGTGAGCAGTACGCGCCAGCAGAGCGCAAGCAATGAGCAATGTACGCCAACAGCGAGCAATGCGCGCGTACAGTGAGCTATGTACGCCAACAGCGAACAATGCGCGCGTATAGTGAGCAATGTACGTCAACAGTGAGCAATGAGTAGTGAGCAGTGCATCCCCAGGGCAGGGTCGAGACATAGTGTACATAGAGTGCGTGCTGTGTAGTGAGAAGACAGTTGCTGAACCCGAGCGTAGTGAGAGAGAGAGCCGCGAGCCGCGGCGAGACACCGACTGCGACACGTCTTCACTGTCTGTATCCACTAGTGATAAGTATCTCTAATGAAATCAAACGCGATTCAAATGATCATAGGCCTTACCTACAAGTACGAGTACGTTGTACGCCAGAGTTTGTCGTGTAGCATTTTTACTTTTGAGCTCCTGAGCCCTGGTGAGAAGCATCTGCAAAGCTTCCAAATCTTCCAATAGCACACGTACTATACACACCAATATGTGTTTTATTTATAATCTTACAAATGATTTTTCATATGAGATACTTACCATGATATATTTTATTCGAAAGTATGCTTACTATTATCACAAAATGCAGTAGGTACAGAAGTTAATCTCGGTACACACCTAACGCGCTCGCACGCACACACACACACCGCTCATACACACGATATTTCAGAACGGTTGGGAACAGCGCGAGTGCCAGGCGCTTTAGACAAGCATCTTTGAAGTGCTTGTGCAATAATTGAAATATTTCAGTCATTATTGGTGCAGTATTTCCGTTCTAACTGTTTCATTCTCAACAGTTGAAAAATCAATTAGATCCGAGTACGAGTGTCACTAGCGCAATAGTTATTGTGCTAAAGTCGATAACCGTAGCGCGACCGCGGACCGCGGAGTGTAAGTGATTCACTTCTGTAGTATCTGTCATTTGTGCTGTTAATATATATAGAAGAGACATAATTGTACGATGTGCTGTGACAAGTAAAAGTTTACAAGAACACAAATATGTGCTAAGTTTGTTCTTACTGCAAAAGTTGCAAATGAACACCTGTCCACGACTCGCATGTTCTATTTACGATATTCAGGATAAAGAAATTCCTCTTCAATTTTTGTAAATATACAGTACATAAATATCAGTAGATTCATTGTTTCTACTCGGAATACGGAATACGGAATACGTTACACGAAGCTGTCTCTATTATTAGTTAATTTACGATGAGTGTCCCGCTGTGTTATTATTGATATTGTTGAATGTAGACAGCTACCTAATTTACAGGAGCTAGCGAAGTGACACGAGCTCCTGCATTAAATATAAGCAGGTGTGACGCGGGAGTGACGGGTGGTGACGTCATGTCGCGTCACCTGCCTCTATCGACACTACACTATGGTCAGTGAGTGCATTACGTATGTTGAATCACAACTAAAGAGAACTAGAGGACTATGTAGGGAAGACCCGAGCCCAGCAGTGGGACGCTATGGGTTGAAACGTGTAAAGAGAAATAGAAAAACTATTCTGATGGTATTTCAAAAGCAAAAAAATTTGCGTATTCTGTTGCATACATACATAAATAATAATCAAAATTCTGAATATGTGATATTATTGTTCCGAATGTAAATTTAAATTTGATAAATCTTGTGACAAAACGAATTCAGTTTGGAAATGAGTTCACCAAGGTCGTATACATATACTTAAGTTCTGTATGAGGCGCTCGGCTCGTCTCGCTCGACTCGCTCGACTCGCTCGACTCACGGATCCGAGATGTACTACGAGTACATTTGTATAGTAATAATCAATGTTAGTATAAATTAGATAGTTGATAAATCACATTATTTTGTCGTTAATATATAGTTTTGTTCGTGGACGAGACGCGATCGTGTTCAGTGTGACCAGCAGAACAGTCCGAGCGGTGCGGAGTTCATCACTCTCCTCGCCACTGGCAATATTACTGGAGGCTGACGTCACACACTTACTTGTATACCTACTGCTACTGTAATGTAACGGTATATTATATTAGTACCAGTTTAATATATAACAGAAATAAATTACTAAATAAAATGTGTGTCAAGTAGTACCAGCGCTCACCGCTCACCGCTCACCGCTCACCGCTCGGACCGTCGCACACACACGTAACATGTTAACAACATTGTAAGATAATAATTATATCTATATGTAAACATCGAATATACTAGGAAAACACAAAAAGTAAAATGATCACTTACGAATATAGAGATCTAACTATGTAAATTAATAGTTTTTGTGATACGGAGGCCTTTAGAGGCGCACCTCCTTCCCCCCGCGCCCCGCGCGCCCCGCGCACCCCACGTGCCTTCCGTCCGCTGTGTATTATGTGAACATGTACAACGCAATATTTATTCAATTATTTTGTTAATATCGTGCATGTTTACATAATAGCACTGAATCGATCTCAGTTGTCAGCTGACAGACAGCAATACAGACATACTATCGTCACATATGGCGGGTGTGTAGAGGCGGCGCGGGCGCGCGTGTGTGTATAGGTAGGTTGTATGTAATGTAGAGCTAATGTACATATACACGTAGCTAGGTATCATTGTAATGAACGCTGCGACACGCATCGTAGGTAACACGCGCGTCCACACCGTGCGACACTGCGACACGACACGCGCCACGCGCCGACACAGCGCCACATATGCAACATACCTACTCATTAACAACATTCCCGGCGGTTCTGAATGCAAACTACATATTCAATAAATTTAATAGCAAGCTTTTAGTTCATATGCCGAGTACCTACTAATTTAACATATACCTATCTGTTACAAGAGAACCACTCGTATGTTCTGAGCGCGCTCCGAACACTTCTCCGAACAATAGACATCACATCGAATGAGTAAACAAGACGATTTGGAAACATAAAAGATTTGTTAATAACTGAACAAATGTAGAACAAGTATCGATATAATAGAGGAGAGGAGGGAATTAAGACTCTCATTGTAACAAGATTTATTGTAGCTTTCAATCAGCCGGCGCGAGACAATGGCATTCTTGTACGGAAATAGAACCCGACGCTACCGTGCCTCGTAGGTAGGTAGGTACCCTCTACACATGTAGCGCTATTAATCCAATTATTTCCGTACATATTTCGGCAATGATTACATTGTTGCGGCGAACCAACAGAGAGGTATAGGTATCTCTACCGACTCGTCTGCGAACATTGTTCAGAACGGAACTGAATAAATACCTATTTACTAGTATATTTTTAACAGATGGAGTCAGATTATTGTAACGCGAAAGCGTGCGGGCTATTTAATTAATTGAAATAGCAGTAGGTTATAAACACCGAGATAAATTCGTAAATTATATTCGAAATATTGTATGTGTCGGCGCGGACGCGGGCGCGGACAAAGGATCAACAGTTGTCTATCGTAATGTGCTCATAATAGCCCGAGTTATGCATAAATAATTGTAATATAGTACCTAAGCATGATGATGGCGAGCTGGACGCGCGAGGAATGACGTCACGGTGAGGGTACTCGCAGCCTGCGAGCTGCAGTGCCAGCATGCTGCAGCTGACAATATAGAACTTTGCAATAAATTCCACTATCTACTGTGATTGTTTCACATCTGTTGTTTTATTTCTCAGCGGGCAGAGGACTGAGACGATTAGCGTCACTTATAATTTACAATCCAGGGACGTGCCAAGAGCGAGTCTGATCTCGTAAAGTGTACGCCATGAATCAACTGTCTCTGCAAGGAACCGAACACCGAACCCTGTAGTATGACAATCATCTTAAAACTCTTGTATACATTACATTCTTGGGAGAGTTTCCGTTAATCTAGAGGCAGTAAGTATTTCAATTGTAGTTTTTTGGCAAACGTCTACATTCCTTCACTCTGTACTAGAACGTATTACCTACGTAGGTAGGTGTCATCTCAATAGTATTAAATAAGCCTCGTTCTAGTTGAACACGATTTATGACATCCCAGAGTTAGTAAATACGTGTATGTAGATGAGGTTTAAATAGCTAATAATATAATCGGTGAAGGAAACGGAAAAAAATTATTCGTAAAAGGTCTCCCAGCATGTGAGTAGTCATCGACAGTTCAACTTGACATTATGTATGAGCATCATGTACGCATGTATATACTCGAATGTACGCATGTATACATTGACACGACGGTACTGAGACGTGAGGGTTGTCAACCATACTGCTACAACTTGACTTAACTGTAGCGAATTATTGTTAGTACAAATATAGACAATAATTCGCTAATACAAATGACAAATCCCCTTGCTCAAAAAGTGTTGAAATATTGTTTACTAGCTGTACCTGCGACTTCGTTCGCAATTGCTATCCTTGTTTGATTTACGTCGGTACCTATAAATTGTCTTTTCTGTAAAAGATACGAGTAAGAGTACCCACGAATAAGATAATCAAAGTCGTGTCAGCCTACAGTGTAATGTTATTGTGCATTGCAAACCAGCAGCCCTAGTCGTAGGTCCGCGGGCGGCGCGGCGGCGAGCGGCGCTGAACCTGTCCGTCCACTCACTGTCGTCACTACGAGGAGCTACTATTCTATGTGTGGATAGATTCACATGACGCACCACGTCCACTCGCCGACGGACGACCAGCTGCACATGTGATACTGCAAGGGACACTGGAGTCACGCTGCATCTAATTGTACTAAGAGTACTCAATTACCAAGAACATAAGAATCATAATTGATTTAAGATAGAAACATAGGTGCTTATTTTATTTAAATGTATTTTAACATATAATTCTGTCCAGATGCAAGTGATCTTTTTACTTGTTCTTTTTCTTCTCCTTGGTTTCTTTTATCAATTTATCAGAAATAAAAAATAGGTATGTGTAATCACTGAAGAGGAACGCCCTATGTTTAATCGTTTTCATGAACTTGTCGTTACCTAGTGTCTCCAAGATGTCCACTGTCCACTGTCCACTGTCTACTG
Source organism: Ligdia adustata (assembly GCA_947049295.1). Classification (NCBI taxonomy): domain Eukaryota; kingdom Metazoa; phylum Arthropoda; class Insecta; order Lepidoptera; family Geometridae; genus Ligdia; species Ligdia adustata. The sequence continues at coordinate 15,220,191 of OX346219.1, read as the reverse complement.
TCCACTGTCCACTGTCCACTGTCCACTGTCCACTGTCCACTGTCCACTGTCCACTGTCCAGTGACAATTGGTTAGTATTTAAGTGCCAGAAGCATTATACTCGTATACATAATGTACTCGTAGGTAATGCAAGTGCAGCGTGGATGTAGGGATGTTGTCTTCAGGTACTTGTGGTAGTTCCCTCCGAGCCAGCCACCAGCCACCAGCCACCAGCCTCATTAGCATATCGCGTAGTGTCATTACACGGACGAGGAGTTCCTAACATGTATTACAAGTCATTCAAGTGATATCACGGCTCGCAGCTCGTACACACACTACGAGTCCAGTCAGCAACGCTCCACACAAGAGCTCGCTCGTGTCATCAACTGTATTCATTGTAAGTCTCGTCTCACTCGCTATACGAATATGTTAATGTTATACGTTATTCTGATCTCAAATACAATTAGTTCAACATTAACAACTCATTTTTTTCTTGGTTAGAAACTAATGTCTGCTTTTGTCTTTTTATCACATTTATATAAAAATTGTATAGTTTGTTCATTCTCAGTCCGCGGGTGTTATTATCAATTAATGTAAAGTAAGAAGACCAATGACAAACAGATTTACCCACTAGACTTTGGTAGTAGTTCAGTTTAAATAGTAGTTACTTGTGTACAACAAGCAATACTGTAGCCTTAGATGGAGCATGCCTAGTCTAGAATACACTGGCTCTCAAGGAAGGCTGTCGAAACACACCGTTAGGTGCTTGGCTATAGATTGTATAACTTGTAACAGTTCAGTTCAAATAGTAGTTACTTGTGTACAACAAGCACATATCGTAAGAGTTTTGGTCTTTATCTTTTATATCGTTGACTGTAAACAAATATTTTAGGCCACAAATAGATTTAACTTAAAATTGGTAATATATAAGGGTGAATAAAGGTTTACAAATAATTACATAATTGCATTTAAAGTAAAATCCATTTGTTTAAAAGCTGATTGTAAAGCAATAAAAATTGTCAATGGAGGTCACCGCCCCGCGCCGCTCCACCGCCGCCCCACGCCGCTCCACCGCCGCGCCGCGCCGCTCCACCGCCGCCCCGCGCCGCTCCACCGCCGCGCCGCGCACGGAAACATTCATTATGTTCTTGACGATTACTTCTATAGTACGTAATACTTGTCCTTTGCTAGTTATATTACCTACTATAGTCCAGCACTAAGAATAGCTCGTAAGATAATGTAAATAACATAGATATAACATAAATAACATAAATTAATCCGAAGAAAAGACCACTAATTGTGTCTGAAACGTCCATTGTAGTAAGTATGTCTGGCAGTGATAAATATTGTTGGATGTTTACAATTCTAAATAGTTCAGTATGAGGTAGGCAGAGCACGGGCGGGCGGTGGCGGCGCGGGCGGACGGCACTCGGCGGGTATTTATCGCATGCGAGACCACTACTCGTAGTAGGTACACAGAATAGGTGCCCCGCGTGAGGAATGTGCGCTCGTCGGTTTATCAACACAAAAACAATAACGAGTTTACGATTTAAAGTAAGTATCTGTACGTTCATTGTACTCGCACTTACTCGTATATAGCTACACATCGCACTGGAAACATTTATATATAACTTCAATTTTAACGAAACTCAACGAAACGCTAATGCTGGGGCCACATGAACGCTTAACGTCAATGCCCATTAACGCGACAATTATTGTGGGTGGCCACACTTGTAATGGTCAACGTGACCGCCAATTTTTGGCGTTAAAAACGCCGTTGATTTTACTTTGCTGCAATTTTTTTTACTTGAATTTACTGAATCATTACCGAATGATGAAGAAAAAGAAACAAAGAAAAAGAAGATGGTGGATGATACAAATGCACAGGAAACGTATTTAAAAAAATATGCAATTTGGAAAACACATCGACATCGACAAACACGTGCGATCCCGTCGCGCTCACGACCATACTGAAATACGTAGTGAGGTCTCTCCATCGCATTAATTCTCGCGTTAATATCTTTGATGTACCACCACTGGAGCTATCGCCTAACGCCAAACGGCAATGTTGATGCCGTTGTCAAATTATGACGTTTAGTCGTGGCTACACCTACGGTTAACGTTCATTATCGCGATAATTAATGCCATATCTCGTTAGTGTGGCCCCAGCATTACTGTATGGATACAAATGATATGGAATTATGAGAGTTAGATGATTTAAACTCTAAAAATAAAGACACAAACCAACATTAATTTTAAATATAAAGTATAATTACAGAAGACTACCTCGCATACGAGTACAACGTGCTAATGTTCACGCTAATGACAGAATAAAGACTATTGAAGGTTACCACGAGTGACAACCAACTGTCAAAACTTAATGGATTTTAAGGAATTTAAATTGTGCTGCATTTTCACTCAATTTTTTTAATGATGAATCATGAAAATTTCATAATGTGTACTTGAACAATTAAACATAACCTTATAAAATAATGTTTCGAGCAATAATGTAATGTGCTGAGTGTCAGGCTCGTTCCTACAATAGTCGCACTACGGCTAGTTACTGCACAAGTTCATTTCAAACTTACTTAGTAAATTAAAAGATAGAAGAAACAAAACATAGAAAAACAAGAACTTACAAATCTGTCTAATAACAAATTATATCTAACGAAAAATCTAAAAACTAACAGACATTAAGAAAAGATAAGAAAATATTTTTTTTTTAAAAACCAGTTTAACATAAAATAATTTCAGCAAATAAAAGCTTATAAATATATCATAGGTTTTCTAATGGCGGCTTTATGGCCTAAACGACATTGGTATTTAACTCCATAATATTAGCAATAGTTTAAGTAATTTTTACTCAAACGTCAATAAACTGAGTTGAAATAAATCAAAATCATTTTTAATTGATCAATACGTGTTACACCCTCGCCTCGGTCACAGGGAGAGTGCGTCATATATTTGCAAATGTGTCGAGAGGAGGCAGCCCTGTCCAGTAGAGTACTCCACGCATCAATGTTTGTGAGAGATGTGGACAGTATCAGCCACAGGACGACGTGTAAGTACCGATGTGAGGATACCTACCAATTTGTAACGTAAGTTGTTTAACCAATTAAAAAAAAAAGAAGTTCTCAATTCATTGGAATCTTTTTTATGTGTATTCCCTGATTTCTCAGAGATGGATACAATTCTTTTTTGTTCGAAATGGTATACTTTCCAATTAATCTAATATAAATTTTATTCAAACGTAAGTTTTGCCAACGGAACTCAAGTCCATTTTCACTTGGTTAAAGTAATAATTGTTCAGAATCTTGTTGTATAAGAATATCTAAGTACCTATATGAAGTAGCGGTATCTTATTACCTCACTGGTAACGTACCTTATACAACGTGTAACATAGCAGAACAAAAAAAATCACAAATCCTAAACAGACATTAGTTTCTCCATACAAAAATTGGTTACGTGATTGGCGAAGTTGTATGGAGAACGCAATATTTTAGTTGAATTTTGTAAAATTTTGTTCTGCAATGGCTTCACTTTGAAGACTAACACCGTTGAGTGTTGTCACACCTTTCTGTTACACGTTGCATAGTCAATAATTATTGCTATATCCATGATGCAGTACCTACGAGTACGTGCTGGCTGAGGACTGCTTCCAGACTAGTGATTCCTTTATTAGTAATATAATCACGATGCACCAAGTTCCGCCTCCAGCTGTCAACTAACATTTGATGATGATGATGTTGGTAATATTTGTACAAGCAAAATGACAAATGTGTGCATTGACGCTATTTGATTATATGTACTATGCACCAATATAGACAGTATTCTCAATTTACTGATCAAGCTACTTGCGATCTAATGCAAGTTTGTTTCCTATATGATAAAGATGACAAAAAAGAAATGAATATTAATTATCCATTAAATAACGTGTGTTTATAATAAATAAATAATAAGTAGTTAATTCATGTTTATTGTACCGTCCGGCCCGCCCGACACCCTGGCTGGACCCGCCGCGCGCCGCGCGCCGCGCGCTGTAGTGTCGTGTAGGCCTATTCATTACTGAGGCACCACAAGTGCAGCGCTCACGTACTGCGCTGCTTTCCCGCATTCGTACAACATTTATTATCAGGACAAGCACAGTAAGAACACGATGACAGTAAAACCAAGACGACACTACACCAAATTATTTTATAAAACATGAACTTTATATTACTACATTTTCACAGAGTCTATTGCAGCCTCTGCAACATTCGCCAGGTTACAATTAAAATCTTCCGCTATGATATTTAACATTGCTATCGCGCATAACATAAGTCGTTGCATGGTTGGTTTTGTGAATATTAATCTTACTATTTCATTATCTATCAACCAAACTCGAACACAATGTCGCTGTGTACGAAATATTTCCATATTCAGTTTTTACATCAAAACGCTCAGTATAACTATAGTGCATTTTTAAATAAATGAATAAAATATTTTAATTTATATAAGGACAACAAAATGTATATATTGTTAGTAACTTACTTAACTATAACAATTACAATAAAATAGAACTAAGGTAATACGTTTTTAATGTGTCCATTTAGACATATGTGTAATGTGGTACACGTCGTAGATGAATGTGGTCACATTAGTCAATTTATATTGCAATCAACCTAGGATACAAAAATACTACATAATATTATTAGTTTCATTAATACATAATATTAACCACAATTTTAAGCATTTTTTGGTAGAATGGTGTGGAAAATACAGTATTGCAATATTATAGAAATAAGATAGAAAACTAATGAAATATGTAACACTCATTTTGAGACGAGCTCACTACTCCGCCTGTACGTACAGGATGATGCTCAATGGAACCACAAAATAACATGAAATTAAATGTAAAAATGTGTTCGGTGATTGAAATATATTTATTTTCTTTTTTTGTTGATAACTTAATTTTTTGCTAAAACGTATAGAGTCACTTAAAGAGAGTAACGCTATAATGTTTGTAAAAATGACATCACTCTCTAAGTGACTCTATACGTTTTAATTTATTGTTTATGTTCGTAAAAATAAGAAGTACCCGTTTATAGTATTACTTCACATTCTATCTATCTACTCGTATAAACCACTTCTATTCGGAATATGCTCTTCCATGAGATGGGTTACGCGGGATCTTCGAGCCTCTACAATACAAATCTCAGTTTCAAAGGCACAATTTAGTGGGTAAATATTATCAACGAAAAAACACAGTTTGTTGATAGAGTTCAATCTGTACCATTGATTACTGAATGCTTATCAATAACGTGTGAGTCGCGAGCCGTCGCCGTCGGAGCCGCGCGTCGGCTCGGGTAGGCGTACTACGGGTACAAAACTATTTAATTGTGTAGAAGCCGTAAACCGTTTAGTGCGTTGTTCACGTCGCGACTACTTTACAAATAATTTACTAATTTTATCGTCCGGGAACTGAAGAAGAATGCCTCGCGCTGCGACCCGATACCAAATGGTGCAATGTGCTATTCTCGGCGGCATTGTTAACGGCATCCGAGTCGGCACACGGTGCGGGACCGGGAGTGTACTGCACACACTTCATCACCGCCGGGGGACCGCGGGGTGGGAGGGGGAGATTAAAATAAACAATACATGTGTCGCCGGAATGGAATTGGGATAAAGCCACACCTCCACTACACTCACCATGAAGTATATCGCTTCTCGATTTTATATTGGATACACATATATTTAGAAAAATAACTTTCCTATACAAGAAAATCATTGACACGCTGTCAAGTATATGAAACATCTGTTTGTTTGCTGCCAAATTTGTAAAGTCCTTGAATATAGTAGCTTATGGTCACGAGAAGCCAGTGTCAACAGGACGCTAGTTGATTACTTACCAGTTACCTAACATATTATAAGTAACTCGTATATATAGTCTTCGTAATCTCGTTAATTACTTATATTTATTACAGTGTTGAATGTGCATATTGAGTAGCCATAATATCTTCCCTAATTATTAACTATAAACTAATCACTTTTTCAGGTCTTTTAAAATTTTAAATGAAGCCGAATACACTATTAGGTAATATTGTCGTAGTGTATGGTTTATTTAGTGATACAATTATTGTATAACATACATACATATATTATAATTAAACATGTTTAAAGCTCAGTAGTGTGGTATAAGCACGTGAGACACAAGCCTTATGTAAAACAATCTGGAGAAGAATAGAGAGATCGTTGTTCGATCGGAGACACACACCGAAATAGTACCATTAGCGACCGCTCTGTTTGTAAACATGCGACACTGCAACGTGCCGCACCGTGTCGCACCGTGCCGCGAGGCGCCGCACTGCTCGCAGACAATGCCATCACCGCGGGTAACAAATAGCCGTCGTCGACGGATGACGATTTTGGACACATTCCTCGGTTTCCATCCCGAGCGCGCTAACTAAACAACACTCAAATAAAACCCTCGAAATTTGTCGCGACGCTTAATTTATGCTAATGGACCGTTAACTGCATCGTAAATATAACGGTAAGTATCGGTTACATCGACTCGACGTTCACTGCGAGACGCGCCGGCTAATGGGACGCCCCGGCCGCCGCTCCCGCTCCGGGACACCGCTGCACCGCCGGGACTCCGTCGGGAATACTAAGCAGGTGTGGAGCTCGGCAGTATGCAGCGCGCGACACAGACCTTACAGCATTGATTGTACAAGGACGCAATTACCGGCCTCGGTCCCCGCGGGAGGATCGCTTCATTTGCCTCTCTAGCGCCCTCACCTGCGCGGCCCCTGCCCTAGCCCCCGGCAGTCCTTGGCTCGCTCCCGCACTGCATTATAGATGAGGAGCTCCTCGATAATACCTCATAAATATAAGTTATGAGAATGTATCGCTAAATAATGAGCGCTCGGCGCAGAACAAAGCCGCGAGCGACGCGCAAAAACAACACGCATTACACTACATAGCACCGGGCGGCCGCCGCTACAGCGCCGCGCTGTATATCTGCCGTAATTATTAGATAAGTGCCGCGCAAAAACATTACGGATTTGCCCGTTAATAATGATAGCACGGAAAATCTAGCGAAAGGATCGGTTCACTCATTAGAGGAGAAAATGATTCCGGTTCCGATGAACGTTTACGACACGCGGTCGGTGAAACTACATCAAGGGAGGCCGACGATAACGCCGACGTTTTTTGAAATACTTGCATATTTTCCCATGATGGTGTTGTGTCGGGGAAACAATGGTTCTGGAGCCTCCGAGGGGTCATGTGACGCGGGAGAGAATATGCGTCGATTGGACGCATATTCGGACTCGGACTGTGAATACATATTAGAAGATGCGTTATAAGTGCAGGAATGCGCCATCAGAACCCGAATATGTCCTGCGCGTGGGAACCGACCGACACTCTCCTGCTCACATCACTACCGGGATACAAGCTCCCCGGGGACAACGGGCACTAATCGGGACCCACAGTTATAGTATATCGTGTTCATTTACAAAATCGTTTCTCTCTATTCATTAATAACGACTCGTCACAATGTCGACAGTCAATATGTCAATAACTTAGTATACTTTTAACAAAAAAGTTAAAGTGCATCTATATGCACTTTAACTTTTTTGTTAAAAAAATGAAATATTTGTCACTTCATGTATCTATTCTATAATATATATATATTATATATATATATATATATATATATATATAGTATATATAGAATATATATACTATATATATATAGTATATAGGTAGGTAAGTTATAAGTCCAATTGTTACTCGTAGTTATTGACAATGATTGCGATCGAGTCACGGTCGAGCGCGCCGCGCCGACTGCGATCGACAGTGTTTTTACTTACCACTGTGAAGCTATACTCGTACAGTCAGTAGAGTAGTTAACACCTACACTCGATGGAGCGTGAAGTGAGCTTTATCTGTATTCAGTGTTAGACACCACTAATGTCTTCATATCTGTGATTTATTGAATGACTTACAACCGCTGCACCGCTGCACCGCTCGAGCGCTCCCACTCGTCTAATTGTCACCTAACATCCTACAACATCATAAAAACCACATCCTCTTCCGTCATGTCTCATTATATTCAAAAGTGTGTACAGAGTTACTCGATTACAATTAATATTCAGCTTGTATTCTAAAATATTTTTTGTCACTAAAACCTAAAAAACAGTAGTTACAGTAACTAAACTAAATCTAGTATTAATTAATAAGTTAAAACAGTCCGTTAGTTGAAGGCAAGGTACGAGGAGCAGAATTGCTGGTAGTAGATAATGCCACGTTGAACGGCAATGGAGATACTTTGGCACAAAAATATCCAGCATTTTTGTCCCTAAACCTGCCTGTTGTATTCATATATTTTATAATACAGCAATGAACAAGCATAGAAATGATAACTTTAAGCGAAGACTTCAGGCATGATCATTTTCATATATTGTACAACGTAGGTAACATTAAATGTAAATACCTACATTACTAAATTTTGGATGGTGATACAATAAATAAGTGTAAGTGTGTTGTGTACAGAACATTAAACTATAATTAAACATTGATTACCAAAAGAGCAGGATTTGTGTTATAATTTATGAATATTATGATTTATTTGCTTATTATCCCAGCGTTCACAAGTTATGATTTGTAACGCTAATGTTATATGAAATGTGTTCACGTGATTGATTAATAGAGACAGTAATTAAGTTTGTCGGAAACGACAGTGAGGTGCGTCTCGTTAGTCCGGCGCGGCATGATGCGCAGCACACGTGTGCCGGGAGCTAGCCGCGTGCGGCACCATGTGTTGCGCCCGCGCCGCCTCATCGCCTCTAACGGTTTGTTGTCGACCGCACCACCACCACACCGCACCACCGCACCACCGCGCACCGCCCCCAACACATTACGCACTTTTTCACCTCCTCAAAAAGGTTCCCAGGTGTCGTGTTACAGAAGCGCCGCGCAGTAATTGGACAACATGTCCTGATGAGCTCCCGCGCCGCTCGCTCGCCTCATTAGCTAATCACGGGGCGCGGGCGGCTCGCTGTGATGCTGCACGCTACAGCCGCCCCAGGAGAGGGATGGGTGTGCGGCCAACTACCTGCTAATGCTGTTGAACGGTTTGTTTTGAAATGTACACGAGATATGAGAGTCAACAACAGATGTTTACATCTCCATTATCACTTTTTAACGTTGTTTATGGCATCATAATGTTTGCGTGTCTACTTAATATTGTATAGTTGTTAGTTGAAGTTTTTATTTGTAAAGGTTTTTACAATATAAAAACAAAATTTAGTATGTCTATACACATATTATTGAAGCTCTTCGGTAGGTAGGTGTAATGACGCGGACTGTGTGCTCGTGGTTGTTTTTTATGTTTATTTAGATACGAGTACCTAACATACAATACAATACAGCCATCATTGAAAAATCTACAGTAATATTTGTACCGGTTTTTATGATTTATCACTGATTTATATGAAATATTTATTAAAACACAAAAGCACAAGAAAAAAATATATTGAAAAAATATTGTCATTAAAATGCAAAGCATCTTAAGTCTGTAGCCCCTGACTTATTTAACAATCATCTGAACGACTTAAGTTAAACCACTTCAAGATAGACTATTATCTACGAACAGCCAAATGAACAAAAGCGAACCCTGATGCATTCTATCATATTACAATTAATAATGAACCTTTGATTCTGATTCACTGAACACATTCACTCACTGAACTCAAGCCTTTAGCTACTCGTAAGTGTACAACGTATACATATAGTTGTATAGAGAGCCTGCGGAGGCTCTATGTCGAGTAGTGCTATCGTACAGGCTCTACTTGTGAACAATGTATCTGTGTAAGACCCCTACTCAAGTACTCGGTGAGAGCGACGAGATGCTACTGCGAGCGACATCGATACTCTTTATCAGGAAATCGCAATCAAATAGATTTTGTTAAGTAAACAAATTACTTTAGTTTTAGTAAGAACGTAACTGTACTAATACTTTCCTAACGATCAGGTACCTACGCTGGAAAACCGTATGTTATAAACAAATCACATTTGTTTTTCATTACAGAGCTTTTGAACGAAATGTCATGTCTCTACAGCTTCACCGGACAGTTCGTAGCTAAGCGCTGTGTGTGCAGTATACTACAAGGATGCCTCAGACGGCTCGGATCTCGTGTTGGGCCGCCCCACCCAGAGCGGGACTAACGGCTCAGCTACACAACCACAACTTTTTTTTGGATTTTTTTTTTGCGCAGTATTACTAAATGTTCGCTACTACGAGTAATAGTTCGCTGTATGTAACTTAACACACAACGATCTAGTTTCTCGTATAAGCAAGTATAGAAACTTGTAGCTTTCAACGACGAAGTCAAGTTATTCAAGCAATCGCAATAGCATCGCGTGGCGTGTGTGGCGTGCATGAGTGAGACACTCGCATACATGTGTGCGTGTCTACAATGTTAGCTCGCAGTGAGTGCGTGAGTGCGTGCCGCGGACGCTGGGAAGGAAAAAACTGCGTTTAGCTTTAATAAGTTATTTCTTGCGGCGAACTCCGCGACTAGCTAGAATACCTCGCTATACCTGCCTCTACAATCAACCACATTGTTGATTGCTTGCCGCCTACATTCATTAAGCTTTATCTACTAAATATTAATAGTTTTGTATTGATTAATGGTAATTATTAGAAGTATTTCAAAGTATTTTCTTTATTCAGTAAATAGAGCTCAAAAATATTAATAGAAGTAGTGCAAGTTGAACACTTTTTTTACAATTCTTGCTTATTATAGTTACCTCCCTATTACCCGCTAAAACTATATGTACAATGACCGCTCATTCTTTAACTTTCATTACCAACTAGGTTATTTTCAGATAAATGGTGAGATGGACACGTAGATAGCTACTCAGTGAGCGCGCCTGGAGACACTATTTACCCGAATAGGTGTTTACTGCCATCCGGTCACACGAGAATACAGCCTGCAGCTAACTACAGCGGTGCGACGGAATGTACATTAGGTACATCATACTCATATAGGTAGATCGCACTCAACATGGGAAATTGATTAACACAGTTTTTCACCAGTTTCAAATTTGCAACAAATGTTAAACTTAAAATTATACCATTTATCGGAAAACATGAAACTCAGTACTTGCTTGGGTTAGAGCCTGAAGGAGCTAAAACAAAGACAAGACTCAGCACTACCAATAAACCCACAGACTCCTAACTTACTGATGTTCAACGACCTCTGGTGCTATACAAACTTAAAAATAATTTAGCTGTTGAGGATATTTAATTAAACATGTTCTCTGAAAAATGGGATGATAGATTATCACGCAAAATATAGGTTGTTATCTCCACTACTCGTATATTCGAAGTTGTTAACTTAGAACGCAAGATAATGGAACACAATGGGCTCGAGTTGCTCGAGAATGCTTGTTGAGAGAGAAGAATAATCGAATTTGAAAAGCGATAGGTATATATTTAAAAACTTGAACAGCATCATTATTGTAGCCAACTTTACAGAACATGTTTAAGAAATCAGCACTAGCAAAACTAACTTGAATCAAAAATTATAAAATTGACTTGTCCTGTATATACCAGCACGTAATGCTAACCATAGAGTAGCACCATCACACTATCGCCGAGATCAATGTTGGCGACATTGTAGCAACACCGTAGACTGCAACATCGCCACGTGTTGCAACATTGCAACATTGTGGTGTTTCATAATAATTCCGCAAAAAACTTCCGAGTAACAAGTTAATAATACATGACAGGGTCGAGAGGAAGCCTTTTGTAGCGCGACAGATCACATGAATAATATGGACGACTCGTTTGACTTATATATCTCTCTTAGATAATATCTAAACATCTAACTCATCTACCTGAATATGAACATAAATGTTATTCATAAGTACCTACCAGGACAAGGCAAGCCATCTGAAGATTACTTATGCATTAAACAAATCAGTTCTATGAGCTCCTGTTTTGTCTTTCGATAACAAATGATGACGTTGAAGTGACAACGGTGCATAAATAGAGTAAGACAACAGTTCGTGGATGCCACAGTCAGCTATATGATGACGCTCAGAGCCACCTGACACTGAGATGCATCAGTAAAGGACCTAGGCTGGACCTAGACCTGGGTCCTCCGACCACGTCACTCCTGTCCCGCGGTATGTGACGAGACAGTCTCCGCTGATCACTCGAGTGACACCCTGGCATGACGGATAGCGATATAATTAGCGACCGTCTGTCTCTACAACATACCTACTATACGAGTATATGTATGTATGTATGTACATGTGGATCGAGTATCAGTTACTAACTACTTCGAGCTCTTATTAATATAACTTTAACTTTAAACATGTTCAACATAAAATAACGCGTTAATTAATGAGGTCGTACTTAATGCATAATAGATGAACAATCCTACTCTATATTGCAGCCGGTAGGATAAAAAAAATTGCCTTCATATTCATACAAAGAAAAAAGATTAGTACGTTATGATACAAGTGTGCTAAGTTGATCATTATAGCTGAGGTGGCATCATCATCGATTAGGAAGCCATGGCTGTAATGATCAATGCACACGAGTGTCACTACACGTTTTACAACACACTTGCGAGTAAAAAAAGTATTAGTACTAAAATAGTAAACAAAAAAGAGTTATGAAAAATCGAGGATATTTTTCTAAACGCGATATTTTTTTTTACATCAGTCAACAGCGCGCGCATATTCAAGAAGGCGCGATCGAAGAGTTCTGTTACCAACCCTAGGAATAAATTAATCCTACGTTTTTGTAGTTCTTACATTTTGTTTAAACCTAATTAGTTAAAATGTGTTAATGATGTATATTAGAAAATACGAAATTATATTTCTTCATTATTTAAGTAAGTGCAATTCATTTCTCAAATTTTTCCAACTATTTTTAGTGGCATAAAAACTCATTAGAGCAAGTTGTAGTTGAAAATCATTCATTTAAAACAAAAATCTATAATATACCTGTACAATAATGATAAGTTGAAAAAGGCGAGTGTGAGTAATTAGATGCATGACGTCACTAAACTCGATACAGTAAGAAGCCTATTACGAGGAAGTGTGCTCAAATATATTATTATCAAATACCTATTATATACGTACCCTATTTTATAACAATAAAATTGTGTCCCTAAATCAAATCGTCACGCCAATATTGCTGCGACTCTTCCAGCCACCGCCACCGCCACCGCCGGCAGCGTGAGAGGGGACCAATATTCACGTCACGTGAACCCTGAAAGCCTCCGCCCTCTATCCTCCCGCCCTCACCCCGCACCCCCCCGCGTCCCGCTCTTCATTTCCCCAATAAATACTTGTGACGTGAACCGACGGCGACGTCACTCCGCGCTGTGACACTACTCAAACAATCATCGACAAATTGTTTCATCATTCTGAATAATTTCATTTATTGTTTATTAATGTCGGCTATACCTACGAGTATGTCTCACTACGGTCACCTCTTTGAACGATTTTCTACTTTAACTAAACAGTTATAAACTCAAAGCGGCGCTTAGCTCTTTACTACGAATACGATTTACGTTCCCTAAACGAATGTTGAGTAGTTCTCTCAGTTATTAATAGCGATCGTGAACACGTTACAGTTAAGTGAGGAATTTGTCGGTCAGCGCGTAGTTTAGGTGAATAGTAGGGGATCAACGCGAGCCGTTCGCAACCCGACAGGCGGAGAGATTATCGGCTGAGTAGTGTAAGCACGCAGTAGTGGGTAGTGTTGCGACCCTTGTTTATTTATCTACATCCGAGTGAGGACGTGGACGCACACTTAACTAATGGTCATAATCCCACTGACACTCAGTCGCGAGGAGCTTACCCCGGATTACCCCGCGCCGGCTACATCCACCTCGACTGCAACACTCGACGACAAGGATTAACATCTCCTAAGCTCTAACTAATCGAGTTCGTGCCCTCTCGCTTTCTTTGCACTTCAACAATGTTTAGTTTACCTCGAACGTACCACTTCCGAAAATAAGTGGATCGTTCGAGTGTGGCACGTACTCGTACTCGTAGGTAGGTATAGTGCAGTGTCGTGTAGAGAGACAGGAGGGTCTCGTGCGCCGAGAATGTGTTCCATAAATCAGGCGTAATATCATGTTAGAAACAATGAAGCTCATAAAGCACGCCGCGTATAAATAGCCGCGGGGCTATTCCCGGCGCCATTAGGTAAACTGCGGTATTTATTGTGAAGTGAAACAGTGACAATCGTGCGAGATTTAGTGCGGGCCGCGGCCGCGGGAGGAGCCGCGCGACGCATTAGTCGCGGCTAAGAATACCGCAACCGTTACCTTTGTTTTAATCCGGGACTAAATCGAGCCGCGGTTAGCCGCCGTCTCCACTCTACGTGCAATAAACAAATAAAGCTGTATTAATCCCGCGGGAGAACGAGAATGTCACTTAACTTCCTCGTATAGTTGCGTCTCGGCGAGTTCCCCCTTCAGGGGGCGGCGGTGTACAGCGATGTTGTTACAAATATCTCTCATTGTCATCGAGACTCGGCTCATTTGTCAAAGTAAACACTTCAGGAGCGGCGGTCGACTGTGTTAAATGTCGCGAATTAATCTACTCGAACGGATTCACTTCACTGCTAATATCAGAGAGCTGCACCTGGTCGCTGCGACTGCAACGGTTCCAAAAAAAGACAACAACATAAAAACAATATTAAAAACAGTTCCATCCAGTGTAGTCCAGGATCCCTGGAATATTTTTGCACTTTGATTACTATCAAGCTAATTTTTTGTGAGCAGCTTGATTTTGTTGAGACGCCGAACTATATCCTGTATGACTCTCGGTTGTGGTAGCTAACAGAGATAGCGAGCATGAAATATGTTGATTTGATGATCCTCAAAAATATATTCTAACTGTTTTTTTTGTCTAATCTCAAGATAATTATCAATATTATTCGAAAAAATATTTGTTCTACAAAATGGTTTGTTTGATCCCTAGTGTCCCACTTTTCCAACATGTATCGATAACGAGATCATTATAAATGATTACTAACCATTTAACAGTCATATTGTCCTATACATTGCGTGGTACGTTATTGTTATCGTACGAAAGGATCATATCGACATATTTCATGCTCGCTATCTCTGTTAGCTACCACAACCGAGAGTCATATACAGGATATAGTTGAGCGACTCATCAAAATCAAGCTACTCACGAAAAATTAGCTTGATAGTAATCAAAGTGCAATAATGTTCTAGGTATCCTGGACTAGTAGTACATTTAAATAATAATCCGATATAGATATGTCTGAAAATAAGTAATATTGAATTTTATGATCAGTGTTCCCGCTACTTACATAAAATGTTTTTATTCAATCATATACATTGCACAAGTTTAGGAGATGTGATTCAAGGAAGCTAGTGTGTTACCGCGGTGAGTGGCTACGAGTACATTGTATCGTGGAATGCAATCAGTTTAACCTACCTATACTACTATATCTTGTAGTGAGTAGATTGGAAGCTGGTTTCCAGCTGTCTACAGGCCTTGTAGGAAACTCCACCTACAGTCCCAGTTGCCGGTCTTTTTTTTAATTTTCTTCTTGTGACTGTTCCGAACCATATATTTTTTTTAAATTTACACAAAAATGCAAAAAGTAATAATTACAGAGACACATATATAGAAGCGACAGCGACGAAGCTGTGTATCATCCTTATTTTTCTTTTTTAATTTTGATGTACTTAGTGTTACTACTCGTATCTCGGCTAAGACGAATCTGTTGACATTATCTACCCACATAAAAAAGGGACGAGCCGTTTAAACTCTAGGGCGTGCCAACAAATATACATACATACATTACATTTATACATACACTCGAATAACATAACCCTTCTTCTTTCGCATTCGGGTAGAAACTGTACGAATCAAAAATATTATTTATACAGGTTTGTCGAGTTTACTAAGCCGAGGGCAGGTGACTATATTCATCCTCAGTAACAACTTTCACTATTAGCCAACTCCAGAAAAAAAACAGCTCTTGCGTTTTGCGTTCTCCATACAATTTTTTTTTGTAATAAATTTGGAAATCGGTAGTTTTTATTACAGGCCCAGTCGCTGGAAACCTCGTGTGTGTCAAGCAGTTTGTATAGCTACCAGCTCCCACGTGCAGAGTGCAGCTGGCAAGCGTTCCGCCCGCCCTACGACCGCCCTCGCCTTATTTAGAGGGTTGCTTTGTACCTTTGTTGCCTTTTAAACTAATTTACAGCCGAACAGTGTTTCGAATTTTATGACAATAATTTTGTTTTATAGATTTAAAAAACAAGCTTGTTATCAACTTTGCGACATATTGCAGTTGCATTGTTTAAGTGTCGTCATTAGCACGAGAAAATTGCAAATTGTTTTCTGTTATAATATGGAAGATGAAACGTTTTATATGCAATAAACGTGAAGAATGGATAATAAACTTATACTCTTAACCATTAACGAGGTTATAACGTTCTAGTTACTTTGGTACTTCGTCATGTTATTGCATAAACATTAGTATTATAAATTGCATTTAGTAAGTTAGACAACACGCTTCAAAAAAGGAAACATATCAGAAAGCGATAAATGATCGACACGACAAGAAGAGCATTCAACAAGATAAGTAGTTAGAGGAACATTAAGTGCATTCGCGTTGTGTTGCTCCACTCTGTAGCTAATAATAGCACGTGTAGGGATTGACACGTTGTACAGCGAGCCGCGCAGAGCCGCGCAGTGCTGCGGCGGGCGGCGATGTGTTTAGGTGTCGGTAGTGACACTGTGACAATACAAACCGCGCGCCGATTTATTGCGACTCATAATCGCACCGAGTAATGTTCGACGATCATACTCACCCGCCCGCGAATTATTTAGAGATTCAGAGGTTGACAACATTAGACACTACCTACTTTCACATGATATGTAAAAACAAAAAAAATACAACAAGGGAGAAAAAAGAGAGAAAAAAGATATGTGCACAACTAAACTAAGATTCGTTTCACTTGTTACATATCTTACGAGTACATTGCTCAACCTGTACGTTAGCATGTTAATAATCGAGTCGTACGCCGCTACATATTTCCAATGTTGTTTAGTAGAGACATCGTATAGTATAGGTGTTGCGAGTGATGCGAGACATGTACCTACAGCACTGCTGAGTACTAGTGGTATGTAGTAGTAGGTGCACAGTACACATGTACATACACACACACACACACACACACACACACACACAGGGTACACGGTGAGTGTGAGTGTCGGACGTGTTGTACGCAAATGAACATGTGAAGTAGTTGAGTGCGCGCGCACGCGACACTATAAATCTCCCGCGCACGTCGCGGTCGCGCGCATATCTCTACACAGGTACTCGTATTGTTAACTGTACTCTATACACAAATGATACAAATGATAACTGTACTCTATAAACAAATGATACAAATGATAACTGTACTCTATACACAAATGATACAAATGATAACTGTACTTACAACCGAAATAAGTATTATTTTTTTTACATTACCTATTTAAATTGTAAATAATGGTTTCATATCCAAATAAAATCGTAATTTACGAGTATTCCCAACATTCAAGAGTCGCATCCAGGGAACAGACAACAATAAATATTAGGGGAAGTGGAAAGATGTAAAGTTTTTTTGATTCTTTAACAATACAGGGTTATCGGTTAGGGGTGTAAGCCGAAAGGCTTAGTGACCACTATTCTCATTATTACGAGCAGCTTGCCACCAAAAATCGAGATAAAAAATCAGCTGTTCCATAGAAATAGTTTATCCATCGGCAAAATGTATGAAACAGCAGATTTTTTTTCCAGGGTTGGTCCCCTAATAAACTACATTAGATTGTAAATAGTGACCCCCTTTCGACCCAGTACACCCGTAGCCAATAATCCTGTATGATATAATATCCTGTTTTACAAATGTGTATTTGTAAAACTTGTGGCTCACATACGAGTAGCAATCAGTGTTGTTGTCGCATCTACTGTACAACCACGTGCTCCCGCTCCCGGTACGACGCTAGCAGAGCTCGGAGCTGTGTACTACAGCCACGTGTCTGGGAGACTCGTACTCATAAGTGAACATATGAATGAGATGTGATGTGGTGTCTGTGAGTCCTGAGCACGCCTTCATTACTACTTGAACAATCTCAGCCATCCGCGCAGTCCATCCAGATCGTCAATTTTTGCGGCATTCTTATCATCATTGAAATCGAACAGTCATACTGTGGTTTGTGATATCAGATGTGGAATCGTTAGAGACAAATGATTAATGAATGGTGTGCTGCAGACGACGGCGGCGACGGCGGCGGGTGCCTTCAATGGAGGCTGCAGGTCGTCGCGGGCGATATCACAAGCTCGGTGCCCCGTCCACACGTCATGTCCCCGAGAGCTCGCGCGGCTCTCTATCTCAACATCAATGTTCGCAATAAATCCATCACATTCAGATTCCTTCCACATATTTCGATACTCGCCGCTAATTTTTCTCTCATATTTCACTTCAAAGTTGAGTTTAAAAGAAAGTTTCCTGCGAAGTTCCGACGGCGCCGTGAAGGATGGCGCGCCCCTCGCCGTCACTTTGTTTGACATCTTTTTAACTGTGCTCATTATTTAGTGTCATAACTCTTCCGCCGCGTGATCTTTGCGTCCGTCTCTCTCTCCCTCCCCGCGGTGTGTCGCTCTGACTCTCTCTCGCGTGCAGGATTAATATCCCGTGCTTCGTTTTATGTCCGCGTTCAGGCGCTCTTTGACGGAGTGCAACAATTTATTATCGCTCGAAGTGTTTTCGTATTAGATGAAAAATATCATCTGTTTAGTGCAAGTCGAGGTTTCATTTGTAGAAACAACATAGGTATAGTTAGAACACGTCGTTACATCTCTTGTAGGACGAGGGATCACATTGTCTGGCGTATATATGACCCGATAAGAATGTGTTAGGTATATAAGTTACGAACATTACTTGACCCTACTTAATATTCTAATTTAGTAACTAAGACAGCTTCATAGATAATTTACTAACTCTTAGTAACTTATTAATGCATATAGAAATGCATAGGTTGTTTGTAAGAGATTGCTTTTTAGCGATTAGATCGGCTTTAGTGCTCGTTTTTTGTCGTGTTAATTCTCTGATGTTCTGTTTTTTTGGTGACAATATTATGTATGAGTTTTGTAAATACAATCGTACTTAAACCGTAGAAGGAGCAAAGCGAGTGATACATTAGTTATCTACCTACATTTAACGCTTTCGATTATCTTAGTAAATTGAATGTTAAGAGATTTAATTAATAATAAATAAAAAATAATAATAAAAGAACACCTCCCAACCCAGTGGCTGCCCCCTGCCCCCTGCCTCCTGCCCCCTGCCCCCTGCCCCCTGTCTCCACACACAACCTCCGCCACTCTGTGTATCCAATGAGATACGGATTATTTCAATGACGTAAATGCTCAGTAAATATGATAATAGACAATAGTGTGTACATCTACATTAATTTGTTTATATACGTGTGTGAGCAATGTGCTCAACGAACCGATGCTCATTGAACAACGAACAACCGAGCTGCCACTGTTCATTACCCTGATCACCCTGGATATAAGAAAATCTCCATCATTGTCTAACTTCAAAGATAAGGTGAACAAGTTTTATTTGTCGTCCGAGAGATCATTAGTTACATGTTGTATGTACGAGTATCGCTCGTATTGTCTGCCTTGCTTGTTTTGATTTATTATAATATATATCAAACCGCATTTAGGTATATCTACGTAAATACCTATTATATTAATTAGCGTCCGTCTAATTTAATTTCTATGTGTCTACAATAAATAATGTATGCAAGGTGTAACAGAAAGGTGTCACAATATTTAACGGTGTACACGTCTTAACTCTACACGTCAAAGCAAACCCATTGCACAACAATTTTTTTTTAAAGATAAATACTGCGTTTTACACACAACTTGGCCCATCACAAGATCATTTAATATATGAAGAACCATATTTTTAAAATTTTGTATTTTTTATTCCACGATTGATTTACTTTGACGTGTGCACTAACACCGTTAACTATTGTGAGACCTTTCCGATATGTATAAATATTAAATATAATCCCTCCTCATAATTCCACTATTAAAGTTATAGTCATTTTTATTGCTAACAAAGCAAATGTTACATGTCATAAAATAATAATTAAAGTATTAAAGTAGGTCCTTGTAAATAAATAATTATTTAAAAAATTAATAACACTAATATATATATATATATACACTAAAATAAATTAAAGAATAATAATTTATTAGGTAATTTTTCTGCTGTTGTAGTTAGTTATTTTGTTTTTTTTAACAAAGGCACTTTCTTATTCTTTATTTTGTTTGAAACATACCTTTTAAAGTAATCAATAACTTACTTTCAGAATATCGACAAGACGTTTCTCACGTACGGTACATTACCACCAATACGTAAGTACCAAACGTTTAACGTCTTTCAATCTTCAATTAATTCTGTATCAATTAATAAGAACAACAATAACAACAACCGGGGATGTGTTAGTCGTGACGTCAACTAACAATACAGAAAAAAAAAATATAATAACTACATACGACATTATCGTGCACAGGTTTACTGACCGTCAGATGAATCAATCGTTGCCTAATATATTGAAACAAAAGCAAGCACCACGAAGATCTCAAGCAGGAGCAGGGCACGAGTACGTCGTGTGGGGGCTAGAGTTTCAATACACTCCGCTGAGTACCTACTACGTCTACGAAGGTGATAGCGGCTATACATATTCTACAGTCTTATCATATCTATAGATATTATTTCCTCGTTTGCCAACATATTATGACACGGACAATAAATTAATTATTATTATTTATTTATTGAGCAACTGCATACCGTTGATAACATCACACCTAAATTATAAACAATACTTTTAATCTTAATGTTATTACTATATTCCTACAACTAGAACAGGTTGACACAAAGTTAATTATTAGTTAATACTTCGTTCAATTAAATACACTTGGCCGTCCACAAGCACCGAAGCACCGCGGACAGACTTACATACTGTACCACACCACTGTTTTATACATACCTACGAACAATAGCATCGAAACGCTAAGTAATAACATAAAAAAATTATTTGCTAGAAAAGTTTAAAACTGACTAAAATGTTTCAGTTATGATTATTTATGAACAAAATTACTGTACCGAGTTAAATATATATATATATATATATATATATATATATATATATGAGATGTCATATCTACATGAAAAATAATCTGAGCAATTGAGGTCTCCTCTTTTATAAAACGGTCAAAAATAGATGAAGTATTATCGTAGCATGTTGGTAGTAATGTAAACACTCATAAGTGATCTCGTATCATAATCATTATTCCTAACAAGTGAGGGCGCTATCGTGTAACCACTGTGCAGTGATAACGTTGCACTTTGCTTATGAATGAGCTAATTGTGCATATCACTACATATTCGCAACACACCCGCATGTGTCTACTCTCGTCTATTGCTACACCACATTCACAAACTAAACTAACCAATATAAGCCTTAACAACGAGTATTTAAGTGTATCTTTTGTACTAATCCATCCATAGCAGAATCTTCCTAATAGGGGTGATTTGCGGTGCGGTGCGGCGCTCGACATAGTTTCATAAACTAGCACCCGCACTCGACGCATTGTTTTAACTACGTCTAGTAATTAGTGCACTTTCATTGAAATATGCTTAGCTTTACATAATTCAGTCAAATAGAGCTCTCTTTATACATAAAGGTAATCAGACGCCTATTAAATTGTCTCACAGATATCTGCACAGTAGCGAGCAATTATGTGGGTGCTACGACTCATTGTTCTAGGAAGTCGTAGCGCGCTGGTTACGGCGTAGAGGGTCTACGCGGGGCTCGAAGCGTCGAAATGTATCGTAGTCAGAGGTATTCGGTGTCGGGTGTCGGATTTGCATGCGAGCGGTGGGCGGCGCCACTGCAGGCCACGCCTCTCCCTCTCCTCACCACCTCACTACTCACAGAGTGACTGCACACGGCCGCTAGAGCCTACTATGTACATACACACTACTTGTTCAGACCACAACATATCATCCTGTACAAAAGTTTCCAGAATGTGCCTAAAAATTTGATTTACTGACTCACTTTTACACTTAAGGGTACTTTCGTAGGTATGTCGAAATAAAATTAAGTTCTTTTAACATAACATAACATAAATAGTAAATAATTAACTTCAAGTACTTAAGCTAGATTTATTTCTCTTCCTCAGATGTGAAGCCATTCTCTTTTCATTTGTTTCTTGAGATTATTTAATAATTGAATTATATCGATGTTATATGAGTGTTGGAAAACATAATTATATCTAAGTATAATAAACATATGTAAGACCCTCCCTTGTACAATACTCTCTATAACTATATACCAAAATTATGTCCATATTCATATATGAATGTTTATAATGCATGATGGTAGAGCGTTATTAAACGCTCGTCTGCCTAGCTACCACCCTAAAACTGAAAAATCTGTCACTAAGCACCTAACGGTGTGTTCCGGCAGCATTCTGTGACATCTAGTGCATTTCAGACTAGACATGCTCCATCTAGGGCCAAAATGTCGCTGACTTCTGTGGTGGTGCGAGCTGGTGGTCAAATGCCTAGCTGTGTTGAATAAAAAAATAATACTAAAACTACAGTATTGTAGTCATTCCAATATATATATCTACTTGGTAAAGTATAATACGGGCGACTTATAATTAGTAGGACACGATACTGCAATACCTACTTAGTCTTAAAAGCACATTGAATGGTTCTGCTCTACTTGTACGGAACCAGTTAGCAAGTTTGTAATGGCACGAGTCTCACACAAGGAGATGTTATTTTGTGTAAGCCCTTAACATGTATTCAGTTAATTACTTCTGAACCAGAGTTATCTTTGCAATAGTTTGATTGATTGGTCACAATACTTCGACTAAACAGTTTAGTTAGTTAGTGTTCGTTTTGAAGAGGTTGTTCTACTTAGTAGTGATCTTATATACATATTCGATGGCTTCAAGTGTAAGTATGCTTGTGAGTAGGAAGACATTTGAAAGCGCACCTACTTGCACGCAGCCTGTAGTAATAGTTATCATTAAAGCATATATATATCAATTAAATCCATAACTACTTTATCGACTAGCTGGATCACCCATACATTATAAGGATATCCAAAAATCCAACACACTGCCAGAAGGCAGCGTACTGATAATGCTAGCGGATTTAAGTATAGATATTATAATAACATAAATAACGAAGAGCTATCCACCACAATGGCGTCCAATAGTTCTCAGAACTGAGCGTACAGTAATCAGCTGTAAATTGACTATAGCTATATCAGACCGTGATTAGTCGGATCCTCTCTCTCACTGTTCTGTCCACATACCTACCTACTCGTACCTACGTATCGAAGTTTTGGATGTCAATAATAGGTAAATTGCAACACTTTATCTATTATTATATTACATAGATATTTGAGTCGGGCGTAGTGCGTGAACATAGTGTTCGTGGTTTCCAGGAACAAACAACGATTAACGCTGCGAGTGAAGCCTCCATCAGGCTTTATAGCCGCCATATTACTGCCGTCGCTCTTCCTGTGATATAGACAGAGATACACATCTAAACGATTGGATTCGCTGTAAACTAAGCGATCGAAGCTTTTATTAACGAGCTACTTTACTAGTGTATTCAAATCATAAATAAGTAATAGAACTGATAACCAATACATATACCTAAGATTTTTATCTAATAAGTGTTGTTTTGTACTTTTTATGAACAATATTTCAGATGTTTAGTCGAATAGATTACACAACAGAATATCTACTGAGCAGTATCAGCATCAGTGACATTACACGTGTCATGTCGGCCGTATGATCAGCAATCAGCATGCCATCTTCATCGCACCGCGCACGCCAACCTCGCCTCTACTACCGGCTGTTACCGTATAAAATCGCTTGTAGTTCGTGAAGATGCCCCACATTCCTCCGACGCCTGCACCGTACAGGGTTGATGGATATGGAACCAGACAGTGGATCCACTCCACATTACTCACAACCAGCCTGGCAGATGAGAACAGTTGTCTGAGGGATCACTAACTACTTACTGTTTATCTATATCAATCAAATGTATGACATATCTATCTATAGAGTAAGTTTGAATGAATTCATTAATTAACTCTTTATTGCGAAGATACAGGAAAAATATTACATTCCGGCAACCTGAGGATGGAGACAATTTACAAAATAAATGTACGGCATTTATTTATTTTGAGACGGATTATACATAAAAGAATATTAACTAATCAAAGTCACGTTTGCTTAAGAATCAAATCGCTTGAATTGGCCATGTAGTTTTTCTAGTGCGGTTTTTCGTAATTACTCTACACATCTAACCAACATTGATGGAGAATGTAAAGAGCTCTTAGAATTGAGCCACCGCTAAGAATTTAACACTTATGAAAATGCGAAAAATTAGCTCTAGCAACATTGAAATGCGAGTCATCATAATTGTCTTCCTCTCGTCTTTATAAGGCTGTATCGATACCGAATTAAATGTGGCGGGTGATATTTCGCGAGAGTCTTGTCTGGTGTTGTGTCGGTACGCCGCGGTATCCTCGCTATGCGCAGGAGTGCACTCGGCCACACCATCACCATCTACTCTTTATTACTACGATCTACTATATTCATAATAATTGAAGCACGTGACACGATCCATTGGCTCGCAGTAAGTGGGACACTTCGCTTCGACTACGAGTTCTGATAATGTTATATTGGCTACCTTTCTGTGTATGTGTCCAGTTACCGCGGGTCAGGCGTGTCGCGCATTCCTCGCACATCGCTCCACGGAGAGCGTTAGACCAGCTGAGTCCTTGTAGGGTAGAATTAGAGCGATCATTACATCGTGACCTGCGAGTGTGCGCACCATTCCTCGCTGAGTTTTGGTAGTAGCTTCTATATCTGATTGACTACATGTTTTGCATTCCTCTGATGTATTTATGCGTTTATTAGAACCCATAAATACATGAGAGGTATTAAGCTTATAGCTCCAACATTTTATCCACTTGGACATATTTCACGTTATTGAACTATCTATAGGTAACTCTTGGTGAGAATTTACAGTTTATATTCAATAATCAAACAAGTGTAATGTATGTGATATTGAGTGCTGTTACAACATAAAGAAACAGATGTAGTTTGTTCTGCGAGATCAATGTCACAGAGATGGAAGTGTCTGGGAGCATGCGGACCAGTGCATACCTGATCACTGCTAGTGTTGGAACCACTAGACAAACAGTGCAGGGTGAGGGTGAGAGGGAGGGGTGAGCACTAGTGACGGTAGGAGCCAGAAGAGGCGGCAAGGAGGCGGGCCAGGTAACGGCGAGCAGGCGGCGAGGGAGGCTCTAATTGCGCGGGGTTTTTGCGGGCGCGAGCAATCTGTATGCGGCGAGCAGCAGTTTCCACGAAAGCAATTACGGCATCCTGCGCGGCCATCTTGCCTCCCCCCTCCCCCGCGCCCGGTGACTTATGTGCCCGCAATTATCAGCAATTAACATAAAGCGCGGCTGCACTAACGACCCGCGTCTGATTGCTGGAGACCCCCCCTGTCCCTCGCCCCCGTTGTCACCTTGACAATGATTCACTGCACTAGGGCAGTTGCAACATTCCACAAACAATGCAATTGTTGACTACGCCACTAATCCTATGATTTTTTATGTATCAATTTGACCTATATTTGATATTGAATTCATTTTAATAACACAATTTCCTGAATAAGTTAAGCTTTTCAGTTTAGGGACATTTGTTTGAGACAGTATAATAATATGTAAGTGGACCACCGCTATCAACCGCTATAAAGGCTAGAGCACACCGCACGCGCTGCTTTACAGCGCATCGCGTTACGTAGCATGTCATACCGGTCATTTTTGTTTGTCGTATTGTGCCCTGCTGCAAAGTTCTTGACATCTGCCATCGTTCTATAAAAGTGTCAAACATAAGTGACGTATAGCGCGTAGTGACATAGTCTGGTTTGAGTTGCGCTGGTGCGTATAGTTACGCAGCACCGTGCGTCAGGAGTGTCATTCTAATCTAACCACAATGTTTCCTACATTACTACGACGTCATAAGCGATGCCGTGCTGTGCTGGCCTGCGCTGCATGCAGCCTGATTTATCCTTAAGATATTACACATGTAACTGGTAGGTAACAACTTTGAACGACATCTCTTCATAATACGTAAATTTAAATTTTCCGATTCAATGCAAAATATATGAAGCATCGAACGTTATTTTGCTAACACCTGGCACTTTGTACAGTAAAAGTATATCTATAAAGTGTTTCGTGCGAGTCCCAGGAACTTCTACAATAAACCGGTGGCTTCTTAGAGAGCAATGTTGGTAGTGTTATATTAATATTGTTAAGGAAAAGTTGTTAAATAATTATAATTAACAAAAATCATTAGCAGACTTGTATCGCAAGAAGTAATAAACATACGACACATCTTTCCAAATGATGCGTGTAATACGCGAGTACTACTTATTATTTAATCTGTCGTTATGCGATATGAAAGTTTCTCTTCCGTCTGAATACCTCGCGCGAGATTCATATGATTTCATGTCAAGTTGGTAATTTTGACAGATTTAAAATATCCATACACGGTATTGTTGTTTCTGGTAAAATGTTAATGACCCGAGTGAAACCAATCCGGCTATATTTAATGTAAATATAAATGTTTAACATACTGCAATTAGCAATTATGTAATTAACACTACACGCTTCAGTATAATCACGAGCAGATTTTATAAGGTGGGCATTTTTTTGCATGTTGATATCGAAATAAAATATCTGAGAAACAACCCAACATTTAATTTTACTTATGAATGGAGAAATATTTGAAAGACAATTTCCATTGGTAGTAAGTTTTGAAATATTTTGTTTATTAATTCAATAAGCAAATGAGTAGTTTTTAGAGTTGGCTCTAAATACATACTTACTGATCAATCAGATGCATATGGCTCATTTGTCCTCTCCCTCAGGGAGGTAAGGGCAAATTCGCTCTAAAAAGTTTTAGCTAGTATGCCACTACCACTGGCTAGGGCTCTGGGCTCTAGGCACTCGCCGTCTAGGTTTGCCAGGGCACTTGCGCTTGCCAATCGTCCGGTCAAGCTGTCCGTGGTCGACATCATCCAAGAGCTCAGTCCTTTCTAAAAAAATCTAGATACATACTCAACTAACCTTTGTTACGGCGCGGCGACGGCGGTGAAGCCTAATTAGTCGAGTCGGTACCTGCGGGCATAGGACACCGATAACGTTTAATGGTTGCGAGCTACTTACCATCGCACCACATCTACATCACTGCTTTTATGGCCACCTCTGCACACGAGTTCGCTCATTCACGGCAATCTCCACCTTATTCCTTCGTGATATTGCATAGAGGATCCGCACGGAGTAGCTTGGCGGTGCGAGTGGTTGAAGGTTTAGGAGCGGTGTTTAATGTCGTAGATAAGATAGTGCGGAGGTGGCGATGGGCTACACGTCGTGTCCAGTAGCCGACAGAGATACGCATCGATTTACATACATACACACCAGTAGCTACTGACCGCTGCCACTAACATGAATCAAGGTCCTGAGCCCATAAAGTACATAGCTAAGGCTTATTACCTTGTGTTACTAAATATAACTCGACGGGAAGTCTTGCCTGGTTTGTGGTAAATAGTTTTTCCGGACCTAGTTTCCAATTGGTTACAATTCAACCATATTTAAATGAACAGTATATTTTGTCGTAATTAATTAGATTACGAAAGTTAAGTACAAAAAACAAGAAATTAGCTGTTCTCTGCATTGAAAGTAATTTTGTACGGCTTTGTCTGTATCTTGACGTGTTGTACTCGTAGGTAAACAAAGTGAAATATACCGTAGCAACACAGGGTCGTCACGTTACTTTTCATTGATCTATGAAATGTTGGAATTAAAAAATATGTCAAGTGCAAGATAGAGTCGCTTTGAAATACCTGTTTACAATATACATAAATAGTAAATGTATTCACGTCGTGGTACTTGTATTATCGGAATACTTAAAAGAATCCCTAAATTAAAAATGAGGAGTACTAAGGATGTAATATGAACCGCTGAACGATACGAGTACAAGGTACCGCGCAGTTTAATACGCGCACAACAAAACCGGCCGCGGCTCTAGAACACACTTTTTACCTAATTATGTATACAAGGCGATGCATTTGTCGATCGTTTCTCGGAACAAACGCGATACCGATACCTACTGCGTAACTCGGTGGAGATTAGAAGACGCCGCTCCACACCGCGCGCTCTACATTATCTCCGATTACAATCTAAGGGTTTAAACTCGTCTAATAATCATCTATACATTATACTTACCCGTTTTCGTTTTATCTTTGTAAATTTAGCTGCTTTCATGTACTCGTCGTAACCAATTCGAGAAATGGTCAGTGAGGTACGAACAGGAAAATTCGATTTAGTTGAAATCTTTAAGCTGCAGTTCTCACGGTGTCCTGACGAGGGTCTGTGGGTAGGTACCTGCGCGCGCATGTGTGAGTGTGTTTCAGTGTCACCAAACACCGACACGTGAGCACGTATTAGTGGGGACTAATTCATTTAAAAACGAGGATAATAAATTATCGCTAATTAGTTGGTGAGTTATGAGGTCCGATGACGTGTACGATCTACCGAGCGAGCACCCCGGCACCCGCGAGGAGCTGTCCGGTGCCCGAGGACCCGTAGCTACCTTCCACGTCAATAATCTCATGCATATTAGACACTAATGACATACAACATGGCGGTCAATTAATGACCTATTTGCCTTAATCAGCCGCAATAAATGTAGGAAATAATAACAGTTGAAGGCGACAGTGCCACCGCTAGTACTCGTACAGCTCGCACGACGCGGGCAATTACTGAGCTACTATTTACTTCAACGAACATACTGTAACGACGTATAAGTGCAACAATTAGTGCACATTAACATTAGGAAATATAACTAGTTGTGCTGTTATAGACATACTCCTACTATATACGAGTATGAGAAGGTTGCACGATACTCTGTTCTACTATAAATAATATACTGTGCTTACGGCAATCATATCAATATTTATAAGATATTATGTGCCTTTACAATACTCCCAATGTACATAACTTATTATGCTTTGATATAATAATGTCCTATACATATGTTATTTCAATAACGAGTGACTTTACTAATCGACTTACTATTTTAATTTGCATTTTTCTTTTATATTTTTTTGTATTTATTCTATTTGATCCGCTCGACTGAAGCAACACAATTGACCAAAATACGCAAGACTTTTGGGCAGTCTGCAAACTCTAACACCAAGGCTACATACTACGACTATACGACAAAAAGATTTACGATTGAGTAAATTTGTAAGGTTTCTCTCGAAATTAGTGTACTTATATGTAGTCGTAGGCAGGTAACTCAGTAGGTTTCTTGTATAGTAATACCAGAGTTGGAACGCTCACTCATGAAAACAAAATTCATAAACGAAATTATCCATTTCAAATATCTTCATAGTTTTGAAGACAACAAGAAGAGATCTTGCGTTAGAAAATAAACTAAATTGGTTAAAGCGACTGTCGATGACAGTGTTGTAAAATAATAAAGGCTTCTATTTTAGCTTTAAACAGACATGTTTATATACCCCACCCCAATGTTAAGAGGCGCATGTGATAGAACTGCGTCATAGAACTTTAAACAATATAAACCTGGCTAGATTGACCTACAGAAACGCGATATTTTTGAATCACATTTTTAGTATTTGAATTATTTTTTATTGAATTGACCAAAAACGTTCAAAAGGACATGCTAAAGATTAATTTTTAAAAGCCAACTTGTTTCTGTAGACCAATATATTTTTTTTGTCACCAACCTAGTTCCTTCAAATTTTCCAAACTTGTAAATGCTAATTTAGGTTAGACTCAGAAACGGGCCGCGAGTGCGCGACAACAAAGCTAACAACACGTGTAACCAAATACCTACATGTTTAACATAATTAAACTTTATACTCCTACATTAACTTAGTACAAGTGTCTATTAGTGTAAAATAAAAGAAATTGTAATCGTCTGTTGTTTCCAGCTACGAGTATCGTGATGATTTACAACGAGTAGGACAGTCATTAATACACGATGTATTGACTACTCGTTCGTTATTAATGCGTCTCTATACCGAAGAGGTTTGTTAATAAAATAAGCTCCTTTGTTTAGTCTGTGTTGTTCGCGCTGCCTGGTCGGGCTTCGTCGCTCCGCTCGCGGAGGCTGTGCTGTGGTCACAGGGAGCGCTATCGAGCCATCGACATTAGTAAATCAATAAAGGGTTCGGGGTTTTTCTACTCATCTGCCGACAGTACCTGCCGCTCACTAAATTTAGTTATACTATGATAGAACTGTTTTGATACTTCGTTTTAATAAACTGTTGAGTGGATGTCAAATTGTTGCGGCTCTTAAATGGTTTTTATGATCATGACGTAATTAATTCTGCCTTCTTTGTCTAATAGATGTATTGTCCAATGGTTTTATTATATTAAAAGTAGATCGCGAATTGATTGCCAAGCCTTCTATTTTGCAATTTCATATCAACATTCTAAAGAACATCTTATTGATGAGCTGAAAGACGACTTATATATACACATTTTTTTTTATATTGAGATGAATATTAATATTAAGTACCCACTTCCATATTGCTTCGTTCATATCTATCACATACATATTATCCACATAGTATACGAGTAAGTATTAGAATTAACTAGTAATAGCAAAGTAATTTAGAGCTAATAAAAAAATATAAGCTATATAATATAATAGCTATATAATAGCCTCCTCCTTCACTAGAGTTATATAGAAGTACATATTAAAATGTTGTTATGATTCAATGACACAAGGATCAAGTGCACTCACATTCACAGGCACACATCATCCTAGTGGTTCGGCGGCGGGTCAGTGTTGGAGATATCATCACAATCAGCATGATTCGGTCGCGATGCCGCAGATTACAGCAGTTCCCCACCGCTCCCCGCTGAGCCACTGATGCCGCGATGTCTCAGCCCTGCCTCGAACCTGCGACCCTGACCCTCGTCACCAACCACCCCACTATTAATCAACTGGTTCAAGCCTACGTAGGTACCTTGTGTCCTAGTCACTAGTACTTCCCTACACTATACTTTACTTAGTAATACTTTACTTAGTAGTACTTAGTTCAAGATATTATTTTTAATATGATTTATGTACGTTACATGTTAATTATTTTTAAAAGATTCGTATCTATACGTGTAATTTACATCATAATTACAACTATAGTTTCGACATTTCATCCCTGATGAGGTTCACTGCATGTGAACGAAACTATAGTTGGACCTTTACAACAATTAGGTTCGCGTGAAAACCAGTCTTCTTAAACAAAATGAAACAAACACGCGTTAGTTTTCTAAATAAAATCATTTTCCATAAAGCAAAGAAAAAAAAGTATAAATAAATAAATTATAACGAGTAAGTACAAAGTTATAGCTTCAGTCTCTTGGCAATGTTGTATGAAGACAATTGTCAATTATTAAAAGTTAATTATTACACATACCGCAATCCAAAAACATAACTTATAACAAAATAATGTAAGCGCATAGAGTGAATATTATTGGTTAATTCCTGCTAGTCCCCACAACCTGTCCTCTGAAGAGGACAAGAAGGAGATATACTTCCTTTCTGTACAACTTTGTCAGCTACTGGAGTCAAATCAGTGATAACATTATTATTAGATAGTGAAATAAATTAGCTTTTCCACAGAACAGTTACCGTTGAAGCGGAACAGTTGTTTTTAAACGGAATCCTAATACTACTATTAGGTATGAGTTAGGTAACTCGACAACCAGGGCCAGGGCCAGGGCCAGGGCCAGGGACAGGGACAGGGGACCAAGACTATTGTTTACATTTTGACACAATGTAATTGTCATTGTGAGACAATTCTATGAACAGTGTTGGGCCCAGAACCTTTTGTACACAAGTATATGTGAACAGCACTCTGATGTAACTGATACTCATGAACACATATACCTAGATAGTAAGTAGTTACGTAATCGACCAACCGCGGGATAACATACAGAACCCACACTCTCCCTTCAGATATTTATATTAGGGAGTTATTTAAAACACAGCCAGGTATATCAACAACTTGTTATTAATTCCTCTAAAACCAATGATTGATGATTGACTCTGAATTTACTTAGTGCGTATATTTAGTATATGTACTGAAAGAATATTGAAAACCACTTTAGTACAAAAATAATGAGAAAACCTCAATTGAATTCATGCAAAGTGAACGCGAAAATCATAGACTCCCTAAGCCCCGGCGCCGCATCGGTTCAATAGTATGTCACGGCGACGTCACGCGACTTTGCATGGCCCAGATTTGTGTAATCGCGGTTAGGTGAACATATTTCAAAGTTTCTTGCAAACAAATATGCAAAAAAATGAGTAATGTTTTTTAGCGAAATATGTTATATTAACGATGCTGATTGCGTGGTACAAATATAGGTAAGTATACGCAGCCAATACTTATAAATCACTCCGTACGATTGGGTGGTTACACACCTGTGCTTAAAAGAGTTTGACTCTTCCGCTGCAAAAGAGGTCGAGCAATGTTACCTATTTGCTTAGCAGTTCCCACGTCCAGGGTCCCTGACAGTGGTTGTGGCAGTCCCGGGGCGCGGCGCCTGCGCACTCTCCAGTCATTGAGATTAATTAGCGCTGGAGTCCGCTCCCCTCGAACCTCGCCCCGCTCACTGCTCCACCAGATACCATCTCCTCGAGACGGGAGCCGATTAATCAATTATTAAACGTCATTATTTAGTGGCGCACTCCCGCGGCGCCCGCGCCGCCCGACCGACCCACTGACCCGATATCACACGAATAACCTAATGTTTTCCTTGTCACTCTGTTTGTTTGTGTGCCACACTAGCACTCTTATTTTTTAACAGGTGACCTTTGAGTAAGTTATTTATTATTTCGTTGAACGTACAAGTTTCATAGGTCAGTGAACTATTTAACCTTTTTAAATGTATCGCAATTTTGCAAATAAAAGACATCAACGCGTTTATAATTTTCAGACAAAACGGTAGCAAATTTATTCTCGGACATTAAAATCTTAAGATTAAGGCATTAACATTGTTCATAGTAGGTGTAAACATTTTGTAAAAGCATGTAAAGTGTGGAGCTAGAGCTAGTTGTGTCGGTAAATGTCATCGCCATAACTCTCTAGCAGGGTGTACCGAGCGGCGGGCGGCAGCGGGGGGCGGGCGGCAGCGGGGGGCGGGCGGCGGGGCGCGGGCGGAGGCGCACGGTACGATGCGACGTTTCGATAAACGCATAATTTACTTCCGATAGCAAGAATGCACCCGAATGCGGCGCAACGTGGAAGTCTCCACGCTATTAAACATTTTTTTATAACAACCAGATATCTAAATTAAATTAATGTTATTTCGATGTCGGCAATAGAAAAAAAGTCGAACATAAAACTACCGAACTTTGAAGAATGTTAACTATGCGCCCTTCCTCCTGCATCGGCCGCCGGCGCAAGCTGTACACAACCTACATTATATGGGACGTGTTTTAGAGATAAATGTTAGGTAATTAATTCCTTCCATGCAGTTAATGCTATTGATTGTAATTCCTAAAAGGACTGAAAAGTTATTACCAACCAAATGTTGTAACCAATGATAGAAAGTCAAAGTAAAATTAAAATAAATTAATAAATAAAATATTTGATTATCCTTAGTTTGCCTTCTTTATTCACCCCATTTTGAAAATTCAGGTTGTAGCCCGTCATTTTTATTTCATCGTAGCTATAAACGTCGGGCCGTATGGCTTTTGAACGAGAGGCGTATCACAACGCAATGGCGAAAAAGTTAACGCGGCGGTAATTCGATTTGTCCGGCATGGTTCACGATTGTTCCTGCTTCATTGTCCATTGTTGTATTCAAAATAATTAAATAAATAATTAAAATAGTTTATCCCACTAGTTTTTATCTAACTCGGGCATTCATCAAGATCAAGACCACGGAGGGCTCCGAGGATAGAAGAGGTGAGTGCAGACGCCACGTTTCGCATTTGACTGACGCATGTCAGGGTCACCTTGTTGAGCGAGGTTCTGATGTATCGTTCTTTCCAGCTTGTGAACCACCGAGAGAGACTACTAAACCTCGAGTGTAGCTGGGTCGGCACTAGGCTACGTTTCTCCTTCGTGACACGGCTCAAGGTTGCCGTATAGCAGCACCGCGTCTTGCCGCGTACACGTGTACACTAAAACTACACAAGAGGCTGGAGCCACTAGAAAACCCGCACACTACTCTTATCCGAAGGCTAAAGCAGTGCTCCTACTCCCTGTGCTCCTCAGTCGCTGGCCTCAGACTCCTGCAGCCAGCGCTGACCCCAGGCAGTTCACCAGTTCGGACGCTATCGGTTGTCTGGGGGCTTCTTCTTCTTCTTCATAAGCCTTTTAACGTCCATTTCTGGACATAGGCCTCCCCTAGTGTTCTCCATGACTCGCGGTCTGCTGCCCTCTCCATCCATCTGTAGCCCGCGTGCTCCCTAATGTCGTCAGCCCATCGAGCTGGCGGGCGGCCCCGTGGTCTCCTGTCAGCCCACGGTCTCCACTCTACAATGCGTCGTGTCCATCGGTGACGGTCCATACGAGCTATATGGCCTGCCCAGCTCCACTTCCTTCCCGCAATTACTTCCACTACGTCTCTCAGTCCCGTTTTTCGCCGTATCCATTCATTTCTTTTATGGTCGCGCAAGGAAATTCCAAGCATTATTCTTTCCATCGCTCGTTGTGCGACTCGGAATTTATTGACTGACCGTTCCGTGAAAGACATAGTTTCCGCACCATACGTGAAAACCGGCAATACGCATTCCATAAATACTTTGGCCTTCAGTTTCATTGGCAGATTTTTGCTGCGGAAGATTTGACTGTTCGCGCCAAAAGCTGCCCAGGCCTGGGATATACGCCGTATTATCTCTGCAGTCTGATTTTGAGAGCCTAATGTTATTTTATGTCCCAGATAGATGTAATTTGGCACAGTTTCTACTGGAAGGTGATAGTTCCTTGCTTCTGGTATGTTGGTCATGATTTTGGTCTTAGCGACATTCATTCTTAGCCCTACTTTTCCCGATTCTGTTTTCAGGTCTTCAATCATGCTCAACATATCAGTGACATTTTCAGAAAACAACACTAGGTCATCGGCAAACCGTAGATTTGACAGACGTTCTCCTTCAATTTCGATACCTTTATCGTCCCATTGTAATTTCTTGAAAATACTTTCCAGGGTCGCGGTAAAGAGCTTCGGAGATATTGTGTCACCCTGTCTTACTCCTCTGGCTAACTGGAACTTTTGAGTTTTCTCGTGGAGATTGACACAAGCGGTCGCGCGCTTCTGAAGATGTCTGATCAGCTTGATATAACGCTCATCCACTCTACACTCAACCAAAGCATCTTCGACGGCCCATGCTTCCACTGAGTCGAACGCTTTCTCATAATCAACGAAAGTTACTATGATAGGCTTCTGGTACTCATGACACTTTTCAATAAGTGTTTTTATGGCTTGCAGGTGATCGCAAGTGCTATACCCCGATCTGAAACCAGCTTGCTCTCTCGGTTGATATGAATCAAGCTTGTTCTCTAGTCGATTTACTATGACTCTCGTAAACAGCTTATACACGTGCGAGAGGAGGCTTATTGGTCTGTAATTATCCAACCTCTTGATGTCTCCTTTTTTGTGTAGTAGCCTAATAACAGCATTGTTCCAATCTTCAGGAACCTCCGCTTCTATGAGACACTTTGTGAATAACGTAGCTAGTGCCTTTTGCAGTTTCTTGGAAGGTATCTTTAAGATTTCTGGAATAATGCCATCCTCACCAGGAGCTCTTCGGTTTTTAAGCTGACGTAATGCCAAACAGACTTCATCCGGTGTAACATCTGGCAGATCTTCAGACCCCACATTTAGAACAGGAGGCCTTAGTGAAGTATTCATGCAAGTCGTGACACATTGCTTTGCAACCTTGCTCTTATAGAGGTTTTCATAATACTGGTAAGTAACATCCAATAGTTCATCTCGGTTAGCTGTAATGTCTCCATTTCCCTTTTGAAGCTTAAAGATTTCCTTTCTACCGGCAGATAACTGGAGTTTGAGAGATCTGCGGCTTTTATTCCGTTCGATAGCGTTCTCTATGAGCCTCTCATTATGTTCCAGAAGATCTTTACGGATGCTTTTACGAATAGTTTTATTCAGTTCGGACAGTTCAGTTTGATCGGCATTTATGTCACTGATCATTAGGCGTCTCTTGTCTATCAAGCACAGTGTATCTGTGGTAAGCTTTTGAGTACTCGTCTGGGCGTTCACTGGAGTAACAGAACTTAGTGCTGTATTCAAGCATTCAACCAATCTGCGGCCCATGTCATTGACAGAGAGTTCATCCATGTCCTCAATACTTAAACCATTATCGACATGTTCTTTGATAAGATCCTGGTTATGACGTATAATTTCTACTTTAATATGACTTGGTGTTGGTCTTTTAGTTATGAGATTGCGTCTATCCCTCTTCACATCAAAGAAGCATTCTGCTCTAACAAGCCTGTGATCGCTGCCTGTGTAGAATTTGTTCAAAACATTCACGTCCGAGATGTTACGCTTTTTGTCCGTAATTATATAGTCATATTCGCTCTTGTTTCGGCCATTAGGGTGCTTCCAGGTCCATTTGTACTGGGGTTTCTTAGCAAAGAATGTGTTCATGGCGAACATACGTCGCTGTTGAAGGAAATTTAGAAGCATCTGTCCTCGTGTATTCCTTGCACCTAAACCATACTGCCCAATACTCGTCTCGGCATCACCCTGTTTAATTCCCACTCGACCATTGAAATCACCCATAAGGATGGTATATTGGGTTCTGACGTTATTAAGGATACTAGAAATATCTTCATAGAATTTCTCTACTTCCTCGTTCGTATAGTCTATGGTCGGCGCATGAGCCTGTATAACTTTTAGTTCGTACATGTTGGAAAGCTTAATTTTGATGTAGATTACTCGGGATGAAAGGCTATTTACTTCAATAATTCGGGATTTTAACTTCCTATTGACCATAAATCCTAATCCGCCTTGTCCCTGAGCAAAGCCCTCTCTGTGGTAAAGTACGTGCCCTGACTGGAGTATGGTTACCTCTTCTCCTGATCGCCGTATCTCGCAGAGGCCTACAATATCCCATTTGATCTTGTCCAATTCAATTTCCAACGCGTGCAGGTGTGCTTGCTCTGTCATGGTCTGGATGTTATAAGTTGCTATGTATAACTTAGTACGGCAGTGAGTCAACTCCCAGGGATTCCTTGTCGCACCCCTGCCCCGTGTCACCCGGCCACTGCTCGGACCGGGGAGAGACGAAGCGCTGGGAACTCGGGGTCGATTCTGATTTTCGTTTGTCATTTTGTTTCTAGGAGGGATTTTAGCTTAATTCACCACGCCAGCCACGACGGGTTGATGATCATGCATTTCAGAGAGTATTTGTCTCTCTAGGCCGACGTCGCCTCTTCCGACTGGACTCAGTTCGGGAAGTGTGGTTATACCGCCACTGCTCGGTCGCCATTGCCCCGTCTGTTGTCTAGCAGGGAGCACCGCGGGGCTCTGCCTCCGCCGCCAGCTATTCTGATAAGAACCACATGGCGCGTGCAGGGGGGGTTGGCAATTGGGTCGGATAGGTGTTATTTCCGTTCTCCCCTTACTCCCCCGTTCTCCCCTTACTCCCCTGTCTGGGGGCATATATTATTTATTTTATTTTATTTGGACAGCCTACAACCTTCTTACGATAAAAAAACTACAATCAAATTCTGTGCACACTTGGGCCAAAAAAGGTTATCACCAGTAGAAACTAAAAACATTATTAAATATAATTACAAACAAGTTAACAATAGATTATAAGAAAGACAGAATATTCAATTTACATAGCAAACTAATAATATAGACAAATTAATTGTGTTTTCCAACCTAACCTACTAACTTTCCTTCTTTATTGGTTGCAAATTCAGTATAGAGATCTTTAAAGCCGTAGGACCTACGTCCTTTTAAAATTTAGTATTTGTTTCTGAGCTCTGTCCGCCGAGTATAGCTGGCATGTATTGTTTACCCTAAGGCGCCCAAATTTAACTTTAGAAACCTAAAATTGTATCGCCAATAACATCCCGCCGCCAATCAGGAACCTGCAAAGTTTGAACAATTTTATACTTACATCAAAAAAGTGAAGAGCTTTTAGTGAATGACACTAGTGCAATTTAATATTATAATTATAATTAATTTCTTACCTTTTATTCTTCTTTTATTTTTGGCGTTCGTTTAATGTTAATGTTCGTTCAATACGAGTTTTTTTATTGTTTCCGTGTTTATTATCTCATTTACATGTAGAATTAGTTCAGTAATGCTCAACTTCGCTTGTAGCTCTTTTTTGTTATGTAGGTATTAAATTAAATTGTAAACCACACAGTGATTATTTACATATTATAATTAGGGGAGAAGTAACTCTGCGGATTGTGAGGTGCGTGACGTCGCGTCCCGGTTCCAACGCCGGGAAGATTAACGCTGGCTTCAGCCGGCACTGTGTTGAGTTGTGACAGAAACCACTGTGTTTTCTGTGACAAATAAATATTAGGTCCTTACATATGAAATTGGCGTTTGGTCGTACTGGCCACTTTGATCTCAAATATCTCTTCTTTGGTTAGGGATTCCAATTTCAAATTTATACAGCTATTTATTCATACATTTGTATTTCGAAAACTATAATTCATTTGTTTTGTCCTCGTTTGGTTTTTTCTTTGCGTCACGCAGTTTACAAAATGGAAAACTTGAAATATCGCGTTATTTACGAGTACGAGTTCCACCGTGGTACCAGTGCTGCAGAAACGGCTCGAAGGATTAATGATGTGTATGGCGGCGATGTCGCAAAAAAAACACAGTGCGTTTTTGGTTCCAACGTTTTCGTTCTGGAAATTTCGACCTGCAGAACAAGCCCCGTGGACGGCCGGAGACTAAAGTTGCTAATGAAGAATTTAAAGCTATTATGGAAGCAGATCCATCGCAAACCACGTCCGAGTTAGCTGCAGGCTGCGGTGTTAGTGATAAAACCGTTTTAATCCACTTGAAGCAAATTGGAAAGGTGAAAAAGCTTGAAAGTTGGGTACCTCATGAATTGAGTGCAGCAAACCGACAAACGCGCGTCAACTGCTGCGTTACATTACTCAACCGGCACAATAATGAAGGGATTTTAAAT
The DNA here is from genome assembly GCA_947049295.1 of Ligdia adustata. NCBI lineage: Eukaryota > Metazoa > Arthropoda > Insecta > Lepidoptera > Geometridae > Ligdia > Ligdia adustata. Next base: position 15,180,809 of record OX346219.1, on the reverse strand, counting down.
CGGATCTTTCGGATATTTCAAGTTTTCCATTTTGTAAACTGCGTGACCCAAAGAAAAAACCAAACGAGGACAAAACAAATGAATTACGGTTTTTGAAATACAAATGTATAAATAAATAGCTGTATAAATTTGAAATTGGAATCCCTAACCAAAGAAGAGATATTTGAGATCAAAGTGGCCAGTACGACCAAACGCCAATTCATATGTAATTTGGTGTTTAGTTCGGTTCAGTAGAGGCGGCACATTTCATTCCAAATGTTACGATAGTCCCAGAATTGCAGGAATGCTTTCGTTTAAATCGATTCAGTTGGTCGCGCGCTTGAATAACGACTATCAAATGTTTGTAGCGACGCAGACACTTCCCAGAAAAGCAATAAAAGGAACTTTACGAGTTTTTTGTAAGGAATTAGAAAGCTATCTATTCAGATATGCGAGATATGGGGAAGCGAGCGAGCGACCGAGCGCGGGGCATCTGCTGCTCCCCGCTGCCTGCCGCTATCATCATCGTTAAAGAGATCGCACCTTTTATTATATACAAAACCAAAACTATATTTAACTTAAAAGGAGTCAGAGAACATATAAAATGTATATGGTGTTTAACGAGTGGTTCAAACTAGGATGATTTAGTGAGTTACTAATTAAATAAAGCTTGAACACTATTTTTAACTAAATCTGACCAGGACTTGTCTCCATGTCAATTGGTTATTTGGTGAATATAGTTTAACTCTGGCTATAGTGTCGACGCTCGATCGTAACTGTGCTTAAAATGTACGTTCAATGGAGGAAGTAAATACGTAATGAATGCGAATGAAGTGCTTTACCTGAAGTGGTAAGTAGATGTGAGACGGCGAGCTCCGCGGCGCACCCCCGGGGGGTCGGGCTCGGGGCTCGGGGGCTCGTGCGATGTCAGATAGCGACCTCTAATGGATGATGACGTCTGCCGCACTCACCCTGTCGCGACTCATTCATATTCATGAGTCGTATTGTCTCAACCGACACCCCCTAATGATAGCTATTCACCGTTTAAGTTTATTGATTTGATTACCTGATAATAGATTTATTGTTGCAAATATAGGTAAAAGAAGCGTGTAAAGGTTCAAGTGAGTCACATGAGGCTCAGTGGCAGAGGTCCGCGGTGTTGCGGTCACAGAGTCCTCGCCCGGCCAGAGGGACCGGCCTGCGTGTGTCGATGCGACGGGTGCAGAGGTCTTTGTGCGCGCCGCCTCCTCTACCTCTACAGCTCTACTTAATTAATTCGAGTGAGAGTCGAGAGACTCGGGAGCGAACAAATTTGCCGCCGACCTGCTCGACCATCTCCGTCCGACGTTTAATTTAATTTATCGAGCTTATCTGTCGACATCTCGCACAAACCGATGGGAATCGAACGCGAGACTCACCCGAGGATTGTTAGCATTCTGCGCATTTGTGAAAGCTCACCGGCGCAATATGCGCGGATTAAATAGCGCGGGAAACGAACTCGCTGAGGAAATGAAGCGATAGCCGGGAGAGGGGAGGGGAGAGCACAGGTGAGCAGCCGAGCACGACGCAATAAAACCGACAAGACTTCAAAGCTGATTCAATTTGGCAGCGGCGTGCATCCTCCTCTCCTTTCCCCCCGCACCCCGGCCGCGCCCCGAGTGCGATAAACATCAGCACACAATCGACGCAAACCTCTCAATAACTCCTCCGTGAGATAAAGTTAATTGCCCGCGCTGTAAACTTTGCCTCTCTTTGTTCTGTTTGTCTCTACATTATCTTCCACTGAAAGCGTCGGCCATTCACTCTACTCTACCGCCTCGAGGCTTTACAATTGATTAAGTGTTTACGGATACGTGTAGTATGTAGGTATACTGGTGGGTTCTGGGAAAGGCTTGCTAGTCAGAGCGAGCGTGGTCGCGGTGGCGCGCCGTGACGCGGCGTGTTGGTGTCACAACTCCATCATTAGTCAAGTCTGCGCGAGACAAATGGTCGTCCACCGAGATGGATGTCGCGCTGATACGCATCTCCAGTCTCCAGCGCGCTCGTTCCAGAGGGTTCCCAGGCAGGCGGCAGTGGCGGCGGCGGGCGCGTCCGCGGGGCGCCGCTTGGCTGTGCTGACATCCGTCTTACACTGTCACCACGCACGACACGATACCGACATAAAAACACGCTTTTTGTCCCGAACGGAGGAGAACAATCGATAAAAACTAATGACCCGCCGGAGAGATGTCGTGAGCTCTCGATTATACCTCGTTCGGTCGAGATAATGCGATCGCAAAAAAGCGAATCGAATCGTTCTTGCGGAGATATTACACAAACATTTATGCGCGCTCAACGTTTTATCGGCATTTTGTTGACATAAAAATTAAAGTTGTTTGAAGGCAAATAAGACTAAATAAAAGTAAACGAGTGATCGCACTCCCGGCCCGGCCCGGCCCGGCCCGGCTCGCGTCGGTTCAGTATCGACTAATTCGCCACAAGTCGTGCGTGCGGGTGATTTATTTGCTGACGTCACTCTAGCCGGCGCTGCCGCCCTGGGCGCCATCGAGGGGTGGCAAGCGGCGACGTGCGCCCCTGTTTGCGCGTCTATTACTCGCGATTATCTACCCCCGCCTCACTATTATACCTATACCCTCGCACTTGAGTGGAGTTCAACCCTTGGAAAATTATCCCATTTCACCCAAATTAAAATGAGTTTTCCACAAGAAAATTATTTTCACCCTTATTTATACAGATAGAGCCGAGAGTATTTGCGTACTTAAACAATTATTAGAATTAGTGATCGTTATAAAGTCAATTAAAATACGTACCTTCTCTTTACTCTTTTTTATGGTGTTATTGTAGAGCTCTACCATTGTACGCACGAAAGTGCTTGCAAAGCCCATCTTCACGAAATAAATCATCGTATTAAGTAAATACTTAACAACATTGTCAAACATTGTCGACCAACAGCTCAGTGGCTGTTGGTCGACCATGTCCGCATTAGAATGTATAGAACAAACATGTTTCGAATTCATGTATTACGTAGGTAGACACTCTCGGACCGAGCGCCATGTCTATGAGCCTCCCTCACTACAGCTCTCTTGAATTTTGTTTAATTAAACATTTTAAAAATGAATTCAATCACGCTCTGCTGGTTCATAAATTTCTTTTACGATAGATGACTTTACTCTACTACTCGGAGGGTTGTGTGTTAGGGTGGTTTGACTGTATGTATGTTTCTCTGTGATCGTGTAGCCTTCGTTACTGTAAAGCTGCGCCGGTCTAACTAAGATTAGAAAGTGAGAAAATTCCGGTATGACATTTATTATAGCAATTAAAATAATAATAATAAACTATATACTCCTTAAAACTTGCCGTCTAAAAATGCCTGTCAGAGACACCGAACGAATTAATACTCCGACATATAGTTCGCAACTGATTTAATTCTTAGATTTTAAACGTGTAACCAACATGCGGAATATAAACATCACGTTTATTGTTAGCGGCACGTAGCCATTACTCAACTACAATAATACAATAAAAATAGGAAATGATATAACATGTCTCACCTAATAACATATTGTACTTTGTACAATGCCGATGTCTAAAAAACATAAGTATTAAATTGTTAGTAAGATTATTAGCATAGATTGCACAAGAGACACTTTAAAATGGAAGTGTATTGTCCTGGTTAAAACTTATTTAAAAGCGAAATATTAAGCATAACATTACCCTACCATAGAGGCACAACCACATCACAATGTTGTTACAATTCAAATAACAGAGTTACTTGTGAAGGGCTGAGGGTGTTTACAGCAGAGTCGTTGTTGTAACAGTTATTCCTTTTATGCACTTTAGTCAGTTATAATTCAAGACAATATAATTGTACATTCACAGCAGCCATAGTATTAACATAAAGATAACCACAAGTAAATAGAGAGAGGTACAACACAAAATGTTGACACACGATATTATTTTATCCAACAATTTGAACCAAGCAAGCATACGAGTAAACGACTGTCGTTTAAATACAACGGCGCTATTTAGACCGTCTCTGTACAGAAACAACAAGACAAATGAACTGCCAGCAGCACCGCCAGTCGATACTCTCCAGCACATTTACCTACTGACACCTGACGATGTACTTAGTACACAGAAAACATAATAGCGAGGACGCAACGCGATGCTTTTCATTACCTACTCACTCTGGCGCGTGTCATTTGATACGACACTGCCTTCTTTCCGTATCCGGAAACAAAGGAACCCTTACCCACTCTTTTCTTCGACTTCGACGAGATAGATATCTAAGTCTTGTCAGATTTTGGAAGACCGCAATTGTAAATGTAAGAGACTTGGAAAGTGTTACAAAATTAATGACATTGACATGAGTGCGGAAAAATCACGAATTTGCCCAGAGACTATCAACCACCATACATTTTAAATATTCATTTTGCGAAATTCGTTGTACTATCTAAAGTTGTCTGCGTGGTCTGTAACGCAATTTCGACTGTCTTGTTTCTAGCGTAACAAAGCTTTGTCGAAATCAAAGTGCTTTGTGTTTAGCTACTTCAAACAATACAATAGGCTAAACAACATAATCTCCGGATAAGTAAAAGGTCGCGCTCATCCGATCTTGTCACGTGTCCCGGCGCGAGCATGTCGGATGCATGCCACCCTTCAGCACACAATAGCACCAGAGCACCAGCACAAGTGTTCCGAACCGGGTACTGGTAATAACTCCGCTAATAGTCGCCCTGGTCGGAGCCGGGACACGCGCGGACAATATTCATTCGCTTTATGACATGTGAAATTACTCACAATAAATTGTGCATTGAGAGAGATAGTCGGGGACGCAGGGAGGGGGGAGAGGACGGAGGGGCCACACGTGCAGAGCGTTATTAAACTTTTCATTACCCGGACATGTCCGCGGCGACCCCGGCTACATGAGTTAGGGCCCGGAAAGGGATTTTCATTAAATAAAGGTCGGCCCTTGCTTTGTGCCGCCCGCGCCGGTCGCGTGCCACAGCCTTTGTCATCTCTACTCCATCCATACCTACTCCACTCAGGTGAACGACTCAAGTGGACTGGGGAGGATATTTCTACTTGTGAATACGTAACCAGGTATACATCAAGTAAGTACTTGCCATTCCGCGGTCAACACTCTATAGGTAGGTATGAAAGTGTCTAATATCGTTTGTAAGGCATCTACGGGAAATCAAAGTACTTATCTACAAATCCCAGAGGTACTTTGTCATACAGAGGGACTTATTACTTACTTATCCCAGGGATCAGTTGACGTACGAGCCTAAAGTAGTAATTGTCCAGTAATAAATAATAACATGTCAATAAATGTAAAACACCATCAATGTATTCATACCCTCACGAACAATCACATTTAAAGCAATATAACACTCGATCGTATATCAAACAAACCTCATAACAGCAGCTGTCTCCATTATTCAAAGAGCGATTTAATAAAACTGGTGCAGCGGTGCCCCTCTGCGCCGCGATGCCCCTCACACCCCATCATCCCCGACTCCACTAATTCGCTATACAAAACATTATTTGATTTTTAATTCGTCGCGGGTGCAAGTGGAATGTTCTTATTGAGTCACTCGAGGCCCCTCTCTACACTCGACTCGACTCGTGATCCGATGCGCTCGCAATATTGCACGTGTCATTCACTTACAGTACCTATTGTTGGATTCGCTCCCGTCATCAAATGCATTCGGAGTGAAATGAGAAAAGGAACTGCACATTTACAGATTAAAAAACAAGTGTCTGTATCCTAAAGGATAGGAAACTTCTTGTGTTGTATAGATAGAGGTGAACAATGTGGAGCCAGTGGGGAGCGAGTGGTGTGGTGCCACGCGTGGCGGGGAGGTTAAGTGGCATACGAGGCGAGGCGGGTCGCGAGCTCGACAGAGATATATTTGCGCGTGTAATATCGCCTTTTATTAGTTTTTCGCGGCGACAGCCAACCCGTCCCCGACCGTCCGCATACCAACTTTGATGACTTCCCTTCCCCCGCTCCCTGCACCCCCGCCGCGTCATCTCGCTCCGACCCTTTCTTTTCTTCCTATTAGGTTCTTTGTGTTCTCGCGAATATAAAACATAAACGCCGTGAAGCGATCCGTCGCTCGTCGTTCGTCGGTCGAGTGTCTCCCGCCGGCTGTCGGTGTCGTCAGATCGATGCGGAATGCGCGCCGGCACGCGGCGTATGCTCTCAATTATCCTCGTTATGCGGCTATTTGGCAAATTTCTAATTGAAACGGGGAATATTTGAAACGTTCCGCGACTGATGTCATGTGATGTAGTGAGCCGCGGTCGAGAGGGGGGGCGGGGAGGGGGGATGTTACAATGGCATTGTTGGGCGCACGCCAGCACGGCCGGAGCGCGCGGGATTCCACCTATGTACATTTACGTACGTCGCTGAACTTAATGGCGAAAACGAACAGGACGACTCGACGAATGCGACGTTTACCGAAACTATTCACCGGAATCAACGCAGCGTGGGAACCGACCGGCGAGCTCTCGTATCGTATCGAGTCTCACCGGTTCCGAGAACCACGGCGACGGCGGCGAGTAGAGACCGCACCATCGTTAGTCACTCCACCGACCGTTACTAAACAAAACAACAATCTAGGCCTGAATACCGGCTGAACAGAACACCGACCTGTAGGTACAGTGTGGCGGAGACTCCTCGCTGTCGGTGCGAGAGTAGAGAGGCTGAACACTAGACACTAGCCGAGCCGTTAGCGTCACTCAGCCGTCTATAAATCTGTCTCAGTGCTCGACGCCCGCGCCGCGCTGGCCTGCTCGCCACTCCGATACTTTATGGCCGAGGCGCGGCGTCTCTGCTGGCGGAGGTATTCCTGTAAATCTGGTGCTAAGCTCGTTCGGGGAAGCGTTACAGAATATATTGCACATTGTGTCGGCCATCGGCAATCGGACGACTCTATCTATAAATAATCGCCATCCGTCATTGTAATGAAGTGTGCGATTCATCAATATGTCAGTGGGAGTGTGTCGTTGGCAGCGCGACACACTCGGCCTCGCCGTCGTCTATTTGTCCACCACTACCTCTCTAGTGCTGCCATCGACACATTGCTCCTCTGACGGACATGGGCCGAGAACGTTCCATTCGCGCACTAAACGTCTTATGCTTGTCAAATTGCGACACTGTCAGAACGTACCTATTACAATGCTGTAGATATATCAATGTATGTACTTATTCATCCAAGCCTCGTACCTGACGAGGCTATCAGTCACTTTGCTAATTTTCCGTTGCCCAGATGTTAATATTGTTATATAAAACTCACTCGTAATAAACTTCCATAACTTAATGTATGATGTGATCGCAACTTGTAACCTTTCTATACCTAAGTAGACGGATGTGTGTGTGCGCGGGTGATCAAGAATACTAAGTTGCAGTGAATAGCGCATCAATCAGTGTGTAATACGCAGGAAATGTTCCGCGGTAGGCATCGAACGCGCGCTAGAATCCCACCAGCGCGCGTTTGAAGTCCTCACCACCGCGCCCATTCAGCATTCGCGTAATAATAGCCGTGGTGCGGCGTGTTGGTTGCGGCGGGCGGCGGGCGGCGGGCGGCGGCCGCTTCGATTGATTTACAACCCGCGCGTTATTTATGCGCGTTTAATTAAAGTACCAGCAGCCGGAAGAGAGTACTGCTGCGCTGATGATTCACTTTGATGCGAGATGAACCGACGCGGAATGTTACTGGACAAACTGCAACCATCATGTATTGCGAGTATATCGAGATACCCGAGTCTCTGAGTGTGGAACGTTCGTCACACGTACTACACGACCACAGCGTACATGACAACAGGTGGTACAGCAGCGAGCCACCTGAGCTCGGCGGAGCGAGCTGCTATACTAGGCAGGCTCGAGGAGAGCCGCTACATAACGAGCACTCGCCTCGCGCCGCGGACCGGACCACTAGCGGGGCTATAAACACCATATACAGCCTCATTAGTTAGGGTAATTGTGCACAGATATCTTATTTACATGGCGCGGAGACACCGACACGGCGCCGTATCATAGAAAGTGACTTATTACGATACACAACCAGAAACATATTACTTTTAATGGTCGTCGACTGCGAAACGAGCTCCGAGCGCGTACTTCAGTAGTTACTTACCTACGCGAACGATGGAATGTCGCGTTTTATCGAACTTACGAAAAATGCAAAAAGCGAAAAAGTAAAATGACGAGCTCTTATTTAGCGTCATTTTGCGGCTTGCGAAAGAGGGGAGGGGGGTGAATTGTTCGATAACTGTGAAAAATGGAGGTCGCGCGCTAACGCAGCAAATTGAGTGAAGTAACTCCAGCCGCTCCGAGTCGCCGTAATACAGCTACCACCCCGCCTCGCCCCGTGCCACGGTGGGGAGGGGGGATGAGAGCCACGTCGATCGCTGGAACGATACCTGACAATATACGTACATCCATATCGTGCCTTCCCCGCATTCCCGGCCACGGCTTACTTTACTGCTGGGTCGAGTGCCGACGGGCGGCCGCGGACGGCTGCGCAAGAAACTATTGGATTATGATGGGAAAAATGAGGTCTGAAGGCGCCGCGCGGGACGGGGGCGGGCGCGGGGCGCGGCGGGGAGGGGTGGGCGGCCGCTGTGAAATTGATCCGCTCATACTTCATAATCATTGGCGAGAGACGAGCTCTCACGCGAGCGCACTGCATGCCCCGCGGCCGACGAGCGCCCGAGCGCAGCACTCGACTTGCAGCCCTGACACGATGAGATAAAGTGCCTTCTCATTTGGCATACTCTTTAATGAAGAGCTGCCATACTCGGCCCATTGAAGTTCAATTAGTGGCGAAGCTCTGCATATAAATCCAATACCTCTCCGTTTCAATTACTGAAGTTACTTACTCTAATTATTTATATATCTATTTGGCTGTACAGAATTGTTATTTAGAATTTAGCCCAACGTGTATTCTTATACACGGCATCGTCCCGGGTAGGTACGCATGCCTAGGTACTATAACTGTTAGAGTAGGCAAGTGCAATAAATCACGCAAGCTGTAAGTTAAGGTATAGTTACCGGGACCCGCACAATGTGGCTGCACGCCGAGTCACGGCCATTCATTTGCTTTGATTTGTGGCTCACAGCCGACTCATTATTTATACTTTGTGACTCGGTTACTAGATATATTTATTTGACTGAACTTGAGGTCACTATCTCAGTCAGTAAATACCGACGTTTTGCTAAATTTGCGTGCTATATCTTAGTGTCGTGATCCTAGTCACGATATGACTATTTGAAAGGCGATACTAAGACTATACAGTATGGAGATATGGAACATTTCTAAGGATAAGACAAGATGCTAATCATTTCTGAATCAATTACTAGTTTGTTGTATATTGGTGAGTAATACGTATTGCTACTTTGCACGTTATTTTAATACAATATAACAGGTGAAATCTATCTGGTTTATTTTTGCTTCTTGTCCTATCTGTACCTTTTTTATTGGTTCTAGGAATACAAATTCTTCTTTGTCCCTCTATGACTAAAAAGGTGACAGAAAGGAATATTTTTTCCCTGTTCGTCACATTACGTTATTTTAAAGGTGACTGTGTTGGGTGGAGATTTTGAAACAAGACGAACGTATGCTCACTAGGTACGAGTATACATTTGTATTGACAACTGATCTTAAGTGATACAAGGTACTCGTATGGACTGTACAGATAATGTTTCGAAAATGCACTCAGTTACATGTAGCGTTCACAAAATATACTTATATTCACGACAGTAACCGTTATCAATGTGTGTGATGTCATAGGATTTGTGTTTACCTACAGATGATTCCGCGGTTAACTCGCATGATTAGTTCAGTGGTATAAGGATGTAGCAATCGCTTCCAATCACTCGTAACGTAAACCTTACTCACGCGTTTGATAGCACAAACGATTGAGAATAAGCTTAGCCTTGAAACTTCTATCTCAAGTCGAGCAGTCCAAGTTAAACAGAATTAAAGCTACCTACATGTTAGTACCTATAGCTGTTGCAGTTATGTGATTAAGTCTTTTAGGTAAGATTAAATATTACATTTGTTTAGCTCCATTCCAAATACCTATGATATATATATGTATGTAGAAAGGCAAATATAAAGCGGTAGGCTAACGCGGCAGCGGTGGCGGGCCGCGGCTCGTTTCCGGGCGTCCTTTCACCAGGATCTGATAACGGCGGGCCGCGGCCAGCTGTCCGGTCCATTGTATGCTAATCCCGCGCTGACCGAGCGAGCAAAAAGTCGCCGCCTTGTCGCGTTGTCGCAGCCGCGGCCGGCATGCGGCGCGACAACGCGACACCGGCCAGCAGTTTGCTTAAATTATGCATCGTTAGTAACCCAGAGTGTTCTCACACCTCGGCCGGGAATGTAGAGCGGCCGCCGGACGGAGAGCCTTTGTTTCACCGCCATATTGCACCTCTAAATTATATCATTGTTCTGGAGACATCGAAGGCTCGGCCTTGTAGAGGTGTACACAGACCTCGCTCGCACTAGGTATGTGTTGTTGTAGCTCAGTAAATACTCCGTTACATCGTTTGAGAATACAAGGTCGATAAAATATAGGCATTGATTCGATACGACAAATTATTCAGCACAGATAATTAAGACGTAGGTACACGACATTTGTGCATACTGATAGGAACTTATCGCTTATTTTAAATATTTTTCTTTATTAGTGAATTCATTGGTCAAAATATTCCTCAGTGTAGATATACTCGTAACAGACTGCTTGGTCAATTTGCTGGTAAAATTAACAAGAATTTGTTCAACGAAACATAAGTACCTGCTATATATGAGTAGATACGAACAGGCCAACATTTCAAATGTTTTTGTTGTGTCAGACTTTTACTTAGGCGGTATTATTATGTTACGATTTAAATCCTGATTACTGTATTTAGATAACAATTTCAGTGCGAACATGTCGCACTACAGAAACGCTAGAAACGCTAACCGAGAGAGATATATCTTACTCAGTCTACTTTACCTACAGAAGTAATAGAGAAAGTTGCATTTACGTAGGTAAGTAGATTAGCTCTTGAACATTCCTAAGCGTGGCTGTAATAGTAAACTGTATGTATTAGCGAATGTGCAATAAGTAATCGATACCGTGCGTGGTGCAGCGGAGAGCGCGGGGCGGCCGGGCGGCGCGTGCGCAGACCTCGCGGCGCCGGAACCGGAACTCTATTGTTTTTAAATGCGCAACCCGCATCTGACTTGCGAATTGATATACGCAGAGAGCGGGGAAACTACTGACCACATTACTTATCGATACTTTACTACTCAACATATTGTAGATAACCAACTTTCATAATGGTAACTACATGCTTAGTCTTCATTCAATTTATGAAAATTTATCAAATTATATATATTTAGTAATACTGCATATACAAAAAACTTTGTACTATCTTATACTTGTAAATGCTAGAAATGAAAAATTATGAAGACTAAAACAACAGGTCAGTAAGAACGTTGTAAATTCATGGCCAGCGTTATGCTGCAATGAAAATAGCAAGCGTAGCCAATTGCACAAGAATTGTCAAATCACATAATAAACCTCAAGCTACTTTTTTGTGTCATCGTGATGTGATGACTACGAGTGCTATCGTCTATATATCGATATGTGTGTGTCTCGTCCCTGGGACCCAACCTAGCCCGGGCTGGTGGCGGCGCAGCCAGCCTGTCCCCGGCTGCTTGCAATATTAATGGCGTGTCAGCGAGCGGTGCAGCTCTGTCCACCTGCCCCTCCCCCCTCCCTTGCGCCGTTGCACATGTGCTGGCTTGCTCCCTGTCACTCAATCATCGGGGACTGCATAACGAGGACCATTCATATTTCAGTTCACTTCATATCAGATTGACAAGTTTGACCACCTTTACCACAGAATTGTTAAATGTCATTACAACCATAGACTGGTGGAAGTACATTTTACACAGATGTACTTTCTAAGTTAGTATATTAGTAGCCGGCAGGCTGACCTAGTGTGTACTAGTGTGTACTAGTGTGTACTAGTGTGTACTAGTGTGTACTAGTGTGTACTAGTGTGTACTAGTGTGTACGTTATCGCCTGCCTGCCGTAAGAGGCGGTTGAAGAGGGGACCTCTGAGATCAAACGTAGTTAAAGTTTGGGCGTCACATCACCCGTTCGACATTAACCCTGCGAAGATGACAACGTACTTGTCAGTAGAACATCGGTGCGTTCTTCAGAGATCCCGGTGCTCTCCGTCAAGCATAGGTACTGAAGCAGACCTCCACCAGGGGGGTTTTACTATAGGTACAATCCTACATAACACTGTTATACCCCAATATAGATCTTGCGAACATTTCGACCTCGTAAATACAGCAGGAGATAAAACTGATATATTTAAAAAAAATCTGTTTGTACGTTTCGTTAGAATACGAGCCGGGTGATTTAATTGTGTTGTTATTATACTGTACCGACACTCGTAGTGTCATTGCCTCATATATCAACTGTAGTATATTATCTAGAAAGATAAATCCTCAAGAAAAAAATATCTAATTAAATATTGTGATTAAGTTCCGCAATATACTTACACATGCGGTCAGAATTCCCAGAACTCCTGTTTGGAACATCCAAACACAAAGAAAACTAACTATTAGCATGAATACAAGTAAGTACCTACTTATATCTACTAAGCTACGAGTATGCCATAGACTAATAAATACTGCGTCACTGTCGACACGAATCATGATTAGTTTGCTTGTGTTAGTTTATTAAATTATACTTATCTATTAGGATAATATTATATTTAGCAGTAGTACGATCATTCCAAAACTTTCAACTCCATAATTTTTCTAACCTACGGCTTGCACCTAACCTCAATAGAAATTCTACTATTCTCTCTCACACCAGAACTTATAGGGAGCTAATCCGCACTCGCTTACAAACTTTATCTGCTCCTTCACGCGAGGTGCCAACCTATAATGAAGATTAACTTACTCGTGCTCAACTCGCGAGCACCAAGTATTAACTAAGTGCCGACTCACTCTCACGTCTTTGGATACACACCTACCTGTATGTACCTACTAATAACTACCGCGCCTTTCCACTTCCTTACGCAACTCTTCTTAATTGCACACTCTCAAAGCGGAGTCATGTTTTTAATAAGATGTTCTTAGTAAAGCAAGCAAGAAGGTCTAACGCACAAAGTATATATATGTCTACCCTGCAAGCAGGTATGTGTGTACCAATTAGAGGAGGTTGAGAGTTCTCGCAACGTAAACATTTTGAGAAAAGTTTTCAGGATAGCGTCGAGTTAATTACTGACTGAACAGAGAGCATGACATCCGTGTGTTTTATTATCATGTTTGGAAATAAAACACACACTGAATAAAACAATGCATTTTTGGAGGTTAATTGATATTTTTAATAAAGGTGCGCATTTATGAACATGCAATAAAGCGTTATCTGCCGTCCATCGGCAGCGGTAGCTACTGCCATTGTTTTGTAATTTATAGTTATGTATGTTGTGCACTGAACATGCCCTCATTATTTTATTTGGAAACCTCGCGGCGGCCTTCTCCATACTTTACGCATTCCTTCGTAGGCATGCGCGGCGAATGTACTAATGCGCATTCAAATGGACTCCTACAATAGTTTATTTTGATGTTTCTATGAGTAATTACCTCTTTATCGAGACTCATTAAAATATTTGTAATTTTATCTGAACCGCGCGCGTAACAATACATTCTGGTATTTTGATGAACCTGTAGCCTAAGGCTGCCTGCCTGCCTAAGTACCTACTTCCCTACCTAGCACGACTTACCTCATTATGTCGGCAACTGTAATATCGTAAATTATAAAAATATGGGTTTTTTACGACTCATATTCAGAAACTCGTAAAGTTATATAATACTCTGGTGCATTAATTGAACTAATATGTATTAACATTTAGGAAATTCCTAATTTGTTTGATAAAAGTGAGTTACGGTATTAATACCTGAATTGCTATTAGGCAATTCTGAAACATATAAGTAAGTCCGAGCAGTTCAAGGTTTCTTATTCACTATGAACATTTTACACATTTTTTAAGCTCGTATTAACTATAAGTACCTAAGTATTCAGTCAGTTTTAATTTGCTTGCAACGGCATTTACTAAGCCAGTGCCGAATTTTATACCGTACCGTGGCACGGAGCGTGCTCGTTCACCATCAGAATAGCGTATTGCGTCGACATAACGTGGTTGCCTATAAGAAATCGCTTTAAGCGATAAGGCGGCTATTATAAGCTGGTAAGTATATATGTATAAGCATTTCTTTTGAATTATTTAAGTATTGTTGCTGATTTTTAAATAAAGAGTTGTCTTATCTTAACGTTAAAACGTTTTCAACGAAAAATGTCACTGTTCGTTACAGAATAAGGGTCAAGAAAGAGCAGCCATTCAAGTACTCATTCAAGTACTAATCAGTATCATGAGAGCTGACATGAGTAGTATTAACTTTCGTTTATGAACATGAAACAGCTACGTTGTGCGGCAGAGTGGAGATGGTTACAAAGAAATTTTTAGTAAAAGCGGCACTGTTTTCGCAAACAAAAATAATTAAGAGATTCAAAAGTTACGTTAAACTATCTTTGTAGTCAGTAAGAGAACGTCGTTAACGACAATACAATATAATAGTACCTCACGACTTGCGATATGAAAGCTTTTGCGCTTTCATTGTTACAACAGTGCTCTATGTCTTAATTTATCCGTTGTTCGTGAGACTCCACGCTCGCTGGAAACTTTGTGAAGTGTAATAAAGCCTCCCCCGCCCTCCCCGCACCCGCCCGCCACCCTCGGCTCACCCCCTCGCTCGCCTGCAGTCATATTACAATAGAAGCGAGTCATTGTGTTGTGTGAAGACGTTTCACCGCATTGTGGTATTGTTAATTCCCGGGCGAGGAGCAATTAGCGCGTCGCAACCTCTCTATGAGAAAAATAACCGAAATTAGCACCGAATAGAGCTTAATGAGGCTCATTACTCACGATATTATGATAATTCGCGCGAGAGGGCGCAGCTAGAGATCCGGCGGGCGATTAATGGCATTCCTCCCGCGGTATGTTCACGGGTTGTCGCGACGTGAGGTGAGTTGCTCGCGAGCCTCGCCGCATACTCTCATTATAATAATTAATTACCGACCGAATCACGACTGTGCTGCTATTACACGGAGTATATTACTGGTATTTACCTACCATAACTAATAACTAGATGCCGTCGTTAAAATATCGTAAACAATATACGAGTACCACTCTATTAAGAATGTCGACGTTAACTTTCAGTGTGTTTCTTGTTGTTATCATTTTGAGTGATACGTTTCATAAAGTCGTTGTAGTGACACCGCAAGCTTTCGTTTGACAAAACCCGTTGCGATTTTCATTCTGAGAACTAGGCCGATTTCCAAATGTTGAATGTGGAGTCGGAGATATCTAATTATGTTTCTTCCTAACGTCTAAATTGGTCGGTCGCTTTGTGTCGGCCGCTGCTGGTCGCTAACGACCGCCAAATTACATCGCACAAAAACACTGTTTGTTTTTGTGCGTCGGTGGACAATGGCGACCATATTGTCCGGCGGTGGGCGTGGCCGCGATCAAAGCCCGCCGCCCGCCCCGCCCCCGCCCTGCGCCCGCGCACCGCTCGGTATGCGCGCCGACAAAGCGCATCTCGATCCGATATCAAACGCGCCGAACGCTCCCAAACTATAGTATAATTGTATTAGGGCGGCATGTTGTTAGACTGTTTGTTGTCTGTGGTTAGATTGTTTTTATTCTGTAGCTCGGTGACGGTGACGCTGACGGAGTCCGGACTTTGAATATTAATGTGCCTCTAAATTGTATAAGATCGGCGCGAGATCACGAGTATGAAAGTTACTACGATCGCCGCTATTAGGTATCTACTTAGTCTGAAATATTATCAATTAGGTATATGTTTGTTAAATGACAACTGAGCCCCGCAGGCTCAGGCTCAGGCTCAGGCTCAGGCTCAGGCTCAGGCTCAGGCTCAGGCTAGTGGTTTAAAAACGATACTTTTATAGATAAACTGATTACTGATTGTTTGTTTGTGTTGGTTTAAATAACTATCTAAGTATTTACCTAATTACCAAACATTTAAAAGTGCATACCAAATTAACTACTCATTTGTTTAAGACTTGTATTTGAGTGTCTCAATGAATGATGATTCTCTCGGTGTTTGCGGAACATTTTTATTTAAAACTAGTTCAGATGGGTTAGAGACATTAGTCAATAAGAGTTAAATGTAGAGTTGAGGCAGTTCTATTATAGTTTAGGCAAATTATAACCAACATTGATTTCCTTCAAAGTAAGCACATACTCAGCAACTAACATAAGTAAGTATTAGATCCCGTTCATCAGGTTGCACCCTCAATAAGTAAGTATAAGATCCCGTTCATCAGGTTGCACCCTCAATAAGTAGGTATACGGTACCTAAGTACTGTTTGTTTTTTTGAAAACGTTTCGAAAATCATTCCTATAACTACACTTGTTCCTCATTTGACAGACATGGTTATTTTAACTAGTGAGTTATATACAGATAGGTTAGGTTATTGCAAAATAGAATTTTTTCTTTGAATTAATAGTTTGTCTAAATTAATTTCACAATCACAAGTTAAAACCTCGGCAGAGACCTTCGCCGTTAGAAACTACATTATCACTGAGTAACAGAATAATACACTAAGTATGAGTAATAATTACAAAACATTTTTACCATCTACGTAACATGTAACAGAGTCAGCCCCGACGGACTGACAGTTAATGAAAATTTTGCATGGTGGTAGTGCGTTTCCTATCGCTTGCTTAGCTACTAACACCCTCAAGTTGTAAAATCTGTCACCAAGCACGGTGTCACGGTGTGTTCCGACAGCTTTCCTTGAGAGCCAGTGTATTCCATTGGCATGCTCCATCTAGGGCTACAGTACTTAAGTATTTGTGACTTCCGTGCTCGTGCGAACTAGTGGTCAAATGACTATATACAATGTAACCTATGTATAAAAAATATTAATTAACTCTTTATTGCAGACACACAACCATCAAATATATTGGTACATCTATTGTCACAAGTGGCGGCTTTATCGCTAAAAGCGATCTCTGCCAGGCAAACTAAGGATGGAGGTAACTAATGTACAAAATTAATTTGCTAGAAATCAACGTAGAGCCTAAAGTGTATTTATTAGGGTAAAAGGGGTGTACCCAGAAAGGATTCTTTGAAATGTAACCCCCTTGTTGAAAGCTTGAAACTAGCTACACCGCACGTAACCGCGTCCAGTGTACTTATATATATATACCTATACTTAGTTGCACATGGAACATTGTTGAGCCACATTCATGAGTAAATCAAACATTTACAGGAAGGATAGCACACGCACACTCTCTCCTGTACCTGTACCTTACTCGTATCGGTACGTACGAGTACCTACAATGTAACTAGTCGACTTATAGAATAGTATTTGTAAGTAAATAGGCTTACGTGCAAAAAATACAAATAACGTTTGACCGCAGCTCGCCTCAAAATAAATCAATTTTATCGCGACTTTAAATTACCCGATTATAGTTGTTTGAATTAAAGACCCTAACGCATTTAACAATTAGGCAGTTCGTACTATGAAAGTCAACTCAAAGTGGTTTGTACGGAACCTCTACCTAGTAGGTACTACGATTGTATGATGGTGATGAGGGAATCTTATCAGCAATTACAAAGTGTATTCGATAAGAATCCGATAAGCTAGCCACTTTTCGATGATGTTTGAGTTAGCTATACCTGTGAACGTGAAGCTATACCTATAAATAGAGTAGGTATGATGAGTCAAATGAAACTGGATTTCAAATTAAGTTATTTAAGAAAATTATACGCTACTAAGCGAATGAATAATGAATATAAAGTTATGAATAGATCTGAAATATAAAAGTGACACCAATTAATTTTCAAAAAGTGCAATAAAAAGCGCCCCCGAGAGCGAGTGGCGGGTGGTAGCGGAGGGCGGGAGGGAGGGAGGGGGGGCGCGGAGGATATAGTTAGGGGATGAAGACATTCCTCGCGGGACACTACAGCACATGTGCGGCAGGTGGCCGGAACCACCCGCGCCTTCCGGGGTCACATTACCTATATACATACCTACATACACTCTGTCATACAAGTCTTTACTACATAAGTCATTATATATCAGATAAAATTAGGTAAAATAACTAACAAACTCGTAAGAACATCAGCTGCGAACATTAGAGCGAGCAATAACTTTTTAGCAACACCTTAAGATGTTGCCACACATGATGAAGATGATGATGATGATGATGATGATGTTGTTGTTTATATAAATATAAACAAATGAATTATATGTACAGGCAGGGTGGAGTGGTAGATATAATAATAACGAGACTGGTAGAGTAATCAACATTTGTTATTTCTATTCATTATCCATCAGGCAACATTACTCTAAGCAATCTTTAACGTGAGATCAATAGTTTTCGAATGCGAAATAATAATAATAAATGCGCAGTCTTACACTACTTACCTACTCGTTATTTAAGAGTACATAGACTTACTTTAAGAATCCGTGCCCTACATAGAATTCAATTCTGTTTACTTCTGTGCGTTTAGGTAATCACCGTGATGGTAATAATGGCATGGGAGCTACGGGTCCAGAGTTCCAGTCCCCGCTAGAGCAACTTGTCCAATGTCGAGTATGAACATTATTTCTGTGACAAGATGAACTATTCATTTAATAAACTAATCAAACCTAATAAACTTATTCTATACATATACACATATGAGAAACCCTACACTTATTAAAAATACGAAAGTGTGTCTGTTGGTTTGTTTGTTCGTCTTCTCCTCTGCAACTTAAAGATGGATTGACTTAATTTTTGCACTGAGATAGTTTGAGGTCGGGAGAGTGCCTCAGTTTACTTTTATTTCGAGAAAACAATCATAACGCGGGCGGAGCCGCGGGGAAAAGCTATATTTCGTATATATCATACTATACTCTCTATACTATACTCCTCAGTTGATTAAAAACAACGAACACTTGTATGGGCTAATGGTTAGAATACTTGTTTCAACAATAGGATCCCGGATTTGATTCTCAACCGGAGCAGGTGTTACAAACAGTTCAGAAATTATGAGTTTGAGTAATTTTCGTATTAATAGTAAAAATAATAATAAAATTATTTTTAAACGTTTGTTCGTGTTCCGACGTGTTATATGTGTTATATTCCTGTAGGTCAGCATTTGTGAATGCTTCATGGCAAAGTGAAAGTTATAGAGTAAATAAATCTTAGCTGTGATTGAGAAACGTTATTTATTTACCTACCTACTACCTGGCAGAGATCGATTCTAGCGGTAAGGCCGCCAATAGTGGCACTACATGTACAATTATATTTTAGTATCTCTTGTTTTGTGTGTCTACAGTAAAGTGTTCATCTATATATACTGATACCTACTAGAGTTGAAATACCTAATTACGTTTTCAAATTACTCCACAAGGTAATACTTATAGGTACCTAAATATAAAACGCAATTATTTTCTTGTAGGTTCTTAGGCGCCAAAAATCTCTTTGCTATAAATTTGACATTTTCATTCCTTTATCTTTTATCGTCCCACGAGTACCTAGGAGCAGCTAATGACAATATCGTCACACGAGTACCTAGGAGCAGCTAATGACAATATCGTCACACGAGTACCTAGGAGCAGCTAATGACAATATCGTCACACGAGTACCTAGGAGCAGCTAATGACAATATCGTCACACGAGTACCTAGGAGCAGCTAATGACAATATCGTCCCACGAGTACCTAGGAGCAGCTAATGACACGTTGGTCTAGATGATGGTATAAAGGTTAGCACGAGTACCGATCTTGACGAAACTTGGCATGCATCTCAATTTTGCTAAGGTAAAAGTACACAAGTTCGCACGCGTCCCGGAATCCGCACGCAGTGAGGTTTTTCGGTTTTTCTTATTTTCTACGAGTGTTACAATAAAGTTTGTGAATGGCAATAAATTATTGGTAATATATTTAATAATAAAAATGACAACACTAAATAAACAGTGCAATGGCGTTAAATCTACTCGGCAACAAAAAAGCGATCTCCCATAAGTTTTAATATCTCACTTGTTTAGCTACTGAACTTCGTGACCACCGCGTCGTGAATTGTGTCCTGTTTTTGAGCAGCGGATAATGGTATAGTAAGTATTTAATGTAAATATGATATTTTAGTAAATTGTCTGGCGACATAACCTATAAAATTTAGGACAATCTATTTTTTAATTTGTTTAATTAGCGTGTTTGTTTATCGGTACGTACTAAACCCCTACGTTACCGAGTGCTCGGACGAATTGAACATATTTCGTCCGGAGATCAGGACACACATCAGCCTTGTAACATATATTGTACCGAACTCCGTCACCAACTCTTATCCCCTTGAAATAAGGTTCATTTTTTTTTGAACATGTAACGAAAATTTCTTCCGATTACTCGAACTACCATAGAAGTCCGGCATTGTGTCTTATTTTCCTATACATAATCCTTATTTGTCTGTCTCTGTTGATTATTTATGTTTAGTTATTAAAAACATTTAAAATCATTAAATGTGATCTACCTGAAACAAAAACTTTCTACATAGGTACATAAATACATAGGCTCGATGTCTTTTATACTTCCAATATTCGTTCTTACATTATTGCAATAAAGTCGATATTCTAATAGTAATTAGTAGTATATAAGTATTATACTACAGAAACATACTCGTATGTGATTTAAAGAAGCCCCTTTAGTTCCTCAAATGAAAGTACAAACCTTACTAACACTGATAAAGTTAATGCTTTTATATTATATTAAATGTATGTTGATATGTTACAGAAAATTAAGATTACAGAAAACTCGATCTCTTCTTCTCCCTCCAATAAGTTTAGTTTTAAAATATTACTCATGTAATAAATATAGAAGTTTATAATATGAAGTCTGGAAGCATTTTAAATAAGAAAGAACCAAATGTGATTTGTGAAAGAACTGTGACTCAACTAAAATAATGTTACTAGATCAAATGTGATAAGTATAATTTAAGTAACTTAATCTAATAAGACAAATGATTAAAGACTACTTGATAATCGCTTGTAAAATATCATATTTTTATGGTTTTTTAATTTTTATTCTATTATCAACCTCAAAACAGTCACGTAAAGTTCAAATTTAGGAGCGTCCGACTTCTCGGACAGCATTCCGGTCACTAGTGCACAACGTCCGCGCATCGGTACTTACAATTGGGCTATTTTTTATATTTTGTTTGATAACTACAATCAAACCATGAATTCATTTTAATAAGCTTGCTCGCTACAAAACTTTAATATATGTCTTACCTAACCATTAAAACTTTATTTTTGTCCGCCCACGAGTCTTGGCGTAGCACAGTAGCAAAGTCAGCAATAATTATCAAAATTGTGCGGACATTGGGACGTTTACCTTACGCCTCCCTTTACCGGCTCATTTCAATAAAATTTAACGAAGACATGCGATAATAAGCCATAAATAAGAATTTAAATTATAAACAAAATGCCAAGAAGCTATATCTTTAGATATACTTAGGTTATATTTAGGTTAGATACGAGGTCGTAAAAAACACTGCTGTCGCGAAGTCAACAATTTATAGAATGTAGTTACAAAACTGAACCAAAAACGGAAAATAATAAAAAATAAACTATTTACGCGTGAAATAATAAAAGACGTTATTATCAGTAAGAGTAGGTTAGTACTGTAAGTTTTACTATGAGTAGTCTAAGTCATAAATCACGAGCAATCAGCGTAGCGTCGCGTCGCGTCGCGCGGCCGCGCCGTCCGTCCGTCGGCTCGCGACTTTACGCTTATCTTATCTATTACTCGTATGTCTTCAGCAAGCTGTTCGTTATTTTATATCTGCCTACTTCACATACATACAGGGTGTTTTAATGAACCACGGACTTTAATGAACGTACCTACTCATAGTTATGATCAATTATTTATGGTGTCATCCTAAAAATTGCTAGCAAATAAATAGCTTTCTTTGAAATCATAAACGGTCGAAGAGACCAGAGCATATTTTATACTAGCAAAAATATAATATTTAAGAATTATTTTTTTATTTGTAGATATGAAAAAGTAAGTCCGACTGATATTCACTAGAAATCAATTTAACACAGAACTTAAACCACTGAGGTATCTACCTACATGACATTTGGAAGGTGTATTTTTTATAAGGTGTAAGTTTAAGTGAAAAATTAAAGAATGTTTAGTAACTCAAGAGGGGGTTCAAATCTATACCTCGGTCTTTTCAAGTCGCGTATGAATCATTTTCTTTTAGGCAAGCGCGCTACATCCTAGGCCGCAGCGTCATTCTACATAAGATGAGCGGTCAAGCCTAAGCCTATTATCTATGTAAATAAATCTATATTCATTATAAGTATGTTACGTGCAAAGCTTGTACTTAACTACAAATAAGTTTCTATTTTAAAAAATGAGATGTATTTTTATTAAGTTGAATATTTTATTTTGTTTGTAATTTATATAATTTAGTACCTGCGTGTAACTATATGGACTTGTTCTGAAATAAATAAGATTATATTCTATTATTATTGGTAGGTATGTATAGACAGATGTAAGTAGGTATATTGTGGTGGGTAGGTATCTCCGCTAGATAAGTCAGACGGTCGAGTTACGCCATTACTCTGTCACGGGAGCATATTTACGAGCGCGTCCTCGCGACTCAGTGATTGATGGCGAACGCACTGATATTATCTATGAGTACATTGCACATTACCACGCACTATAACACAGTTATGATACCTGAATGTTGGTACCTGCCTGAGCCATATACATAAATAACTGCGAGGTGATCTCACTCGATGGCTTCCGAAAATGTTAGGAGTTCGCAACCATTTGCGATTACCATTATCTTCGTATTGGCGGAATAACTCACTTTACCTAGTATCAGACTTTTGCCGCCCAAAAATCACTGACATGATTACTACTATTGGCTCTAATTTATCTATATTTATTTTATAATCTGACTGTAATTTAATTCAATACAGATTTTAAAATTTTTCATTCAAAGGATTCATAAAAAAATTATGATATTCTTCAAACGAAGCAATTTTTTTATCTATGTTTACAAACCTTGTCGTTACGAAACACTGGAACCTACATTGAAGTAGACTCTTTATTTACGAACCTATATACCTCACGTTAAATCACCTCATTAAATATACCTAACTAATTAATACTAATATAACAAGATGGAAATATTTATTTTATATGTAACGAATAAACTACTGGACCGATTTCAAAAATCTTTCGCCGTTAGAAAGTACATTATTATTGAATAGCATAAGCTATAAAAAACTGATTTTTTAGATAAAAATAGAGATTCGTAGATAAAACCGCGGATCCCAGCAAGTATTTAATATGTTAGTTTCAATTTCGTCGCGAGGTTATTGTTCTTATTATACTCGTAGCAACATAGGTACCTAACACGCACATGACGCGCCTAACAACACTTACTTACAACCAAAACTTTTGAATAAACGAAAACACAAGTACTTTGGTATGTTCAAATCCGAACGGAAACACTTTCGAATGACTGAGAATCAACGAGCAGAGACGTGTCATTTGCCAGCAGCACAACAAGATAGGTATTATGTTCCTACCTAGGTATAGTACAGCAGCCGGCAGGCGGCGCACGCGACAATTTTAAACTGTAACATTTACAGCAATGGACAAAGAAAAACTCCTTGGCCCTAATTTTCCGCGATAAAGTTACCTAGAGCCTCGGGTACTTATCTATACAGATAGACACAAATACTTATATGCTGTAAATACCTAGGTATATAGAACATAGATAGGAATCGAGCCCTGCAAGTTTAATTTGGATATATTAAAGTAAAAAAAAATTGACAACTATTTATCACGATCAAATTTACTTACTAAGATCAACATACAATAGGTACAACATTACATACGTATGTTGTCAGATGAATTCAACATTAGTCTGAATTATTGAATAGTAATACTTAGTTCGGTCTATAAGTACGAGTAAGTACATATCGTTTAGTTTGTCATTTTGTTAATGTTAATAGAAGCACTTATTCGGTCTAAAATAGCATTATTATAAATTAGTAGATTATATAAAGTAGACATAGGTACTTATAGGTTCATAATATTGGTATTTTATTTAAATTAAACGCAGTATGATACCTACTTAAATATGAGTACCTAGGTATTTATTACGTGGGAAAACATCGTTCTATAAAGATAATAGTAACATACGCATACGTTTTATTAAAATCGATCATGATAATTATAAACGTTACGTGGTCATTGAATATTGACCACGTAACGTTCATAATTATCATGATCGATTTTAATAAAACGTAAATATTATCTTTATAGAACGATGTTCGCCGCCGATCGGAAGGTCGTTTATCTTATCGAGGACTAGCTACCTAATTAACAAGTATTGATAATTCTGCGAGGACAGGGGACATGGGACAGCGAACAGGGGACGGGCACCTCGCGCTTGCAGGTAGATTAGTTCCCGCTCGACTAATTACTGTAGATCCCGCAGCTGCCCGCGCCCACCCACGGCGCTAGCTTCAACGCCCGCAGCGGTTTTTACACCCTAATTAAGCTAATTTATCGAGACAATAAGAGAAATTATCGAGCTCGGTGACCGGCCCTTTATGAGCGGTACTAAACCGTCCGCTTTGATCGAGCTACCGAGCTACACCGCCGGTTGATGCCCCAATAAATATCCCGAGATGGAGTGAGATAACCGCCGGCGGCCTGGGAGCCTCTGCTGCTTAATGAAACCCGGCCGCAGGAATGCGGTACGGAGCCCTAAAATGCAAATAACACGGCGACGCTGTCGGCAGAGCACTGGCACCCGGGACGAGGTGATGATCTCGCAGGTGCTCACGTCTAATGGCACTTTGATGGCGGAACACTAAACACTTTTATCTAAATGTCCGTTTAATGAGAATATGTAGTTTTGTCGGCGCGGGCGGCGCGGAGGCTGTGAGTGCGCCCGCGCCGCCGCCGCCGTGTCTCGTTCACTCACTCTCACGTATTCATACTTTAAGAGTTTTATTTCTCAATGCAAGTAAGAACACTAGGCTAGATTAACAGAACTAGAAAATTCTCAGCGGTTTTCATGCTACTCGTATGGGATCGTGGGCCTGTGTTCTGGTTTAAGAAGCAATACCTACGTTATTTTTAAACTTGCAATGTTAGGCACTGCATTTCCTGATTTTTACGGATGTAAGTAGGTACCTACTATGCTAAGTAGGAGTGCAAGGTCATGCCTACTCTTTCTGTGTTATGATGGTTTTTCAATACAGAGTAAAAAGATGAGTTTGATAGCCTAATCACAGATATAGATTTTTGTAAAACACCTTCTCAGAACTATTAGTAAATTCAGTAATTATACTATACTTATGTACTCAGTAGTTTTAAGGAATTTAGATGTCCAATACATTTTATCAAAATAGGTCCAGTAATTTGATGTATAAATCAAATAATTGCATGAAAAATTTGAATTCGGTTTTTTAAGAGATGGATGGCTATGTTTTTACCCGACTAAGAGATGGATGGATATGTTTTTACCCGACTAAGAGATGGATGGCTATCTTTTTACCCGACTAAGAGATGGATGGATATGTTTTTACCCGACTAAGAGATGGAGGGCTATGTTTTTACCCGACTAAGAGATGGATGGCTATGTTTTTACCCGACTAAGAGATGGATGGCTATGTTATTACCCGACTAAGAGATGGATGGCTATGTTTTTACCCGACTAAGAGATGGATGGCTATGTTTTTACATGACTAAGAGATGGATGGCTATGTTTTTACCCGACTAAGAGATGGATGGCTATGTTTTTACCCGACTAAGAGATGGATGGCTATGTTATTACCCGACTAAGAGATGGATGGCTATGTTTTTCGAGTGTATGTACTCGTATGTAAGTATATGTAGGTATGTTTCTTTGGCATGCCCTAGTGCCTACACGGCTTGCCGTATTTTTATGTGAGTGGTGTCAATAGATTGAGTGTGACACTGGGTACAACTAAATAAGGAATGATACACATTTTAAAGATTTAACAGTCGGGGGTTATTCGGTGCAATATTGTTGATGAGCTTTGTTGTAAATGCCAGAAGTTAAGTACTTTTAAGAATTGACGTACACTAATGTTGTATCTGTCATTTTATTATTGCGTAATAAAGATCTTTGAATAATTAATAAATGAGTCGGTTTTTCTACGTCGCTTCTAACCACTTGTTTCAAGTAAGTACTCGTAAGTAACTATTTAAAGTATTCTGCGCCGCTGATCCCGGGTTCGATCCCCGGACAGGTTAAACATTTGTGTGCATGAACATGTCTGTTTGACCTGTGTCTGGGTGTTATTTGTATATATAAGTATGTATTTATGTATATACGTATGTATATCTGCAGTCATCAGACTACCATAGTACAGACTTTGCCTAGTTTGGGACCCATAGACCTTTGTGTGGATGTTGTCTCATATTATTATAATTTTTTTATTTTCAAAGCGGCTCTGGGCCAGACCTTTATTAAGGCATCATTGGGGTCGCAAACAACAACGAGAGACCCTTTACAATTTGTTTATAACTAAAAAATATAAAAAAATACATCGGTTTAAAAAGTTATGCGTGAAAAGGGGAATAACTATTGTTAACATTATGTATTTTAAAAAAATCTGGGCTATTGTGATGAATTTTTGATGGCTTGGTACTGGGCTATGGGAAGAGGTACGGCATCCGCCAATTCTGCCTCTTATCAAAATATTGCGGCGGGTGGTGACTTGCCACCCACTAAACAGGCCTGATGGCGCTGGAGGGGGAACGTTGGTGTGGGCGGCTACAAGGGTGCGGAGAGGTATGCTGCGCGTTCGCTATGAGCTACTAGCGGCGTTATTCCCTTTAACAATTCCACCCTGGAGCTTAGGTCCTTAGCTCTTGCGTTTTCCACCCCTGTATCGCCAATTAAGGCAAGCCAGGAGGCAGAAGGTAATTTGGCTACCATGGAATCGGGGTACGCGGTGTCACCACACACCGACGACTCGCCACAAAGCTGCCCCTGCGTTTTTTTTCTGCTTATTATTATTATTAGTTTGTGTCTCATGATCGGTGCAATATTGAGTACTTATTTAATTAACAGGAACAGCAGTCACGTCCCGCACGTACTTAGTACAATAAAATTAGATATCGCTATCGACAAGTAGGTGGAAGAGCTCCACAACTCTTAATTAGGTAAATACCTATTTGAATAGGGATAGGAAAGTTATTTAACAATAGGTACTAAAATTGCCACAGCTGCGATCAATCGAGATCAAGAGGTTGCGGGATCGATTCCTGTCCAAGACAAATAGGTAGATATACTTATAAAAAAATATATAGAATTAAATTCACCATTCGTAAAGGACTTGTATCATTTATGGCCAGGATGGTGTATCTACGTCTACCAAAAAATACACACAGATATGGCAATATTGTGTGTTAATTGGGTATTATTAATTATTATACATCAGCTTTTTACCTCATTGTGTACAAATATATCTAAATTCTGTGAATTGTAATGGAATTATGGCATCTCTGGAAGATTTTGAATCCTGGGTTGACTGCAATGTTCACATAGGTCTATATGTATGTCTATGGGTTCCGCCCGTCACAAATATCATTTTGTGTAATAAACGTGGAAATATTTTTATTCGTAATTAATTTTATAACTGCGATAAGTTGAGTTATTTTAATTTTGGTTGATAGATTAAAGATTAATATGATTAGTAGTTAATCCCTAATGTATTTATGGTATCATGGAGCCCTTTACACATCATGAAACATCTCTTTTGAATAAATGTCTCATGTTTGTTCTGGCTCCAGTTTGTAGTTTCTGGCAACATCTAAGGAGCTAGGTATGCCAGTGAGAAGCTAAATGTTTGCAGAACTTAGGTACCTAAGTACTTATATATTTACAGGACTCAACTAAGTCGGAATAGGTTCTAAGTGGAAATTGAAAACGGATTCTTGAGGTTTTACAAATGAACGAAGGTAGCTCCTCTATATCCATTTTACGATCTCTTGGGCACAAGCACAAGTTTGGTAACATAGGTTTGGTTGGTCGACGAAAATAACGTGTAGCGCCATCTAGAGTTAGTAGATAGTACTAAGTTGTAAAAAGTTGTCGTTGTTCTAAAATATTATGGAGACACGATTAGTAGGTTTATCTGCCAGTGCACATATCAATGGCATGTGTACCTATAGAATAATAATATCAAGTCATCATTAAATATTGGTCAAGAATAAATAGAAAATAGTAGGTACTTTACATGTCTTAGTGATCCTGATAGTAGTAGATATTCCTGATTCTGGTCTTGACAAGGTCATTGGCGTTGAGTTATTGGTAAAATTACGTGCGATAGTAAAGTGGTGGAGAAATTAATATTAAGGTTATAAACTCATTTAAGTTTCTTTCACAAGTTGTACAAAGCCTTATGGTTTTAAGGTCATTTTTCGTGAACACGAAAACCACTACATACTTATTCCAATATCCAATTCAAATTATTTCTTGTTCCTTATGCCCCACACTAGTGCAAATTATTCAAGACACTAATATTTAGTGATTCACCATTATTACACATTTATATACCCGCAGAAACACGATTTTTTCTCTCTCATAATCATAATCATAATCATTTATTGCATAACTGTACAGAAATTGGTCTTAATGTAGAATTCTTATCGTTTCAACAGTATTGTCCTTGCGAACATACAATAATTTTAGTATACTACTTACTTAAATCTAACATGCAAATTAGTATTGAGAAGAAAATTATGCTTATGTCCAGATAAAATAACATTTACAAATTACACCTTTACATTATAACTACTTTATCTTGCAGAAATTCTTTAACCGAATAGTAACCTTTCAATATCAAAAAATTAAATAATTGTCTCTTAAATATATTGATATTCTCCGATTCAAGTAATGACGTAGGCAAGTGGTTATAGATCATAGGTCCCATACCTAATACACTTTTCCTGAACAGTGCGGTTCTATGGCGGAGGGCACAAATTTTACGTTTATTAGTTTTGCGGTCACTATTATATCCCTCAAACATATTCATGTTAGTTCTTATAAAAACTGCGGTTTCGTATATATATAAACAAGGAAATGTCAGTATTTTATGTTTAAAAAAGTATTCTTTGCAAGAATCCGTCGATTTTAAATGACACACTGATCTAAGGCACTTTTTTTGAGCTCTAAATATCGTGTCACGCATAGTACAGTTTCCCCAGAATATAATCCCGTATCTTAATGTAGACGTCACGTACGCATGATATGATGTGAGTACTGCAGGTTGGTTTACGACTTTGATTAGCATGTACAAGGCATACGAGTAACTGCTTAACTTAGAGCAAACGGTTTCGGCATGTTTACTCCAGTTCAGATCCGAGTCAACATATAAACCCAAAAATTTAGTTACTGGAATGTCCTCAATTTCATTATCGTCATAAATAATTTTCGATGTCAATTTTTTATATTTGTAAAATGTCATTAAATTCGTTTTTTCAAGATTAATTAATAGATTATTACATTTTAACCAGTCAATCACATTATTCAAAGTCATAGTAATTTCAGGTTCAATGGATTTACTTCTATCACCAGTAAAAACAATTGTGCTGTCATCAGCAAATAATATTATAGGGTGGTGAATGCTTTGGGGCAAGTCGTTTATATAAGTAATGAAAAGTAAAGGTCCAAGGACACTCCCCTGTGGAACTCCATATGTAACGCGGCTCGTACGCGATGAATACTTTACTACAGTTCTGGAATTGGGACATATCTGTTCAATTTGAGTTTGTTGAAAACGATCACTAAGGTAAGATTTAATCAAGTTCAAAACGTTTCCTCTTACTCCGTACTCTTCCAGCTTATTGACCAAAATTTCATGATCGACGTAGTCAAACGCTTTAGTAAGGTCCATATACATCGCAAATACTGGCAGTTTTCTATCACGCCCACTTATAACTTTTTTAAGAAAATTATAAATAGCAAGGTTAATAGATTTATTTTTTCGGAAACCAAGCTGTTCTTCAACAAGAATTTTATATTTTTCCATATACGAATAAAGACCAGAATGAATAAACTTTTCAAATACCTTTGAGAAAACTGGAACCAATGCTACTGGTCTATAGTTATTCAAAATATTTCTATCTTGTTTCTTAAAAAGTGGCTTTACGATTGTTAATTTTAATTTGTCTGGAAATATACCACAGGTTATACAAAGATTATTAATGTAGCTCAATACTGGGGATATAATGAGGGCGACGTCTTTTATTACCTTAGTTGTTATATCGTCATAGCCTGTACTCTGAGTATTTTTCAGTGAATATATGATTTTTAGAATCTTTTCCGGAGTCGATGGAGACATAAATATTGAGTTTGGTTGTTTTTTTTTAACAGGTATGCTATTTTTATAAATGAGATTAGAAAAGGCGACTTGATTGATATAAAAGTCATTGAATGCCTGCGCAATATCGTTTGGATCTTTCAATATTTGATCGTTACATTTAATCTGTGTGATATTAGAATTAGGGGGCTTTTGGACAAAATTTTTATTTATGATATTCCATGTAGCCTTAGATTTATTTGAAGCTATTTTAATTGCATAATTATTTCTTGATTTTTGTGTCAATCGCATTATATGTTTCAAACGTTTAGTGTAATTTTTAAATGCCATTTTATTTTCTATACTTGGGTTTTTCCTGTACTTCCAAAACATAATTCTTTTTTTCTTGGTACATATTCTTATGCCCTTTGATATCCACGATGGCTTTTTACAAATTGCTTGTCTACGTTTCACTAAAGGAAATGAAAGGTCATATAGTAATTTAAATGTCTCATAGAAATAATTATATGCATTATCTCACAAGCCAATTGCCAAAAATATATTATATTCAAATTGCCTTTTTTTAGGAGCTCTATATATACAAACAATTACAATATTATGTTCTATTAATTCTACTGCACAGCATTCTACATAATTAATCTTACTACATTTTACAACATTTGTAATCTCCCTAAATTTTTGACTTCTATGTACTAATATGCAGGACCCACCCCTGCGAGATTTCCGACAACAGCTTGAAGCTAACATGAAATTTTCAATATTGAGATAGGCGGTATCACTGCTAAGCATATTATGCTCCGTAACACAAATAACATCGATGAATCTTTTCTTCGTATTAAGATCTTGAATCTGAACTGTAAATGACTCGGCTTTACTGATTAAACCATCGATGTTTTGGTGAAGTACACATATATGACGCTTAGGAACGAAAAAGATCTTTTTTAGTCGAACTGCAAGTTTTGTTACTAACTACCTGAGAATTCCCCGTACCAATAGACGCATTTATGTCACTTGCTACCTCCAGATTTCTAAGGTCACTGTAATATGCTACGTTACCTTCGATGACTTGAGCACATTCCACATAGCTAGAATCGGTTTGGGTTTCTACATTAACTACAGTAACAGGGTTTTTACATTTCATATTCAATTCACACTTTTTCTCATATAATTTAGATTCGTACTCACGTTTAGTCAATTCTCTCAAAATGGAGTTACAAATATTAATACGAATGATATATTTATTTGGCACACGCCTACTGTAATCCATGTCGATAAAGACAACATTCTGGAAACTCATACAAATGCGCCTAATTTCATAATTTAATTTACATTCATTGAGACACTTATTATATGGAACTTCGGTTACAATAATATTTGTGAAATTAAAATAATTTAAAAAGCTATTTAAGGTAAATTTAAAGTTTTCAGGATTACAGTCACTCATTCCACCTAAAATAATAATATAATCATATTTATTTAAGGTCATCAACTCTTCCTTGTTTGAATTCAAAATATCGTCTATTTTCGCATTGGCCTTCCAAAACGATTTGACTTCATAGTTGCAACCTACTAAATTTTCTAGTGATTTACGTAATCCAACTCCGTGTTGATCTGCCAGAATAATTATCTTTTTCTTTTTGTAATTTTTCTCTTCCTTGTTACTCATAGTTGAATACTCGTTACCCATTATTTTTCCTAGTTGTTTATTTGTGTTTATATTGTCACGTGTTGTGTTGGATGTTTGTGATGATATCTCCTGTGGACCAAGTGCCATATCTAAATTTTCGTTAATATTCAGATTACATTGACTCTCTACGTGAGAATTTTGTTCGGATTGCAGTTCTTCTATTTTTCGTTGCAACTGTAAATTTTCATTCTTCACTTTTCTACATTGTTTTACGAGCTTCATTATTTTTTGTGAGTATTTGCACTTCCCTGATAACGGCACTCTAGTTTTATTTTTCTTCGTAGCTAAGACTTTTTTGTTGATTTTTGATGATTTGTTGTTATGGTTTTTTTGCTTTTCAATTTTTAACCATTGCTGAAGCTGTGTTATTCGCAAATTTAATTCATGTATATTTTCCTGTTGTCTTTCCAAAATACATTTTTGTTGGTCTGTATACGACGCTCCCGAAGTTGGAGTTCCTTCTGTTCCCATGGAAATACGAAGACGTTTTCTCTTCCGGCCGATGAACGGTGTGTTTTGAATGTCACCAACATCTATTTTTTTATACAGTTCTAAGATTTTTAAATTTTTTTCTTGTTCTCTCTTTAGCTGTCCGTTTTCTAAGATCAAATTTTCTATTTCATTTTCCGCGCACAAAAGGCGCTTTTCTAAATCATTTATCTTTTGTTTTGAACAGGAGTCTAATTCACTCAAGTCTGGATTTATTAGTGGAATGCTAATTCGAGTAGACTCAAATATGGACGAGTCAGTTAGATTTCCTAAGGAGCTGGCACGCTGCCGTTGTCGTTTATTAAAATTTACGTTATTGATCTCCATGTCTACAAATTCTATTGATCTATCCATTTGTGTGGTTTATTACCAAGTTATTTTTCACAAACAAAAAAAAAAAAAAAAATAAGAAAAACAAAAAGTTTTTTCGTTGCAAAACAAATTTTCGTACAGTGGCGGGAATTGAAACCTATCACTGCTAAACGCCAAACCAATGTACTAACTGTTGCGCTATTTGATCACTTGAACAGAGAGGCGAAATTGCGTATAAGGTTGTACGACTCAGTTTATACTCGTAGAATTGCGTGTTTAATATCGTTGAAATTTCTGAGTTACCGCACACTGCACTGTCACTTTTATTTCCAAATGAGGGTGATCGATTGCGCGAGGGAATCTCGGTGCGCTATTATTTCGGAGAATGCTAAATATTTTTTGTAACTTGATAAATCATAGACGCTGGTACATGTGCGAATCGTATGGTGCCATTAGTAATAAAAAATGCAGCCAGGATCAGGCAGCCGTCAAATCTGTCTCTGCCAGTGTTGTTCTGTCAATAGCGTCAACTTGTTACATGTTTGTCGCATTTTGTTTGCATTTTACGGCTGCGCGTTCTTTTCCTTGGTGCACTAACAAAATAAACAATAGTGTTGCGCGAAAAATGCCCGTATGCCGATCTGATGGCCGGCTTGAATATAGCTGAGTGGACACCGGACCAGGTGGCAGAATGGCTCACAGGTTCGTGCTGTTTCAACTTCGAGTATGAGTCACAGAAGATACCGAGCTGTAGCGTGTTTTAATGTTATTCAATAGAGATGAAAGCTCAGTGGTTATGGGCAAACAGACAAAAACCGGAATTATGCGTGAATTCAATTATTAGCATAATTACAGCTGTTTGCAAACAGCATCAGCAGGATTTGATTTATAAACAACAGCTTGCTGTTATACTTTCTAGTGGTTGCCTTACTTTCTCCCTCTAAACGTAAGCCGTCGTCGGTCCTATTGTAGAGTCATGCTACTTTTTATTCTACTGTAACCTAGAGCCTCGCTTGAGCTGCACCACATTCCCAGAACAATAGTAGTTTGACATCAACATGGAGTTATTGTGCCATACCATTACATATAAATAGGTGAAACTGCAGATAAATGTGTCAATTTGTTACTCATGAACTGATGTAAATGAAATATATGGCCATTTTACAGTTAGACAAAGACTTAAAGTTTGTAACATAAGTCAGAAGAAAGCCATTAAATGTGAATATTATAGCGTAAATAATAATATGTCCAGGGCTAGGTCCATCAGTAGCGCAGTATGTGCCAGGGCTGCGTGCTCGTGGTCTGAACGGCACCCGGCTGCTCATCCTGCGCTGCGACGACCTCGAGTACCTCGGTGTGCACATCATTGGCCACCAGGAGCTGATCTTGGAGGCTGTGGAACAACTCAGGAATTTTGTGAGTCTGCTGCGTGAAACAATATAGCTTTTTATTTGAATCCCTACACACATTACAGATACGAAAATGTGTTTGTTGGTGTTGTCCTCTGCAACTGAGTGACAGATCAAGTTGATTCTTGTAAAAGATGTAGTCGGAGGTCTGGTGAGTGCTGAGTGACAGGCTACTTTTATTCGAGAAAACAAACATAATGTAGACGGAGTCGCTGCCAAAAGCTAGTTTTATATATATCTGTTATGTCTAGAGGCCTATTATAGTAATGACATCAACTATGTTTATAAGAATTAAAAGTATTATCATTATTTCATAAAAACACATTCATTCAGATATATGAGAAAATCCTTATTATAAAATGTAAGTATTGAAAGAAATTGTCAATATTTTTCATAGTTATACAGTAGATGATTGTCTGTTTTTTTGCGACTAACGAGTATTCACAAAGAGGAAGCATTGTCACAGTTAGTAGAGTGTGGTGTTGTATCACACTTCTCTCCGTTATGTAATTGGTTAATGTTTGCTTGTGACTTTGTTATACTAGTATGGAAATGTTACAACACTCAACAGTTATTATAACTTCATTTCATTTAATTGTAGTTTTAGTGACTGTCTAGTATGGAAACAATATAATCTTTTACAATTATACCACTACTTCTCTAAGACTCTCCTCTACATGTGCTACTGTGGTAATATTAACACCTTGATTGACCATCGGCTCTGTAGAATATGTTTCCTGAAATTCCTCAGCAAAAACATTAGCAATGTCACAAAATATCATTAAAAGGTCTCCATTATGACTCCTGTTAGCACGTGGGATGCTTACTGCTTTTGATGTGGTGCACCTTCCAATATGAGCAAGTTTCTTACATTAAATAAATAAATAATTCTTACTTTTTAATAAGAACAACCAAAATATTATAAGAACTTGCCATTGTCTGTATTTCTGGATAAATACAACCCGAGTGTGTTCAAGCATCAGTTGAATAGGGTTTTGCTAGATAGACATGCTCCAACTTCAAGCACCATCAGGTGATGTAAAAAAAAAAATATTTAATCTCGACAGTAAACATAAGATAACATCATCACACAAGTTCAAATGGGTACATAGTTTTATGTATATTTATAGTGAGTGAGTCATGAGACGTAGTGTCAGTTATCATGTGTGGCTATCTGTGTGTGAGCTCACACGAGGTCTCACTCACTCAATCACTAGTCAGTGATGGTGGACAGTTGGTGACAGTACTTGTTACTATAAATACTACATTTATCAGCAACTTGGGTTAACTACAATGATAGTTTTGATAGTAAAGTATATGTTGGAGATTGATCACTCTGTGGGACAATTTTGTGCAAGGCATTGGACAATGATAATGAATTCAACACAATATGATATAGGCACATCAGCTTGAAGCCGCTCCCTGCCTATTAAATGAATAAATAAATAAAAATGTTTATAGAAAATTGAGTAATGATTAGTTGAATACACATGCTTCTTGAATATCGGTATGGACTCAACTATTTTAAAAGAGTGACACATTACAAAGTCTCAATGAGTAGTATATAATATAATGTATAATATTCAAATATCTAACTGTCTTCCAATGTAAAGCATTGTGGGTTTGTTATGACTTACACTATTACATATTTTTATTTGACTATATTTTATTTGCTACTCAGACAGCATTCCATTTTACCAAATAAAACTCTCCTGACCTCAAATGATTCATGTGAGAAACATCAAGACGATTATTCACTCAGTTGCAGAGAAGAAGGACTTATAAACAAGCAAAAGCACTTTCGCATTTATTATAGTGTATTCATAAGTGACAGATAATAGGTTGTTCGGAAAGTAATTTTGATTATGGTTCTGCACTCAAAGGGTAACGCTAGGACCCAGGAGATTACAAGGGGCCCAAAACACGCGCACTCCACTCGTGACATAAATAAATAGTACGTAGTCTCATGAACTCTAGTGAAGTCTTTCAAGTTAACACACGTCGTGGGGCCGACAGTGTACAATCATTTAAGCTAACATTGAAAAAGTGGCTTATGGAGCAGTCCCTTATACATTTGACGAATTATATAAATTTAATATTTTAATATTGTTATAAAATTAAGCTTTAATGCTATTATTTATATTTAAGTTACATATTGTAATTTACTACAAGGGCGGAGTACCGCCGGTTGTTTTTGTTTTTAAGAACCATTAAATAAAAACAATCAACGCATTTTCGCAAAGATGGAGAAAAGTGAATTTCGTGTGTTAATTAAACATTACTTTTTGAGAAAAAAACTATTACGGAAACAAAACAAAAGCTTGATAAATCCGTCAATTAAAATGATTCATAAGTGGTTTACTTATTTTAAATGTGGTCGTACAAGCACAAGTGATGCCGAACGTCCAGGACGCCCGGTTTGAGGTCACTACTCCAGAAATGAACGCTAAAATCTATGACATAGTGTTAAACGACCGAAGAGTAAAAGTGCGCGAGATAGTTGAGGTAGTAGGCATCTCAGACGAACGTGTGCGTAATATCTTACACCAACATTTAGATATGAGGAAGCTCTCCGCGAGATGGGTGCCGCGTTTACTGAATGTTGATCAAAAACGCGTGCGTGTGTCCACTTCGGAAGCAGGTTTGGCGTTGTTTCGACGGAATAAGACGGAATTCTTGCGAATTTTTGTAATAGTAGACGAAACATGGACCCACCACCATACACCCGAAACCAAACAACAATCGCAACGCAAGCGTGCACACCTGCGCGATTGCCATGGCCAAATTTCATGAGTTACGCTATGAGTTGCTTTCTCATCCACCATATTCGCCAGGTCTAGCCCCTTGCGATTATTTTATTTCCGAATTTAAAGAAATGGCTTGGTGGAAAAAGATTTAGCTCCATTGAAGCAATCATGCATGAAACCAACGCCTATTTCGAAGGGTTGCCTAAGTCTTATTATATGGAGGGGATCGAAAAGTTAGAGACACGCTGGATGAAGTGCATTGAGTTAGAAGGAAACTTCGTTGAAAAATAAATAATAATTTTTAAATAAATATCACTCCTTCTTTAATTTTTACCAGACTTATCACTCCGCCCTCGTAAGTGTATAATTGACGTGTAAAGTAAAAATTTATGAAATAAATGAATAATAATTTCACTGTCTGTCCGTCTGTCTATCACCAGGTTGTATCTCATGAGTCAGGATAGCTAGACAGTTGACATTATTACAGATGATGTATTCAACAAATACTAAAATGAAAAAGAAACAAAAAAAATTCACATATACAACTTACGTATTTTCTTTTATCTATACATATTAATAACGAAACTAATGTTGTAGAAGTAATATAACGGAACCCTTCATGCGCTACCGACTTGCACTTGGCTGATATGTGACAACTTTCCTTAACTTTCTGCACAAACTTATAATCTAGAAATAAACTTATGTATGAAAGAAATTAAATGGAAATTAAACTTACATATAGTAATGTAGTGTCATTGTAATGATTTTGACCTAAAAGTTTAATATATTGCATTAAGTTACATTGTGCTGCAAACAACATACTTGTTTGAACATAATTAGTATGTTGTGTTGCAGCAATATGAGTTGTCGCGAGAGTGCATCCAGCAGCTGGCGCTGCGCGTGTGCGTGTGCTGCGAGAGTGTGGTGCGAGCGAGCACGCACGAGCCGCGCCTCGACACGCACGCGCTGGCGGACGTGGCGCGCGCCGTCAGCGCGGTGCCGCCGCTCGCAGCGTGGCTGGAAGGCGTGCCCGGCCTGGGCGGGGCGCGCGCGCTGCTGCTCAGTCGTGCGCTCGAGGCCGCCACCTGCGCCATGCGCGACCGCTGGTCCGAGCAGCCGGCGCGCGCGGTGGCCGCCGCGTGCGCCGCCGCCGCCGCCGCCGCCGCGCACATAGTCCGAGAAGCGCGCGACCCGCGCGTGCTGCAGCCGGCCGCGCTGCACGCGGTCACGCTGCGCCCGCGCGCCTCTGACCCCGGGTTTGTGGTGCGCAGCGCGGGCGGGCGCGGCGGCGCGCGGCTCGCCGCTGTGCGCTTCGGGTCGGCTGCGCACGCGAGCGGCGCCGTGCTGCCGGGGGACGAGGTGGTGCAGGCGGGCGGCGTGTGCGTGCTGGCGTGGGGCCCGCGCGAGGTGCAGCGCGCGTGCGCTGCGGCCGCGGCGCGCGGGGAGCTCGTGCTGCGGCTCCGTCGTCGCGCTCCGCCCGCTCCCCCCGCGCCCGCACTGCGCCGCCCGCGTCGCGACCTGCTCGCTCCCGCGCCCGAGCCCCCGCCCCCGCCGGACCCCGCGGGGGACGCCTCCGACGACAGCGAGCCCCTATCTCCGCCCGCCTCGCCCACGCTGCACCTCGACCACACGCGGTACGTACGCGTTAACGTTATAATTCTGAGGAGCAATGTTAATAAATATTTATTTATCTCTATATTTATGTAGCGGGTACCACATTTGTTGTAACTTTTGCTTTAAGCAATTAGAACAGATGGTCGTTTAGTGAAGTGACGTGGTGCGTACAATGTTGCAGCATGTACCCGCTGAAGCCCGCGGTGTCGGTCTCGCGGCGACACTCGGTGTGCGGGGGGAGCCCCGCGCTGCGCCGACACAACCACACTATCGACCAGGTACTACCCACCACCATTTTGTTGGTTGTCAGTTGTGTGGAGACGTCAGTGTGATGTGAGCGTTGTTGATGTTTACAGTTCTGGCAGCAGCTGAAGGAGCGTCACCGCGGCGCGGGGGCGGGGGCGGGCAGCGCGGGGGGCAGCCCCGAGCCCGGTGACGTCACGCTCTACGCACGGGATAAGGTACGCACATTTAGCTTGTTCTAACTAAAAATATTTTATTACACATACAAAGATACTCGTAGATAAAACAAAAGCATTGGCAGTATACATTTTCGTGTAGTAAAAAAATAAACAAGAGTGTAATGGATAAGTCTTTTTCACAATTGAAAAGTTTACATTGATCATCCTTGTTTTGTCCGAGGCGTTCGATCTAGTCCTACAGAATAAAAAGGAACACTGGACATTCTCAGCCTGAACAGTATTCATTTATTTAGAAGATTTTTCGGTTACCACAACCGAGGATTAACTAAATAGTGTGAACTGGGCGGGCGCCCGGGCGCTATGTTAGAGCGGTATCGGCTCGAGTGAGGAGTCACACAGGGCAGAATGAACTCTCCTACGCTCTTTAACCGCTATATGGACGAACTTAGCTCTCAGCAGTCGGCACTGCGGCTACCATATCAATAGAGAATGTGCTAATTCAAATCAAAATCTTATATTCTTTATTTCGGATAACATGAGCTATAACTCAAAGAATTGTATACTTACAATTGCGGACATTAGTCGGACGTAAGTACAGTGAAAATCGTGTAACAATAATTTAAAGATTCTTATTTGTTATAATAATTATGTGTTACGTATACCCAAGTTAACTTTCAGCCAGTAGCCTAGGATAGTACGTTGGGGGCTATCTACAGCTTGATTTAGGATGCTTATTATGCATTTAAAGTAAAGTAAAGTAATATTTATTGACCTTTAAATAACGTTCGTTACAGGCAAGTCTTATTACATTTGAATTAATAATTACTTAAACAAATTTAACTTACAAATATCATTTATATACGATTCCTTAATATTAGTTCTTAGTTTAATAGTTCTCATGACAAAAATTTACATTATGATTGCTTTGTTTAGTTATTATTAATATTTTATTATGGTTGTTCGTTACACAAGAACGATGATTCCACAAGCTGCATTGACATATATTCGCTGAGTTTATAAAAAGGATTGCTTTCAAAAAAATACTTCAATTTTTGTTTGAATGTAATAAAATTGAGATCCATTACACTATTAGGTAATTTATTGTACATCAGTATTTTAGTATAAAGCCCCTGCTTCTTACATTTAGCTAATCTATTTATTGGTAGGATTCGCCCTTTTTTATTATTGCGTGAAATTCTTTTTTCCGGTATTTCCCTATCCTCGTGTACTTCTAATAAACAACTATAAATATAAAGTGATATAACTGTCATTATTTTATCTTTTTTAAAGTGTTTTCTCGCAGGACTACGTTTTTTCAAACCGTTAATTGTTCTTATAGACTGTTTTTGACATTTTAAGACTTTTATGCTATCTTTAGCATTTCCCCAAACAGTAATAGCGTATCTTATAATAGAATGCACGTAGGCATAATAGACAGAGATGAGCGACTTTTTATCTAGTAATGGCTTAAGTTTAAATAAAGCATAATTACCACTTGCCATTTTCTTACAAATTTTATCGATGTGCGCATTATGGCTAATTGTATTATCTATTGTATAACCTAGAAATACATTTGTTTTACTAATGGAATTCCCGAAAATACCTAACTTTGACTGATAATGCATAGAGATGGTTTTATCAGAGTTAAGAACAATTCCATTTGCGTCAAACCATTCCTTTAACAATTCCATAACGATACTAACTTTATTTTCTTAATTTTGTATACATTTGTCTCTGATACCTACATGTGTGTCATCAGCAAATAAATTTATGTGAGCCCAACTTGGCAATGCATTGGTAATATCATTAATATATATCAAAAATAAGACTGGGCTTAAAATAGAGCCCTGTGGTACTCCAATTGACATCCTACCTTCTGTAGAAATTTGTTCATTAATCGAGACAATTTAACTACGATTCTGTAAGTAAGTTATCATCATATTTAATTCATGACCTTGAAATCCGTAATATTGCATTTTTAAAATCAATATATCGTGCCTCAAACAATCAAAAGCTTTTGAAAGATCACAAAAGATACTTGCACATTTATTTGACGTATCTAATGATTCTAGAATGTATTATACTACTTTTCTTATAGCCATTTCTGTTGAGCGGCCTTTTCTGAATCCAAACTGTGACATTGTAAATAAATTATTTTCTTCAAAGTATTTAACGATTCTCGATTTAATAATAGCTTCTAAAATTTTTGATAAAGTTGGCAAAATGCAAACGGGTCTATAATTACTAATATCCTCTATATCACCTTTTTTTAAAAGTGGGATTACCCTACCCGGTTTCAATACGTCGGGAAATATTCCGTCAGTTAAACATGAGTTTAAGACAATTCATATTAATTCAAATAAATTATCGTTATTTATTATTAGGTTCCGTAAAGTCTTAGTACTCATATCATAAATATCTAACGTAGGTTTTTGATTCATGTTAACTACTACCTTTTTGAGCTCAGTATAATCTACTGGTCCGAATGAAATAGATGTCAACGGTTTACTACAGTAATCTAAATACTTTTTGCAATCATCCGCGTCAATTTCTAGATAACAAGTTAACGTATGAGCTATGTTGCGAAACAAATTATTAAATAGAGTAGCAATTTTTTATATTCTATAATACTTGCTCCGCTTTCGTTTTTTACTGATTTTATTCTATTACTTGTATTGCGTCGCGTATTTTGACCTGACTGTTCGTTTATAATTTTTCAAGATTCTTTAATTTTATTTTTTGTTTTTTTAATTCTATCTCTATACTGTATTTTTTTTGCTACGACCATTGTTTTACGTAATATTTTTCTATACCTTTTAATGTTTAATTTTCTTTATTTAAATGTAAGATCACTTGCATGTACCGAGCGTTATTTTAAGGTATATACATTTGATTGGTCTAAATTTTGCGATGATAATGACAGGTTTGAAGTAATTTTGTATATACATATGTATCTATTTTGTTTTTGTTTAATATCTAATAAAATGAATATGTTGTGTATAGGCGGTGTCATACAGCACGGGGTTGGAGATGGCCCCGCGGCCCCGCACGTGCCCGGCAGGTGCAGCGCCCCATGCACCCGCCTCCACGCCTGCCCCCGCGCCGACCCCTGCGTCCGTCCCTGCACCCGCCAACGACTCGCACACTCGCGGTAAACTAGACAAGGTATTCAATCTTCTGGTCACTTATTATTATTATTTTTGTTAAAAGTCAAAACAACATGAAATAAATAATGATTGTAAAATAGCGTTAGAATATTAGTGCGCAGTACAATAATAATAAGTTATGTCAACTGTTAACCTCGTGGAAACAAATTTGCTACTGTAAAAATTGAAGCTGTCAAATCATTTCAACATATAACGTTGACATTCGGTTGCCATGGTAACAACTAACATCTTCGATTCGTGTCTCTGTCGGCAAGCAACATTAAAAGCAATACCCAAATTCGTAGAACCCATACGATAAGTTTTGTGAAGATAACTACGACCTGTATGCGAGTACGATACTACAAGGCAAACAAACTTACAAACACACAAACATACTAACTGACAGACGAAAGAAATATATGTCAGAGTCGAAACAGAGACGCACCTTCACGTCTACGATCCAAGTGTTATAGCCGCTCGTACTTTCAATAGTGCTCTCTTCCTCACCGCGGTAGTAGTGAACATACTCGTATAGCGCAGTGTTCGCATGTGTCGCAGGCGCACTCGACCCCCGCGTACTCCGCGCCGGCAGACAGCCCCCCGCCCCCGTCCTCGCCGGAACCGGAGCCCTGCGCGCCGTCTGACGCCGCCCCCAGGGTGAGTACATAGCCCGCCCCCGTATAATTCGTCCGATTAGATGCAAGGAGTCCGCTTGTGTCGAGCGAGTGTTTGTTCCTTGTTACTGAGTGAATGTACAGGTGGCGGTGGTGCAGGCGCTCGGCGCGTGCAAGGCGGACCAGATCCTCGAGTTCAAGAAGTCCAGCTGTGTCATAGCGGAGGCGATGCAGCAGCGCAGGAACACTGACGAACTGGAACACGCTATTGAAGGTACCTCGCTCTACTGTACTATTCTACTTTCCTTTATTAGTAATGGGGGGGGGGGGGGGGGGGGGGGGGATCTTCGTAAGTGCAACCGGGGTGTGTGGGATTTATACCCACTGAACCCCCTCGGTAGCCCTGCACTTGACGAGGACTCTGGGATCTCAATATAAACGTACCGGAAACTGTTCCTATACGTCAGCAGAGCTACATGACGCTGTCGTCTGTCCCCGTGTCCGTTGAGAGAGGGTGATCGAAGCCTATAAACCATCTGCATAGCCGAAGGTCTTTTTTCAGTAGTTTAATAACTACAATGAGCCCAGCGGTCGAGCTCTTACACACCCGTGTGTCGCTCTCGTCTCATCTCTCATGTATTATTAGTTGCATATCATTCCAATAGGGGGAGGTGGAGGTGGAGGGGAGACTCACAGCGATCGTTTATTGTTTATAACCTGACTTCTCTGCGTTGGTATTACACATTTTATCAGATAAGTCAGTTCAAGATCCAGTAGTTTGGTTCTCGATCAAAATAAATTAATAAAAGTATCGGTGCGCGAGACTGTGTTATGAGTCCGACCTAAACTGTTTTTTCAGCCGAATGTTCGGCCGTGGCTTCAGTTTCGGCCGAAACCGAAACCGAACTTTCGGTCGGACACTAATTATCTGTCATATTATTTGTATTCAAATTTTATATTTTTAATTTATATATTGTTTTGTTTTGTTAGTATTGATTGATATAGTCGTAAGTACGAGGTTGTCATGTGTGGATATAACTACAGCGGCGAGTGTGAGCTCGGACTCCGCGACGGAGAAGGTTCTGGAGACCATCAACATCGCCATGATGGAGCACCGCCGTCGCTCGCTGCTGGAGGGACCTCGAGCGGCACACGCGGACCTCCCCCCCGCCTCCTCGCCGCACACGCACACGCACACGCACACACCCAGGTACACACGCACAGCTGCTTCTTACTAATGTTGCTGGAAGGAATTCTAATGAATTTGCTAATAAAAAAATAACATAAAATGGTTAAAGGTCGGTTAAAATACTAGTAATTTTTTATTTTGATTTCGTTGCTAATATGCTGACGAGGCTAACATTTTTTACCCCAAATTGTATATAGGATCATCAGCTAGACGTACTCGTAGTACTCAGTCGACGGGTAGTGAGTGAATGCACACACTAATGAACTACTTTCTGAATTTGAGAAAAATAACATCTCACTGTATCCTGTATAGTGACTAGGCATGCTGCATCGAAGACTACAGAATGCCTAGCTGTGTAGAATAAAAAAAACGGTTCCTTTCTATAGAACAGCAAATTAGGTTGAAATAGTCCTATAGTATCCCCCCCCCCCCCCGCAGACAGTCCGCCGGGCGGCGGTCGCGCGGCTCTCCCCCGCGCGCTCCGCCCCCGCTCTCCCCCGCGGACTCGCTCCCCGTGCTACGCGCGGTGCCGCGTGCGAGCGAGACGGAGCACACCTCGCCGGTCAAGCTCACCAGGCCCCTAGACGTCACACAGGTATGTACACAGACATGACACTGCCTCTAGTTGTCGTATCCTATCCTAAGCAGATACGAATTCAAAAAATCAGAAATCATTAATTTCGTGGATTAAGTTCTCGAGTGATGAGTAGTGTGACTAACTGACTCTCTTATATATATTTAGAGTGATTGTGCGGTTTCTTGTCGCCGAACTCTGT
This sequence comes from Ligdia adustata, assembly GCA_947049295.1. NCBI lineage: Eukaryota > Metazoa > Arthropoda > Insecta > Lepidoptera > Geometridae > Ligdia > Ligdia adustata. Next base: position 15,135,937 of record OX346219.1, on the reverse strand, counting down.
GGGTTGATTTATGAGAGTTGTTTTTGAAGTTTTATTAAATATGAGTGTTAAAATATAATATTGAACAGACTTATTGATTATTGAATGAGAACACGTGATAATGATTTGATGTTTGATTGCGAACTGATTAGCGATGTGTCGCGAGGTCCGCGAGTATAATGTATATAATGAGACATGACGGCGCACCGGTCCGCGTATATAATGAGACATGACGTATTGTTCAGATCTCTGTCCCGCTCCGACACATAACGAAGCACGACATCCGCATGCTGCCGAGCGAGCGCCGCGACCTGCCCGCCATCAACACGGAGCCCTCCCCGCCCTCCGCTGCGCCCGCCGCGCATCCCCGCACTGCGCCCCCCACACCCGCGCCCGCGGACATCGTGCTCGGCTCGCAGGGGGGCATAGCACTGTCCCCCACCAGCGCGGTGAGGGGCATCTTCCCCACCTCCAAGTCGAGGAGTCTCAAGAAGAAAAATTCTATTTTAGCAAGTAAGTTCAAGCCGAACGTGAAATAAAAGTCACCCAAAAAATGTGGACCATGTTAATTTTAAAATATTCTGACTATTCAACAAGATCTCAGTATATAAATAACACTTGTGTATTATTCCTACAGTAGCCACTCTAAACGGTCTACTACGGTCATTAAACTGCGATGTTAGGGGGCAAAAGGATACCACCGACATTAGCTTTCCCTAGTAGTACTAGGTATGGCCCCGAGTCTCCGGCGTCCTTTGAATGGGACAGGGGTGCTAAGAATCCCCGGAGGAAAACGCAATGAAGCACTAAAAAATAAATTTGGAACATAGAATGTTAGAGGAATAATTAAACACGGAAAACTTTCTGATACCAAGGAGATGGATCACTTGAAGTTGGATGTCTTAGGTCAAAGTGATACAAAACAGTCTGGTAAAGATAAATACCTCTCAGCCGAAGGCAAAGTCTTATTACTCAGGCAATGACCAGAATAATTGCGAAATGGGTCGGGGTTTTTATGAGCAAAGAGACATAACTTTTGTTCCCTTGTCAAATCACGTAATGCTTATTCATGCTGCTAGTCCTGTCAATATAATTCAAGTATATGCTCCTATAAAAGATTGCCAGCTGATGTTGAGGAACTTTATGAAAACATAGACACTTTAATGCAATACACTAAAAATACGAAGTTAACTTAATAATGGTTGATATGAACGCTAAAGTTGGTTCCAAAGCTGTACCTGGCGTAACTGGCGCTTACGCCCTGGGGTCTGGGAATGAAAGGAGTGATTTACTTGTGGAATATTGCCAAGACAAAGTTTTTATCATAACGAACACTCTTTTCAAACTACATCCACTCCGCTTATACACCTGGATGTTGCCAAAACACACACCTACTTTATAGTTCGTAATCAAAAAGATATTCTGTTAAAAAAGCCGTAACTTACCCAAAAGCAGACATCAAATCTGATCATAATCCAGTTGTTATAACTATGTAGTGTTATTTAAAGCGCACACTTAAAAGTCAAAAACCTTTTTGTATAGATACAAAGATAAAAGAACCTCTGATTAAAGCACGAGTTGTAAATTATATAAACCAATGGGCAGATCAGGAGTTACATGAGACATTATCGGCTTCGGAGACGTGGGCATCACATAAAAATACGGTTGGCAGTATCTGTCATTCATTGTTAAATCCTAATCGTTCTGTCAAGAAACAGTAGTGGATGACTTATGAAATCCTAGATATGATAGATGAACGCAGAATTAATATAACCACCGATCCAGCCAAGTATGCAGAATTGGACAAACTAATAAACGAGAAAATAACCAGATAAGTTTTTCGGGGAGAAATGTTATCGTATGGATTTTATCTTCTGCATAAACACGATAGTTTCAATCTGCAGAAGGACCTAAATTAACTGGCTGGTCTTATCACAACACTCAACTCCAACATGATGGATGATTCTCACGGCAAACTTATTCTTGACGTAGACAGTAAGAAAAGTACTTGTTGCAGCTGCATAGTTAAAATGATTGCTGATGCCTCTAGATACAATAGTGGTTTCAATACAGATGACACACCACCACCACCTATACTAACATCACAGCATAGATAGGAAAAGCTCTTGGTCCGTGTAATATACCAGCTGAAGTTATGAAACTCTTAGAAGAACACACCCATTCTTAATCAGGTTTACGACTCAGGAAGTCTTCCCGATGACTGGCTCGGATCCACGTTTATTACTTTGCCTAAAAAGCTGACGCTAAAAAGTGTGCCTAATATCGGACGATTAGCCTTATGAGTCACGTGCTTAAATTAATTTTGGCTATAATCCACAACAGAATACGACCAAAATGTGGTTTCCGATCAGGAATGGGTACTCGAGAAGCGCTGTTTGCTCTAAACGTTCTGGTGCAAAAATTCAGAGACATGCAGACGACGTCTTATTATGATTGATCGATTGTGAAAAAGCGTTTGATCGCGTAAAGCACGATAGTTTCTTGGAGCGCTTAAACGATGTCGGTTTAGATAGTAAGGATATAAGAATCAGCAAAAATTTGTATTGGAATCAAAAAGCTACATTCAGAGTCGAGAACTCAGAAACAGACGTAGTAGAGGTTTGCTGAGGAGTTGGCAAGGATGTATTTTGTTACCCCTTCTCTTTAATCTGTATTCAGAAGCAATGATATCTGAAGCACTGGAAAGTTCAGAAGTCGGAGTGAAGGTAAATGGCAGTCTTAAATAATCTAAGATATGACGATGACACCGACAGAGCAACCCTAAAAAGAATTGAGCGGGTATTGTACAACTATTATTGGGTTCATTACTGATTCTAAAAAAGTCGAATGGTAGTGAGTTTTGTGTAACATAGAGTAGAGTAAGGGTAGTATGTGTGTATGTGCAGAGCGTCGCAGCGTGCCGTACGCGGCGCTGGCAGTGCGCGGCGCGACGGGTGGCGTGTGGCAGCGAGTCCGCGGGCGCGCTCCCAACGCCGCTCCGCGCTGGGTGCGCCGCCAGCTGCTGCTCACGCACAGCCTGCTCTACGCGTACAACACCACCGAGGTACGTACGCCCACCACCTGCTCCTGCTCCTCGCTGTGCGGACGTGCTGTAACGTAGTGTGGTCTGTGCAGTGCACGCGCGCGGCGTGCATGGTGTACCTGGCGGGGTACACGGCGGCGGCCGCGGGGGAGGTCAAGTCGCGCCCGCACGCGTTCAAGGTGTACCACACGGGGAACGCGTTCTACTTCGCGTGCGAGTCGCGCGACGCCATGCTCGCCTGGATACAGCTCATACACCGCGCCACGCTGCTGCCGCACCTCGCCACGCACGTGAGTCTCTACATACACACACACACACACTCGCACACATACACACACTCATACATATACCGCACCACGCTGCTGCCGCACGTCGCCAAGCACGTGAGTCTCTACACACACACACACATCCATAGACTCGTACACATACACCGCACCACGCTTCTGCCGCACCTCGCCACGCACGTGAGTATCTACACACACACACACATACACCGCGCCACGCACGTGAGTCTCTACACACACTCACACACATATACAGCGCCACGCACGTGTATCTCTACACACACACACATACACACACATGCTCTAATCCGTGTTGTCATCGGGTCGCAGGTGGACGTGTCGAAACAGTTCTCAGAGACCGACTACTCGGAGACAGAGTCGGACACGGAGAGCTCCGAGCGCAGGAGCGACAAGGAGGAGAGGAGAGGAGACAAGGAGAAGGACAAGTCCAAGTTCGGCTCGCTGAAGAAGCTGACGGGTCGCGTGCAGCGCAGCGAGTCGCAGGAAAACGTGTCGCACTCCTCCACTAGCCTCGACAGGAAGTACCTGAGGTTCTTCTCGCGACACAAGACCAAGGACGACAACAAGACCAAGGTACGCTCTACTCAAGGTACCGTGTACGTCATCACCGCCACGAACTGTTTCATTAAACTCATCCACAAATGTGTAATGATCCCGTTGTTCATTATCAGCTCCTAAGGTGTATACATCTCTGTGTCTCTTTTATACATTTGATTGTACTCTAATACAGTTTGTGATTACAATTACTCAAGATATGATAACGCAGACTATTGAGCAAGTGACCTGGTGACATACCAAGAAATGTATACCTGTGTTCCCCCCCACAGAACAAACAGCCAGCGGTGCCTGTCCCCACGGAGCACTACCGCAGCTACCGGCGCGTGGTGCCCGCGGGGGGCTCCCCCCGCTCCCCCGGCGACTCCCCCTCCCCCGGGGAGCCCCCCGCCCTGCTCGGCGCCGAGCTGCGCGCCTCCAAGAAGATCCCCAAGCCTATAAACTACATCCACGCGTCCAACCCCAACCTGTTAGACTTTGAGAAGAGTGACTTCGTGACCAAGCCCACGATACAAGTGCCCAGCAAGCCGAAGGTGTCCAAGGTACTCGTACATTATGTACAGTAATACATAATTAACATAATCGTCCGCCAAAAACAAATCCTAATGGCAATATGGATTTACTTGTATGTCGTACGACATGATCCAACGATTCCAAAATAAAGTAGTGAGGGATGTAACGATCTCCAAACTAAACAGTTCCAGTTAGTGTAGTGTTTAAAAATAGTAAAAATATAGTGAAAGTGTTAACACTGACAGAAACATAGTGTTTCTGTCAGTGTTAACACTTACATACAAACACACGAAAAGCGCCGATGGACAAATTCTTAGAGACATAATTTTGTGCACGATTGAGTTTAACTTAAATTACTTACTCGTATCAGGCTCAGGCTAGATTGTAATAATAATATCAAGAAAAGTTTCTTACGGTTTTCCTTACTTGTGTAATAGGACAAAAAAAAATGTCTGGTAGCCTTGTGCAAATAAAGTTCAAGTTAGATTCGCGGCTGATTTCATATGTTTGATTTATTTTACTGCAGATTTTCAGTCTGCATGGTCGCAGAAAGCACCCCAGTTTTGGTGTAAAGGCTAAAGTACAGTTTTGGAAATCGTGACAAAATTAAATCAACTCCGTGCTCCCTTCACAATCTTCTATATTATATATGATTTAAAAAAAAATTCCATTCCGCAGCCGGAGAGTCTGGCGGGGCTGGTGACACTGGAGCAGTTCATGCTGCAGAAGCAGGAGGAGGAGAGGAGACAAGTGTGCTCCAACCGCGTGCTGCGCGAGGGACAGAGGGAGACACATCAGAGACAGGACGCCATCGGTATCACAATATTGTATACAGGGGTATCGCCTAGGAGTGTACTGAGCCGACAAGGGGTCACTGTACCCATCCTAAGGAACAACTTTCACTATGGGACCAACTCTGAATTCGAGAATAAAAAAACAGCTGTTCCATACAAAAAGTTGATCGGTCGTCGACATAATGTATGAAACAGCTGAAATTTTTTTTCGAATTCAGAGTTAGTACACTCCTAGCCGAAAACCAAGTGGTTCTTTTGAAATTTTATATAAAATCTCTGACCAGCAACTTGAATAACTTAACCGACATTCCCTTCTCATGGGAAATTCGTGCGTAATTGTGAAATGCTCTGATTTGGTTTGATATATTAGTACGATCTTATAGTTCTTATGGGTATATATTGCTGAAAAAAAAATATAGAAATATGGTATTTGTTCCCTATAGGCCCAGTGGCCACGATAATAACAAATTCCCATCTGCCCCATCAATGGGACAGATAATGGGGCCGATGGGATTATACCAAAAATATGTTATCTTTTGACGATTTATGATGTACCTAGATGTTGTTGTTGATTGTAGATCTATTATTGACGTTATTACAAGTAGTGTTCATTGTATCGTGCAGTTCCGGATGTGATATACGGCGAGGTGCTCCCCCCGGACATACCGGGGCCGGCCCCCGCGGCCGGGGCCGGGGGCGGGGGCGGCGGCGGGGGCGCGCGGTACAAGGAGCGCCGCCCCGAGCCCGGCAAGGGGAAACCCATCTCTGTGAAGGGTAAAGACGGGTGAGTGCTGTTATATAACAGTTTTTACCCTCTCTTACTTTTATAGTTCTTCAAGTCACTATATTTATAGTTCTTCAAGTCACTATATTTATAGTTCTTCCAGTCACTATATTTATAGTTCTTCAAGTCACTATATTTATAGTTCTTCAAGTCACTATATTTATAGTTCTTCAAGTCACTATATTTATAGTTCTTCCAGTCACTATATTTATAGTTCTTCAAGTCACTATATTTATAGTTCTTCCAGTCACTATATTTATAGTTCTTCAAGTCACTATATTTATAGTTCTTCAAGTCACTATATTTATAGTTCTTCAAGTCACTATATTTATAGTTCTTCAAGTCACTATATTTATAGTTCTTCCAGTCACTATATTTATAGTTCTTCAAGTCACTATATTTATAGTTCTTCAAGTCACTATATTTAATCGTATATTTACAATAACATTGTCATACATTATTTAAGCTCTACTATTAAAATAATTTAACTGAAAATATTCCGCTCAGCTGTAAAAGTAACTTTGTATTTCCATACGAGTACAATCTGATGGGATTTATAAAAGATTCCCAACTTACTTATTCTGATTGTATATTTCTATTAATAAATTAGGAATGACATATATTTCCCTTACTATACAGGCTAAACAATAAATGTGTTCAAAATTTGAAATCCGAAGGTTTACTTTTGATTTCTTATGATCGGTGAGTCAACATAATTTAGTAAGTTTAACTTGCTATAATTCTTTAAGTTCTCGTCCAAATTTCATGTAATTTGGAAATATTTATATATTTATACATAGGCCTTTACTAGTCATAAAAAAATGAGTTTCTAGCTTCTCACACAATGAAGTTACAGGGGGACGAAAATCGCTCGAACCTCTTCGAGAAAAGGATGGTACGGCCGAGCGAGACTTGGCGGGACCACTGCCGGGCCCCCGGATGTGGATGTATTATCAGTATAGAATCAAAGGCAGTTTTTTTTTTCAGTTTATTGATAGGTAGTTAGTATTGGATCGATTTGAAAAAATATTTTTGGATAAATGTTGCATATAAATGTGGTAAAATAAATTGTAAAGTTTTTTTATATATATATTTTAAACTCCTGTTTATATTGATTTCGCTTCAGGTACGAGAAAATAGTATACACGGACGATCCACCCGAGAGCAACGACGGCGTAGCGGAGAGCTACGCGCCGCCCGGCTACGGCGTAGCGGGGAGCTACGGCGTAGCGCGTAGAGCCGCTGCCGTGCCCGACAGGTGGCGGGACTCGCTGCGGAGGAACGACAAGGTAGCTAATGTCCATGTCACTACTCCGGGAGATCGATCCGCTTCACGCGAGGCTCTTCACATTCACACGGTGGCGCCCGAAGAGAATCACACTTCGTAAGTACTTGAAATAGTCACATTAAACCAGTCACACGTAAAGTTATTGTAACAGAGGTATTCAGGGACAAATACGCTGCGGCAACACGTGCTTCCCAGAGCACGTCCGCGCCCTCTTAATTGCGCCCTCGTTGGACCGCCTGTGTAACTTTTATTGCGTGCTGATTGGTTGCTATATTTGACCAATCAGTGTTACATGGCGCCACACACATCTCTAGTCCTCCGGAACTAAACTAGATGGCGCTTCACTGACTAATTAACACTTCACCATCAAATATACAGTAAAACGATTATAGATCTTTGAATTATAAAAAAAATGTATCAACTGGCAGGCAAACATACAAACTGACAGACGAAAGAGCGTCCATAGAGACTCTGCAGTCGATTATTGTTAGTTTCTGTTGAACAACGTGTATTGTGTATGTCCACAGGTGCACTCCGCGCGCGCCCCCGTACCCTCGCCCGCGCACCCCCCAGTGCACGCCCCCGCGCACCACGACACGTACGTACCCGCCACTGTACATTATTGTTATTGAATAGTTCCCTCCTAGCGCAGGTACAAGTAGCTGAACTGAACAAATGCAAATCATATAATGACCGCAGCACCACCGCTCACACTAACTAAACTAAAAGCTCCAACAATTATATCCATTCTATTCTCACTATTGGAAACAAAAATAGACAAGGCAATTTTATAACTGTCAGATTAGGTTAGTTTATTAAGTTAAGCCTGACCGCACCGGGGTCTATTGTAAGTTTTTGATATTCAAATATAGTGTTCATCAATTGCTGATTACTACATTATTGCTTGTAGAGGAGAGTCGAGCCGAGTGATGTCGCGCATATAACTAGATAAGAAAAATAATAAAAATAAAATTTAAACGACTTTAAAGTTCGTCATGCATCAATACAAATTGTTCTGACATATTGGTTTGCAAACCAAAGTACTAAACTTTGATAAAAGGTATATGAGATCACATAGGTAAATACATGTCAGACATCCCTGGGATAAAAGGTATATGAGATCACATAGGTCAATATATGTCAGACATCCCTGAGATAAAATATATATGAGATCACATAGGTAAATACATGTCAGACATCCCTGAGATAAAAAGTATATGAGATCACATAGGTCAATATATGTCAGACATCCCTGAGATAAAATATATATGAGATCACATAGGTAAATACATGTCAGACATCCCTGAGATAAAAGGTATATGAGATCACATAGGTCAATATAAGTCAGACATCCCTGAGATAAAATATAAATGAGATCACATAGGTAAATACATGTCAGACATCCCTGGGATAAAAGGTATATGAGATCACATAGGTAAATACATGTCAGACATCCCTGGGATAAAAGGTATATGAGATCACATAGGTAAATACATGTCAGACATCCCTGGGATAAAAGGTATATGAGATCACATAGGTAAATACATGTCAGACATCCCTGGGATAAAAGTTATATGAGATCACATAGGTAAATACATGTCAGACATCCCTGAGATAAAAGGTATATGAGATCACATAGGTCAATATATGTCAGACATCCCTGAGATAAAATATATATGAGATCACATAGGTAAATACATGTCAGACATCCCTGAGATAAAAGGTATATGAGATCACATAGGTCAATATATGTCAGACATCCCTGAGATAAAATATATATGAGATCACATAGGTAAATACATGTCAGACATCCCTGAGATAAAAGGTATATGAGATCACATAGGTAAATACATGTCAGACATCCCTGGGATAAAAGGTATATGAGATCACATAGGTAAATACATGTCAGACATCCCTGGGATAAAAGGTATATGAGATCACATAGGTAAATACATGTCAGACATCCCTGGGATAAAAGGTATATGAGATCACATAGGTAAATACATGTCAGACATCCCTGGGATAAAAGGTATATGAGATCACATAGGTAAATACATGTCAGACATCCCTGGGATAAAAGGTATATGAGATCACATAGGTAAATACATGTCAGACATCCCTGGGATAAAAGGTATATGAGATCACATAGGTAAATATATGTCAGACATCCCTGAGATAAAAGGTCTATGAGATCACATAGGTAAATACATGTCAGACATCCCTGGGATAAAAGGTATATGAGATCACATAGGTAAATACATGTCAGACATCCCTGGGATAAAAGGTATATGAGATCACATAGGTAAATACATGTCAGACATCCCTGGGATAAAAGGTATATGAGATCACATAGGTAAATACATGTCAGACATCCCTGGGATAAAAGGTATATGAGATCACATAGGTAAATACATGTCAGACATCCCTGAGATAAAAGGTATATGAGATCACATAGGTAAATACGTGTCAGACATCCCTGGGATAAAAGGTATATGAGATCACATAGGTAAATATATGTCAGACATCCCTGAGATAAAATATATATGAGATCACATAGGTAAATACATGTCAGACATCCCTGAGATAAAAGGTATATGAGATCACATAGGTAAATACATGTCAGACATCCCTGGGATAAAAGGTATATGAGATCACATAGGTAAATACATGTCAGACATCCCTGGGATAAAAGGTATATGTGATCACATAGGTAAATACATGTCAGACATCCCTGGGATAAAAGGTATATGAGATCACATAGGTAAATACATGTCAGACATCCCTGGGATAAAAGGTATATGAGATCACATAGGTAAATACATGTCAGACATCCCTGGGATAAAAGGTATATGAGATCACATAGGTAAATACATGTCAGACATCCCTGGGATAAAAGGTATATGAGATCACATAGGTCAATATATGTCAGACATCCCTGAGATAAAATATATATGAGATCACATAGGTAAATACATGTCAGACATCCCTGAGATAAAAGGTATATGAGATCACATAGGTAAATACATGTCAGACATCCCTGGGATAAAAGGTATATGAGATCACATAGGTAAATACATGTCAGACATCCCTGGGATAAAAGGTATATGAGATCACATAGGTAAATACATGTCAGACATCCCTGGGATAAAAGGTATATGAGATCACATAGGTAAATACATGTCAGACATCCCTGGGATAAAAGGTATATGAGATCACATAGGTAAATACATGTCAGACATCCCTGGGATAAAAGGTATTTGAGATCACATAGGTAAATACATGTCAGACATCCCTGGGATAAAAGGTATATGAGATCACATAGGTAAATACATGTCAGACATCCCTGGGATAAAAGGTATATGAGATCACATAGGTAAATACATGTCAGACATCCCTGGGATAAAAGGTATATGAGATCACATAGGTAAATACATGTCAGACATCCCTGGGATAAAAGGTATATGAGATCACATAGGTAAATATATGTCAGACATCCCTGAGATAAAAGGTCTATGAGATCACATAGGTAAATACATGTCAGACATCCCTGGGATAAAAGGTATATGAGATCACATAGGTAAATACATGTCAGACATCCCTGGGATAAAAGGTATATGAGATCACATAGGTAAATATATGTCAGACATCCCTGAGATAAAAGGTCTATGAGATCACATAGGTAAATACATGTCAGACATCCCTGGGATAAAAGGTATATGAAATCACATAGGTAAATACATGTCAGACATCCCTGGGATAAAAGGTATATGAGATCACATAGGTAAATACATGTCAGACATCCCTGGGATAAAAGGTATATGAGATCACATAGGTAAATATATGTCAGACATCCCTGAGATAAAAGGTCTATGAGATCACATAGGTAAATACATGTCAGACATCCCTGGGATAAAAGGTATATGAGATCACATAGGTAAATACATGTCAGACATCCCTGAGATAAAAGGTATATGAGATCACATAGGTAAATACGTGTCAGACATCCCTGGGATAAAAGGTATATGAGATCACATAGGTAAATATATGTCAGACATCCCTGAGATAAAAGGTATATGAGATCACATAGTTAAATATTAGGTCCTTACATATGAAATTGGCGTTTTGTCGTACTGGCCACTTTAATCTCAAATATCTCTTCTTTGGTTAGGGATTCCAATTTCAAATTTATACAGCTATTTATTCATACATTTGTATTTCAAAAACCGAAATTCATTTGTTTTGTCCTCGTTTAGTTTTTTCTTTGCGTCACGCAGTTTACAAAATGGAAAACTTGAAATATCCGAAAGATCCGATTTAAAATCCCTTCATTATTGTGCCGGTTGAGTAATGTAACGCAGCAGTTGACGCGCGTTTGTCGGTTTGCTGCACTCAATTCATGAGGTACCTTCCTTTCAAGCTTTTTCACCTTTCCAATTTGCTTCAAGTGGATTAAAACAGTTTTATCACTAACACCGCAGCCTGCAGCTAACTCGGACGTGGTTTGCGATGGATCTGCTTCCATAATAGCTTTCAATTCTTCTTTAGCAACTTTAGTCTCCGGTCGTCCACGGGGCTTGTTCTGCAGGTCGAAATTTCCAGAACGAAAACGTTGGAACCAAAAACGTACTGTGTTTTCTTTTGCGACACCGCCGCCATACACATCATTAATCCTTCGAGCCGTTTCTGCAGCACTGGTACCACGGTGGAACTCGTACTCGTAAATAACGCGATATTTCAAGTTTTCCATTTTGTAAACTGCGTGACGCAAAGAAAAAACCAAACGAGGACAAAACAAATGAATTACGGTTTTCGAAATACAAATGTATGAATAAATAGCTGTATAAATTTGAAATTGGAATCCCTAACTAAAGAAGAGATATTTGAGATCAAAGTGGCCAGTACGACAAAACGCCAATTTCATATGTAAGGACCTAATACATGTCAGACATACCTGAGATAAAAGGTATATGAGATCACATAGGTAAATACATGTCAGACATCCCTGAGATGAAAGGTATATGAGATCACAAAGGTAAATATATGTCAGACATCCCTGAGATAAAAGGTATATGAGATCACATAGGTAAATACATGTCAGACATCCCTGAGATAAAAGGTATATGAGATCACATAGGTAAATATATGTCAGACATCCCTGAGATAAAAAGTATACGGGATCACATAGGTAAATACATGTCAGACATCCCTGAGATAAACGGGACATAGAAAAACATATAAATTAAATAGCTTCTTATTTTTAGAAGTCGTTAATAAATAAAAATATTGTACGTATGTTCAGGTGGAGCGGCGCGGGCGGCGCGGGCGGCGCGGTCAGTGCGGGCGGGCCCGGCGTGTCGCGCCTGAGACTCATGTTCACACACGCACAGGTGATCACAAACACATACACACATAACGACTCATTACATTATAAGTACTTAGAACTTTGGATTCACAATTAATTTATTATTAAATATTGTTTTAAAATAATTGTTTTGTAGGTGTTTATCGATAGCCAGTAGGACAAACTAGCATTGACCCTATTGCAGGGGTCTATGAATACTGCTGCGGTATCTCCTGCATGTCGTAAGAGACGACCAAAAATTTGACCTCTGCGCCTGAGGGTTATCAGAGTTAGGGCTCTGATTACCCCTTTACACAAGCCCAGGACGACGTCATCGCGCGTGTCTGGCGTTGACGTTAAGGTCGAGACAGCTAGCTGTCCGGGGAGGTGCTGAAACATTGTGCAAAGAGGGCACCGGTGAGATCGTCTTTACGTCCCGGAGCCCTCCATAATGCACTGAGGCAGGTCACCAGAGAGGTTTTAGTAGTATCCTACATAATCTGGCTGCACCCTAATGTAGTCAGGTAACTTTTGCATGACATTTGCTCGACACATTCCAGCCCCCGCTGCCTCCGCCCCCGGCGCCGCCTGTGGCCGCCCCCGTCCCTGGGCCGAGTCCAGGTCCAGGGGCGCAGTACCCGCACCTGCAGTGTCCGCCCACCTTCCAGCCGGAGTCCTACTCGCTGGCGGAGCACCCGAGACACCCGCGCCGTGACAACACGCACACTACTAGCGACGTCTAGCGACACCACGCGGTGCTAGAGACCGACTAGTGGCGACATCTAGCACACGCTGCGGGAACTAGAAGGTGTTATATTTTTCTATCTAGTTTGATTCGATATTAGGTTCGATTAACGAATAATACGCACATACGACATCAGGGTACAGTTCTGTTAGAATTATGTGAAATATTTGCTTGCTACGTGCATTTATGATTATTTTTGATATTAACCTATAATACAAAATCTATCAAAAACAGATTCAAATCATTTATTCACCGATATAGGGTAAAATACAGATCTATACAAAGATATCTATCTGTATTTATAAAGTGATTACAGTTTAGACGCTAGTTTAATTTGTGGTTGATAATTGAACGTTGTTTGTTATCGTATATGAGCGACATCTAACGAACAAGTTAATAAACTCGTGTATATGTGAGAGGTGTAAAGTTTTAACTTGGCAACTCTCGAAAGCTTCGACTGCAGTGCTGCCATCTCGTAACATAGTTTGTGACTAATACTGGTAAATGGAATTATTGCTAAAGTTTCCAGCAGGTGGCGCTGTTGTGGTAACACATTCATGTTTTAATATAGCAAACAATAACCACTGTCCGTCCAAATGTAATTGTTCGGCTGATTTCATTTCATTGTACCAGTATTTTAAAAAAAATATATTTGCATGCCTTGACACAAGAGGATTATATTACATTTAATTTATATTGACGTATTGAAGAGCGTATATTTTTTTAACGTAATACATATTGTAATTTTGCTGACATTTCAGATACGTTATACATTATAATTTTAGTATATTTAAAAAAAATCCGTTATATCACAAAATGGTGTTACTATTTTGTGAGTACTGTATGGCGTGTTATATGATGTGGAATGTAAGGCGCTAGTGACGTGGTGGTGGTGGTGGTGGTCGCGAGTGAGCCATTGAACTTGTTACATATTAAATAAATATTTTGTTATAAATTGTTAAATAATAAATTAATAATAAAAAATAGAGAGTGTATGTGTGTTCAGATGAACGACGGACAGACTGTACAGATGTTATATGAGTCCTAATAATATTGTACGACGTATGACAATACAATAATAGATCGTTAGTTCATCCGTCAAAGTAAACTCATTGTAGGATAACATTTTTCAAAATTGAAAACTAAAATATTGCGTCCTCCGTACAACTTGACCGATCACGTGATCAATTACTGTATGGAGAACATTAATTTTTTTTTCTGAATTTGCAAAAGTTTGTCTCAACAAGGAGGTTCTATATATTTTTTGTAGTTATTCATTAAATGTTTCTAACTGAACGCTGAAAATGTAGTTCAATGACCCCTTTAGTATGAACGTCGTTTGTCTGAACACCTTGTACATAAATAATAATAATATTATATTATACTATTCATATATATATATATATATATAAAGTGGAGTGCTTGTATGTAAAGAGACTGACAGTATATACCTAGGTATGTCGTATACAGGATTGTTATATAGATATATATAAAACATATCGAGTGCATTCAGTGAACGTATTTTAATAATTTAATAAAGTGTATTTTATTTATATTTGTAACGAGGATGGCTGTGTGTAGTGTGTAGTGTGTAGTGTGTAGTGTGTAGCTATACGAGACAATATTAGCTAGGAAATATATATCAATTATATTCATTATACAGGGTCATAGGGTAGAGGTGTACCTGTACCAAGCGGAAAGGAGGTCACTGTACCCATCCTAAGGAACAATTTTCACTACGGGACCAACTCTGAATTCGATTAAAAAAATCAGCTGTTCCATACAAAACGTTGATCGGTCGTCGACAAATTGTATGAAACAGCTGATAATTTTTTTCTCGAACTCAGATAGTGAATGTTGTTCCTTAGGATGTTGTATAGTGACCGCCTTTCGGTTCAGTACATTTCTAGCCGATAACCCTGTTTATTTGCCCCGATATATATATATATATATATATATATATATAGATATATATATAATATTTGTTTGTCTAATTGTAAGCTGATGGTTGCCAAATTAATAATTATATTCAAGAAAAGTATTGAAATTATATATGCTACAATATGGTGCGTCTTTGTTCGACATATACAGAGTTATCGGCTGGGGGTGCACTGAGCCGCAAGGAGGTCACTATACACACTAATGACCAGATTTCACTATTAATATTTACAGATAAACTTTTTGTAAGAGACAACTGATACATTCTCTATTCCAAGATTGGTCTGTTAATGAAATTTGATCGTAATGACTAGTATAGTCACCTCCTTTCGGCTCAGTATACCCCTAGCCGACAACACTGTATATACTTCAATATTCATTTTGATATCTTACTGTTTAAATATCTAATTAAATCGTGTTTTTTTTGTAATCATAAATGTGTGAGAGTTCCTCTACTAGAATATATATAAAATAGTGTAAGTGTATGTTAGTGTACAGGGTTACTAGCTACTGTTGAGCAACCTCTATAAACTTTGGTACACTCGTATTGAGACTAAGCAAGTTTTGTTCTAATTCTCAATATTCAGTGAAAAGAAACGTTGTTGATATTTGTTCTCTGTAACAATCAGCTAGATATTGATCATCATCCACAGTTTTCCTTATCTTACTGTTTTGTGTAGGTCTCTCTCACAAGATGCCATCTGTCTCACTCACCACTCCCTCACCATTCCCTCACCACTTCCTCACCACTCTCTCACCACTCCTTCACCATTCACTCACCACTCCCTCATTACTCTCACCACTATCTCACCACTCCCTTACCACTCCCTCACCACTCTCTCACCACTCCCTCACCATTCACTCACCACTCCCTCACCACTCCCTCACCACTCCCTCACCACTCTCTCACCTGAACTCTCTCACCTGAACTTCACCGTCGTACATCAGTAGTCAGGCAGACCTACATATTGCATACAACTAATATAACAACTTTAAAATGTTACATTTGATTTATACTAATTATTTTGACTCAAACCCGACTCACTGGAGTGAGTACTAGAGTGTGTACTAGAGTGTGTAGGAGCGAGTACTTATGTTAACTTATATCGTAAGTAAAGGTTTAATAAAAGGCATTTTTCTAATCGATCCAACTACGAGTACATTAAAAATTATTTAAAAAACCGAAAAATTGAGAATATCCTTCTTTTAAGAAATTAGTAAAAAATGTATGACGCAATATTTGGCAAATTTTTTAGGAAACTTTGTTATTTTTTTTCTCAATTTTTCAGTCGTCTCAATAAATGACTTAGTTGGTGTAAATGCACTCAGCGGTAGCAAGTAACCCTGTACAAGGGTCGCGTGCGATGCCTCGTCCCACTGTATACTACTATGGACTGTTTATTTACATACATTCGTACAGGGTTATGGTTAGGGGTGTATCGAGTTGCCGAAGGGAGGTAACCATCCCAAAAAAACATTATTTACTACTGAACCAACCCGGAAACCGCGGAAAAAAAACAGCAGTTTTTTTTTCGATTTCTAGATTGAAAGTTGTTCCTTAGGATGAGTTTAGTGACTCCCTTTCGACTTGGTACTCTAGCCGTGGGCAAAATTAAAATATATGTACGTATATGTGAACCAGTGCGAGGATCTCTCTCTACTCGCAGTCCAATGGCTCGAGTCGCTCTCACAGTTCACATTTACAGATTTAGTTCATTGAAGGAGTTGATAGATATACAGTGGTACAAATATACAAAATGAATCCTAAAATCATATCCTAAAACTCATTTTCAATGAACACTGTATCGCTCTAATGTCTTTTTGACTCTAAATGAATTTGACAAATGCGTATTTTATTTTATACATTGCGTTTTACTGTGATGGAATTTCAAAATGAACTTTATGCGTTAGAAGCAATGAATGATAAACAAGTGAATTCACAGTATCGCTCTTATGTGTTCGTAACTTGATACGGGAACGTGCGAGTGAAATAGATAACTAGTCCAGTCAGCCGGGCTCGTGTCTTCTCTGTCGGCAGCGTCCGGCTCGGCTCAGCGTTTCGTTTCGTTAGCGTCGCGTCGGTCGCGTCGGTCGCGTCGCGGTGAACGACGCGAACTAAACATACGTTTGTATCGTTACTGAACTAGTGAAGGATGAACTAAACACAACTGGACTAGTTCAACTCAATGATTCCTTCGCGAACTACACCTGACTATATTACACCCCCGGTCAATAACCTTGTAATACGTACGTAGGTATCTAGTAAATTACTCGATTTTATACAAAATAAAAATATTTAAAAATTATTGAGAAACGAAAATATATTTGTGTATGAAACGCGTATGAATTATGAATAGTTAGTAAGTTTCAAAATTTTCTAACGAATTATATTTTTTTTTAAATATTAGTCATTATTATGTATGTATAATTGCTCAGTACATTTGTATGTATATGTGTATTATTTGGAATTGAATTTTTTTTGTAATAAATAAGTAATAATTGTATCGTCAATTATGTTAAATGATATGTTATTATGATTGCTGTGAGTTCGTACTCGTACTGGGAACAAACAATGTTTACTGACATACTGCACGAGTGATTTATACTGAACTTGAATCATACAAAATTGTTTCGTTTTGAACTTCTTATATTTTGGAAAATAGCATTAAAATAATATTACTTTATGCATCGCGATTAGCTTCGAAAATAGTAATACTTTCGAGCGAGCGCTTGAACAGTCAACATCTCTTGTTGACTGTTCAGGCTAAGGCGAAACACGTGTCGAGGAAGTCGGATACTGAGAGAAAGAGAAATACTAAGGTGAGGTGTGGCGGTGGTGAGGAGGAACCACACCAAAAAAACAAAAATATTTTTCGACCTTTTCACGCTAACATCAAGACGAGGCGGAAAAACACTAGGTATTCTTTATATACCATCAGATAACGAGATCGGTGGACTGAATATAAATTTATTTTCCTGTCATGTTTTTTTTGTTTATTTAGTTTATTATATTTTAATTTCATTTTATTAATTATGCGCATTTTAAACTTTAACTATAACTTGTGCGTAAATTTCCCGCTAAGCTCACTACTGAGCCATCTTATAAATTATTAGACGTCCTGTGCTGGACATATTGTTACTAAAACAATAGGTACATCTAAAATACTTTTTCTTTTGCGAAACTAGTAATGAATATTTCCAGTGAGCTGTGTCTCGTCTGGTAGTTTGTATGTCCAGGGCTCGAATGAATTGATCAATCTCTATTTTAATAACCAACTGTGACGTAATTTAATTTTTTTTAGAAAGCTTTTCATCCAAACCTCTAATTTTGTACTTCCATTATATCCGTCGGTTATGATTTATTGAAATATATATATATATATATACGGCATTTCGGTGGGTGTTCGCCGCTGGAGGAGGGGAGGGGAGGGGAGGGCACTGCGCTAGCGTTCTGCGACGAAAACTTAAATTAAATTTGATATTTTGTAAAATTTCTGTGACATAATATACGTTGTTGAATATAAAATAAACAATGAAGATATGTTAAAAAAATGTTTGCAATCTTCTTCTATAAAGATGAGAAGCTCGATGTGAGACAGGGTCATATTATATACCTGTTAGGTTATTTAATAATGTTATTTTTTACGTTATTAATAATCAAGTAATAATATAATATAATAGCAATAATAGTGCTATTATAGAGTATAGTATATAGTATGTGAGGTGCGTGCGTCTTGTATTCCTATTACATTAAGTAGGTATATATGTTGTATGTGTAAGAGGTGTCGCGCGACAACGCTCGCGACACCGCGACAGTGTCGCGCGACTGTTTGTTTATTATCAATATATTTTATTAAACAGTGTATTGTGTTTTTTTTTGTAGCTAACAGGCTTGCGCTTGACCGCAACTCGTCTGATGTAAAGCGACGATGCGGTCTAGGATGTGGCACGTTTGCCTAGAAGAAACCTGCTCACTCGCGATTTGAAAAGACCGAGATTATATATCGGGAAATAGAAGACACGGCAGTGATTTCCACATCCTGGCAGTTCGCACAATAAAAGTCGACGCAAAGCGTTTAGTGCGTGTCCGTGGAATTTCTACCATATAACGGTGGCGTCTTGCAGTATCTCTACTTGTCCGAATGTAGAAAGGGGATGCTGGAATTAATTTGTGTAATTCCAAGTCACACTGCCCGAAATGTATCCGATAAATTATGTTTTATTGATTACTAGCTTACCGGGCGAACCTTGTACCGCCTAACAGTCGATTCTTATTTTTTTTTAAATACTGTAATAGTGCTATACGGTACGCCGCGTCAGCAAATATTGACATTAATATTTATACGATACTAACGTCACTCAATTGTTTCACCTCCCCGGAACCTCTCCACTAACACTTACACTTTATGGTATGGTATTAAAGTTTGAATTGACTTAAAAGCATTATTATGAATCGATTGTATGGGAGTATAGAAAAGTGTTGTTTTTAGACCTTATCAGGCAACTATTAAAATTTTTCTCTCCGAAATTGTTTAGGTACGAGGAAGGTTCCTTGTACTTCAAAGAATGTTATAAATAAAAAAAAAAATTGCAAATTCGGTTCAGCTGCTCTGCAGATTCATTTTTATATGACAGACTCGCTGCGCGCCGCGGTTTTACTCGTTGTGGATATTTGATGATCCCATACAACTACAGTTTACGAGATACAAAGTATTCTATGTGTTAATCCAGGGTAAAAGCTATCTTCGTGCCAAAATTTAGCCGTTTGACCGTAAAGGAGGAACAAACAATCGCACACATACAAACTTTCCCCTTTATAATATTAGTGTGATCCTACTCGTACCTACTTATGTTTCGTTGATAATACTCACTCGTATGTGTACTCGCCGTCAATATCTTATCATCCCGTATCAACACTTCATTTTTTAGTATTCAAAGTGCCTACATTCGTGTCAATTTTCATCCATTTGTGTTCAGCCGTTTGAGAGAGTAACAAACATACATACAAATTTTAATGTTTATCATATAAGTAAGAATTATAAACGAGGTTATAAGTTCTCAACCTATAGCATCATATGTAGGTATCCTGTCTAGGATTTCGAACGATCTCTGAAGTTTAGCAACGTTCTGCAATCAGCGAATTAGTGGTATTTACAACAGAGAGCTATACGAGTAGCACTAGCTGTGGTACTGTGTGGGATGACGTGTCAGATTGTTGATTCCGGTTGTTCGTGTTGGGATAACAATCTTAGGCGAAGTCAAACTCCTTCGGGTGAACAACTAGGCTGACACCAGGGCGAAGCACTCCGTCTAAGAGATGATGACGGAGAGTATACTATTGTGTGAGTATATTACGAGTAAAACACTAAAGAGACCTATGTATTACATATAAGCGATACTTATTCCCCTGTCAGTGGCAGGTACTTCTTAGTTACGTACTTGGTAAAGAAAGAAAATGTTTACTAAGGCACATCAGACACTACAACAATAGTAACAAATGATACGTCATATATTTTCATCTCACCATGTCGGAAAGAGTGTTTTTGCTAATCGATATCTGAGTGCAAAAGCCGTTTTTATCCGCTAGAGGATAAAGTAAATTTGAATTTACAAAATCGTGTGCACTAAGTTTGTAAATTAAAAACCTCATTCAACCTATTTACTTCTACTTCTATGGTGCCGAATTGATCATACAAACTTTTTTTTAAAAACTCAGACTCGGAACCTTTTTGCTGTTGTCACGTAGTACGTCTATTAATTCGTGACGTAGATAGGTATATATATATATTATATTAAAAATAAAGCGACGTCTATAGGTAGCTAGGTACATTGTCATAAGTAGATGCGTTCCATTCGACGGTCGTCGACACACCGCCCCGAGCCACTGATGCTAGTGCATGTCCTTAAAATCTACACTATAATTAAGGAGAAATAACAGTATTTCGTAATATTTTTAAGTACTATTGTTGCTAAAGTGAGGATTTTACCCTTTAATTAGGTAAGTGGCATTCTAATTATTTTCAAAAGTGTGTAATCGTGTTTCCCAATCTGATTGAACGGCCACGGCGACACATCTACTTACTGGTACCTACCTCTGTGTCTTCGCCGTGGGTGCTCAATCGTTTGGTACTGTTGCTAACGCCGCCAATATGGCATATTCCAGGGTCCAAGGTTCAGGCAGAACCTCACCTTCTTATCTTGAAGAAATCGGACGCCATTGTTCTCCCTCGGCTTGGCCACTCGACGCCCTGAGCGGAGGAACGTGCCGATCTTCCTATTTCTCACCTGGTCTTCAAACCTAGACACGGTTCTAGTCGGATAAGCTGGAATAGCGCGGTGCCGAACTGAAGGGCATCCCGCGCCCAGAGGAGTACCACTCTCGCGACAAGGAAAATAATAAGCAATAGTAACTTCATCCCTGATTTCTTTTTCTTCCTCTCTCTAAATTAACTTCATAGCTTTCTTTTACCTACTTAATTTACCTTCGTCCTCTCAAATTTAATTTCAATCTAATTACTGTAATAAACAATATATAGTGTCATTCTTGCAGTTTACATTATACCTACACACTAGACAGACAGGACTAACCTCAAACAATAACCCTTTAATAAAAAAAACGTGACATTGTAAGTACTTTTTTTTTTAAATTAGTTTTGCGCACCATTATCTTTTCACGTCTAATTGTTAAAACCTTACGTAAAAACAAGTGAAAAAACTAAAATGAGTCATTTTAATATTTGATTTTTCGTTTGTATCATTTCCTCGCTGAGGTGGGATGAAAAGTTACTTGTTGCACTCGAGTGCAAAGATTTTTCACTTTGTGCTCTTTTAATTCCCTCGCTAACGATCAGGATTCTATTTTTTTAGAATCCTTCGCTTGCTCGGTCATCAAAAGTGAGCACGCGGTTAAAAATCAACTTTGCACTCTTGTATAACAAATGACTATATTGTCACTATCAAAGGTAGTAAGTAGTAGCGACATCTATTTATAGATGTCTCTACCACAGCGATCCGCTGCTGTAAGGCACTGCACATAATTACAGTTGAAAAAACAAGTCTTAAATATTAACTAGCTTGTTATGTATAAAAGCTACTAACTATAACTTTAGAATAGCTAACAATCGCTAAATAGTGAAATTTGACAATAAATGATCTGAACCTACTGCGGACCTTGTTGCCGAAAGTACCCGGAGTTTCATAATTTGGTGACCGTTAAGCCGTTTTGGGAAACAAACAATATTTTTGGTGACCGTCTCAATTATAAATACCCGTGGAAAAGTAGGACGAACAAACGAACGAAACGCTTTCGAAATTAGGTATAATAATTATGCGTAGAAATTATAAAGACAGTTACGAGTACTTCAGAGGATTCAACGTGAC
Organism: Ligdia adustata; assembly: GCA_947049295.1. Classification (NCBI taxonomy): domain Eukaryota; kingdom Metazoa; phylum Arthropoda; class Insecta; order Lepidoptera; family Geometridae; genus Ligdia; species Ligdia adustata. Next base: position 15,113,272 of record OX346219.1, on the reverse strand, counting down.
GTTTAGGTACTCAGTTAATAAGAATATACAAGTAGGTATTAAATGATAAAGTCGGTCGGTTACAAGCTACAGTAATGAGGTAGGTACGAGCCGAGCTCGGTAGAGGAGCCTCGGCCGCGCTAACTTGATATTCACTTGAAGTCCATTGCCGAACAAAAAGTGTAACCTTTGTCCCGGCTCATAATTAACATAATAAATGAACTGAGCTACAGAATTAACTGAGCCTGAGTGCGATTTAATAAGAACACGGACACTAATCTAATAAACGCCATCTTGGAGTAAAAATGTCGAGTGACCTGACCTAGCTTGGTAGGCAGGGACCTACTCTGTCCATAGAGCGAGGATATCATAGACAGGACGAGGAACATTTCATGAGTAGGTTATACCTTTATTGAACTAGAGTAGTTAAGTATATCTCGCGCCTTTGGCAGCATTATAAAGGATTTATCGATAGGAACTGTTTATTCTATTCTATTCTATCTTTATGGCCGATGCGATAAGGCTGCAATTATATAAAAATACCATCAACACCAAATGTTTATTGTCAACGATTGACAAGCAGGCAACATTACACATTATTAAGAAGTATTTATTGATGATTTACATTTCTATATAATAATTGGAGTTAAAATCATTGTAAGTACCATACTCGTATAGTCAATGATTTAGCACTTGTTTGTATCATTCCTCTAACAGACCGGTCCACGGTTAGATCTTCGTCCGCTCTATTACACATCTATTTATCTCTATTTCAGAGAACTCTCAACTCACTGTATTACGCCGCTGTTAATCTAAAATGTCGTTAGTTTTCTGACTAATTACTGAAATAATATTTTTAATTACATAAACAACTTATTCCTAGTTTAAAATTCAAGAATGATATAAAAACTATACTTATACCCCAATGCACAGCAGCTCGGTAAACACAATACGCATTAATAGGATAGGTATGATTGCATTCTATTACGTCCCACCATCTCTGTATGCAGTTGGTAGAGGAATATAGCTTAACCTGTATACGTTCAAATAACATTATACCCTACGATAGAGAAACATAATTAGAACCGCGGAACCTCGTCTGAAACAGTGTGTGAAAGTACCGCACCGCGCGGGTCCGAATGGACGCTCTCATTTGAATAGGCTTCGGGCTTCGAGTGGCGGGTGCGTGTTGTATGATGCTAATGTGCGTCGGACAACGGTCGCGGGACACGCTGCCCGCTGTCCCGCGACACGCCCTTAGAGTTAAGCTTCGTACACATTACGCTGCGCTCGTTTCGCGCTCGTAATCGTCACAATATCTTGCGATGTTTGTTTGTTAGTGGTCATTCTCCTAAACTAATTTATGGAACAACTTAATGAGTTGCAATTGTATTCGTTGATATTTCCAGATGTGATTATTGAGGTGATTATTGATCCCCGATATGATAGAAGGCACTAACAACCCGCTCGCTGGACCGAATGGATAAATAAATACATAAAATAATAAATAACGTTCACACGCAATGTTCCTACTGGGATCAGATACCTATATAAACAATACCAGAATAAATTGCACCTGTACAAAGTAGAAGTTGTCTCTGTCAAGGCTGTCACTACCTAATTAAGGATAGTCGTTCAGGTTTTTAAGTATGACTGCCTTGGTTTGTGGTGTCCTATAGGGCCATTGACCTAATGATTTTGTTATAATTGCGTGCGAACACTGTGACTAGTCGCTAGATGTCAAGAAAGAATGTTGATGAATCGTTAAACAATTGAAATTTTGAGATAGTGTGTCCTACGCTTTACACTACCCCACACCCGAGGATAGGATTCACACCAACTGCTACATCTGTTTGAAGGCAACAGCGACGACTGATTGAAAACCTTCAATCAGTATAACACATCCAGTTTTTTACATAATGGTTTAAACTCTTTGCATCCTATCAAAATCATTGCAACTAAATTTAGTAGTTAACGATAATGAAACAAAACTTTAACTCCCATAGGAATAGCATAAACACTAGACTAGTGTTTCAGACTAAACATGCTCCATCTAGGGCTACAGTATCGCTGACTTCCGTGGTCGTGCGAACTTGTGGTTAAATGCCTAGCTGTTTAGTATAATAAAAAAAAAACTAGACATACCATTAGTATTTGAACTGGATAGATAAAGAGGCAAGTTCACTCCAATAAATACACGTGTGGGAGAGAGACTAATACATCAAATAATAAATATTAAATACAGTATGTGTGTCTGTCGGGGCGGGGGCGGTGGCGGGGGCGGTGGGGAGGAGGGGCGCACTCTCGTGGATTACTTCTCATATCTATTTCTCAGGCGTGTGTAAAAACCTGGCTGTATTTATGTGTTTGAACGTCTGCGTGATTTAGGACGTAATCTCGCTTCCCATGTAGGTACTTCACTACGAGCTACTCGTCCCAGCCTAGTGTAGGAACTTGTTGGTGTTCTGTATCGACACTACCTACATACAATACTAATTAAGTACCTCTTTCTTTTACGGAAATAGAAACTATTTTAAAGAAACAACCTACATTTGGTCAGCGTAGTGGTTGACTATCAACTTTGCAAGTAACTCGACAAGAAAAACTACACAATAATGGATGTTCAAAAGAAGTTGCTAGCGCCTAAAACATGACAATAATGAAATTCCATACAGTTTTGTTGGCGGTTATTAAAGTAGACCAGACCACATTAAGTACATACTCGTAGCATATTTGAGTAAAGACATTTTAACAAACTCTGCGTAATTCGAATCCAGGCGAAATAACTCTGAATGCGGCTGCTGAGCTATTCCGCCTGGTATTCGTAGAATCGACTGTCTTAGACAAGCTTTACACTGTAGAGGCTATATACATCACAAGACGAGCTAGTGAGTGCACATCAGTAAACCTGCAAGGAAGGTAGTCTGAGATTACGTGAGATGTGCAGCGGTGACAGTGAGAGGCAGGCAGGTCGGTGACGTGGTGCATGCTCGCCTCGCTCCGCAAATACATCCGCCTGAATCGGCTTCGAGTCAACACACGCGATACTAGAACACTTTACATATATACAGCATATATACTAGGTATATAACACGTATGTGCCAGAGCTCAGTTAGCAAGGATATCTACTGAAGCACATTTATATAGAATATATATAAGTTAATATATAATGCAGTTCAGCTGAGCCGCGTCTTTAATAAAAATGCGGAAATATGCACTAACGAATAGTTTACAAAAAACTAGCATTTAATAACACAATTCAAATTAACTATTTACGCGTTTTTGTAGACGCAGCTCTCAGTTAGTTATACAATTATTTTAATAATCTGTTATAATTACATTAAAACAACACAGGGGAAACTAAACTAAACATCTTCCACCTTCAAGGTAACTTCTTATAGTTCTTAGGTAATCGGCCGGCAATTGTATTATTTAGTACGCAGAGTAGGGGTACGAGTATAGGCACGCCTAGAGATGTTTCTAATTGAGTTATGCCAAATAATATTTTCTCGGTTACAGTTTCGTAATATTTTTGTCAACACTGGTATAATGTATAATTCCCAGCGCGTGTGTGAGCTCTATAAAGGCAACCGGGTGTTCGACTCGACGCGGAGTTTCATCTGCAAAACTGCTATAAAAAGGAACGAATCTGATGCAATTTTGTTATTTCCATAAAGCAGCACCTGTCCTCCCCCCGGACCCCGCACCACCTGCCCCGTGCGATATCCCGTATATATCGCCGCAGCAAAGTTCAGAGCAAGCGAATAAAATTTTAAAACTATATTTACGGTCGGCGCGCAATAAACCGAGCGCAAACAAAGTCGCCGTGAGCTCGATGAGCTCGCGGTAATGTCTCCCTGCGACTCTGCTCATTGTAAACGAGCGAAGTTTTTCTATTTCCTGCGTTTTGAGCCGCGCCTTACCCCACTGGGTGGGGTCCCCCGGCCGCCGCGCGACCCGATGATGAATAGTAACATCACCTGTCTTGGAAGCTTGTGCCGTAGCCGCAAACTTTTTGTCCGTCGAGTTCCGGGTAAGCGATTACGAATGGGCGAGGAATAAAAAGTTGTGTTTATGGTAAAAAGGTGGGAAAGATACGTCCTTCAGGTACGCACGACCTGCTTCCCCGCTCGGAGGATCACTGTGCATAGCTTATGTGTTTTCACACATATTTGTGTGTTAGTTTATGCGTGTTTTGGCAACAGCTGCGTGACTTGGGTTGGGTATAAGTATAGGTAGCTAGGTGAATGGGAATCATTTAATAATTAAGTACATGATTCTTATGACAAAGATAAATTCAAATTATAATTTCGAGTGCAAGTAACGAACCTAAACTAGTCAGCAGCTTTCCTTCAGCGGCGGTCTCATGTGTCAAATCGCTCTCACTAAAGTGCAAGGGCGAGTCTTTTCAAACTATGCTTATTAAGGATTATGTATAATACGACAAAAACTGACTTATTTACTATCGAGGTAAGTAAATAAATAATCTTGTACGTCTGATATTAATTTCAAACTAAAAGTAGCTCTTTCAGCAGACTCATCAAATAAGGTGTAATAAACAACAATAGTATCGAATGGTAGCACAAAGCGGCCCGATATAGTGTCGACCAACAGTAAATAAACACCGCCCCTGGAGTGTCCCAGCAGGGAGCGCCGCCTCGCTCCGCGCTCCACACAAACAACCACTGACGATAGCCCTGGATAGGATAGCCATGGTTAAAATTATACGAATATGTTTGAATGAGTTTTGAATCATACCAAACCAGGGAATATTCCCATTTGGCCCAGGATCTAACCTCATCAATGGCCCCACAGCAATGGGGCTGATGTGAATAAAATATTTCGATCTGCCCCATTGAAATTAAAAGAAATTGAAAGTGTTTCTTAGCTTGAATGTTATCAATGAGTATTTACAATTAATTCTGTATCTTATAGATGTTACCTACGTATAATAATTAGTGGAGCAAAATTCGGACAGTAATATAATCTACTTTTTGTATGGAACAGTTGATTTATTATCTCGAATTCAGAGTTGGTCCCATAGTACAGGTTGTTCCTTAGGATGAGAATAGTGACCCCCTTTCGGCTTAGTACACCCCTAACCGATTACCCTGTATTACAATAAGCATTTAAATACTGCACTGTTACTTCTATGAAATCGATTGGTTTTCTACTTACAACAACAATACAATACAATAGGTATATATATCTCTATTGTACACCACAAACAAAAATACTGCAAAATATATTATAAACAAAACATGAGTAGTACATTGGGCGGCCTTATCGCCACCACAACGACATCTAATACACTCGTACGTTTCGATAAATTACGAGACGTGAGTGAAAGCGATACGTCTCGTAAAACACGTGATATATTGTCACTGTAGAGATAGACAATGTTGAGCGGATTACTGCGGACCGATTATAATCGCTCGCGCTGCTGAAACAGATAGCAGAATATACGAGAGTATAAGCAGATACTATGTGATTGGCGCCCGAGTCTACAATATATAGGATTTCTATATTCACAAGCGCTACATCCTAGATCGCATCCTTGCTTCACATTAGGTGAGTTGTCAAGCGCAAGCCTATCGACTATATAAAAATATATCCCTTCCTCCTCACGCGGGAAGCTTATCACTCATTAAATCATTATTGATTTACTATTGATCACCAATAGCTTCGAAGATATGTCATGCGGTAGAGTAAGTCATACATAATACGACTATTTACAGAGAGCACTGTGCCCAGCGGTGGGACCTCGTAGGTAGGATATGTATGTCGGTACAACAACCACATTTAAGTATTTCTAAAATCTAGTTCATAAACTCTTTCTAGTTGCGATACTTTCGTTAGCGCCTTATTCTTAAAACTATAACTTAACTCTTGTCTATATAGTATACTGAAACTTAGCAGTAACAATAAAAAAAGCTAGAACAGAAATCACAGGTTTGATTTTCAAGCTCAGCTGCTGTCAAACATAGATCGCAAACAGTTTTTAAATTGTTGTTCAGAAAACATAAAAACCAATTATCATAAACATTAATCCCTGGATGAAACTGATCATGAACCGTACAATCTACTTGTGTAATTAATGTCGTTTTTAAAGTCTCGTAGTTATAATATAAAGCATGATCTCGTTCGTTTGATATGAATGCTGGTTTATATGAATACCGTTAATTAACAGCATAACTAACCGTCATAAACAATAATTGCCTCATAAAATGTTAATGATGAACTATCTTGATAACACGCTTATTAATGTACCTACATTTTTGCAGTAGAGTCATGTACTTGCCGGGGAAGTGTATTGCTATGTTTGATAAAAGTAATGAAACAAAATGTTGTATAGGTACCAGACCAGACGTTAGACCGGACGGTAGTGTGTTTGAGACGTTACGATGTATATAATTTAAAATAGGTGCACAGCATTTATTTAATGTTATAAACACTATAAAGTAACTCTAGTAACCTTAAGGTATTATTAACGCAAAAATACTCTATTTATTATACCTGAAAGGAAGAGAAGTTAATCTTATTTAATAACATGGAAACAGCGAATTCACCCGCGTAACTTCCCAGAAGCTAGGTATGAAATCTGTGCCACATCAATAGCTAATTAAAATCCGGTTCAAAAGTGAGTTTTGGGAACAAGGTTCGTGAGTCTCTCAGGCCGCGTCTTACAGCCATTATCCTTCGAGACAACCTCGACAGGGCTCCTCAAACAAGACCGCCCGCTGACTCGCTGCTCGCCGCCCGCCCGCCCTGTCGCCCGGGGCGCCCGGGGCGCGCATGCTGGCCAGAGTTACTTAACCCTTATTCACGATACAAAGGAAATATATTATTAGGTGCCGATACTTATTGTCTTAGAAGAAAGACAATTTGCATGGATTGGATTTAATAGGCAACTAAGTACGACTTGACATAATTATTATTTGCTCTACAACAACTACTTAACTCAAAAAAAAACTTACTCAAATATTCGGTTGGTGCGACGGTAAAACTATATATTTTTATTATATTATGTGCAACTTAAATGATCACTTTGAAAAATAAAACAGTAGTTTTTGAACGCACGTGTTTATCAGTCCAATATTCAAAATGGATTCAACCCTTCACCCGTTCAGTTTAATTTGCAAGACAAACATGTCGCGCTACAGTGTGTTGTCTGTGACGCGCGTCATTTTTCTCCGTCGTCTCTGCACATACTGTAGCATGCTTACACATAGTCCGAGGATCATAGTTCTGACACTTTATCTGTGTACACACTACGACGGTAATTCGTGATCCCCATGCGAACACTGTGCATACAACACATACCTACCAGTCTCCATTCAGTGTATGACTTGACGCAGATGATTTTCTGTTGCTAGAAAGGTTTACCGGTGGATAGCTGTCAGTATACATATTTTTAGACCATCTAATGTTAAAAAAATTGCGCTTTTGTCTTCAATACAAAAAGTTTGTACTGGATTTGAAAAACAAATCCTGATAACAACCATACTCGCCTATAATAATCTTTACCAATCGCAAATATTGATTTATTTTTATTATTTCTGCTTTTAATATTTACAAATTTTGACTTCATCACTGCATTCATTGACAGCATCTGGATGCATTTAGGTCAGCTACTACAACAACTACATGACAGCTTATTAATTTTCTTCATCAACTCTAAACTTATATATAAATGTTAAACACCGAGTGCAATGTTTACTCTAGTTATTCACAAGTATATTGGACCCCCCGTTGGAGTCGGTAGGCGGCAGTAAGGCCTGGTCCACACGGGACTCCGCGAGTATTAGGTTTGGGTCCACACGAGCGTTCTGTAAACAGTTTATGCAAAACGCGGAATTGAATAAAGGGAAGGAAGTATAGTGGCTCGTAGCCGATCCTTGTTACACTTATACGAACAACGATTATACAGCAGCTGATGTTCAATTGACAACATATCAAATTTTTAACCCCACATTTTTCTTGCCTACGATAATGAAAAGACAAATGAAAAATAACTTACTCCTTTGTTTTATTTTATTCAGAACGTAATAATTACGTTCTTAGAGATTTTTGAAAATATAAGAAAAGTTCAGCTTAATGTTATTCTCATCAGAAGCTCGTAACAAAATGATGTCATTAATTTTCTGTATTTTTGTTGTTTGTTTTGGTACGGTTCACAGATGACAGTTACAACAATATTTTTTATTAGTGCAACTGACGGTCTTAGCATAAATACGAGTTTTTTTTCATATGATCAGACTTTTATCCGTGTAATTTACAAAAGATCTTTTGTAAATTACACGGATAAAAGTGGATAAAGATCTGGTATTTTTAGTATGAATATTATTTCGAAATATTTTACGAATTTTATTAACTTTCCAAAAATGAAATGTTGTCAGAATTTCAAAAGCTAAAGTCCCAGGCTCAATATTAATGATATATATTTTGTAATGATTTTGCTAGATGTGTAAACTGGCACGGAAACTACTGACTTTAATGACACCCTTATTTACAGTCAGTATGGTTCTCATCATACTGTTACTTATATCTGTGAAATCTGATTCTGAAGTTGCTCAGACTCCATTCAGCTGTAAAACTTTAGTTAGAATATTATTGCCTCTTATACCATCTTAAACTATCACTTCGTTCAAACTTCTCGTTCTCCAAGTGTTTGAGTAGCGCTCACCAGCGATAATTAGTACAATTAACCAACTTTTAAACCTGGAAATGTATTTAACAAAATATTAACTTTCAATTCTGGCAATTCTGGTGACACTCAAGCTACCTCTCGATTTTTAACGCCCGACGAAAAGCGATGTTATATGTGTGTAGTAAACACAAAGATGTCAAAATTTATATCATCGTATGTATATTATAGTTCCCGAACGGATGAACCGATTTACACTATGTTTTTTTTTTGACTGGTAAACTAGTCAGAAGAGTTTTTAGCTTTGTTTAATGTAAACTGATCCAAGATGATCGCAACTACAAAATGATGTATTCCCTTTTTGTTCATTTAGGGTCCGGAGTTTTTTAAATGTTCAGTATAACATATTCTACAATACTTTGAACAAAGACAAATCACATTGTACGTAAGTAAAATATGGCACAACACTGGGAGTAGTATCTGTTCGGTGTGAGAGAGTGTGCGATCCGACGACAAGTGATGGGATAACGTCAAGATATCGTTATTATATACACGTTTTGTTATTCAGCTAGTTCGTAGTTCGACGGAGGCGGAACGATAACAGCTGAATATCAATCATACTTCTTTCTGCGATGTGTCGTGTGTTTACAGACTTCACTTGCGAGACATACAGCCTACAAGACATATGACCTGCCAGACATACATTTCTGTATTTAGTCATAAATAAACTTTTAACTGAACTTGTATGATTATGTTACTTATGTATGGTATTCTGTGTAGGACACCTGTGTGTAAATGACTATACTTACCCATGTATAGGTTAAGTTTCGTTTAGAACTCACTCAAGTAATTGTTACTCTCCCGAGTTGCTCGCGGAATCGTAAGCAAAGTTTGGAGTTCATTAATTGCAATTAAATTTAAAATACCCATCCCGGGACAGAGCGCGGTGGGGTTTTATATAGTGCTTATAGTTGTGTACCACGACACAAAGAAAATTAAATTGGTTTATTGCTATTCATTGTTTGTTGCCTAATTTTAAATTGGTAAGTTAGATAGCAGCTTGGATAGTTTTAGTAAATAGGATTTTTTAGGAACAATGTGTTTTGTTTGAGATATATAATTGCAAAAATGTCATTAAATTGTTTTCAAACAATATTGGTTTAGTACGAGTAGTTCATTTGGTTCATACAGAATCAATGTCTGTCATTCTTTTTATAATTATAATATATAATTATTTTTAATAATAAGTATTAGAGAACAATCTGGGCACATTGTTATTCCGTTTTTTACCTTTTCCTCAAGTGTGGCCTATTTGTTCAAACACGAGCAATTTGTTATTTTATATTATTGTGACGATTGCATTACAGTTTTTACATTTTTGTTTAATTTATTAGCAGCGAATGTAAAGTAAGGATAAAGAATAGGATAATGAAAAATAAGAATGTATAAAATAACCTTTTTTAGGATTGATATAATATAATGTATATGTATACGATTAATTATTACTAATTTTATATTATTAAAGCTTTATACGATAGAGATGTGGTATCACTAAACGTAGTAGGTATTTAATAAATTTAACAGCCACAGAAGCAATATACCTCATCTCAAATGTCTAGTAAAGCCTTGTTCATACAATAAAGTTCACTGTACAGTAAACTGTCAGTTTACTGTACAGTAAACAGTGTGATTTAATTTATAGCTATTTTCTCAAAAAGGAGACAAACCTACTACGATGCTATTTTCTAACAGATTACAACAATTTAGTTATTTACTGAAAACCACTCGTTAATTACATATCTTTGAATAAGATTGCTACACATAAAATTCTCTAGAAATCATCCTTAAATTAGAAAAGAAAAGGTTGTGATATAAGCTTACTCTCGCATCAAGAATAATATTTCCTGTTACATACATTCCGTACGAACGCATAACTATGTGCTCAAACATAATGTCAACTGTCACTGACAACTGTCTTTATGTATGCCATGACAGTGATGGTAAAGAGAACTGTACTATTCACATTTTTGTGTAAACCGGCCTTTATCCCGTCCCGTCCCGTCCCGTCAGTGTCGAGGCGAGTGCGAGAGCCGAGCGCCTACAATTAGCATTTAGATTAAACAAATAAACGATATCGCGCCGTGACCTGAAACAATTATCCGCTTTATTTATTGTGTAATTATTTTATTTATCGCACGAGACTCTAGCGGGAGGGGAGGGGAGGGGAGGTGAGGACGGCGGGGAGGGGAGGGTGATGAGTGACTTATGGCGCGGATGTGATCGCTTCGCTTCCTGCAATTGATATCACTATTCTTAGTACAGTTTTTTTATGGCTTTTGATATACTATACGAGAACTACTCGTTTACTCGCATTTAGTGATTATTCTGTTTTGTGTATAATAATTAGAATATTTTCCTCCTTAGTAACGCTGGCTATTTGCTGCATCTACTTTTTGCTGACCTTGTTGCAACGAAACTATTACTTGCTAAAATTTCAATAAAACATTAAGATACTTGGAATAAATAAGATCCATATAGTTGGTATACATAGAGCTAATACTTTAGAAATGTAACTAGATCGTGGCCATCAATAATACAATAATTTCACCAACTCGTTGTTTTGATATGAGGACTATTATCATTTTATGAGTACTTACCACTAATGTGTGAATGCTTTGACTATTTATAAGTCTAGGTAGATACTGTAAGATTCAAACCTGCAACAAAATAGCTGAGGTGAACTGTATACGAGTACTAGTGGGCAATGCTAGTAATTTAGGTGCGTAGATTTTACTTTGGCCCGTTTATTTTAACTTCATAGAAGCGCGTCGTCCTGTCTACAAATAGACAATGTATTACTCATTGTTCTATATTTAATTATTTATTTAAATTTGAATTTTGTAGCGATGATGGTCGAGTGGTTAGTGGAATCGATTGCCGTGCAAAAGATACGAGATTCAAACCCACGAAACATGCAAAAAGAGCCTGAGCTAGATGTACGGCGTTATTTAAAATCTGTCGCCAAGCACCTAACGGTGTATTCTGGCAGCCTTCCTTGAGAGCCAGTGTATTCCAGACATATAGATATCCTCCATCTAGGGCTACAGTATCGTTGAATTCCGTGGTCGTGCGAACTTGTAATCAAATGCCTAGCTGTGTACGTAAAAATATATCACAAAAAATTCCAGTACGATGCTATGATAAATATCTCTACATTACGGTAAATTTCGCTTTATCCGTCTACGAAACTGGAGCTAAGTTAAGAGTTACGAACTAAGCATAGTTCATCGGCGTACGTTACCAGTTACGATAGCGGCTATCTGGTAACTAGGGTATTATAACAGTGTATAGAGTGTGAGGAGGTGGGGCGTGTGTTAATTAAGGCATTACGGGCCGCGGGGGACAATCCACTGATATTGATATACGGACCTAATTTAAACTAACCAGCGCAGCGGCCACTGACCGCGCGCGCCAACTCGCTACCGACCTACTCGTACATACTCGTATACAAGCGGTAAATTGACATTTTCTCATCTGCTATATTGCTGATAGCAGATTAATTAACGTACTGCCACTTTCAACCCACTCTATTAAACAATTTAAACTATCTCATATAACTAACTGTAGAAGGAGAACCCTGCTAGCCTGATGGGTACTCTTGGGCATGGGGACTCCTTGTTGTGAACGTAACCTTATAGGGGTCACAATATTTGTGACTTATTATTGCATTATATAATAAAAAGTGTGTTTGACTGATGTATGTATATTATTGTAATATTCATTATTAACGTTTACACGATACATTTAGTACGGTATTAGTTTATTTTTAAATTGACAGCTAAACATCTAGGACACCATTGAATAGTAATTGTCAGTCTCAAGGTATAATAATTTTATATATTTGCTTTTGTTATAAACTATTTATGTTCTAGGACTAAAATGTAATGTAAATTTTCTATGAATTTGCATGTTACACAACTTGTTAACAAAGTAATTCAAATGTTGTCCCCATCTGTCGGGTGACCCGCGCCGGTCACCTCTGTATAGTTTACGAAACAAGATTGATATTTCATATTAAAATACTATTTAGAAGCAAAACAAAACCACGTTGTAATAAGGTTGCGAAGTTTCGTAACTTTTCAGCCCTAACTTCTTGAAGTAAGCTTGTAATATATGCAAAGGCAAAGTTAGTGCTTTCAGTGCAGCAGTTTCATCAAACGGTGTCAGACTAATACTCGAATAAAAATGTTCGTCTTATAACACAGACTTTCTTTGTTTATTTCACGTGGGCAATGACACGAGTATACTGAATATTTGATTGATCTTATTAAAACAACTCGTATGCGTCCTACTGCTGTTTGTGTGCACGGGTCTCTCCAAGGAGCGGCAATTGGTAACGCCTATGAGTAACCACTCGTAGACGTTACCAATTGCGGTTTGGGTATTATTATTCTGTAGAAAAAAAAATATTTATCCCTTTCATTATGCACATATAGGATTTTATTTTATAGTATTATATAATTTTACAAATATGATTTTTAGTATAAATCCAACTATGTACTACAAACTAAAATATTGATCAACAGTAAATAAAAAAAAATGTTATCAGTAATTTTCTGTATAAGCAACTTAAGGGGGCATAGTAACAAGTGCTTAGAAGCGAATCCAAAAAAACCTGCCTGCAAAAACTTTAGACAACTGAATCTTAACGAATTAAAACAAAGGATGTAACTAGACCGGTGTGAAGTTGGCAGCCAAACTCAGCGGCCATATAATGCGACCAAATTAAGAAGGATATTTTTGTGAAGTTAGCGGCCAACGATATTCTAGTCTACTGGGATACTAAGACTACAGAACAAAGAGTAACGAAATACCGTGAAAATAAAAATATATGTTTTGAAATAAATTTGAAAAAAAAAACAGTTGTGCCTTGGACGCCTGTTTTGGACAAACGCGGTATGACATACGGCGTTAGTCCAAAAAAGCCGTCCAAGATACATTTGTTTTTTTTTTTCTAATTTGAAAATGGTAGAAAATAATATTTTCTTTCTACTACTTACAGTACGACTGCCGCGTTGAAATTTCACAGGTATATAGCATGAAGTACAAGCTTTCTTTTGACATACCGCGTTAGTCCAAAACAGCCGTTCAAGGTACATTGGTTTTTTTTCTAATTTGAAAATGGTAGAAAATAATATTGTTTTTCTACTACTTACAGTACGATTGCCGCGTTGAAATTTCACAGGTATATAGCATGAAATACAAGCTTTCTTTTGACATACCGCGTTAGTGCAAAATAAGCGTCCAAGGCACAACTGTTTTTTTTTCAAATTTATTTCAAAACCTATATTTTTATTTTCACGGTATTTCGTTACTCTTTGTTTTGTAGAGCAGCATTAGACTTGTTTAAGCCTGATTAGCTTTAACAAGAAGACGCTTAGTATCCCAGTAGACTAGAATATCGTTGGCCGCTAACTTCACAAAAATATTCTTCTTAATTTGGTCGCATTATATGGCCGCTGAGTTTGGCTGCCAACTTCACACCGGTTGTAACTAGTATAGCCTCTGATAATTTTCATTCAAAATTAATCCAATAACACCTCGCACGTCCAATCCAATCTGTCCATTGGTTAGGCTCTAAAAGGTCACTAACATAAACTCGAAAAACATTACTCTTTTTTGGGTGAAAAAGAGGTTACAACTTTTGTTTACTTTCGTTATGCAGGTAGACTTAAGTTTAGGGATTAAAATATGATTAGAACACAGAGCACTTGCTCTATACAAGTAGGAACTGCAGTGAGAGCGTTGTTCTTTGATCTCCTCTACAATGCTCGTTCATTATTCAGACGCAGTGGCAGCTACACTCTGTTACATATAAACTGGTACAACAATATTAACAGCTCTATTGAACTTGTCGTTCGCGTCAAGAATGATGACGACAACACATTCTAACTTACAAACATTGCTTATGTATGCACATCCTGCTTCAATCTATTTAATCACAGAAAAAAATGAATGCATTCTGCAGCTCACTTTCATCTCCAAAGAGAAAGCAGATATGTAGCGGCAAAAATATACACTGATGGTGCCTTAAATAATTAAATATATTTTAACTAGTGGTAATTATCTCACGTAATCGAACGTGTTTCGGTAAAACAATCAAAACAGGTGACGCCAGCTTAAAATGTTAAATTTTAAGCTGGCGTCAGCATTGTTTGCGAGTCAACTTACGTGCAATGAACTATAGCAGGTATAGTCTGACGCGGGATGTGTGTTGCCTGCTCCTTCTCCTACCTGACCTTATTTTGTTCGATCCCAACATGTACTGTTTACTGGAGTCGTCCATTCACAGCGAGCAGATGTGTAGTAAAGGTTTCAGTTTGGCACATCACTTGTTTTTTGTATGTTTTTCGTTTTATTTGTTATAAAATGTTTGATGCAGATACACGAGCTCTTTAAAAACCATTTTTTTGGTGTTTGTTCTGAGTTTTGACCTTGGAAAATATTTGTATACAAAATGTACAATATTTATACAAGTTAATATAAAAAAATCATTAATTGTAAGTTCCTAGTTCAGGGATCCAGATAACGCCGGGATAACCGCATATAATATGATATTTTATCACTTCGAGTCAAATTCGCTGTCACATTCATTTTGGAAACTTGAAAAATATAATAATTTTATGCGATTTACCTTCTCTAGTCACGAATATTTTGTATGGAAACTTATCAAGTTATAAAAATCCGCTCTTACTTCTTTCTTATTTTACTACTTCTTATTCTATCTTACATATTATACTATCATGTAGAATATATAAAAAATGTTATGAAAAACAATAGAAAGCCATTAGTTTCATCGCAATGGCCAGTAGAAAGATAACAGAGCATTAACCAAGCAAATGCGGACATTGCTAGTAGAGAGAGTGGGGAGTCCCATTTTAAAATAACATAGCCGACAAATATTCACGCAGTGGTAAGTTTAACGACGCTATAACTCAGGTGGGAGGCGGCGCCGGGGGCTCCGACTAGTGCTACGTACAGACAGACAGACACATACGTTAGTGTGTGATATACGTCCGCACTAACTGTGGAGGAAGACGATGGATGATACTGACCGTGTTTGGTAGGATGCGCTATTGTTAGTTACTACAGAGTATTCTAGGAAGTTCTGGTATCATGATGTAGCTAGTAGAGAGCGACAGTATCGCTTTCTATACAAGTATGTATTATTTGCGAAATTTCACGCTATATTTTGCGTTTCCTTTCCTACGGAGTGATGAACGATTTAGATTTAGCTGGTGAACCATTCCTCGTAATAATTTTATTAACTATTGCCTTTATTAACAAAAACAAAAAATATATAGCAGAAAGATCACCTATAGACCATTTAAGATCTACGGATAATCCAAATGCTCCAACCGACCACGAGAGGGCAGTGTACGAGCATGCTCGCCGCGTTGCCACGCTATAATAGTATAATTAATTAATAATTGACACAAATTATTATAATAACATGTACGAAACACTATTTAGTATTCGTGTTGGAAACCAGTTGTCATGAAAATGTTACTAATAATAATTGAGTTGCAGTCAAAAGTCTCTTGTAGAGAACGCAGGAAAGCAGTCTTGTGCCTAATGCCGGCCATCTTTCTCAAGTCATTGTTTTACTTGACAGGTTGAGCGTACACGCATTATCTTGACGTAGTTTCTACGTTTACGTACAAACGTTACCGTATTTATGTAATGGTTTACTCTATATTTGTATATATACATATATATTTGTGTGTTTCATCGAACTAATCAAGATATGTGATTTAAAAACATTACAAACATTGAAATACGAGTAGCTATTCTCGAGCGTGCTCTTGGTGTCATACGAGTAGATAGGTTACTGATGTTGATTTAAATAAATAATGAAATAGTATACAATGTAAGAGCATGCAATATTGTATGTGCGTAATACTAAGCCGTGATACGGACACCGCGCCGGACGTCCGCACTCCGACCCTTACCTGCTCACCACACGTAGCGTTCAACCGCACTACAACGGACGTATCTCTACTTTCTCTCATGTGTGAGAGAAACATACGATGCTGTAGTTACAATTTATATATTGAGATGGATTTTCAAATGTTTTAAAGTGTAATAATGCGTGTATTAGACACTAGCCGCGCCCCGCGGTTTTACCCGCGGTACATATTTGATCATCCCATCTTCAAGTATACGGTACAAAAAATAGCTTATGTGTTAATCCAGGGCGACAAGTCTGTTATTTGAATTGACTCACAATTTCAATTGGATTGTTCAAAAATTGCCTTTTCGACACAGAATAGATCAGATTTCAAATGATAAATTATAATTTGTTTAGTACTAACTGTGGCCTATTCTACGTCAAAAAGGCCATTTTAGCACAATCTAATTGTAATTCTGAGACAATTCAAATATCAGATTTGACCACCAGGGTACGAGTATAAGCTAAATTTGTGCCAAATTTAATTCAATTCCGTGAAGCCGTTCACACGAGTACAAACATTCGCCTCTTTAATATAAGCGTGATAACAAAAACTTTTGTAACTACGCCTTAAGAACTAAGACTAAGTAAGTAAGACTATGTATATTATATTATATTTATCTTTTATATTCTATAACATTTGTCAACATTATTATTAATTGCTATTTAAATGCAAGTAAGTTTTTATGTTTAGTTCCCCGTCTATACTTATGCTTTAGTTTCTCTCCATCCAAAGGTTGCCTGGAAGAGATCGCTATTAGCGATAAGGCCGCCGCTTGTTGCACGTAATCATAAGTTTTATTAAGTCTATTGTATTATTTATATGTGCATACAATAAAGAGTTTTCTATTGTATTCTATTCTTCTAAGTTCTTGTTTTAGCAAATAGGTATATAACTCGTCTGACTAAAATGCCAGCTAACACAAGAATAGTAACCGCAAGTGTGTTAGTCAATAATACATCAGATCTGAATTTAGGATTAGAGGTTAAGTGATCAGGTAATAGCTGTGTGTATAATTGATTTACGGCGGGTGAATTAACTATGAAATCGGGTCGCCATTGTCGGAGGATGAACTGTTCCTTCCCTATTGATGGTTCGTGTATTGTTAGATATCCGCGATCCGAATACCCACTTTATTAGTAAAGGGTTGCTATACGGACAAGCCGTATGCGATTCAAAATGTTAATTTATAATCAGAAATGACTTGTTTCAAAAATGTATGGAGCTTCGGCCAGGACAGTGTACATGATACCATGAATACGTTAGGGACTATTAATATTTAATCTATCAACCAAGTTTATAATTACGTAACTTATCGCAGTGTACAAAATTAATTTCGAATCAATATATTTCCATGTTATTTATTTGATTAAAAAGGTGATTTACGCGTTTTTATTCCGTCAATTTTGAGATTTGTGACGAGTGGTACAATTAAAAGACCAATGTGACCATTGAAGTCAACTTAGGATACATAAATCTTCCAGAGGTGACGTAACTCCACTACAGTTCACAAAATTCAGATATTTCTGTACACAATGAAGGAGGCGACTGATGCATATTTCATTATTCGTAATACACAATATTAAGCACATCGTTAGGGATAGTTAGGTAGACGTACACTCTCCTGGCCGGAAATAAAACAAGTATTTTGTGACGAAGTGTCAGTATATACGACAATTCTAAAACTACACCCAAAAATGTTATTAACATGGTTTGCAGTTGACATGTACTCGTATATCAAGACTTTCCTTAACTTTATTCATTTACAGTCGCGTCATACAATAATGCAACAGAGACGTAAAAGTTGATTGTAAAAAGAAAATTAACTTTGAAAACGAACAGAGTTTAAAACTTTCATATTAAATAATCCCCGCCACTCGTACTTCAGTCATTCATAACTTATATAATTATCTCGTCATTATAAATCTAATCAACATCCCCGTTTAAAAACAAGCTGAAAGGAAACACTAGTAAGACTGAGAACAAACTGAACCCCGAGGGAAGCGAACTAAGTACACACATGAAGCCTTCTAAGCTAGAGTTGATCAAAGTTAGCACTATTTACTCAGCTGGTGGGGGGTGGGGAGGGGAGGTTATCGCGCGATCTGAGCCGCTGATATCTTACATTAATTATCTAGCGCAAACAAGTGAGCCTAGTGTTTGGTTTCCTACCTCCGCGCCCCGCACCCCGCCGTGGAAGCCATACCCCCGCTGACTCCTGCGGGATGACTATGAAGCGACAGTGCAGCTAGTGTCAGTGGAACTTCTTGGCTGCTCTTAAGGGAGACCGGTTAGACAGGCTCCCCTTGTTCCTACTCTTTGATAATTAATCTTATACGTGACTTAAAAATCATTACATGCACAGAAACATCTCGAAAGCTGCATGTTACTGTCAATTACATAAAGATTTCACTCTTTTTTTGTGTATATTATATAGGTATTAGTGGCTGTCACTCACGGCGTTGCTGTCACATAAAATAAGATAAAGAGATGTTTTAAACTTTCAACCTCCTTTTGAACACCCTCTTTATCCTCTTCGTCCTCTATACCCTATCATGAATACACCCTCCAAATGTCATGTCTCTGAATTCAGTTGCTTAGGCTCTGCGTTGATTGTGACGTATCAGTCAGTCAGTCAGAACTTGCTATTTTATATATAGATACAAGATATATGTATAGATAAAATTGCGATATGCGGCCAACAAGTAAGAGCTCGCTTGCCTTGAGGAAACCCATTCACTCGTGATTCACGATACACAAATAACACATACTAATAAATTTTATTTTATTTTATTCGCTTTAGTTAGTTTTGTTACATGTAGGGTTAATTTTATTTTTTTATTAATTTTAGTTTGGTTGCACCAATCGTTTTTTTATAATATTAGTTCTCTCCATCCAAAGGTTGTCTGGAAGAAATTGCTTTAGTCGATAAGGCCGCCCAATGTACTACCATTGTATAGATTTGTCTTGCTGTATATTTGATGTTTGTTTGTTGTGCAATAAAGCTATATTCATTCATACACAGTTCTAAAATATATTAATCGCGTTTTTATACAATACTGTTTGTTAGCAATGAGAGTTCACAAAACATCATCATATCGCCTTTTTAACCATATAGTATATAGCATCCATATATATACAACAGATAATGTAACTACTATACAACAAATACAATTATAAATAGTTAGTTTACTGTTAAAATTATTCTGTGTACGCAAAACGTTGCAATCGTATTTCCTGCGACGTGTGTTTGTCGCTGACGTGTTCGATACAAAACACTAAAACCTATGTACTTACTAACTGCATCTAGGTACTACTCGCGGTAATTATTTATTTCGATATACAATTTTCCGGGGTAAACGTAATGTGATAGTCCAGAGTATAAACTATCTTTGTTACAAATTTTATCCGTTTGAGCTTGAAGGGAAAGCTGCGAAAAATAGACATTATATTATTAGTGAGAAGTGAAATGAGATGAGACAGTTAGATTCAGTAAGAACTATAACAGGGCACTACAAAGTTCTCAATAAGATAGGCAATAAGTTCCTTGTATGATCGAGCATTAATTTTTTTAGCGTCTTATAAGCCATAAATACCAGGTAGGTAACATGTAGGTTTAGATTGTTGGCTAAAAAAAATAACTCAATTCGTATAATTAATTCTTGCATTAGGTATTTCTGATATTAAAGAAATGTAAAAGTAAATACTCGTACATATCAATAAGTCTTAATTTCGAAATAAACACACTATTGATTTATTAAGTAAGTAAATGACTGTAGTATATTCCAGGAGCTGCTAAAAATATGGTAAGTATTTTTTTTATTCTACACAATTAGACAGTTGACCACAAGTTCGCACGATCACGGAAGCCAGCGATACTGTAGCCTATAATGGAGCATGCCTAGTCTAGAATACACTGGCTCTCAAGGAAGTCTGCCGGAACACACCGTTAGGTGTTTGCGATAGATTTTCGAACTTAAGGGTGGTAGCTAGCCAGTCGAGCGATAGCGACCATGCTATGGTTTCCTCACGATGTTTTCCTTCACCGGTAGCTCAGGCTCTTTTAGTATGTCATCCCACGTACCGTTTCACATAAGTTACATGCTAAGGTAATGTAAGGCCAGCAAATAAAAGTAACCTTTTCGACTTCTTTTAAGCTGTAGGAAACTGGGTAAAGAACTAGTCCCCACTGACTGATGCAATATACTCTTACTTTATAGATTGCTGAATTAATTTCACATATTTTGATAATTTCGCAAAGAAAAAAAAATATTGATTTGATTTGAAATTTGTATTTTATAAATTCTTTATCCCACTAAGTTTTTCTGTACCCAATATACGGAGGACATTTCTATAGAAGTAAACAAGTCGCGTTCTAACTTTTTAGGCTAAAAAACATGAACTTTATTATTCCCAGCTCAACTGGGATGATTGGCACACATTAGTAAACCACTCGTCTCCCTCTACGAGTATACTCAATCAATGTAGTAATAGAAGTGTCGGTCGGTACGAGTAGTTCGATAGAACTTGTGTTGCCAGACGTACTCGTACAGTTGGTGGTAGGTGGTGGATGTTGTGATTGGTTTCATCGTTTACTTATCAGATTGCTTACTTACTAATGTTGACGTGATATTAATCTTAGAGCTAACTATATTGCATTTTTGTATATTGTATAATTGCAATTGTATGTAATATATTGTTTTCATATTGTAGATACATATTAGATATTTATTTTATAATTACATAGCTATTATTGTATGACTCATCTATACTCTATACTTGTATATCACTGTTGTTTTGTATGTAATTATTAAATCAAATGTAGTATGTAATTTAAATTCTCATTCAACTCTGTGAGTAGTAACACTATGTATATTATATTATCTATATTTATCTTTTTTATTCTAAAACATTTGTCAACATTGTTATTAATTGCTATTTAAATGCAAGTAACTTTTTATGTTTAGTTCCCCGTCTATACTTATGATTTAGTTTATCTCCATCCAAAGGTTGCCTGGAAGAGATCGCTATTAGCGATAAGGCCGCCGCTTGTTGCACGTAATCATAAGTTTCATTAAGTTAATTGTACATACAATAAAGAGTTTTCTATTGTATTCTATTCTACTCACTTTTTTTTTTCTCAGCTTGATTCGATAATTTTTTGATACTTGTTAAAATGTTGTGTGAGTTTATATTTATATAATAATTTATGTTTTGATATTGTGTACCGAAATATTTATACATAATAATGTGCCAACCGAATGAAGTAAAAACTGGCAAAGTGACGTGCGTGACGTCACCACCCGGTACCAACGGAAGATCAACGCTGGTTCATCATTATGTTGAGTCGGGACCGGTTTGTGACAGAAAGCAATAATTTGTAACTTTAGTCGGATTATAAATTGTGAAATAAAGCTTGATTTCTGTATGAAATAAATAGTTTTTTCGTTTTTTTTTCACACCATATTGGTATGTTACAAGTAGGACATAAGTTATCATTAAGTTCTGCATTGAACCTTGTAATAGCAATAAATATCATTTCATGTAAGATGGTATATACAAAATATTTAGTGTTTTCCCGCCTCGTCTTGATGTCAGTGTGAGAAATCGAAAAATATTTCTGTTTTTATGGTGTGGTTCCTCCTCACCACCGCCACACCTCACCTTACTATTTCTCTTTCTCTCAGTATCCGACTTCCTCGACACGTGTTTCGCCTTAGCACAAGGTATCCTCAGGTGATGTTGACTCTTCAAGCGCTCGCTCGAACGCTTTCGAGCTTTAAATATTTTGTATATACCATCTTATTATAAATGGATTTCCGCAAAGTAACGCCTGACTCCGTCAATTATTTATTTCATGTCTTAATAATATTTGCGGTGTATTTGTTAGAACGAGATAAACTTTTTTTAATATTTTTTTTATACATAAGTTTGATGTTACTTGAGATACGACATTGATTTTAAACACAATGTATAGACATTATGTACTTTCACAGCGGATTAAAAAAAAATACACAAAAAATTTCAAATATTGAGCAGTATTTCAAAAATGTACTATCCAGATAAATTACGTCCCAAAAATTACAAATATCTTAAGTCAATATTAGCGCTCGCGTTGAACAAAGCAAACAATTACACGCCGATCTAGTAATCAATTTCTTGTCGCGCTCCGAGAACTTCCGTCGATTGTGAAAATATTATTGTATGTACACAGGATCAAAATAACTGTGTGTGGGAACGGAATCATCTGTCCCGGGCGCGCCGCCTTCCGCGCGCCGCCCTACCAGCCGCCCTGCCAGCCGCCCTACCAGCCGCCCTGCCAGCGCGTCCTAGCCCGCCGCGATAAGGCCTCTCCGCTCGTTTAACTACATTGAAATTTCTTAAGTAAAGTTTCTTAGCTAATATTTGTGGTACATTTTCAGGGAATACGTTTAATACAATCATAACATTAAATGTTGTTGCAAAGTTTGTACCGTGGATAATGGGGACGTTCGGGGCCGGGCGGGGGCACGCGGGGGCGACCTACATACACAATTAGCCCCCTTTAGGTGCGTTTATTACTGTTCACTTGTTGGTCTCCCCCGCTATAACAGTTTCAACTAATTTCAAGGTTCTCACTCGACAAGACAAAAGTAAAAAGGTTCCAGTTGACGTCATCAAAATTTACAATAACGCTTACGTAAGTGAACAAGTTTCTTGTATGGTGAATGAAGATATTTATATAGGCAATAATCTTTTTTGAACATAAATATATATTTGTCCGAACGAAGTAGTCAAGAAGTTTCTGCTTTGAGTCAGACAGATTTTTCTTTCGTCTGTCGTTGATGAATAGATTAAACGATTGTTTCATATAAGTTTTTTGATTGCTGTAAATGAAACAAGTTTGCTGCGGTGCTATTCATCAACTATTTTCAATAATACGTAGTAGATATGTGAAGAGTTCTAAATAAATAAAACTTCATTAGAAAAATGTCACGAAACAAAATTGTATGAAAGAGCTGTGACTTTTTCTCGAATTCAAAGTTGGATACCATAGTGAAAATTAACTTAAAAAGAGTAGGTATAGTGAAGCGCTTTAGGTGAAGCGCCGAGCTGTATATAATATGCTTTGTTTTTTACTAAAGACGGCCTATCTCCAACCCTCCTTGCCCTCCTTGCCCTCCTTGCCCTCCTTGCACTACGATCACAAATATTATTATTATAAAATAATAGTGTATTCTCAAACATAAAACATGTCCTATTGTTCTCAGCTCGAGATAGCCTAAAATTAGTATTCATCCATCGTTCCGTAACGTAAAATATGGGGTTAATATATCGCGCGGGTACTTTTATACAATAAATAAATATGACGGAGGCACAATATACCCATCGCAAGGGCGGGGGACGGGTGGAGTAGAGGGGGGGAGGGGGAAGGTCCAATAATAATAAAATGTGTCACTGTCAATAAGTAGGTACATGCGACGCAACCGCCCGCGCCGGACTGTGAGGCACGGGTAGGGGTGGACGACGTCTCCTACATAGATCTGAAAGAAGAATGAAAAGGACAATCTAATAATTTGTAATTCAGTTTAATAATAATAATAATATGGGACAACAGCCATACAAAGGTCTTCAAGTCCCAAACTAGGCAAAACCTGTGCTATGTTAACCTGATGAGTGATATAAATACATATATACATACTTATATATATATAATAATAAACACCCAGACACAGGTCAAACAGACATGTTCACGCACACAAATGTTTGACCTGTCCGGGGATCGAACCCGGGACCAGCGGCGCAGAGGGCAGGGTTGCTACCAACAGCGCCAACCGGCCAGTGGACACATACGGTACACACACACGGACACACAGTAGTTTAAACATACGGTTGGTACAACCAACTAAACAAAATAATAATCATATAACAGATTATTTCTACATTATTATTTATTGATGGAGCACTCGCATACTCGTGACAAACTTACGAAAAAATACATCAGAGAAATTTCTTATTTGTTTTAATTTGTTTAATAATGCATTAATAATCTTCACTTAATAACAGTCTGGTTTCGTGTAACTAAACTCAAAAACAGTAGATATTATAAATCTTTAGAACTTACGCAGTACTAAATTACATTGAAAGTAATCAACACGATAGTAAAAAATATGCATATATCGCTAAGCACCTGGTATTACATATTTCAAAGTGGTAGCCCTGTCTCACATATACTGTGCAATACATCATCTCACGGTGGCGTGTCGCAGCGTGTCGCACGTGACACGCACGACAGCCGCACGGTCGCCGCGCGGCGCCGGACGCTGCCAATCTCAGTTATTTACGACGTGTTACTGAAATATCCTTTATGAGCCGCGGAAAATTAAATGTCCGATGTACACTCTATAAATACACTTCACGATCGTTTATAAATTGCTTTCAACAGGGTTCAATGTTTGTCTCCATTTTTATAAAATACTTTTTTATCGTTTAATGCTATATAATATTATACTCGTAGTATTCGATGTATTAAATTCAACGTAGTAATGCTGTTAGGATTTATGTCAGTAACGATGCTAGAGATTATTTAGATTATCTGTAAGTTTTAGACATTGTTATACTAGCTGTCACCTACTGCGGTGCCCATGACATTAAAAATGTAATATAAAAAAGTCTCAAACTTTGAATCCCCATTTGACCCCCTTAGGAGTTGATTTCCAAATATTCTTTCTTATGACACTCCTGCATTCTATATCTGAATACACCCTCTAAATTGTATGTTGTTTCAGCTGTTTAGACTATGCGTTGATTCCTAGCGAATATCCTTACTCTTTCATGTATAAGTATGTCTCTAGGTTCAGCTGTTTAGACTATGCGTTGATCCCTAGCGAATATCCTTACTCTTTCATGTATAGGTATGTCTCTAGGTTCAGCTGTTTAGACTATGCGTTGATCCCTAGCGAATATCCTTACTCTTTCATGTATAAGTATGTCTCTAGGTTCAGCTGTTTAGACTATGCGTTGATCCCTAGCGAATATCCTTACTCTTTCATGTATCGGTATGTCTCTAGGTTCAGCTGTTTAGACTATGCGTTGATCCCTAGCGAATATCCTTACTCTTTCATGTATAGGTATGTCTCTAGGTTCAGCTGTTTAGACTATGCGTTGATCCCTAGCGAATATCCTTGCTCTTTCATGTATAGGTATGTCTCTAGGTTCAGTTGTTTAGACTATGCGTTGATCCCTAGCGAATATCCTTACTTTTTCATGTATAGGTATGTCTCTAGGTTCAGTTGTTTAGACTATGCGTTGATCCCTAGCGAATATCCTTGCTCTTTCATGTATAGGTATGTCTCTAGGTTCAGTTGTTTAGACTATGCGTTGATCCCTAGCGAATATCCTTACTTTTTCATGTATAGGTATGTCTCTAGGTTCAGTTGTTTAGACTATGCGTTGATCCCTAGCGAATATCCTTACTTTTTCATGTATAGGTATGTCTCTAGGTTCAGTTGTTTAGACTATGCGTTGATCCCTAGCGAATATCCTTACTCTTTCATGTATAGGTAGGTATGTAGATCAACGACTTTTTTCTGTTGCAATAGTTCATTTGATTTTGTCGTAAAAGTTTTCTATTTGCATTTAATATTTCCCTTAGTGTAACAATGTGATTTTGCTAACGCGTGTTTGATTCATCATATTGTTGACTAAAACGGGTTTTGATGCGTACCCGATTGTTGAAAAGGTCCAACAATAGTTTCGTTCAAATTCGGTGAACTTCATCAGGGATGAAATGAGTTGTTCGTGTCTTCATACATCAAGTAAAAATAATCACAAGAATTAATGCTAGTCCAAAGAACTTCTATTATGAAAATTTTGAACTATATTTTTCTTCTTAATTTTGAGATACAGCATCAAATTCTCCATTTTATGTTATTAAAGAAATCTTTTTTATAGATAGCACGCTAAACAAACTTACGCTAATCTTTAAAATGTATAAGAAATTAAAATAAAAGTATGTATAAAAAAGGAGAGGAAGTGTTGCGTTAAGATATTAGATACTGAGATAGATAAGTCCAGTATTAAACATTAGTTAGTTAAGCGGCTTACGTCGCGGTTGCGGCGCTGATGTTCGCGGGCGGATAATCCCGCGGGTTCACACCGGCGCGGGCGACAGCGCGTGTGCGGCGACATGCGACTAGTCGCTCCAGTGTGCACAACACTTATTACTTTTAGAATATTACTTATTGTCATGTTTAAATAAGCATAATATACTACTATTAATAATATAAACGCAAGCTTGTAACAATGTGGCCAGCATAAAATATTTGGGCATCATTATAGATAAAAATATGTCATGGAAGCCTCACATACTGTCACTTAGCAAAAGAGTCCGTAAATTGATATTTATTTTTAAATACTTGCGTGATGTCGCAGATAGAAATCTTACTTTTTCAGTCTACAACGCTCTCTGCAAGTCGATCCTAACGTACTGTAATATCGCTTGGGGAGGTGCTTGTAAAACTCACATGAAAGTGTTAGAGCGGGCACAGCGAGCGGTTCTGAAGGTGGCCACTTTCAAACACTTCAGATTTAGTACCGAAGAACTCTACAAAGATTGTGAGGTCTTAACTGTATGACAGCTGTATATAAAAAACCTGTTGATGGCTCAACACAAAATGAGACTAGACTTAGAAAAACCCAACTACAGGTTTCAGAGGAGAAAAGATAGATTCTGTATGCTACCTAGTCAGAAAACTGCCTTGGCTCTTCATCACCAGTCGTTTTTGGGACCCTATTTATATAACAAAGCTAATAAACACATACCAAAGTTAATCGAACTAAATAATAGAAACGCTAAAGTTGCCCTCGATAAATGGTTAGGCAAACTTAACTACGATGACACAGAGAAATTAATAGCGGTGGTAAAGTTGGGATAAAAAAATATATATTATTAATGAAAATAAATACATTAATTTATATATACTTAATCAAAGAAAAGTACTTATACTTAGAAGCGAACATAAGACGATGACATATGCACTCATACAAACCACACACACGGATACACACACACATACACACCATCTCTTTCTATTACACACACACACACACATCACACACAACACACCCTCATATATACATACAGTAACACACGCGTACACACACACACACACACACAAACACATACACCTAAGTTTAGATAATAAAAATGACAATGACTACGTCTGCGATATACAAAATAAATATATAAATACAATAACGTGTGAAATGTAAAAAAAAATTATACACACTAATAATCAATAGTTAATATACAAATTAATGTTTAAAATAAATTTATAGTAATGTTAAATATTATAAAATGTACTTACCCATGTTAATGTAGTTCACTAAGTTCACATTAAATGAACACCCTGAAAGGACGCAGTCACCCACGATACAAGATTTATAATCTTAGTGTAGGTGCTGCGCGTCATAAACTTTTTGTATTATTACAACATATAAATACTGTTAAAGGACGATATTAATATTTTTGTGACATTATTTGTAATATTTTTTGTGTGAAATAAACGATTTGATTTGATTTGATTTGAATGTAGTATGTATAGATGTGTGTTACTCTTTCAAGGAAATACTACTAAATGGATTTTGATATTATCGGTCTTTTATCGGATACATTTCGGGGAGTGTGCCTTGGAATTAATTCCCCCATCTCCATTCTACAACCGGACAAGTAGAGATACTGTAAGGCGCCACCGGTTCATGGTAGAGGTTCCACGGACTCGCACAAAACGCTTCGCGTCTACATTTATTGTGCAAACTGCCAGGTTGTGGAATTCGCTGCCAAGTTCTATATTTCCTATAGATAGCTATAATCTCGGTTTCTTTAATTCTTCAAATCGCGAGTGAATCGGTTTCTTCTAGGCAAGCGCGCTACATCCTAGACCGCATCGTTACTTTACATCGGGTGAGTTGCGGTCGGGCGCAAGCCAATATATAAAAAAAAAATGCACTGAGAGAGTTTTTATGCTGGATAACACATTGGATACTTTTTATTACGGAAAAATGCTGTATTTTTGAGGTTTAAATCTTTAAATTAAGGTATTCATAACCGACAGCATCATCTTTATATTTAATTTAAAGCTTTAAAAACAAGACAAAGACAATCTGCAGACTCATAAAAACAATTTATGATCCCATCATTCTCAAAACACATCTAGTACTTCATCCATAAAACCGTTAACTCAATCGAGATCCCACGAGACAGACAAAGGCTCTTTATTAAGACGAACGTTTCCTAGAAAACATGTTTATTGTGTAAAAGACAACGAAAACAACAACAAGAGCTCTTTCGTATCTAAAGCTTCGGTATCGCAAAATCAATGACATAAAAGCGCATAAGCGTAGTCGGGGGAAGGAGAGTGCGGAAACTTTCAAATAGAGATCGGAAAAAAGTGTCAGCACACTAAACAGATTCACGTCTATGTCACGCGGACTGACGCGTCGGTTCTTGTCATAACGTTACAAATTAAAACTATGATTATTATGAAAAGACTAGATATTTACGCTACTTGACAAACTACTCCATTTTTAAAATTTAGTTATTATTTGTAAGGAATAATGAATAATGTGTGTATGAATAATTAATTCTTATCTATTAAAAGAAACAGTTGTCTGTAAAGTCGGTTTACTGACGATAGTTGAACGTGACAACGTCATAAGAAAATACTGATGGAATGGTTTCATTTTTCAGAAGAAAATTTTAATTTTATTTGTTTAATAGACATTTTGTATCGAAAGAATCATTAACTTTATCGACGCAATTATCGTTGCTAAAAACAATTGACACCACAATCACTTTTCACTGCACTTTATACTTAACGAAAACATGTAAATGTTTTATTGTATAGCAGCTGTCCACGCGGACGCATCGCTCACTCAAGTAGGAGAGAGATAGATGTCGAACGCTGCCGAAGGCGGAGGCCGATTGTGCCTCTTTGTCGCTCGTTCCACGCTGTCGCTTGCACTTCAAGCCTTAAATGGAACGCCTCAAAGCGAAGTAACGCCGCATGAGTCATGTCTTTTCGTGCGTTCAGCCGGCTTCATCGAAATATAAGACGTTGTCACGAAATAAAATAGATGTAACAATAATGGTCACTAGGTTAATAATGATCCTTTTAAAATAAAACTCATATTTACTTTTCCAAAAAAGATAAGGGTTCCAATTTAACTCTTTCTATGTTTCAACTTCTAAGTTTCATCGTTCTCCCGCACTCCGAGCTGCATCGAGCTACTGTAAATATTGAACGGTACGTTAAGCTCGCTTTATTCCTCGTTAATTCTCGACGGACGCTCGTTAATCTCACGAACTCTTCTGTCACTTTTATTTTTATAACACTTCATAAACAAATGTATATCAGCTTTTTATGTAGACTTAAACACTTATTTATGGTTGTTATTCGGAGTATTGTAAAGTAAGATGAGTGATCATCTTTTACAAGTTATTTTAGGTTCTTATCACGCGATATATTGCGTATGATTTTAAAAAGGTAAACCACATTCTTATAAAACTACTATATTTAAAATGGTATTAAACTTGATTTGCTACGAGACCGTAGCATTTTCGTAGCAGTGTCGTAGCGGGCGCTACGTCGTAACTACAAAGTATCGACAGGTCCCACTGTCCATGTCCATTGAAAAGAGTTCAACGGGATTCCAATACGATGGCAAACATAGTAACATGTGACAAAATAAAGAATTTTTTCTGTTTTTTTGTGCTGTGCATATTTAAACTACACTTAAGCAATTTTTTAGTTAAAAGTGAGAAAACATTACAAAAAATTTATTGTGAATGAAGGCTTAACATATATATTTTATCTCTCTAATATACAAAATAATTATCTTCAACTGAATGCAGATGCATTAAACCTAGCGCTGTCAACCGACTCCGGGCGCGCGGTGTCACTTTCTCAATTACTGTTGCGCTCTGCCTTCCGGCTATCTACTATTATATAACGCTATGGTAACAGGTTTTTTACCCGACTGCGACTGTATATATGTATGTATATTTCATTGGCGCGCCCCAGACCCTAAACGGCTGGTTGTTTTTTTACGTGAGTGGTGTCAATAGATTCGTGTTAGTCGTGAGAGTGAAATCAAAAAACATAACACACATTCTATCGCAGTCGGGGAAAAAAAAACTTAACTGATACCAGCAACTTTTTTTGAATCAATGATTTGCAACGATTTTTTATGTAAACATTGGAGTGTAATTACCTAAATAATGTTGGTTACAATAAATTTTATCACAGTTACGTAATTAATACCATTAAAATTATTGAAAGGCTAAAGATAAAGATCTTTAGCCCAAATTTTATTCCATAAATACGAGTAGTGCCAACTTAACACAAGAACAAAAATACCACCATGTATTTTTGTCAAGCTTGAGATCAAGACTTCCTATATCCAGACAATATACATACTGACATACAAAAATACATTTTGCTACACTCGAACTAGAAACTCAATTCTGGCTCGGTCAATTACACGGTTAAAATATTATCACGTTATATCTTTATATGCCATATTCTAACATGTACTAATCCTCATACACAGATATAAATATCCAATCATTTAACAATCTCAACTCTATCGGTAAGCTCGATACAAACAAACACACTCTGAAGCTATACTATTAATCTGTTACATACACAGAGGACATCCCTCCTTACTGCAACCCTCCGACATCCCTCGCGGCAAGTTAACGACGACGTTAATACGCGGGGTGTGGGTAGTTACCATTTAATTAAGCGCCATCTATTAGCCGGCGACGGAACTAAGTGGGCTAGAATTACACTTGTCACTATTAAACTACTGGTCGAGAAAATAAGACTTTGATTATGATATATTTTGTGAGTTACAGTTCAATTGTTTTTATAAACGTGTTTTAAATAGTTTTACAACCATCATAGAATAATGGTTATTATCAATTTGAAAGCTCAAGGTTCGATTCCCGGCCGGGGCTGGTGTTCAAACTATGAGTAAATCAGTTTTCGGGTTTTGGTGTGACGTGTATATGTTTGATTGTTTTTTATCCTATTAAGCTAGGCATTTGACCACAAGTTCGCACGACCAAGGAAGTCAGCGATACCGTAGCCCTAGATGGAGCATGCCTAGTCTAGAATATACTGAAATACACAAGGAAGGCTGTCGGAACACACCGTTAGGTGCTTGGCAACTTGAGGGTGGTAGCTAGCCAGGCGAGCGATAGGAAACGCCCTACCACCTTGCTATGGTGGTACGGCGTTTCCGTACGATGTTTTCACCCTTAGTTCAGGCTCTTTTTGCAATTTTCAAACTGTTTGTGAATGTTCACAAACAGTGAAGATTTTGTATATCGGCTAGGGGTGTACTAAGTTGAAAGGGGGTCACTATACTCATCCTAAGGAACAATTTTTACTATGGAGCCAATTTTGAATCCAAGAAAAAACAAATCAGCTGTTCCATACAGACAGGATCGGTCTTTGGCAAAAAGTATGAAAAAACTTTATTTTTTCCTAATTCAGAGTTGATCCCATAAGAATAAGAATAAGAATAAGAATAAGAAATATTTATTGGCCTTTAAATAACATTCGTTACAGGCAAGTCTTCTTACATTTTAATTATTAATTAGTACTTTAAAAATAAACTTATAAATACTTTTATAGTTCTAAGAACAAATAGTTATTATATTATACATTTACATTGTCATTTATTTCTTTACCTATTACTAACATTTTGTAATTGTTGTTCATCACACAAGAACGATGATTCCACAAGCTGCAATGACATATATTCACTGAGTTTATAAAAAGGATTTCTTTCAAAAAAATATTTTAATTTTTGTTTAAATATTTTAAAATTGAGTTCCATTATATATAATATACTATAATGACAGTATATGAATTGAAATTTATTTATTCCAGATTTTATGTACTCAAAATTAACTAAAAGTACTTATCACTTTAGTTATTGAGCTACAAAATGTATTTAGTGTATTATGCTAAGTAAATATGCTAAATTTAGAAAGAGTAGAGTGACCTACTTTCGGTTCGGTACACCCTGACCGATAATCTATACATAGCTTCATAAACAAAGGCCTTGCAGATAAACAAAACTGGGATCCTAAATTAACTTAAACAGTTTTGTTGAAGCGCGATTAGAGTTTATAAATCTTCTTTGATTTTGAAAATAAATAGTTGAACACTACATTGTGTAATACAAAACCATAATTCTTTATTGTCACCACAAAAATACAACACAAAAAGTATTAAAAAATAACAAATAACATTATTATAGTGTAAGTATCCTAACATGTAGGTTTTAGTGGTCAAGAGATATTCTCCCTTTATACAAACTAGCCAGTATATATTTTATTTCTAAAAAACTAACACAGTACCTACCTAGAGTAGTTGAGTATAGGTAGGTACAAGTTGCTTTACTCGATAAGTCCACCCAATATACTACCATTTTATAAATTTTTCTTGCTGTATCTTTATTTTTGTTTGGTATGCAATAAAGCTGTATTCATTCATTCGGTCAGTACATAATCAATTGCAGTAAAAATGTCACGGCAACGAGCACAAAGTAAAAACATAATTCAAAAACAGTAAAAACAACAATTAGTCCCAACACTTAATATCACCGTGAGGGGAATTACCGCGAGTGCGCGCACAAGTAGGTCCTCACCGATTATGAATAGCCGTCACATTACACGGAACGAGCGATATTTGTCTTGTATATCACTCGCCTGCACGAACGACTCCTTCCATCGAAGTGTAATGGACGCTGTCTTGGACTTCAAAATGAAAATGAATTAAATGGACGTTGCACGCTCAGTATTTTTAAGTGCGGTGTACTTATTTAGAACGGTAAAAATACTAAATAAACAAAGATATTACAAAAAAATAACATTGATAAAATTACAGGGCGTACTTTGGATGATATCTCTGTACAAATGCCACGTGTATGTATATAATCAAGTGTGTACACTAGATATTTGATACATGTTATGGTTTTTGAACACGCAGTTGTTACCTACTGTATAAGTAAGTCAATAACGGAGAAAAACGTCTTTGCTTTAAATCTCTTTGTTAGTCTGACTATTAATACTTGTGTATAGGTTGTAGTTTTGAACTTATCTAGACGAAAGTTAGTAAGAAGATTATACTACTTTTGGAGTTTTTTTAATCATTGGAATTTGAGAAGGATCGTGAAAGGGATTTTTACTACTGTGCTACTGGCTGAATTAAATAATATTGTGCAAAAACATGTAAAAAGATGACGAGCAGTGGACGCTTCAATGGAGGCTAACGCCAAGTATGTGACGTTTAATACGCCTAATGGACGCCGGCGGGACATCTTCCTACTAGCTTCATACATTGTACCTAGGGCGAGATGTGAGGCCTCTGTATGTATTTTTTTAGGATGTAATGACAATTTTACTTAGCTATAACAGCAGAGAAATAATACTGTAATTAGCTTAAGCTTAAAGATTTCTCTGACAATCCTAAATTGCTTACTATAATTTTATTTGTTTTCAGGGAGGTTCCAAGTGAAAAAAAGACTATATGAACAAACAAAAAAAAAAAAAAAACAAAAAAACTGTAAATATTTTTTTATCTCCCAGGCGGTTCAACAGGAACTTTGATCATCCGTGAACTCGCAAGAGGGTTAATCAGAAAAGTATAAATATTTAGTGATATTTCAACAGAAAACATTTTCGAATTCAAGTTTTTCAGCATATTTTTTTGAATCTTGAAATCTGATTTACTTAACCAAACAACCAAAATTGACAATCGCATAAATTAACAAACTAATACAATACCAATGCCAACTAAAACGAAAAGCCTTAAATATTCCCAGTGCAGGTAAACAGAAACTGGCAAGGTGATATCCTAAGAGGGGACTTACAGGTCGGAGGGGCAAGGAGGGGCAAGGCGGGGGCAAAATGTGCATCTCACGAGATGAGCCGCTTGAATATGCCTCGGTCGGGGTTATGGAACCGACAGACGCAGCGGAGGTACTTTGATCATCATGCTAACGTGAGCGGTTGTTTTACTTGACTTTCTGCAGAAATTTTGCCTCGCGTTTTGAAGATGGACGTTTTCTCTCGTTGTTTCACGTACGGGAAAAATAAAAACAATGATCCTTACTGAGAGACGTACCTACGTCGACGTCAAGAAAATAATGTTCCACAAGAAAATAATGTTGTTAATGTTGTTACTTATATAAATAATTTTTAATCTAAAATCAAGATTGTACGATACATAAACCATACGACATGATTAATACAACTTACAAGAAATAGGATTTTGTGACAAAAAAGAAGCAATAGGTCAAATCTGTCAAAAAGCGGGAAACTATGTATAAGAATATATCATAAATTATATTTAAATTAATTAAATATTCTACGCAAGTAAATTAAACGTATCCTGGGGAAATTAACCAAAGTGCGACTATCTATATATTTATAGTTCTTCCCGACAAAGTGAGTGTCATGCCCGCGAGACGTTTTGTTCCGCCCTAGCGACTGCTACGTCATCTGTGACGTATCCCGCGGGTTCTGAAAGCTGTACTAACTGATATAGAAACTGTGGCAGTTAGTTCCAAGTTGGAACAAACTATAGGTGCGTCTGTGACCTCGAGCGTCACTGGTCGTACTAACTGCTGCTTTAACTGTGGCTCTCAGAGACGGCGCTATTGTCCGTGACTATGCTATGGGTCCCAGGAGAGATTATGCGCTCTCATTGTGGATCGCACATGTTTAGTCATCTTCTAGATGCTTCTACAATATCTACGTTTGAGAATAATAATCTAAGGAATGCTAGATGAGAGTCACATTAGGTTTCCTGGTCATAAGTTCGTTGATCACTGAATAGCGTCAGGGCGGTTAGTTTTATACCTATATATTGAATATGGGCAAAAAATATTAAGAAATAAGTAGACAAAAAGGTTCATAAAAAGTCGTCCTCATTCACCTGGATGATTGAATTAATGAATGACTAAGTCGGTGGAATTGGTTCATCTTGGAAACAATTCCACTGCCCCGAAAATACTTGGTAATCACCCAGGTGTGATAAAATAAGTTCAAGCTGAATTGAGGATACTTTATTATCCACTTAGTTCACCTAGGTGAAATAATGGAGTATTACGTTACCTGTTACCCCAGGTGAATTTATTTTTATAAATTTCAATAGTTTCTTATATATTATTTACCAATGTAAGTACATCTACTATAATGACCATATAAGTACACCACATTTTCATAATTATGTAATTATGAAAATGTGGTGTACTTATATAGTCATTCTGTTAAGATAAGATAACATTTTATTAAAAAACCAGTTTAACAAAAATAGTTTTGTTGTACCTATGTATTAAGATTTTATAACACTTACTTATACGTATATATCACGTTTAATAATTATGTTCGGTCACGTTGCCGTCTCCTGGTTCTTTATTCGGCAGCATGAGTACCTACTCAAATACTCGGAATATTATCGTACATATTTTAATAATGATTTTGTGTACCTAATTTCGTCATTAGAGGAGAACCATGTCGTGTAGTGTTCAGTCAAATAATAAAAGTTATTATCTTACTAAAAAATACCTCTAATTAAAGCAATCAATTATGAGAAAATAAGATAATCGCTTAGATAAATAAATCCAAAATAAATCAAAAAAATATGATGAAGGACTTTTACTAACCATCTTAGTTCTATAATTCCGGGTTGGTCACATAATTAAACTTTTTTGTAGGGAAGTGAACTTATTTTGACTTACCTAGCATTTCTTTACTGTTATTTATTACAAAAATAATTAATTTCCTCTTTGGCAATGTTATACTATATTCAGTAGCAAACTGCTGCAAGCAAATACTCGAAAACCCGTCCAAATTTATTTCTGATCCATATTCCGACAACTTTATCTTACGGATCTAAATATGATAAAGACATTTGCTCCAAGAGAGATCAAACATATCAAAAGTTTGTGGAATGCTGTATAGGAACTAAAACTACGGCAGTGTACTGTAAGCTGTGAAACAAACAACACCAATAAACGAGTAAGTATGGAGGCTAACATACTTTTTAACGTTCCGCCGGTCGCCCGTCCGCCGCCCGCTCGTCGCGGACGGAAATCTAGTTACAGCCGCTTTGTCCGCTCGCGAAATTTTAATACAAGGTTAGATGCACTAGATGATGTTAGATATTATAAATGTCTAATGGAAAGAGACATCGACAGTGCTATCAGCTAGAGTTGGGTATGAAAAAAGTTAAAACAACAGCAAACAGGCTAGATTTCAATTTGAAGGCGGTAAAGCGGCAAAGTGTCAAAACAAAACTATATTCGCTCACTCTTGTTTTTGTTTCTTTCGTACCTAACTAACTGTATCGCACCGATGAGGACACAAGAACAGTGCCATGTAATTAGGTATTGATATAGTATATTGCAAGATTTTATTGGCGAGTGGGTGATATATTGTGTACATGCGTTTTGTAAGCATTTCATAATATGAGTATATAACTCACATGATCTGGTCACAAATCGGTTCAATTGGTTATCTTAGTTGATATTATGAATGTGTAATACTTTAAGAAAATGAAAAAGTAAAAAGAGTTATGTAGATAGATAGATCAATTCTTTATAGCAGACACAATAAATTGAATACAAGATTAAAATTCTTACAAAATATAGTGCTACAAGTTGCGGCTTTATGGCTAAAAAGCGATCCCTTTCAGGCAACCTAGGAATGGAGACAATTTGTAAAAAAAATCTTTTTAAAGCGAGATGTATAATTATACTGTGTCTTTTTTAGGAAAGTCAAAAGTAAGCTAATAACGCTGTACAAGTTGTTTGTGGCATCTTATGGAAATTTGTCGAGCATGAAGTAGCGCTAGCGGAGTTCATATAGTGTATAGCGGTCTATTTACCTCGAACGAGCCAATAATCATAAACAAAGATGTGGCGATAGTACCGCGGTCCGTCGGGCGGCGCGGGCGGTGCTCGCTCGGTCGCGGCTATCTGTTACGCACTATCGGAGCCAATTAGGCGTGTAAGTTGTGTTTTTTCACCGCGAGAGGGACACAATGCGTTCGTTAGTGTGTTGGAGCGTGCGGGGCGGGGGCGGTGCGGGGGCGGCGGGAGGGCGGACGTGGCGGTAATTTCCCGCGTGGCACATAAATTACCGTGCAGTTTGTCCCCGACCCGCTCTCGAACACACAGAGTATTGGGATGCAGTACACAACATTGGAACTTGACACTATTCAATTCTTCTTGGTATGACAAATTCATTTGAATTTTCTTAGCGTTATTTTGTGTTATAAATATGTTTGCATACCTATAGTATTCCTCGAATATGTTTTTATATATATTTCGAATGTGTTTTGAAGAGATTATCTATTACCGCTATAATAGAGCCACTAAATTTTTTCAGTAGATTCTTATTTGCCATTATGAATCCATCTCTAGCCATCACAAGTCTATCTGTCTGAAGGTTCTATCTCAGTGGCTCTCTAAAACCGTACACCAGCGTGAGATAACACACTCCCATCTATTTGTCCTATGACGGTACAAGAGAGACTATTTTGTCCAAGACTTATCCAATCCCATACTACAAAAACTGTATGATTGGTAATGCAAGTTGGTGTTGTCTGCACTGGTGTGGTAGTAAGACAACTGCACGGCGTATGCTGCCTGTCTCGGCACCAGCACTCCACTAAACAGGGAAATATGTGTCCTCTCGTCCCCGGCGCCAGAGCGGGCGCGGCGCGGGCGCGCACCGGTTGTGAGGCGGGTGCAGGGCGGGCGGGGGGAGCGGGGGCTAACAACCGACCAACAACGTGTCGTCCTCTACACCGACACACCGCGATACAGGGAATTTAGCTTCCTAGTACAATATCACTGCGATTTTAACACAAGCGGTTAGGGTTGATACAAATCAGATCTATTTCAGATAAACTGAAAGTGTCACCTTTAGAATTTAAGCAAATAAACTCGTACAGTAAAATTACAAATGGGGCCAGTTCGGAGCAGCCATCTTGGATTTGAATTTAGGTAAGTAAACTCGTACAATACAATTACAAATGGGGCCAGTTCGGAGCGGCCATCTTGGATTTGAATTTAGGTAAGTAAACTCGTACAATACAATTACAAATGGGGCCAGTTCGGAGCGGCCATCTTGGAATTGAATTTAGGTAAGTAAACTCGTACAATACAATTACAAATGGGGTCAGTTCGGAGCGGCCATCTTGGATTTGAATTTAGGTAAGTAAACTCGTACAATACAATTACAAATGGGGTCAGTTCGGAGCGGCCATCTTGGATTTGAATTTAGGTAAGTAAACTCGTACAATACAATTACAAATGGGGTCAGTTCGGAGCGGCCATCTTGGATTTGAATTTAGGTAAGTAAACTCGTACAATACAATTACAAATGGGGTCAGTTCGGAGCGGCCATCTTGGATTTGAATTTAGGTAAGTAAACTCGTACAATACAATTACAAATGGGGCCAGTTCGGAGCGGCCATCTTGGATTTGAATTTAGGTAAGTAAACTCGTACAATACAATTACAAATGGGGTCAGTTCGGAGCGGCCATCTTGGATTTGAATTTAGGTAAGTAAACTCGTACAATACAATTACAAATGGGGTCAGTTCGGAGCGGCCATCTTGGATTTGAATTTAGGTAAGTAAACTCGTACAATACAATTACAAATGGGGTCAGTTCGGAGCGGCCATCTTGGATTTGAATTTAGGTAAGTAAACTCGTACAATACAATTACAAATGGGGCCAGTTCGGAGCTGCCATCTTGGAATTGAAATTTATCATAGTTTACAATACTACTAGTCAATGCTATCACCTGAAAAAATTAACTTCCAAATAATTCACCTTAAGAACAAAAAAAAACCAAAATCGGTTTATCCGTTCGCAACCTATACCACAGACAGACAGACAGACACACATACACAATCAAACTTATAATAGCCCGTCGTATTAGCGTTGAGTGTTAAAAACGATACACAATAATACAGTCCCTACAAATGTTCAAATCTTGCAACTAAATTTAAAAGCACATATCCTCCACCAATTAAGATAAAGTTTACCTAAAACGTTTAATTTAAATGATGAAGCAGGTTTATGAAAAAGGCGTTGTCCTAAATCCAACATGGTAGGCAGCTCAAGATGGCGGACAAATATTTTTGTTTTACTTTTACGGTTATTTAAGTTTGTATTCCTAACGTTGTATTGCAGACGAGGCATGCTCCATCTAGGGCTTCATTATCGCTGACTTCCGTGGTCGTGCGAACTTGTGGTCAAATGCCTAGCTGTATAGGATAGAAAATAACTGTATTTATTTACATAGAGGTGAGTGAGGTACGCGAGCACCCTGTGTCCGGATGCAGTGTGTAGGAACCACTTTGCTCGTAGTGTGTCTGTAGTAGAAGTGTGTTTATGTGCAAGCATTGTTTCACGAACTCGTCCGTTGCCGTTATTGTGTCGACGCTTTATATCCGATTTTATTTGGGACTTATACTATTGTTGGCCATTAAATGAACTTTATATTTTGGGAACTGGGTTTTGAGTTTTTTCTTCGTATCGTATCAACCCAAAGCATTCCACTGCTGGGCACGGGTCTCCTTTAGAAGGGGGTGTAGACCATAGTCCACCACGCTGGCCAAATTGCGGACTTCAGTTATCTTTGAAAATTATTAAAACTCTCCGACAAGTAGGTTTAATCACGATATTTTCCTTCACCGTTTAAGCACGTGGCAATTAATTCTAATATGCACATGAGTGAAAAACTCAGAGGTGCTAGACTGAACCTGGATTTGAACCCGCACCCTTTTGCTTTTTTTTTTTTTTAATCTATATTTAAAGTGTTTTTCGCTCTTGCGAAAATGCCACACTAGTTGTTAAACAAAAAATATATAAAAATATTATGAAAAAAATTGCATAAAATAAGACTTATCTATTTTGCAAGCCACACTTCACTAGGTCTAGAATTCTTTTTGTCGTCTCTGAAATGGGGAGGGCTAAATATGAGTTACACAATCCTATGGAACTATCCTTCAATAACAACCGTCTAGGCGTCTCATTCCGAACACACTCCATCAAAATATGGTACGCATCCTCCAGGCGCATGCACGCGCTGCACAGCGGCAGCGGCGCCTTGCCCATGACGTACGCGAACCTGTTCAATGGGATGTGCCCGGAGCGGAGACGCAACAACAACACAAGGTCTTGTCTGTTGAGCCGGCTGTTGTCAATCCACGGCGAGATTAATGGTTGGGGCTGAATAGTTTTAAACCAAATACCTTTCTCTTGAGATCGTTGATCGAAGTATTCCTTCCATAAATTCCGACAAATATTTTTTACAACATACAAGCAGTCGTTGTGAGTGGGCAACACATCAAAGTCGATTCCATCATTACATGCCTCTTTAGCTAAACCATCCGCGATGTGATTGC
Source organism: Ligdia adustata (assembly GCA_947049295.1). Lineage (NCBI taxonomy): Eukaryota > Metazoa > Arthropoda > Insecta > Lepidoptera > Geometridae > Ligdia > Ligdia adustata. Next base: position 15,072,149 of record OX346219.1, on the reverse strand, counting down.
CGAAAACCTGTGTCACGTGACCTGGGATCCATTGCAAAACTACAACTTTAAATTGACTCATAAATTCTAAAATTGTTTTGATAATGTCATAGGCAATCGGTGCTCCTCGAAAAGTCGAAGTGCACCGAGCCAAATGTTGAAGACCACTTTTGGAGTCTGAAAAGATAACAAATTTTGGGTAGTTAATAGATCGAGCATACGACAAGGCCTCGGCAACAGCGATGAGCTCGGCATGCATGATGGAAACGTTACAGTTTATTTTCAATTTAATATGATTTCCATCCATGTCATCATAGAATGCTGCGCCAACGTTGTCATTTATATCTTTAGAGCCATCGGTATATATTCTATAAAATTCTTTGTATTTAGCAATGGTATCCTTACAAATGTTTCCTAATTCTCCACTATCGTAATAACGTTTTGTTTTGCTTAAGGGATCGATGTATTTAATAATATCACTAAGATCTACGTTTGAGACCCAGGTATTAAGAGAAAACATTCCTAATTGGGAACTGAAATGTACTGGCAAGTCATTTAATTGATTGTGCAGTGAGACTAGCAGCGGAACATCTTTATGTTTCCAATAGCTCCTATCTTTTAAATCGTGACCCTTTTGCTTGTGAGGCGACGGGTTACCGACTAGGCTGCCACTAACTTTTATTTTTTTAATTTATTGTTAACAGCACAGTGCAAGTGACACATAGGATATTATTTTGATGATCGAGTCCATGGGCTGTCTGCTAGAGTTACATAATATGAAAGTGATGAAAAAATGAGAACAAGCAATTTGACCACATTATCTTGTGTATATTTTTTCAAGCCTCTTCTTGATCAAAGTTCTTCTCTGGTTTTTGCAAATTTTTAAATATTATGCTAGTTTTAACGTTACGAAAATTTTTTTTTTTTTACACATGTACATATTTTTTCTGTCTCTTTGTTTGTTTTTATGTCTTTGTATCAATAATTAAATTCTATAATTAAAATCTTTGGTTAATGCGGTGTTCAATAATTCATTATTTCGTGTGTTGTACTCACTATGATATTTCAATGTATAAAAAAAACGAATTTAAGACTTTCAACAATATCAAATAAGGTAAGTTTAGTAAGTTTGGCCAACATCAGACTAATGTATCCAACTAACGCATCAGACGGATTTAAACCAGTCGTACATACATACATACACATATATATATATATAGGTATATAAAGTGGTTCGTCTGTAAGTTGGTTCATCCCTCCTCCCACCAACTTACTGTAAACAGTTGCACTGAGTCTGGGTACCTACTCACACGGCGGGTGTGTGCGATGCGGCGAGAGATGTGCTGAGCGATGCTTTGAAGCTAGTACGGTTGGAAGTCAAAACTTACAATATAATTCTTTTTTGTTACCACAAAAATACAAAACTAAAAGAATATAAAACAAATAACATGGCACAAATGGCGGTCTTATTGCTAAAAACCGATCTGTTCCAAACAACCTGTATAGGAATGGAATATAATAATAACAATATTTTATTTTACTAATTATTTTAGTGAATTGTGCAGGAGTAAATAGCTGGCATATTATTATATGCACTTCTAGTTACATGCACCTACCATTTAAGGAGCTGGAGCTATAAAGTCTAACTAACAAAAACAAAAATATTTTTCGATTTCTCACGCTGACATCAAGACGAGGCGGAAAAACACTAAATATCATCATATTATTAATGGATACCTATACCTACCTATATATACTATACCATCTTATTATAAATGGATTTCCGCAAAGTAACGCCTGACTCTATCAGTTATATATAATAAAGACAAGAGTTGTTTTTCATAATGCAAATGGTGATCACATGAAAGTTATTTTAATTAAAAAAAGACAATAAACAAATCCTATGAAAAAGCGTTAAAAATAATATGACAGACAAAATTCACTCCTCAAGGTATCACTTTTGATTACACGTAAAATGCCTGACGATTCTACCACCGCTGATATTCTACCAAATATTTTGGTATAACTTATGTCGGCCAAATTCGCATCGCATCGCTCTTTAGACTCGCAAGAGTACCAATCTCAGTATTCCCAGTGAAGACTAAGTATTTAGTGAATGAGAACAGTAACAATCTCCTCAGTCCAGCGGCGCTGGGCAGCGGTCTGTCGAGACAGATGAACAATGCTCACTGTGGGTCTACATCTCGCCTCCTAATGTAAGCTTACTACTGCTTCGAAAGAGGTGCTTAGATCTGGTGCTGTTCAGTTTTCTATTCACTCGGTGGAATGTTGATCAATTAGTACTTGTCCTTTGAAATTTGTTTTGTGACTTTATAGAAATAAAAGACAACCACTCTGGTTAAAAAATCAGTCAGATTTTTTAACCAGAATTCTTAGTTAATGTTCCACATGTCTCCAATATTGATGAATTCGGCCGAAGCAAACTTCCCTTTCTCTTTAGGAGAAATATGTTATCAACAAATTTCGTTACTTAAAAAATCTAATAGTTCGTAGTTCACAAATGATAGACGAAAAAACAGCGCAAGCTAAAAACTGTAGCAATTTATAAAATAGCTCCACAAATGACTCGCAAGCACTAGATCTAGTTCTGATGATTAGATAAGAACACATACACATGTAAAACGATTTAGGCACGACTCTTATTAGATTTGCTCAAATTTAGTCTAATAACAGCTGTAGCGTTCATTTATAAGTGTGATAATTATTATTTTGCGTGCGCAAAAAGTACTTCAGACACGCGATGGTCTAAACCGTTGAGGTCGTTGTATGAGGGTAAGTACATACGTACTAATAATGCTTTTCAGTTTTAGGTATATTTTGTCATGTTTTATCCGATAGAGAACGACATGTGTCAAAACAAGACAAAAGATACTCATCATTTAGATTGTTAGGTTGTAACGTTCTTGTCGGATTTATCTGTGTAACAGAAATGTGTATTTATAAAGTAAGACAGTCGAAGTAAATTTTTAATTTAATTAAATTATATATAATTATGTTCAGGTTAAGTCGTTCGTTTAGGTTTGTAATTTCGATTGAAAACGAACAGATATGGTCACATATTTTTTATACCAATTAGATGCGCGTATTGTCAATAATATGTGACCTAAGAGATTATTAATAATATTTTAATTAGTTTGTTTCAGGAATGTTGAGATTTTGTCAAATAAAATTTATTACTCGCCACCTCACTGATATGCTGAAAATAATTCCGACTCAACAACTCAATAACTTCAAAAAAAAAAACAGTAAAAAGTCATCCTGTCTCAAAGGCAAAATTCAATCGTATTCTTGAACCGAACATCAAAGTGAGTAGCTCAAGAGCTAGTTCGAATAGGAACTAGTGCTCGAGTCTGTCAAAATTAAGTGAAAAATGGTTAGGATTCCGTTTGTCGGGTACGGGAGGAATGCCGCAGTTGGCATGCCGAGCCCGGTGCAATCCCGGCTCGCCTGGCATGCCCGCCAGCTGCCGACTGTCGGCCACTGGTGCCCGGCACCCGGCGGTAGTGTGCCCGGCGCTAGCTTTCTACACTGTACTGCACAATGCAATGAAACTCATACAGTAAGAAGTGTATGATTGTTCTTATTAATAACCACGTGTTATAATTTCAGAAAATCGTCTCCCTGCGCTCGACTAGATGCCTCCAGCGGACTTATAAAATGAGGCAACAAAGTCGGCGTACCTGGTTACTTACACTGCAAGCATTGAGAGGTTGTCGCATCAAATAATTGTTTGACATTATCTGAAGTAAAACGCCAATTATTGTAGTGAAACTGTGTAAAAATAATGCAACTAGAAATAAGAAGGGATCTTACTCACACTATAAAAATGTATGAGTTGGCACGGAACTGGTGTAACGAGTATTAAATAGCGCGGTATCATTTATCCAAGTTTCTGGTTTACGCAATATTCAAAAATCAGGTTTTATGTATGTGTTTATATAGATAAATAGTTAAATCACTTTGTTTTTGATTAGCAGTAAAATGTTTTTTTTTTTTAGGCTTTGTCTCTGAGCGACCACATCGCCTTGTAAGTCACAACCAAATTTAGCACAAATAACATAATCAGTTCGCAGAAATAGATCTTTTTAGACCTAGTTCTGCCAACTTATACAATAAGTTGGCCCTGACGGAGGTTGGGCTGGCTAAAAAATGTTTTCTTAGAGCATGCTTTCTGCATGTTCAAAGAAAACATTTTAAGCGTTTATAATCATTTGATTCTCACTTGATTTCCCTGAATCATTACGACCAATGGTCAAATTATCCTTTATTTTCGTAATCATTTACAACTTAGTTTTTAGCTGTTCTGTCCATACTGGCTCCTGTTATTTTGATGGCAGTACATTCTGCGCGCGTTGCCAATGAATAGCTGATCGCGTTGCTGCTCCTGTAAATGTACCAGTTTATTTACAGCTGCGTACCGACCAGTACTGCATGGAGATAGTACTCATGCGGAAGCCAGAATACTACGATGTAAAGTGAAAACTTTGACGGAAACAGAATTGTACTGCTTACATTTACGCTGAAATTGGAAATGTCAGTAATTTTGAAACTGTTATTACGTAATACTCGTAGCGGGAGAAATGGCTCGATTGAAATGTAGATACTCATTTCTGAATAATTAGGAATGTATACAAAGCAGTTGTTATCCAGAGTTATCAGTTAAGGGTGTACAAAGCCGAATAGGAGTCATTGCACTCAACCTTAGGAACAACTTTTACTATGAAACCAAAATAATCATCTGTTTCATACATTTTGTCGACGACCAATAAACTTTTACTATTGAACACCTGATTTTTTCCCCCGATTTATTTGGTCACATAGTAAAAGTTGGTCTTTAAGATGAGTACTATAATGCCCCCTTGTCTAAGCTTAGTATACTCCTAGTGGATTACCTAACCTGTATGTATAGGTTTGCCGAGGTTTTTGCATTTTCAAGCGAAATTTTAAAAACGACAAACATCCATACATAAAAAAATACTGGCAGACAAAAGAACATTTTGTTAGACTTGAAGAAGTGGCACGTCGTTATCTTTGCTCGTTTGGTCCCTAATTACAGTATAAGATTCAAAATGTAAGTTGTCCGAGTCAGCATCTGTAAAGCCCAGAATGTATTCGAAAGCAAACTGCGTCCGTACATTGGGCGCACCTGTGTATAAATAAGGAGTGTAACGCGGGCCGCGTCAGCGCCGCCCAACTGCGGCCCGCGGTGGGTCCCGACAGCTGCGGGCCCGCATTTTATTACAATATACCTCCAGTATTTTAGAGCGCACCTTCCTTGCCAGGTGTCCTGACATATACCTACAGATTTAAATGCTATAGCAGCATATGTATAAGTCGATACGTAACGTTAGTTATAACAGAATGAAATTTGGGAAAAAATCATGGTATTTTTTTATTTGACGTAAATAAAAAAGATCAAGTTCTCAGCTCTCTTGACTTCATCAACTTTGTATGTACATTGAACTGATAAAAATATTTGATATAAACGCAAAACTCCTAAACTACATTTTTCTAACGTCAAAAAGAATCGTCGGAGACAGACACAATCTCTAGGTGCATATATACATGTAGTTCCCTACATAGAAAGTTGTCGAGACGCCAGGTACGCTGAAGGCAAGGAGAGCGGTGCATGTGTTCCTCGCAACCCCAACACAAGATGTTTTAGCATTCCGATGTAGTAACACGACTCTAACTTTACAGCCCCGACGCGAATGTGTAATGCACTCTTTACTTTAACTACTTTTAACAACTCAAACTGAATATTTTGAACTCTAAATCTATACAAATAAAGCTCGCGATAGTCGCAAAGTCGACTTAGAAGGTGGTATTCATCGAAGAGCCAGTTTTTCTCGAGAACGTGTAGATGTTTTCAGGTGTTTAGGTACTTATTCGTTTTATATTGTTAAGTTAGGCTAAGTCAAATGGCGTTGGAGGAAGATAAAGTTACTGCCGCCGCTTTTATTGCTAATGTGTTTAATGTCTTTCAGCATATTTCATCTGGTTTTGTGTTTGTTACTTGTTACGTACGTTTTGTGTATTTTGGTAACAATTTTCTTTGTTTCATATTTTTACGGCGATACTATATTATACTAGAATATAACAAAATCAGTTATTGGTACTTGTATTCGTGAATCAAAATACACAATTTAGTTCGTTTATATAAAAAACAATAGTACTCCATATACCTTCGTAAATATAATTTATATTCATATATCACAAGCAGGGATGCAGCGAAAGGAAACAAAGCCCATCCTCCCGCAGCGCGCCCTTCCCCGCCCCCGCCGCGCTACTCGTACCTTCACCCCCGCTCCCGTCACAATAACCCCAAGATAAAGTAATGAACACAAAAATTCAGGGAAAAATGGCTGCGAGTTAATAGAGGAGAACATGTATGTCATTACAAATGGCAGGAGAGGCGACGCTGAGTGGCACAGTGTAGCGCGACCAGTGGGACCACTACACTACTCATACGCATGCCGTTTCAAAAAACTGCTTTAATGATAAACGTGTCTCAGGCTTGAGCACTTTTTTGCTTTTTTTTTGGTACGCATCAGATAAAACAAGACAAGGTGATCTAATTTTAAACTTAATTTATTGATATAAATATGTGGAAATTAATTAACAATTGTTGGTAAGTTATTTAAAAAGTTTCTAAACTTAATTCTTTAGATAGATTTGAAAAACTGCCAGTGAATGTATTTTTTAAAATCACGAATATTTTTACAACTATTACAGTAACTAGCTGCAAAGTAATATACATTTAAACATCTTAATAAAGTCATGATTAAACGATTGCATTATTAGTAGGTATATCTAATGTTTCATAAGAATTAGACTTAGTTATCTCTCTGTATGAAGTTAAGCTGCGTCAGTGTAGACTCTTAGAGCGAGCAATGTTTCGCCTCGGTTGATTGCTGCGCGGCTCCCGGCTCGCGGAGACACACGGGCTTTTTTACCTGCTGGAAACGACAATTGAGACAGCTTTAAGTTAGTCTTAGTTATTTATCGAAAGTTTTAAACATAATGAAGTTATCTTATTCAGCAAGCGATGTGATTTTTAAATTTGCTTCGGGTCTGGCAAATATTTCTCTTTTCTGTCAGGTAGTGTACAGTACTTATTACTCGTATAAACTATATAAACCATATTCTATTCTATTCTATATTTACTAATCTTGATGAAACTTAGTGTGTGACTTCTATGAGTTTTTAGAACTTTTTAACTGTCGAAATTAAAAACACCACATTATTTCATGAAGACACAAAAAATATCCTAGAGAGAGAATATGACGAGCAGGATTCACAACTGCATCTATCCTGGTCACACTGACATAATTTTTCTGACCATTTTCGCTTGTCTTATTATAAGCCATAAATTAAAGCCATTATATGACTATTAAATTCTCTTGGAGCTTTGTTAGTTTAGATGAAAATAGTGAATGTTCATTTAATATGTTATACCTGTCTCACAAGTACGCAGATGATTATACAATTATAATGAGACGTTTCTTTCTTTTTCTAAAGAATACTACTCGAAACATTCTGGTATAAATAAATAGATTCTTTATCAGCAATTATTAACATCATCATTTTCGCAGTGGCTCACTATCTAGGTCGCTCGAAAGCCCCTGACATGGTTGAAGCTTATTATCCAAAGTTAAACAACCAGGGCCTGCAATATAACATGTCATTCTTCTTATGTGACCACTGTTGTTAATGCCACTCCAAGATAACACATAACTTGACGTTCAGAAGGTTACTTAACATTTGTGATCATAACAACAACACCTGAACTAAAAGTACTACAAATATTGTAAATAATAAGAATAATTATAATTTTTTTAATATAGCTATAGACCGCCAACAATCGATATAGCTCTTTTATTGTTGTACGATTCCAGTGTTTTTTTTTTCACATAGCTAACACATTATTTACTAGGCTTTACTGGTTTTTTTTCTATCTTTTATATCACTTTAAAGTAACAAACTTCCTAAGCAATCATATTTTTGCGCTGATACGAGTACGATGCCTATTATAAGCCTTTATTATGCAGAATTCAATAACTTTTTTCAAAATAATAAAACGTGTAGGCCTAAAATACATCCATCCAAATTTTTGTTATTGGTGTCAATCCAACCAATAACAAAAAGATATGTTACTATTTAGAAGGTGAAAAGAGGTAGGCCTCGGTACGAAAATTGTATCAGTATCAGAAACACGAAAACAGTGAAGGGTCGGTGATCCTCTTAAGCGCCGAAACACCGCGCGTGTTTTCTCTCCGTATATTCCGGCTCTTCGCGTCGCTAAATTATGACATTTGTAGCTGCCACGTGGAGTGAGTGCCTGCTGTCTGCCGCGTGCCTACTGCGTTATTAACTGTGCGCCTTATTACTCGTACATGTGTCGTTCTCTGGCGGAGCGACACCGCGGTGGTTGATCTACTCGCCTGAGTGGCGCATCTGCTCATTCTACGTCTGTGGTTGGATAGAGCTGTGGACAAGTTATTTGGTGGAGTAAGTTATTTTTTCAATCAATTGGTGTGGTCTTGATCTTGTTCATAATAAAAAATAAATAAATAATATGGGACAACATCCACACAAGGTCTTCAGGTCCCTGTCCTAAAACCTGAACCTGACTGATATACATACTTTTACAAATAGTCAAACATTGTATTCATGTTGGCTATAGTAAAAGTTGTTCGTCTTGATCAGTACAGCGACCTAGTTTTGGCTAAGTACACTCCTAGCCGACAAGCCTGTATATCTTGTAAACAGTTTTACTAAAGCGGCCTACACACATTCATATGAAAGTTAGTAGAAACGCTCCATCCTCCATCCCCTACTGGCCAGTAGCTGCACCCCTTCAGGACGTAACTTATCCACGACTGGTGATATTTCCACTGCTAGGGTAGATACCACTTCTTATCATTCGAGGATATTTATGAAACTTCAAATAACTTAGTTCAAAGACAGGTTGCCGTCATTTTTTATTTATTCATTCATTTATGGTTCATATTATTAAACAGTTATCCAGATAATAGGCAAAACAATTTAAAATAGTAAATTAATTTAAAATCTCCCTCTCCTTTTTAAGACATTTAAGCCACCAGCTTATACTCGTATGAGCATGGAAGTCAGCGACATTGTAGCTTTAGATGGAGCATGCCTAGTCTTAAATAGCACTGGCTCCTACAGAAGGCTGCTGAAACACACCACGCTTGCCGAGAGATTTCATCAAGACAGATTATACAGCATTACTCAAAGGATTTTTGGTTTGAAGATATTGTACATAAATGAGATAAGTTAAAGGAAAAAAAATCTGCATTCTGCACAGCTATTATGTGATTTTTTTTATAATTATGAAATAGTGGTCACTCTAGTAATGCTCGAGGGTTGCAATGCTGGTTTATCCCTTTATATATGGACTATTGAGTTGGAATGCGCTTCTTGATATTTGAGATTCCGTTATATATACGTCTTGGCCGTTCCAGTTGAAATCCTAACTGATATTGTTTGTAAAGGAAGCATTTATTAAAGGATTGGCTTACATTCAATACGACTAAAAGAAATTTATTTCCTTAAACATTTAAAAAATTCAAGCTTTATATTTCTACTATATCATAACAATAAAATGTAATAAATTTTTTGTTTGTAATTGTCGTTTATATTTTCCTTTTTTATGAATTTATAATGTTATTGGTATATATGTATATGATAGACTGCTTTCGATAAAATAAATGAGAAGATGAACATCTTAAACCATTAGTTTACTCATTTTTTTAAATGTAACTATTTCGATCGTCATGTTCATAGTGTAAGTAGGACAATTGTTATACGAGAGATTTAGTTCTAGAAACATTGTTTTCTCTGGCTTTATATCTAGTAATCTAAGCGCAGACAATACAAACGAAGATAACTGTTAAAATAACCAATTACAGTGCAGTTTACATTAGTGTAGTGTAGTGTACAGTCGCGGTGTTGTCGAGTTATATTACTCAAAACAAATAGGTTACGACGTTAAAGCAAACCTCCTTACACTTCCCTCACAGACATTGAAACTTATAGAGAAGAATTTTGTTTTGTTTGCTCAATGACAGCGATTGCGTGATTTAGTTTGGACTAAAGGACGTCTACAAAAAAAAACCCAAAGATGTAGGCAATTTGTGTATTATTGAAATGGCATTAGTCGCCTACTTCATTGTGTACATTAATAGCTAAATTCTGTGAATTGTAGTGGAATCTCTAGGAGATTTATGTATCTTTGGTTAACTCCAATGGTCAAATTGGTTTATAAATAGTACCGACCGTCACAAATATTAAAAATGACTCAATTAATTTGCGTAAATCACCTTTTTGCATAAATAACGGATCAATATTTTGATTCGAAATTAATTTTATTCACTGCGATAAGTTTCGTTTTTTTTAATTTGGGTGTTAGAAACACTACCGTATAGAAGGAATTCAAGGCTAAAGTGTTAAGTCTATTACTGTTAGGTTCTGAATTTTCGCACTAGGGTAACAACACCTGCATATTCTTAAGCAGGTGCTATATCTTTTTTAAAACCTTTTGTAGTTTTGTAGACCATATTTTATAATTGGAAAACAAAATCAAAACATCAAAACATTTTCTGCTTTACGAATAAGAATAAGAAATATTTATTGGTCTTTAAATAACGTTCGTTACAGACAAGTTTTGTTACATTTGAATTATTAATTACTCAAAAAACTTCTTTAAATACTTTTATAGCTCTTATAACATATATTTTTATATTATTATTTTTTTTCATCACCGTCAGCATTCCTTATCTATATTTAATTTCAAGTCTCCTCGTCCTCCATTGAGCGTCAGCGTAGCGTGAATTTCGTTGAACAAACGTCTCGTACCTGTCTATACTCTCATCTACTGTAGATGTTCCTTATTGTCTATACTCTATCCGGCTGTACTATTCTCTGCATTGTTTTACGTCTCGGAGTTAATTACTCTCTGTTGTTAGTACTCGTGATAACCGCAGACGGCAGATATCATCAGCTACAAGGTGGTTTATACTTGGATAATTCACATTTTTATTTTAGATAATACTTGCTTAGCAAAATTATATTTCTCCTGTTGTTCAACCATAAAACTTTGAAAAACACATAATAAGATCCTAAGCTATATTTTTCTGAAGGCCTTTATTAACAAAAACAAAATGACAACACCAAGAAATTTGACCGAGAGATTACATATAGACCATTTAAGATCTACAGATCTTAAATGGTCTATAGGTATAATCCAAATGCTCCAACGCACCACCAGAGGGCAGCGTGCTGAGAATGCTAGCCGCATTACTATGCTGAATGGCAATGCTTATACGTTGGGCCAGATAAAAACCGACATTCTGGTCACGCGTCGAATCGATCAAACGCTCCGATAAGTTTTGGAAAATAAAATGAGCTTCCCGGTTCCCACGGTTATATATAATTGCCTGGTAAGCCTAGATAGGTATATGTATAGAAAAGTAAGGAAGAAGAGCTAGGAATCATCACAGAGCCTAAATAACTGAACCATGAAATTTGGAGAGTTAGTTAATTATAGGGTGTGAGTACACTCTTACTACCCTTAAGTTAAGCAGGTCAATAAGTACCTATATTTCGTAAGAAACAAATGTTAAATCAATTCAATCTAGATAATAATCAAATTTGTACTTTTAACATTTTGTAATGTTGTTTTCCACCACATCCGATCACGGTAAAGTCTCGGACTTACATTTAACAACTAATATAAATTTCCTCCGGCCGTCTAAGTCCGTAATGCAATTCCAAATTTACTGTTGTCCATTTATCTAAGGCCAGAGGGTATCCGAACTGCAGATTCACAGGTTAACCCCCTACCTACTGTGTCTCCCCCCAGGAGCAGCCCCACCCCCCATTCCTGCATAGTATCCTTGGGGATAGACTCGTCTAGGCTTGCATCTATGATGAGACGACCGGCTAGTACACGTAATGTTTAAAACATCTCACTTAAATTATAAAGGCGAGAGTTTGTATCAGTGTGTTGGTATATTCCTCCTTCACGCTCAAACGGCTTAATGGTTTGAATGAAATTTGGCACGAAGGTAGCTTATATCTTGGATTAACACATAGGCTACTTTTTATATTGGAAAATTGAAGTGTTTCTAGGCGATGATTAAATATCTACCGCGGATAAAACCGCGGGCATAGCTAGTTGAATGTAATAAAGTTTAGTATATAACCAAATACTGACTGCTGACGTATCATCAGCTACAAGGTGGTTACTACTGATAGTATATATATATATATATATGCGCGTTATGTGGGTATATAAGTGTGTACATGTATGTATTTAAATTACAAACGTGTCCCTAAGCGGTCGGATCTATCTAAACATTGGCGGAAAGAAATCAGTTTAGGCGATAAAACCGCGCAATGTACTATCATTGTTTTGATTATATTGTATTTTTTCGTATTTATATTTTTGGTGCTATAAAGATATATTGTACCGTATTTTAAATTATTTTCAGTTTTATAATCAGTCTGGAGTATCAAAAGTTTTTAATAACTTTCCTTTGGAAATAACGGTCAAATATTTTTCATCCGCTTGATTATTCAAATCCACATTACAAAACGCGCTTTTTCATACCAACTATAATAAAGAAAACTAAAAAATATGAAGATTAATTTGGAGCTCGCAAGAAAGCAGCAGATTAAAGAGCCGCTACTTCATATAATTGCAATAAGCGAGAAATAATGATGGCGATTTACAAACGAGGGTAAATAAAGTGTAGTGCAAATCCACGGCTGGCTGGAGTAGATGCAGATTTGGCGCCGGCTGGTGGTGGCGGGCGATCTATCAGTACCGCGGGGAAGCGGCCCTTGTGGCCAGCGACACGGCGCGGGCGGCGACCTCCTACTGGATATATGCTCTATATATGGACCTGTTAACGGGAGTAATAAAACTGAATTTTCATGCAAGTTTATACAAATTATCCTGTCTGTTTTTAACCGACATAACATACAAGTTGTTTTAAAAAAAGCGATTACAGATTTCATTTTTTTAAAGACATTTCATTTATTTTGATTTAAAAATCAACAGATTTTGATAGAATTAAAATAGGATCACTTCAAAAGTACACCAACACAAACATATATTTTTTAATTGTTCCAGCTGTCTCAGATATAAACAGCAAACAAACATAAAAAAAAAATCTAATAATTATTTTCTCGATACTCAATCTAGATGTAGATGTACTTAATTTGACTATATATTCAAAAAAATCTAGATATAGAGGAAATAATTATTTGAATTTATTTTATTTATAAATTGATTATATCCTACTTTTTGGCAACTGGTAAAAAAAATTACATGATTATTGCAATTTGGTCTGACGTCACTGAAAAATTATTAACAAACATTTAAAAAATGATTCTGCTGGTATGAGAACTTCTTTTTTTAAGCCTGGAAAAAAAATTAATTATTGGTATTCATGACTAATAAATATTCAAGTATTTTGTGTACTTTTGACAATGTCCGCCAGTTTAATGGCCCCGCTGATACTAAGCAGTGTACCGAATAATAAATGTCCCGTCTTTGCTTTGCTTTATAATTCCTTTGCAAGAAGAACGTGTCATCTCCACCCCACCAGGTGAAAGAGCTAGCAGGTAGGTAGATAGGTAAGCTGCCTAGACGGCTCTCTATTGCAGGAAATTGTCTTATAGACTTTGTTATCTCGAGATAATCCGATCGCGTTGACTTAACCATTTAAACTTTATTTTGCCGTTTCAATACACATTATCACTGAGAGTTACATAGGCTAATTTAATTATTAGAAAAAATAAAGAGTCTTTTGATATCCTTAGTAAAACCAAGATGTAAAAAAATGCCAATAAAATGTTCACCCGTGCGAAGCCGTGACGTAAAACATATTAATTGGGGTCAATGTACTAATGTTTATAGATTTATTGGTTAAGGACATACTAATCTGTAGGAGCAGTACTTTTTTCTTTAATTTCTGGATGGTCTCTCCGTGAAAGATGTTTGTCTAAGCACTGTGAACTCCTTCAGGGCCACTAACTAATAACTCTTACATGCATGAAATTGGAACTTACTGGAATGAAATTAGAGAAGTCCTATACAATATTACTCAAGACATGTCACATGTTGTAAAATACATACGTAATATTTTTTAAGCTATTCCATAGCTATATCGTACTCTACATACACACCTATACGGAGCGCTGAGGTGATTCTATCAGGATGTATCGTTAGTTCTAGGATAAGAATCGGAGGTCACATTAGAGGCCTTCAGGCAGTTTAGAAATATTACTAGGGTGGGCCTTGAATGTAGAAACTGAATACCTTGCAGGCGGTATAAATATAACGCCCGTAAATAACTCTACGATGTGCGATTTTCACTCGCAAATTTCGCAATTAAACTAAATCTACGATGATTAACTCCTTTAATTGAGTACCATTAAATATATTGCAGCATAAAATGTAACATTTCTCGGGTCCCATCGTCTGTCTTCCCCCTCGAGGTGAGGTAAGTGAGGGTAGGTGAGGTAAGGTGAGGTAGCGCGGATGGAGTACAATTTCTTTCCATGATTTATATTTTATGGGGATGCTTTTCATAAAATTTTATTTTCGTAGTGAGGGTGAGTTTCATCATCATTTATCATGATGTGAAATGATGAAGCGATAAAACGTGAAGAGATGTCGACATCGCGGGAAGTAAAGGTTAGCGCCGTCAAAACAACGAGGTAAATAATTGTTAGTTACGTGCGTACTTTACAACATGTGGCGATTATATAATTGGAAGTTGTATTAAAATAACATGTGGCTGGCGCATGTGTTACTGATATGACGCAAAATAAGAAACAAATAAGATTTTGCTGCAAAGCATTCCGAATTACTTCTTTTGTTTTCCTTGCCGACATTTCATTTTAAATTATTTGTTTTTATTAAATTATTTGTTTTTATTAAATTATTTGTTTTTAAAATTTTCTTTTGATATTTGTATGATGACTATTTTATTTCATACTAGAATTTTGATATGTTGCTCTCTGGTAATGAGTTTGAACGATTTAGATTATATTTGTGGTCTAAATATTATATATAAAATTACTGTTTTTTTAAAGTAGACATTTTATTTTTCCCGATGAAGACACTTACTCGTTAATTAATAACTTGTTTTCACATAATTTCCTAATGAATGTGTTAATAATGATATATCAGTATCGCACTCACTGAGATTGAACCCCGCTTTGTTAGAGCAGCATTCTTTCATGAATTATTCCGGGAAAGATACGTAAAAGTACATTAATTGTCAATCACATACCCTTTAGGGTGCAAATTGTCTCACCCGGGCCGGTCCCGGGACCCTCCCCGTAGATCGCAGCCTCCGTGGAGGTAGCAATTACACCAGCCCTTTGTGAGTCCGAACGGTAAAAAGTTCCGCGTTGTCGAAACAAACAACTTATTTTGGGCAACACAAAGAAATTCATGAATTTATAATGGCTCGGGAAATTAGCTTTTTCTGCTCGCTTGAGGGTTGCTCGGGGCGCCGGCGCCGGGGGTGCTGGGGTGCCAGAGAGAAGGGTTGCAATGCTTGGAGCACTGCTTGTTTTACTGTTAAAGGGTAACATTTGATGGTGGTATTTAAAACCTCTAATTATGGTGGTTACTTTTTACTTTATTCATGTTGAGATGACAGAAATTATGATCAGGGTAAGAATAAAATTATCTAAGTTTGATAGCAATATATGTTCATAACTTTTTTTATAAGAAATATTCTATGTGTACTTTCAAGGATACCGAATAGACTAAAAGTCTTAAGAATTAATCATCAAAGCAATAAAACAGATAATTATAGCGGTTTGAATATAAATAAATAAATGACTAGGATCTAGGAAAATATGTGAATGTAAATCAGGGTTACATATATATTAACACATACACTCTTTGTTTAACTACAAATCAACAGCAAAAATATCATAAAAGGAGTATGTGATATTATAAAGCCGGCAATAATCAGCGCCCCCCTGCCTCCCTCGTCCCTCGTCCCGACCGTACTGCAGACCGTACAGCAGCTCGCCGTCAGCCCGTCACACATCGGTGTAAATAAAGCCATGTTTACTGCTCAGCCGATGGCAAACGTTAATATTTAATCGTGTTTTTAAGCCGAGATCCGTATTTTTGCCGTATCTTGGCACAGTTCTCCGTATCGGAGCACGTCCCGCCCGCGTCGTATCTCCACCGAGGAATGTTTAATGACATTTAAATATTTGATCCGACGCAGACGCCTGAGCTGCTTTCCAACTACGATAATAATGTTAACTTGACTTATACGCCTTTATGTGGCCGAAATATGAAGTGAGATAATACTAAGACTTTTTTTATTATGATGTAAGGAAAGAAAAACGGCTATTTCACGTTGTACTTGAAACTTGTGATTTAATTGCAAATTATTTACGTATATAGCTGTATGTTTGTTTCTATATGCACATATTATTATTCATATACTCATAATTCTTTTTAAAAAACAGTGACTACCGACCTCCATTACGTCTAGCGCCAATAGAATGTTTTCAGTTTATTTGATTTAACAATCAAACGTCTACACCAATTTAGATATAATTATAATGGGACACTTGGAGGATATACGTAACCCTTAAAGAAGAAATTCCACCCGTCGTTGAGAAATCAGGTAAGAAACGCAAACAAATATACCATCGAATTAAGTACCTCCTCCTTTTTTGGAAAGTCTGTAAAAATGGACTAAAAACTAGGACTATTTCATTTTTATTGCAAATTTATTACGTTTATAGTTTTATGTTTGTCTGTCACTATATACATATCGATATTTATAAAAAAGACCCGGCGCGGTGCTCGTCCACGCCTAGGAAAATATCTAAGAATAAACAAAACGAGGAATGTGATCCAAGCAAGCGTCTATTGCGGTAGTAGTAGTGTATCGAGTATATCGACCGACAGGCGCGGAGGCCGGCGATGATGCGGGCTGGTGGTGCGGTCGACGCGGCCGCAACAGGACTATGCTTTTAGCGCGCCTTCGCTCGACCTCCGCCCGCCGCCTGTCACAGGGCAGCAGAATAGAAAGACGACTCTCGAACAACCTATTGAACGTTTTATTGAAGCTATTTAATGCTTTTAAACCGACTTCCTAAAAAAAAGTAGAGGAAGTTATAGGTTGCTACCTGATTTATTGGAGCTGGCTGGATTTTCGATTTAAAAATTGTTTTTTGTTTAAAAGGGTTACTTCTCGAGTGCTAAAATATTTTAACAAAATCGCTTAAAAAGTTTGATTTTCAAATTGATATAAGTGTAACAGTTCTGACCACGCGTGACGTCATTAAAGACGATATTTTTTTTTCAAAGGGCCCTTATTTTGTAAGATTGCTAATTATTATCTTTAGTAATAGTAATTTCTTGAGAAAAAAATAACTTTTTTTTTTTACTATAACGATTGTGTTACTGCGTCACAGCGTGTGACAGATCTACTTGTAAGAATGAAGTAGGCAAGTGGGACACTGATAGAGATTCAGTAGACAGCTTGGATTACAATAAATAGTTCCTATGTAAGATTTTCATAAGTAGCTACAATTTATTAGAACGAATATATATACTGGAACACATCAAATAAACAACCATAAAAATCATTATGATCTAAAATTCGTTTTAGTTATTGCGATTTACCCATTAATTTTTCGTTTAATATTAATTTATTCCTGCATATCGTAACACTCAGTTTGTAAACAAATTTAAATTTGAAAAGTGTCCCGGTAGTGTTTAACTTTTTCATAACTTTACAAAGTGTAAAGTTATTGAGTTAGTGTCTTGTGAAAATTTCACCGTGAATATGCGGAATAGGTCTACGCCGTAGAGCGGTCTCGTAGACGTGCTACGAATATTATGCTACATTGTATGCACGTAGCACGTCTTCGAAAGAATATACAATACTATACATTTTATGAGTCGTATGCGATATGTGATGGAAATACAAGGTTGTAATTCACCTGACACACAGCCTTTTTCAACGCTCGATTCACATGTTTTTTTAACACTCGCCTGGCTTGATACCACCTTCAAGTTGAAAAAAAACGTGTCTGCAAACAAATAACGATGTGTTTCGGCAGCTTTCCTCGAAAGCCAGTGTATTCCAGACTAGGTTTGTTTAATCTAGGCCCACAGTGTCAAACAGTGTGTGCAAAGTGGTAGTCAAATGCCTAGCTAAAGTCACTGATTATACTTACTAACTTGTATGCGACAAAGGTGGTTTAGGCGCTGCATTGAATCGTTACAAATATGAGTTAGTCAGTCAGTCAGACAGGATTTACTTTTTTATATATATCTATAGATATACTAGCTGACCCGGCCACGCGTTGCTGTGGCTATTTTATAGCGTCAACAACACGTGGTAATTATGCTGTTAAAATGTAGCTTATATGACACGTTCGTAGATTTACCATAGCAGCGCCATCTATTGATTACTTACTCAACCCAGTCGAAAGGTATCGACATCTGTTAGAATCATTTGGAGTTAACAGATAATTGTGACTGTCAAATAATAACAGACAAATAATTAGCAATAAATTAAAATTGCGACTATAATTTGAGATTTAAACTATCCTATCTCTCAAGTTGGATCGAACTGCAAATGGGACTGCACATGGACTCAAGTCCATTGAGGACAAACATTGTGACACGAGATTTATATATATTAAGATTATTCTCCTGAATATTATATTATTATTATTAGGAGTCGAGACTTGTGTGGGTACCTGGGAGCTCATCTTATTTTCCAAAACTTATCGGAGCGTTTGATTCATCCGATGTTTGACCAGAATGCCGGTTTTTATCTGGCCCAACGTAATAAGCATAAGCATTGCCATTCAGCGTGGTAATGCGGCTAGCACTCTAGGCACGCTGCTCTCTGGTGGTAGGTTAGAGCATTTTGATTATCTGTGAATCTTAAATGATCTACAGTTAATCTTATTGCTATATTTTTTTTTAGTATTATAGTAAAGATTTGTTCTCCTGAAAAATGTGTGTTAACTTACTCTTACGCTCAAAAGATGTTGAGCTCTAGTATCCCAAATGACAGTGGTAAGTTGATGGTGGGTCGAGACAGTAGGCCATCCCAGGTGATTTAGCGCGACCGCTAGCGGGCCGCGGCCGGATAGTTAGCCGTAAGTCAGCGCCGCGCCAGTTAGCGCCGTAATGAGAGTTGTTGCGACCACGACCCTCGTCACTAAACAGTTGGGGACGACTGCAAGGTGAGAGCTTGTTTTATATTACAATCAACTTGTAGTCTGCGTAAATTATACACAAATAGAAGTTAAATATTTAGTAATTCTATAAGTAGTTTAAAAAAGCGATTCTATACAAAAGTCGTAGAGTCGTAGGACACAAAAGAATGATTAGACATCATTTGCATTTATTTTCATACTTTATATATTTTTCGCAAGATTTTAAAGATTTTTTTTTCTTTTGAATTACGTACGTACGTTTCGTACCTCAATAGGAAAAAATTAAATCCTTATATGATCATTTTGTTGTCCGTCTGTCTGTCAATACCAATTTTCTCAGGAACACGTTAAGGTATCAATTTGAAATTCATATTAAATACTGAAGTTTTTGTCCCTTGCAGCTGTTATAAAATCAAACCTCTAACTAACGTAATCAAAAGATACAGCCGTGTATGCTGTAAATTTTCAACACTCGCAAGAGAATCAAAACATACTCGTACTGGGTGCTTCCCGTGAACTCAGGATCTCAATATTTGATACGGAGCTATGTCTTACACCACAAGTAATGAAAAAATAGCGAAAGGCAAACACTTGTACTTATATCAAATAATAAAAATATTTATAATTTAGCAATTTAAATCCAATAACTTTTACTTATATGCCTCTTAAGGTCTGCACCTCGGTCCGCGAGTGCGACTGGCACTTGGCCGGTTTTTTTAAAAACTTGTGAATACCAATGTGAAAAAACATCGAAGCTGAGTATAAAATATTTTCTGCCAGGAATTGATAATATTCAGAGATCGTAAATTTGTCTAATATCGCAGTAAAATTAAGCAAATATATATTATTTCCGATCATTTAACTTTAAACCGACAAAAATGGCAATATCAGTAGAGATTGATTAAACTAGATTTCACCATCATAGCAGGTAGTGCAGTGATGGGTACTAGTTGTTAACGGCATACAAAGTAATTAAAAAATCTCGTTAGTTGTCGGTCGGACGTCAGGGTGTCAGCCAGGGTGGGTCCTCCCGACCATTAGCATTTATATTGTGTTCGACGCGCGCGCAACGACCGAGAGTGGCTCGCGGTAAACAAGGCACCATTTACATGATGCAGTACTCGTACTAATACGAGTAGACACAAGTGTTACACAGTTTATCAAATTAAATTCTAAATATATCATACAATGCTTATTTGTTTATGTATTATATTATTTATGCAGACATGGCTATCAAACTCTACGAGAGCGCAACTATCTTGGCGGATGGGCTTCAATAAATGAATGACAATTTAAAAAAATTGTAGCCAATTATACAACTTATTTATATCTACTTCATGTATTAGTTTATTTGCACCGGGAACGGACCGGGAACGGTCAGGGATGGGTTATGTGATTAAAACTTGTGTATGGACTACTTCATGCACTTAAGATTTGACGATTTGGAATAAAATCTATTTATAGTTTAAATCAACGGTAATATTAATTAACAATCAATATTTTTGGAAAACCAATCTTAAACTTAAACGTGATTTTAGCAATTATATTTTTTAAATAAGACGTAGCTGAAGTCTTTTAGGATTATTTCAGCGAAACTTTGATAAATTAGGTTGTTTCTGCGTTATTGCTGACGCATTAATTACAGTTCAATATTTGAAATATTTTGTAAAACGCAAAGTCCGGGACACAACAGATTTATTTTAGTATACCCTACATATAAAATGAATATGTAACACTACCCTCATATTTGGTATTTATGTTACATATTCCACAATTACTACGCGGCTATAATAAAAGCAATAATGATTGTCTCGTCCTTGTTTCATGACGGTGTGAGAGGCGCTCAGTTTGCAGCAAACTGCAATATTACTGGATACTTACCGATGATCCCTGAAAACAAACAACTCGTTTATTGCTTACGAACATTTAGCATTATTTAGATATTCTAATAAATATTTAATAACCTAATTTATATAATTAGCAGGAAAGAGAAAATCCTTGGAGACTTAAAATTTAAATAAGTGATGAAACTCAAGCAACTAAACGTTCTATTCATAATGGGCCCTAAGCCTCTGTCCCTGAACGGGATGGGTCAGATGGGAATATGAGAGTTATCTAGCCGCGGTATCTGTAAAAGGTGTTTTTTAAGAGACTAGTTTTTCAAATAAATAATAAGTATTAGCAAAGAATTTGTAATCATCCATGCTACATTTTTAAACTGTGTTTAAACTGGGTGAAGATTATATTTATGGATAAAGTTTAAAAAGCTATATATAGTACCTACTTATTTGATTTCAATGTTACTCGTTATGTACCTAAATAGTCACAATAAGCCTCACCTAGGACAAGAGACACTCGACTCGTCGCCGGAAGGTATAATTTCATTTTGTTCCACTTTTCCAAACTTACTTCATACGGACCCCTTCAATTAGCATTTATACAAGCGCGCGCCTCTTCTAACTTTAAATTATGAATTTCCAACCAAACTCAGAGCAGGGATAAGTCAAAAAGGTGGGTTTCCTCCTAATTAGCAGCTAATGGGTACTACACGAGTACATTATTACAGATGAAACCATAAAAAAGTCGGATCATTTTCCGAGCGGATCGAGATGATCTTTCACTCAAAACTCGCCTTTGAAGTTTGTAATTTAAGAATGAGAATGGCGTGAGACGGGTGTTTGCCTTTTGGGAAACGTTTTCTTTCAATAATTCTTTGATAATGGGCTAAGTAAGCCAGTTAACAAGACACCGGCGCGCCGCCGCGGACTTGGCGCGCGCAAAAATGGAAACAATTTGAAGTTTCATTGAATTATTTAGGCAGGGGGGAGGGGATGTTGGGTGGGGGGTTGAACCGAGATCACGTTTTATATTGTCTCCTGCTTAACTTTTACAAGCAGAATATTAAATTTTAATACGATTATTGTAAGAACCCTAAGAGTAATATATATCTAATCTGCGAGCCACGTTTGTTTCATTAATTAGACAATGGCTTACTTTTAATTGCTCAACAAAAAGTAACTAATAACTGATTTTTATAGATAAAGCACTTCGATGATTAAAGTTAATGATTATAAAATTTTTGAGGTATTGTGATATATATTTATTGACTGATTAAAGAAGTCTTTTTTAAGCATTTTTATTCCAAACTCTAATAAAACATATAAGTAATATATATGTTCATAATCACTGCCAAAAGGTCTTTATTTGAAACTACACTCGATTTTTTTTTGAGATGGCTTGGCGCCTTAACTCCTTAGTTATACTCGTATTTTTCTTTTAATTTGATGTATCCAGTGTCACTTTTATGACTGAGACGAATCTATTAACACCATTCACACAATAATACGGCAAGCTGTTTAGGCTCTAGGGCGTGCCGAAGAAATATACATACATACGAGTACATCTTTCGCAGCCGGGAAAAAATGCGAGTTATTATAAATTTGCCTTTTCTTAGTTTTGAAAATCCTTACATTCTTCTGACCTAGCTGCTAGTAATTCGTTTAAATCTGATACAGAGATCAGAGAATGCACCGATGTCAGTGAGTCCTGTAAAGCTTGACTAACGAGCAGCTCCGATCACTGACCAGCAGCGACCGGCGACCAGCGACCATGCTGTTACTACCGCCTTTTTGTCGCACCGCCAGTCGCCAGCTTTACAAGAATGTCACATACAACTCCGTCAAAGATTTAAGTTATTTAGACTGAAATGGCCTAACACTTTAGAGGACCATCTGCGTCGAAACTAAATAAGTATTATATGACGAGTTCAATAAATATACAAAGACTGGTCTACAGAAACTTGTTAAATTTTTTAAATAGATATTTTATTAAGGAAAAAAATATTTCTCATAACATCTTAAATTTAGTAAAATCTTGACTCATCTTTAATCTGTACGTATTCTTAACGTTAGATTGAATTATTGTTGTTTTTTATTAATCCTAATTATTGTTATTGTTTATCACTCTAAAATTAAATAACACAAGAAACTTTGATACTTGCATATTAGACTGATGTAAAATTGCGCTTTGTAATATTGAAACGATAGTAGATCACAATGTCGCGGCCGAAATCGTTTCCACTTTAGTTCGTTTCGCGTGTCAAGTGCATACCACTATAATGCAATATCTAATTCATTTGATTGACAACAAAATAGTATGGTTCATCATTAGGTACCTATCTATGTAATCGCCAACAATCATTTTCATTTCGCTATTCTGCTCAGTGCGGTTTCAATACTTGCACAGTCTAGAACTTTCAAAGCAAACTTTAAACTGGTTCCGACTCGCTTTACTCGCCGAATTGGAAATAATATTGAAAGGTTTTTATTAATATTCACTATTATTTTAATGCAATGAGGATATTTATTTTAGTAACGCTGATTACAGTAGTAAACGGTATTCATATCGATGAAATAAAATTGGCTAAAGATTATTTTTTGTACAAACGCATAGAATATATATGTTATTTTTCATGCGAATCTCAATACGGTAAGTTTTTTTTCTATTTTGTTCGAAATCGACAAAAATCTGCATATTTTTCTTTGGAGTTGTGACGAATAAATTTTCAGATAACATTCAAGTCACCAAAGAATTTTTCATTATAAATGCCAGAAGTTCCGTGATTCATATAGCAAGAAATAACACAGAGCTTGGTTTAGAAAAATCTCTGAACCAATGGAGCGCAACTGTTGGAATACTCTTAGATGGATCTTGCAGTAACACTGCTTTCATTCTTGAAAAGGTAAAACTAACCACAAAATATAATTTGCATTTTGCAAGGTAATGATTATTTGTAACTGAGATGTTAAAAATTTAGGTTTAGATTGTTTTTTTGGTATCAAATAAAAAATATTTAGTGAGTATTAAATATTATATTATAAATTTTATTTTGATATAATTTATTTTCAGGCGTCTGTAGCGAGGTTGTTCGATGCTACACATGCATGGTTGGTGTTGTTATCAGATGAATACGTCTCTAAGCAACTCATTGAAGAACAATTTCAAAATCTCAATTTGAGTATTGATGTTGATTTGGTTGCTGTTGGACACAATGGTAGGTAATGCTATTATTAGTGCACAAGTAACCCATAAACTGCATGAAGTGTTTTTTGACGTTGGATCCAGTAGAGTGAGTCAACCTAGCCCACATTTGGACCGGTCGACTGATCCCGTTGTATATTTTGTTTTTATGCAGTCACGGAGTCAATTTAAAAATGACAGTTCTGTGTGTTTACTTTGTGATTACAATATGTTTTTAACGATATCAAAAACTGAAGAAATTCTTACAGTACCTGATATAATCTTCTCCCAATTCGATCCTTTCTTGGGATAGTTATTTCAATACGTGCCTGCTGTCTTCTGTATTTCCTTGCTCCAACTAATCACAGGACTCTTTGAATGTGGGTTATGATGTAATATTGTGAATAGTAACACTATTGATGATCTTCGAAGTAAAGTGCAGTGTTAAACTGCAGATGCCAAGTCTGATTTTGGGAAAATTGCACTGACAAATCAATATATATTAGACGAAACATACGTACGATTCAATCAATCTAATCGTTAGCCATTTAAAAATTCTTCAGGCGACCTAGTAACTTTGACCCTGAGCAACGTCCATACAAGAGTTGGATGTAAACAAATAGTTATCACAGGATGCAGTAGTTTCCCTGCTTACCAGCGAAGTGGCTCGTTCAATCACGTGTAACCCAGATTCTAAAATGAATAATTGATGTCTTCTCAGAATCTGATTACACGCTTACTGATGTTTTCAACTTTGGCAAGATTCAAGGGAATGGTTTGGAGATGGCATCTCTCGGATCATGGCGGACAGATTACGGTAACTCATTCAATTGATTCACTAAATAAATTTCTATTTTCTGTAATATACTAACTCAAGCTCCGCATTATGGTTTTTCTTGTTATTAATTTTATTTAAGTTTTTCAAGTGTTGGTTATTGAGCGAGCGAAGCTCGAAGCGATTTTATTTCAAATCTGGCAAACCTTTATTTTTCAACTATCAGTTTACGTAAGATTTTTTTAGTTGTTAGGCAGTTTTGAGTCTTGAAGAATTTTTGCCACAAAATTAAGTTTGTTGCGGCCACATTAGCTGACAAATGTCAATAATACAGACTTTTTAATCGATACTGATATTGAGGAGTTGTAAAAAAAATATTTTGCCATTTTGTATCGGCTGCCATCTTGGACCAATGTTCAAGAAAAATAGCTTAAACACTCCAGACTAATACACCTTACATATCAAAAAAAATTGGGAGCTACGATGTAACAGACACTACGGACACACACACCGTCGTTTTTTTGTGACACAAATGTTCTCCCGTTAGACGGTTACAGTATTTTAAATAATCAATTTATTTTTAGGGTTGAATATCTATCTCAAAGGTTACAAGTACTACAACCGCTGGAACTTTCAGAACTTGACTTTGAGGGCCATATCTGTGGTGAGTAATTATAGTTACACGTGGAGACAGATTTCATCATCATCATCAGCCAGAAGACGTCCACTGCTGAACATAGCCCTCCCCCTTAGAACGCTTTTCCGAACGACAAGCTGTCAATTGCATCCACTGGGTACTTTTGTTGTGACTTTCACTATGTCGTCGGTCCTGGACTGAAAGGCTACCTACGCTGCGGCTTCCAGTTCATGGTCCTCACTCAAAAACTTTTGGAGACGGATTTACAACATTTATATTAGGCGTAGGTTTTATAAACTTACTATTGTAAAGGCTTTTATTAAATATTGACATTTTCTTCTGTTATAGTGGTTTGATGTTATATTTTACCTGACTGCCTAAGAAGAGGCTAATGTTTGTCGAGAATATGTTTATGTATGTGTATGTATGTATGTCTTACTCTTTATGACGATCTAAAGCCAAAACCGGTAGAACTATTTTGATGTGCAAGGTGTTATAAGATTTGTCTTAAGCAGCGGATGATAATGACCATCTGCAGATGCAGTATGCAGAAATGGCATAATTACAGAATTGTTTGCATACAATGGTCTAAACTTGTCCATTTATTGCAGAATTTCAGATTAGTATTATACAAAATATAATTTATGTTTATTTTGTTTTTGATTAAGTTATTCTTATTGGGTCTCTCGGCACCACTACGAGCACGTACAATGATTGTGTTTTATTGTTTTAATTCTTTTTAGTATACATTTACCGTATTAGAATTATGTTATTTTATATGGTTTGGTTTTCAAATTCGTTTGTATTCAGATGTTAGACAAGCCTGAACAGTTCGAGCCAGGTTTGTTGTCGAACGAAGGTTACACCCCAGGAGTAGCAGCCATGACGAAGATCACTTCTCAGCTCCTCAACCTATTGAAAGAACAGCATAATTTCAGGTACAGGGACTCTATGGTTTAATTATTTACTCCTTGCAGCTAACAAGGAAGCAATCAAATCAAACATCCTGTAATGATTTTATCACGTTCTATAGCATTTATATAACATGATTATCTTTATTTTCAGATTTCGCTACACAATATCAGATAGATGGATTGGATCACCTAAACCAAACAGTACATTGGTAAATACAAAAGCTTTAGCAAAATAAATTTGATCGGAACATATTTGACCTCGGTTCAGCGCCATTTTTGCTTGCAGGCTGTCACCAACTCGTTGTTATGGGGTGAGCAGGACATCTCCAGCACATGTGCTAGAATATTCCCCCAGTGGTTAAACTGGGTGGACATTTGCTACCCACCAACTACGGCGTTACAGTATGTAATACTCCTGCTAAGTCAAAACCAGTGAATAGGAATGCGTAGTAGTTTCAATAAAATCAGTATGTAGAGTAAGCTTCCCTTATCTTATTGCCATTTATTTAAATGTTAACCAGCTATACTACTGTGTGTGTGTGTGTTTATACTCTACGATTAAAAAAACAATGTTTCCAGAGAAAATACTAAGTATGTTAAGATAAAACAACTGGATAATTCGAGAAGCCACGTGCAGTGTAATTCTACAATTTTAGAAACTCCAGTTTGCAGTGTGGCTGTTGTCGATACAGATTTGGCACTTAGACTATCTACTAGTTAGTCAAAGCTCCTATTCAAACTAAGTATTACAACTAGACATCGCCTAGCATAAGTCAGTTGTTGAGTTAAAAGACCACACGTAGCCATTAGAAATGTTAGATCAATTATTAAAAATGTTTTCTGTTCAGGACAAAGTTCTACTACGTGATGTTAGACAAGGGTGTGGGTGAGTACGAAAACCGGTTCCTGACGCCGATGTCAGTGGGCGTGTGGTGGAGCACGCTCGCTGCGTGTGCACTGTGCGTGCTGGTGCTGGCAGCGGCAGCGCGCCTTGAGAGACGCCTGCAGCCCGGCCTGTACGCTTTCTTCAGCGTCACGGCCGCGCTCTTTCAACAAGGTAATACCATTTATGTTGCCTAGCGTAGACCCGAGAATGAGAAATGTGTGTCAACCACGCTCTTCCAACAAAGCAATAGCCTCAGCATTTCGTTTATAATTTATATGACTAAACGACATTTGACGTTTTAAACTAGAAATATGTATTCAACTCTAATTGTTCTTTTCTGGTGTAGAAGAACCAGCAATGCTGATGATAATCTAAACCATTTAAACACAGCGTTCTATGAGACAATATATCATAAATATTCATCAGATAATATGTTTTTGAAGCAGCATGGAATAGTTTCACAAGTAGTTAATGAGGCAACACATTTTCTAGCTAATTCACATAATACTCGTATAAAAAATAAGGTGCACTTTGCTGATCAAGTGTTGTTTGTTATTCACAGATTTCGAGGATGGTAATCAAGAAGAGAAGTTTTCTAGCCAAGGTGAAACTATTAGCAATTTAAAACATTTATCAACATCATTGAAAAATCTATTTTTGATATGAGACAAAGTTTCCAATCTTTCATATCATTAAGAACACATGATACAAATTACATACTCGTATAGGTGTAACAGTACTAAGTAGTGGGAAAAATAATCTCATTAGTTCTGTCAACAGAACTACTCTACAGAGCAAGTGGGAATAAACAATTAAATATGATCTTTATAAAATAAATTTAAAATATAAAATCAACGTATATTCAGAAAAAATCGAGCCTTAGCTTTTATAAGTAAGAAGATGTTCTACTTATTCTGTGTGCTGTACTTTATATTGTTCAAAACATATTTTGTTCGATGATTTTTTTTTATCCTACACAGCTAGACATTTGACCACAAGTTCACAAGACCGCAGAAGTTAGCGATACTGTAGCTCTAGATGGAGCGTGCCTAGTCTAGAATACACTGGCTCTCAAGGAAGGCGGCCGGATCACACCGTAAGGTGCTTGGAGACACATTTTACAACTTGAGGGTTTTAAACATGTCGGTCCTATCAATCTGTTTCTTTTTACACTTTCTCGATACAAAAATATATAAGAATAGCATCGCTTAACTGTCTACCAGGTCGTAAGCTGACTCTCCTAGTAGTAGGTCTGACCAGCATGCTGCTTTATAACTACTACACCAGCTCCGTGGTGTCGTGGCTACTGAACGCTGCAGCTCCCTCCATCGACTCGCTCGACCAGCTGACTGCCAGCGACCTGGAACTCGTGTTTGAGGATATTGGCTACGCCAGGGGCTGGCTTGATGTGAGTTTCTGAATTTATGATCAT
Organism: Ligdia adustata; assembly: GCA_947049295.1. NCBI lineage: Eukaryota > Metazoa > Arthropoda > Insecta > Lepidoptera > Geometridae > Ligdia > Ligdia adustata. The sequence goes on along the minus strand of OX346219.1, from coordinate 15,043,226 downwards.
CTTTACTTAATACTGCTAACATTACAATAATATTATAAACCACGTTATTGAGATGTCCAACATAATAGCCATATCAAGAACAGAAAAAAGGCACAAGTGGCGGACTTATTGCTAAAAAGCGATCTCTTTCAGACAACCTTATTTATACTTCCTTAACTTACGATACACTAGCGGTTAAGATTATTGTATGTATACTTGCATTTTTCAGTGTTCAGATGATTTATGAATCTTTGTTTGCTTTGGTAAAGTATATTCTACGCTACTGAGTAGAAAACACTGCATATCGCGCCATAACACCACAACATTGCTGGTAAACACAAAATTGGTAACCGCATTGGTATTAGTTTACTGGCTAAAATGTAGCTTGATTATCTTAGGTTTTTATGATATAGACGCTATTACTATAGCGTTTTAAATTATGAATATTCTTTATTTAGATATATTTGCAAAGGTTTTCGTTGCAGAACCCAGGATTTTACTATTACAGCGGGTTTGTAAACCCCAAAGAAGATAAACTGAGAGAAGTAAAGGTGGCGAGAGCAAAGCGAACTGTTCCACCGCTGATGACAGTTAAGGCTGGAATCGAGCTGATAAGGACTGGCTGTAAGAAATTATTGTTAACATCAACTTCTTCCTTTGAACTGCAATGCAATGTCACTCAGATCATACCTGCGCTGATAATTGTATATACTTTACTTAGATTTTACTATTGACAATGTTTCATTTTTGGAAAGTGACGGAAATCCGAAAACTACTTCGAGATAATGTAATGAAAAGCTTATAGTAAAAATGACAGATTTTTTATATTAACTTTCTTCCGAGCTATTTACAAAAAACTGAAATTAAAAATCTCGTATTTATGCTAGGACCATTAAATGACACAAATAAAAAAAATATTATTGTATCTGTCATCTGTAAACCAAACAACAACAAATCAAACAACAAAAATACAGATCATGACATCATTATTATGAGCTTTTGAGAATAAAATTAACTTTGTTAGATATAAAAAAAATCTCTAAAAACATAAGCTTTTATTTTATCGGAATGTAAACAATCTGAATAAAATAAAAAATAGGGGTCAGTTATTTTTCATTTATCTTTCCATTATTGCAACAAAAATCCCCATTTTTTAAAATTTGACGTTTTGTCATTGATCAACACATACACAATTCAAACGGTTACAGACACTAAAGTAAATAAAACCTTTCTGCTTAAGAGTAGAACTTTCCTATCCATTCCCTATCCCTCATTTTATCAATTATTTGGTTTCCAGTGTATGCGTTCCACACTGAGCCTTACACAGCCAGTCAAGAGATCGGGCATACGTTCGTAGATGACGAGCTGTGCTCTTTGGGGTCTCTACTAGTGATGCATCCTGCTCACGTTTACATCATGGTACAGAAGCGGAGCCCCTATAAGGAGTTCTTTTCATGGAGGTTAGAATACAGACCATTATTCTTCTTGGTGATGTTGACTTGGAATCTGCAATTTGAACAAGAAACCTGTAAAGCCTCAGCCTAGAATTTAGCATGCATCGGGGCGGCAACAGTGGCGGCGCGGGAGAGGCGGAATCACATACGTAAAATCAAATGAACCGGTTCTCAAAAACAGCGGCGCGAGTCTACGTTGCCCGCGCCGCCGCCGCCGCCGCCGCCGCCGCCGCCGCAGCTGCCCGCTAAATTCGAGGCTGAGGCCTAAGTAATTAGTTATTGTGGTTTCTGCTTGAAGATAGAAACAGTAGTACAATATTTTATTAAAGCCTACTGCGTCTCTCGGAGCGCGGGCACATGCAAGCATCTCGTGGTCGGTTCGCGGGCGTGATGCCAGCGTGCTCGGGACGGAAGCCACGCGCGCTGGCGCTGGGCCAAGCTGCACCAGCCTTCCTCGTGCTGCTGCAGCTCACTGCCCTGGCTGTGCTGGTGCTTCTGGCGGAGCGGACCAGCTGCAGCTACACTCAACGCCGCGTTGGCGAGTACGACTAAAAACATAATACAATATATTTTTTAAGAGATCATAATATTCACTAAAAGAGATCAGTGTAGTTCTTGCGATTTAGCAACCTTTATGAAAATAATCTTCTTAAGTTCTCTTCTCTACTGGAAATACTAAAAAAATATCGGTGGAGATGTGTAGCTACAGGCGCAAAATTTAAATTAGAAATTTTAATAGTAATAGTCAAGTACAACCAAAAAAATCACTTACACTCAAATCTAAAGTAACAACCAACGAACGTTGCCAGTTTTGTAAGCAATTAATGGACAATACTTGATCTGCTGATGTTCTTATAACTCCAGGTTACGCCCCTGCCGCCCCCGGTTCCAGCAGTAGGCGTAAAAGTAGGTAATCTTGCACATAACTCGCACGATCGACCTATAATCTCCACGACGTAAAAAAACAATAAAGGGAAGTAGACTGACGGCTCCTAGCTCCGACACGCAGCGGAGAGAGTGCAGTGGGATCTATTACTAAAAATATTTAAAGTTGGTTCTTATTTAAAAAAATCAAGTCGGTATTGTTTATAGTTTTTTTTTGCGTATAGCTAAATAAAACTTCTTAATGCAAATGAATCTTCTTAAATGTAAAATCTTTTTTTGTATCTGTGTGGTTTGTTTTATATCACAAATATCTAGATATTTGCTTAAATGTATAATGGTAAAATAATTGATTTGATTTTCTTTACCTACGTTTCTTACTTAATATTATGTACGTTTATAGATGACATTAATTTAAATTTGCTTTTCTCAAGAATTCGTTACATAAATTATAATATACCTAATTATAATAAACCTCATACAATATATCTTTCGAGATAAACATATGTTTTTAAAAGTACGCACTCGAATAAATCTAAAATAAAATTTTATTCACCAATTTGTGGGGATGGCCATCTTGGATTTGTAATTTATTCAAGCCTTTCATTAAATACTCATATTGTAAGAGTTAAGAAAAAATAATAACAACAGCGCATATACTTCTATAGATAAGTAAATATAACCACAATTTTGTAACATATTTCGTATGTAAACCAGTTATTTTAGAATGTATTGCTATCACAATCCATACACAGATAATAATTGACTCCCTCACCAAACTAGGCAAACAATCAGTGTACATCACCCACTGCTGGTCGTGTACTGCGCAGTGAATAATGGTGTGGAGGGGCGCGGGCTATCTAAATCGCACGTTATAAATGATGCGATCAATTCTTGTTTACTCCCGGGAGGCTGTATTCAATCCCGCTGGCAGCGGCCGGCACTGCAGCGACCTCTCGCGCGGCGAATACTACACTATTATCTCTTACATATTTTATATTATTTTCAATTCGTTTGACTCTAGAAGTGTTTGAAGAGGTTAACAATTAATATATTTTTTTATTAGGTGGATACATTATACGACCTAAGAAGATGTGGATGAATTGTGTGAAAGGGGAGTAAATGAAGAGATGACGGCTCATAGAGTAGAATGGAAGAGCAAGACATGCTGTGCCGACCCCACGTAGTGAAATAAGGTCAGGAAGATGAAGATTACGAAATGAAAAAAATTTGTTTACGATCAAAGGCTCTGCTCTTCTTTCATCTCAGAATTTTTCACTGTCTTGCGTATTAGAATTAACTTACACTTGCATAAATTGTTAGGAAAAAAGAGTATCATGAGTAAACCTGCTTGTTTAATCTAATCCTAATACAACAATAATGAAGTTTAAATCATTCGTCTACAATCTTCTTTGCATTTCCGATTCAGTTTTTATCACATTCAATGGCATACTAAAGTTTTGTTTTTGTATTAATGTAAGCGTTCGCAGAGGACATGGTTCAATCAGATCTGAATCGAATTTGAAACTGAAACTTACATTTTAATTGGACACTTCCAATTAGCGAAACATTAATGGAAACATATCAAAAGAACGTTTTCAATATTAGTTCTGTTCTCCGCGCGCTCCTAGATAGATAGACATTTAAGTTTTGATAGGTGATTGCGCAGAAGTGGTACCCGCACAAAGAGCTATAAAACAACTAGATACACTTTCAATCACATTCAGGAGTGTTTGCAGCGGCTATATATTGACAATGCGTTATATCGATGCGCTACTTTTAAAGCGCCTATTATTTTAAACGTTATAATATATTAGTTCGATTCGCAGAACGACGTTTTGATGATTGACATAATTATAATATTATGATATATGGGTTCAGATCTCAATTAATTTTTTGTAAGAAATATCGGTACAAGGTGATTTAATAATTCATGTAAATGAATTTCAATAATTTATTAACATCATCGTTATCATCTTCCTGTCCTTATCCTACTACGTGGGGTCGGCACAGTATGTCTTCCTCTTATATTCTATTCTACTAACCGTCTTCTCTTTATTAATTCAATAATTTATTAGCACCATTTAATATTGTCTAAGTTCATAAAATATTAGGAAATCTAATATTTTCTCATATAAATAAGAAAACTATATTTCATTTCCTATTAATGTATTTGTGTTTGTCACCTCAATATCTCAATCAAACAGGAATAAAAAATCTTATTTACAATTAAAAAATTGTCAGAAAGGAATCACGCTGTTATTTTATTATATATATATAATTGTGTTCCTTCTTATATAGGGTTGTGGTGAAATAATAGTTGAAGTTGTTGTTCTGAAATAATAGAGTATTTATTAATAAAATATTAACCTATTTCAAACACCATTATGAACACTTAAAAACTACACTTATCAAAATGAACCCACCTGAAATAATAGAGAAACAACATTCAAAGTAAAAGTACTAATTTTATCAATATCTTTAAAATAAATCTCAATTCACATTCAAACTATATGCGTTGTTCTCCATAATAAAATCTAACCTCCAAACCGTGAGCTTCAACGGTAAGCGCGGCAAATTCAAAACATGTATAGGCGGTACATTTAAATAAGCATAGACAGAGTATGTGTATCATACTTTGTCTACATCTCCCCTCCTCCAAGAAGTTTTAAACTGGAGTTTAAAAACTTTTATAACTTTTTCACAGGTATAAGTTTGGTTATGTGAAAATGGTTAGATTCACATTTTTTATGACCAGTGTCTACTATGTACACCGATTTAGACAGTTTTTGTAGAATTTTAAATGGACCAATTTTCAATTCATCTAGTTTTTTTCTATTTAAGCGATTTCCGTTTTCAACATACACATAATCTCCTTCTTCTAATTCACATGCTTTCCTATTTTTATCAAACAGCTTCTTGTTATAATTATGTCATTTGATAGTCTTATCCAATGCTATTTTTCTATCTTGTATTAAATTGGTACGGGTTAATTTTGGTCTTAATTCCTCTGGTACCGCCTCAATATTTGTTCCATCCATTAAGTATTTTGGAGAAAATCCCGTCACAGAATGTTCTGTTTCATTGTATCTCTGAGTGCATTCATGAGCGATAGTCGTCCAAGCTGATATTCTTTATTTTCATTAACTCTGCATCTGATTTGACCAATGTTTGGTTCAGTCGTTCGTTCAAACCGTTTGAAAATGGTGCGTTTACAGCAGTAAAAATAATAGGGATATTCTCTTTATCTAAGTAGTTTTTAAACTCTTTTGAGTTTATACCTGGATATTGATCAGATAAAATCATGCCAATTTTGTCTAATTGGACCACTCTCTGTATCAATTTTATGAAATCATTTGAATTTTGAGTTTTTGATGTTAATATCCAAGCATATCGGGTGAAATGGTCAACTAATAGGTGTAAGTATGTTTTTGTTGAGCGTGAACCACCGAATCCACCAATAGTATCAATGGAAACTATTTCAAATGGTCGAGTTGCGGGGCCTAAATGAGACATTAGCCCGTATTTACATTTTTGTCTTGATTTATTTTTTATACAGATCTCACAATCCTCACATATCTTTTTAATGTTTGTAGCCAAATTTTTCGCTGTATAGAACGGTCTAAGTTTTTGTAGTATCTGTTGAGATCCTATGTGACAAAAGTATTTGTGTATGTTCTCTATAATCTTTTTACTAAACTCTTCAGTTAGTATAATTTTTTCCTTTTTCTTATCCATTTTATAATAAATTGTTTCCTTTAGTTTCAAGCTGTTTTTGTTAAGTTGTATATCTCTGTTACTTTCTTGATCTTTTTTATATCTTCCATTTTAATGAAGTTAATAATTTTGAAACTCTCATCTTGATTTTCATTTGGTCCCAATACAGGGTTTCTGCTCAAACTATCTGCTTTCAAATTATATTTTCCTGGTGAGTATATAATTTCAAAATTATATTGGGACAGATAATAGGTGAGATCTCCTAATTCCTCGTCTGTTCTCGCTTTAATGTTCATTTTTTCTAGAGGTTTGTGATCAGAAAAAACAGTAAACTTTTTTCCCATTCACCAATGTTGCCAATACTTTACTGCTTCTTTTATCGCCAAGCATTCCAGATATATAGCTTTCTTCTTCTTTTGGGCATCATTTATTTTCTTGAAAAGTATGCACAAGGTTTTTCAGTTCCATCCTCTTGAGGTTGTTTTAGAACGGCACCAAGCCCTTGGATACTGGCGTCTGTATAAATATGTACTGGTAAATTAGGATCAAATATTGCTAATATGGGTTTAGAGCACAGTAATCTTTTTATTGTATCAAATGATTTTTGACTTTCTGTTGACCAAATAAATTTCTGCCCTTTCTTTAATAACTTGTGTAAGGGCTCTAATATAATTGATATGTTTTGGACATATTTTCCATAAAAGTTTATTTTTCCTAAAAACTGCCGAACATTTTTCTGTGTTTTGGGAATTGGGAAATCCTGGATGGCTACCAAATTGTCTTTTAAAGGTGTTATCGTATTATCTCTTATTATGTGGCCTACATACTTCACGGAATCCTGGGCAAAGTGACATTTCGAAAACTTCAGTCTGAAGCCCTCTTTCGATATTGCTTCTAATAGAAGAGACAAGTGTTTTATATGCTCCTCGAACGTTTCCGAATAAATCAAAATATCGTCAATGAAATTTACAGTATCCTTTGAAAAATTGCCGGAGATGTTTTCAAGCCATATGGTAGACAAGTCCAGTTGTAATGGCCTTCCTGAGTGACAAAAGCAGTTTTCTGCCTGTCTTCAATTTTCAGGGGAATGGACCAAAAAGCAGAATTAATATCAAGTGTAGAAAAGTACTTACAGTTTCTCGTTTTTACCATCAAGTCCTCAATTAGTGGGAAAGGCTGTGATTGAGGCACTACAATCTTATTTAGATCACGAAAATCTATGCATAGTCTTGACTTTTTCCCTTCTTCTTTCTTGAATGCAAGTGTGACTGGTGCTGCAAAGGGACTATAAGACTCTTCAATCAATTTTCTTTCTAACAGTTTTGATATTTGTTGTTCGATTTCTTTTTTATCCTGTATAGTACACCTGTATGGCCTTTTACTACAATATTTATCCACTAACAGATCAATATGTGCTTCATATCCGGATACTGTTCCTATGTCGTATTTATCTTTTGCAAAAAGTGTTTTATGTTTGCATATTAATTTATCTATTTCCAATCTTTGTTGGTAGTCTAGATTATTTACCGTAATATCGAAATTTGTCTCCTTTACATGTTCATTAAAATTAACTTTATATTCATCAATTTGTGTGTTACTTGAACTCTGTTTGCCTATATGGCTACCCGTTAAGCCGGGAATATTATTTTCATATTTTTCCGTGTTGTTTTCCTGTCTAGGAAGAACCTGCGTAATTTGTAGTTCCTCATTTTGAACTAGACGAAAATCTCGTATGCAATCTAATCCGATCAAAAAGTCATCTTCAAAATTTTCTTCATCTACCACAAAAACATTTATGTTTTTTTCAATATCGAAAATCTTGATTTTTAACTCAGTCATTCCTTTAGTTCTTTTTACACCATTAATCGTTTTTAAACCTGCACTTTTATTCACAGTTTTTTCTTGACACTGTTTTATTGATAATAATTTTGCATTTATTACAGAAACTTCTGAGCCAGGATCATAAATTCCTGAAGAACTCAAAGTGCTGTTTATCAATAACTTAACTTTGATTAATGGTGGAGTAACTAGTTTTTTGGATCAAAGTCGTTCAGCTCGAATAATTTAGAATTATTGACATTCCTTGTCGGTTCCCTTCTTGTATTGTCATTATTTTTACTCTTGAACCAGCATTCTGATTCCGGATGATATCTGTTTCCTTTGTTCTCTTTTTCACAAATTCGACACGGCTTGTAGTTAGATTTCTTTTCATTAATCCTGCTTTCATAGCTTCCTGTCTTCTTCTCATAATTTCTTTTATTAACTAAATGTTCTAAGCCTCTGATACTGTTAAACAAATCCTCAGATTTCTTAAGATTTTCTCTATTTATTTTATCAGCTATATAGTTTGGTAACCCTGTAGCAATTAGGTCAATCAGAGTGGTATTGTCCATAGATACATTTAATTCTAGTAATAGCTTTTGTTTTTTTAACGCATATTCAATCAAAGTGCCTTGTCGGTATTTATATAGAATTGCATATCTCACCGGTGACCAGCCTCTATCAGCATAAGTTTCACAAAAGCTTTTTTTCCACGTTGACCACTCAGAATCAATTGTATGTTTTATAAGCATAGCACTGTACCAATCAAGAGAACCATCTTCTAAAAACAGCCGAAGAATCTCAATTTTTTTGTATCTTTTTCTACTCCAACCCGAGCACACTCAGCTTCAAATGTTGACATCCACTAAGACACATTAGTAACTTTCTTACAACAAAATTTTTCAATAACAAACTTTTCTGAAATATTTTTCACATTTTGAGGGTTATCTATCTTCACTTCAGCAAAATTTTCTAAAATTCTTGTTAATGCAGCTTCTGAAGTTTCTGCAGTAGGTGTATCTCCATGTGGAGACTGGATCTCTTCTAGTAAATAGCCTTTAAATTGCATGTTTCCATCTTCATCCATATATGCACTGCTTAATTCAGGTGTTAGTGAAATCCACACTTTTCTTCTCTCGTGTCTTTTTTGAAGTGTATTTTTAACTTTTTGGTAAATCTCTGTCTTTAAAATAGCGTCATGCTGCTTGGCATATTGATGCTTCTCTGGAATTATATAGGTTTGTCCGTTGGTATTTGTGATGGAAGTAATACACATGACATTGGTCTTTGTATCTTCACTGGCTTTTATCAAAAATTCAAACTTTAACTTATCCATTGTAGATTATAACCACAAGAATGTTGTTTTATAATTGTGTTCCTTCTTATATAGGGTTGTGGTGAAATAATAGTTGAAGTTGTTGTTCTGAAATAATAGAGTATTTATTAATAAAATATTAACCTATTTCAAACACCATTATGAACACTTAAAAACTACACTTATCAAAATGAACCCACCTGAAATAATAGAGAAACAACATTCAAAGTAACTACTCCACAAGTAAAAGTATCAATTCACATTCAAACTATATGCGTTGTTCTCCATAGTAAAATCTAACCTCCAAACCGTGAGCTTCAACGGTAAGCGCGGCAAATTCAAAACATGTATAGGCGGTACATTTAAATAAGCATAGACAGAGTATGTGTATCATACTTTGTCTACATATATATGTACCTCTGGTTTCAGGTCTAACGTATGTCTTGTTCGACTTCAAACACCTATCATGTAAAAGTGATAATATGCATTCACTATTTTAAATATTTACCCAACCACCAAACATGAGGATGATGTATTTGGAGTGCATTTTTGTAAATTTGCATACATATTCTTTTTGGCCCTCACTGTTTATACCGATTTTGATACGCGAGGTGTTTATCTGCCTATAATTATGATTGAATACTGTGTAATGGAAATATTGATGTAGATATAATTGAACGTTAATTGTAATAGGTTGCGTGTGAGGGATGTGCTGATAGTTAGTGTGGAGACGACGCTATGGTAAAACATAAATGCATGCATATAATACATAATGTCAATCATACTCATACTAATACTATAAATGCTAAAGTTTGTCTGTCTGTATGTTTGTTACCTCTTCACACTTGTACGGCTAGACGGATATTGATGAAATTTAAAATTGAGATAGGTTTTACCTTGGATTGAAACATAGGCTACATTTCATCATCACCACCGTTTTTCATCACTACGCATTTAAAACTGTGCAACTTTGTTACTTCTTCACGTTTTTTAACAGGTTAACAGATTTTGATAAAATTTGGAGTGAAGATAGCCTATAGCCTGTACCCTGTATCACCACATAGATTACATTTCATCACCATAATTAATCACCAAAGTTTAAAAGTGTGCGTCCTTCCTGAGCATGTTTATGACTCATTCATGCATAAATCATACTAATCCTACTGATATTGTGTTGGTTTTTAAAACTAGCTGATTTTTTTTCGATATTCATACTAATATTATAAATGCGAAAGTTTGTATGTGTGTGTGTGTGTGTGTGTGTGTGTGTATGTTTGTTCATATCAGGTTCTTACATGCCAAAATTTTAAGAGCTGAGTGAGCAGGAAGTTTTGAGCATGCTGTTTTCACCAATATTTATTTTTATAAGTTCCTGAAGTATGTAAAGTGCAAAAAAAATTTGGCATTATTCAATAGCGGTTTATTTGCATAAAAAAAAGTTTGGATTTGTGCAGGATCTATACCAACGTCAAATAAAACCCCATATTACTACTCCGCTTCATGACAAATGACAGGTCTTGGGACTATGTATTTAAAGATTGTTTGATAGCCCTTTAAGTTTGTATTCGGCAATATAACGTTCTAAAAACCTCTCGTTACATTCTTTTGTCAGTATTACGTATATTATAATTGCATCGAATCACATTTTTTTAAACATTAGCATTTTTTTTAAATCTAATGTTTTATTTTCACATTTTGAATTACTTTATATGCCGCGGGCAACGCCGCGGGCAACAGCTAGTTATCGTATAAATCCATGGTGGTAGGGCGTTTCCTATCGCTCGCTTGGCTAGCTAATACAGTAAAGTTGTAAAATCTGTCGCCAAGTACCTAACGGTATGTTGCGGCAGTCTTCCTTGAGAGCTAGTGTATTCCAGACTAGGTATGCTCTATCTAGGGCTACTTTTATTAATACAATACCACGGACAAATGGCAGTGCATTAAAAAATCAGCGCTGGTTGTATTCTGAATTTTTTATACTACACAGCAGTATAAATTACAAAAACAAAGTAACAGTGTAGCAGTGTAAAAAATGCGAAACTACCTTCCGTACAAAACTTAACTCCTTTCTAGTAGTTACTTCTAGTTTATTCAAAGTTTAGTCCTACTCAGTCTTTTATTTTGACAAAATTGTACCTATTTGGTCGATGACGCATCGAAGTACCTAAAGCTAATCTCGAAAAGAAAACAAAAGCGACCTTATATTTTAGCACTACAGAACTGAGTCAATAAAACCCGCGTTTATCTGTTAATATCTCTCTCAACGCTGGCAACACAAATATCAAGTTCTCGCGGGTGTTGCCCACCGACTCACTTCACTCGGAGGCTTTTCATTTTGCTGCGATTTGGAGACGAACGCATATCTCACCACTTATCTGTCACGTATAAGTTACCAAGAAGTTTAAGCGACGCGATTTCTATTAGAGTTATTTGCTGACGCAAACTGTAGGTATATGTAGCGGTCGATGGTTAAAATTTTCAGCTGACTTCAATAAATGGAAGATGGTCACAGTTCGTCGGAATCTTGTTGTTTTGTATGTCCTCGATGTCTCGGTAAAGTATTTTCGGTAATTTTTATTTTGTTTAAAAGAGTATACTTTTTAGTAGATCCAGTATACATCAGTATACATCTTATTAAAATTAGTCCATATGGTTTGTGTGACCTATATATACATTACTGAAAATTATGTTTATTTATAATAAGTCATCTATTATTACAACAGTCGTGCATAATCTCCTACACAATCCGAAACACCATAAAGAGATAGCTTAAAAAGATAGCTTTTAACTTGATCCCTTATTCAGAATAGTTTTGTGTAACTTGCCTTACCTCTATTTCCAACATTGATCTTTCTTCCTGAAAGGGTTCACATCTAAGCTCTCTACGACCCTCGAAGGCCTGCAGATAAGGCTGCGCCAATCTCTTACAAAACACCCTTATCAATTTAATCATCGGCTACTTTTTTATGATTTTTTCCCAACCGTGAATACGATTCGGGCATTAATGTCCCGAGGAACGAGCAGATGTTTCTCTGATAACGTAAAGAATTAATAACTCTTAAGTATCCACCGCAATTCGGGCAAATAAAATCGAGCCTCATTCACTTCGAACTCATTGAGTCATGAATGCTTTAGAAAGAAATAGCTTTCGTTTGTAAAGATTGGTAATTCCGCAGTTACGGTTCTGAATTTTATTTCGTAATTTTATGTTTAACGGCTGTCAGAGTTTACTAGAAGTAGCCTCTCAGAGTTGTTGGCGTGTTTATAAATCCTATTTACAAATGAGTCACAAATAGAACGTTGAAGGTAAAATACGAGTAAATTGAAAAATACTTCCATTTTATTAAACTAAAGAAGTTAAAGTTTCAACTAATTTCGGTTTACTTACTAAATACTTGCTAATAATTAATGATCGTTTAAAATGTTACTTGTGATTATTCCATCTGACAGTACTGGTAATTCAACTTTTTAAAAATAATTGTAAGGTTATATTATAATATGATAAGTTGTCGATTGAAACTTCTCTGCTTACAAATCTGGCAAACATTACTGCCTATATAAGTAAGTATATATTCATTCATAATCAACATTATCTAAGTAGGTACAATATCATATTCAAATTTATCTAGATTCTGTCTAATCACGACTTACACTAAATCAACACAATCCAAACTCACCTCTATATTCTAAACACTACAGTTATAATTCCTGTGCGACCTGCAAAGGTGTGGGTTAACACATAAGGGCAGGATTAAAAAGTGCGGTGTCGAGCTGTCATGCGAGAAAGTTACGGCCGCGTGAATGCGACTTATGAACGTTTGGATTTGAATTTGTAGTTTGTTGTTGGAAATGCGCTGCAATACTGCTGCTGGCATTGCTAGCTGCAGGTTTACATCATCCTACATTTGAATTCACAGTTTTTGCCTCTGCTGGAATAATTATGCTACTTTGTTAAACATAAATTGAGCGAGCACTATGAAGTTGGAAGTTAAGTTATGTTTAGTCGTATAATATTGTTAATATTTCAGACTAGCTTTTTACCACAGTCCTTGATAAACATATTTTATAGATGGAGTCTGAGATTTCAAAAGTCTAAACACAGCTCACTCTAAGCACTACACTTAATCGTTATAAAATTATTCTTAAACCTATTTGAAAGTTATTTTTGCTGCACAACTTACTGAGTTGATAGTATTATACTAATATTTCTGAAGGATACAAGTGATATAAATGAAAAGTGACATTATAGATTATACGTTTCCATACGGACACTAATTAGGGGTCTAATAATAAGAGTTAGTCTTTTTTAGTCAACATATAAAAATAATCCTTAGATTAAAAATTGTTACATTAATAATTTATGCAATTCCGTTCTAGATTATAATAAACATATAAATGCTACTAAGAGAGGTAATGAGTACATTTTCTTACAGAGAGTAATGGTGCGTATAATTTTTCGATGATATTTCATTTAAATTCAAGACGAAATGAAAAGAAAAACCTTGCGTAGTGTGCGTAGAAAAATCACACATGGAGTTACCATGAAGTATATTATTTACTAGGATAATACATATTTGTTAATTATCACAAATTCTAAGAAGCAAATGCGTTCTAAAATTTGTGACATTGGCTAGAATTACTGATCATCAAAGAAACGAATTAACACGCATTGAGCACGCTGCCCTCTGGTGGTCGGTTGGAGTATTTAGATTATGTGTAGATCTTAAATAAGTAATCTTTCTGCTTTAATTTTTTGTTGTCGTAGTTAGTCATTTTGTTTGTTAATTTTTGGCACTTGCCACGAAAAATAAAATTAAACAAAATTAAATATTTTTGACTAAAGAAATGAATAAAAACTGACTTCAATTATTACAGAACTTTCATAAATAAGAACTTTACTAAGTCAGTAAATTGCTTTCATTAAGATTTATAATACGAGTAGGTATAAGTAACGCTTATGGTATACTTTTATCGAGAATAAAAACACCTTTCAGGAGAATATGGCGTAATCTAAATACGTAATACTGAGCTTTTGAGTTTTATGTAGATATATATGAAGAAAATAAACAGTCTAAAGTAAATATATAATGTTATTTTTCTCTCCACCTAACACATGTACAATATTCACCCTAGCGGCGCCGGCGGTGTGGAGGAGCGAGTGACGTAATTCCCGCCCGCGACTTTTGACTGACATCGGAATGCTCGAATTTAATTTAGCCACCTGAGCATCTGAGCTCGTCTGATGCATAATACATTCGCTACTTTTTCGACTACATTCATTCGGCTCATTCCCCTGTAGAGACTGTTCACAGTATGATGTGTTGGACGGCTGCTTAGTCATCTTAACAGTTAAATACCATATTGAAAAAAAACGCTATAGAAGATTAGAAGAACGCTAAAATGAAAAAAGTAAAGTTCTTAATCTAAATATTTTAGTTTTTTGGGTAAGGTTTATATATTTTTGATTCTTAACTACCTAATATAGGTACAACACAATGCAAATTCTCAACTAGAAACATCCATCCATCAGTGTTATCTATGTGCCCATAATCGATAGATGGCGTTTATTAATCGAATGGCTTATATAAATAATGAAACATATGGCAATAATTTAAAACTTTCATACTTTTGTATTCTCTACACTCGTATTTTATAACATGAGCTAGGATGTGCCGTTTACCATATATTTCAATCTATCAATCTTTAAATATAAAATATTAAGTTATAACTGACTGATTGCCTGAATGATATTCAGAAATCAACAATAGAGACTAAACCACTGAACCTTGACACATGAAATTTAGAAGGTGTATGTGTTATATTGCAGTGCAGATGTGTACAGTTAAAGGTTTTTTTTTAAATTCAACCCCAAATAATGGTTCAAATGAAACTTCAATTTTTTTTTTTCATTTAAAGTCGCGGGTACGCAATTTTTATTAACATTTTGTAAGCTTAATGTAAACGGGCACTGAGGCGCCTCGTCTCCACCTTTTGTATTTTAATGAGGCGCGATTATATTTTCTTGGATACTTTATTGTCACGCATTTATTTGATTTGTGAATTGATGCCTTTTAAAAGATTTTTGCTTTGAGGTTTTCACTCGAACAGTTTACACGCGATTAAGTGAAATGTTTGAGTTGGTGGCGGATAGATGTGCTCGGCGGAGCACTCAGAGACTTGGATCAACTCTGAATTCAACCACACAAATGTCTGATACGATAATACGAGACTCTATTTTGTGTGAATCAGGTACTTAAGTCGTATATTTTGTTCGGATTTTTTTAACAACGCTCTCAAAGCAAAAGGCTTAAAATAATAGGTGTCTTTCGAATGAATATTTTAAGTAATAACTTTGGTAAATGATTATCATTGTGTTGTTCCTTACTGACACTATAACGTCGTATATTAGCCAATAATATAATTAACGAACACAATTTAATATTGATACTACATTTTTTTCATTGAATATTTGAAATGTTGAACATTATTTTGATATAATATGTGATATTGGTTTGTATGATGAGTGCGCGGAGCTGACAGGCCGCAACGTGCGTATCAATTCCAGCGTCCGCTCACGTTCCGGTTTGAAATGCAACATTACAAAATTTATGTAATTCCATTTACGACGCTGAAATTGTTAACGTTTAGCTGAAATAATAACTGAAATATTTTTAAGTGTTGGAATCTTTAGTTATTAATAAGATGGTATGGTTTAGTCGTGAAGGTTTTACTTTTTACCAGACTATGCATGAAGGAGGGTGTTATTATTCTTGATTTTTACAAACTATTTAAACATATCAGTAGTGTATCTAAGTGAGTCAACACTCTGCGTCTTACACTCGTAAATATATAACTTGTATCAAAAGAGATGTTTCAATAATGTATGGAGCCCCGGCCAGGACATTGTAAGTACATGATACCGTAAATTAGATTACTATTTTCTTCATCTATCAACCAAAGTCAAAGTAATGTAACTTATTGCAGTGAACAAAATTGATTTTCGCGTTTTTTGTGTCCATTTTGACATTTGTGACGAGTGGTACAATTGATAGACCTATGTGATTATTGGAGTCTACATAGAGTATAAAAATCTTCCAGGGATGCCACAATTCACAGAAATTAGGCATTTTCTGTTAGACGTTCAGTGTCCTGGCCGGAAATGAAACAAGTCCTTTACTCAAATAACCTTTTTTTATGTGAAAAAGTAAATCAGTACGTATTTATTCGGAAAGTCATTAAAACTCGATTTCGAGTTATTTTGGTTTATTTTCACTAATACGTTTATGTGCAGAAGGCCGTAATCATTATCATAGTATCAGGAATCTCTACTTATTTACTTTCATGTCAAAAAATGACCGCGAAATATTTATAATTCAAACTCTAAAGATATTACCTAAAACAAGTCCTAGATATTTTGTTAAACTGCGTGTGGGTCAGAGAGACAAGTAATTAGAAGTGCCCCCTTTACAAAATATTCTCTAGTATAATTCAAGTATAAATTATTTCAATCTAATACCCACTCAATCGGAGAAAGTCGTTTACATCAATGTTATGTAATAAAGTTAGCAAACACTTGTAGTCATATTTTCCGGTCTCAAAATAAACACGAAAACGCCCACCGGTGTCCGTGGGCCGCAACATTAACATAACAACAGTATGTTTGACGTCGTGACGCGTTTGTGGATTAGTGCGTGACAGCGTGACGCGGGACACGCCGCGCGTCACTCTGCGGTGCCCTTTGTAATCCGCGCCGGTATGACGAACGGACAGACGTGTAGCACGCTACCTATTACGTGTTAAATAAGTAGAAATGGATTATGGATTCCATATATAATAGACCTGGGATAACTGTCGTAAGTCGCTCTGTCGTCATCCTAACGGCATTGCCACGCTGGATGAAAAAGGTTATACGTTAGGCTAGACAAACATAACTCACTCACACATACAGCAGTTTACTTGAAAAAGTATCGCGCCCATCAATCGTTTCTATAAGTTGATGGTTGGGAAAAAGTCACACCTCTTTCCCATTGGGATAGCCAGAAACAACAATGTCTCGTACGATCCAGAAACACTTTTTCTTAAATGGTAATGACAATTTATGGATTCCTTAAACCGTGATCCCTACAACTCCATGATGTCAAATAATTATCTTTTCCACAGGGTAAATAAAGCAAGTGAGCAGTAAGGTTGCTGGTCCCGCGCTAACGAGCCGCCAACTATGAAGACGTACCCAATATTTTGCCGCGCGCCAACTTGGGACTTTGTAGAGCTCCAAGCGAGACCATACACAGTGTAAGCAATGACAAGTAGGATAAGTTAGTACATAGTTAGTTTTATCTTCCTACCTTTTAAGTAAATAACTTGTATTGAAGTAATAAGAAAACATAAAAGATATTTGGAAAAAATGCTAGTATTTTTGAAATGATTTCATTAACTGTGTGATCTTTTTCCATTCAATCAACAATCACTAAGTATATAGGCGAAAAGACAGAAAATTCAAAGAACTGAGTGATAGACGGACTGGTGCCAGCAGTGCCGTTAATATATCGAAATACCCGCAGGTATTTCGATATTTTTTTAACTATGTAATATGTTCTTACTATACGTTCTTATTATGTATATTTAGTTTAATTTTAATGTTTTAAAAATAATTAGGAGTAAGTTATCAGTAACATCTTAAATTGGTATCGTAGTTTCATATGGGTCGCAGTGCCCGGAAAAAAACAAATTTTAATTTAATTTTATAACCTTAATCTGTACTAGTATTTTTTAGCACATACACCAGTAGCCAGCTGGTACTGCAGGTGGTTTCTGCGTCAGTCAGACATCGAATGTATAAATTGGATGCCCTTTCATTGCAGCGCAGCACATTACCTTTAATGTCACACCGACCAGTTTGTCGTTTTGTTTAGTTGTGTTGCAATGCACTGTACGTCATATCCCATAATATTGCCTACAAAACGACGTCACAAGCTGTGCTAAGCTGAATCAAGTTTCATCTACTTTTTACACGGAGTTAAAGTGAATATTTACATTTTACTTACGAAAAAGAAAATGAAGTTAGTATTGCAGTTGGATCCTTCTTAATGACACACTCATGTGGCAACTACAGATCAATATATAATTTCTAAAAATTATTAATTAATTAAAATAAGAGCTGATATTGTAGTCTTATTCTTTTTATATTCTGTTCTCTTTGCCACTACATCTCACCTATGCTACAGTCAGAAAATGAGTTTTTAGCTAGTTGACCTACTGTTAGTTACATTCTGTGACTCTCCGCGTAAAATTAAGCACCGTACATGTATGGGCGCCTGCAGCGGCTGTCAGTTGATAAATTTCCAGAGGTTTACTAATGAACTTACCGGAGACTGCAGCACTGTAGGTACACGAGGGAGATACGAGGGAGGTGGTCTCTGTCGAGGGTGAAGAGTTCAGTGAACGATAGGTGTGCAAGCTTATGTAAAACTGAGACCTTTATGCTAACAATATGATTAAAAAGAGAATCCAACATAGTGAGCACACAAATGTTGTAAAATAATCGCGCAAATAATTTGCTCTCAAGTGTAATAACTCAAGCTACATTGTCACTTTTTAAGTACAGTGAGATGCAGTCAAACGCAAGCCTACTTTAAAATTTCAATTAAAGTTTTCCAACGCTGTAGACTTCTAATGAATTTCTTTTTACATGTTTCTCTTTTAACTGAGTTTTGAGTGTAGATTCTTCTTTTGGATCTATATATGTATATAGGTATTACAGATCATTGAAAATCTTAGTTAGAATTGACGACAACGAAAGCTACATATGTAAAGTTTTGAATCACAAATGTGATTCGATTTAATAGGCTACTTTATCAAGTTTTTTTTTAAGTATTTGAATAATTTATTAAATACTAAACGAAATTTTTTCAAGATATTCTTCCTGTTATGCTCATGATTTTTAATAATGAAGGAAAACATCGTAAGAGGACCGTCGTAGGTTTAACCCTTCAAAAATAAAGCCTCTAATCTAAAATTTAAACAGCGAGGTGAACCGATCTAAACTTCATTTTTATAAGAAATACACAAATGTGTTATTTTCATTGATCACAAGAAACATTTATACGTGAAACGCATTTGGATAATAACTATATTTATCTGACTGGTCGACACAGCAAACATAACAGACATCAATTGAATTACGACTATATTATTTCAGTTCTATTTACAGATTTACAGTTGGCAGTTTTAGACTAATCTGAGTGTCCATCCGACCGCGCCGCGCCGCGACACTACTGTAGGTAAGCGCTAAAAGGAAAGTTTACATCAACACTCCAGAATAGAGGATGAGCCAGATGCTCTCTCGGACTAACACAGAATACAATGTAGTTACTACATATTGCTGTCACAGAATCGTACACAGTTTCTATAGAGAGACGATATAGATTACGGAAGAGTTACTATGAAAAAGATTAAATGCCTAGCAGCTTAGCCTTTAGCAGACAAAATCAAGGCTATGTCTGGACTGGAAAAACAATTTTGGCTAAACAGTTTAGTTTGGTAAGGAATTATTTGACTTTGATGCAAAATTATTATTTATGTCGAGTTCCGGAACGATTCCCGGGCAAGATAAATACCTGCATGAGAAATTAGATTGACTTATTCATATGAGTAATGAGCACAAGTGTATCAAACCTGACTACCTACTTTTTGCGGGAGTAATTAATTTGAATTGTCTCATAGTTGTTTAGTAAAACAATAAATATGAAATCGAGTCTCAGTTGTAAAGAGGTAGATAATGAGATCGATAATAAAGCTACACAAAGAAGAGACCTATACTCAGCAGTAGGTAAGTAAATATTGATGACGATGACGATGAAATGGAAACAACATTATTATTACAACACAACACAAGTATTACAACTCAAGTAAATTATTACAGTTTTTTACTATATAATTACGTACCTACGAGCTTCTGAATTCTAACGTAAAAGATCAATACAAGAGAGTTGCTGTGAGTCGCTCGCCTCAAAGCAGCTTCTAAGTTATGTGAAGAAGCCACCCCGAGCTCTGCTCAATAAAATATCCATCCAATTTATTGCACCCCTTTCTTCAACACCCCCTCTTGCGTTTTACTGCGCCTTTTTTTGGTTTAAATGTAGTTTAAGAGGTCGCAATAGAAGATTTTAGCAAAAAAATACGAATTTAATTGATTGAGGAATCATATTGTTAAAATTAAGATTTTTGTCTAAAATGTAAAAGAGTGTGAGGTTGAGATGGAGAGAAAACTTGCATAAGGCTGTTAAGCTAGCCATTAAATAACAAAATTTGATTATTACTATGTACTATGAAGCAACAGCATACCATTTCTTCATCTTTTTGATGTGCATTTTTTGTTTTTAAGTTTCGGGGCAAACAAAGCAAATTTTAGAGTATATTCCACTTTGTTCACCTGGTTGATATCACCTAGAAAAACAAAGTGAAAACTAAAGTGTCCTCAATTTACCTTGGACCTGAATTACATTACTCAGGTGAATATCAGATTTTTCTAATAAATATATTTTTTGTTATATGATCACAATTTTATCGCCACAAATTATCTGAGTGATATTACCCAGGTGCAATAAGTCTAAGGTGAATCAAAGACATTTTAACTTCAACTTTGTTTACCCAGGTTATATTACCCAGGTTAATATAATTTTTGTACTGAAACATTGAGCCGGTATTCAGTTCCTGCAATATGTGCAATGCATCTCTGTGCACTCTTATCTGATTAAAAGCTCACAAATCCGATTAACCCGGTCCGGTCCTACATCGGGTGTATTCAATAATTCTATCCGGGATATAACGCGAGACCCGGACCGGTCCGGCCCGGGTGACATCTACTCCCGGATGACATATTTACCGCTGAAGGCATGCGAGACACATTATGAAGTTTTTATTCGCTAGCAAGTCGTGAATTTGCATTTTTTTACTAGTCACTATGTTGTTTTCGTCATCACATCTATGAGCTATACATAAGCTCAAACAGACTTACATAATTATTTTCTAACATTAATTACTAATAAAAAAGTTGTAAAGTATTGATACTCGTAATATGTCGTAATAAAAATGTAAGGCAAGTTCTTTTTGAAGCGAGTGTTCTGAAAATAAAAACCGATTTTCTTTTTTTCAGTTCTCTCATAACCTGATTGTACTGATTTTGATGAATTTGAAACAAATAATAACGTTTATAGAGATTTTTGAATATATAAAAAAAGTTCCGCATTATGTTATTTTCATCAAAAGCTCGTACAAAAATAATGTCATTATTTTTTGACAGCGTTTTTGTTGTTTGCTTTGGTACGGTTCACAGATGACAGTTACAATAGTATTTTTTATTGGTGGCATCTGACGGTCTTAACATAAATGCGAGGTTTTCTTCATCAGTTTTTTTGTAAATAACTCTAAAGAAAGTGGATATAAAAATCTGGTATTTTAGTATGAACTCTTCATTGTATTATCTCGAAATGTTTTTTGAATCATTTTGCAAAAATGAAATGTTATCAATCGAGTAGCTCCTCCTTTTTTAGCAAGTCGATAAAAATAAATTATTGTCTAAGTACATACCTATTTAGACATATAACTTAGCCAATTATTACAAAAACCTTCCTCTACCCACACATCCGTAATCCTAACGCCTGCCAAGCAAATGGACGCGTCCAGTGAAGTGGGTCCCAAATTGACGTACATCTCTCTATTAGGTGTGATGCTCCTCTTTTAATATTTCAGCCCTTCAGCCCTTCAGCCCGCCCTTTGTGTAATCCTTCAGCGGAGGTACGGTTTACGGCAGTGTGAAGTTATGTCACGCAATAACCGCTCCTTGTTTATACCACGGTGGGGTTTGTACCTCGCAGTTTTAGGCTGTAATATAAACTCAATAGGAGCAAGTTGGTCTGTTAAAAGTGATAGTATCGTAGAATTTGGTTGGGCTTGTATTGTTTTTCATTTGGAAGCAGTTTTTCTTAACGACTCTTTAAAAAGGAAAAAGAACTTAAGTCGACTATAATTTTTAATGTTTTTGACTCTTTATTGGCGACCACGAACTGTAAGACGTAGGTAGCGTAGGTAGCGTAGGTAGCCCTCCCACTAGGTGGACCGACGACATAGTAAAAGTCACAAGTAAGTAAGTGGATGCAATTGGCAGATTGTCGTTCGGAATAGCGTTCTAGGGGTGAAGGTTATGTTCAGCAGTGGACGTCTTCTGGATGATGATGATGATCAACGTCGAAAAAAGGCTAGTCATTTAGTTTTTTATCGGATACATTTCGAAGTATATCTTGGAATTATACTAAACGCTTTGCGTCAACTTTCATCGTACGAATTGCCGGACCATGGAAGTCATTCCCGGCTTCACTATTAGATAGTTATAATCTAAATCTTTTCAAGTCGAGAGTGAATCAGTTTGTTCCACGCAAGCGTGCTTTATATAATTCATACGCATGCCTATTTACCTAATATAACCTAAATCTCTGATTTTTCTTTTTTTCCTCATAATTATGGAGTATTTTTTTAATTTTAGTCGGTCCGGTAGCTAAAACCCAAATAACTAAAAATATTAAGTCGGTCAGCACTTTTTTATTTAGATTTATACAAAAGTAATCTAAAAATACTTGTTCTAATTATTAGTGAAAATCCCTGCTGAACTTATACTTGAGTTAAAATTATTAAAATTATACACTCTAATACAATCCCACCAAAAGGGTCTAACAAACTTTAATTCGCGACTAACGACCGACCGCTAATATTTACACACGGCGTATAAATGACGCCGACCGCCGAGCTGATGCCGTTTCCTTTCATAACTTCGACCACTTCATTGAATACCACGACCTAACAATCACTGACATCATACATTGCTCGTGGAGTGTCAGATTTGCTTTCCAAAGCGAGCATAAGCCAGTCGTTGGACGCTCCAAATAAGATAGTCTCGTAGATTATAACAGTCGGAGGTTGTAATTGGTGTGGAGGAGCGATTGAGACATACAAATGTTTGCAGTTGGATTACTTTTCAATTGAAACGTGCCTACGAAGACAGCGCGGGATCGAGTTATTTGAGTTTCAATTATCGCCGAGGCGAGAACAAATACTCTGAGATTGGGTTACTGTATGCATATTAGCGCGCGTTGATCCTGAGTATTTTGTGCGATTTAGTTACGTCTGCGGTTTTGGTGTGAATACAGGGATGTTTATGTAAGTGGCTATATCGAAAAAACACGCTACGCTTATTTGATCATTAGGGGATTAAGTATCATTAAGTATTAATCCAGGATATTATAAGCTATCTTGATGCCAAATTCCATCCAAATCCATTCAGCAGTATTTGCGTGTAAGATAGACTATTAGGATTTCTTAACGTTTTTTGTTTTTTTTTTCTTGTATTTTGTATATCTTGACCTATTTTGTTGATATAAGTATTTGCCTACCTACCTATTTCAGGATGATATTTCCAACTAATTCAATATGTTTTAAATGACTGTATCACATAATCCTAATTGTCCTTTCCAAGCGGCCACCTGCGGTCTGGCTAAAGCCTACTATTCTCACAAAGCATTAGCTCTGGCAGTAAGACGTAGAAGTGTACAAAGTAAGTGCATCTGTCGCATTGTGCACCGAGCCAGTGATGCTGTCAGCACCAGGGGAACTTGCTAGCTACTTACACACAACAGTTTTCTGCCATTGTTTCTGACTTGTTTGAAAACTTTTACGTTTGTATTTATCGTCGATATAATGTGCTGAGGTTCAGGTTGAGTCAGATATTATAATGACACAGTTGTTTGAGATAAGAATTTTCTAAAAATTTAGGGGCATATATTAAAGCTCATAACATACATTACTCGTAACACGTAACATACGTTAGGGAAGGCTGTCCGCCAGGAGACGGGCTACTTCGTCTAGTTTAGTGGACATGGCTGCATCATTATGTAATTATTTCAATTTGAATAAAACATTTTGTATTTTGGTATTCTGTCTGTACTACTAATGAGCAGGAATATTTAAAATAAGGTGTATTATTGTCTTCTAATATTACTGAATTAATAGTTAAAATAATAAGTAATATCAAGAACAGCGTAGCGATGATGGCTGAGTAGTTAGTGGGCTCGATTGCCGTGCAAAAGGTACGAGATTCGATCCAACGAAACGTGCAAAAAGAGCCTGAGAAGGAAAACATCGTGAAGAAGCCATAACATGGTGGTAGGGCGTTTTCTAATATCGCCCACTTGGCTAGCTACCTCAAGTTATAAAATCTGTCACCAAGAACCTAACGCTGTGTTCCGGCAGCCTTCCTTGAGACTCAATGTATTCCAAACTAATTAAACTCCATCTAGGGCTACAGTATCGCTGATTTCCGTGGTCGTACGAACTTGCGGTCAAATGCCTAGCTGTGTAGGATATTTTTTTTTTCATTATCATTAATACTATTTCATCTATGCAATAAAAGTTATTTAGTTACGCATTCTGCATTATTTCAGCCTATTAAACAACAAATGTTAAGGCATCTAAAATGGATATCACATATTTAAAATCAGTTAGGAAAAGCCCATCTACCATTTATTTATCCAAACTAGCAAACGATCTAAAATAAAAACAAGGCAGAGGCTATTAGTATGTGATGAAGAGTGACGGCGCCGGGCACCGGCTAACTGCCGCTCCCTGGAGTAAGCTTTCACTTACAGTTAGGAAAATGGAACATTCTCGTGAGGATATTATATAGCTACTTGCAGTTAAAGCTAAGGACGATAATCAGCTCAAATACACAATGTACTCGTATTATTTACTGGTGAGAGATGAAGAATAAAAGTGGTGTTTTGAGACAGATTCTGCGAGGAAAAATAATTATACTCTGTTTTTTTAGCTAGTCAGGCTTTAGATGTTGAGATGGAAGTGATTGAAATATTTTTTTTCAGGCGCATTGGTGTTATGGTAATTGTTTTCACAACGTAAATTAATATTATATTTTAAAACACTGCCACTAATACAACGTGGCATTGGTAAAAGCTTTGGATAGGTATTTAGAGCAGTGCATTAATTCATCGGTGTTATAATTTTAGCCTTTATCAGTCCACTGTTGGGTACAGGCCTCCTCTCCCTTGTACCATAGCTTATTAAATTATTTAGGTTAGGAAAAGTTTTGATGCAGATATTTTATTCAAAAACGTGAAAAAAGACTAAGTAATTAATTAAAAATGGTAAACTAAAAAGTTTTTTTATATTCAAAAATTTCATAAAAATAATTAAGAAGTTAAATATCCATCTAAAAGATCTATGTCGGGAAACGTCGTCTGTCTATCTAAAACCATAATATTAATTGATATTTAAAAATATTACGTAAGATATAAAATTGCAGCGACCATCTTTACGTCCGTCGACCGTTAGCGACATCCGTGATGGTGCGTTCGAAACTAAGGTTTAAAGTGAGCAGAATTTAAACTACACAGATAATTAGCGGGTCGGTTACAGGGGGGTGATGAACGACCTGCGGGGTGGGGTGGGGGGATGGGGTGGTATTCATGACACGTGCGAGGGTGGCTTTAATAAAACATTGGAGACTTTAGACGTGGTCGTCCGGGAGCTGCCCAGTGAAGGAAACAGCAGTAGGTTATAGTTGCACACGCCGTATAAACTCGAAAGCTTAGAAGGATGTATTGACGAAAATAAGTGATTTTTTTAATGCTCAGTATTATAAATCTAGCGCAAGTCTGGCAAATGTTCATTAATTCGATATTTTTGTCTGGGTGTTGGTACTCGAGAAGATATTGGTTGAACTTTTCACCAAATATTTTGTTTCTTTTTAATGTTACATTTATAAAACTCTATAAATACAAAAAAAAAACAGAGAATAAATACAACAAAAAAAGACAGAAAGCGTTGGTTATGTGGTTTTCGGGAAATTTTGATTGATGCTTTTTTCTTCCAAATAGGTCAAGAAGAATCTTCCTTCCAACATATATACCGAAGAGATATGTGGTTCTTGTAGACTTATTATATTACCAAGAATATTAACAAAATTCGTCGTTGTCTAACACAGACAAAAAGACGCAAAAATCTAATCTAAAAGGTCAACTGTTCGCAGAATAACTGGTTGTTTGATGTTGTTATACCGCATTTTGTACACTGTGTCAATATAATGTATGCTAGTTGGTAGTAGAGCAAGTAAGTACAAGGAAGACTTCGTTCCCCGCGATTACTCTTAATAACTTGTTGAGTGCTAAACGGTTGTAATGTCCTCTGAGGACGTTGCTCATCAGGCTATGTTGTTTGTTGAAACTTGGGGATTTTATTTATTTGGAAACACTTTTAGTTGAAAGGGTTTATACGAGTGATTTGTTTGCTTTAGTAAAAAAAAAAATTTGCTAGTCTCTCGAAATCCGTTTCAAGAATCAATTAAAATTAAAATTAATAGTGTCAATTTGACGTTTTTTGTAGTAATAAAGTAATAATAAAATTTCTGTATTTTTATATTTTAAATCATAAATAAATAAAATAAATAACGTTTTACACTCATGGCTCCTCACTAGGATTTCTCCTGTGTCGGGGATGCCATTTAACATTCACAAACACACGCACAAAGACACCCAGACCCGAAGACAAATGTTTAAAATTCGAACACCTGTCCCGACCGGGAACTGAACCTGGGACCGTCGGGTCTCGAAGAAAGCAAACCACTAGGTCACAGCGACCGTCAAATGGATTGATTGATTGATTGATTAGATTAAGATTACTATATTGCACAGTTTGTTTGTTTACCATTGTACTTTTCTTATAAAATGTGAATGATATTTTGAATCTTTTATTATCTTCTGATCCATAATATTTGCAGTCGTCTTACTATTCAACTACACTAATATTTAACATAATAATATGTTATTGCCTTTTTCTATTATTCTAATTTGTGAAAACATTAACTTGAATGTTATTTATCTACACAGTCTATGCCCAGTAAGTTATCTTGTCAAAAACAGACGACAAATGGCCGCGAAATAAAGCGTTCCCATAAATTATCGGAAATTCCGCCATCGCCGTATCAACGGATGCCTCAATAAAAATCCAACTGATCACCGAGTGTCCAACTCGACGACTTTTTAATGGCGTTTACAAAAACGTACAGGTACACAGTGCCTATTACACAATCAGTCGCTCGCAATCGCAATCAACAACATTCTTTATGTATTGTAATTTAGTACTCTACCATTTCCGACATTAACGATATCAGTACGGGAACTAGTGTTTTGAGATAATAGTTTTTTGTCAAATACATATTTATAACTTCTTTCATAATTTTGATTATGTTCATTTGAATAAAATTTGAAATACTTTGATCGATATGAAAAATTATATTTTTTTTTGAAAGGGAGACCGATTTACATTTTATGAAAATCGGTATTGAAATTTGATTTTAAATCGAAATAACTGATAAAATTATATCGGTGCCTGCGGTAATGAAAGCTTGTAGTCTTTTTTTATAGTGTTATAGCAGTTGCAGTAAACTTAGTATGTACGAGTATCATACTTATATTATTTATTAATATTTAAGACAAATAAACCACATACATTTATAGTAGCAATGTTTATATAGGTAATGCGATAGCGAGAGACAGGTAACGGAATGACGTCTGAGGCTCAACCGATTCGGCGCGCGGGCCGCGGGGTCGGAGCGCGGCTGCAGCCCGTGGAGATTCACAATTGATTGCGCCTGATTGCCGCAATTGCCTGCGCCTCTGATTGTCTGCAATTGCTATTTTATTGAGTTGGGACGCAACTCGAAGGGCCGCACTTGTCCAGTGCAATATTGTCTTCCATTTGTTGTAAGCGAATTGTACAATAAAAGATGAATGCTTGTTGAGTGTAAAGCGACACAATTTTAGTTATATACAAAAATCAGTTTTTTATAGAGATTCGTGAATAAAACAAACATGTATTGAATTTTATATTTAATTTATATTTAACTATTTAGCTTGGTCATACATAATTATTCATCATCATCAGCTTACCTTAATCCACTGCTTTACTGGCATGCCTTGGGAGAGGCTTACCCTCTCCCAAGGCACGCCACTCAGCCTGATCCTGGGTGTCTCGTTTCCAACCTTTTCTCGTCAGTCATTAGTACCTATGTCTTTGCTCCACCTTGTCGCAGGGCATCCTACTCTACGTTTGCCGGCTCGCGGTCTGCTCTCTAGAACTCGTCTAACGTAATTATTATTATATATTAATTTAAACATTTCTATTAACTTACGCTATTAATATTCACCAGCCTATCGCGTGCTCTACATTTTCCAGAGCGAAATTTGCCAACTTTTTTCCAAAACTAGTGTTAACATTGTTCTTGTTAATTTGTCAGCGTTGCCGAGACGCGGTTGGGAATTTTCCCGTTGTCGGGTCTATCGGGAAATTAATGCCGCAGCTTGCCGACAGGGGGCGCGCGGGAACTTTGCGCCGCGCATACCTGACGCGCTGCGAGCCGCGCTGCGAGACGCGCTGCAGTGTGCGCTGGCTTTATTCCAAAACTGCACGAATTATGTATTAGTGTAGCTTTCCTGAAAGTGTAGAACATGTTTAGAGTGTTTTATTTATTTACTACTAGCGGCACCCGTCGGTCTTACCCGCTGTAGATATTTGATCATCCCATGGGAACGCTTTAATTTTCCAAAATAAAAAGTAGCCAATGTGCTAATTCAAACGTATTTCATTCAAATCCGTTTAGCCGTTTGAGCGTGAAAGAGGAACAAACAAACACACACACATATATACAAACTTTCGCTTTTATAATATTACTGTGATAGTAATTTTGATAGTTATTAGTGTTTAACGAAGCTAAATATTAAATTTTAATGTATTTTTTTCTCAGTAATCAAGCAAGGGAACAATTTTGCTTTATTTGTAAATATCCAAAGACGTCACCGTCTCCTTATCTTTTGCAAGCTCTTGTCTCAAATGTTTGGTAGTACAATACAGCAAAAAAGCTAGGAAAATATATAATATAACATTTTATTCGATAAGCAGCACATGATACTAAAATTTGTATTGCAGAACAATTGTAATTTTATGAATGAAAGCGAGTATTTGAGTTAGTAAGTTGACCGAGCGAGCTTTGAACTTTAGAAAAAAAATAGTCTCACTTCTACCTACGTATGTACATTGTGTATGTATGGTAATACTAACGTATGTATATTTGTTTACATATAAAAAATCATTAGGTATATGTATGATCATGTTTTCAATAAATCTGGAGCTGGGAGTTTTGTCTTCAATGATATTTCGCAGAAAAATCATCAATTCACCTTAAAATTGAATTGAAAATTACGATTAACATAATCAATAAAAAAGCTGTCCAACAGTCCATAAAATATGACAAGTAAAGTAAGTAAGCAAGGAAAGTAAAGTTTAATTATTTCAACCAAAAATAATATTGTATTTTGTTGTAATTTTATAGAACATCGTATGTTTCCACCCTGAGAAGCGCAGAGCCGAAACAGTTGCCCTGAAACTTATAGAAACCGAGTGGAGTAGACTAACACATTGTTATGCGCAATATATCCCGATCAACCCTCCTCCATTTCATCAAACTTATATCGAACTATACTTCTATTTGAGTAGAAAAATATAAATGATGATTTACGATAACCCGTTGAGAAGAAGGCGTTCCGATCGCCATAAAAGGAACGAGCGTCGGCTGGTACGGCTGGCCGGGCCTATATCGCTCGCTCGTGTGTGTCGACCCTTATAAAACATAATAAATATCGACCTTTTTATGTATTGCCTGCTGTGATCGATTAGCTTTAGGCTTTGCTGGGTTATGGAGTTACAATGGCTCAATTGGGTTTTTATTGGAGGTACTAGACCCTTCCTTGAGAAAAACCCGCCAGGTCTGCTTACTTAGCCTTCGAAAATGCTGTTAATCTTAACTTATTTCTTAAATATGCTAATATCTTTATATAAACATAACGAATGTATATCTGGATTCTTTATAATTGCTTAAATTTTATAAATTACGCTGGTTTTAATTTAATAGTTAATATCTTTTTACCCGACTGCAAAAGAAGGAGGATATATATGTATGTATATTTCTCTGGCACGCCCTAGAACCTAAACAGCTTGTCATATTTTTATGTAAGTGGAGTCAATAGATTAGTCGTGAGAGTGAATCTGGGTACATCAAAATAAAAAAATATAGGATGACACATTGGTTCAAAGATTTAGTAATCGGGTTTTTTCAAAGTCGCTTTCAACCGCTTCTTATTAGAATTGTTACAGGTTAAGTCAACACTTTAATTACATATTTAAGGAATTAAATAAATAAGTTGCTCGCAATATAAATGACGCTCATAAATACAGAATAGATAATATATGTAGAATAGATCTCTCATAAAACACGATCTAAATGCAGTCAAGCAAGATATAAGAAATACTTTAAAAGGGGGAAAACCGATCTTAATGCGGCACGTAAAGCTTACAATACAAAAATGCCATATAAAAAAATAACAAAAGTTATATTGATTTTAAAAAAACGGGACCACGAACGAATTTATATGAAAACAATTGGCAAGTATACCACACCGAAAAAATAACAGTAAGATAGGCTTGTGCTTGACGGAACTCACTTGATGTAAAGTGACGACGAGGCCTAGGATGTAGCGCGCCTGCCTAGAAGAAACTGGTTCACTCCATTATTACTGTGTATATTTTCGTATGAAATTACGGATATAAAAATGTTTTTTGTTTTCCAAAATGGCTTAACGGTCACTATTTAACGGTAAATTATGATACTCCGAATACTTTCGGCAAGAAAGTCCGCAGTAGGTTCAATTTATTATATTTTTGATGACCATATATCCATTTTGATAACCGTTTAGATTTTTTTTGATAATAAAATACTTTTTTGGGCGTTGTTTTAACACGAGCCCAAAAATACATACCAAAATAACACTTAACATTTCAAATATTCTTCCTTCATTTGCACTCGTATTTTTTTAACCACAAAAAAGCAATAGTGTTAAGTGTCACTTGAGCTTAAAATATTTCTTTAATAATATGTATACCTTTCATTTATAACATGAAAAGATGCAAACGATTGCAATGCTGTTCAAGAAGTCCTTACTTCTTAATAGTAATTCTTGTTCCCCTTCAAAACATAACAGAGAAAACAAGAGATATGAGATCGAAAAGTACGCACAACACATAACCCAAGCCAGCCTCCGCAGACTCAGTGCATAATATCCTCTCTAATTAGTTGGCAAGTTGTGTCGAGAGAGGGCGCTAACTTCAGACAATGCCTAATTCAAAGTGGGCCGAAGTGAGATAATAACGTTAAGTATGGTTGATACTGAGTTTGGGGCAATATGGCAAGTGAGGGCCAGAGAGTTCGCGACTCTCTTACAACCTCTTCAGAATATTGTATTATGTGTCTATTTGTGGCATCTATTTTTTATTTTATTTGAAAAGTGAATGAGTCGGAAGTGTTCTAAGCTATGTTTGATGAAAATGAGTCTAATACTAGTAGAATACCATACAAACACTATGATACATTTCAAACCCGAGATAGCCGCTACCACAATATGGCGATGTCGGGGGTTTTTAATATTACTTGTTGCAATATTTATACACGTGTTGTGTTCGTTTGTTACTCGTCCGAGATACAAGACGACCGTTTATTTAGGTAATTAGGAGGAAAAACATGACATAGTTACACGCAAAGAGTTTCATATATATAGAGTAGAAGACCTCTTTACCGCACGTCGGAAAAAGTGTAACCGTTTTGGTGATGCGTAGATGAACATGCGCTGTGGGTTGGTGTTGCCTACCATAGAAAATTTTACCCTAAAACAATTACAAAAACTATTATTTTTATACGTTTTTTTATGTTTGTGATTGTCTACAACTCGCCCGATTTAAAGTGACAAAGTGGCCTAAGATGTAGTACGCTACGATGTAGCTGTAGTATATTTGTACGCTTGCATAGAAGAAACCAATTAAAAACAATTCAGTTTAGGACTTGAAAAAGACCAAACATTATAGATATCTGGAAATATAGAAACTGTTAGCAAGTTGTACAATTTGAGTACGGTATATTATGAAGGCGGCCATATGTGCACGTAATGTTTGCTACGCACTTTAATGTTACGCTAAGCGCTATACGCTATACGTATATGCGCTACAAAATATGCGCTACGTCGAGTACTTCGATCCTCTTTGTAGACTTTCTACGGCCTCTCCGTCGGCGTTTACCGTGGCTACCAGTTTAGCTCATGCCGTGCAACCAGGCATCTTATCACTATTGAATAAGGTTCAAAGTCCCACGCGCATATTACCACTACGCTAACATACCCACGGTCCTTGACAAGACAGTATAACCAACCCGCTAGTGTCGTAGCCGCACGTCTCGCTACGGCAGTGATTAAAGCGAGGTGTTTATACAAGTTGTTTTAATCATTTAACTCTGGGGAGATAATCTTCCTTTTGGGTTGAGGCTGCTTCCACCGGAAACTCTAACAGGAAACTGCTGCCTTTACGATTTGATTTCGATAAAAGTAAAAAAAAATTAGAGTAATATTCAACACTACACAAAAATTAATCATTAAAAATTGTAAAATTAGTAAATTCACACTTATTATTTTTTTTATCCTGCACAGCTTGGCGTTTGACCACAAGCTCGACCACGGAAGTCAGCGACACTGTAGCCCTAGATGAAGCATGCCTATGGTTTCCTCTCGATGTTTTCCTTCACCAATAACCTACCCATAGAGTTTTCTGCACTATGCTTCCATGTCAATGTCATTTCCATATTTGACACCCTTTTTTAGATTTAGTTGCAATAGTTTTAATCGTAACAGAAGCAATAACGTCCAGACTCTATATCGGCTCTGGAATATTTATTTTGTCGCACAATGTCTATTTATGAAGCCAGGTTTCATGTTTACGTTGGTCTTGGACAAACTAAGTTAGGTTGCGGTCTGAGTTAGAGAAGCTGCGATTTCATATAATCATACTAGCTGACCCGGCCACGCGTTGCTGTGGCTATTTTATAGCGTCAACAACACGTGGTAATTATGCTGTTAAAATGTAGCTTATATGACACGTTCGTAGATTTACCATAGCAGCGCCATCTATTGATTACTTACTCAACCCAGTCGAAAGGTATCGACATCTGTTAGAATCATTTGGAGTTAACAGATAATTGTGACTGTCAAGTAATAACAGACAAATAATTAGCAATAAATTAAAATGTACTATAATTTGAGATTTAAACTATCCTATCTCTCAAGTTGGATCGAACTGCACATGGTGTGCGAATTTTATTATAATCGGTTTAGTGGTTTAGGAGTCCATTGAGGACAAACATTGTGACACGAGATTTATATATATTAAGATATAAGCGTCTTTAAATATATATTTTTTGTTTTTAATTTTTTACTTTAGTTTATTAACCGACTTCCTAAATCAGAAGCTTCTCAATTTGTTGGAATCATTTATTTAATAAATGTTCTCCGATTCTTTAGAGATAGCTGGACCACTGGTCAAACAGCGGGTGAGTCAGTCGGCTACCAACGCAAGTCCGGAGCGCGCGCTTACCGATGTAATTATATTTGTATACCTCCAGTTATGTATCAAAACTAACTGTGAAGAAGACCATCGTGCTTTTATTAACCGCGCCAGGAAAGCTGATCTTATATTATGTAAGTTGTAAAATAATGTATAGATATATAAATATGAACAATTACGTTTATTCGCAACAACTTGAGATCACCCCATCAGTATCAATCCATTAGTATCCCACTGCTGGGCACGGGTCTCCCTTACG
Organism: Ligdia adustata; assembly: GCA_947049295.1. Taxonomy (NCBI): domain Eukaryota; kingdom Metazoa; phylum Arthropoda; class Insecta; order Lepidoptera; family Geometridae; genus Ligdia; species Ligdia adustata. The sequence goes on along the minus strand of OX346219.1, from coordinate 15,009,244 downwards.
AACGGGGGTGTAGGCCATAGTCCACCACGCTGACCAAACTGCGGGTTAGGGACTTCACTTATCTTTGGAAGTTATTAACCTTCTCCGACAAGCAAGTTTCCTCGCGATGTTTTTCTACACCGTTTAAGCAAGTGGTAATTATTGTAATTCTAATATGCACATTAGTTAAAAACTCAGAGGTGCATGCCTGAACCTGGATTTGATCTCGCGCCCTTTCGCTTGTTTTGCAACAGGTTTACCGACTAGGCTACTAAAGCATAATTAAGTATTTAGATCGCTAGTTCGTCTACCGCACTCTCACCTTAAGTCCGCAGGGTTGCCAATCGTCAAAATTCCATCGCCATCAACTGGAATGTTTTCTCTTACAACAGTGCGCGTCACATGAATCATTTATAAATGCAAATCGCTTTGTTTCCAACTACCCCCGATTATTCACGTTCGGTTATCTTTGACGTATTGAAGCCGGATTTGTAGCAGCCCTGATTTATTTGTTCCGCGCAGTTATTGATGTGTCCGCTACGAGTATTGGCGAACTTGGTGAATGGCTAAAAATATGTGTGTTGTTGGTTTGTGGTTGATAATATTTAATTGTTGCCTTGACATTTATACTTTGAATTGGTTTCGCGGTTTCCTTTTGGTCGGGTTTAATTATGAAAGCGTTTTATAATGAGTGGTTTGATTTTGTATTGGATGATTTTAGGTGAAAAATATAACTAAATAATATAAATACAAAATAATAACGTATAATGCGCTAAATTAAACGTATAAATTATAAACGTATTATTAATTCGTAACGTCGATATTAATACTCGTCGTTACTATACGTTATTAATTGGGTTTGTATTTAATTTAATTTATATTAGTTTCGTAAGATGGAGATTATTTACTGGAATAATAAGTGTTTATTTCATGTGCATTATTTAAAATTTGAATTTATTCGATTAAATATATTCAATCTCAAATTACTAACTCTAAAAAGATAACAAAAAGATCTAATGTGTGTGCTCAACAAATGCACAGCAAATAAATACAGTCATGATTTTTTAGAAACTAAAGCAACCAGTCCTGGGTATGCTATTGATCATATAATTCGTCTTTCTATTTAATTTGGACTAACAAAATCAAAATATTTTGTAATGAGTTGTTTTTTTTTGCTCTACGTAAAATACACGAAACTGTAAATGTATGAGGATATTAAGATAGTTAAGTAAAACACTCTAACTTTGTTATAAATCTCTACACAAATTTCATATAAAGCATTTTCTGGTATAAAACTATAACAACGAATGCATAAAGGCGCTTGACTAATAAACGCTGCGTCGAGTGGGACGAGCGAAATGAGCGAGACGAGCGAGCGGCACCGTGATGTTTGCATGCCAAATTTAATTTCAAATACCGGCCGATGTTTAGACGACAGTACGCAATGAATAAAACATTTCTTACTCATACGACGCTTCTAGCGTTTTTGAACGGGCCACGAGAGTCGCGGATTAGCACATAGCTTACCTGGCTGGCTGGTACGAGTAGCTGGTATATTTATATTCTTGATTTTTTATCACACTATTATAAAAGTTTGTATGTTTGTGTGCGTGTTTGTTTGTCGCTCCTTCACGCTCAAACGGCTTAACAGATATGGATGATATTTTGCACCAGGATATATTATGTCCGGGATTAACACATAGGCACTTAAATGCAGTGCTTCCGTGGGCGCAGGTAATAGTCGAAAAATAAATTCGATCGATTCGATTTTTCGTTTTAGGTAATGGCGTCGATCTATTTAAGATCAACTTGCTTTTAAAATAACAAATGTCTTTTAAGTAAGTTGCCTTTAATCAATGCTACAATCTTATGTGAACCATTAATTTTATTCGTATCAAAACAAATAAATAATTTGCCACGTGTCTCATATATACTCAAATTATCAGCACATAAAGCATAAAGACTTCCTTCATTAACAAGAACATTTTGTTAGAGTGCATTCCACCTCCGAAGTCATAGCCCTAAAACGAACGAGGCAATATAAAGCTTTGACGATTTTCTTTTCAGAATTTCAAGTGATTCTAAAGTCCTCGAGAGTTATACGAGGTTCTGCATACGTCGGCTGTAACTCGTCTGGAGTATTCTGATACATTTTACGCGCATTTGACATCGACCGAAGTTGCGCTTGTGAGCAATTTGTGAATTCGTGCGAGGTACTCGTATGTGCGTTAGATTAGCTCGTACGAGGAAGGTTAAGTCGAGTGGATTTACCGACTTAACAAAAAAGGAGGAGGTACTCAATACTTTTGGGAGAATGCTGCACCGATTTATGAATTATTACTTTGTTTAAATCATTAAACTAATTAAAATACTTCTGGAGTGGTCCCATTTATAATTAATCAAAATCGGTCATGAGGTTTCATTTTTAAAGATTAATAACCAAAAATGTTATATCGGCGTCTCTCGTAGTGAAAATCGTTGAGATTTTTTTCCTAAAAACTTTATTATGAGTTGAATGTGTTTATTAATAAATTTCGCATTATATTGATATTGTTTTTTTTTTATTTGCTTACTCTCGACCCACCTTTGTCAGTAATGTAATGTGTATTATTCACGTTTTTGAGTAGTTTAACTATTTGGGTTTGTAGAAAGAAAAACTTATAAATGCATTAGTAACCAAAACATAGTGTAAAAATTTGCACTAAGTGAATATACTTATTAATCATATCTAGAGTGTCGTAACATTTGCCCGTGTCCGTAAGATTTTAAGCTAAGCAACCTTGATGTTTTTTTCCCGTCGAATAAATGGCGTCTCTGTCTGTGTAGTTATTGCAAAACTAGTGATTCTGCAAACTTTAAATATGTAATATTGGTGGATTATTCATATTCATTTTATTAGTAAATTATTTGACACGTCAATCAGTTTACATCGTTTAGTTATAACAACAGTGATACTTACAAGTATTTAACAGTATGCTAATAAAATATAACATTCTAACACTGTCAATATTATGCATTAGAATATTGAAAAACATTAAATTAATAGCAAATAGCATATTAGGTCAAATTAAATAATTATGTCAATAAAAATAAAAATCCAGTACAATTTAAATACTTATAGAAGTACAATGTCGGTATTTAACATAAAAAATATCATTGATCAGTAATGTCTTGTTTATGTGCACAAGTGTTGGGAAAGTAATATAAAGATGTGATAATGTGGTTTTAGTGTTCGCGGGAAATCTCCATAGAAACCCTGGTAAGGTCTCTACCGCTTTACGAGGGTACATGATCTGACTTTAACTTGACCACGATGACTTATTGCTTGATATTTGACTTAACTAGATTGACTAATAACTTAAAACTTGATAAACTTGACTCTGGCAAATATACGTATGGTGCCATATATCACAAGAAAAAAAACCTTTAAAATAAAATTCGTAGACCATTTATTTTAATGATCAAATTAAATTTACGACAAAAACAGAAACGTTTAATCGAAGGATGTCAGTGCATAAGCCTTTCAGTTTCTCCTTTAGTGTAGGAACTCTTCAATTAGATTCCTTCTGTAGATCTCATCTTATGCACCGAGGAGGGCTCAAAGCACTGGCTAATAGAATCCGGGAGATTTGCATGCGAGATGTAACACGCTTGCTGGCAACGGATCACGGGAGGTTTGCTCATTTCTATATTTATTATGCTTATGTAAAATCACATGGTATATAATTTATACTAGAGGTAATAATGTTTCCTACGTCTGTAAACGGTCGGTCGTTAGCCTTTTCGGAATGCTATTGCGAAATATTGGTATAGAAATTGGAAAATTTAATGCGAATTCTCGAGGTTTTAATATTTTGTATTCATATTATATACATAATAGTTTGTGTATATATATATATATATATATATATATACATATTTTAATATTAGGTTATATTTTAAATAATATAATATAATATATATATATATATATATATATATATATATATATATATTATTTAAAATATAATATAAGAGTATATGAAATAATTGTCAGCTAACGAGCCGTACTTTAAACAAGTGATAACTGACTTCCATTTGGCGAACAAAACTTACGCAACTAATAATATCCTCATATAAATTAAAAGTCATATTGAATAAAAACCTATTGGACAGATTATGTCAAAATGTATAAGAGACCACACAATTGGCGAAAATATTTATGTGCATACACAAAAATACGAACAATCAATGGTATAAGAAAACTCATATGCTAACTATTTCAGTCAAGTCCCAACATTATTTTGATCGACAAACCACCCGTCCCCGATTGCTTCCGGCGCAACACATGCTGTATCATTTATGTTGTTAAAAACATAAATTAATATTAATAAATCAATTTATTTCAGGCAACTTAGCCTCATACAATAAATACCTTAAAGACTATCCATTTATATATTAACTCATCTAAAAAAAACGTAAACAATAAAATATGTTAAGGTCGTAATAAAAATTTGTTAGGTATTAATAACGACAAACATAAATAAATATAATAAAAATAAAAAGCACCCCGCGGGGTCCATTGTACAATTACCTTATGCATTATTAACATCCTAATAACTCAATGGAAGCAATAAAATCTGAAATCTATAATCTAAATTAATAATTTTGGTGTTTGTCAAACTTATTTTAGAAAATTCTCTTTTGCGTTGAAACTATTGCATAAGCAGCTAATAACATTATGCAACCGTGACGCGTGGTAAAGTGCAACAAGAGGTAAAAATAATGCGCTCTACCAACATTACAGCCAGCGAGAAATAAAGCAAAAAGCGGCGAGCGTTAAGCAAACAACTCAGCAAATTAGTTGCATCTCGCATGCAAATGCACCGTCTCAGGAGACGGAGATTAATATCAAACAGATGCGCAACTACCAATAAACCACAGTCACTCCTATCTCATGAACCTCTTTTTTAAACTCAGTTCATAAAATGAGAATTTTTTTTATTGGGACTGGGTAAAAAAATACTATAAATAAAAAAAAATAGTTAATGTGTAATAAATATAAAATAATAAATTATGACTTAATACTTGCAGTATACATAAATCAACCCGTACATAGATTCCCACAGCTGGGCATCTTTCCTACTAAAAGCAGTTTTAGACCACGACGCTGGCCAAATATATTACTTATCTTTTCAAGCATAACTGTCTGACAACTATGTTTTCCTACACCGTGAAGCATCTTCATTAATTTTAATATGCACATAAAGTTAATGCCTGGGATTGAACCCGCGCTCTTACGCCTGAGAAGGAGTTCATTGCATCGAATAGGTTCCCAAAGTTAGTATTTTTTGGAATTTAACACAACAACATGTTATTTCATGCAATGATAGTTTTGCAGCTAGAACCAACTGCTTTACTATTCAAGCCGTGGGAACCGCTTAAAGCTATTAACAATCCTGACTATATTTACAAATAGTTGTCTTTTTTTCCTGGTTGTTCCTCGCGGATGTTGCTGAGTGGAAGCCCATTCTATTTCGCTGTGTTTTCGGTCGCCGATAGCTTCCTAGATATGCAGTCAGAATAATTTTAAATTCTTCTTTAAATTTCCAATGCAGTACATTTCTAAGTATGTTTTTTGAAAGTTACGCTGTTTAGGAGGCGTTACGAGCAATACTCTTACTTAAATATATGTTATTTTATAATGTAGAATTTTTATTTAACTGATTTTTTTAATAACTACAAGCATGTTAAAAGCAAGAAAGATAAGTTTTCATTGTACTTACTCGTACTTTGTGTTCTATAATTCGATAAAAACTACACAAACTAATAAAGTCAATGATAACAAAGTAACAATTAACCAGATTATCCGCATTAAACCGCTAAAATAAGGCGAGTGCGCAATGCTCTCGTATTAGCGTTGTTCACGTCAGCGCGCTGCGGACGCACTGTCACAAGCGCATTAGCGCGGATATAAGCACGCTCGCACGCCTGTCCCCGGCCTTAGCTATTCATAATTCAGGGAAACCGAACGTCTATATCCAAACGTGACAATGCGATTGACAAAGGTTTGAAGTTGATTGAAATGTTATTTTGATTTCATTCGGACCGCGGGAAATATGAACGATTTTTCTTTTGTTTTGCTCAAAAGGTCATGGTTTTTTGTATTTGGACTTGAGTACGGTTCTTAGTTTTTCAATATTTGTAAGAAAAAATATTTTTCAAGCTTATTTTTTTCTATTAAATTATTCTATAGAATAAACATATGGTTTTAGTAAATAACGAATCAACAAAGCAATGTTTAAAAAGGAAATAATATCAGTATGATAGTGTTTACATGGCGGCTTTGTCAAATACGTCACTTATTACATATGTATATTGATTTTATTGAATAGAATAAGGTTGTAAGTCTTAAGAATATTTGATAATACTCTTGTCAGTTTGGTTCAAAGCAACGTTTTATTTAGGTGAGGCTCGAATTGATTTCATAGAGATACTCGTACTTTACGTAAAGTATTTTCGCATTCGCTCCGCGCTGCTCATATTGTTTGTCAAATAGTTGCACTCTAAGAAGCATCTCCTTATTCACTGAAGGCTATTTGCAGAAGCACTTGCTTGGAGCCATTCCGGCTATTTACAATGCGTGTGCCGGCTATACGGCCAAATGCAATTTATTCCACTTTGACCGTCCCTCGCTCCCCACCGACCGCTCCCCGGCGTGTTCCAACGGTCGACAGTTTCCATTCTACTACTGTATGCCGAATATAAAATCTCTTTGTTATAACTCTGCGCCGGATTTTTCGTGATAAAGTTAGAGCGAAATTTTATGTGATCGTCGTGTCAAAAATTGTAAATTGTACCGTGAGGCTGATATGAATAGAATGGATGTGCAACGTAAAATATTTTACAAGCTTTTAGGTTGATTTTTTCAGTGAACATTGTTACGGGCTATTTCGTCGATAGAGTTGATTCGATCGCCGTCCCGGAACATGCGTCACTGGAATCGAGTTCGATTTTGGCAAAATCAATCGTGGATATGAACACCGAGAGCTTCTGCTCACCGCACGTGTGATAAGTTTGAGAAGTAATCTCAGAAAGAAATAAAACGAAGCACTCGCGGAATCAGCAAACCGTAAACATTGGCAAATCCCGCATAAAAAGCGTCAGAAATTCAAAGTTCATCAATGTTCCCCACGTCGTCGACGGAGGAATGGAACGACACACAATCGAATAATCTTGCGAAACGGCGCTCACACGGAATTCGCAGATAATACGTTCAACCGTAGGGAAAATATTATTCGATAATTCTGAGGAAACAGGCGAAACGAAAAAACTGTGGCACAATAAACAGGGTGTATTCAAATGAGAGAACCCCCGAAGGACGGCGCGAGAAAACAATGATAATATTACAAAGTTATTTAGGTTCGGGGCCACGGGGCCCGCGATACCATCGCGTGGGTCTCGCAGGACATAGAGACGTGAAACTTGTACTTTACACTCGGGAGTGTTCCGTACGATCGTTATGTTACCAGATCGTGATAGCGCGGCTTACGTTAAATTACTTAGTTATGGTCGGGGTTTTAAGAGTGTGTAGCAATACTTTGAAATTTGAAATAGCATTGGGATAAGAAGAACAGTTTGATTTTGTATGTTAATTGTTTTATTTATTGCGATAATTTATCCTATTTATTCGTTGTTAGTATTGTAACTATAATCATAATTTAGAGCTAGTAGTTTTATTCTAAATAAAACTGCCCATTTTATAGAGCAGTGTAGAGCTTTTTAGATTCAGTAGCTAATGGCATTACGGCGCTAAATAGAAATGGTGATGATATCTACAGCCATAATTATTTTACGTACCTTCAGACCCGTTTGCTAGGAATACCTAGGCATACGTCTCAACCCGTTACTCGCCTCGCCTCGGTACTTTAGACCCCGAGTAAATTCAGAAAAAATTGTGAGCACAAATGTAACCTTGAATATTTACGAGCGAAGCCCGAAAGGGTTGCGTACCGACGTGGATAGGTGACGCCTTATGAAATTTTGTCTTTGCATCCAAATGTACGGAAATATATGAGAGCAAAGTAGACTCGGTGCCCAAATTATGGTTACAAGCTGTATTTTCGTTATGTATTTTACTATCATTTAGCATGAATAAAACTATCGTTTTGCTAATAACATGTAACTTGAGTTTATAGTGTATTATAGAAACATTTGATTAGAACTTTTACTTACGACAAATGTAGTTTTGTGAAAGAACATTACTTTTTATCGTTGTTTAATTTAGATATTCATAGTTTACTTGTACTATTCAAGTGTTGTACGGGGAGTTCTTACACCATTTTACCCATTTGTCTGCTTTCTTATGCCTAAGAACGAGGTTTGCGTAGGTATGTTTTATTTAGTCCAACTCTACCAATAATATCTTTACTATTTACTTCATTTGCATAAGTAGTTTGCGTATTCTTTCAAAATTTCCTGACGTACTAAAGCTTTCAGACGCTTATAGCTTAAAGAGATAATATAAGAGTCTTTAATAATATAAAGAAGACAATGAAAAAAAGACAAAATGAAATTTAAATATAGCTAACGTTAAGCCATCTCAAGATTGACGAGCAATCAACTATACTGCGAAACTTTTCAAAGAATAAAACGACTTAATAAAGAACACAAACCCGCAACGACTCGCCCGAGACCGAGCTCGACAAATTATAAGCCGCAAAGTTTTACATTCAAAGTGGATCCTCGGTCCAATTCCAGCTGCTCAAGACAATCAACACTTGGATTAGCATGAGATTACACACGTAAGGAGAAAAAAATATGTTGTAATACAATATAAAAGAGTGCTTCGTTCGCCCGGTCACGTGCGCAGCGAGCGGCACGCGGTCTCACAGACCTGCAGAGTGGGGTCTGTGAGGTAGCGTAAACTGATGGCTTCTGAGAAGGTTAACTTGTACTTGAAGGTTTGAGAGTTGTCTGCTTTTTAGATTGATTGATAGGTAAGTCAGTTAATTTTTAAAACTGTCGGACGTCGTACTATTTACAAGAAAGGACTTGTTTTGTTCTCGGCCAGTACATCTACCAAAAACTGCTTAAAAATATACTTAATATTGCGTATTTATGAAGAATGCGTCAGTCGCCTCCGTACAAAATATCTAAATTCTGCGGATTGTAGTGAAATTATGGCATCCCTGAAAGATTTAAGTATCCTAGGTTGACTCCGATGGTCACATTGGTCTATGAATTGTACCGCCCGTGACCAATGTCTAGAATGACATAATAAAAATGTAAATCACCTTTTTGCGTAAATAACATGGAAATGTTTTACACTGCGATAAGGTACGTTATTTTGATTTGGTTGATATATTAAGTATTTATAATATCACGTAGACTGTCCTGGCCGGAGCTCCATAAATTTTTGAAACAACTCTTTTATGAATACTAACGAAATTGACTTTAAATCAAGGCAATGTATAGGAAAATCTGCCAATTGTTTATCAAAGCAAACTTTAAATTACCGCATGCTTTAAAATGTTTAAATTCATTGTTGCTCTATGATTTATAATACGAACAAAGCACCTAGATCAAAGTGGAGTAACGAGCCCGAATTTAGTGCCTATCCGAGCTCTGTGCCAACGAGGTAAAGAGACACCTCTGTTCCTCCGGGAGAGCAAACGAGTAGGCTGTGTCGCGACCTGCTGCTGAATTTATACGCCTATTGGGAAATTAATATATCAGGTACCAACTATATATTAGTACAGTAGAGTAGTAACTGGACACCTCGGTGGGGATGGGACGGATATTGGGTGGGACTGCTTATGGTGTACTAGTTAATTGCTATTGGTTTGCATGCTAAATGTAGTAAGGCTTAATGTCAATGTTTGCAAATGCTTGGCTGACTAAATGGTTATTTTTTTTCATATGTCATAGTCTGTATGCGATAACTTACCACGTACGATTTCAGACTTAAATTGGTCGTACTTAAGGATATTTTACTATACTAATGTATGAATGAAGTCGGATATAATACTCGTATAACTATAGATAAGTATCAGGTAAGTTGTAGGACTAGGTAGTAGTGAAAGCTTGGAAATTAAATCAACATTGCTGGTACGTATGTTATTTTACTAAAATAAATGTGTACCGAGAAATACACAAAGCATTATTTACGCTATGATATAAATATAAAAATAATTAAAAAACCAAATGTGACATTACTTAAAAATCTTTTCCATTTAAGTAAACAGAGAATACGTGGTTAAGTTGCCCCACGTCCCCACGTACGTGGCTCGCTAACCACATTGCTATTTCTCCTACGCTCCTAATGAAAACGCTCACTGCGACCAACAATAAACTAAAATGAAAAAGATCACAGACAATATTGAAAATTCCTCGCGAAGACACGTCTCTCTGTGAAAATTGTAGAAAATTCCAGAGTTCAATAATTACCCGTGAAATATAGTCTTGAGTAAACGTGTGACCTACGAAATGTAACCTTATACTTTTTAAAATTGAAAGGCAATAGTCATGTTCGAGATACGTGACTTTACGCAATCTGAAATACGTATTACTTTCTGTCAAGATTGGTTCATTATTGGGAAAGTTAAAATAAGGTCGTAACATTGTATTTTTCATGTACATTTGTAAGCAAGCATCGCGTCTAGTATTATGTTGTTAGTATTAAATTGCAGTACAAATAAAACACATCTCAAAAATTTAAAAAATAATTCTTCTCATACGGATTGTACGAGTGAGCTCGTACTTCAGTACTAATAAAGCAGTTGACGTTTATAATTATTTACTCCAGTAGTACTCAACTATCATTATCAATCATATTATGTAGGGTTCATAATAGCAGCCGTTAAATAAGTGGTCCCTCGAGCCGGATGATATACATGTTTGATATTTTATCAAAATAAAGGTGCTGGTTGTCTCTGAAGCTTGTTATGTTCATTTCGAATTGCGAGTTTGTTATGATGAAGAAACAGAATACTCGTAATCGATGCGAACAAAGATGATAACTTGAAGCGTGACGCTCTAGAATTTAAAATATGAATTCTAAGAAAATGTGTTAACGGTGTTCATGCATGAACATAGTACCCTGCAACCGCAGTGTCAGCATCAGCCGCCTAACCAGATGCAGCCGACCTCAATACGCCGCGAGTCAGCTCCGACGCGAGGAAAGTCCAACTCAATGGAGGTAATACATTTTAATAATAAGAACATCTTATATATAAAAATCAAATGCTGTTCGTTAGTCTCGCAAAAACTCGGGAGCGGCTGGGCCGATTTAGCTGAATTTGGTCTTGAATTGTTTGTCGTACTTCAGGGAAGGTTTAAAAGGTGGGAAACATAAATAACTATTAGGCGGTACGAAGTTCGCCGGTACAGCTAATGGTTTATATATGTTAGTATAAATAGTAGTAGGAGTTAGTTTATTTAAGATATTTACGTTTTGAATAACTCAATCGCAACCGATCACTGGTTTGATTCACACCTCCTCCGCTACCAACCGAGGAGCACCGCTTGTAGAAACCTGCCGAGCAGCCACCGACGGGTGAGCACCATTACCAGCAGCAGCGAGCCGCCTGAAGAAGCCCAGGACTAAGGAAGGCTGGGCGCCTGAAGACCGGCTCGTCGCATCTGCTGCTGGCTAACCAACGCGCGAAATCCCACCCCGCCTTGCACCAGCCTCTTACGCCCGGACCGCCTGCCGTTCGGTTCGGCTTCCAGGACTCGTCCGAAGAGCTTTGCTGGCTTACGTGTACTCGTATGTATTCCCCGCATACTGGTAGACTATTGACTTACGGACGCTACGGACGTAGGGTGGTTAGGGTACTTAAACTTTCGACTTAGGTTCCCTTATATTTTACCTTCTGCCAGTTCATACAGTAAGGTAATCGGCCTGTTCAGATGTGGTATTTATACTTCATGAGCAAAGCTGCTTTTCAGCCTGCAATTATATTAAGTTTCTTACACTTTTGCCTAACTTTTGTTGGACTTGATCCGTAGAAGATCCTTTTAAAAGGACGTTATAGTTGTTAGTCAAAGTAAAATGTATATCCCCAGGAATCGTACGAAACAAAAGAAGAACAGTATGATTTTATGTGACTTGAACGTCATCTACGAAAGTAAGTACTAACTAATCACTAACATTTATTTCGTAATAAAAAACATAGGTGCGTATTTCAATGGCTTATAAATTCACGTTTATATACTTTAGCGAAAACAAATTCCACTAAAAATAAGACAAAACACAAATAAGATAAAATAGGTTTTGACTTCTTGTAAAACTATTTTTCAATTAGGTCTCATATAATATTTGGTACTGAAGTTACTAAAATGATATTTTTTTTTCGATTAGAAGTAACATAATTTTTACAATTTAATTGTTTACTATTTGGGTTTTTCATTATTTAAATTTGTAGAATAATAGTAGGTATAGTAGTAATCACGCGCATACCCAGAGTACTCATGCTCACAAAAAGCTTCTTCTTGCGGCGGCGTCGTGTGTCGGGTCGCTCTCTTCCCTCCGATATGGTTGAGAGCGATGGCTGGCACATGCGTCAACTCGTGAACGAGTGCTGCTTGCGGGGGCCCCATTGCTCTCGGTTTGTAAGTGACATTCAATATTCAAAATTTAAAATAATAATTGTTTAAGTTTAACATGCTAAGTAGTTATTTTTATTCTTTTATAAGCCTAAAATTTCAAAAAATTTAATTTAATTAAAAAATAATGTATTATCTCATAAAGGGCACGTGCCAAAGCGTCTGTGGTGTATTAATATTTATATAAAAAATGATTTTTTGAAAGTGTTAAATGCTGAATCATTATTTACATTTCCAATACGAGTAGTATCTATGGAAGGCAAAAGAAAAACATGTACAGTGTGTCAAGTCAAATGAACCGTATTACAAACAAGAGGTGATGGTACAATTATTCATTGTGTACACGACAATGTGCGCCACAAATTATATTTCTAACCGACGCGTTCTTCTTGTTGACATTATTGAAATAATAACAGTTATTTATCTTCCAATCATTCTATTCTCTTATTGCAAAAGGGAATAAATCTCTGAAGGGCTAATTCAATATTCCCTTCAAGTGTAAGATACGCTGAAGCGAAGACCTGGAGCGAAGTGACACGGGATGCGCAAGAAAGAGCGGCACGGAAAAACGTCACATCTGACATGGTGTCTTCAGGAACGAAGAGAGATAAGATCACGTTTATTTCTTGTTTAGATTCTTTTTTAGGAACGCTTTAGCTAATATAGGATAGCATAAAAAATCTCGTGAACGCGTAGAAGTATCAAGTTCAAAGATAAATCTTACACTCTTTTGGAGGTAAAAATGATCCAGTTGATTCAGGAAATCACGATTTTGAAGTGTCCCACGAATAGTTTTTTGGGTCTTTTTAATAAAAGGTGTGAGTAATATAACTGTATGTAAATGTAGGATGCTTTAGGGCCGGGGCTCCGAGTGACAGGTGTGTCTGCGCCCTTACCGACGGAAATTACGGTTAATTCCGTTTTGAATTCCCCACATTTGTATCTCTAGAGATCTACCGTTCTCGAGCGAGTATTGTTTGCGATTTTTTCCAGAATTCTACGTAATTGACTGGTGATTGTCATGTTTTTCTTTGTGTAAAATAAATTCTCATTTATTTCGTAATTCGTTGTTATTTAACCGTTTTCCTCTTTGTATTGTATAACTCATTGGAAGCGCAGGTCTGAAGTTACAAACAAATAAATATTTTTTAGCATAATTTAAGTCATAGTCAGGAAAAAACTCTTTCTTAAAAATTAGTAGCAGTTATAGAATAACTAAATTTATTTATGTGTAAATGAAAGATATGTAAGTACTCGTATGTGATTTAAAATAATAATAATTTCAAACAATTTTCTCTGTAAAGCTACCGCCAATGAACAAAACTGCAATTATAGTTTACATTTAATACTCTAGAGTTTAATAACTACGAGTGTAGTTGTTGAGGGGGAGCTAAAATGATTATAACTTACACAAAACCCAGAAAAAAAGCACTTGCAAGTTGTATTCTTGCGTCTTTAAACAACTTCAAAAAAGACGAGGTTCTCAGTTCACCGGCATTCGTATTTTATGTATGCTTTCACCTCACGATCAAACCAGTACCAGTTATAACCAGTACTTATGATCAACATAAAAACTACTTTCGGTTACGGAAAAGTGAAGTGTTCCCATGAAATTATCAAAATATTTACAACGAGAAAAACCACGGGGCTCAGTTAGTTATATACTGTGACGTAGCGTTTAGGAGACGTCACTTTAATTTAAAAATCTAAGCTTCTGCAATTTGTACGATAGCAAGGCAGTATGCGAACGCGTTAGGGGTTTCAATGCAAACCTAAACTAGTGTATTTACTCACTGCCTAGCCGGCCATAGTGCCATAGGCTACCTACCTACCCGCGGGCTGAAGGGTAAAAACCAGAACACCGCAATATATATGTTCTAGACGTAACACTCACATTTATAACATACACTCGTAGATACAGTCATTATATGAGATAATCCACTTGCACCTCGCACAGATAGTTCCCGCGTACAATATCGCGCGGCTTATTATTTGATTAGCGCAGTAATCTCGTACAGGAAGGTGTACTCGTATGATTTGTACTACACTCTCTGCCATCGTTATATGCACATAAACATCGATATAGGATTTTAATATGTGCGGACATATGTGTGGGACAAGTTAAGATTTGAAAACCAAAGTAATACCTAATTAGAATATAAAGTTTAATTTTGATAGAATTTATATGAAACCACCTGAAAAATATATTTATTTATTTTTTTAATTGAAATCTGTCCTCAGAAAAAAATAAGAGCTGATATTTGTTTTTAAAAGTCACTAAACTCAGTCAAGAAAAAAAATTTGCTTGTGATTATATAGCAAGATTAATTGTCGTATTTATTCATTTATCAGAATTTTTTTTTGCTATAAAGTAACGTAAAATACTGTTTTTTGTTACATTTAACACAGATTTTAGTGAAAACAAGGTAGATGTTTGTAAGAGGAAGTTATCTTGAACTCTAAAAGTATCGCTAGAGGATCTCCGCCAAACCTCACTTGAAGTCTACTTGACTTCTAGGAACCTCATAATACTGTAAATAATATGATTTTAGTTTAAATTTAGTATTAGAATCTTATTATACATCATTAATTTGATCTACAATCATAATAAAGCGTTAAGTTGATGATACCCACTGCAATATATATGTAATTATATTCCACTCGCAACTTTTTGAACTGAAGTCCGCACTTTTGAAACTGTAGTGTCATGGACCAGGATTACACAAAAAAGTTACACTATAATTCCTAAACCTGGTATATTATCAAATTAAGCGCTTGAATTACTCACAACGTTTTTATTTTTAAGCTTGTTTTTATTTGGTAATTTGGTGTCTTAACCTATATATGAAACGCGCTCATATTGCACGCTATGCTCAGGTGATCAACATACTCGTATCATACAACATGAGCGCAACCTCAGTCAATGGTTCCGCCCACTATATATATGGGTGAATATACCCATATACTCGTATTAGCGATTCAATTCAGCTTAAGAGTAATTAACAATAATTCTAGCTTTGTAGTATTCTTGTACAATCAATCTTTAAATAAATCTTTTTTGAATTCACACAACTCTCTATTCGGAGAAGATTCTTAACAGATTTTTACTTGTGAGAAAATCAGCTTTCATGAATAAAACATAAGTAACTAATTTTTTTTTATTATGACGTTAATATTGGTCCAAAGTTCCTGTTTGAACTTAGAGGTATTCAACTTTGGGCTACAGTATGAATTGACACCTGACAAACGTCAGGTCTTAAACTTCCCAGAAGCCTCATTGTTGAAACGTTCGAATGAATTCATCACTCGGCAACAACGTCACTTACGTCACAGTGTCCGACTGCACAAAATGCTTTTCGTATCATATTGAATCTTAAATTCTAACCATCCCAAACTTGAATTAAATTCAGACAATTCAATCAGCATAAGTAAGTACATTACTCACTAAGTAAATAATTTTGAAAAGTTTATTAATATCTAACTTTATCAAATCAAGAGTTAGCACATGTCACTAAATCAATTAGCCGTAAGCCAAACCTTGAGCACTAAACATTCCAGCACTAACGGTGTGTTTCCATCAAAAGTGAATGTTGTCTAATGAGCACATAAAGGCGAACCTCTACTGTGCGGAGCGAGCAGCGAGCAGCGAGCGATTTGTGCCGCCGCCGCCCGCCCGCCTGTGTAATGCGCCACTTCAATGCGCCGCGAGCGGGACGCACTCACACCGAACTGTAACAACCGACATTAACTTACTAACTAGTCGTTCTGCGAAATATTGACTTCGCGATCACAACATTATTGCGATTTTATGAAGTAAAAGACGTCTACTTGACTGATTTGGTTCATATTCATAATTCAAAATTAAAGTTGTGTTTGGCGTGTGTGCAAAATTATAATCATGAATATAAGTTTACAAAAATGGTAAAGCGACTATCGTTCAAAGAGTCAGTAGTATTAGTGGTTATAGCAGCCACGCAACTACACTAAACGATTCTTAAGATTTTTATTAATATATTTAATAAATTGTACGAATATTTTGACTTCCATCCCTTTTTCAAATTTTTACGTTTGACGTTGGACAAATAAACTTAAGACTCGAGCTGATTTAAAGCCTTCATTGCACCGACACACGTAAACAATTAGATGAGAACTTTCTTGCAGATTATCATCAATAAAAACGATCTCTTCCAGACACAGCAAATGTTTACTAATAATTACGTTCGCTGGGGTGTAACGCGAGGCCACATAGAGGCATAAAGTGTATTCAGTGAACTAATTACGTCGGCTGCTCGGTTTGTCAATCATGCAGATTGCAGCGTCTCCACCCCGCACCCCCCGCGTTCTCCGCACCCCGCACCCATCTCGCCTACTTCGATAACTGCAACAGTCATAACTATAATACTATGTGATAAAACTTAAAATATATTGTCATGTCATGGCTTTTGAGACTTTTCCTTTTCTCTAGTTCTATCATAGATCTACTGGAGTGAAAAGTTTACAGTTCTAAGGCATTTCCAGAACTCATGGAAGTCATGGAAGATATTTTGCTTTATGAAATCCAAGTGTGGAGTTGTACAGCTAATGTGGTCTGCACGTAAAAAATAAAATGAGTTTTTGATACTTAAAAAATATTCACTGACTCTTCTACAATATTTACTGGACTATTACATCAACTGATCCCGATCGTTACCGATCCCACGGGATGAGTTGTCTCATGTACTAGTACTAATTTAAAACTAGCAGTTCTTTGGTAGACCTAGTGAGCCTACCTACTTCATTGTAATTTCCTGCCGCCAAAATAACCCGGCGGTAAATGGTGCTGCATTCGAATTTCCCTATTATCGAGTAACAATGTTTCAATCAACCATAATCGACACGAAATAAAAAACCTAACCGTTAAGTTTATATTGAGGTTTCATAACGATTATTTAAAAACAAGAGATCTGGACATCACGTGCTGACAGATTAAAGTAAATTTTGCAACACTAAACCACGGACTGTTCTAACACGACAGTTTTACACAGTTATAAATATTAATATCACTTATTTGCAACCAGCTAATAATATCCCACTAATAGTAGCACAATAATGCAGACATCAACAATCGCAAGAGCCCTACACCTCACCTACAAATAGTTTTCGAAACTATGCCGAGAACATAACTCGACGCGGGAAACTATACTCATTGAAAGTCAATTGCACGCCACTTACGCACAAACGGCCGCCTTGGATGGAGTTGGAGCCACATGTCTAGCCAATGTTCGCAGAACTTCACATTGGCAGTATGCCTCAGTTATGTTACTTCTGTAACGTATATACCCGGTTCTGTAATTCTTTACAACAGTTTTAATTTTATATTCGCGTAGCAAATGACATAGATGTTGTCGCTGAAATGCTATCGTTCGAAACGAAGGTAAGAGTATTAGTAATACGTTGACGAAATTAAATATATTAAACAAAATTCCTAAAAAAATATAAACAAACATATATTTATAAATAAATAATAATTATAAAAAATAAAATATTTATTAATGAAGTAGCAAATTGCTACTTAATTTTATTATACTATTTCCTGGGCTCAAAGATTAACTTTTTCTCCCTTATTTCTATAGCAACTGAACTAATAACTAAAGTACAAACATTTGATCAAATATTGGCTAAAACTATGGCTCGGGATAAGTTAAGTCGTTGAAAGTGCGATACGCAGTTCCCAGGAGATACATTAGTGAGGCTTAGTTGTTAGTATTAACGATTTAGCGAGTTCGGAATTTTGACGAAATTGATTATTTTGTTATTTTTAAATTTAAATTAAATTTTTAAATTTTAATTATTTTAAATTGATTATTATTTTTAGTTTTTTTATTATTTTAGGTGTTATAAAAAACCAAATTAATTTGACCGATGCTCTTGTCTTTTTGCTAGTGATATTAATGGTTAAACTTTCTGTATAAGGTAACCAATACCTCTGATTACCACAAGGCATGACTTTTATTAGCCTAGCCTTAGTTCAATTTTAACGGAATATCAGTACTGGTTGTTTTGAACACTTTTATGCTGTATTTATGTTAAGTTAGTGATAGAAAACCAAACTGTAGTGTGCGTTTTATAATTTTTTTCCGTTAAATTTTTCTTATATTTATTAAATAGCTGTACCCACGGTGTTGTTCTCGACATAAAATTACATGATAAAATTTTAACTTTAGAACCCCCATTTCAACTCTTTAGGGGTTGAATTACCAAATATACATTCTTATGGTGTGGCTACACTCGATAATAAATACACCATCCAAATTTTATATCCCTAGGTTTAGCTATTCAGGTTCAGCTTTAATTCCTAGTCAAAAAACATACTTTTTATACGCTATTGTATAGATGAACGCTATCTCGTCCCACCATAGTAGCATGCCAAGTCGACAACAAATGAGAAGCAATCGCGAGCAGATTACACCGATGTACGCAACTTGGTCGATCACGACTCACGAGCTGCCACTTGTTTCCGAATTAGTCGCCAGAACAGAACCTCAGTAGGACCTTCTCGAGCGGGACGAGAAAGGATAGAAGTGATGACCACTATTTTTACAAGAGGTGTGAATTGTAGAGCTGACTGGTTGGGGTCTTTACACGCAGTTGATTTTGCAGTTCAAATAATGGTTTGGGCTCCAATGACTCAGCTTATGTAAGGTGTTCTCTGGAAGATATTTTATAAGCTTGCTGAAATATATTTTTTTATTGTTTTTTTAATATTAACGAATTTAACTCAATATTCGTATACCATGGTGCAACCTTTTTTTGTTTAGAACTAATATTATTATGGTTATAGGTATTTTTAATTTCTTAGGAAAAAAATAAATGAATATTTTTAAAGTAGATACATAGGAATGATACTGTTAACAGATAGGGAACATAGTTGAGAAAGGTTATTTCAAGGCAAACTCATATAAATAGATGATTCCTACAACAAAATTATTTTACAGTACGTTTTTACGTTCAAAAGAACATAAAATTTCAGATCCATCCATCAATCTTTAAACCATATTTTTCTAACCATTTTATCAAGATTTATTCAAAAGGCGTCTGTATTATAAAGAATGTTTGAAAAAGCTTCTATTTTGTAGAGATGTTTTTGAAGTGATTTGATAAGATTTTTCTGCGGTACGATAAACGAACTTGGCAAATATATTTTTACGTTGACTGCAGCGCCAAGGGATTTCAAAATAGGCATTTTTTGTATTTTATTTACAAAATTATTTTAATGCTCTATTTTATTGACAATAATTCTACAAAAATACTATTTTCTTATAAGTAAAAAGCGTGGCAGTAGGATTGTACCCGCGTCAGGCGGACGGACAGACGGACAGATTATCCTATAAGCCGACTGACGAGGATGACCACAGACCAATGTATGCACACCACTACTCCTCTTAGAGCGAAAGAAGCTAATCGTTTATAAAATGTCAGATTCCAAATACAAGGTCCGCAAATTTTATGAAGTTACACATAATTCCCAACATATACAATTTAGACAGACATTAGACATTTGGGATAACTATATGTAACATACACAGACCTTTTAGTTTTGTCTAAAATAATAACGTTTATTTTTCGACTGCACGATAGTTAAAAACTGGGGATAAATTTTCCGCGACAAAACATGCATAGGTACTACTACATACCAGAAACTCCCGTTATCAATCCCTATTTAGATGAAAATTGAAAACTAAAACAATAAGCTTCTTCCCAACCCAATCCAACACTTTAGTCCCTCATATGTGACAGAAACGTAATTTTTTTTCCCGTTATGAATCTATTTGTTTTATAAGTCTTTGTGAAAACATGGCGGTCGGCTGTGGAAGCTGTCATGTTTCGCGTCCGGCCTGTCAATAAAACAACGCCTAATATGAACATTCCTCTGGCGGGTGAGTCTAATAATATATGGCCAAAATATTATATGAGTAATTGACGGAATTTAAGCCTCTCATTTTTAAGACATATCTATATATTATTTTTAAATCAAACCTGATCATTCGATCGATGTAAAATTACACCTCTCTTCTATCCTTTATTTTTTTTTTTAGTTGCGATAGACATTTTTGTTGCTTCTATTTAGAAAACTAACGCGTGTTTGATTCATATTGTTTATAAAAACGCGTGTAAATCCGTTTTCTTAAACAATATGCTACATTTTCTGTTTGAGGTAACTGAGTTTAAAATATAAATGTAACAAGGTGTGCTACAATGATATTATAAACTTTGAGATAAAAATTTAATTTAATTAAAAAATAAACCGTTTAAATTTGTGAGTTTATCTAAATTTACAAAATTTAGTCAGAATTTATAATGTGGTGTCCACACTTAAATTTCATTGCCAAGACTTAATATCCTGAGTGTAGTTGTAACTATGTGTTTTTTAGTGTGTATAATGATATTGATAACGTACACATAGTGTGTATAGGTGTGTGTAACAGTATGTGTGTAGCGCAGTGACTTGCTTGCAACTTGCAATAAAACTTGCCCGTGGGGAAGAAGTTGTGTAGTGTGGTGCAAGTCATAAAATATCGCACGAAAAGTTAACTTTACTAAAATAGGTGTTTCAAAAAAGGAAGGAGCTGTGGCCAGGACACTTTACATGATACTGTTACGAGCTACGGGTTCGGGATAAAAATAGAAAAATGCCAATTTACACTAATGACGATTTATTCCTCACAACACTCAGAAACTGACACACATAAGCTCTACACAACGCTTTCACTTAAAATTACACTTAACTGATCACTTTGATTCGCACTTGATTCGCACTTGAACTGTTCGCGGTTATAGCTTCCAAATAACTGACTCCCCAGATCTTTTTTTTTTTAGAAAGCCACAGTTTTGTACTAACCCAGAATATTTGTCTTATTACTGGACACCGAGAACAATAGATGTTTACAAATAAGAAGGTACTTGTGTTCGAGAGAGATCGCTTATTCAGTGCATATTATTCATAGAACAATGTGATCATAAGAGTTGGAGTAACCAAAGATACATAAATCTTTCAGGGATGCATAATTCCTCTACAATTAACTTAATTTAGATATTTATGTAGACAATAAAGGAAGCGACTGATATTTTTTAAATTAAAACACAATATTAACCTCGTCTTTAGGAATTTTTTGGTAAATGAAGCAAGCACTTTACGGACCCGGAGTCTGTTGTAAAACTAAAAGATACTTGTGACACTGGATGTATGATTTTTTATGTATGTTTGTGCGTCTGCAATAAAGAGTTGATTCATTCATGCATTCATTCATATATCAAGACAGACACAAGGTTTGTTGCAGGGGATCAACATTTATCGATAGAAAAAAACACCTGAGTTAGCTGTATGTTTACATTATTATTTTCGATTTACTTCCGCATTGATACATACCACCGTGGTAGCAAATAATAACGTCTGCATAAAAAACAATGCATAAAAATATCTTTTTACTACTGTATATTGTAAATAATAAAAGCTAAAAGGCATGCTTACTCGTACAATATGCGTTGTCTTATGTCTCCTACGACAAGTTGTATCAGACGTAAGAGAGAGAGAGAGGGAGAGAGAGCAACTATTGTCACGTGCCCTCTTAATCAACCTCTCGTACCTTGTACCTTAGACCAGTACAAGAGAGGCGAACTAAAAGCGCTGCTGCGTTCAACTCTCAAACTCCCGAACACCTCCTAATTAGGGACACACTAGCGGGACACATTCATATGAGCATCTTCATAACGCCGCGACATCGATGCTTCTTTGTGTGGTGTGGTTATGGCTAATAATTGTTAAATAATAAAATTGTTATAGCTTAGTACTCTTATGATATTGTGTGAGTATGGTGTATTCTTAATGAGTTGAGAAATATACTATAGCATTTAGTTATAATATATATTTATTTTTTTAAGTTACTGTCGATTTAAATTTGGCAGGCGTAAATACAATTTTTCAGTTTTATTTTGATTTAAAAACCAAAATAAAATTATATATCATTTTTTGTTATCACAATGAGAAATATTTAAGAATTTTTCAAATATGTTTAGTCGTTTCTTATGTATCTGGTAACGAACTTATAAAAATGATACAGTCGAAACTGAGTAGTGAGTTTGGAAGTCGAAAAAAAATAGATGCAGTCTCAAAATGATCAGGGGGATTTTTTATTATTTTTAGATAATTCGAAAATAAGATTGCGTTTAATACTATTTTTTAACCAAATTTCTTTTAATTGTTTATTTATCTAGCAAAAAAATGATCTACAAT
The DNA here is from genome assembly GCA_947049295.1 of Ligdia adustata. Lineage (NCBI taxonomy): Eukaryota > Metazoa > Arthropoda > Insecta > Lepidoptera > Geometridae > Ligdia > Ligdia adustata. Next base: position 14,986,407 of record OX346219.1, on the reverse strand, counting down.
GTATATGATTAATTGAAACAGATCGTTTCTTTATGAAGACCAGATCAGACCAACCGTTGCTTGCGAGAATACAATTTTTTTTACATAAGATTACGACAGTAAATGACTTTTAGAATTACCTAATAATAACATTTTTTTATGTTTATTTCCTATAAATATGGTGCTCTCTCAATGTTCTATATTTAGGTAAATTAGTGTTACCTTTTGCATTCCATTTCTCGCAAACGTTGTTATTCTCTCGCAGCTAAACACCGCGTTAATCCAAACTTCCTCAATAAATCCGCGCTTACTTTATCGCAAAACTTTATCCAATAAATTCAGAAGCAAAAAGCGTATTTATTAAAACAACTAGCTTTTTATTATAATGTCAAACCAGGTAATACGGTTCAAACGCGCGTTTAAAATTCAAAGTTCGGATCGTGGGAGGCGTGGGAATGGTTTAATGGAAATTGTGTTTTATTTGTGTTAAAATAAGATCGAATATGAGTTGTTCGCAGTTGGTTATACGTTTTTAATAATGTGCGGGGACATGTAAATTCGGTTGAAGTTTTGCAATAAAAGTTGGTTTGCGAGTTGCGAGAGCCGACGGCGGTGCATTCGAACGTAAATGAGATACTGCAGCCGTCACGGAGCTGATGTGCCTATTTTGGACACCAGCCTATATTTGGATAGGTGGTTTATTTACTAGAAGGACTTGACTGCACTGATCGACCATTGGGTCATCGACGCAAGGAGGTTATACTTGGATGTGAGTCATTATCAATATGTTTAAATATAAGTCCTTTCTGACTGACTTATATTAACTGATATTTGCTAGGAATCAACGCCAAGTCTACATCGCTGAAACTAAAGACATTAAAATTGGAATATTTGTTCATTATACAGTGTAGGGATGTAATAAGAAAGATTTATTGGATATTTAATCTCTAAAAGAATCAAGTGAGGAATTAAACTATGAAACGTCTTTAAATTCCATGTAATATCGCAGAGAACGCACACTACGCAGCGGGTGACAGTTATTTAGTTCTATAATATTATAAGTGCTTCAACGATAATTTATCTGTTTTGATAATATTTAAAGTTGACTATTAAAACTAGGTATTCTGCTCAGAGAGTAGCGGTATCATGATCATCATCTTAGTGAAATATTTAAATACTACCACCCTTCCTCTTCCTAGAAAATTCAAACGAGATAGTATTGGTTTTTAAGACATTTATATTATGAATGAAATATACATATATAAATAAATTTCAAACTCTTCAGTATTGGCTTCAGTAGGTAAAGGAATGAACATACAGACATACGTACAGTAGAGATGAGAATAAATTTAGTTTCGTGTAAGACACATTGCAGTCGGTGGAGCAACTTCCTCACTGCACGTGTTTAGGAAAGGGAAGCTTGCAACATTCCAGCTACTGGCTCCAGTAACAAACAGTACAATTGGTATAACAAGTCAAATTAAACATAAATCCCCTGATAACGTTGATTATTGGATTAAAGTGTTTTAGGAAGTAAAAATTTTTATTCTAAAAGTATGTGAGCTCTAAGTCTCTGAGACGGTTTCTAACCTTCTATGACAGCTAGGTTTCTAACCTTCTATGACAGCTAGGTTTCTAACCTTCTATGACAGCTAGGTTTCTAACCTTCTATGACAGCTAGGTTTCTAACCTTCTATGACAGCTAGGTTTCTAACCTTCTATGACAGCTAGGTTTCTAACCTTCTATGACAGCTAGGTTTCTAACCTTCTATGACAGCTAGGTTTCTAACCTTCTATGACAGCTAGGTTTCTAACCTTCTATGACAGCTAGGTTTCTAACCTTCTATGACAGCTAGGTTTCTAACCTTCTATGACAGCTAGGTTTCTAACCTTCTATGACAGCTAGGTTTCTAACCTTCTATGACAGCTAGGTTTCTAACCTTCTATGACAGCTAGGTTTCTAACCTTCTATGACAGCTAGGTTTCTAACCTTCTATGACAGCTAGATTTGCTCATATGATGTTGTTATTCATCTTTAAATTTCACTCAATATACTCGTAGCTCCATTCTGAAGAAAATAGGCAAGGTGTTCTTAGACTAGTATAACTTCATAAACAGTTCTTTGTTTAATATCATACTTTACTAAATAATAATTATCCATAATCTAATAACCTATTAACCCGACTGAACAAAAGATAATGTTTTTTAAGTGTATGTTTAGTCAACGTGTAACATTAAGGTGTGACAATACTTAAAGATGTCAGTCTACCCATCAAAGGGAACTTATTGCAGAACAAAATTAATCAAAATAAAAAAAATAGGTTCTCCATACAAAAATTGGTCACGTGATATCGCCCAAGTTGTATGGAGGAGTATTTTTTTTAATTTAGCAAAATTTTGTTCAACAATGCTTTCACTTTGACGGGTAAAGTAACACTGGTAAGCATTGTCACACCTTTCTGTTACGAGTACACGCTGTATATCTGTTATTGTGACTTTCTTGATGAAAAGTTACGAATGCGAATTTAATTAAAAAGAAAGATGACACCATTAAAACTACTAAGATTTAGATCTTCTACGCTTCTGAGCATGGCCTGCAGTTGTAATTCTATAACATCCCAACAAGCAACCGCGTCTATTCCAGTGAGTGAAGTGTTCTATTGTAGTTGTGTAGTAGATACTAGCACGTTCAAACGCTCGCAAGTCGGGGAAGCGCGCGGCTGGTGCGTGACTGGCGCTCGTAACTATTGCTTTGACAACGCAGACAGACAAACTTTCCGCACTTATCTTGTACCAATACCTACTAAATGTACTCAAAAAAAAATATTTTAGTTTACAATCATTTTGGAATAACCCTGGTAACACGCCTAGAGCCTAGGGGCTTTCATTTCTAGAAAACCTGGTGGCTAGAAGCGAAACTCGCAGTGCGGCCGTTTGCGAACATTGTAGAGTGTTGGTTTTTCTAAGGAGCCTATTAAGGCTCTAAGCTAGGTGTCTAGATGTGTAGACGTAGCTTAAGCTAGTAGTGTCTAATTTCTGTACTCAATACTCAATGCACTCTCGCTTATTTTACTATCATTGTTGATTGTTCTAATGCATTTAACCAGATGTTAAAATGATTAGTAACTAGCTGTGCCCCTCGGTTTCACCCGCGTAGTTCTACTAAAACTAAAACAAACATAAACTAACTTCGAACTACTTTTTTTGAAGTCAGTTAAAAAGTATCCTATGTCCTTCTCCTGGTTCTAAGCTACCTCTCCACCAATTTTCAGCCAAAGCGGTTCAGCCGTTTTAGAGTTATAAATAGTGTAACTAACACGACTTTCTTTTATACAGGGGTAGGCACACGAAGTGTTACCAACTTTAAGTTGCTATAGCAACCAAACTGTTTACAATATGGCGCCCATTTTTTCACAGTCGTAAGTCTATTGTATTGTTCCTAAACATACAGAAGCTCATTGTTTTTCGTCGCTGCTAAAAAAAGTTATCCAGATGGAATTCAAACGCCACAGTGTCATTACTTTGTATTTGGCTGGAAAATGGCAACCAGCCATTGTTAATGCGCTACGACATTTACATCTGAATAAAATGTTTGTGTATCGGACCATCACGCGTTACAATGATACGGGTAGCAACAAGAAACGCCATGGAGGTGGACATACAACAACAGCAACATCTTCAGAAATGGTTCGAAAGGTAAAGGCTAGAATTGAACGAAATCCACGACAAAGCGCAGTTAAATTGGCGAAAAGTCTTAATCTGCCCGGAGCATAGGACGCATATTAAAAACTACAATAAATAAATAAAATAAAAGGCTTCACCTTACAAAATACAAAAAGTGCAAGACTTGACACTTGCACAAAAGGCAGTTCACCTAAAAAGAGCTAAGGAGTTAAAGCAGTTGCACGTTGATAGCAAGCTTGATAATTTGGTATAGTCCGATGAAAAAATTTTTACGGTTCAGCAATATGTGAACAAACAAAATGATCGCGTATGGTTAAAATCAAACGACAATTTAGACCAACGAATTGCTCTGCGAAAGCAAGCACCAGCATCAGTGATGGTTTGGGCCGCGGTAACTGCTACGGGACGTTCACCTCTCGTTTTCATTGAGCAGGATGCAAATATAAACCAGCAAAACTACCGTGAAAAGATTTTAAACGATGCTTTGTTACCTTGGGCACGTAAGAAATTCGGTAGAAACCATTGGACGTTTCAGCAAGACTCGGCACCATCCCACAAAGCCCGTGAAACCCAAATTTTTTTGCAAGAAAAAGTCCCGAGCTTTATTTCTTCGTAACAATGGCCACCATATTTGCCGGACTTAAACTCAATGGATTTTTCCATATGGTAAATTCTAGAGGCCAAAGTGTCAGCAAAAAAATATGAGACAGTCGACGCTTTAAAGATTGCTCTTCACATCGAACAATATTTTTTTCTTTTTAATTTAAATGTTTTTTTTCTATATATTGAAGTTTATAATTAAAAAGAAACAAAATTGTTAAAATTACAGCATTGGTAACACTTCGAGTGCCGACCCCTGTATATATAAATTATTACTTTTACTTAGTAATTTTGCTCATTGTTTAGACGCGAGATCTGAATATTTTTAAACGACGTTATAATAAAACGGCAATAATAATTACTTTACTTCAAGGTTGGGTATCGTATATCTCTGCCAAACATTACCGATAGATAGATAGATAGATCAATTCTTTATTGCACTTATCTTGTTCTCTTTATAGCGCTGCCGATTGCATGTGGATTGAAAATAAGATTTGAAAAAATATTACCGATGTAAAGTCATCAAGTCAAAGTCACATTTTATTGGGGAGAGTAATCCCTTAATCAAAATATTCTAGAATTTAAAACTGGAGTACTAAAAACATTTGACGACCAAAATAAGCTAAATCAGCCCCGTTCGAGCCGTTCTCGAGTTTTTGCTGGACAAATGAACAGCAATCGTAACGTACTTAGGTACTTACAGCTAATAATTACTATAAAAAAATATTTTGCAGATATCCTTACCAACATGCCACAGTCAATTTAAGCAAAATAAAAACCCCTCTTCAATATGCCATTATCAACTGAAACAATAACAAAATCTCACACAAAACTGTACAACAAGGGACAATCAACAAAAAAACTTTTGAAAACGAGTCTCCTTATCTCCCGAGGCAACAAGCTCAATATTGCTTCTGGAATACACAATTATCCTCGAGAAATTGTCTTTAGCTGGCCAGAATAGCTGCCTTCTCCTCATAAAGATTTAGTATAACGACAACAGCACTCATTTCTTTTATCTATTGTGGAAACAAGATTATTATACATCTCCTTTACTGTACCAACTATATTCAAATGCCTACATTCAGTAATACAACACTAACTACAGAGTTTTACTTGCCTTTTACTTTACTACGAATATGTGAATATCACTATTGACAACATTTCATTTTTGGAAAGTAATGGAAATTGGAAAACCATTTTGAGGTAATGTAATGAAGAGTTCATATTAAAAATATTTTTTATCATTCAGTGTCTCCCGAGTTATTTACAAAAAAAACTGACGAATAAAATTCTCGTATTTATGTTAAAACTGTCTGATGCCATCAATATAAATATAATTGTAACTGTCATGTGTCAACCACACCAAAACAAATGTCAAAAATACAGATAATTAATGACTTTTTGTGCTTTTAACGAGAACTATTCTTTTTACATATTTCCAAAATTCTCTAAAAGCGTAATTATTACATTCTGTAAACAATTACAAAATAGGGATTGTTCGTTTGTCTTTCCATTGTCGTTATAAAAATGGACGGTCATTTGCAATGTTGTAAATAACACAGGATCACTGGTCAATCAACTGGCATATATAAAAAGAATTCAAGTTAAATACGTGTAGTAAAAATCACGCGCGTTCAAATTGAAACCAACTTATTAGCATTTTCTGATTCTTGGATAGTGTGAATCTCCACTTAATTTATCTACTAGCTGCGCCTTGCGGTGTAAGCCGCGTTAATGTAGGATAAAAGTATCTAAAGCCTAAGTGTTAATCCAAAGCCTAAGTGTTAATCCAGAGTCTAAGCTATCTCCGTACCATATTCCATCCAAATCTTTTCACCAGTTATTGCGTGAAAGAGTAACAAACATAGTTAAGCGTAACATAGTATTACTACGAAGTAGGATAGGATGTTTTATTTCCAGTGTATGGTCTATGATTGTGTGTGCAACTACTTTGACGTTTCCGTTTTAGGTTCATATAGCAAGAACTGTGCGGGTGACCTATGTCATTAAATGATTTCTTAAAATGTAATAAACTAAATTATGTCTAGGTAATTCAGCTTTTCATTTATCAACCCTGGGTTCCAAAACCAACAGTTCTTAACGCATACACTAAAATCTATTCAACAGCTGTCGCAGAATTAATTTTCCGTCCATAAAATATGATTGTGAAGTAACTGATGGCACGAACATCGACTATATATTCGTATGAAAATATGTGTGAAATCTATTTGAAAATTTCTCTATGAAACTTTTAATGTAAATTTTTGAATGGTCTATAAATGCCTACTTAGTAATAATAACTCTCAAATGGTAACTAAGTAACTTCTGTCGGGAAACAGTCTCAATAACAATAATTGGAGGGTCCTGAAACTCTTTTCCCTTATCCCTCAATTAGTCAGAGAGAATCTTATGCAAATTACTTGTTAATTACCGAGTTGCTTCGTTAATTCACCTAAAGGGGTCGCTTCATTTACCTTTTTTCTTAGAGAAAGGGAATTCGAAAGTATACGGAGTTTCTGTAAGGTAAGTTAGAGAAAGTATTTGTCTTTAAATGAAGTATCGATTTCTTTAAAACTAATCTTAAAATCAATGAACTTAAATAAATCAAATTAGTTTAACGCCGTTATAAATATAAACTACTTGCATAATCTACTTTGATCGCTCATACAATTGCTGTGGTTGACTGAAGTGTAACCCAACATACCCAGAAACAAAAATAATAATTAATTAAAATCTTTAAAATACCTTCCCGGCCGGGAATCAAATCGGAGATTTCAGTCAGAATAGTCCGATAATGAACACCTGGTTGCAAGTTACACAGTACAGCTGACTTTAGTTGCAGGTACTCATATGTAGAATGTGTGGTCTGTTCTTACGCACAGGCCGTGTCTAAATTTATCTAATTCAAAAACAAGAAGTTACAACATTGGAGATACTCTTCTAGACTTTTAAAAACCAAAGTGAGCTTGTGTAAGAAAAAGCGATCACTTGTGTCTGGATTGACTAAACGTTATTATTTTACATTTTTAACAGTTCTTTGTAATGAAGCTCCAGCCTCGAGGAGGAGGTCCAGTTTCGAAAGCTCAGATTAGAATACGCTCTTTGGTCTATAGTCTATAGTGATTTGCTGGATTCATGGCCACATCAACGCAGCTGGCTTACCTGTCGACTTCCAAAAAAAGAAAGTACTCTATTAGATTGTTCCTTTTTATGTTTGTTTGATGAGGTACACTAATTAAAAAAAAACGTTTAAACAGCTATACCTTTACCATGTAGTCGGTCAGAAATTTGATAAATTCCATGCCGTATGCTGAATGACTAAATGTATCCGTCAAGTTACTGACCGTGTAAGCATACATCAAATTATCGCTTGACGTTGTAGATTCCCAAACATTATCACAAGCCACCTCAAAGGCTTTGTAAAGATAATCCCAAACTATTTCGTTTCTCTAATACAAATTATCACTTCATCTATACATAAAAGAGCTTTTACTCCAGCAGTTATGAGTTAAGTATAGACATAATAAACCGGCCAAAATACCTGATACTCAATTATGGATGCGGCAACGAACGATGCAACTTGTCGTAACTTAGCGTCTGCTTTCCGACCAACTGCCTCGAGTGCTTGTAAACTTTGATAAGTACCGAGGACTTATGATACAAGGTACAGGATCGAAAAATGCTAAAGTAGCAATTCAAAAGTATTGTACTACTTATTTAGGACTTGACCATTAGACAATAAATATTTTACAGGCGAGTTGCTGGCTTGATTACTAAACGAGAAGTCATTGTCCGGATTCCATTAGCAATATGTAGTTAGATTTTACATTAATGTGATTTATTAAATTTTTCACATAAAAATATATACGTGCATACCTATATATATAGACATAAAAGCATAAGGTCATAAAGTATCATATTATAGTGATACTTTATCTGTGTAATTTAGAAGTTCCAAAAGTGATCTAAGTAGAGCTATAGGGTCAGTCCAGTTATATGCTCTCTGATAAGTATTGACGATGCGCTTTAGATCAACTTGGCTGGGACAGAGAAATTGTCGAGCAAACGGTTCCCAGTTCGGGCTATTGGCTTCACAATAACATGGTAGAGGTTTATAGCAGACTTCAAATGATCTTAACAGAACTATTAGACGAAATGTTCCATATTTTATGAACATGATTATACGAGTTAGTCTCCGGACTAAATGTTATTTATTCCAGGTTGATAGAAATACCTACCTACGTATATACAAAGGTGATGAACTGACGGCGTGGCCCCTCTAGATATATTTTTGGTAGTAGTTGCTCTCCTTAATCAGGCACAAACCAACCACTATATAATTTAGTAAATAATATTTCGAGTAGTTTTATTTACCCATCTGTGTATTTGTCCACTCAAGTTTAACATATATACACCCATATTGCTTAAGAAGACGGGTATTCACGCGTACCTGATTGTTGAAAAGGTTTGGTTCACATTCGGTGAACTTCATCAGCGATGAAATGAGTCGATCGTGTCTTTTACGATGACACGTCTCGCACTGAGCTCATTACACAGTGTCATCGTTGAAGACACAAACGATCATTTCATCTCTGACAAAGTTCACCGAATGTGAACGAAACCTTTCCAGCAATCAGGTACACGTGAAAACCCAATATGAATCAAACACGCGTTAGTTTCCTAAATATATACAGCCAGTTTATTAGTCTTTGAGCATCAAAAATGTTGATTTCAAAACCTCTTTAAGAGTGATACAGTAACCTTCGTGTCAATTATCGCAGACAGTCTAAGAGCTTGGTCCATCGCAGCGGTATTAGGGAGGCGGCACATTTTTTACGGATCGTACAATGGCAGCTGAGAAGGGCGTTATTATAATCCTGGCGTCCGTCTGTCTGTTTGACACGGGTTAAGCTAGCACAGCTGATCTTCACACGGCTCTTGTTCATATTTTTATATCCACTTTTCCCGGATAAAAATATCGTTTTTCTTACCAACAACATTGCTTGTGAACTACATTACTTCATTTACTTCAGAAAATATCAGAATTATGTTTTTTACGCTACAATTGCATTCTGTATTGAATTTTGATAAGCGTGGTTAAATTTTGTTCAGAGTTGCTTGCGAATGTCAAATTATAGTGTGTATCAGAAATGTTATTAATTCTTACGTTTTTTTTATTTGATCAATTATTTGCCAGCAATTTAATAATTGACATGATAAACCAGCAAATAAACATGAATAGAAAGTTCAACAATGTGCCTTATTTTACAGAAAAAGATGAAGAAATTTCATATGAAGCTCTTAAAGAATTAAATTGGAATATTTGCGGAGTAGATTCGTACGAAGACAAACGATACGGTTGCGTAGAAATAACAGATTCTGAAACAGAGACAAAAGAAGTTCTTAATCAAAATACCAATGAATATATTAAGTACAAAGATGTGCTTGACGCTTTAAATCAAATGGCTAAACATACACATGCTTCCAAATTTACAAACAAACAAGAAAAAAAACAAAAAACGTCAAATTTCGGTAAAAGAATTATACGAAATAAAAATTCAACCAACTTATCTAAAAGAGCTAAATTTAGTACTACAAAAGCCAAAAATACAACGACCAAGTTCAACATTACAACTACAAAATATAAAACTATACCTACCAAACACAAAACTACTATTACCAAATTAAAATCCATTGCTACCAAACCTCATTCGACCACCATACAAAATACAAAATCTACGACTACAAAATCTAAGGCTACAACTAAAAAATCCAAGATTACAGCTACAAAATCCATAGCTACTACTACTAAAACAAAAGGTACTACCAAAGCTAAAACTACCAAATCCAAAGTGACTACTACAAAAGCTAAAGTAAAACCTGAAACGACAAAACCTACAACAAAGCACAAGGGTTAGTAAATATTATTATATATGAAAATTATAAATAAATATATATTATTAACTAACGCTGTTGTAGTTCGACAATATTAAGGTATTGTTTTCTAAACATATGAACTCTTTACTTATGTAAACATATGAACTCTTGAACTTATTTACCTACCTATTGCACATTAACATAGTTACTTGATAGTATTGTATGAAGTTAGAGAAATAAAACTATTGGCAGAAAACAAACCGTTCGTTCATTTGAGTAAGAATTTAAACTTTAGAACTTCAATTACTACGAGTAATGCTTTGTGTCTATCATGTTGACAATAAGATATGTCCAAAAATAAAGTAATCCAGCTAATGGTTAAATTCTCTGTATGGACCTCGTAACACTAATTTCTCTATCGCTGAAACTTTGCAATCTGATAGAATAAACTTATCAGATCATGATTGACGAAGAATTCATTTTCTTTAATTTGGTAATTTTAATAATTGGCCACAAATACAGAGTAATAAAAAATACACATTGTTAAAATCTTTGTCAAGCAAAGTTTTAGCAACAGAGAAATAATTGCCAGGGTCATACTCCCAATCGAGTGGACTATAGATCCAGAAGTGTAAACCTCACTCAAAAATAAATTTAAAAGTGAAAAAAGTCCGATGATTAAATTTTATTCCCTGAGCTGCTGCCACAAATATTTAAAATATTTTATATAATTTTTCAGCCGTAACTGGAGAACGAAGTGTTGGTGCTGACTCAGTTGAATCTTATTTAAATGGTATTGTTAGTCTCTAAAGCCTCGAACCGGATTTTTCTAAATATTAAAAAAAATAATAACTATAAAAAAAAAAACTTTAAAATGGACACACACAAGTCGCAGAAGGAAACTCAAACTTCTCAGTTTTCGCTATCGAGGGCTAAGTCTCAATAAAACACAGAAATAAAAATTATTGGGACTGAATGAAGAATAAATTAGAATATCATTATAATGTTAAAATTATCTTCAATGTTCCAGTGTAGTTCATTATAGCTGCGAGTTCGGTGGAAGAGAGTTTATTGAGTGGCTATCTCGCTCTCTCCTGTTATTACGTCTGGTGTCCGCGATGTGACAAGGGTAAATCCCCTTTCTCACTATCCACCCGACCTCGTTGTATTTTTTATATTTTTGCTAGAGCTACATTATGACCTTTAAATTATAATAATTTTGTGCAAGCTCTTAGGTGTTTATTAGTGAGTGAAAAAATTTAGAATTTTACTGATTACGTACCCTTAATGGTACCATGTAATTACTTTAATGGTAATATGGAATAAAAACATACAAGACGTTACAGGAATGTGCTTTATTAAAATAACCTTTCCTTAAGATATTTCACAACGATATAATTTTATATCATAAGCCAGCTTATTTTAGTTCTAACCAATCTTGTCAAGATTAGATATAGGTTCATTAATTTTATAGTTATTATTATCAACAAAAAAACGGGAAATATACCAACTATCAGCCCTGATAGTAGGGATTCACGACATATAACGATGTCCCGAAATACTATAATTATATCAGGAAACCTTTAATTCAAAAAATTCAATTAAAACGTGTATTTCTAAGTAACAGCACAATCTGAATATGTCTTTAACCTGGTACAAAAATCAGGCAGAGAATTCAAATTTTTTATTTAAAAATTTGTTACAACTATAATCAAATCATATTATCTCCATAGCGGGACTTCACATTTAGCTATATCGGCGCACTCGACAGGCAAACTAGCATGCTGAGTGGGTATAGACTCTGCACCATACGCTCTTGTGCTCGAAGTTACTGTGTGTGCTGATCTTCCAATCTGTCTGAGTCTATCCATTCTGTAAGGACGCACTAGTCGTCTCGGAGATACTGCCATGTGATCCTGCAAGGCTAGTGGCATATGTCTATTATAGTTCCCGCTACGATCGGCTTTTGATGATTCTTCTCTGTTTATGTCTCCAGCTCTTAGATACCTCATTGGTGCAGCCATTGATTTTGGAATTATTTTCCTTGTACGTTTATTTTGTGTTGCCCAATTTTGTGTTGTAACTGCTTCATCATCCTCTAACAGATCTTCTACGTTGAAAATCAGTGGAGGTTTCGTAGTCAAAATTGTAGTGTCTGTTTCTTCTCCATTATGACCGGGTAATTTTACAGAAGCTCCTGATATTTTAGTCCATTGTATACTATTAACTCTTATATTATCGGCCACACCATACACACCGTGGATAGTAGTATTCTTTCTGCCAAATTGTTTCTCATTATTTTGTAGTGTCGTTTTGTAAAATGGGCCAATATTAAATTTTGAATTGGTGTTATAGTTGTTTGTTTTTAAGTTTAATCTGTCTTTATAAGTTACTGGGCCTGATATTCTTTTGACAGGCCGATATCGGAGTTGTGGCGGAGCTGCTAATGAAATGAATGCGGAAATAATTGCTACAAATATACAAACAATACTAAACATTATGATTCTCTACTACTACTTTCGAAAAGTTACCATATCATTGGAAATTCATTTTCATGTTTTGAAATACAAAGCATAAACTAACATTATTGGTTTAATTTAATTAATTTTCAAGCGAAACTGGAATGAAAATTGAATCACAAGATATTTTATCAGTCCAAATATTTTGATGACGTAATATTGAAATAACGGTTAAAACAAATTGAACGGATAAATTTTATTATATGTAAAAATTTACATAAATAGGTAATATTTACTATTTGAATTGTTTAGATCCAAATAATAAGTGCAGGTTAAACGTTACAGATCATTGGATGCAATTAGTACTAACACAATTAGTAATAGTATCATCTGTGGACTGAACCCTACGTTTGTTGCAAAATAGGTAGGTTAAAAATTAATAGTTTCACATTTATTGGTGAACTAGTAAATAAAAATAAAACTTATGATTGCATAAACAAATAATTACGTAATAAAAATTTCAGAATCACCAAACTTAAGACAGTATAAAAATGTAATAAAAGTAAAACGCAGGTAATCAGCAACAGTTTGGGGCTAGCCATCAACAGATCGAAGACCAAAGTCATTATAGTAGATCGCGCCGACACATTAAATTTCACTGGAATGCTGTGCCTTCAGATTGTTGACGAGTTTGTTTATCTCGGATCCAGCATCAGCAGCAATGGTTCATGTGAACTTGATGTTCGTAGACGTATCGGGATGGCTAAAAGTGCTATGCCCCAGCTTCAGAAGATATGGAAGAGCAGAAATATCAATCTGAAAATCAAAGTGAGACTTGTGCGGACCCTCGTTTTCTCTATATTCCTGTATGGAGCTGAGATATGTCCATGTCATATCTCAAAACAGCAGATTGATCTCGCGTCAACGCGTTCGAATTGTGGATCTTTAGAAGAATACTCCGAATACCGTGGACAGCACATCGGACCAACGTGTGAATATTGAAACAACTCAGGATCACGACAAGACTATCAACCATCTGTCTCAAGCGTATCCTGGACTACTTGGGCCATATTGCTAGAAAAGACGGGGATAATCTAGAAAAGCTGATGGTCACCGGAAAAGTTGATGGCACAAGACCTCGAGGACGAAGCCCTACACGTTGGTCGACCAGATTCGCACCACTTTAGACACCACAGTCTACAATGCACTAAGGTCCGTCGAGGATAGGGGAAGATGGCGTAACATCATAAGAGACAGGCTCATGGGAGGTGGAGGTCACGACCCTCAGACATGAGGAATGCGACTCGAGGAGGAGGAAGAAGACAGTATAGTTATAATCATCATGACTTGTCCAGTAAACTCTTGGTTGTTTCATTTACTTGTTAAACTACCGATTTGATTTGAATCTAAAATATATCCAATATCAATCTCTAAACCGCCAACAATATAAATGATTTATAAGTAGAAGTAGTGTTGAATTTCGGTATCATTAGCTGAACCACTTGACTTGATATGATTGTTTCCTTGTCTTAGAAACTAAATCTAGGGAATTCAATAACATTATATGGTATATTTATCTCTTTATTTTCTTCTGCGCTACATTTATTATCTGGTATTTTGTGAAAATTATTGGTATTTTTATTCTTATTCTCCTAATGAAGCCATTGTAGAGCGTAGATGTATATTTGATTAATTGGCTATATAAGTTTCAAACTTAAGCCTATGTGGTAAATGTTATGCTTAGCTTTGAGATATATAGTGGAAAAAATTGCATCAAATAAATTAAAAACATTTAAATATACATTTGTACGTATAAACTGCTTTCCTTAAAAATATATAACAATTATTTCTCCTGACTGATATAATTGATGGTGTCAGGCGTTACTTTGCGGAAATCCATTTATAATAAGGTGGTTTATACAAGATATTTAGTATTTTTCACTCACTTTCGGGCAAGCGCTTGAAGAGTCAACATCTCCTGAGGATGCCTTGTGCTAAAGCGAAACATGTGTCGAGGAAGTCAGATACTGAGAGAAAGAGAAATAATAAGGTGAGGTGTGGCGGTAGTGAGGAGGAACCACACCATAAAAACAAAAATATTTTTTAATTTCTCACGCTGACATCAAGACGAGGCGGAAAAACTCTAAATATCTTGTATATATCATCTTATGACTGATATAAGTCGGCGATTTATGAGTACAAGTATTTACACATTATTTCATTTAAAATTCTTATTAAAGTATATACCATAATATCACTAATCGACGCAAAAGAATAAATCAAACTTTTACATTTCTTCACTGCTCCAAACAAGTTTACGGCTTCTGACTGTTCAAAAGTTTCTGTGATATTGCCATTACTAATAAAGAATAAACAAAAGCGTTAAATGTAAGAAACTATACATAATTGTGGGAGGTGTAGTTGGTTTTCCTACAAAATCAAAATGCCTCTATTTTGTTAAATAAAATATAAAAAAAGCAAAGAATAGGTCACCCATGAATGGTGAACACTTTAATACTACAGAATCTTAACTATCACAAAATATTATTAAAGCTAGCTTATAATATCTCACAATGTTGAACGATGACAACTAAACATAAATATGAATGATATTGTAACTACCATTGCTGATCTTCACATTTAGCTACACCAACACACTTTTCGAGGTAAGTAGATGTCGCAGTACTATGTACCCCATCCCACCCGTAAGGTCGGGTACTCGACGTGTGATGGGATGAACCTGTTCGAAATTCTCTGTATTTCATCATTTTTAAGGGATAACGAACTTTAGATTTTTTTTTATCGTAATCATGTAAACGACCTTTATTAAAGCTTACTATTCTTTGAGACAAAGTTGACGTAGTGATTAAATTTTTATCTTCAGTCGCTATGGTCTTTTTGGTTTTTGACATCACAGCGTTAGTAAATACTTGTTTTAAATATGATAGTCTTGAATCTATTGTTTCCGTTTTCCTGGTTTCTGGTGCTGCTTCTAATTCTTTTAAAACATCATCGAAGTTGAACGGTGACCTGCCTGCAGCTGATGTTATTGTTTCTATATCTTCACAACTGATGCCAGGAAATATGACTGGTCCACAAATGATTCTGTTGCTAACTTCACTTTTTCTGCCTGAGGGTTTTGTGAATTCAAGTTTTCCAGTGATTCCAACGTTGGTTTTATAATCAATCAAACGTGGTAAAGGCCTACGTATTGTTGTCTCTAGATCTTCGCAGCTAATATCGGGAAATTTCACAGGAAAACATGGTGTTTTTGTTTGCCTTGTTTTGACTATGGGTTTTAAACTAGTGTGACTATTGGTATTTAAACTAGACAAGGTCGATTGTGATAAGTTTTTAACTGATCGATGAAAATGCTCCTGTGGTATAGCTAATGAACTAAGTGTTGAAATAGTTGCAATTAAAATAGCACAGTGCATTGTGTTGTTACTCTTTTATCGCCAAAAGTACTTGACATTGTATTGAAATTAATTTTCGAATGTTTCAACGCTTTGCAATATCATATTGCAGTACCAAATCAAAATCAAGCTGATTAATTTTACGCACAAAAATTAACATGCGTTCATTTCGTTGCAAGTTTAAATTATAAATGAATTAAAAGTATACTATAAGCAGATGAACTTACGAAATAGTATATTCTAATCAATATGATCTATCAAAAAGTACTTACTACAAAGAACTAATGCTAATAACACACTTTGGCTTTTTTGATGATAACCAGCACAGCAAGGTAAGTTTTCTAATGAGTTATTGTTAAGCAGCATTGCAACTGCGCTTAATCCAAATAGCACTACCGATGTACCTATACTGTCTATAAAGCGCACATAGCCATAAAACTAATAGAATTAGCTCGCTAGTTTTGTATCAATACGGATGTTAGTTCTGTCGCCTCTATTAGCGTAATGTTCTATGCTTGTAGTGCTTGTCCATTGACTACCGAATGCACTGGACTGGCTGATTTGTGATAAAAAAAAGCATTAGATGCGCAATTAAATAATTAATTTCTCCTTAGTGGAAAAGACAAAGGTAGTCTTCTTCTAGTTTCGAGGCTTCTAGAACCGAATGGTAGGTCCATTCGGTTAAATTTGAAGCTGCAGCCAATGCTACTCTATGAAATTATTCCTAATCAATTTTAAAATCTCAGCCCTCTATTACTAGCGCCTGTTGTGGTAGTAGGCAGTAAAACCGAGTGGTTTTGGAAGAAGTTGAATTCAACTATTCACTCATATTGTTTCCCACTAGATTTTTACCCATGTAATGTGTACCTACCTGGGTAACCACGTCTTCACCATACTCACATTTACACTTATACAAGATAGATATAATCAGGAGATTGCCACCTCCGGCTCCTACCTGGTGCAAAGTTCGGCATTATTAATTCTCTAATGACGTCACAAACGTAGTACGAGTATATGCAAAAAGGCGCATTCTTGAAAAAATCATGTTTTAATTTTACTAATATGAAGTTTGACAGATTATAACAATGGTAGAAAATATTTTATAATTGAATTCTACGGTTCGACAATCTGTCAAACTTGCTATCAGTAGAATTCAAATGTGAGTGGTTTATACCATAAGTTAGTTATCGAAGGATATTATTTTATTAAGAATGCGTCTTTTCACATTTACTACGTTTGTGACATCATTAGCAAGCTATTTAGCACAATCGGTTTGACTCTAAATTTTAGTAAATGTGAAATTTTCTTTCCGGACCACATTAACGATCAAGACCGTGTATGTCTTCTTGATAAATTTAACACACTGTGTCCAGATATTTCTTTAAAGGATAAATCATCATTAACATTGTTAGGTGCCCCTTTATTTTTGGATTCAATAACACCCACGTTTATTTCAAAAGTTGAAACTTTCACTAAAAATTCTCATCGTCTTTTTCAAATAAAACCACACATGGCGTTGTACATTCTACGCATGTGTCTTTTTACACCTAAATTTATGTACATGTTACGATGTTGCCCCGTTTGGTTTTTCCCAACTATTACGGATTTGGTAGATTCTACTTTAAAAAACACTGTTACCAAAATTCTGAATTTTGCTTTTGACGACCGCTCATGGGCACAAGCAACTCTTCCCATTTCTTTTGGTGGTTTGGGCATTCGCACCACGTCGAGTGTGGCACTACCAGCTTTCTTGGCTTCAACTCATGGCTCGCAACACTTCATCGGAAACATTCTCAATTTACCAATTGCCGTTGTTCGTGTTGCTTGTCAGGTTGAGGCCTTGGCTGCTTGGAGTGCTTCATGTCCTGATGCCAGTGCTCCTACTGAAACGGAAAAGCAAAGTCTGTTTGATACCCCTTTGTTAAAAATTACCCATTCGGCCCTTTTAGATGGAATTTCAGATGTTTCGGATCGAGCACGCCTTTTGGCACTTTCGGAATCAGAATCCGGCTACTGGCTTCATGCGTTACCTTCCGACAATTTAGGTACCCTTCTCAACCCCAGTTGTTTTCGCGTAGCAGCAGGATTGCGACTGGGTATAAAACTATGCGAGCCTCATCGCTGCCAATGCGGCCGGGGCGTGGACAAGCTTGGACGACACGGGCTTTCTTGCGTGAAGAGTGCCGGTCGGATCTATCGACATTGAGCTATTAATAATTTAGTCCATCGGGCACTCTCCACAGCATCCGTACCCTCAGCACTAGAGCCGTGCGGTTTGTCGAGGGACGACGGAAAGCGGCCAGACGGTGCCACTTTAGTACCGTGGTGTCTCGGGAGAACCTTAGTTTGGGACGCCACGTGTGTGGACACGCTCGCGCCGTCGCATGTCGCCAATTCCGCTCTTAGTGCTGGGGCCGCGGCAGAACAGGCACAATTTTTAAAGAAGCGCTAATATTCAAACATTTGCGCAAATCACGAGTTCGTTGCTCTGGCTGTAGAAACGATGGGCCCATGGTCGTCCGATATGAAAAAAATTTGTAAAGAATTATCTTTAAGACTGGTCCTTGCCTCGAGAGATCCCAGGGCTGGCACTTACTTTGCTCAAAAGTTAAGTTTAATTATTCAGCGAGGTAACGCTGCCAGCATCCTGGGAACATTGCCACAAGGGAGTGAGTTGGATGGGGTTTTTTAATTTAAGTGTTTTTTATATATTATCTTTTTCTGTATTAGCAAGTAAATTAATTCTTTATGAATAAATTCATACACAACAACAAATAAAGTCCCAGGTAGTCACTGTTTATGGAGGGTTATTTTGCCCAATTTTGTCTTTGTATACAATAGCTTGTCTTGTACTAAGAGAAGTCAATGTGCTAGTTGCTGTTCAGCTATGATAGCTAATTGATTACATACTGCCAGTAATCGCTGCGGTGTACGGCACATTACTATCCGATTATTAATATATACGGATGTCTGTTTCAAGGTTTCAACTGACTATATTTACCTACTTTATACTTGGATATTGTGGAAACCAAATCGGATGGGCAGCGTTTGGGAAATTACGTCATATCTTTTTGTCGGAAACCCCGCAGTGCCTGAAGACAAGGGTCTTCAACCGATGTGTGTTGCCAGTGATGACATATGGCACAAAGACGTTGTCTTTAACTGTTGGCTTGCTAGATAAGCTCAAATTTGCCCAGTGTGCAACGGAGAGAGCTATGGTTGGAGTGTCTTTACGCGATAGAATCTTTATGGAGGATATACGCCAAAGAACCAGAGTTGCTGACATAAATCGTAGGATTTGCAAGCTGTAGTGGTAATAGGCTGGCCACAGTGCTCGAAGAACCGAAAACCGACGGGAAAGAAAGGTTCTTGAGTGGTGAACATACCAACCGGAAGACGCAGAATAGGTAGGCCTCTCTCTAAATGGATCGACGATATAGTAACAGTCACAAGTATCCAGTGGATGCAATTAGCAGCTTGTCGTTCGGAATAGCGTTCTAAAGGGGAGGTTTATGTTCAGTAGTGGATGCCTTCTAGCTGATGATGATGATTGTAAAACATCCACGGCTTTTACAACATTGACTATGCGGTCTTGCAACGACATAATTTTAGTTAGTAAAAACGAGAAATGTGCAAAATTTTTGTAGTTTTTTATCTACAGTCCACTTGTAGATCAGACTCGAATAACAGAAACGTCATAAAGCATTTGCCGTGACATAGTACGTGCGTCTGAAACAAATTCATCAACAACAAGACTTGCTAGTCAACCAACGTTGACCACAACTCAACGCTCAATGCTTAACCTTGCCACCTGCCTTTCTCAGTTTGCCAAATTAGTTTTTTTCTCATGAATAAGCAATACAACTTGAATAATAATTGTAGACTGATGAAATTCATGGTCGAAAAAAAATATTTCTATATTTTAATCTTAAAAGCTAGATCAGTCCCAGGCTTATATAATTTAGTGGTATTCTAAATGGCCTAAAAAGGACGGCCTCCTACGCCTTTTCCAAAGGGAAATACACCCCGTTGCTTTTAAATATGAAATATACTGAGTGAAATGAAGAAAAAGGGTAACCCGCGTCAAGTTTATGCCTACTGTGGCTTTGAGGGTGCCATGTGTCTCTATTGTACCCACTATGAATTGATATTGCCGCTTATTTATTGTACCTTCTAGTTTTGTGAGACCTTTTACACTCTGCCGGAGGAAAACCCATTTATGAAATTTGCGCAATAAAATTTTACTGATGTCTATTGAAATATTTATCTAAAACATTTTGCTGTGTCCTTCATTATCTCAGTATGACCCTTAATTATTTATAGTATGACTATGATATGAATTGACCGTTAAATCAGGTAACAAAATGTTATTCTCCTGTAATATTCAATTTAATCAAAAATAAAATCAACTTAAACATACCATATTTTTTCAAATAAAATGGTTTTTTAACTAGTTTCTTTATTGCGCAGATAAAAATAAATTGGATTGATACTTACACATGGTAAAAATATTTGAAGCTCTTTTGTGTACAAAACGGTCATGAAGGTTACTTGACCATTTATGATGAGAGCCGTGAAGCAAGCAAGACTTATATCCCCTTGTCTTTCCTTACACGCGACGTTCTTCTAACGGGATATATAAAGGGTAATCGTAGATTTATGAGTATTTGAAGATCGGAAATTTATAAAGTTTACACCTATGAGCAACGAACAAACGATCTTTTGTCTTTTGAATAAGTTGATAAGTATAATAGTTCTGAATTACTTACTGGCGTGTAATATCAGTGTGTTAACCATAAGTAGGAGGTATTTCAGTCAGTAATCTGAACGATTTATAAGATATAATCTTGAGCTGTCATACATCGGGCGTTACTGCAGCTCGACAAATTGCAATTACTGACTATTTTATATTTAGATTTATATAGTATACTCGATAGATCGTCTTTAGGAAGTCTGAAACACTAAGTTTAAGTGAGCCGCACATCTAAAGAAAAAAAAAAGCAAGAAGGGACATATTCTACACATCTTGTCACAACAGTGGCGTATTTAAAAATGCAGCGGCCGGGCCTGTTAGATTTGCCGCCCCGTAAATTAACGGGATGTATTGCCGTTGCCCGCACACTTTTAGGGTTCTGGTTGATAATACAATTACCTCGCATCTAAAAATCTGTTAATCTTACAAAAAAAATAGTAATAGTTATGCTATTAGATAAGATTATTTTGAATTTCTCCAGGTATCAAAAAATTAAAAATGAGCGAAGTACGGCTTCCGTCTCTGGTAGACCGCCGCCCCAGGCCAGGGCCTTTTTGACCCAAGGATAAATACACTCTTAAAAATTTACAACCATATTATTGGCTACTCTGTTTGCTAGTTTTATAAAACACAGAGAGTACTGCCGGTGCGTCCGGCGACACTTGTTAAATTTCACGCTCGATATCCCTCGCTATCTCCGAGCGGACGGAATATCTCCTAAAATATACGTGTTTTTACGATAACACAATATACATTTTGTATACATAAGCCGTGTGATGCTGGCTCGCACTAGGATTACTATGGTCGGAAGGCTGCCATCCAATTTGGGTTCAAGTACTCGATTATGTTTTGACACGTTATATTCTTTGACCGCGGACCATTTTGGGAAGATTAGGTAAATAAAAGTTGCGTTAACGCATTGTGAAGTTTGTGCTATTTATTTTTACGTTTGAGGAATGGTAGTTATTAATTTTAGGTTGCATACATTTTTACTTTACTCGATAAGTTTTCTATAATAAGAAAGCACATATTCTTTGCATTGAACTATCACTAAAAGTAAAGTAGCTGCCTACGTAAGTAAACATTATTTCATTATAATATTTTTAAAACTAACAAGAACATCAAATCAAGTATATGTTATTTATTACGTTTGTTTATCGATTACTCAGTCAAATATAAATCGAACATCTGTCAACGATTTCTAAAAACTTAAAACTATCTACCTGAAACATCAAAGTCAATGTCGCTTGTTAAATCTACAAATAATTTCAGCCCTCGATATTAATATAATACTACTGTAGACCATTTGTTTAGATATTAGACAGGAACAAACTTGAGAGAGTCGTAGAAGTGTTTCATGTCCAGAGCTTCCTTCGGGCTTCCACCGTCGAGCACATAGTAACATTAGCCTTCAGCCATTATTAGCAAACCGCACTCATCAGAAGTAGCTCTCCAACTATTTCTCAAACAGCGCAGCCGATCCGGCAAGTCTAGAATTAACCGAAGTGCCAACCTAAGCTCGGCTGCGGTTCCTTGCGTCAATTAAACTTGGACCGCTGGCACTGTTGAGACACGGTTTCTGCGCTGGTAGAGCCTGGAGCTCGTAACAAAATAACTACAGACAGACTATTCTAAAGTAAGGTTTGGTGTTCCATATAAAGAAAAAAAATATAGGTAGTGTGTGTGAATAGCCGATTATTATACGCCTGCAGATCTTCATAAATTATGGTTAAGAATTATTGAGATTACTCCAATTTGTTTAGCAGTTACGATGTAACAGAAAGACACCTTGTAACACCTCACTTTACGTGTCGCTAACAAATATGTTAAACATATTTTTCTTTGTACAGATAGTTCATTGAACAAGTATTGTTTAAATACTGACACGACTGCCTCGCCGAAATTAATCTTATATTACATGTTAAAATGGGTACAAATATAATTTTACTGTCTTAACAAAAATATAAAAAAGAGATTTTGACTACGAATTTTGTTAAATTACGCGATTATTCAAAGATGCCTTTAACTATTTTATTATTGTAAAATGAATTAAGTTGGTCTCAGTCAAAAAACTTTATCAAAATATTTTGTCTAATAGTTTGGTTTTCTAATTAAAGTAACTTAAAGTTGTGTACACAACTACCTTGGATTGTACGCGGGCGTTTTGTGTACAAGTAGAAAAAGATGATATGTAGTCTATGTGTTGGATAAAACAATATTTTCAGGTTAATTTTAGGACTCCCTCGCCGCTGCAGTGCCTCTAATATTTACACACAGCGCTACTGATGACTTTCAGCCTGACATTAGTTAAAAAGTATTACCTCTGATGAAAAGATTGCGATTCAGTCATAACAGTATCTTGAAAAATGAAGACCTGCAGCACTGAGGCACTTCGTCAGATAACAATTCCTGCAGTATATATATGCTGCTTAAATTAAAAAAAAACATAGATAAGTTATAAATAAATAAAAATAAATCAATCACTAAACGTTTCACACTCATAGCTTCCCACTAGGGTTTTTCTTGTATCGGGGATTCAATGTAACATTCACAAACACACTCACAAAGACACCCAGACCCGAAGACAAATGTTCAAACTCATGATTCGAACACCTACCCGACCGGGAATATAAACATACTAGCCACTAGAACACGGCGATAGAGTGAGATCATTTTACAACTCACAGATAGTACACTTTAGAAAACATAATGCAAATTTTAACAGCGAGTAAATAAAACAAGCTAAATGTCCCTCTTACACGTCTACAGATATAGCTATAATTTATACATTCTTTTATTTTATAACTTTAACCAAAGGATACTTTATATCTGGTTAAATGAAATTTGTATAGCATGACTAATTGTCACGTTGATCTACTACATTGTGTGACGTCGTTGTGTTTTCATTTATGTACTGTAAAATATATATTTATATTATATTTATACGTATAAATATGTGAAAATATATCAGTGAAGATGAGCATACGGACGTTCGTGACAAAACAAGGTGTTCTTTAACTTCTTTAGCGCTCTAAAGACAGCAAGTACACATGCTTCTAATATAGCCTTTGTGTCTTCTCTTTAATCCAAAACTTATTCTTTTTAGTAGGTACCAGGTCTTACAGTTGAGTCAGCGAAGTTCTACCAACTTTAAATATTGTTATTTGCGAATTTACAAAGTTGTGGAAAAATATGCATGAGGTGTGAGAATTCGCGCCGGAAGTTTAGCTGGCTTTGTGCAAAGTATGAGTTACACGCTGTAAAGTCATCGCATTATTCAGGCTTTTTTACGACTCATATTTTAATGACTTACCCATTAGATATTATGTAATAGGTTTACGTCATTTTTATACGATTAGTCTGATGCTAGATATATTTAGAAAATATTTATTGTTATTAATAGTCCAGTCAAATTAGACCGATGAATTGTAGTGAGGTAACAATAATTCGTACCCGTCCGGAAATTAATAGGATTGTTCAAAAAACCATCATAAATGAAATGTTAAAAGTCCTCATCGATCCGATGCCTGCAAATAACAACTCTGGGTCTAAGCCACAAAAAAGGTTTTATTTACTATTTTCAGCAAAGTTTTATCGTAAAATTAGCCCAGATAAAAATTGTTGATCGTATAATTTACTATAAATATTTTTTTTCCTACGTGGCACTTAGGATAAAAAAATTCATTTTATCCATTTTTGTGATAAAGCTATTTAAAAGTTGGAAGATTTATCATAATTTCATAATATTAAAAAACCGAGTTCCTGTTATCGAATCGATGAGGACTTTTTAGGTTATATCCATAATGGTGTTTTGAACAGTCCTACTAACTTTAACTATAATAATTATTTATTTATTATATTAATTTCTTATTAAAGTTATTTTGTCTATAATTGTCCGTACTGTTAAGTGCGAGTAATATTTTATGTAGTACACAGAAAATAATATAAAAGCGGAAACGTGATCCGCTTAGAAATAGTAATCATCAAACTGATCATATTGATGTTTATTGTATCTGCTGAAAAACTTAATTTAAGAAACACGATTACTGTACTTATGTCTTTTCCGAGCGGTGTCTTGCCTGTTATTCTGTCATTGAGTATCAGAATGTTTTGAATGCATAATGGCCTTTTATAGCTTTCTCTTGAGCGAAACCCGCATGATGTAAAGCAACGATGCGGCCTTAGATGTGGCACGCTTGCCTAGAATAAATCGAGTGTAAACTCGAGTAGTTGGCGAATTTTTAATATTAAAACCTCAAGCCATAGCCTTTGAATCAATTGGAGCATTTGTTTACTTTGTCATAGTTATTAATTTCTTATTGTGTTCTAAAATATATTTATTGTTATATTTTGACTTTCAAATATGTTTTGTACTCTTTTTAAACAGTTATTAACGGACAAAACAAGTTGTTTATTTTCAAACCAAACACAAACGTTTCGCCGTGTTGCATCCGAAGCCATCTAGCACTACAAACCCATTTATAAAGGACCTCTTAACGGCCATTGTTTTTCCAAGTGCCAAGAGCCACTTTAAGAGGAAGTATTTATTTTCCCTCCGCTATCGGGAAGTATTCTTTTTAAGAAAAATTCGTTAGCGCCCGCCGGCGCCGGCCGACCGACTCGCGCTGAATTTCGATTAGAAAAAGACAAAGAGCCGATTGTAGAGCGCTCCAAGTAGAGAATCAATTAAAGAGGGCCATCGATTCTGTGCCGGCGATAACGTCTGTCACTGGTAAGTGAAAGCGGCCGATAGCGTTTGCCTCCCGCCAGCCCCGGCCGCACGCCCTGGCCGCCCAGCCGCCCGGCACCGCCACTAGAAGCCCTCCATCGTCAGGATTTTAATTATTTGAAACGCTTATCACGCGCACGTATCTGTTCCAACACAATTCAAACACGAATACACTTTTATACTAATTTATTATTTATTTACATTCACACAATCTGTACAGTAGAACGAACCTTACGATAGATCTCTTATTCTCAATAAAAGATACAATTTTATACATTAACTATAAATAAACGAGTCATATAAATACAAAGATTAAAATGTATCATTCTCATTGTGCAATAATTTCGTTTATATTTACAATATTCGACAAGCGTGAGGGGCAAGCTTGGTTATCATGTCTAATTAAATATCTTAAACGAATTATTTACGTCTACTTAATTATATTGTAAGATCGTAGATAAAATTAGGGTTTGGGTAACGAAAGTCGAGTCTAGATATATATGCTCTGATAAAACATCAGTGAAAGTTTGGCACATTTATATTTTGTAGAGAGTAATTATATGCGAAGCGGCGCGTCACAGTGAAATAGTATATGTAATTATACTAGAGCAGGTTACTGGTGGAAGGACAATACACGCACGTACGAATGTAGGTATAATTTAAAATGGAAATGTAGGAAACGCCGAATAGGTTAACGAGTTTCATGAATAATTACGCAAAACTATTGTTAGGCGGCGGCGGAGAGACCAGATGGTGTTACTAATTAATTTTTCGCCTACACTGTGGGATCTTACACTTTTAGCTGAGTAAATAGCACTTGGAGAATAAATAGCAGATATTGTTTTTAGCAATAACCTTTAAGTCGGTCAGCTAATCCATTAATGAACATGAAGTGTGGTTATACAAATGACACTAATTAAAAGAATATGAAATAAAGAATCAATTGCTTGCCATGTCACAGGTGTTTGCGCATTATAAAAGCTTTGATTTCGGCGCGAGCCACCCCGCCTACACTACAATGAAGGAGATAAGTATAAACAGAAAAACTGGCAAATAAATCGGAATTCAACTCCAATATTATTACATTATTAGTTAGGTTAGGTTCAACGTACTAAATAAATTCAAATAATATTTCACATTAACTCATATTTTATGATATTATTTCCTTCCACTTCTTCTTTAAGTAATAACACGTTGTAAATTATTAAAGTCTCTAACAATTAAACGATAAATTCTTATTCTAAGAGTCGTTTTAAAATGAAATTTCGCATTTACAAACATGTTTAAAGTCCTCACTCTCACGTACAGGATATGACACAACATTCAGGATGATATGTTTCGCTTTCATCTTTATATAACTCTAGGGGTTTACATATTACGATAATTTTGTTTTGTAAGTATTGCACGTTATTTAATTTAACATTAGGTACCTACTTACTATGACTATCATGGAAAACATAATTAAATTAGAACCATTGTTACTTTGTAACCAAAAACTTCTTTAAATATATAACTAAAAAAAAACTTTTTTTTTTAATTTCCGCTTTATAATCTTTGTATTTAACAAAAACTTATGCATTTATATATAAATTGAAGTCAAAAACGTTGTCTTGAAGAACTTAAACTATCAGATCCATTTGAACTAGCAGTATGAGAGCCAAGAACGTTTGCCTCCAGCAATGCAGACTTTTCGTACCTGAAACAAAAATGTAAAGCTAAGTTCAACAAATTAACTGTAAAATGAGAACGAAATGCTGTTTACTAAAGACAGTTTGAGAAGCTCAAGTTCTCAACCTAACCTCTATTATCAGCAATAGTTTGTAAAGATTTTGAAGTTTTTTGTAGATCATGGTAACACGTAATTACCAATACATAACATAATAACAATTTCCTTTTGTTAAATGTGACAATTTTTGTGTTAGAAAATTGAGCCGCAATATGTTCGGCAGTTAAGCTTATAAGCTAGTTTGCATTAAAAATGTTGCATAAACATAAATGCTTACATCAGAAGCTGTAAAGATTAGCACAAAAAAGTTTAAATCAATTCTTTTATTCTGCAATTTTGTTGTATGTTAATTTAAAAAGCATTCGAATGTATTTGAGTTGATTCTTATTCAACGAGCTTATAGTACGCAACGCGCACCAATGTTTATCTTCGTACACGAATCTACTTTGTATAACTCTAGTAACAAGTATCGACTCTATTTTTATGAATTAATGAATGAATGATCTATTAGTCTGTGACTGTTTATTGTAGTTGTTTCTAGCGATACTGCTATTTATAAAAAAAATCCCTCCTGTGGTTAAACAAACATAACAGTATTGTTTTAGTTCGTGATATGCTTATATTGACTAATAGTTTAAAGAAACCTCTTCAAGTAAACAAGCTCCCGATAAAGATATTCCATAGATAGTTTATATATTCAAATGTCTCGCGTCTATTTGATATCACATTACTCGACTGTTCAAACAGTTTTTCCTCGGAGGAGGAGCTGCAAGAATTGATTGTACGCGGTCTGCGCTGAATATTTATGAGGGTTAAGTGTGTATGCGAACTCGTTGAATGTTTAATCTCTATTCAGCTGTAGCGAGCCGCAGTCGTCCGTGAGACGCGGCGCGGTCACCACTAATCCTTCACACACGACGCCACTCGCAACTCCTCCCGAAAATGCTAATGCACTGCGGTAATATTCTTCCGCAAAAGATAAAAGCCGCGGCGCAGAGAGCGTCTCGAGTCATCCGAACAATTGCCACATCGGGCTCGTCACATATTCTCAACCCATTTCGCCGAGACTTCTCGGAGCACATTTATTTTTTACCGTGAGTGGGGAAAGAGACGTTTTTAATAATGCAGTATATTGTTACAAAGAATACAAAGCGGTGGTAAAGCCTACTGCGGCTTCAGACTCGCTTTGAGACGCCGGTATATTAAAGGCTTTATGTATTAAGTTCGGTTGTTTGATGGTCGGTAATTCAGTTAAGCAGATTGATAAACAAGCTCGTAAAATGTTATAAAAGTAGAAATAAAAGACAATTCATGTTCAGAGAATAGGCAGCCAAGATAGAAAGAAATATTTAGTAATAAAATTGCGAATTAAACATTTGATGTTTTTATTAACTGTTAGCAAAAACATTAATGTTATTCGTGAAATTTATTTGGAAAAAAATTACAGATATTTAATAGCAAGAGTTAGAGCAGCTCTATAACTGCTCTAACTTAGATAACTCTATAGCTGCTCTAACTAATATACTCTAACTTAGATAACTCTGTTGCTGCTCTAACTTTTGCTATCAAATATCACACACAATATACAAAGAGTGGTATCGAGCAGCTCTATAGCGGCTCTAACTTAGATAACTCTATAGCTGCTCTAACTAATATACTCTAACTTAGTTAACTCTGTTGTTGCTCTCACTTTTGCTATCAAATATCACACACAATATACAAAGAGTGGTATAGAGCAGCTATAGAGCTGCTCTATACCACTGCTTGTAACATGTGTAACAGTGCTGTAAAAAAAACAAAAGTTATTGCCGTCTTTGTTTTGTCTTTATAGTAATACTTGTTGCTAGTGTTTTCTTCTCTATTTACTCTCAATTTGTTTATTATTTCATATTATTGACATTGTAATAAAAATACATTCTTATTCAGGTTTCTAATACGTTCATTTTAAGGTATTTCTGGTGTTTATTTATGTAAATATATATATTTTGTGACCCCGCGCGTCTCTAAAGGGTCACGCTGAAAATCAGCGCTGAAGAGTAATCCCCAGTATCATGCTGACCGCTGACCTTTTTAATGCACGGGACACTGCAACTCGACCTAATTTATTATTTTAAATGTTTGTCTACTTTTAAGAAATTAGTTGTAGTAGAGTAAGTGTCCTGTGTGTAAAAAATAAATGTGTTCTTTCTTTCTTTATTTAATATAGTAATATAGTACTCGTAGTACATTCCCCATCTATACTTCTATACTAATATTATAAAGAGGAAAGATTTGTATTTTTGTATTTTTGTATGTAACGAATAAACTTAAAAACTACTGGACCGATTTCAAAAATTCTTTCGCCGTTAGAAAGCTACATTATCCAGGAGTAACATAGGCTATATTTAATAATAGAAAAAAATAGAGATCCCTACAAATTTCCACTATAACCAATCCAAGGTGTATTTTTTTTGCCATAAAATGCCTTTCATCGCATACGCTGCGGTAAGTATTGATGATAGAACAAAAAAATTTTCTACAATATTATAGAACATATTAATATCTACAAAAAAGTTCGCGATAGCATATGTCCAACTATTAAAGTTATGTCACTATAACTACTTTTATACATTTTAAAAGTTGATAGAAATGCCGATCAAACTCAGACCAATTTATCTATACCTTCGTATTAATTCTTATCAAAATAAACTGTTTTGTATTCAAGTCTGTTTCAATACCTGTTAATAACTGCTTGAATTATTAAAATCGGATGTACCATTCAAAAGATATTACGAAATTAAAAAATAACAAGTCATATCTAAAAAAGTGATAACCACTTCCATTCGACTCGCTAAACTTACGTTACCTAATAATGGCCTCTTAGGAAATTAAAAGTTATCTTCAGAAAGATTTGTATACTGGGCTGATTTCAAAAATTCTTTCGCTGGTGGAAAGCTTCATTGTCACTCAGTAACACACAACATTATATTTAACATTAGAGATCCCTACTAAAACAAACTCAAGGTGTCAAAACATTAGCCATAAATTGTCTCTCATCGAATGCTGCGAAAAATATATATGATAGAACAAAAAAACTACAATATTATAGATTATATTAATATCTACAAAAACTTCAGGAGACCATATGTCTAACTATTGTAGTTATGTCACTTTAACAACTTTTTTACATTATAAAAGTTAATATAAATTCTGATCAAACTCAGACCATGTTATTCATACCTTTGTAGTAGTCTTATCCAAATAAATTATTTCATATTCAAGAATGTTTCAGTACCTGTTGATTACTTATATAATTATTTAAATCGGATATTTTATTAAAAAGATATTACGAAATCAAAATATGAACACCGATGGCAACGCGCCGGCCGCCGACAACGGTATCTTACCACGGGAAAGGGGGCACCGGAGTGCGGGAGAGGTGTGCTCATCTACGAAATAGGTAGCCGCGCAGCTCAGGCTCAGTCGCGCGGTCGTTTCCCTACGCAGTGAACGCAACCGCCATCGAATATTTAAATTTTGTTCATAGTATATTTTTGTGTCCAGATAAAAAGTTTTTTTCAAAATTACTTACACATTATTTTATTCAACCTTTTTTCTAACTTACGTCAATTTTCTTAGTTTATTTTTTTATTCTCTGATTTGAAAAATCCTTTCTAATAATATGCCTAGAAAAAGAAAATCGCAACTATCTAAGCATAGTTCCCAAGCTAGATTAGCAAAACTACGTCGTGATGGAGAATCTTCTTCTAGAAATACAGATCGTCTCGGTAGTATGAGAGAGTACGCGTCGCAATCGCGTGCCAGAGAATCTAGCGCCGAACGTGTAGTTCGTCTTGCACAACAAAATGCAAGATCATCGCAGCTACACGAGCGGTTAATTTCAACAAAAATTTGTTTAATAGCTGATTAAGGGTCTTTGTATATAATTTTGCACCTTTTGACGACTTAAGTTAACGAACGTTAATTAGCATACATATAGGAAAATTATCTTCAATTATCGTAAAATGTTTTAACAATATATGTCAACCCGTGCGAAGCCGGGACGGGCAGCTAGTTTAAAATAAAGATTGAAGCTAAATTTCTAAAGAATTATGTTTTCCTTTTACTACTTTTAACTTTTCCCGCTGAAAGTGGAATAAGATAAGATAAGACAACTCTTTATTTAAAAACAAGCAACAATGCATAAAATATGATTAAATAAAACCTTATACCTACACATAAACCAGCTTTTAAATGGCAACCTTACCACATAAAGCGACCTGGCAACCATGCAAGTATATTAAAGTGGCCTTAAAATATTACGCTGTCAACTAAACAGATATTATAAAAAAAATTAAATACTATCAATACTAATATAACTACACTGATATAAATACATATAGGTACTATACTATGCATGAAAATAAATAGACAAATTCTCTACTTATAACTATATGAAACAAATTTTAGTGCTATGGCGAAAGATAATGTAATATGACTCTCTGCTTAAAAACCTTCAACGAAGGAGCACGCCTAATGTCAATGGGAAGACTGTTCTACAACAAAATAGCTTTAACAGTGAATGACGACTATTAACTATTAATACTATTTGTTAGACCAGTATCGTACCTGAGGTATGTTGCGTATTTGGCGGGCGGTATACGCGCGCCGCGTCTCGCTCCGGCGCACGGTCGAGCTGCGCGCGCACCACGCTCGGCCGCTCCGTGCCCCCCGCGCCCGCGCCCGCGCCGTTCTCAGCACGCGATGCCCCGCCCACTCGGGACGAGTTCGCGCGACGCGGGCCTGCCACGGAAATGATTGACCATCACTGATTTTATTGCAACTCAAAAATATAACATGTTTACATGAACTGCATTAAAAAATTATTAGTATTAATAATATTTATTAAAATTTTATTTATTGTAAAAAATAACATTTATAGGTACATAGGTATTACATGAGGTACAACGGAGTCGCCGAGCGTGGTTTTATAGCAAAATAATAATAACAAGGTATGAAGTAATTAATAGAGAGACCTATAAAAAGATGGTAAATTATATAAGACAATAAATAGATAGGAAAGTCAAAATAGTATTTACGACTAAACTAAATAAAAATAAATGATTATTACCTACTGTTAATCTACGATTAATTTATCGTAAAAAATATCTTCATGCACAGTGTTTTACTGTATTTTTGTCAGGAATGTACCTATTTGAATATTCAACTACTTTAATAAAAATGTAAAGCAACTAACATAAACCATTGATTTTATATCAATACCATAAAATAAATAAATAAGTAGGTACACGTACATAGGTTTTGATACATCTATAGCCACCACTAAAGCCAGAATTTCCCGCAGTAAAAGTAGCAACCAAACATTCTAAATCTACTTTACACCAATAAAACCAACCTACAACATAGTTACCGCCCATCACGAGCGCTCAATTCTTTTACCGCGAGTAATCAAAAACGACAAAAATTGCCCAGAAAATTTCAATATTGCGCGGACAAAAACGTCACCCGCAGGTGACAGGAAATTGTGAACAAACTATAATCGGTAGGACACAGCGAAAAAGTAATTAACTCCGGTGTCATAAAACAAGCGATTAAAATGTTAATTACGGACATACTTTACCGAGCTTCGATTAATGCTATTGTATCATACGCATTACCTGCGCTACGGAAAATCTTTTGATTTCCGTTAATATTCTGTTGATTTCGTCCCCGTGTTTGTTCTAAAATACATAAATTCCCCCCGACACCGACACCGACACCGACAGGTACAGATGTGGATGACGCTTTTTGGAAATGGATATTACGAGTACGCTTCGGTCTGGGAAAATTGAAAATCGTGTTTCAATTTCTGTTTGCCTTTGAAATTGGTAGTTGTTTGGAGAAATGTGTTGTATCAAATGTATATGGATAGAATAGACTATGCTGTTTCTGCGCGTTTTTTATCGTTTTCAGTCATCGTTAGGATATTTCATTATAACATAAAAATTATAACTAAAATTTGCGTTTAGTTGTTTATATTTTCATAAATAATTTGATTTACATGTTTAAATTTTAGCAGTAGCCTTGACTTACTTACTTTGCTACTTACTGGCTTATTTTCTGATACTGATATGCTATAGGTTAAATAATATCCCTTGAGTAACTATTAGAAGCGATCATAGCATATCTGATCACTTCTCAACCAATTATCGGAATCAGTTGTAAATGTCGTGATTTTTTTTCTTATAAAATATAGCTAACGATAAGACACAACGAAGCACTTTTCCTTTGATAAATCATCTCAAAGATTGAATCCTTTAAACGTATGAGTAGAAACAAACTAAGCTACTATCTACATAATTAACTAAATTAAAAAGAATAATAACAAACAAGAAAAAAGCTCCAGCAAGTCAATATAAAATTCATAAAGAGCGTTAATAAAGCGCAAAGGTATTGCTCTAAGTAGGCGGTACTCGTATAATCAGCCGTTTGAAGGATTCACTTGTTTATTCTCTTACTCTCTTTGTTGGCGTTGCTTTTCATTTCGGTCGCTTTGGGGGATGTCGATGGCATCGGGATCTCTGAAACAATGCCATGGAGTTTAATTGTGACGGCTAACAACGACAATGCGAGCGCGAATGAACACCCTGATGAAGTTATAGTAAATTTGTGAACAAATAATATTATAAAAAAAAATAACAAAAATTAAATAGTTTCCTTTATTAAAAAATCACATTGTGAACGAAATTAAACTTGGACCTTAAAACTATAGAACTCGTATTGAAAGCCTCTAACAATTGGCTTAGCTGATAATACTTTTCATCAACTACAAAAACGATAAACCTGATTAAATTAAATGTTAAATATACTTTAATGGAAGTAATTAAATGACCCAAATGAGCATTTATCAGCATTTTGGGCAAATTGTCAGTAATACAATTTTTGTTTTAAAGTTAGTTATTTTATTAGATTCATAGTAAGTTTTTATTTGTATTACTTTATATGTTATCAAACTGTAATACTAGGTATATATAGTAGGTATGGCAAAATATATTCAATTAAACCTATTAATACAGTCGGTCGGAAAACCCGGAACACCACAGTTTTTAAAGATTGCATCCAAGCCCAACCAAGGTTGTGATAACAATATGCAGTCAGTGAATCAGTGATGGGTACATATAGTAAAATTTAGTAAACCATTAAACCGATTAGACTCAAAACCATCTGCTTTCGAGTTTATCTCATTAACTAGGAGACACGACTCACCGTAAAGTCTAATGGAGCCCTCGGTCTCTCCGAGTGAGTTCTTGGAGATGCACCGATAGTTGCCGAAGTCACCAGTCTGGAGGTTCCTCACCGTCAGCTTCATATGGGCCCTGCATGAGAGAATCACAATTAAATACTGAAGGTTAATAGTATGAAATTACGACAAGAAGTGGCAGCTTAGTTCAGGTACAGCGAAGTCGCTTTAGCCGTGAAGCCATGAAGAAACCGGAGTTTGGAAACTGGTTATCTAAAATATATTTTTTTATATCCCACAAAATTATCGGTTTCTTAACAGGCTTTTACTATAATAAGGTGTTATATAAAGAATATGTAGCGTTTTCCTACTTTGCCTTGATGTCAGCGTGAGGAATCGAAAAATATTTTTCGATTTTCACTTATAAATGGATTTCCGCAAAGTAACGCCTGACTCCATTAATTAGCTTTTTCAATACTTTCAATTTACTATTACTGTTTACTCATTTTAAAAATCTGTTGCACAAAAAGGTTTTTTTGGAAACTTGCTACTCGGAAATATCAAACTTACTAAAATCCATCTTCCTACAGTTAGAAACCAGTTAACCTAACTCCGGTTTCCTTCATAACCGAAGCGAGCGAAGTGTATTCCTGTAACTCTGAGTTTTTCAGTCATTTGCATATTAGAACTCACTACCACCTGCTTAAACAATGAATGATAATCGGAAATAGTTTCAATAATATTTAATTTTGGCCGTATTGCGTCTTCCCATATCTCCTGCGACGGGAGACCCGTGCCAAGCAGTAGGATGCTAAAAGTGTACGTATATATTTTTTCAATAAAATAAATTCAGGAAATGCCAAAAACCTTATTTCCAACTTGTTCTATTGGTAGAACAAGCGATAATTATTTTTTCCTACTTTTTCTGTTAGTAGAACAGATGCGATTTTTGTACTTGTTTTACTGAGAGAACAAACAGTAGAACAGATGGGAAGAACCCGTAGTCCTACACGTTGGTCCGATTAGATTCGCTACACCTTAGACACCATAGTATACAACGCAATGAGAGCCTCCGAGAATAGGGAGAGGTGACGTAACACTATCATAGAAAAGCTTCTGGAAAGTGAAAGTCATTCAGAGACAATACTTAGATTGGCTAATTTAATCCAAATCGCTTAAGTTACTAATTACTTGCATTTGCTGTAAGAACTAACAAAAAACTATAAGATCACAAATAGAAAATTTAACTATCAATAAGTAATTAATAAAATAAGTAATTCGAAACACAATTCGATAAGTAATCGTGGTCATGAAGCTTATTAACAAGCGGACTCTTAATCCTAGTATTTGTTATGAGGCAGTAATTCCTTCACGCTCCGGTCGAATGAGCCTGCTTAATATTTAGAGCTTCATTAATGCCACTTGCGTCGAATATTCTGATGACGAGCTTTATGATACCGAGCTTTATATTATTATTGTCCTGTATTATGGTGTAAGGTGGCTTATCGTCGGTTGTCAAGACTTCCCTTCATCTGTCGTTATGGTGTACAAGTTTATTTTGGGAACCGACATTATTTTGGAGACCTAATAATATTTTAATTGCAGTTTTCTAAGTTATAAACGTTTTTGTGATGAAAAAATTTGCTTTTTATAAATTTAATAGTATATAGAAACAATTAAACATTTTCAATTTATGAAATGCACTTATTATAATCTGTATTATTGATTGCTCTTAGTAATTAAAGAGATATACAAAGCAAATTAAATGATCAGACAGACAAGTTTCAGACTGTCCGTCCATCTTGACTTTCTACCTTAAGTAACTTTATATAATAAATAAATAGACTATTATATGTTTATATACTATGTTTAATTTTGTTTTAGTTTGTTGTTATTGTGAAATGTTTTTCAATTAAATATAGTTTTGTATAAGAACATTTTATATATTCAATTGCAATTGAGAATAAGAAATATTTACTGGCCATTAAATAACATTCGTTACAGGCAAGTCTTGTTACAATTTAATTATTAATTACTTAAAAAATCTTGTGTACCTCTAATAAACTACAATTTGTAGTTTAGGTTTAGTAGGTTTTTTTTGTCAGCCTATAGTACTGACCACCACACTGACACTCACACAGCAAGAAGACTTAAGAGAACGAAACCGTTTGAGTTAGTGTTTAAGAATAGTGATAGTGGAAAAATATGATGGAAGTGCTAAGACTAAAGAAAACATGAACTAAGTGTCTTCACCTTAACAAAACATTAAAAAAGTGTCGATGGACAAATTCTTAGAGATATTATTCTGTAGAATTTTAAGTTAAACTACTTATTAGCCTTAGGCTAGAATGTTATATGTCTAGGAAGGCACAAGAAGGGTCTACCTTAAGCATAAAAAAACCATAGTATAGTCTTCTATATAATATGAAGTTTTGCGAGGAATTTAAGCACGGTTAGTTGTTACCTGTAGGAGTTTTCATCTGTATTGATGGCGTATTTCTTAGTAGGCAGCACCATCACGTTGTCGTACACCCAGTAGGAGATGGCCCGCGGGTGGGCCTCCGTGTGGCAGTCCACAGTGACGTCAGTGCCGGCAGGAGCGCCCACCAGCTGGTTCGGCACCCAGATCATAGGAGAAACTGGACATAATGTACAATAGTATTAGATATCTAAGTGAAATATTCAACTAAGTGTGGTAAAAATACATCTCAACGCGTTATTAGTCGTATTCACTATGGACATTTCAATATATTTTCGTTATCAATTTTTTTCATAAATTTTTAGTTTACACGTCAATTATACTCGTACGTAGTAATTTACAATTTGTAACTTAAATATATATAATAGTTTTAAATTAAAAGGTAATTTAAAATTTATATAATTCATGAAATGTATAATAAACTGATCGATAAGCAACTTTTTCAATTATAGCTCGTATGCTCGTATGATTGTAAGCTATCGGTGTTGATGATTGAGTCAGGCAAATGATTGTACACTGTCAGCCCCGTAACGTGTGTTAACATGGTAACGTAACGCGACCACAGAATTAACGTGGAATGGTATAGAATTGAATGGTGAAGAATTGAATTTGTTCGCAATGGTTGTATGACTATAGAACAAATGTCTCTAAAGTTATAGTTGGACAAATTAACAGACCTATTAATCACCACTCGCTTAAACGTGGAAGGAATATATCGTGAGGAAATTAGCACGTTGTAAAGTAAATAGTTTAAAAGATTGTTGAACAGTTCAACCCACCAATTAAGATAGCGTGGTACGAGTAGATTATGACCTGCACCGCCTTCAGGGAGGCTCATACCCAGTAGGGGCCCAGTATAAGTTGGTACGTACGTAAAAAAACACTGGTTGTGCTTTTTCTCCAATAACTTCTGTTTGTTCGGTTTGTGATTGAATTTTGAATATACAATAAATAAAAACATATAAAAAAACAAGCACGTGAACGCAAAAAGCAGAACTCGGTCTCCATGTCATATTACATTCTTATTTTTTGCAGAGTTCTTACAAAACATATCTTACAAACATTCGAATGCTTTTCCACGCATACATGAATAATAATACGAATTACATGTAATAAAATAAAATATATAAAATAGAAACCATCGTGTCTGTTACATTTAAAACGTATTTTATACAAAATGCATAAAATAAAAATAAATTTTTAAAAAAACATG
Organism: Ligdia adustata; assembly: GCA_947049295.1. Classification (NCBI taxonomy): domain Eukaryota; kingdom Metazoa; phylum Arthropoda; class Insecta; order Lepidoptera; family Geometridae; genus Ligdia; species Ligdia adustata. The sequence goes on along the minus strand of OX346219.1, from coordinate 14,948,270 downwards.
ACAGCGCAATACTATTTGCTAACTCTTTAACCAAACTTTACAGCTGAACGGTTTCTCCTAGAAAAGCACGGACTTGTTTATTTGAAAGCTAATGAAATTCATGAGAAAAGAGAATGAAACTAAAATATGAATAAATTTACCATTGAAGATTACCGAGAGATGTTTCACCAGAGATCGTACACACTAAAATGTCTGATGTTTTCAAATATAAGCATAAAAGATGTTGACGTAATGTATAGAAAAGATCCTTTCAAATGTTCGAAAGATATGACGGGATTAGTCTGGGATGATTTTATCAAGGGATTATGTGGGATAAAATATTCAAAACTGATTTATGATTTCTAAATAAACTTGCTATAGAACTTTGCTACAGATTATAATTTCTAATATATATATATATATATTGGAGATTATATTAAAGCTCTAAAGATAATATAACGAGGACTAAAATGTTTTACAAATTCTAACCGTTTTGTGATATTCTTAAAATACTATATCACGATGAGATCTTTTAGCTGTTTTTACGTTTTTGACTTGCTACTGTTAGATTATTTCGTTATAAAAGCGAACAAAACTAATTGCGTTAAAATCCTAAAAAACACTAAAGCTAATAACGTTTATTTCTTATATCACTGCAATATTCATAAATTCTTTTAAAAATCAACTGGATAAATGTCTATACGACAATCAACTATCTCTTGCAAACCTTTAAGGACAATTTTGTGCAATGCATTGGACAATTAATGGATTCAACACAATATGATACACGGCACATCAGCTTGAAACTGCTCGCCTATTTAATATTATTATTTAATAATACATAAAACTATTCTAAAGTTTTCAAACCGCAAAAGTGCATTGCAGAAACTCTTCTAACACCGTACAGTGTCGATCGATCAAAACTCGAACGTTAGAACACACCAACTTAAAGGAACCAATTTATAAAGTTCCAATCATGATCGATATGAAAGTTGCTCTCCATTCACACATGTCTGTATTACTTCTCTGTAAGTATACTGTATACCTATTATATATTACAAAGAAAATAAGCACATGCGTAAACAGAAAATCCGACTGAGTTCCACAAACTGACAATTCGCACTATAAAAGAAAAGCGTTTTGGGCGAGTTCTTGGAATTTCTAAAACTTTTATTTGTGGAGTGATCACATATTGGTTATTATACTAAAATATCTTGCCTTGTATTTACATTTCTAAATACATAATATCTCTTTCTAATTCAATTCAAAATAAAATGTGATGTTTTTAAGTTCTATTTCATCGGTTTTTTACTCGTATTTTTCGGTTGTTCCAACAAAGCAATTAATTATTAAAAAAATAGCATTTTAAATGTTAACATTAACTGATATAATTGCTCTGATCGTGTTCCTGTTTATATATTTTTCATGTTATTATTATCTGTGCCCGCGGCGGAAACAGCCGAGAGTGGGCGACAATGCCCGAGAGCTCGCGCTCGCGATTTTTCACAGCGTTTCAGATAATAAAATCCACACTTTGAGAACGTAATTCACATTCACCAAGTTTATGATGGCAATTTTCATGGATATTATTACTTGTGCCGGGTGATACGATTTAATATTCTAGGACGTTTTAAAATATTTATAAAGTCGCCTTTTTATGATTCTACGACTTCATTATCATGGAGATAATGTTGGATGGAGGTCGTTAAATCTTCAGTTTCATCTCCCACTTGGACAAGAGCTTCAAAAATTATAAGAAATTCTTTATGGGACAAGTATAAATCTTTTAAAACTGGATTTTAACTACTTTTAGTATATATTTATTGGTAGTGGTAAAAAGCAATTCGCAGAAATTATTTTTAGATAAGTGAATACGTCGTGCCGTTTTCTGTTATCGACACTAATGGAAGACGACAATATGATTCTACTATCCATTAAACCTTCCTACTGACGTTTACGTTAAAAAGCACAAGTTAAACACTGTTGCTAGCCATGCCGCCTCGCGGCGCTTTGATGGAAACGTTTAATTCAATTCTCCATTGTGTAAACATTTCAAAGGCGTTTGTTTCCAAGAAAAAACGAGATTGTCTGCAGCAGCGATCTCCCGCGCGCCGTGCAACGCAAAAAATATTATCTTTCAATTATCACAGACCATCTTGCCTTTTATTTAGTCAGCTGCGCTTGTAATGGGAATTCAAAATAAAGGGGAAGCAAAAATCCTCTTTCACAGCCGCCAGCCACCTCTCCGGCGATCTTTTATTAAATTTTTAATTGGTCAACCATTCAGCGAGCGTCGTGTTATTTCCGAAATTAAGTGAAAAATCCTCGAACGTTCGAGCTCTTGAGATGAACCGGGTTATCTCCTTTGTCAATTATATTTCGTGAATTGATTGGCAGATTTTAATTATGGAAGGAATTAGGTGACGGATGTCACGCTAACTTTTTTGTTTTTTAATACTTTTTTTCTAATTAGATCAATTTTAATCACAAATCTAGCTGCAAATTTTGTTCGACGGATTATTAACCAAGCAAGTGAAGGAACTCTGCCTTCACTTCGAGTACTGTCATTTTTTACTTCCATCTGTTCAGTATGTGTGTATTATCTGCATGTTTTTACTCTCGTATAGGTCACAGTCGACGAAACTTGGTATACAGGTTCTACAAATTTCCAGATAGTTTTTGCCATTGGGATATTATTATTCAAGGAGAGTTCTTCAAAAAATTAGTGACATTAGATATTTTCTTATTTGCCGGCTGCTTTTATAACATTTTCTAAAAATGCTCTAAGGCATATCTCAATAAACTATCCGAAATGTGAAAAGGACCAGTAAATGGCGCCAGTTTTTGAGAGAAATATCACCTCAATCAAAAATACCCGACGCCTTAATTATTTTAGGAATTCGTACAACCTAAACATCAATTTTCATCAAGATCGGAAGGAAATTAAAACCTGTGAGCAATTTCTTTCATCCATAACATTTTGTCAGAGTCAAAACAGAGGTGCGTCGCTTGCTTAGTCCTCAATTTTAGCAAGTTACGTTGAACAAATATGAGTACCACATTACTTACCCCATCCAGCGGTATTCTATTATAGAATTGATTCAATTGGCCCACAACCGGGTACAGTTCCACTGCGCTTGGCTCGCCCTCAAATGCCGAATAAAGAGCGATGACTCGTTACATTATTACAGAATTAGCTCCGAATGAGTGGAGACAAAATATCGGATGCGGTATTCCATAATCGATAACCGTGATGGAGTTTTCGCTATTTTCAGTCCGCAATGAATTATTGGTCTGCTTTTTAAAAGAATCCATGGGCCACGTCTTGATGAAATCCCTCTGCTCACTATGCCAAAACTACCTTAAGAAAATTGAAAATCGTCACTGCCCAGCCAAGGCCATTCAACTTATTTGATGGTGATTCTAAGTAAATATACAATCAGTTTATTATACAGAATTTAAAAATTGAGAATAGATTGAGTGTAAATGTGTGTGAGTGTATGTGTATTAGATGGTAATGTAGTAGAACTGACACTCGACGTCGACGATGATCCTCTTGGAGACAGAAGGCGGCACTGCGTTGGTGGCGATGCACAGGTAGGCTCCCATCTCCGTGCGACTGATGCGCTGCAGGCTGAGAGTATCTCCCTCGTACACTGTCACTGGGGACAAAACTATACATTAATACTACGTACCTATAATATTAGGTCCTTACATATGAAATTGGCAAGGTGAAAAAGCTTGAAAGGTGGGTACCTCATGAATTGAGTGCAGCAAACCGACAAACGTGCATCAACTGCTGCGTTACATTACTCAACCGCCACAATAATGAAGGGATTTTAAATCGGATCTTTCGGATATTTCAAGTTTTACATTTTGTAAACTGCGTGACACAAAGAAAAAACCAAACGAGGACAAAACAAATGAATTACGGTTTTCGAAATACAAATGTATGAATAAATAGCTGTATACATTTGAAATTGGAATCAATAACCAAAGAAGAGATATTTGAGATCAAAGTGGCCAGTACGACAAAACAATTTTTATCTGGCTTAGTATAATAATCATTGCCATTCAGCGTGGTAATGCGGTTAGTATGATGGGCACGCTGCTCTCTGCTGGTGGGTTGGAGCATTTGGTTTATCTATAGATCTTAATAAATGGTCTATAGGTAATCTTTCTGCTATAGTTGTTGTTGTAGTTAGTCATTTTGTTTATGGTAATAAATAGTAATTATAAGCTTCACTCCATCTTCACTTTCTTTGATCTTCAAAACTATAGAGATACTTACTATAGAGTTTTACCTACATTAATGTTTACTCAAAGAAAATCAAAAGATTAAAAGAAATAACTGGACCGATTTTTATACATGTAAATATGAGCAATTGTAAAGTATACTCTTTTAAACGTCTTCCGTAAAAACTGATTAGAACTAAAACTTACAAATGAATTGCCATTAGCTTGTGTTTGAGTTTTCGTGTAGATTATATTGGTGGCCTTAGATCTAACGGTCATATATTCCTATACAAGACACTAATTTAGTCCACTAGCGAAACAAAATGGATCGCTCAAACTGTCGTAGTCTTTATTATAACTTATTCTGAGCCTGAGTTTACAATAATTGCATTCCTTCCTCTGAGACTAGGAGTAAGTAACACTTCCACTAGAATGTATTCAGCAATTACACTCAAGTTTAATGTGAGTTCTATACTGCTGATTGTTGTTTGAGTGTTGTTTCCCTGGTGAAGAACTCACTGGGTCACTGTTTAGACTAACATTTGTTATAAATTAGAAGTTTTTGTCTAGTTTTAGAAGGTCACCTTGCATCAGCAATTTTACAGCCTTCAAATTTTTATGTTAAGAGAAACAAAGTATTATTCTAAATGCAAATTTAAGTAGTTAGTGGAAGTTATTCGTAATAACGTAATTATAATAAGATCAAAAAATGAACCTAAACATCTATAATTATGTGGTGGTTAGTAAATTTTATGTGAAAATATAACGACATCGTGTAGTTATTACTGATATTTGAATGTATTAGGAATATTGTAATTATAAATGCTAGAATTTTACAAAAGAGATGTTTCAAAAATGTACGTGCTCCGGCCAGGACAGTGTACATGATACCATAAATACGTTAGGGACAATTAATCTTTAATCTATCAACCAAATTAAAATAACGTTACTTATCGCAGTTTGTATGTAAAATTAATTTCAAATCAAAATTTGCCATATACTTTACGCTAAACGCTGCGGTGGTTTCCGTGTTTTTATTTTGTCAACTGTGACACTTGTTACGAGCGGTACAATTCTTATACCAATGCGATCATTGCTGTCAACCTAGGATACACAATCATCCAGGGATGCAATAATTCCACTACAATTTATACAATTTAGATATTTTTTTACACAATGAAGGAAGTGGCTTATGCATTTTCCCTTAATACACAATATTAACCACATCTTTAGGCATTTTTTAGTAGACGTACACCGTCCTGGCCGAAAATGAAACAAGTCCTTTGTTATCCTATTTACCTATTGACGCTTTGGTTTTGTTTCTATGTCTAAAGCTTACACAAGTATATTGTGTAGGTAGATATGTAAACTAGACATAACATATTTAGTGTATGAATTAACTCAGCAGGATTAACTAGAGACTACAACGTGGATAGTCTCTATGTAATAGTATTCCAATATCGTGTACATCATTAAGTTTGTGTTAGTAATACAATAGCCGAATAATAGCGTTCAATAAACTAACTACTATATGTTTAGGAGCTAGATATTCTAGACTTCAGCCGAGGTGGGTTGGGATAGTTATTAGATCATTTGTGAGTCAGTTCATAAAGTGATTCAGTGTAAGCTGGAAGCCTGATCTAGATAACATCACGTATTTTATGCGTGGATGATCTCTGGATATAGAATATTGATCTTTAGTAATTTATTTAAATAATTGTAGAGCGATGATATAATAGATATTTATTTGATTTAATTGAAACTTTACATTTTCCAAATATTTAATATGGAACTGGTCTTTTCATGATGACAATCGCAGATCATGCTTTTATAAAAGTTTCAAGTGACTTAGAAACTATGACACTAGAGCGAACCACTCCTAAAATACGATGAACAAGAACGGTAATTACAAAATTAAATTTCATAGCGAGTTGATTACACAAACAATTATAAACCAGCTAATCCCACTTTACAACGAGAACAAACGCTCTCTTGACTCGGATTAAGCCTTAAAACGAGAAAAAAAATCCCTTTTAAAGATAATTATAGCCGAGGGAGCGCTGAGCTGCGCCGCCAAATTAAAACGACGTGAGCACCTACCGTCCGCCACCGCGCGGACAAAGGTGCCAAAAATCGAGTTTAATTTTAAGAGCGATTTCCTTGTACCGGGAAATTAACGTGTGGTGTGGAGAGGCCCTCGACGGTAATTGTGTGTGGCCCTGCCGCCGACCGACGTGCCAGGAACATCTGTCTACGATTATTCGCGAGCGACGCCCGTCAACGCATGTTTTAATTACGAACCATCGAAAAAACAGTTCTCTCTTTCAATTTCGGAACGTGTTAATCTTTTGTTTGTTATATTACGAGTCCGCTGGCGTCCAATGTGGAGTTGAATCCTCTTTATTTGGTAAATGAAAGCGCTGCGAGCGGCGGCGGCTCGAATCCCGAAGCCAATTGGCATACGGCACCGTTGAGTGTTAATTTTGTATTTTTCTCGTTCGAAGCTTTCGTGTTTTTTGTACGAAATGTTTTAAACGTTTCTATTTTCTGCGAACACCGCTCGCAAGTGGTTGCACTTTTAACGAGACTTCGCGGTTTATCGTACACGTTTTAATTTCATCAAAAGTTTTGTGACTTTTAGCTGAGCTCACTACATTAACCTTTACAGTTTTTTTCTTGTTAAATGGTTTTTGTGTGCACTTTAACACGAAAAATGTTTGCCAAATTGAGATCGTTCAGACAGTTTAATATATTTAAGGTTCATTTCGTAAGAAAACAATTCGATTTAATTTTAAATCGTGTTTGTGGAAAATGATGTTTTGTGTCCATGTTTTTTTGATAAAGTTTGGACAACATTCTTTTCCAAAACGATGTTGCAGTAGGTATAATGCAAATATTATAGATTACAATATACCTACTACATTCAACATCTGTTTTTTTTATAAATAAGAACAACATTTATTTTAAAATTAAATTAGTACCCACTACTTGATGAGGGGGCCCGTTGTCTGACGCTGGTCATTTTCACCGGCCGCTTTTTAATTTGCTAAAAGGAAGCTCTCTATTCGTCAGTATATTTATTTTAAGTATATATCTCGAATTTTTAAGGGCGCCTGCTTTGATATGATTTTTTTCTTTGAATGTACGTCCCATTTTTTTTTAGTTAAAATGTTACCTTTCTTCCTTCTATCCACCGAGATGGGCTGTCCGTCCTCCCGCCGCCACATAATCTTGGGCGCCGGGAAGCCGTCCGCTTTACACACCAGACTGATGTTCTGGTTCTCTCGCACCGCCACGGCCGACTGCGTGCTGTCATCGTCCAAGATGTTCGGTGGTACTGGAGGACAAAATAGATAGATAATTGAAGAATGATTGATTATACTTAGCGTATATATGGCGTAAATTTAGAAGGTGTGGTAGGCTGTAAGGTGAGGAAGAAATCATCGGTTTAATCCCGAATTCAAGGTATTTTTAATAGAAAGATTCAAGGTTCAGTTTTACACCCATTAAGACAAGTATTCGTAGAAGAATTCAACAGTGAAAATATCTGATAAAAATATCATGTATGATGATACTGCTTACACTATAAGACCGGCGTAAGTATCTAAACCAAAACGCTTCCCTTGTTTACGTAAATTACTACCAATTAGCATCATACTAATTATACTTATCTAAGAAACAACTTACTATATAACTAAACTAATTAATAGATTATATATATATATATATATATATTATATATATAACTAGTTAGTATATAATTTTATTACCAAAACAAGCATTTCACACAATTAACCGCACAAACAAAACTCGACCAAACGAGTTCTAAACAAAGAGCTGCCACAAAGCAGTTTCCAAAACACGCCATTAAAACACTTTTATCGCTAATATCGATTACCTTTACAAACGGCTCGCAGTGGCTATTATAAAAGAACATAAAAACTTCAATACGGTTTTTAATCTCCCATATCCCCGGGACAATTAATACACGGGACCAATAAAGGTTAAAGAATAAATTTAAAGCACCGAAGCGACCCCTTGCGGGCCCTCCAGCAATAAAATGGAGATAAAAACAACGTGCTAAGGTTAAAAAGCCCCGAATAAAGTTTACCACCGAGGTAAAATACAGAGGAAATTGCGACACATTTTACTAGGTTTGACTATGCATCACTACTTTGCGATGCTATATAACGTCTTGTATTCTGTATATTATATTCTAAGATCTAATAGCCAACGCGTGAGGTCAAAAATATTATACCCCATATTTTTGACATCACGCGTTGGCTAATATAAAATATAATCAAATTAAATACATAAAAATGTGTAATTTACACAAATATCGCTGCATTTTTAAGAGTTGAGAGTAGTCTATGTGTTAATCCAGGATAAAACCTATTCTAGTACCAAATTCTGCCGAACCCGTTCAGCCATTTAAGCGTGGAGGAATAACAAACATACACAAATACACACATATATACAAATTTATATATATAGACTTATAAAAACACAGTAACTGGTCGAATTCCGTACATTAGATATATTTTGAAAATGTTATGCAGAATCTTTATTTAGTTCTTCAGAAATTACATCATTTTATTTTTATAAGTGATGGAAATTAGGAAACCATTTCGAGATAATGCAATTAAGAATTTATACTAAAAATAGTAGAATTTTATGTCTACTTTCTTCAAAGTTATTTACAAAAAAAAACTGTATCGTATTTATGGTAAGACCATCAGATGCCATCAATAAAAATACTAACTGTCATTTGTGAGTCGTATCAAAACAAACAATAAAAACACAGACAATTAAAGGCATCATTTTTTACGAGCTTTTGACGAAAGTAACATTATACTGCACTATTCTTATATTTTCAAAAAAACTCTAATAACGTAATTATTACATTGTAAATAAAAAAACTTTTTTATTTATCTTTCCATTATCGTAATAAAAATCAAAAACTTGAAATGCTGTCAACTATCCCACTCATCCTAAACATATTTACGCAAACTTCTCTGTATCGCTTCAATTAATAAATTTTACAGTTTAATTAAATATTCCTATCTTATCCAAGGGTATCTAAAACAAAACAAAAATACTCTTACAATCATCACTGTCAACACAAATTTATCGGTGCTGACATAAATTATACAAAGATAACAATAGTATATAGTGTAATTATATTTTTGTTCAAAACGATCTACTCGTATTTCTGCAAACCGAGCATAAGGAATTCTAAGGAACAGTTTAGTCAGATCAACTTTATAGCTAAAATGCTTTGCAACATTTCCCTGTCTAGTTTATAGTAGCTCCAGGGTAAAACGTCCAGAGTATACTCGTTTATACTCTTACAGGCACTCTTCAATCTGGGAAGTTGCTACGGAATTGTGGCCATTTGCAACACTAAACGATACCTGCATCGACAGTTTCGTGGTACGTAGTCTATTCGACTAAAAAGGTAGAGTTTCGCTATGTGCAGGGTTTGTGTCTGCATTCTGCAGGTTTTTAAACGTATAGTTTTATTTCTAACCTTACATTATTCAGATCACTAGCAGTCGTTTCATTTGATTAGTTTTACTTAGTTTTGATTCACGTGTGGTTAATTTTTTTATTAATATAAGTTTGGTTGTAACAATCGTTTTTTTATAGTATTAGTTTTCTCCATCCAAAGGTTGCCTGAAAGAAATGGCTTTTGGCTAATTTTAAGTAACATTATGTTCCGTCAGGTCGCGTATATGCGAACGTGGAGTCTTATTAATTACTGCTGAATTTTAGGGTAAGTAGGATAATACACTAAGTTGTAGTATCTAGCTATTAGTCTTTGGGTACTGGGGGTCTAAAAAGCCGCTTTAGCTGAATCATAATAGGAAAATCTAGTGAATTGCTTAGCGAACCGTAAAATGGCCACATACCGGCAAATCATTCTATGAATTGTCTATGAATCATATTTCGCAAATCATCCTTTCACAGTTTTGTATGGATTTTCGTAAAATGGCCACCAAGTATGAATTGCTGAACTGTCACTTAGCAGAATTGTTACATGTTACTCAAAAGCAACATCTAGCAATTTAATTTTTTGTCTGTGTAGGAAAATAAAATAATTATGGCGGGTTTATAGGCGTAGGTAAATTTTGTGCAGCACGCGGGAGTCTTTCATGAACTAAATTATCACCGGCAAGGCTCGATTTCGAAAATCAGAAAATGCTTTCGAAATGCCGGGCTAAGGAAATTTTATACTGCCGGATTCCAAGTATGTTGCTTTATATAGGTTTAACAAAAATTCGTGTGCAATCAAGTGCAGTGTCCTATCGGAAAGGTGTAAACAAGATAGCAAAGGCATCCTGAAAGGATAGACTAATATGACGAATTAGCTGATGGAGGAGATGCATGTAATGTTCTATAGGAGCCAATGTGAGCAACAAGACGTACTTTGTGATTGAGATTATTGTGATAGGTAAAAATAAAGATTGATCGATAGTCACACAATTTCTGTATTTAATTAAGTAAATAATTCTTTCATTTATAAAAGTGTTATGTATGTTTATGTATTCAACTAACACGTATAAGTAGTATATAATAGGTAGATTAGTTAGAAATCCAGACGTCTATTTCAGACGATTCGATCTTCCTTTTGGTACATTTATTGTGCATCAAAGGCAGGTAAGTAGAGCGGCAATTAAATCAGCAAATTATCTCTATCTCCGTAATCTCCACGGGATTCTGTCGTCCACATCATCTACCAGTCACCAAACTCGATATAAGATAAAGTCAGTTCACTTTCAATACACTAACGTTATATAATCAGTCCAAACATCGCTGAGGCAGGTTGCCTTCCAGTAAAGGTCTGTTTCGGAGGTTTCTAATTATTCGTAAATCCCGGTTTGGTGTCGACGGCAACCATTTTTTTGATATTGTCTGGAGACTTGAATCAAGGCAGCTCCAACAGTATATGGCATAGCTTAGTGTACATTCAAATTACATACTCAATAATTAATAGTAGCTAACGAATAATTGTTAATTAATAATGATCTTTTGAGTGGCGATGTCATATTTTATTTTGTTCTTCTCTCTTGCAAGAACTTCAGCTTTGTACGGCTTGTGCATTTACCATCTTCGTGTAAGAAATGTATTTATGATGCCATATTGACTTACCAGTAAAAAAATAGGCGTATCATATTTTTGCATTTATTTTATCGTATGCTTTAAAATAAGACCATTTCTAATAGCGATTATGTTTTTTACACAAATACAAACAAATATAAACATCACAAATTCAAAATTATAATAGTAACAAAACTTATATTTGGTATTTACCGGTAATATTCCGGTTTTCGTTTTTATTATTTGCAACATTAACACTAAATCCAGATCATCCGGTGAACTGAATTGAAAGCAATTCAGCTGCATTATAGACCAATTTACGACACAAAATGAATTGTAAGACAATGTGGCAAGGAGTTCACTTCGTGATTTAGCTGTAAAGCGGCCATTTTAGACACCCTGATCGTACATGAAAAAAAAATGAGATTATTATAGTGTAATTTATAAACAATGAATTTTCAACAATTTTCATTCAGTTATTTCGGCTTTGCGAGAAAGTGTAGTAACTGCCTAGGTACTCTATAAACAAGTAAATTTACTAACCGTTCCCTTAAGTTAAGTAATACTTAGATAAATTTCAATTTGATACCGAGATTTAACCAAATTTATTTGCCCTGTCAAATGTTAAATCCCCTTGACTAAACCTACAGCAGTCTCCCAAGCTTCGCATCGGGTGTCCGGCGAACATTTTAGATACGCACCTATCTTGTTAGGAATGTGGCCATATTTTAGAGATGTGACTCCATTTTGGTGATGTGGCTCCAGTTTAGAGATGCCCCAGTGGCGCTGGGCGGCAGATAGCGAGTTATCTGAGAGCGAACGAGCCGGAACCGCAGCCTTGGCCAACTTCCACAACCCGATCTCAGTGTTCCGGACCCAAATTATAGATTTGAAATCGGGGATGTTTAATACTAATTTATTGGCGTAGAGTAACCACATAAGGTTACTAAATATAATAGCCACGTCTCTGTTTTACCGACTCCCCAAAAAATTACTGAGGTCATAGTACTTCAGTAATTCTTCGTCAGTATGTATTTTTTTGTGTTATTTCATTGATATTTTTGCCAATTGAGAAACGATAATTTTAAAAATTCGAAATGATATATATACTCCCGAGGTGGTTCCATTATCATGAAATCATGATCTGATGATGGAATCTCTAGGAAATCGAGAAAATACTAACTAACTAACAGTTCGATAAAATTTCAGTCACTTTATTAATATAGTCTAATATTTCTTCTACGCTGATAATTTAATATCGTATTACCCGTTAAAGATAGCATATAAGTGTCATCAAACGTCTGTGATACTAAATGAGAAATTAATAAATTAAAGGTCACCAGCACGAAACATTAGATCATGCAGCATCAGAACTATTTTCTGATAAAAAATTCAGCCTCTGCTTTTTGGAATTGTCTTTTGCGTATCTGTGTTCTACTAAAATCAGATGCTCAAACTAGAAAATATAATAATTTCGAGAGCAAATTAACCCGACTAAAGTTTGTTGGCAGCAATCAAAAATGTTTGTCAGGTCTAACAATTATATTTTATTGATTAAGGAAACCTTACGAAAATTTCCAAATATTTTTTTGCACAACTTGGAATAATTTTCATTTTCATCTTGGGCAAAAATGCTTTTGTAGGTTTCGTTTTGTTTCTCTGTCCAGTAGTTGTCCGAATATTGTGCTCTATAGACGTAGAATACAGATTGACCAATGTGTCGTAGAATTATTTAATAGTTCGTACTTTCAAAAATAAGTGCTTATTTTATATTCTTTAGTAATAATATTAGTATATTGGATTCGATGTTGGTTGTTTGACTAATATCATAGTGACGTCATTAATTATTTATGTATTTTACAATGTATTTGGAATTTTAAATTAGTCTATTTAGTATTTGGTAATGTCACAAAATGAAACTTAATAGCCATTGGGAAGGAAGCGAAAGAAAATATATCATACAATAGCCATTATGAAAATTAAAACAAAACTTTCACAAGTTCAAAGAGCCAAAATATAATACGTACTTAATAATACAGATCAGTTTCGTAAAAAAAAGTTGTAAATGATTTGCATGAAGTCAGAGTACTGTCAGACAGTTGAGCTCGGCAATCCTAAAACCTCATAATTAGGGGTAATGGATTCAATGAAAACAAGTATTACTTTGCTGTTTTTGTGATGGGAATATTAATTTTGTGGACGAATCGAGGAGTGGCTATGACTAGTAAAAAGGGCTTGTTACATTTATGGAATAACTTATATTATTCTCTGGATTTTGTTACGTAGCTGCTAATTTGAGGCAAAAACTCGTAGCGTCTTTCAGGACAAGTAAAAATAGACCGAAACAGATATTTAATAAAAAATAATAATATTTGAATACCGTGTGGCCTTTGTGATGGCATATAGATCGCTGTGATTGAACCACTATACCGATTTATTACTAACTGGAGAGAAAGTTCTGACCATATATGTATCGATCTAATCTTGTAAATATCTAAGCTGTTCATTGGTACTGACCGCACGAGAGATATAAATTACACAGAGAAACGGAAAAAAACAGGTAAAATCCCTTTCTATTTTCAGGACTTGGTATTCAGAATTACTCCTTGTTTGATTAGATATAGGTATATTTACAACATCATTAATTTTACAGTTGTACGTTGTTATAGCTTGTTTCTTATTAGTTGGTTTCATGTATAGTTACTATTTTATTAGTTTACGTTTGGCTGCACTAATCGCTCTTTTTATATAATCTCTATCTATCCAAAAGTTGCCTGGAAGAAATTGCTTTAGGCGATAAGGCCGCCCAATGTCCTACCATTGTATAGATTTGTCTTGCTGTATCTTTTTGTATTTTGTTTGGTGTTCAATAAAGCTATATTCATTCATTTATTCATTCATTCAAACGTAAGATTGGTCAATGACATAAGAACTGTCACGGGTTCAGCTTGGACACGACTGGCACAAGACTGAAGAAGATACGAGGAAAGCCTATATCCCCTATAGCCCTATAGTATGGAATAAGGAAGGCTGTGGATGAATATGAGACAAAGACACAAGCAGTAAGTACTCACCAACAACCTGCAAGTAGCCGACCTGGCTGATCATTGGGTTGGTGTTGACCTGGCACATGTAGTACCCGCGGTCCTCCTGCTGCACCTGGCTCACGTGCAGCAGCCAGGTCATGGCGTTGTCATGGGAGACGCTGAACCGCGCGAGCCGAGTGATCACATGACGGTGGATCGTCAGGATCATCTGCCGGTCGATGTGGATCCACGCCACCTGAAGACAAAGAGTTATTTTAGTATTATTTTTTTATCCTACACAAATTTGCATTTGACCACAAATTCGCACAACCACGGAAGTCAGCGATACTGTAGCCCTAGATGGAGCATGCCTAGTCTGGTATAGTTCAGCTTGATTAGTTACAAACCAAAAAGTTTTGTACGCAGCTGTAGTTCGATTTTCTTATTTGATATTAAATTTATTCGTGGATGTTTATAAATGCAATTTATCCAAATAATACGCTGAAGCTGTTTGCGTTTGTAAAATTTTTCAGTTATTAATTTCTTGTTACTTAATTGACTTGTATAACGGAAAAGGAATACATTGAGCATTTAAATTCAGATAATTCTTTGTTATGGTTTGAAAATATAATTAGAATATAATTCTGGGATGTATGTACGAGCATAATCTACAACACCAACTCTAGAGGAAAGAAAGATATTCAATACTTTGCAATGAAGCAAAACGCTGCAACGATCCCACTAAGCAATTAAGTTCCCGTACAGCACTCAAACTCTAGAAATGAACCATAATATTTCCCCCGCCAGTAAAAACAAAATCATTATACGAAACAGAAGTAAAACTACAAACAGTGAAACGCTGAGCACAGTTTCAATTCCCAATGGCGCGAGTCTCAAAAACTGCGCCGGCCAATAAGCCTCCCCACCGTAAATATCAACTGAATAAAGTAGTAAACGGGCGCAATAAACATTCTATTTTACAAGTTTTATTGCTTCGACCAGGTGGAAAATGTATAAACAAACTGGACGGAAACTGGCACAAGTTTTTGTAAAACTCGGGGAAATTGTGAATGGGGAATATTGTGTAAAAATATTTCGGGGGATGGTTAAATTGCAGTGGTAAAGAGCTGGTTTTTAAGGTACGCAAACAAAAGAGAGTACTAGAATTTGATGCGGCGCTGTTTGCATTTTAATACTTTCGTGCATTAAATGGGAAGTGTTATTTTTTACGTTGATATATATTTATTAAGCTTTATATTAATCTCTATATATAAAAGATCAAGTCCTGACTAAGTGACTGATATTTGCTAGGAATCATAAACCGCTTAACCTAAAGACAAGAAATGGCAAGGTATTCTGTACTTAAAATATTTTAGGATATTAATTCCCTAAAAGGCTCTAATACTTTTTTTCGAATTAAAATGATTCGACGCGTTACCAGAATGCCGGTTTTTATCTAGCCCAACGTATAAGCATTGCCATTCAGTGTGACAATGCGGCTAGCATGATGAGCTTGCTGCCCTCTGGTGGTGGGTTAGAACGTTTCGATTACCTGTAGATGTTAAATGGTCTATAGGTAATCTTTTTGCCATATTTTTTTGCTGTTGCAGTTAGTCATTATAATTTTGTTAATAAAAGCACTTGCTCCCTAACAAAAACTATACTTTATGTATTTATACTCGTACTTTGTCCTCATTATTTACATATGTCGTCGTTGTGTCATTTTATGACCGAGCGAACGATACGTTTCAAGATCTTTGTTCGTAGTAGTCAGTTTAGTTCGTAGTAAGAAGTTCGGTGATTCTAGTACCTGTTTGATCTATTAGAACTGTACTAGTGCAAGTATCTCCACACCCAACATCTTCCGAACTAAGTTCATACAATTTTCAAGTAGTTCGTCAAGTAGGTAAATAGTAGTTCGATCAAAGTGTCACGTGTCTTGTAGTCTAGAAGTTTGATATATCTACTTCACTTGTAGTAACTAGAAGCATTATAGTTTTAAAAGTTCAGAAACCTGTGACCGCAGCCTAAACTGATGGACTGATTTTGATGAAATGTGTAAAGTGTCATTGAAAACAATTTTAAATGTAGAGAAAAGGTCATGGGATATATTGGTTGCTTCTGTTTACAAGATCCCTACAATGGATTAAAGTTTTAGCAATCGGTTTTTTTGCAGACCTTTTTAACCTGTTGTTTAGGAGACCAAAGGGACCAGATGTGCCATTGCTATAGCAGTAGCAAAACTAAATTGAGAATAAATAAATACACATATAAGTATAGAAACATGTAATGGAAATTAAATCAAACTCATTCTAAAGATTTTTATAAGAAACCACTTAACAAACATCTTAAATTTGTTTTAATTTTTTTAATTTTTGCAATTTTTATAAAATCAGTTGTAAGATCTTGACTCCATCGGACTTCCTTGCTGCCCACTGTAAGCTGTGACCTGTGACTCGTTTTAGGTGGATGGTCGATAGATGGCGCACTGCGGATCAGGTCGGCTGCATATTTCACGAGCCGACGTTGCCCGGATCGGTTATTTACATGTCTTGCCAGAGTCCCGACACGTGACGTCGAAAAACTGGACAAAAATACTATTTACTGTGATAGAACTGTAAATATACTGAATTTAGAAGTAGGAAAAGATATAACAGGGCAATACTTCTGTGAACTGTTGAGCTCATGACCACAATAATATAACATTCCAAGATCCCAAAAATTACTTCAAGCAAACTGTGTCCAATACTTACATCTGACATAAGAAAATATACTTAAATAAACACTTTATTCCTGCTTATCAAATCAATTGGTCTCCTAAAGGAGACAAACAAAAATAAAATTGTTCTTTGTCCCGCTATGAGTAAAACTGACAGAAACAAATTATTTTTTCCTGTTTGTCAACCTGCCACGTGTAGAGTAGAGTAGAGTAGAGTAGAGTAGAGTAGAGTAGAGTAGAGTAGAGTAGAGTAGAGTAGAGTAGAGTAGAGTAGAGTAGAGTAGAGTAGAGTAGAGTAGAGTAGAGTAGAGTAGAGTAGAGTAGAGTAGAGTAGAGTAGAGTAGAGTAGAGTAGAGTAGAGTAGAGTAGAGTAGAGTAGAGTAGAGTAGAGTAGAGTAGAGTAGAGTAGAGTAGAGTGTGGCACACTGGAATGTAATATCTTGTTTGTCCCCTTGCGATATATTTAGTATAATAAAGAAAATAGCTGCATTAATCGAAAATCATCGGCGATTAAAAAGTCAAAAAACTATAGAACTGATACCAAAAGTTTCGTTACGATTGGATAGAAACTATGTACGAGACTACGAATTTTCTTGCGGAATAACATCTATATATACTAACACACAAAGTGATAGACGACTGGCCGCGCGGCGCAGTTGGTAGTTGCCTTCTGCGCCACTGGTCCCGGATTCGATCCCCGGACATGTCAAACGTTTGTGTGCGTGAACATGTCTGTCTCACCGGTGTATGGGTGTTTATTATATATATAATTATGTATATAAGTTCATATCAGTCATCAGGTTACCATAGCACAGGCTTTGCCTAGTTTGGGACCTGAAAGCTTTGTGTGGTATTTTAAAAAAAAAGAGCATTTTGCACGACTCGAAGCGGATGCGTTTTGCTCTGTCAAATAATTATTCTGTAGCAGGTACCTACATAGCACTGGTGTGTATACAAACGATAAAGTTATATATTTCAAGTTTCAATTGATAAAATGTGCACCAATATGTAGAGGATACTAAATGCTTTAGAAGATATACGATATTCAACACCGATTTGAATATTTAATTTATATTAACTAAGTACGTTGAATTTATAGAGGTGAAAAATAAGCATTACGACATTCGCGACTTTTTGTATTTTTTTTAAATGTTATGCCATGGGACATTTTGTATGGAGATTTAAGCGTTGTGCGCATACATAAAAAATCGTGCAATAGGCGAATTTGGTTAAAATTTTTGAAGGCGATAATCAAGAACTAACCGCGAGAAAGCAAATAGTCAAAATCACGAAAAAAAATCACAAGCATTAATATATTTTGTTTAAACATAGCAAGAACTCATAACCCACAATCGTTAAGATAAAACAAATCTTCGAAACAACTCCGAGATTATCCCAATGATAAATACCAACCCGTTGCAGTTACTAACTCGAATTAAGGGTGTATAAATCACCGATTTTCGACCTCAGTCCTGCTCGCCTATTAACGGCGATGGCGAATTTGTGATTAAGTGACGTCATAACTTATCTGCCGTAGTTCCGGGAGCGGCCGTAATAAAGTGGCGCCACTTGTGACTCTCACCTACCTACTCTATTAGATTTGAACAAGTTAATGATTTATCGGACACTGTGAAACGCTGTGATGTATCTGAGCGGATAATTGGAAATGTAGTGATCTTGTGTCGGACCAAGTGTCTGTTAAAGGTTGAAATATGACTGTGGAATCAAAAAGGTTTATAGACAGACAAAACCGTTCCTTTGTATTAATCAAATTGATTCAAATCAATGAGCACCAAAATCGTATCAACATGAAGAAATATTTTGACAATACGTTATTGTTACTTATTTACGACAGATAGAATATAAAATGGCATTAGTATTGCCGTTCAACGAGGCAATGGAGTCAGCATGTTGGGTACTCTACCAACGAGGCAATGGGGCCAGCATGTTGGGTACTCTACCAACTGGCAGCGGTTTAGATTTAAGTTAGTATAAATTTTTGGATATTGCTTTTGTACATATAGTTTATAGCTTTGTATAGTTTTGGTTAAAATTTTTATCCACTTGACTGTCCGCGCTAACAGAGTATAATGTGGGGAAACCGTCCGGCGCTATCGCCCGAAATGAGCTTAAAAAAATTGGTGTGACATGTCCCAATAAAAACATTTATTGTAAGAAAAGTGTATTTGTGATTAAGGGGGAAAAAATACTACTGGATAGGTAATAAAATGAGCCGTCAATAAAGTTAAAAATATATATTTCGAACTTACAATTAATATTAAAAAAAAAATATGGAAATACATAGTTCTAATTTTTTTACCGATTTTCTGGCAATTTTATTTTATTATGACAAAGTTATTCTCTGAGAATGAGATGCTTTGATATTTATACATCACTGTAAAGAGAATTTTATCTACAAACTCATAACACATCATACTTATTGAATGAAGTAATAAATTGAAAGTACTTACGACATTTTTCTTCAGCAGTTGCTGCTCACGCACAGTAAAAAAATATGTCAGTTTTGGGTCGTTCTGTTGGTAAAACATCGAATCAAAATGGCTAACATTGGGTTTTAACGCCATCTATGATCTTTTCTTAAGACTACATACTACAGCTGTGCCACAGATACTCAAACAATTTTAAATAAATAAGAATTTTCGAACGCATCGAGTGAATGGCACTGTAGTGCCCGCGACAGTTAACCCTAAAAAAAATAATGGTACTATAGTGCCATTGGACAGTCAAGTGGTTATCATGTTTTATAAGTTTGTGCAATAAAATTAATTTGAAAACAAAAAAAAATTGCCATTATTGAAGACTATACATTATTATTATACGTATAGTGGCTGTCACCCGCGGCGTTGCCCGCGACATGGAATGGAATATATTTATGTTTCAAACTCTCAAGCCCCATTTGACCATCTTAAGGGATGGATTTCCAAAAAGTCTTTCTTAATACACTCCTACACCTTGTAATGAATACACTGTCTAAACTTCATACCTTACTGTTTTATACCTATAGATTAAAATATGTTAAAATAAACACAGATAATGTTAACATATTTGAAGATATAATAGCTAAATAATTATGATATTCGTACTACATCGGACAAATAAAAAAAATAATGTCGTAAAAATAATTTGCTAAACGTTTAAGTATTTTTTTAAATGGTTTGCAAATAAATTATTTGTTACAAATATTTTTACATCTTATTATCATAGCTCTATTACTTTTAAAAACCTTTAGCGATTCTTTACCAATGACAACCAATAATATTATCCCAATTTTGCCTAGTAGAAATTGCTTAAGGCAATAAGGCCGCTCATGGCACTATCAATATTTTGTATTTTGCTGTATTTATTTTTTGGTATGTAATAAAGACATATTGTTTTGTAATGTTTCTTTAAAGTTTATTTCACTAGAATATGAAAAGATATAATATTCTGTAGACACGTATTGCATAAAACCTCGGTATATCGCTTGGAATCCGTTAAGCCGTCGTGTGTACCTCGCCCAAACATTAACACACTTTTCCTTTTTTGGCGAATGGCGAGAGAGTTAGGGTTAGACTACACGGGTTGTACGGGGCGGCAAATTTACTACTCATATCAAAAGGCGTCAAAAGTGTTTCGTCCGGATAAAGTGTAGTTTTATATTAATAGTAGAATAAAGTGTAGTTTTATATTAATAGTAGAATAAAGTGTAGTTTTATATTAATAGTAGAATAAAGTGTAGTTTTATATTAATAGTAGAATAAAGTGTAGTTTTATATTAATAGTAGAATAAAGTGTAGTTTTATATTAATAGTAGAATAAAGTGTAGTTTTATATTAATAGTAGAATAAAGTGTAGTTTTATATTAATAGTAGAATAAAGTGTAGTTTTATATTAATAGTAGAATAAAGTGTAGTTTTATATTAATAGTAGAATAAAGTGTAGTTTTATATTAATAGTAGAATAAAGTGTAGTTTTATATTAATAGTAGAATAAAGTGTAGTTTTATATTAATAGTAGAATAAAGTGTAGTTTTATATTAATAGTAGAATAAAGTGTAGTTTTATATTAATAGTAGAATAAAGTGTAGTTTTATATTAATAGTAGAATAAAGTGTAGTTTTATATTAATAGTAGAATAAAGTGTAGTTTTATATTAATAGTAGAATAAAGTGTAGTTTTATATTAATAGTAGAATAAAGTGTAGTTTTATATTAATAGTAGAATAAAGTGTAGTTTTATATTAATAGTAGAATAAAGTGTAGTTTTATATTAATAGTAGAATAAAGTGTAGTTTTATATTAATAGTAGAATAAAGTGTAGTTTTATATTAATAGTAGAATAAAGTGTAGTTTTATATTAATAGTAGAATAAAGTGTAGTTTTATATTAATAGTAGAATAAAGTGTAGTTTTATATTAATAGTAGAATAAAGTGTAGTTTTATATTAATAGTAGAATAAAGTGTAGTTTTATATTAATAGTAGAATAAAGTGTAGTTTTATATTAATAGTAGAATAAAGTGTAGTTTTATATTAATAGTAGAATAAAGTGTAGTTTTATATTAATAGTAGAATAAAGTGTAGTTTTATATTAATAGTAGAATAAAGTGTAGTTTTATATTAATAGTAGAATAAAGTGTAGTTTTATATTAATAGTAGAATAAAGTGTAGTTTTATATTAATAGTAGAATAAAGTGTAGTTTTATATTAATAGTAGAATAAAGTGTAGTTTTATATTAATAGTAGAATAAAGTGTAGTTTTATATTAATAGTAGAATAAAGTGTAGTTTTATATTAATAGTAGAATAAAGTGTAGTTTTATATTAATAGTAGAATAAAGTGTAGTTTTATATTAATAGTAGAATAAAGTGTAGTTTTATATTAATAGTAGAATAAAGTGTAGTTTTATATTAATAGTAGAATAAAGTGTAGTTTTATATTAATAGTAGAATAAAGTGTAGTTTTATATTAATAGTAGAATAAAGTGCAGTTTTATATTAATAGTAGAATAAAGTGTAGTTTTATATTAATAGTAGAATAAAGTGTAGTTTTATATTAATAGTAGAATAAAGTGTAGTTTTATATTAATAGTAGAATAAAGTGTAGTTTTATATTAATAGTAGAATAAAGTGTAGTTTTATATTAATAGTAGAATAAAGTGTAGTTTTATATTAATAGTAGAATAAAGTGTAGTTTTATATTAATAGTAGAATAAAGTGTAGTTTTATATTAATAGTAGAATAAAGTGTAGTTTTATATTAATAGTAGAATAAAGTGTAGTTTTATATTAATAGTAGAATAAAGTGTAGTTTTATATTAATAGTAGAATAAAGTGTAGTTTTATATTAATAGTAGAATAAAGTGTAGTTTTATATTAATAGTAGAATAAAGTGTAGTTTTATATTAATAGTAGAATAAAGTGTAGTTTTATATTAATAGTAGAATAAAGTGTAGTTTTATATTAATAGTAGAATAAAGTGTAGTTTTATATTAATAGTAGAATAAAGTGTAGTTTTATATTAATAGTAGAATAAAGTGTAGTTTTATATTAATAGTAGAATAAAGTGTAGTTTTATATTAATAGTAGAATAAAGTGTAGTTTTATATTAATAGTAGAATAAAGTGTAGTTTTATATTAATAGTAGAATAAAGTGTAGTTTTATATTAATAGTAGAATAAAGTGTAGTTTTATATTAATAGTAGAATAAAGTGTAGTTTTATATTAATAGTAGAATAAAGTGTAGTTTTATATTAATAGTAGAATAAAGTGTAGTTTTATATTAATAGTAGAATAAAGTGTAGTTTTATATTAATAGTAGAATAAAGTGTAGTTTTATATTAATAGTAGAATAAAGTGTAGTTTTATATTAATAGTAGAATAAAGTGTAGTTTTATATTAATAGTAGAATAAAGTGTAGTTTTATATTAATAGTAGAATAAAGTGTAGTTTTATATTAATAGTAGAATAAAGTGTAGTTTTATATTAATAGTAGAATAAAGTGTAGTTTTATATTAATAGTAGAATAAAGTGTAGTTTTATATTAATAGTAGAATAAAGTGTAGTTTTATATTAATAGTAGAATAAAGTGTAGTTTTATATTAATAGTAGAATAAAGTGTAGTTTTATATTAATAGTAGAATAAAGTGTAGTTTTATATTAATAGTAGAATAAAGTGTAGTTTTATATTAATAGTAGAATAAAGTGTAGTTTTATATTAATAGTAGAATAAAGTGCAGTTTTATATTAATAGTAGAATAAAGTGTAGTTTTATATTAATAGTAGAATAAAGTGTAGTTTTATATTAATAGTAGAATAAAGTGTAGTTTTATATTAATAGTAGAATAAAGTGTAGTTTTATATTAATAGTAGAATAAAGTGTAGTTTTATATTAATAGTAGAATAAAGTGTAGTTTTATATTAATAGTAGAATAAAGTGTAGTTTTATATTAATAGTAGAATAAAGTGTAGTTTTATATTAATAGTAGAATAAAGTGTAGTTTTATATTAATAGTAGAATAAAGTGTAGTTTTATATTAATAGTAGAATAAAGTGTAGTTTTATATTAATAGTAGAATAAAGTGTAGTTTTATATTAATAGTAGAATAAAGTGTAGTTTTATATTATAGAATAAAATATAATTAGAATATAATTCTGGGATGTATGTACGAGCATAATCTACAACACCAACTCTAGAGGAAAGAAAGATATTCAATACTTTGCAATGAAGCAAAACGCTGCAACGATCCCACTAAGCAATTAAGTTCCCGTACAGCACTCAAACTCTAGAAATGAACCATAATATTTCCCCCGCCAGTAAAAACAAAATCATTATACGAAACAGAAGTAAAACTACAAACAGTGAAACGCTGAGCACAGTTTCAATTCCCAATGGCGCGAGTCTCAAAAACTGCGCCGGCCAATAAGCCTCCCCACCGTAAATATCAACTGAATAAAGTAGTAAACGGGCGCAATAAACATTCTATTTTACAAGTTTTATTGCTTCGACCAGGTGGAAAATGTATAAACAAACTGGACGGAAACTGGCACAAGTTTTTGTAAAACTCGGGGAAATTGTGAATGGGGAATATTGTGTAAAAATATTTCGGGGGATGGTTAAATTGCAGTGGTAAAGAGCTGGTTTTTAAGGTACGCAAACAAAAGAGAGTACTAGAATTTGATGCGGCGCTGTTTGCATTTTAATACTTTCGTGCATTAAATGGGAAGTGTTATTTTTTACGTTGATATATATTTATTAAGCTTTATATTAATCTCTATATATAAAAGATCAAGTCCTGACTAAGTGACTGATATTTGCTAGGAATCATAAACCGCTTAACCTAAAGACAAGAAATGGCAAGGTATTCTGTACTTAAAATATTTTAGGATATTAATTCCCTAAAAGGCTCTAATACTTTTTTTCGAATTAAAATGATTCGACGCGTTACCAGAATGCCGGTTTTTATCTAGCCCAACGTATAAGCATTGCCATTCAGTGTGACAATGCGGCTAGCATGATGAGCTTGCTGCCCTCTGGTGGTGGGTTAGAACGTTTCGATTACCTGTAGATGTTAAATGGTCTATAGGTAATCTTTTTGCCATATTTTTTTGCTGTTGCAGTTAGTCATTATAATTTTGTTAATAAAAGCACTTGCTCCCTAACAAAAACTATACTTTATGTATTTATACTCGTACTTTGTCCTCATTATTTACATATGTCGTCGTTGTGTCATTTTATGACCGAGCGAACGATACGTTTCAAGATCTTTGTTCGTAGTAGTCAGTTTAGTTCGTAGTAAGAAGTTCGGTGATTCTAGTACCTGTTTGATCTATTAGAACTGTACTAGTGCAAGTATCTCCACACCCAACATCTTCCGAACTAAGTTCATACAATTTTCAAGTAGTTCGTCAAGTAGGTAAATAGTAGTTCGATCAAAGTGTCACGTGTCTTGTAGTCTAGAAGTTTGATATATCTACTTCACTTGTAGTAACTAGAAGCATTATAGTTTTAAAAGTTCAGAAACCTGTGACCGCAGCCTAAACTGATGGACTGATTTTGATGAAATGTGTAAAGTGTCATTGAAAACAATTTTAAATGTAGAGAAAAGGTCATGGGATATATTGGTTGCTTCTGTTTACAAGATCCCTACAATGGATTAAAGTTTTAGCAATCGGTTTTTTTGCAGACCTTTTTAACCTGTTGTTTAGGAGACCAAAGGGACCAGATGTGCCATTGCTATAGCAGTAGCAAAACTAAATTGAGAATAAATAAATACACATATAAGTATAGAAACATGTAATGGAAATTAAATCAAACTCATTCTAAAGATTTTTATAAGAAACCACTTAACAAACATCTTAAATTTGTTTTAATTTTTTTAATTTTTGCAATTTTTATAAAATCAGTTGTAAGATCTTGACTCCATCGGACTTCCTTGCTGCCCACTGTAAGCTGTGACCTGTGACTCGTTTTAGGTGGATGGTCGATAGATGGCGCACTGCGGATCAGGTCGGCTGCATATTTCACGAGCCGACGTTGCCCGGATCGGTTATTTACATGTCTTGCCAGAGTCCCGACACGTGACGTCGAAAAACTGGACAAAAATACTATTTACTGTGATAGAACTGTAAATATACTGAATTTAGAAGTAGGAAAAGATATAACAGGGCAATACTTCTGTGAACTGTTGAGCTCATGACCACAATAATATAACATTCCAAGATCCCAAAAATTACTTCAAGCAAACTGTGTCCAATACTTACATCTGACATAAGAAAATATACTTAAATAAACACTTTATTCCTGCTTATCAAATCAATTGGTCTCCTAAAGGAGACAAACAAAAATAAAATTGTTCTTTGTCCCGCTATGAGTAAAACTGACAGAAACAAATTATTTTTTCCTGTTTGTCAACCTGCCACGTGTAGAGTAGAGTAGAGTAGAGTAGAGTAGAGTAGAGTAGAGTAGAGTAGAGTAGAGTAGAGTAGAGTAGAGTAGAGTAGAGTAGAGTAGAGTAGAGTAGAGTAGAGTAGAGTAGAGTAGAGTAGAGTAGAGTAGAGTAGAGTAGAGTAGAGTAGAGTAGAGTAGAGTAGAGTAGAGTAGAGTAGAGTAGAGTAGAGTAGAGTAGAGTAGAGTAGAGTAGAGTGTGGCACACTGGAATGTAATATCTTGTTTGTCCCCTTGCGATATATTTAGTATAATAAAGAAAATAGCTGCATTAATCGAAAATCATCGGCGATTAAAAAGTCAAAAAACTATAGAACTGATACCAAAAGTTTCGTTACGATTGGATAGAAACTATGTACGAGACTACGAATTTTCTTGCGGAATAACATCTATATATACTAACACACAAAGTGATAGACGACTGGCCGCGCGGCGCAGTTGGTAGTTGCCTTCTGCGCCACTGGTCCCGGATTCGATCCCCGGACATGTCAAACGTTTGTGTGCGTGAACATGTCTGTCTCACCGGTGTATGGGTGTTTATTATATATATAATTATGTATATAAGTTCATATCAGTCATCAGGTTACCATAGCACAGGCTTTGCCTAGTTTGGGACCTGAAAGCTTTGTGTGGTATTTTAAAAAAAAAGAGCATTTTGCACGACTCGAAGCGGATGCGTTTTGCTCTGTCAAATAATTATTCTGTAGCAGGTACCTACATAGCACTGGTGTGTATACAAACGATAAAGTTATATATTTCAAGTTTCAATTGATAAAATGTGCACCAATATGTAGAGGATACTAAATGCTTTAGAAGATATACGATATTCAACACCGATTTGAATATTTAATTTATATTAACTAAGTACGTTGAATTTATAGAGGTGAAAAATAAGCATTACGACATTCGCGACTTTTTGTATTTTTTTTAAATGTTATGCCATGGGACATTTTGTATGGAGATTTAAGCGTTGTGCGCATACATAAAAAATCGTGCAATAGGCGAATTTGGTTAAAATTTTTGAAGGCGATAATCAAGAACTAACCGCGAGAAAGCAAATAGTCAAAATCACGAAAAAAAATCACAAGCATTAATATATTTTGTTTAAACATAGCAAGAACTCATAACCCACAATCGTTAAGATAAAACAAATCTTCGAAACAACTCCGAGATTATCCCAATGATAAATACCAACCCGTTGCAGTTACTAACTCGAATTAAGGGTGTATAAATCACCGATTTTCGACCTCAGTCCTGCTCGCCTATTAACGGCGATGGCGAATTTGTGATTAAGTGACGTCATAACTTATCTGCCGTAGTTCCGGGAGCGGCCGTAATAAAGTGGCGCCACTTGTGACTCTCACCTACCTACTCTATTAGATTTGAACAAGTTAATGATTTATCGGACACTGTGAAACGCTGTGATGTATCTGAGCGGATAATTGGAAATGTAGTGATCTTGTGTCGGACCAAGTGTCTGTTAAAGGTTGAAATATGACTGTGGAATCAAAAAGGTTTATAGACAGACAAAACCGTTCCTTTGTATTAATCAAATTGATTCAAATCAATGAGCACCAAAATCGTATCAACATGAAGAAATATTTTGACAATACGTTATTGTTACTTATTTACGACAGATAGAATATAAAATGGCATTAGTATTGCCGTTCAACGAGGCAATGGAGTCAGCATGTTGGGTACTCTACCAACGAGGCAATGGGGCCAGCATGTTGGGTACTCTACCAACTGGCAGCGGTTTAGATTTAAGTTAGTATAAATTTTTGGATATTGCTTTTGTACATATAGTTTATAGCTTTGTATAGTTTTGGTTAAAATTTTTATCCACTTGACTGTCCGCGCTAACAGAGTATAATGTGGGGAAACCGTCCGGCGCTATCGCCCGAAATGAGCTTAAAAAAATTGGTGTGACATGTCCCAATAAAAACATTTATTGTAAGAAAAGTGTATTTGTGATTAAGGGGGAAAAAATACTACTGGATAGGTAATAAAATGAGCCGTCAATAAAGTTAAAAATATATATTTCGAACTTACAATTAATATTAAAAAAAAAATATGGAAATACATAGTTCTAATTTTTTTACCGATTTTCTGGCAATTTTATTTTATTATGACAAAGTTATTCTCTGAGAATGAGATGCTTTGATATTTATACATCACTGTAAAGAGAATTTTATCTACAAACTCATAACACATCATACTTATTGAATGAAGTAATAAATTGAAAGTACTTACGACATTTTTCTTCAGCAGTTGCTGCTCACGCACAGTAAAAAAATATGTCAGTTTTGGGTCGTTCTGTTGGTAAAACATCGAATCAAAATGGCTAACATTGGGTTTTAACGCCATCTATGATCTTTTCTTAAGACTACATACTACAGCTGTGCCACAGATACTCAAACAATTTTAAATAAATAAGAATTTTCGAACGCATCGAGTGAATGGCACTGTAGTGCCCGCGACAGTTAACCCTAAAAAAAATAATGGTACTATAGTGCCATTGGACAGTCAAGTGGTTATCATGTTTTATAAGTTTGTGCAATAAAATTAATTTGAAAACAAAAAAAAATTGCCATTATTGAAGACTATACATTATTATTATACGTATAGTGGCTGTCACCCGCGGCGTTGCCCGCGACATGGAATGGAATATATTTATGTTTCAAACTCTCAAGCCCCATTTGACCATCTTAAGGGATGGATTTCCAAAAAGTCTTTCTTAATACACTCCTACACCTTGTAATGAATACACTGTCTAAACTTCATACCTTACTGTTTTATACCTATAGATTAAAATATGTTAAAATAAACACAGATAATGTTAACATATTTGAAGATATAATAGCTAAATAATTATGATATTCGTACTACATCGGACAAATAAAAAAAATAATGTCGTAAAAATAATTTGCTAAACGTTTAAGTATTTTTTTAAATGGTTTGCAAATAAATTATTTGTTACAAATATTTTTACATCTTATTATCATAGCTCTATTACTTTTAAAAACCTTTAGCGATTCTTTACCAATGACAACCAATAATATTATCCCAATTTTGCCTAGTAGAAATTGCTTAAGGCAATAAGGCCGCTCATGGCACTATCAATATTTTGTATTTTGCTGTATTTATTTTTTGGTATGTAATAAAGACATATTGTTTTGTAATGTTTCTTTAAAGTTTATTTCACTAGAATATGAAAAGATATAATATTCTGTAGACACGTATTGCATAAAACCTCGGTATATCGCTTGGAATCCGTTAAGCCGTCGTGTGTACCTCGCCCAAACATTAACACACTTTTCCTTTTTTGGCGAATGGCGAGAGAGTTAGGGTTAGACTACACGGGTTGTACGGGGCGGCAAATTTACTACTCATATCAAAAGGCGTCAAAAGTGTTTCGTCCGGATAAAGTGTAGTTTTATATTAATAGTAGAATAAAGTGTAGTTTTATATTAATAGTAGAATAAAGTGTAGTTTTATATTAATAGTAGAATAAAGTGTAGTTTTATATTAATAGTAGAATAAAGTGTAGTTTTATATTAATAGTAGAATAAAGTGTAGTTTTATATTAATAGTAGAATAAAGTGTAGTTTTATATTAATAGTAGAATAAAGTGTAGTTTTATATTAATAGTAGAATAAAGTGTAGTTTTATATTAATAGTAGAATAAAGTGTAGTTTTATATTAATAGTAGAATAAAGTGTAGTTTTATATTAATAGTAGAATAAAGTGTAGTTTTATATTAATAGTAGAATAAAGTGTAGTTTTATATTAATAGTAGAATAAAGTGTAGTTTTATATTAATAGTAGAATAAAGTGTAGTTTTATATTAATAGTAGAATAAAGTGTAGTTTTATATTAATAGTAGAATAAAGTGTAGTTTTATATTAATAGTAGAATAAAGTGTAGTTTTATATTAATAGTAGAATAAAGTGTAGTTTTATATTAATAGTAGAATAAAGTGTAGTTTTATATTAATAGTAGAATAAAGTGTAGTTTTATATTAATAGTAGAATAAAGTGTAGTTTTATATTAATAGTAGAATAAAGTGTAGTTTTATATTAATAGTAGAATAAAGTGTAGTTTTATATTAATAGTAGAATAAAGTGTAGTTTTATATTAATAGTAGAATAAAGTGTAGTTTTATATTAATAGTAGAATAAAGTGTAGTTTTATATTAATAGTAGAATAAAGTGTAGTTTTATATTAATAGTAGAATAAAGTGTAGTTTTATATTAATAGTAGAATAAAGTGTAGTTTTATATTAATAGTAGAATAAAGTGTAGTTTTATATTAATAGTAGAATAAAGTGTAGTTTTATATTAATAGTAGAATAAAGTGTAGTTTTATATTAATAGTAGAATAAAGTGTAGTTTTATATTAATAGTAGAATAAAGTGTAGTTTTATATTAATAGTAGAATAAAGTGTAGTTTTATATTAATAGTAGAATAAAGTGTAGTTTTATATTAATAGTAGAATAAAGTGTAGTTTTATATTAATAGTAGAATAAAGTGTAGTTTTATATTAATAGTAGAATAAAGTGTAGTTTTATATTAATAGTAGAATAAAGTGTAGTTTTATATTAATAGTAGAATAAAGTGTAGTTTTATATTAATAGTAGAATAAAGTGTAGTTTTATATTAATAGTAGAATAAAGTGTAGTTTTATATTAATAGTAGAATAAAGTGTAGTTTTATATTAATAGTAGAATAAAGTGTAGTTTTATATTAATAGTAGAATAAAGTGCAGTTTTATATTAATAGTAGAATAAAGTGTAGTTTTATATTAATAGTAGAATAAAGTGTAGTTTTATATTAATAGTAGAATAAAGTGTAGTTTTATATTAATAGTAGAATAAAGTGTAGTTTTATATTAATAGTAGAATAAAGTGTAGTTTTATATTAATAGTAGAATAAAGTGTAGTTTTATATTAATAGTAGAATAAAGTGTAGTTTTATATTAATAGTAGAATAAAGTGTAGTTTTATATTAATAGTAGAATAAAGTGTAGTTTTATATTAATAGTAGAATAAAGTGTAGTTTTATATTAATAGTAGAATAAAGTGTAGTTTTATATTAATAGTAGAATAAAGTGTAGTTTTATATTAATAGTAGAATAAAGTGTAGTTTTATATTAATAGTAGAATAAAGTGTAGTTTTATATTAATAGTAGAATAAAGTGTAGTTTTATATTAATAGTAGAATAAAGTGTAGTTTTATATTAATAGTAGAATAAAGTGTAGTTTTATATTAATAGTAGAATAAAGTGTAGTTTTATATTAATAGTAGAATAAAGTGTAGTTTTATATTAATAGTAGAATAAAGTGTAGTTTTATATTAATAGTAGAATAAAGTGTAGTTTTATATTAATAGTAGAATAAAGTGTAGTTTTATATTAATAGTAGAATAAAGTGTAGTTTTATATTAATAGTAGAATAAAGTGTAGTTTTATATTAATAGTAGAATAAAGTGTAGTTTTATATTAATAGTAGAATAAAGTGTAGTTTTATATTAATAGTAGAATAAAGTGTAGTTTTATATTAATAGTAGAATAAAGTGTAGTTTTATATTAATAGTAGAATAAAGTGTAGTTTTATATTAATAGTAGAATAAAGTGTAGTTTTATATTAATAGTAGAATAAAGTGTAGTTTTATATTAATAGTAGAATAAAGTGTAGTTTTATATTAATAGTAGAATAAAGTGTAGTTTTATATTAATAGTAGAATAAAGTGTAGTTTTATATTAATAGTAGAATAAAGTGTAGTTTTATATTAATAGTAGAATAAAGTGTAGTTTTATATTAATAGTAGAATAAAGTGTAGTTTTATATTAATAGTAGAGTAAAGTGTAGTTTTATATTAATAGTAGAGTAAAGTGTAGTTTTATATTAATAGTAGAATAAAGTGTAGTTTTATATTAATAGTAGAATAAAGTGTAGTTTTATATTAATAGTAGAATAAAGTGTAGTTTTATATTAATAGTAGAATAAAGTGTAGTTTTATATTAATAGTAGAATAAAGTGTAGTTTTATATTAATAGTAGAATAAAGTGTAGTTTTATATTAATAGTAGAATAAAGTGTAGTTTTATATTAATAGTAGAATAAAGTGTAGTTTTATATTAATAGTAGAATAAAGTGTAGTTTTATATTAATAGTAGAATAAAGTGTAGTTTTATATTAATAGTAGAATAAAGTGTAGTTTTATATTAATAGTAGAATAAAGTGTAGTTTTATATTAATAGTAGAATAAAGTGTAGTTTTATATTAATAGTAGAATAAAGTGTAGTTTTATATTAATAGTAGAATAAAGTGTAGTTTTATATTAATAGTAGAATAAAGTGTAGTTTTATATTAATAGTAGAATAAAGTGTAGTTTTATATTAATAGTAGAATAAAGTGTAGTTTTATATTAATAGTAGAATAAAGTGTAGTTTTATATTAATAGTAGAATAAAGTGTAGTTTTATATTAATAGTAGAATAAAGTGTAGTTTTATATTAATAGTAGAATAAAGTGTAGTTTTATATTAATAGTAGAATAAAGTGTAGTTTTATATTAATAGTAGAATAAAGTGTAGTTTTATATTAATAGTAGAATAAAGTGTAGTTTTATATTAATAGTAGAATAAAGTGTAGTTTTATATTAATAGTAGAATAAAGTGTAGTTTTATATTAATAGTAGAATAAAGTGTAGTTTTATATTAATAGTAGAATAAAGTGTAGTTTTATATTAATAGTAGAATAAAGTGTAGTTTTATATTAATAGTAGAATAAAGTGTAGTTTTATATTAATAGTAGAATAAAGTGTAGTTTTATATTAATAGTAGAATAAAGTGTAGTTTTATATTAATAGTAGAATAAAGTGTAGTTTTATATTAATAGTAGAATAAAGTGTAGTTTTATATTAATAGTAGAATAAAGTGTAGTTTTATATTAATAGTAGAATAAAGTGTAGTTTTATATTAATAGTAGAATAAAGTGTAGTTTTATATTAATAGTAGAATAAAGTGTAGTTTTATATTAATAGTAGAATAAAGTGTAGTTTTATATTAATAGTAGAATAAAGTGTAGTTTTATATTAATAGTAGAATAAAGTGTAGTTTTATATTAATAGTAGAATAAAGTGTAGTTTTATATTAATAGTAGAATAAAGTGTAGTTTTATATTAATAGTAGAATAAAGTGTAGTTTTATATTAATAGTAGAATAAAGTGTAGTTTTATATTAATAGTAGAATAAAGTGTAGTTTTATATTAATAGTAGAATAAAGTGTAGTTTTATATTAATAGTAGAATAAAGTGTAGTTTTATATTAATAGTAGAATAAAGTGTAGTTTTATATTAATAGTAGAATAAAGTGTAGTTTTATATTAATAGTAGAATAAAGTGTAGTTTTATATTAATAGTAGAATAAAGTGTAGTTTTATATTAATAGTAGAATAAAGTGTAGTTTTATATTAATAGTAGAATAAAGTGTAGTTTTATATTAATAGTAGAATAAAGTGTAGTTTTATATTAATAGTAGAATAAAGTGTAGTTTTATATTAATAGTAGAATAAAGTGTAGTTTTATATTAATAGTAGAATAAAGTGTAGTTTTATATTAATAGTAGAATAAAGTGTAGTTTTATATTAATAGTAGAATAAAGTGTAGTTTTATATTAATAGTAGAATAAAGTGTAGTTTTATATTAATAGTAGAATAAAGTGTAGTTTTATATTAATAGTAGAATAAAGTGTAGTTTTATATTAATAGTAGAATAAAGTGTAGTTTTATATTAATAGTAGAATAAAGTGTAGTTTTATATTAATAGTAGAATAAAGTGTAGTTTTATATTAATAGTAGAATAAAGTGTAGTTTTATATTAATAGTAGAATAAAGTGTAGTTTTATATTAATAGTAGAATAAAGTGTAGTTTTATATTAATAGTAGAATAAAGTGTAGTTTTATATTAATAGTAGAATAAAGTGTAGTTTTATATTAATAGTAGAATAAAGTGTAGTTTTATATTAATAGTAGAATAAAGTGTAGTTTTATATTAATAGTAGAATAAAGTGTAGTTTTATATTAATAGTAGAATAAAGTGTAGTTTTATATTAATAGTAGAATAAAGTGTAGTTTTATATTAATAGTAGAATAAAGTGTAGTTTTATATGTGATAATTTTATTTACGTAATAATGTAACGATGAGTATTTAAAATTTTATCATAGATGTTGCTCATGCCTCCTCGTAAACTTTTATATTTCAAATTTTTCTATGGCAGTAATTTCTATGAATTTGCTTACTTACATGTATGTCTGCAGAAACTGGCATGTATTTAAAATATAGTGTGTAAAGAACGCAGAACATTTTAAACTTTTTTGAAGATAATATATTAAATTAACTTGAATTCCTATTGAAAAGTAATATTGATTCCTAGAAATTGACATTACCGGTTCTTTTTACTCTAATTACCAGAGTGTTTAAAGTTAATTGTAAGTTATTAATTTTTCTCGTTATTAGTTAAAGAATGAGGTGTCAGGCTTTTTGTCATCTGCAAGTGTTATCAAGGAAGGGTTATCTAATACCTGCATTAGATAGTTAGTGTATACCTGCCCTTAAAAGAACGCCCGGCCCGGTTGTCTCACGGAGCGATGTAATCGCATTACTCCGTGCACCGTGTTGCATGTTAAATATTGAAATGTCGCGTAATTTAGTTTACGAAAATATATTCTCGCTAGAAATTCAAAAAATTAAAACATAATCTTAGCTTATTTTTTTTAAATAAAGTTTAAAACTAAAAAACTTAGCTTGGCTGTACAACCTGACGACTTTGGACCGTTTAAATATTTTAAAACTATTTTTTAACTTAATTTTTACTCGCTGTGTACAAGTTAATTTTGATTTATTTTAGGGTAACTATAACATTAATTTCTTGTAAGTTTTCATGTAGCTAAAATTAAATGACTTGTAGTATAAAATTTAATCTTACGTTTTAGATGGAGAACTAAAATTACAAAAACTTATACTTAGGTATGAAATATGTGAGTAAAATTATGAGCTTATATTAACGTCAGTGTCGTGCTAATTAGCTCCTTGTCCGAATTGTAGTCGAGAGTTTGAAGTTTTGTTTATAAAGTCAGCTTGTTAAGGTTTTAGACACGTTCGGATTTACACAGAATTGAACAATGGCGAGGGAGGCCTTAATTAAGGGTTTAACATCGTCTTGGAGAATGGATAGCTTGTTACGGTATTTTTTTTCATCAATTATTTTGAAAGTAAGATATTTTGCTGTGATTTATTTTTAACCTTCGATGCAAAAATGTGGGATCTATTTTGGACGTGTGTGTCTGTAGATAACGAAGATTTTGATAACTTATGTTGTTGTTAGAAAGCTTACCTGATTGAAATAATGAAAATCTGTTTAATCGTTTAATGCTTAATTGGTCAGTGGTTACTTAATTTTTTATTTTAAATTTATTCGTTACTAGACGTATTTTATAACATTAAAATGACTGATTTGAAATAGTTTCTGTAATTAACTTCTAAAAGAATAAATAAAATCAGTTCTCGCTCAAAATTAAACACAGAATAACGACTGCTCACACAAAATAAGTGTAGCAAAACTGCAATTACTCACACGTATAATATTTCCAAACCATTTTCATACTCTTGTGAAAAATTCCCACGGCCCTGAAACCCAAACTTTATCACCTTAATCCGTCACTTAATCACATCGGAAATGGCACAGAACAAACAGGCAGAGGCGCATAACTCCCAACTTGGCACTCGCGAGACGTAAGCCCTTAATCCTCTTTGCCCCCTTTTTATTTGCCACCACATACTTAACGGCAATTTCAAGTGCGACCCCAGCCTTGGTCCTCGTGTGTACGCGCCCTTAGTTCATATTCGGAAACACTGGTAAGATAAGAAGGCCTGTCTTGTAAATAAAAGACAGATGTTTCATTATACGTATCATCTAAATACAGACGACCATACTAATTTTATGATTGTTTCAACTTGTACACATCTAATCGCTATGAGAATATATCAAAGTTTATGATGATTTTTATAACTTCAGTTGGAAACAAATAGATAATATAAGAATGTTTCAAAGTTAAAATAATAAGATAATAATTTTAGACCTGTGTATCTGTGACCAAGCCTGACAATCTAAATCACGCCAAATACGTTTAATTTTCAAAACACAGTCCAAAAAGCCGCCGTGCCTTTGATAATAAATACTTGGTGATCAATGTCAATTCAATCTGAACTGTGTCAGTAGGTAACATGATTATGAAATATTGGAAGCTCATGCTTGACTTTTGTTAATTTATAGCTTTATATAACGGCTACATTTAATTCATTAGGAACTCATCTTGCGTCGTAATCTTAGCCTATTCCGACATTTAAAGCGCGCTGTGCTGAATAGTTGTAGTTTTGATACAAATTTGCAAAAATACTACACCTAAAATATAGGTCTATAATGTTGGATAATATTTAGTTTAGGTGCTGCAAATAGCACGTGATATTTTTTAAATTTGTTTATCAAATCAAATCAAAAAATCAAAATTAATTTATTTCAGGCCAATAAACCCATATTCTTAATACCACAATGAATCTTACAATATAAAAGAAAATTATACAAATCAATTAAACAAACAAAAATTATTCAACAACACTATTTATAACAACACACAATTTAATTTAGAACCTTCTCTCCGGCACTGGCACTGCAACATGTCGCTCGCAGCAATGCCGGAGATAAGTACAGTCAAATCTATTCGCAATCATTATCAGGACGGCATTAGAGCTGTCCCGAACTCTGCGCACCAAAGAAGCGGCACGTAAACGCAATGTACCATGAAAACATGTAGTATGCGCGTCTGCAAACATGCCTGAGGCCTTGCAGAATCGAGGCAGCCCCAACAACGCCCTGAAAGCATTGTTGTAGAGGACGCGTAGGCCACTATATGCCTTTTTACTGTAGTTAGCCCACAGGCTGCACGTATAAAGAGACGTACAGTACGCTCTAAAGAGTGTAATTTTAACGTCTACCGAACAACGTGCAAACCTGCGAGCTATCATATTGGCTCTAATCGATAGTGCCCTTCGCTCCCTCTCAATATCTAGATTGTCATTGAGGTTGGCTGTGACTATATGTCCTAAATATTTAAAACTATCTACCCTTTCTAGGGGAGTACCATAAAGAAGAACAGAAGGTATGTTTTGAGGACATTTCCCACCAGCGTCAAACACATTCCACTGTCTTTTAATCACATTGTATTGTAAACCATGACCAGACGCATACTCTTCACAAACCCGTATTAATTTCCTCAGGCGACAGATCGACGCACTTTATAAAGAGCAAATAATTTTGGTAGGTTTTTAAATACATTTGACGTTAAAACGTGGCTTTTAAACTTGTTTCAGCGTTAATTAAAATATTTGCACTCTTGTCAAGATTACGAAACACTAAAAATATTCAATGACGTACCATGCTCCTATAACATAGCTATATATAACAAATACTAGTTTTAATTTATTAAAAGATCAACCTCATTATATATATTTATTTCATAAAAGCTACTTTGAAAAAAGGAAAATAATAAATTCCTAGTTTTCCAATTCCAACAAAAAAGAGTAGGTAAAGTGCGGGCGGGTGTCTCCGCCGAGGCCTGATCTCCGATATATTGTTGTTTTGAATTTGATACGGTGTTTGCACATTACTCGGGATCGGATTGTGTCGGGATTTCTTTTGTAGTAACAACATGGGTGTTTTCTGCGAACTCTCTTTGTGTGGGATCCGGTAAGCCGCGACTATTTATATGTGAGCTGTAATTATCTTGTTTTTTGTATAGAAGGAAAAAAGGCTATGAGGTTATTTTTTTAAATTATTTTGTTCACCTTTGAGCTAGGCGTTGAAAAAGTGTACGTGTTCCTAGAGTATCGAAACAGGAAGTTTGTTCGAATATTTGTTTGTGAATAGTAACAATAACAATATAGCCTTCGTAACTGGCCGAACGAGCGAACAGTTTCGTCTTCCTGGGCTGAACATTTTTCCTATTTTCTGTCAGTTTGGAAGTTCGTATGTTTCCTAAAATTTCTTATTCGTGTACAGGTCGTAGTTTCTAACCAATCTTGGCGAAACTTGGTACGCTGGTTCTACGAATTTTTTGTTTTGATATTAGTCATCGCAAGTTATTGATTACGGTTGTATTTTTCCGAAAAACTGGGAACATTTGCTACGTGAAAAAGGTTCAATCCCACGAAACATGCAAAAAGAGCCTGAGCTACCGGTGAAAGAAAACTTCGTGAGGAAACCATAGCATGGTGGTAGGGCGTTTCCAATCGCTCGCCTGGCTAGTTACCACCCTGTGTTCCGGCAGCCTTCCTTGAGAGCTAGTGTATTCCAGACTAGGTATGTTCCATTTAGGGCTACAGTATCGCTGACTTCCGTGGTCGTGCGAACTTGTGATCAAAAGCCTAGCTGTGAATTGATAAAAGAACGGTGCCATTTTAATCGAGATTTGATTTCAGTGATATTTAATACAGACATGCGGAACACAACTTTACTTAAGATTCCTGTAAAAAAACTGGTAAAGTGGTTGTCATTAATTTACAAAGTAAAAATAGCAAATAATATCTTGGTCGCGAGTTGTAGAAATTGTGAAACTACTAGTTAACAATATAAATTTGATATTGTTACTGTAGACTCATGCTCACCGCATTTTATATAATATGATTCATGACACACATAAAACGGGATATAAAAGCCGTTAAAATTAATTTTAAAAGCCAAACACATTAAATTACACATTTAGAAACAGCGTTTACTTAATAAAATAACCGTGTATTGCAAAAACATTACAATCTCAAAAACACATAACTATTTAGTTATACTCAAGCAAAGACTTATAATCCTCAAAAATATCTTTTGCTAATCTTACTCGGGATTTAACAGTATTATCCTTGACTAGATTTTCCCTACGAACAGTGGCAACGCTGCCCTTTGAACAAATATTTGGTAGAACACGACAAGTGTTTGCTGGTGCCACTCGGCACAGTTATCTTTAGCTCGCAAGCCTACTACGGAACTATGGAGGGCGTGACGTGAGAAAATTCTTATAAATGTATATTAGAGATAAAATGGCTGCATGGCAATGCTGTTACAAAGTACCAATTTGAGTAAACAAGTCTTAATGTAAAAGGTGTATTCCTCATAGGATATAAATAATTATGTACTAAAAAGAGTTCTTGGGTAAAAGTGTGAAACTCCTTTAAATTCAATTATATTTTGCGGGCAACGTAAAAATAGCTACTTATATTTGTTATTGGTTAGTGCTGTGCTAAGCCAAAAAAGAGGTATCTAGGCTCATCATTACAAACAACTTTCATTATCGGGCCAACCCTGAAATGGCGAAAAAAAAATCGGCTGTTCCATAAAGTTTATCCGCCGTCGACAAAATTTATGAAACAGCAGATTTTTTTTCGACTCCAGAGTTGGTCCCATATTGAAAGTTGTTCATTAGGGTGTGTATAGTGATCTCCTTTCGGTTTAGTACACCCCTAGTCGATAACCCTATATGAATGAAACAGAAACGGCTTATTTGTTGAAAAACGTGCAACATCGATGAAAAAGTTGAGAGATAATTACTAGAAACTATGGTACCGTTGATAAATATACAAATTTAATTATTTAGTGTAATGTTTTGAGCTTAGTTTTAGTTTGTAAAAAATATCTTCCTCTCTCCTACTTACAAACTGCATCCGACGGGGTTTGTACTATTGTCATATGTATTTTAACATCTTAATGACTCAAAGGAAGCTATAACATCTAAAGTCTGAAAATAGCATATTCTAATACCTTGTTACCCGTATATTATTTAACCATCACTAATACGAGTATACAGCGTTGTTTCACGAACATACGAAAGCAAATTAACCTCATCAGAAGCCGACATCTAACTTCCTCCAGGAAAATGACTCCCGTATCATAAAAGCGAAATATCGGAAAAATCACTTAAAGAGCGAATATAATCCGGGCAGGTTATATATTATTACACCAGGATACGAACTGGTTGAGATATATTTGATGGCGGCCCTGCGGCATCCATATCACCATTTTTATTCGGCCCCATCTATTAAATCGTTTTTCAACGACGCCCTTTTTACGAAACAGACTCAATCTAATACGGTTTTAAGAGTTTATTTGTTTTGTGTTTAGGAGCGTTGGGATTTGTTGGTTGGTTTGAAAAGGTCATTGATCAACGCTTTTCGTAATAGAGACCTTTTCGTTAAGCTAAAATTAGAAAATTAAATATAGTTAAATTGTAAACCAGCTGAATTTAGTAATAATACTTAAGTTAGGTAAAAGCTGGTTATTTTTACAATTTTAATTGCGGAAATATCAGCTGGTATTTATTGTTCTTTCCATATTGTGCTGTAGAATAATTCTAATTATCACGTTATATTTATATTTATTACACTTGCCATGTTACGTTGTAAGGAAATAAAACCATTATGAATTTCTTCGTAAAATCTACTTATTAAACAAAATTACTATATGTGGTTAAACTAATTTTAATAACTTAACTCGTTTTAATACAACTATGAAAATGGTAAGTTCACATTTAGTCTTTATTTTCTGCTATCGTTCCTAAATTTAGTTTAGCTTTTTCCAATGAAACTTCTTTACAATTTTAACATTCCTTAAATTAAAAAATCTTTTTATAAAATATTGCTGAGCGTTACGCAATCGAGATAATCTCATATAACAAGTGGCGCATCATTAGGCATTCGCTCGCATCACTCAGCACAAAGAGACTCGCCGAGTCAGCTCGAAAACAAAATGAAGCAACGAATTAAAATTACACCAAAGAGAGAAACGTACGCGCAATCTACAAGTAAAATTTGAAAACCGACGTAGCGCCACTTGGAAATTACTTGAAAATTCAAAGCTACCCTCATTCACCGCTCGAGTATTTACGAGGCGGGTGTTACAGGATAATAGGGATCGTAAAATAAAATAAATAATTAGGGCTCCGGCACATTCATGAATAAGTTAATTGTTAGAATGCAGACGGCAGCGTAACTCAAGCTCAGAGTAAGGATCAGAATACACTACTCGAAGTGCTGAGATTGCTGTTGAAGAATAATATAGAATAATTATAGTCAGGAAGTAGACGAAATACAATGATATCATGACACAATATAGTTGGGTTTGTGTTGTACTAAACCAAAAGAGGGTCACTATATTTACCATGAACTTTTACAAAGTCAAAGTCAAAGTCAAAGTCAAATCATTTATTGGCGTTTGTTACACTAGGCAAGTCAATACGTACAATAATGAATTATAATATTATGACAATAGGACCAACTCGAAATTTGACAATAAATCAACTGTCAAACATTTTAAATATTTTTCCTTATTGCTACTGTAAACTTTAATTTTATTTTAATGTAGAGATATTTGTTACAGTCATTAAGTACATTAAATACTTCTATCTAATCGGATGTGTATTAAAACGACATGTCTCTTACTTATGACCTATCATTTTGCAATGTACGAGTATACACAAACCCTAAGTCGCTGTTCATTTGCTTTCTCCAGTTAATTACATCCGAGCTATGACACTCGTTACGTTTTACTGTTCAGACACGTTTGTAAAGGATTGCCTACTAAAGATGACCAGCTTCACACAGTTCTCTACGAACGAGAGATGTATTAAATTTCTCGTTACCTTTAAC
Source organism: Ligdia adustata (assembly GCA_947049295.1). NCBI lineage: Eukaryota > Metazoa > Arthropoda > Insecta > Lepidoptera > Geometridae > Ligdia > Ligdia adustata. The sequence continues at coordinate 14,906,524 of OX346219.1, read as the reverse complement.
TTGGATGATTTTATTTCATTACGGAATATGCTTTACTTTTATGAGAAAATGTTCATGTGGGCTGCAATGAAGAAAACTGATTTTTTTACCTTCTATATTGTTGTGCATATTTCGAGTTATATGATGATTTCAAAATCTATGTTTCAGATAAATAAAAAACGTGTGTTAATTTTTAGTATATTTTGTAATGCATTAGCGAGTGACAAAGTCGATAGGATAAAACAAGACAAAGGCGATTCAAGATGTGAAGGTTTAATAATAAGGCTGTATGACATTTATAATACATTTAATGTTCTAATAACGTTTACTAAAATGTATGTACATGTTTAATAATTTGTTAGTGATAAACAATAACTTCGCTTTGCTATTTCACGTCATTCTCTAAAGTCAATAGCGCAACCGAGCAAGCTAACCTCGCATTATCTCAAGTTCCTGGACATTATTCTAGACGTCTTCCAGGTCTATCCCTTAGCACTAACTGGCGAGGAACAAGACGTTAACGAGCCTCGGACCACAATGAATTCGCTTCGATCGTGCACTGCCTGTAATGGACGCTCTGCAGCTGTATATTGACTACAGGATGGTATTTATTGGCGTTCGAGAATGTCCACATTGATGTAATATGTTCAGTCTGTGTGTTCTGATCTGTCAGTTACTTTGTATAAAAATAGAAAGGTAAAGAAAATTATGTGTAAGTATCCAACGCTTAATAGTGTAAGTTTGTAGGTTGTAAAATATTTGTTGATTTATACGAAAAGTTTGTGTTATAGAAAATTATGGATTCGTTTTCATAGAAAAATGTATCGTTTTTTACTTTTAAATTTGTGATTTTATATTTATACAAATTAATTTGCGTTAAATTTCATACTGTGATACCAATAACAATAAGAAACAAGGCGATAAACGATAAAAATTGCGCAAAAAAACAGTTATTTTTATTTATTACTAAAATTATTTTGAAAACAAACAAAAACTTAAAACAATTTATTTTCTATTGAATTTTCACCCATTTATTTTTTGGATTTCTTTTTTTTATTTCTTTAAGTATTTTATCCAACACAAACAATAGGTTTTTTTTAGAAAGTTGATATAAGCTAAAAATGTCTTGTACAAGATGAATTCTTATACAATGCATTATTTTTGCAATTTTTTTTACAACGTGGAAATATTAGGATTTTTCAATCGAGGTATTCCAAAACTATCTCACGTAGATAATTGAAGTCGCACTCGCAGTGAGAAGAGTGGTGAACTATGGCTACACACTTTCCATAGGGGAGATCCGTGCCCAATAGTGAAACTATATGGGCTTAGGCGTAGGTATGATAGCCTCTTTGGGCCGTGGGAGATAAAAGTCTCTCATACCTACTAAAAATCGTATATATTATTTTACAAAATCAGTCTCATTTTGGTTTTCCAGTAAAACGTTTTAGCAAAAATGCTACAAACTAAGTAGTGGCTCAAAGATCAATAAAACTATTTAAAGAAAAACCAGTCTTTATTCAATATTTCGACTTCGGTGCCATGTCTCCCCTGGCATCTCTCTGAGGGGAGACAAGGGATACTGTCTAACTTGTGCGGGGGAGAGGACCTTCCATTTTTAAATCAGTTTTTGAGTGCCGTGTCTCACCTGATGTCTCCTTCGGTTAGAAAATGGGATACTATTAGTATCTTTGTCTTTCTTGACACAAACCTTCCATTTACAGATGTGTTTTATGGTGTCTTTATCTCCAGTTGTCGTCCTGAAGTCTCAATTTATAGTCCTAGGGGTACAAAATTGTCACTATTGGTACAACCCTTAAAGTTATAAAGTATTGGTACTAATGAAACTCATTCAAATAAATGTAAGGGCCTATAAATTAGAAGCATTCGTAATACATTTGTTAGCCCAGCACAGTGAGTTCCCGGCGCTAAGTCCATGAATAAGTAAATTGCTTTGCTGCAGTCGGTTTAACATAAAGATTGGCACTAACTATATAATATACAGTACATTAAATGTAAGTTTGTTGACATTACAAAATTTTTTTAATCTTTAAGTACGACGTGTCTGTGCGCGTGTAAAAAAACATTATCAAAATCGGCACATCCGTTTCGGAGCTACGATAACTCTCAAAAGGATTAATCTATTTTATTTTTTTGTAAGAAATGTGAATAATAATTAATCGGAAGTGTTTAAAGCTATGTTTGATGGAAATTAGTCCAAAATGGCCGCTGTCACACAATCCTCTTATTATGGGTATCAAATGAAAGGAATTGTTTAGTACAATTACTATACACTATGATAAACTACAAATCTAATATGGCTGCCACAACAAAATGGCGATGTCGGGGCTATTTGAACTTTTGACTTCACTTGTTAAGTAATAATTTAATAAATGTTGTACACATTTATTAATATAGTAGAGTTATTTACAAAAATAAAAATATACTGAAGGATTAAACTTATCTTTATCTTTGAAGGAAATAATTTCTGTTTGTGAACAATAAACCCATAAATATTTGAAACTAGTTATTTATTATGCTAATCTCAAAATATACATTTACTGCGCGGCCAGTTGATACATTTATTTGAATTTATTAATCAATATTTTTATTATACTGCTGCTTGTCAATATTATTTTAATCAATTAATTACTAATAAATCCATTTCAATTCGCTTGCAAAATTCAACAAGCATTCAAATATTTTGTAGACCGATTTTGTTCGTGTCGATATTTCTAGTATTATATTTCCGGCGATGTCATTTGTATTGAACTGTCTAATGTCAGAATTTAAAAAAACTCGGTAAAAGTTAACAGACAACGTGAACAAACTCCACATTTATATGTTAGTTGATGTTTAAATATAAAACAAAAATTGCGATTAATTAAATCAACTTTAAACATAACAATACTGTCTCATATTTGAAATTCCTACTTAATGGTAGTACAATTACATAGCGAGTAAATCAAGGATAAAAATAAAAAAGTACTACGCTCACACATTGTTTCACAACGGCGACTCTGCGCCATTGAATTCCACGATCTTTTCTCGTAGCTATGACGTACTATAGTAAATGCCTCGGAAAGCGAGAAAGGCTAAATTACTGCATTAATTCCCTCGAGATATTTATTATCGTCTACTAATTAGAGCCACCCTGAGGGTATATTTTAAGCTTCCCGGAATGAATATTTCGGGTGTCTTTGGTGTGTTTATGAAGCTGCAGGTTAATTACATTTTATGATATAATAACGTTAAAGGTGAGAAGGTTAGTGGAGTTAGGATTAAAATAATAACACGCTGTATTTTACTATTTATGAATAAGACAGAGAATTGCTTTATCGATTTAATTTTAGAGATATTAGCTGTATTATGTATCGAACTAAATAAAATATTAGAATTACTAGAGAAATAAATTACATTGTAAAAATATAACATAACATATTATATATAAGAACTATAAAGTTTTTAAATAAGTTTTTTTTAGTAATTAATAATTGAAATGTAACAAGACTTGCCTGTTATGAACGTTATTTAATAGCCAATGAATATTTTTTATTCTTATTTTTAAATAAATTATAATTATGTAGCTTCTTGAGTTGCTTTCAAATGTTTTAAAACAAAATATTATCGTAGTTCATTACATCTATTAGTTCATTATAAAATACTTGTTTTCTGATTTCTCGGAGACGGCTAAAACGATTTGGTGAAACTGTGTACTCACATTGTAAGAGTAGTTCCATATGAATTTTATTATATTCTGACCAGTATTTTGGTCATCTAACATAATGACGTCGGTAGTCTTTATAAGTAAGTGTAAAAACCTGGTGTTTATTTTTAAGCTTTTATATTTAGTAAAAATAATAATAGGTATTTATTATTGAGCTGTTTTTTTAAATCAAGTAATGTCTTATAATTTTTTGGATAAAATAATCTAATTCTAACACATCAATGTCTTTATTCGGTTTTATATCTTTGATAACATTATATTAAGTATGTCTTTTTTGAGATGAGAGTTTTTCAATTAAAGTTGCCAAGGCTTGTCTTGATTTTCTTTTTTATTTATTTTCTCTACGCTTCTAGGATTTCGTTGTTTAATCATTTCGCTGTCTGTAAAAAAGTAAGGTTTTGGTGAATTTAGTTTATTCTTTGGCACAATTTTTATCATTCGGTCAAGTAAAAAAGTTTGAATTATGCGTCTTAATTCGTAAATATTATTATTTATTAGTATACAATATTCTGTATATATTTAGGTCTTAGTCCAACTGCTATTTTTTATTCATAGTTAGTCATTTCATTTTTCTTAATAAAAACATTTGTCGGATTACTTCTTATACATATTCTTGGAGTTTATACTTACAATAAATTATCGTAACCAGAAAATAAATGTTTTAAATGCTGTTATTAATCTATCAGACCTTCATAAGGTTAAACAAGCTTAATATTAAAAAAAAAACTGTTCTCTTGTTTAAACCTAAAAATAAGAATAAGGTCGGAAAAACTCAACTTGAGAACAGTATTCAGCCAATAAATTAAACAAAACCTCGCATCAATAAAATAAACATAAAGCACTCTACATTTCAATAAAATAAACTTTCCACAAGGACAAGTCAATAAATATTTAATTTTCACTCGCACTTAGGCACACGTCTACCGTAACCCGGTCGGTAGATTTCCCCAGAGTGGGGAGCTGGGAGTCGGGAGGTGGGAGCGGGGAGAACTGAACAGACATCTCCAAGAAAATGTGACGGTGATTGATTCTTAATGATGCTAGGGTTTGTGAAGAAATTTTAAATAGATGCTCGTAAGTCTTACACGTATTTTTTAAAATGTTTTAAGTACGTAGGGACTTATGTAGAAAAACTAACGCGTGTTTGATTCATGTTGTTATTGAGGGCGAGACGTTGAGGACACGAACGACTTATTTCATCCCTGATGAAGTTCACCGAATGGGAACGAAACTATAGTTGGACGTTTCCAACCATCAGGTACGCGTTAAAACCCGTCTTCTTAAACAACCAAAAGGATTTCTAGCGCGTAATTGTTTTTTTGTTTCTTGCTGCCAAGTGCTGTCTATCAAAATAAAAGAAAAGTTACAGAGAAATTGTTGACTAACGCATATTGTAGGATTCTGGTACATGGACTTGTACAAAACGCTTGCGTCAGATTTTATTGTACAAACTGCCCGATTGTTTAACTCGCTACATATTTTCTATTTATTTTTCTTTAAGATCTGGATCTTTTCAAGTCGTAAATCAGTTCCGCATCATCGCTTTACACCGAGATGCGGTCAAACGTAAGCTCATCTGCCTAGTTTATTTTATACAAATTATTATTATTATTATGGTTTCAAATAAATGAAATAATTTATTTCAAATTCGAAAAACTTATTTATTATAATATATATTATAAACTCTGCTACTTTTAATTATTATTCTATGTTTAGTAGCTTCAATCACTGTTAACGAAAGGTTAAACGTAGGCAGGCACTCTTATAATTGAAATACCTTCAATGCTATGCTTCAAAAATATGGTTATCTGTCTCTCTCTTTTAGTATGAATTAAAGCCTTATAACTTACCTAAATTTTGTGAAAATGATTTGAAATTAAATTTAAATTTTGCTTACTAAGTATAGAGCAAGGCTAATTAAATTGGTTAGGTAAATCATTGGTCTTAAAATAGCTTGTTTTGAGCTCGTGAGCGACTCACGTTTAATATTACATGTTATCGATTTCATGAGAATCAGAAAGGACGGTTATAGAATATTTAATTTTACATACTTTCTATTTGAGGACAATTAATAAAATTGGTTAAAACTGTTTTAATTAAAAAAATTATAGCTGACTTCCATAACGGCAGGATTGAACTTTTTTCGATTTAGAAATCAAACAAAACTGGACCGATTTTGATAAAAATTATATATTTATTTATTTAAAACGAAACACCAACAGTATATATATTACAAAATTTGAAAATACATGATAACCAATATTGATTTAAACGGGATTACTCGATCAGTATTATTCGTGTATATTCGCAAAACAAACATTGTCCCACCCGTGTCCGAGACATCTGGTAACAAGCATTAAAAAACATACCCGTCGAATTAAGTACCTATTTTTTTGGATGTCAGTAGAAAAGTAGTTTTTAGCCTCTACAATTGCCTAAAATAATTGTGTCAGTGGTATTAAAAAAAAAAACTTATACAACATATACTATGTTACAATAATGAATGTACACATTATTGAATGTGTCAGAGATCAGGTTTTCTAAATAGGGTACCTCTAACTTATTTGATCCAGTGAACATAGCGAGCGAAGCGTCTTCGCTTTGAATCTAAAAAAATGTTTCGGCTGACAGTAAGTATGGATGTTTGTCCGCAAGAAATTGTATTCTCGCGTACAGGTCGTAGTGTCCAGCCAATCTTTACGAGACTTTTTGTATTTTTGATTGGAGGGGTATTTTTCTTAAAAACGGGGGAAATTTGCTACGGCGCCATTATCAGGCAGATTTCAATAATATTTGATACGAACATGCTTAATACAATATTAATTAAAATACTGAATATAAAAAAGACGGTCAAGTGGTTGTAGTATTTTTTACAAAGTAGTAAAAGATATCGTGGTCGCGGTGGCGATGGTATGCGGAACTTATGTAGTTTATTTTATAATTACCAAAAAATTACAATATATTGCTTCTAATATCTAAGAACATAACATTTCTAGGTCTATATGGGTACAGCAACATCTTTGTCTACAAACAGTACCTAATAAACTTCAGCAACAGCAATTACTGAGCGAATTATAATAACTACAAAGGTTACATAAAGTAAGACGATTGGTAAGTCAGTACCTTTGTACTCAACAGGAACTTACAGTGTAAAGTAATTTCACAAAACGCCTCCCTGTCTGCCATCTTTAGGTATTATTACACAGAACTGTTCTCAGACTAATTTTCCCGCTGCTAAAATCAACTCGGTCCAACTTCTGCTGGCGTCGCTTTCCATTGAAGGGTTGTCGATTTGACGTCATTGATTGGTGATGTCCTCTTTGACCTTGTAAATTTATTAGTACTACTTAAAATAGCTAAATAATAAGATTTTTTTTGTTCTTGTTAAAAATTAGTCTTCTACTATTATACGTAATTTTCTGAGATGACTTGGCCAATATAGATTCAATAAGTTCTTAAATTCTATGATTTTATTGATCCTTTATTCTTAAAATGTCTCTTGATAGTTTCAAAATAATAATTAAATGATAGTTTAGCTGAATTGCAACGAAGATGGGCAATTGGATCGTGGGACCCAATCCCAATATAGTAAATTCTAACGGGTATAGGGCAGAACACAACCTTGACGTTCATTTATGGTTAAATAGTTTTGTACAAAGAATGAGAGTGTTTTGTACGCCATATATGCATTGTTCTGCTTTAAAATGAGTTACGCCAAGAACATGTCTAGACAGAACAAGTCCCTTACTGCGCCCTTACGGCCTACAAGGAAACTGGGGTTTATAAACTGATTCCCCAAATAGATTTTTCATACTTCCAAGTAACTGATCCAAATGACTGCAATATGCTAATTTGTTTTGACGTTGACGTCATATCGAACGCTTCAATGGAAAGTGAGGTTTATTCCCTCGCTGGTAGAATTAACTGTTCCAAGTTCTGTTAGTATTACGAATGGTTTTACTGTGAGAGAAGAATCTGAATTTAAATTCAACTAGCTTCGTACGGAGTTAGTTTTAAAATGATTATTATTTTTAGAGATTCTCTCTTGGGTTCTCAGTTCTGTTAAAGTTTGATATTAATGTCAGACAGCGTTGTGTATAATTATATTACCTACTATAATATGACTTATGACTTTTAAGCGATTACTCTTATGTTAAAGTGATATTTAATACAACACTATTAAGAATACACAGCGACTAATTTAACAATTAAGCTTTGTTGAATCAGTTTTGTATTCGACAAAAATAAAATAACCAAATGCTTTTTATCATGTTTTGGTTGGTTATTGAGGTTACTTTGCCAGTTTTCAATGAGAAATATATTTAGCGGTAGCTCTAACCCGTGATGTGGCCCGCAACAACGAACTATAAAGAAATTTTAATGTTATGAACCCCCATTTGAGTCTTTTAAGGATTAAATTTTCAAAAATCTTTTAACCCTACATGCTATTAAAATGCTATGAATACAACCTTCAAATTACATGTCTCTTGATTCAATGATTTAAGCTCTGCTTTGATTTCTAGTGAATATCATTAAGTCAGTCAGGACTTAGTCTTTGTACATAGATAGATATAACATACCGTATATTTATCACCTACTACAGTTTTATCAAAGATTGTAACTGACTCAATTATTCTTATCTTTTGTCAAGATCCACAAAACACAATGTTTTATAATAATTGGATAACATGATCTACCGAGCAACGTACCAGGATGGCATACTAACCAGGAGGTTTAATATTCCTGGCTTATTATTTCTGCGCCTCAAATTTTATTTCCACGTATTCTTCTCGTATAATACGGGAAAACGGTACGTATCAACTTTATTTTTATGAGCAATGATGAAAATAATCACTGATATTCCGTGAAATATAAATAGGGTTCGTAATATTTGAATTTACTGACTGAATCAATACAATATATTTCATAATTCGACCCAAATTGTTCTGTTAAGATTGTTTAAGTTATTAGCCATTTATCGTGTATGTTTAACATATCTATAGCTAAGAAATCTGGATTAGGATTCAAATAAATACATTTTTAAATTTCATTGAATTTTATCATGTGAACACTTATGTATAAAAATATTCTTCGTGACCTATGTGTATGAAAATATATGGGAACATCAATTGTAAAGCATTTTGAGATTCTTAAAAATGTGGATGGTCGAGTGGTTAGTGGGGTCGATTGCCGTGTAAAAGGTAAGGTTCGATCCCACGAAACTAGTAAAAAGAGCCTGAGCTACAGGTGAATGAAAACATATTGCGAGGAAACCATAGCATACGACAACTTTTCCTACTGCTCTCCTGGTTAACTACCACCCTCATGTTGTAAAATCTATCGTCAAGCATATGACGGTGTGTTCTGGCAGCCTTCCTTGAGAGCCAGTGTATTTCAGACTAGGCATGCTCCATCTAGGGCTACAGTATCGTTGACTTCCGTGGTCGTGCGAACTTATAGTCAAATGTCTAGCTAGGTGGAAATTTTCTATTTTTTATTTAAAATGCCAGTTACCTTATAAGTGCCGAGGTGCTCGACGACGCAAGGCAGGCTCGCATCCCGACCGAGCGCTACCGTCACGTTGGGGATAGGCTCCGCGAATCGAGGCTCTTCTGTCAGCACTGGGAACAAGCACATGCACGTTTACCAGGCGATCATAAACATGAAAAGGATTTTTACCCGACTGCGAAAGAATGAGGGTTATGTTTTTCAAGTGTATAAGTATATATATATATATGTATGTACATTTGTTTGGCATGCCCTAGAGCCTCATAACTAGGTACATCAAAATTTAAAAATAAAAACAAATGTCAGGACTTAATCTCAAAAATAAATCTCACAAAAAAAAATAGTCGAGTGCGATATCGAAATAAAAAAATTAACGGTGATAACGAAAAATATAAATATTAGTTACTCCTATGTGTTTATTAGAGTTTGGTATAGGAAATGCTAAGTATTACACAGGTTAAAATTTTGCAGTCAGTTGTTTTTGAAGTTCTCTTCACTTCTCTACTTCGTCTACTTTATTATCTTGTTTTATAACACTGAATATTTCGTCGTTTAATTTGTTTACTTAATGTTAAATATTCATATGCAATTACTACGCCTTATAAATCCATCGGGACACAGCATTGGTATGTCTGCCGTTTACGCAATTATATATTATGCTGAAGTTTCTCTGTAACTGGCATATAATTTAATGTAGTACTGGCTAGTGCGGAATCAGAACCGTCGTGGCGTAGTTTGGAACTTAAGTTACGATTTTTAAAAGGCAGCCTCAACTTAGTACATAAATAATAAATAATTAGTTTACTGAGTCGCACTATAGTGACGTTACAGTCTAATACGTAAATCTTATGCCGGTTCTTATTCCGCACAGACTCCATTAAATATTTCAAAAAGGTGTGGTACATCCTACCATCCCACACAGCCTTTAGAAGACAACCTAATTAAAACAATAAAAACAAGTAACTGTTCAAACTTCGAACTCAAAAAGAATAACAGTTCAAGATATATATACACGTAACAATTCAAAAATCGAACGTCCACAATTTGAAAAGATAACAATTGGAAGCGGTATTAAATTGTACGCAATCTGATCCCATTCTTCCGTTATAAAGAGAGCGGAGGAGGATAAAACATCACGAAAACACGAGCGAAGTTTAGATTGATATTTTTAATCAACCGCGAAGTTGCGAACGTTGGGTAATGACAGGAGAAATATTGTTTATTTAAGAAGTTTCTGGAAGTCACGGGGACCGAGCTCGCGATAACGGGAACGGGGTTTTAGAGATTAGAGAGGGTCTTGGGATATGAACTCGGAACGGGGACGAGAGGACTCGGAGTACGTGTTGCGAATACGCAGCCATAGAACTGTTCGAGTTAGTGTAGTGTTTTAAATGTATACTAATATAATAAAGAGGAAAGATTTGTAATTTTGTATGTAACGAATAAACTTTAAATTACTTACCCAATTTCAATTCAAAAATTCTATCCCCTATTAACGAGTGATTAGAAGTGGCGTCAAAAAATCCGACTTCTAAATCTTTAAACCTGTGTATCATTCTTCTGATTTCTTTATATTTTTGATGTTGGCACCCAGTGTCACTCTCACGACTAAGACGAATCTATTGACACCACTCGATAAAAAAACGACAAGCCGATTAGGCTCCAGAGCGTGCCAAAGAAATATACATACATACATACACTCAAAAAACATAATCATCCTTGTGTCGCAGTCGGGTAAAAAGCTGCATTATCACCGAGTATCATAGGTTATAAAAAAAAAGAGATCCGCGGGTATCGCTGCGGATTCTAGCACAGCAAATAAAAGCGAAATATTATATTGCAACGGATAAATTCGTAAATAATTAAATTTAATAATATATACGATATACAGGGTTATCGGCTAGGCCTGTACTACGCCGAAATAACGAAAAACTCTATACTCTTCCCAAGGAACAACTTTCACTAACAGAAAAAAAAAAACAGCTGTTCCATACAAAAAGTTGAACGGTCGTCGAGAAAATGTATGAAACAGCTGATAATTTTTTCTCGTATTCAGTTTTGGTCCCATATTGAAAGTTTTTCCTTAGGATGAGTATAGTGACCCCTTTTCCTCCTTAGTACACTCCTAGCCGATAAAATTGTAAATTATTTAGAATCAACATATTAATTACAAGTTACATTAACGTTGACTAGCCTACTATGTATGTAAATTACCGAATTACTAATAATCTAGATTAGGTATTATAATATATTTATTATTTATACCAAAGACTATTTGCCGTGGACGACTTACAGATTACAATACTACAAGGTCTACATTAAAGAAAATAGTATAACGGGAGAAAATCTTATTTGGAGCATTATTATCGCACAAGATTATTTGATAAAAATGTTATTTGAGGTAAACATCTTAGGATTTTAGCGCACAAATTAGTCATAAATATACATGAGGTAATGTCTTTGCATAGAAATTAACACAAATATCTGACCTACTTATTTAAAATGCATTAGGACCTTTAGTAATGAGGACTGTAAAGAAATGTAAAAAACAAAATGCAATTAGCACTTTATGTACGTCCAACACTTACGAGTACATTATTCTGACTAAATATAATTTCATAGGTCACCTATATACACTTGGAATATTTAATTCGAGATGAACATATTCTGAAATATGTGTCAAATTACCTGGGTGATACCAATTACCCAGTTGCAATGATTCCAACAAGAAAACTGGTCACACAGATATACCAAAAAAAAAAATTGTCCATCCGTACACTCTCATAGTAGAAACTTTAGTCGTCTCCTTCTTACAGCGTATTTATTGCTTTCTCTAAATTTCGTATACAATTTTGTACTTCGATTTGGTAAAATAACAGAAACGTTCAGTATCAATAAACCGTTGATCATTGTATCGATGGGCTCGTCTTCGTACAAAAATGGAAATAACTGTTTCCAGTAGACGAAACATTATACATCCAACTTTATCGGTACGACAAAACGCTCTTCAAATTTTGTCGATATAAAATCATAAGTACTAATATTGGACTAATAAAACTAGGACGTGACACCTTATTTAAAAAAAATTTAAATAAACTTAACTAACCAAATAAATCTTATCTATACCAAATATTTTAATTTTGTTTAGTTCGACATATAATAACTTTGACATATAAGTAAGTACTTTGTAGATGTTCATATTTATTGACCAAGCGACCAAAGTGTTTCTGTATCGTGTTCGCGTGCAAGTAGTAGTTTCCAACCAATCTTGATGAAACTTGGTATCTATATGGGTTGGATTGGTCTGGTATTTCCATCAAAAAAGGAAGAAGTTCCGTCAAAGCCGATTTTATAACTGTTGATTGATTTACTCGTAAAATAAAGTAAAACTAGTGAGACGAATATACACGAATTGCACAGCTGTTATGAAATTTCCGTCAATATCCGATGCCATTTTTTATATTTTTGGAAGCCATTTTGTACTATAAATCTTATTTCAAGAAAAGGCAAACAGTCTCTTGTACGGAGTTATCATTGATCTAAGATTAAGATGATAAAAAGTCTTAAATTCGCAAAAATTGTATTCGTATTATTATTTTATTAGTGTTAGTATAAAACTACTATTTATAATCGCTGGAAAAATGAATAAATATTGATAGCTTTTAGTTGAACCATTTTCGCTTTTAACAAGTCAATAATCAGAGTAAACTCCAAAACGTAAATGCAATTTAGGGACTGATTTCCTATAAATATTTTACCTCAACTTTAGAAACAAAATTGTCGTTTATAAAAAAAGTTAAGGTATCGAATTCCTTAACAATATGTCACGTCCAGCAGTTTTTTCGTCGGCAGGTGGAGCGCGCGGCAGTAAGCGTGAAGCGGTAAACAAGTCAAGTAAACGTCGCCCTTACAAAACAATAATATTACTTTTTCTTTTCATTTCAAACGAACGACTCGACTCAAAACATAACATTTTATTATTTATCGGTAAACGTCTCGTATTTACGTCACTGAAAAGATTATTGACGGCGAAAATATTTCATCCGAAATAATTGGCTGAGCATGAACTTTTGCATGATTTGTATGATGAAATATTTTTAATTTAATATTTACTTATAATTTAGTTATAACATATAATCACGTTATAACGTTATTGTTAAACAATAATATAGAAAGTGACACAAGTTATTTTTAGAAAAAAAAGATTACTTACCAGTCGGTATCTATAAGTTCTATCTTCGACTGACCTTTTTTGATTTTAATATTAATAGTATAGTATATATATAGGATAGTATTTAAAAAACCGACAGCAGATTGTTATAAGCTTCAAGATCTAATTACAGAACGCAGTTAGTTCAAAACATTGTGTTCATTAAGCGACTTGCCCTCGGAGTTGCGTTTTATTCTAAAACTTTCGATGTAATTCTGAAACTTAGTTAGCCCTCCGATTAACATTCCGAGGATGCTGGTCGAGATAAAATTATAAAGTGTCGATTGTAAGATGTACCTGTAGTACGAAGTATTATTGACTAGGCGAGCGATTCGTCTCTGTTCTGTCTGGGAAAATGTCTTTTTTACTGTCAGTTTGTCTGGATGTTTGAAATTTTGCACTCGCGTACAAGTCGTAGTTTCCATGCAATCTTAAACAAACTAGTTGCATGGATTTTTTATATATTATTTAATTTTTTAGTCGTCAGGGATTTTCGATTGATAAAAATGCGGAAGTTTGCTACGCCACCATTTACTGGTCGATTTCAAATATATATAACACAGACCTGCGGAACACAACATTAATTATTAGATTCCTAATTAAACACGAGGGGCAAGGATGATGTATAAGTAGATTTACTGTCAATTTCATTCAAAATATATTGAAGCAAGTTTTACGTTAAGTTGTTCATATTAAGGCCATAAGTAGCTTCCCCCTATTATGGGGAAATAAATATACGTTACAGGGAGGGTGTAACTACTTATCATTTTGAACAACTTTCATTATGGGACCAACTCTGCAGTTGGGAAACAGAAATCGGCTGTTCGATACAAAAAGTTTATTGGTCTGCGACAGAATGTATGTAACAGCTGATTTATTTTCTTAATTTCAGTGTTAGTCTCATAGTGAAAGTTGTTCATTAGGGTTTCAAGTGACCCTTTTTCGGCTTTGTATACCCCTAGCTAATTACCCTGTATACCTATAATACCCACGTATTTTTTTCTTTATTACCAAAAAAAAGTGACTAATTACAGCAACATGAAAAAATATAGAAGAAAGATTACCTATAGACCATTTAAGATCTACAGATAATGCAAATATAAATAATAATATAAAATTAAATATAATATCGTATAAATAGGTATAGGTCTTATCATGTTTGGATATTTTATAGTGACGACGATTTTGGGGGGTTCGAATACCATTGTTACAATTAATTTATTAATCCCCACAAATATTAAAGATGCGGATTGACTTGATTTACACAAATATATTTCGAGATCCGAACAGTGCCATATTCTACTTTTTTGGTGACCTCACAAAATCGATGAGGTATACAATTCGACGGTTTTTTTTAATGTCGGTTGCTTAATTTCTCAGAGACATATAGGCGATTTGAAAAAATCCTTTGCTGTTTGCTAGCCTATACTCTTCGAGTGGTTATTTAAATTTTACTAACGACTCCAGAAGTTTCATTTTTAAATAAAGATCACCGAAAAAGTTTTATTGGTGCTTGCCATTATAGAAGTCTGTGATGACGTTTTTTTAGTTTTATTTTTTCAGAATGTAAACTGTATACCTCAATGTCGAGATAAAAAATGACACCAAACTACATATAAAAAAATACAGTGTTGAGTAATTATATTCCACTTTGTGCACCCAGGTGATATTAACCAGGTGAATAAAGTGGAAATTAAAGTGTCCTCAATTCACCTTGGAATTTATGCACCTGGGTAATATCACCCAAGATATTCACTCATATCGGCAGCTTTTTTCATGAGTTTTGTGTAATTTTGATCACTCACATATAAAATGTATAAAATTTCCAAAATTAAGCTACTTTACATTAAAACTTATTAAGTAGTAAATAGTAAACTTTAACATAAGATTACATACACTGAGATGACTACCTCTCGTGCATACTTCCAATATAGGCATGCCAATATGCAAGCTCCTCTATATTGAGATCGGCTCTACAGTTTTACTGTTCTGCCTTTGTCTGTTACATTCCCAGAGAAACTGGTTCCTGTTTCATGACGCGTCTACGATTTACGACTACATATAAGTTTATATGCAAGTGTTGCCAGTAAATGTACACGATCTCCTCTGCTAGTAAATATTGGAAGGCGTCTAGGAAAAGATGTTGGGAGAATTAAATTTAGCTATAGTCCTGTTTATAAGGTATAAATTGTGAAATTTATGTAAGTATTACAAATAATTAGTAATTTTGTGATTGTAATTGAGATAGTTGTAAATAAATCTCAAAAAAATATTCTAATTATAAGCTGTTAGAGAAAAAATAACTACCTACTAGCTTTAGAAGCTCAAATAATTTGTAAGTTCAAAGCGTTAGAACAATCCGGTTTTCATTAAGAAAGACAATCAACAGCATGTATTTAAGAACATAGTCTTATTTATTATTATTTTATTTTAGTTGATCAAATTTAACCAAAAATATTAAAGCTTATTTTTGTTAAATCGTTCAGTAAACAAACAAGAAAAATGTTTCATAACATTTTAACCAAGACAATTAAAATTCATTACTACATTTATATACTTTTAGACTTCATTCATAAATTAACAATTATAATTGAGCTCTTTTACTTTTTCTAATATCATTTAAATAGAAACTTAGTGCAAGAACTAATTTAATCATTCGAACTCTTAAAGAGTCATAGCAAAAGTTGAACTTGTTCAAGAGCAATAAAAAGGTGAGAGATCAATTTGTTTCGTGAGCACTTTAAATGCTAATCTTTTAAAACATTCATTTGATGTCATACTCGTAGTAACTCTATAACTCTACTGGCATTTGAAAGTGAACTACAAATTTCAAAAACAAAAATGAGTAGGTAAATAATATCAAACCATCGAACTAATATTATAAAATCGAAATTTTTTGTTTGTATATCTGTGAGTGTTTGTTAATCTTTCATTCCAAAACTGCTTACTGAATTTGGATGAAAGTTTGCAAAAAGATAGCTTCTACTCTGGATAAACACATAGGCTACTTTTGATCCCGGAAACGTGAAGTATTCCCACGGGATGATCAAACCTTTTTGCGCAAAAGTTGTTTGATATGGTGTAATTAACTATTCATTTAATCGCCTACTCACGTGAATTTTAGTGAAGAATAAACTCTTGACTTATTTCGAGACTGTCATCGGTTGTTTATCATCGGGGTGACGTGCAACTACTTCAAAACGTTCTCACGGTAGTTTCAATACTGTTTATGGTTGCTTTTTTTAGGAAATACTACTCCAAGCAAAAGTCTAATAAAAATCTAAATATCTAAAAACTCATATAACCTGTATACCATGTTCAGTAAATATTGCTTGAAAACTGCGACCTGTACGCGAGGAACAACATACAAGCATCGTTACTTTATTAAAATGCTTTGCTAATTGTTTATTAGCTTGGAAATACAATGATGTAGCTTAACAAATTTGTCTATTTACTTATTTAGATGTGTAATATAACAGCTAGCATAAAGGCTAATGCAGACCGTATGCAACGTAGCTCAGCACAGAACGGCTTATGACGTTATACATTGGAAAAATTATAGGAAATGACACACCTAACGCACGGTGCTGTGCAACTACGCGTACTACCGCAAGTCAAGACAGACTACGTCACTATGCGCGTATACGTCACTCATGTTTGACACTTCCAAAAATAAATGGCAGATGTCAAGAACGTTGCAGCAGGGCATAATAGTGTGACATCCAACAATCTACCTAGTCTTTTCTACCCTTTATTCGAATAAGCCCGTTAATATCGCAGCTCGCGGCCAAAACCAGCAATGTAATACACGCTACGATTTTACTACGAGTCGTAGCACGTCGTAGCATGTCATATCACTTAATGCTACGAAATGCTACGACAGAAATAGTTTTACTAATCAAACCATTATTAGAAGCGATAAGCTTCTTACGAGAGTATGAAAGTTCAGAGACACAAACAAACATACAAACTCACTTACGATAAAAAATGATTGCCAAACCCAAAGCAGAGACGTTTCGTTCGCTTTACTTGCTAAGTATAAGATATGATAAAATATAGTTTTTCCTAAGTTTTTTATAAAACAAATCTGTATTATACATTCCAAAAAAAGTGTTTCCAGTCGTTTCGCACCGCGGTGCAAATCGCCCAAATGTTTAGGAATACAGATGAACACATCTTTAATACTGTCCTCTTTGTGAAATCTCAGTTTTTTTTATAGCCATTAGGCTTGCGCTTAGCTGCAACTCACCTGATGTAAAACGACGATGCGGCCTAGGATGTAGCACGCTTGCCTAGAAGAAACTGATTCACTCGTAATAATCTATTTCATGAACGTAAGGACTTGTTTCATTTTCAGCCTAGACGGTATACGTCTACCAATAAATGCTTTAAGATGTGATTAATAAATATGTATTAATGAAACCTTCATTCATTGCCATATTACATTGTGTAAAAAATATCGAATTTCTGCGAGTTGTAGTGGAATTATGACATTCCTGGAAGATTTTTATATCCTAAGCTAAGTCTAGTTGTGATATCAGTCTATTAATTGTACCGTACCCGTCAAAAACGCAAAAATCGCCATTTTGCGTAAAAAAGGTGAAAATATTTGGATTCGAAATTAATTTTGTACACTATGATAAGTTACGATTAATGATTAATAATCCCTAACGTATTTATGGTATCATGTAGACTATCCTGGCCGGGGCTCAATACATTATTGAAACATATCTTTTCTTTTACAAGGAATCCAACGCTCTTTGGGTGAAAGGTTCCAACTCACCCTGACAGATGATAGTGATGATCTGCAGGAAGCTGATGGCAAAGCTCCGGCAGGGCCCGCGCCTGCTCATGTTGCATCAGGCTGTCTCCAGCATCAGTCGACGGGTGTTCTATGCGGCTGCATTATCACGGAATTTGGTACACCTGGAACGAGGAAAGTTCAGTACAGTCTTTTAGCTTTCAATTATTAGTTTTCAATTAAAAAGAAATACAGAAACTTTTGTCAATAAAGAAATAATAATATTTAGATTTGACTTCCTATTTACTATTATTATTATTATTTTTTTCCTTTTTAATGAATAAATATATTTTGTTTTAGCTTTCTCCTTTACTTCTTAAAAACTACAGAGGTTCGACGGTTTTCTGATATTCGTCAAGCTATCATCGACATCTGCACTGAATTAAAAAATAATATCTTAGAAGCTTCTTTACTTTGTGTTGTTATCATATGAGTTGTGCCAAATACATTTCGAATACCATTTTGGTTTATAAATTAATATTACTAAAATAATTAAACAAGTCGAAATAGGTTTTTACGTTTTTAAAGGTGTTATACTACATATTAATAAGATCATCACAAAATATAATATTACTAACAGACATCCTACAAATTCTTACAAACTTTCGTTGAAACAATAACAGTGTGATATGAAACACAATACACAACGCAAGTTTTAACGAAAATAATAGCAAAATGAGAAATAATATTTTTTTATCACAGAAAAATGAATTATAGACAAATTATGAAACTCTAAACATACAAGTGATTATGTTCAAAATCATAGTAAAACCTAGTTCGTGTTTGCCACAAATTTAGCATTGCAAACATCAGCTCTTAATACAAAACATGGCATGATAATATTGGAAATTATCATCAATATGTTCAATCATCAAAATACAATACGACTTTACAATCTATACTTCAATACCTACGGCCCTAAAATCAGAGCGCTATAAATTTTACAACTCGAAAACTACCCATCAAACTGAGGTTAACAATTCATAGTCCAAATTAGCATTTATGCAAATGATATGATAGAATTCGGCAGCCGGCTGACATAACAATCCTGAATGGGAGCCGCGATATCATCTAAATCTGTCGGGTCGGGGAATCAATAGCGAATAACGAGGTACATACATTGATACGAGTAGCTTACCTAGATTGAAATAGAAGTGGTATTTACGCTAAATGTTTTAGTTATCGGTAAATATAATCTATAATATAAAAATGAATCGCTGAATGTGTTGCTAAGCGCAAATCTGGATCAGCTGAACTGATTGTGATAATTTTTCGAAACCTCAAAAAAACTCGACTGCTAAATTTTTAAACCTGTGTATATTCCTTAACTTTGTTTTGTTAAATTTGATGTACCCAGCGTTACACACGCGGCTATTGTCACCACTCACATAAAAATACGACAAGCTGTTTAGAATCTAGAGCACGCCAAAGAAATATACATACATACATACACTCGAAAAACATAACACTCATTCTTTCGCAGTCGGGTAAACACTAGCGCATTTAGCGAATTTCACGGCGAAGGCTGATACGTGACATAAAATCAATCTCACAACCAATAATCTAGAGGATAACTTCAAAAATAAGATGTCTGTAAGAAGCTCAAATATAAACATCCCCATAACTCTCCCTGTCGTCCCGTTCCTTTGATCCCGCGACGGAAGCCGGCGCGGCGGCGGCGCGCTACGAACCCGATTCATAAACCGATCAAATTCAATTGTGCCGAGTCGCGAAATTGACTAAAAATTCCGCAGACGATCGCCTAACTTTTGCGAATTTGAATCACTTGTCTTTGAGATGTCTAGATTTGGATCTTTTATTTTAAGGCTGTTAGTACTTTTGCAATATTTTTTTTATTTTTCGGACTTAATGAAGTCTTTTGCGTAAGGAGATTGGGAGATTGATGAGTAAGTAGTCAAATAAGAGCAAAGTATTTATATAAATACTTTGCTCTTATTTGACTACTTACTAAAGTCTTTGCTCTTATTTGACTACTTATTAAAAAATTTTACTGTACCTATATAGGTACAGTAAAAATTTTTTACTGCCTTAATGAAAGGAAGTTCTCTATAAGGGTATACCTACTTTTGGAATTTCATCATCATCATCATCCGCAGGTTAACCTATTGTTAATAAGACTTCACTATCTTATCTAGGTTTAAAAATAATAGCGTAATTTTATTTAATATTTCCGTCAGTTATTTAATTAATTATGTAATTTAATTAATTTTTAATAAATGTGTTCTATTTTATTTTCAACTGGGTGAGAATAAAAACATTCAAACATTGATGTATCACATCCACAATCACATGAATTTGATATATTTGTAATTAACTTAACTTATAAAAATAGTAAATTTATGACCGATTCTCGCTTCCACTGCTTTAAGTAGATTTTTAATTATTCAAAGTTTATTTTTATAGATAAGTATTTGACTGCCAGGTCGCATGACCACGGAAGTTTGTGGCACTGTGGCCCTAGATGTAGCATGCCTAGTCTGGTATACACTGTAAGTAGTAAGTAGTTTTGTAAGCATTAATATTCTACTATAATAAATCACCTATACCACAATAATCTAAAGCTCAGGGCTTAACAAAACTGTACCCGATCCCATTATCCAGCTTAAGTCTCCATAATCACTTTAAGCCGCGAAGCTTACGATGAATACCGTCGCACCATTACCACCTAATAAAAATGTTACAGGCAATATTTTCGCAATTTTTTCAAAACCCAATAGTCCGCTTCACAAAGAAAAATGGTCTGTTTGCTTCTGGTAATAGAATGGAAAATTGAAAAGCAATAGGTCAAAGACGGCCCGAGGCGGTCGGCCGTCGTCGTGTAATTCATCTTTTCGTCGAGGCCTGCCTTTTTTGGGAGTTGAAGCCTTAAGTGGAGTAACTTCCGTACCATTTGGTGAGAATGGTAGAGACGTTTTTCTTCGGCAGTTGAGTTTAGATCGGTCTGGTCTTTTGCTGTTGCAATATAGTTAGCAAGTGTTGTTCAAGAGTTTTGTCGGTTTAGATTAAACAATTACGTTAATTTTACCATTATTTGAATTAACGTGTAACCGTTATTATCTGAATATAACGTGTAACCGTTATTATCTGAATGTAACCGTTATTATCTGAATTAACGTGTAACCGTTAAAAAATAAAACTTTAAAATTTAACATAGAATTCTAAAAAAATAATAAGAATAGCTCATTTTATCAATCATCAAAGTTGAGTAGCGGTCAACTTTAAGTATTAATATTAATTACAGAAGTTTTTGAAGAAAATAAAATTCTAAATCCTCAATTTCGCCAGCGTGGTAGACTATAAACACTCCCTCCAAAGCGGAGACCCATGCCCATCAGTGTAACGCTATGGGTTGATATGGTTCATTACCTATGCAGTTAAAGATAAAAAAGATCTTTAAACGATTACAAAATAAAAGTGTGATCCGTCCCAAATCACACCGTTCAAATAAATCTCTGCTATAACTGTCGATGGGCGACTAACAAGGCCATTACACACTGGCGGGCGATAGTCCGTTTACCGTCGAGAGCCGATTAATCTTACGTGTGCACACAGCCTTACCCCCCGGGGCGGGAGCTGTTTGACTTCTTACTAACAAACGGAAGAGGGTACTTGGTCAGTGGAAGCGATTTGGCGGTTTCTTTTAGTGTTTAATGCGGACATTATTTGCTGCAACTTCTTTGAGCCTTGAGATAAAAAAAGTTTTTTGGACTCTTTTGATGGAAAACTGGGTTCGGTGCAGTTAATTTTTTTTTATAATTCGGATAACAATAATTTCGCGGTTTAATAAAAAAATTATGCAAATAAAGTTATATTTATTTTGATTACCGAGATTAGCGAGAATTTTGCCGTGGTACCATCAATGGTACAATCTAATTGTACCACGGCAAATAAACTTTATGGATCAATATGACGAAAGTTTTTCAAATAAAAGTAACTTACACAATGGAAACAACTCAACAAATCAATTAATTTTCGAATAAAACTATTAATTATACTTGATATAGTAGAAATAAAAATATGTCATTAAAATGTGTTACTTTGATATCTGTACGAATTTATCTCAACCATGTTGTGGAGAGTAGTCACAATCCATACATATCGACTGTTCGGGATAGTCAGTTGAGATATAATGGAACTGATCTGGGTTGCTATTACTCATTCCTTATATAATATAACCTAAATTTAAAGCACAAACTAATTCTACTCTAACTTTCTTACAAAATCATCAACTTCTTACACTTCATATTATTTTTATACTCTGATGTTAAGCAAAAAAATCGATTTTTAACAGCTATATTTCCGCGACTCGTAATATTCCATTAAGCTATCCCATTCTAGGCGATCGTGTAAAAATCAGCTCTTCCCATTTCATCGGTTCGCAGACACGCTTCTGAGGGTGTAATAATGAGATTAAATTGAAAAGTGTTAAGCCTTTGCCGGTAATAAGGCGCGTGACTCGGGATATTTTCGCCTCATCTTCTTTTAATATTAAACCGGAATTGTATTTCGTTTGAGCGTTCAAAGCTTTTTAAGACGTTTTTTGGAATATAATTTTCTTGGAAATAAAATGTTTATGTATTAAACTATTCTTTTAAGGCTTGATATCGCATTGTTAAAAATACTGGTTCAATAACTATTGAGGCGATATAGGAGATTGCTCACTTCTGATGGCTACTTGCCCCACTGGCAAAAGTGTGAGTGATTCAACCAAAATCGAATCACTGTATTGGGTTTTCTGGATCTATTCAAACATCATTGATTGATAAATTGATATATCTATAACTAGTGAAACAGGTTTAAAATATATTTTTGTGGAAGCTCAAGCTTTCTGCATTTTGTTGCACTGATTGAACATTGGAAAGGAAAAAAAAATGGCAAAAAAATACGACACTTTATATGCAACAATATTTTCAGTTGATTATAGTAAATTTTTTTATGTTCGATATGTTCAATTACTTTTCTTAGGAAAGTACAGCGCCAATAATTAAATAAATAATAAATAAAATAAATGTTTCACACTCATAGCTCCCCAATAGAATTTCTCCTGTGTCGGGGATGCCATGTAACATTCACAAACACACGCACAAAGACACCCAGACCCGAAGAAAAATCTTCAAACTCATCATTCGAACATTTGCCTCGATTGATAATTTAACCCGCGGCCAGCTCTCGAAGCAAACATACTAGCCACTGGACCACGGGGGTCGTCAACTTTGTAAAAAGAGAATATAATTAAATATTGCTGGTCCTAAGCACGTTGGTTTATTGTCCTTATGCGTGTTAAATTTGCAAAAAATTACTTCAGTCTCACAGTTTTTTATTTGCTGCGAAATACGACAATATTTTCTTATCTGTTCTCCTCTTGAGGATATTCAACGTAATTAGGGTCTCAGCCCACGAGAAAGAGGCTCTACTTACATTTAGAAGAATCTAGATAGAGTTTAATAACTATCTACTTGTGTTGTAATAAACAACTCTAGATTGTACAGTTTTATTTCAATAGATCGAGTTTACGGTGAGAATATACGTGTTTTTATACATATGTGTATATTTATGTATCATTGTATAGTTCTATGTATATTCTATGTATAGCCAAAACTGTTATAAAATATTTTGATTAAAAGAATATATTTTTAATTGGACTAATAGCCCTTCTAAATACAAAAAGTTCATAATATAAAAGTAATTCAATAAAAAAATAGAACATACAAAACTACTTTCATTACAAAACAGAATGCTATCTATGTATAGTCAAAACATGTTATAAAATATTATTATTACAGAATAACTCTTAAAGGGACCAACCAATAGGAAATTAAGCCCCTTCTTAGTAAAAAAAGTACTTATAAAACGAATTTAATAAAAAACAATTACAAAAGAGAATGTTATCTATATGTATATGACTGGCCGGTTGGCGCAGTTGGTAGCAACCCTGCCTTCTGCGCCGCTGGTCCCGGGTTCGATCCCCGGACAGGTCAAACATTTATGTGCATGAACATGTCTGTTTGACCTGTGTCTGGGAGTTTATTGTATATATAAGTATGTATATATGTATTACTAAGTATGTATATCAGTGATCAGGTTACCATAGTACAGGCTTTGCCTAGTTTGGGACTTGAAGTCCTTTGTGTGGGTGTTGTCCTATATTATATTATATATAATGTATGTATAAACAAAAAAAAAATTTGAATAAAAGAACGACTTTTGATGAGACCAATACGAAATGAAATAAACAAATTTTTTTTTGTTTCTCTATAACCATCTCTGAGAAATCCCGGGTCCCGGTGGGTTCCGGTCCTAACTCCGTAATTGTCAAATAGCAACCGTGTGTCGGACGTTTAATAAAAGTTTTGTTAACAGCAAGACTTTATCGTACTGTTTGGGATGTTGTTGAGTAATTGTATTTTTCTGTTTCGAAGTAACCCAACTAAGTTTAGATTGAAAATTCGCTGACGACAAATTGCTATTTGAGTAAACAAATTTGTGGACAGTATATTTTTATTTATTAAATTTAGATTCAGTTATCTGTATATACCATTGATTTTACATAGGGTCTCATAAATTTTCTCATTATCATATTATTAACTAAATATTAATTTAGAAAACATAAAAAAATATATAATGGAATCAATAAAAACTTTTAAAACGTAAAGTTTAAATTACAAAATATCATCTAAACAATTATAGTTAAAGAATATTAAAACATAACTTGATCAAAAAAATAACACTGCATTCATAAAATTAAAAAAAAAACCGTCTGATAAGTCTTAAAACCTGTTTATCATCTTTACTTTTTTATTTTATTATAATTTTGATATACCCAGTGTCACTCTAACGACTAAGACGAATCTATTGACAACACTCACATCAAAATACGACAAGCTGTTTAGGCTCTAGGGCGTGCCTAAGAAATCAACATACATACATACACTCGAAAAATATAACCTATCTTCTTTCGCACTCGGGGAAATTCGAATAAAACTCGGCCCCCAGCTTAGCACTTCCCTTCTCCAAATGCCTGGAAATTTACTCAAGACTAAAGATATCAAATTCCAGGTAATTGAATTTTCGTCCCTAACCCTAACCTAGATCACATTAAGGATAAATAAGTACTTATATTAGATACTTTACATGATACAAGATAGGTTTTATATTCAAGGTTAATTGAGAAACCTAAATATTACCTCCTCTAAAACGTACTAAGGGTTTGTAAGGTAAAGTTTCTGTAGGTTAGAAACTGGATTAATATTAGTAGAAATTGGTTGTTTCGCATGGTAACTATATTTAGTTTTTACATTAAAAATACTAGCTTTTACTCGCGGCTATGTTTCTTTTCTCTGGATATAATATGAGTATTATTTTTACTGGCTGATTTCAATAATATTGATTTAGATTCGTTTTTATAGAAAAAAAAATCTATACAGACAACAGCCAACTTACTTAGCATATGTTTAAATTGAATTAATGTAATTTATTCATATCATGAAATTATAAGTTAAGGGTGTAGTAAGTCATACCAGAATGACTATACTCATCATTACACTTTTCATTATGGGGCCAACCTAGATTTCGGAAAAAAATTTGAAATAATTTTTTTTCTCCGATTCAGAGTTGGTCCCATAATGAAAGTTTTTTCTTAGGATGAGTTTAATGATCCTCTTTCGGTTAAGTACACCCTTAACCTATAACTTTGTATATGTTCTTTTGATGGCTCTGTATGTTACTACTATTTTTCATAGTTTTTCACAGTTAATTTTTAAATCAAGATTTCAAACTGCAGTATATTTTATTCAAATTAAGTATAAAGACAAACAAAGAGATAGTTGGCCCAACTATAAATCAGAATCAACGTCTTGTTCCACCCCACGGTGCCAATTTGTACCTTATTGCACAACTTTAAAGTCTAAATTTGCGAGACTTGAATAAATTAAAAGTACTTCTCTTCGCTGTTGGGTAATTTCCTCAGTGAGACGCAAGTGACGAGAGTTAGCGGATTAATGTTCTTACTTTAAGTCGACGGAAGCTGTGAGTGTGCTTTAGGAATTTAAGTTTTAAAGGAACTTTGTTCAAAATAACTTTGTACTTCGCGTTAATTCTCACATGAAATGACACTAGTGCTGCGCTCGAATAATAATCTCACGAGTTACTTCTTACTATTTTTTTATTAAAACACTCCGATACAAGCCACCTGATGTCTAATGTATAATTTACAATTCTACGTTCATTAATTGAGTGAGGCATGGTGTAAATGGATGAAATCTAATATCACGCGGAATAGAAAAGGGTTTCGGCAAACGTGATTCCTTTGTACGCAAAAATCTGTGTGAAATTGTGAACAAAACGGGTACAGAATATTTCCACTAAAATGTGATATATTTCTTTGGCACGCCGTAGAGCCTAAACGGCATATCATATTTTTATTTGAGTAGTGTCAATAGATTCTTCTTCATGCAGATGGTCATAGGCTATTAGACACGTTGGTCTAAAGTTCTTGCAGTTGGGTTTTTTTCACTTTTAACCACTCGTTTATTTAGGTTCCCTATGACGTACTCAGCTTTACGACAAGGTCAAATGTCAAAATATAGAACATGATTATGTATGACGTCACACATGTTTCTGCGTGAAATCAAGTATTTCAAATATTTTTTTCCAAAAGTAACCCAGTTATCGAAATTTAATTCACCGATGATTTCTTAAACATGCGAATATTGATTTCATACGAACGATGTCAAAAAAAGTGCCCCAAAGTAGTCACCGTGAAATACAGAAGCAAGCAGTAAGTTCCAGATCCTGGTAGTGAACACAATAAAAGAAGACCAACCTTTTTAATTTGTAAAGATTTAAAAAAACTAGCTGCTAACATTTCCATTTAAAATTCAAACGGCAATTCCCCAACTCTCTAATAGCTTAACCCAAGAGCCAAGTACTCCGTACTCCGCGGAGTTCGGTCGCGAAGTTTACCCACTTTTTCATAACAATAACTAATTTCGTTGGTTAATTAAGCAACGGAGGAATGTTTGCTTCCAAATTTTAATGTTTCAATACAGGTTCCAGGATTACTGAAGTTAAAAGTTTACGAGTACTTTTCGAGCTACGAGGATTTACAGTTAGACTGGAGAGCCTCATATGCCCGAATACTTTGATTTAGAAATTTTGTCATTATATTATTAGTTAAAATTTAATTTAAATTATGTGTTGTTAGTGATTCTATTAATGTATCTTACGTAGTGTCGAAAAAATGGATTTATTACATGTTCATTTGCAGAGAAACGCAAAATATATATTTCAGAACAAATAAAAGTATATTAATTTTACCATAAAAGTAGATCCAAGATATTATAGAGCTTGATTTTGAATACGATGTCCACAAATTTGATAGAGAAACATGATACTTTTTCTGCCCGGTCGCTGTATTTAACAAATTTGCATTGATAGTTTTTGAAAATGGAATAATTCACCAAATAATAAAGGCAGTTTCATACTTCATAAAGTTTATAGCTACCATAAAAACA
Source organism: Ligdia adustata (assembly GCA_947049295.1). NCBI lineage: Eukaryota > Metazoa > Arthropoda > Insecta > Lepidoptera > Geometridae > Ligdia > Ligdia adustata. Next base: position 14,878,766 of record OX346219.1, on the reverse strand, counting down.
AAAAGACACTCGGAACCATAGTAATTAACTTTAATTTTATTCTCGAACCCAAAATTTTACGACCAATGAAAATTATTCAAAAATAATTTCGCGCGTTTCAAGTGTCTGTATTTTTATCAGTACCGTAATATTCGAAAATCGCTTATACCATTATCGCAATTTGGCCAAATTATTGTCCGCGTAAAATTTCATTTGGTCCAATATTGAAACATTGGGACGGAGCGATTTCAATAAAATAAAACTACCCTACCTTCCGAGACCCTTCAATGTACACCTACAGACCTACTGTACATGTTAAGACAAATGCAGAAAGACAACTTTAATATATTAATGCAATCTATGCATTAAATTTTTATAAGCAACTAGTAGCTGGCACCCGCAATTTTGGCCGCAATAAATTCAAATATTAAAAAGTTTCAAACTTTGAACCCCCCTTTGAACCCCTTAGAGGTTGAATATCCAAAAAATATTTCGTGGTACTCTCCGACACCCTATAATCAATACACCGTCCAAATTTCATTTCTCTAGCTTTATCGGTTTAAGTTTTACGTTGATTCTTAGAAAATATCAGTCAGTCAGTCAGGACTTATTACAGCTATTTTGTCTCTCAAGTAGGATCAAATTGCACTCGGTGTGTAAATCAAATTTAAAATCGGTTCATCAGTTTAGGAGACCATCACGGACAAACAACGTGACACGTAATTTTTATATATATAAGTTTAATTTCCACTACTAAATTGCTAAAAAGTTAAATAATTAATAAAAGTATATTATATTTGGTAAGTGTTTTTTCATGTTATAATTTTTCTGTTTTTTTTTCCTTTTTATTTGTTACTTATAGCGTAGGAGTGCCCAAAATATTACTAGTCCACCATTTTTGATTGTCCGCCATATTGAATTTAGAATAACTTTGCTTTCACCTTTGCTCTGCTGTCAAAACCAATGGTGTATGCAAAATTCCATCTCTACATCTAATCTAACGCGTATTTTGTTTAACAAAAGGGGTTTTAACGAGTACCTGATTCTTGGAAAGGTTTTTTTATCCTACACAGCTAGGCATTTGTCCACAAGATTGCACGAGCCCGGAAGTCAGCGATACTGTAGCCCTAGATGGAGCCCTGGATGGGAAGCTCTCAAGGAAGGCTGCCGAAACTCACCGTTACGTGCTTGGTGGCAGATTTTACAACACGAGGTAGATAGCTAGCTAGGAAAGCGATAGGAAATATACTCAACCTAGAACTGTTACTTTATTTAAAGTTGTGTCTCTGGCTGACCTCATTCGTGCTTCGTCTACAGGGCCTCACAACTTCAAGGTCTGTCTCCGGGGAGTGATCCCAGGTCTATTGTGCACTACAACCGACAATTTCCCTGCCAACTACCCCCGGGAGTTAGTTAAACGTTTTTGTGGCTCTTGAGGTAGTAGGCCGAGTGTGGCGTGTGGGAAATTAACTTGAAGTATGCAGATGAGTAGAGATATTGAGTGGGAAAGAGTTGGATTGTTTTACTTGAAATGTTACTGCTGAGGATCGTTACAGTGAACTTGGATGTATCTTTAATTCTTGTTCTAATTGAAGGAAGTTATTGAGTTAACTGTGAAGAATCATTTTGACTACATCGCCGCTAATTATCGGGAAATTTTACTGTCACTTATGAATCTCTATACTAATATTATAAGGAGGAAAGATTTGTATTCTCGTATGTAACGTATAAATCTAATAACTACTGGATCGATTTCATAAACTCTTTCGCTGTTACTACATTATCACTGAGTGACATAAGCTATAAATAATTGGATTAACATCGCGCAGCCCAGCTAGTTACATATTAAAAAAAAAGATAATAACACATATGATTTGATTGTTTTGTCTAAAACTTGATCTGGAAAGTATATCATGTCAAACAAAAGAAGAATTTTCGAAATCGGTTAGTATCTTTGAGTATTCGAGAACATACAATACAATACAATAATTCTTTATTGTCACCACAAAAATACAACAAACAAATAACATGGCACAATAGGCGGTCTTATCGCTAAAAAGCGATCTCTTCCAGACAACCTTTATAGGAATGGAACGTAATAATAAAATTTTGCGCAGACGGTGGTACAAAACAGATATGAGAAATATAATAAAAAAATAGTAATGAATACAACATACAAGAGTACATATAATAATAATATCATACATACAAATAACAACTAGCTACTTATATATGTAAGTATACTCAATTAAGGAATAACAGGACAATAATAAAAATAGATTGACAAAATAAAAATTTGTAAACAATACTTGAAAGATTATATTTCTTAACCTGAGCTTTAAATGAATCAAGGCTTTGCGCACGCCTGATAGCCAATGGAAGAGCATTCCAGAGGCAAACAGCACGCATGGAATAGGAGGAGCCATAAAAGGTATTATTGTGTTGTGGAATTTGAAGACGAAGATTAGAGGACGACCTAAGGTTACGAGAATGGGATTCGTGCAAGTGAAACGAGATTTCAGGTAAGAAGGAGAACAAGGATTAAACAAAATATTGTAGAGAAGAGATAAAATGTGAGTATCCCGGCGAAGACGAATGGGTAACCACTCGAGCTTGTTACGAAAATGGGAGACATGGCCATATTTACGAAGACCAAAAATAAACCTTATACAGTAATTCTTTAGGCGCTCAAGTTTATCTAGTTGATCCTGGTTTAAATCAAGATAACATGCATCAGCATAATCAAGAATAGGAAGAAGAAGGGACTGTGCAAGCGCAACTTTGGTAGCAATAGGTAAAAAAATTCGTAGACGTCGCAAGGAACCAGCTGAAGCAAACATTTACGGCTAACAGATTGAATTTGCTGATTCCAAGATAAGCAGGTGTCAAGTACTATTACATACGTAAGCAAAGGAAGAAAGATTGAAAATGTTCCTTTTTTGAAGTCTACAGTAATAATCTATATTAATATTATAATGTGTTTCATCGCATGCGGTGCGGAAAGTGTAGATGATAGAAAAAGCAATGTTCTAGAATATTGTAGAAAATATCAATATCAAAAAAAATAACACAAAAACGAAGCTGGAACGCCCAGCTACTTAGTTATAAACCAAGGACGAAATAAAATAAACTTTTGTATAAAAACTCAATACTCTAGTATTCTCTCTTCACTAAGATAATTTTGTAACAATTCCTAGAGCCTTATTTCATTCTATTCCACTAAAGAAACCTTCGTCACAAAAACTAAACAGTCCGTTACTTCTCTAGACTGTTAATTTTATCAACTGTTACTAACAAGAAAAGTTAATTAAAAATACACTTCCCGTTCGCTAACCGATTACGAGAAAGACAATTTTCCAAGTAAAAAGACTTGCGGGGAAACTCTTTGCAGTTTGGCTGAAATCAAATTTTTCCTTCAGGCATTTGTCGGCTGTCGTATTAGAGGAGATTGGGGAACTTCGAGTCGTAGAATATTTCTAATAATACTTAAGGTCCTTATGATTCTGTTTGTGGGATTGAATATTTAATAACGGTATTTTGACTCGTGTGGTCAGATTTAGGAGTAACACGTTTTAGGGTTTATTTATTCACATTTATATGTAAGTATTATTAATTTTGAGTACGATTGAGTGATTGATATGTTTGCGCCTTTATAAAGAAAACGAGCGATTTTTTTTTTAAATTTAGGAATCATAATTAATGTTGTGTTCCGTATGTCTGTACTAAATATTATTGAAATCAGCTACTAAAATAATATTGAAGGCAGAGCTATCGTGTTCTTGTACAATGTACCAATTGTTCATGCATTTTCTGAACAACTTATACATAGCGTTGTTAAACATCGACTTTCTAGTCCTATGCTCTTTGATTTTGCTACATTTTAATTTCTGTCAAGTACGGAAACGTTCTCCGTTTTCTCTCAGGTTCTGTACAACGCTTTCCTAGATGTTACCGCGTTCGCTGATAAAAAGTTTATCTGTCTGTGTTTTTATTGCAAAAATATTAATTCTTTAAGTTTGAACGTGTAATATTGGTGGATTATTAACCATTATTGTCTTGTTCATGTGCACTAGTGTGGGCAAGCGATATAAAGACGTAATAACGTGGTTTTCGTGTTCGCAGGTAATCTCTATAAAAACCCTGGTAAAGTCACCACCGTCTCTTACAAGGGTATATGATGTAACTTTAACTTGATGGCGATGACTTATTACTTGATTGATTAATAACTTAAAAAATAAAGGTAAATTTAACGCTGGCAAATATACAAATCATTTGGTGTCATATTTAAAAAGAACCCTATCTTATAACTTAATTTAGTGACATATGTCAGTATTTACAAAAGCAACCATATCTTGCAAATTTATTATTTATCCGCGACATGAATAATTTTAGATTTTTGTGTGCACAAATGAAAGTAATTTAATTCTTACAATGCAACTTGCATTTGTTTATGCATAAGTGTAAGAAAAATCTTAGACGTTGCGTTCAATCAAAACAATCCTCCTACAACGCAACATCTAGGATTTGCCTTATGCTAATTAACTCATATCTAACTCCAGAAGTTTGAATGTCAGTTAATTTTACGTAAATTAGAGTTTTCTTTACAAAAAATAAAAGGAGGTGGAAGCTATCAAAATGCTTAAATAATGAGCTCCCAAACTCCTAACAAAAAGAATTCGTACAGACTCAAGGAAAATGTTCGACAAGAACTTTTGTAAAATCCCTGAGTGGATGGATAATTAATTATGGTTAGTTGTTATATTGACGTTATTTTTGGGTTAAATTGAAAGTTTGAATAATCTGTTCGGTAGTTAGAAGGTGATCAGGGTTCACAATGTGATGGGATGGCGGCACACTTTGATTTATTGCTGAATGGATTAATTTAAATGGAAACACAGTTTTTTTAGACTGAAAACAAATTTTAGGAAATGTTTTCTTGTTGTAATATACTAATACATAATGTATTTTAATTCAGGACGTAGATTAAGAGACGTGGTTGGTGACTGGTTCATTGCCTTTCAGCAGGGTAATGCAGCCAGCATTACCGGCACTTATGAACCAGGTACAATTCGAGATGAGTTGTTTAACTAAATGTGCCGTATTTAATTATTTATCATTTTATAATATAATTTTTTACTAAATATTTTGTACGATATAAAATACGAATTCCGTAAATAAATTATTTAAAAATATCCGAATAAATTGTAAATTGTTAATGCCACCATATAGGAGACATTAGTCACTTATCGTAGATTATACTTGTTTAGAATACTCTGTATGCACTGAGCTCGATATATTTTCATTATTTTAAAATACATACCAAAGCAAGCTTTTAATTCAATTGACAGACAAAACAAAAACTCATATAATTGAGTTCATAACTTTCTTATTTTAGACTTAGTTTCAAATAGGCAAAGTTTACGCATGTTGACATTTCCAAAACTTAGCCAGCCTAGCCTCTCTGCAATTTAAACAACGTTGATAAGGCAAACTTACAATACGTTAACGTCAGCTTACAATTTATAATTACACCACCTGTACAGTGTTGTTTAAACTTACCTCTATGTCCCAATTAATTATTCTCGCCCAGGAATAGTTTGGGGTTTCATTTCTCTCAGACTGTACCATAGAGAATACAACGCGTGATTTTATGCAGACTGACTAATAAAATGAAATAAGTATGAGCGTCAAGTTCTCGTACTCATGACTATTAAGTGGTCAATCTATATTTTTATAGAATGATTATTATTTTTTTAATTCAATTATTGAAGTTTATTAATTTTATTGATAATTTATATTAAATTAAAGTATTTAAAAAAGTTTATTATATTATTACTATGTCAAAGAAATTTTACAAAATATCAGACATAAGTTGTCGTCACAAAACGCCCGCAAAGTTCTCCTGAATGTGTATTGACTGTGTATGTCCTTGTTGCAAAATTATTTTAGATTTGATATTTTTTTTATTTATTTGTGCAGCATTACGGGGTGGCATATTTAGTAATGACAAAATTCCCAAAAAAAACAACCAACATTTTTAGTTATGTGAAAGAAATCATCGGCGTAAGGCTGAATTATGATTTGTGCTTACAGCATTTCATTTTGGAGACTAGTTTTAGCTACGTTTGACAGTTACATTTTACGCTATCTACAGCAATAGTAAATAAACGTAAGAAATTACCTAGTTAAATGCTCAAAAGTTATTTAAGCACGAAATTTAACGAATTAAAAATTGATTTCTACTGACAAGGTTTCCAGAGGGTCTAAAAAACTATGTCGATTCCATGACTTGTTGTTTATGAACAAATTGCTTACAGAAATAATATTTGTAGTGATTTTTCTTTTTCTTTTATCCTACACAGCTAGGCATTTGACCACAAGTTCGCACGGCCAAGAAAGTCAGCGATACTGTAGCCCTAGATAGAGCATGTCTAGTCTGGAATACACTCCCTTAAAACATGTTCCTCCTATTACTACAATATCGAAATAAAAGGAAAAATTCTAATCATCTGTTAAAGAACATGTTATTCTAAATTGATGTCCGCCACAAAGTAAAAACTGACTCCATTGATAACAAGTGTGTAGATCTGCCGATCTATGTATAGTTACAATGCTGTGTTATAAACTCGTCACGGACAGCAACTGCGGTTTGCCTCGTGAGGTTAAGTATAAATATGTTTAGCTCCGTATTTAGAATAACGTGCTTGTTAGGGTTCAGTGACGTCTCTTTGTAGCTCTTTATCAAATTGGTTGTGTTGGATTTAATATATAAAAGAAGATTATGAAACAATTATTAACTATTTTTTTAAAAGAAATTTGTGATTATTTGTTGTTTACTCACTTTCTAAGACTTATCAGAGCGCTTGATTGATGAGCGGCGAGACCAGAATATATGTGTTTACTCGTATTTGGCCTACGGTATGAGCATTACTGTCAGCGTGGCAATGCCGCTAACATTCTAGGTATGCTGCTTTCTAATTAGGATTAGCTGTAGATAGATCTAGCATAGGATTAGCTATAGATTTATACATGACCTCATTTAGTAATTTCAAAGCTTTATCATTTAATTTACCTCCGTAGGTTTAAAAATCGACCAAGTGCGAGTCGGACTCGCGCACGAAGAGTTCCGTATAATCATCTATCTAATATTAGAAATAGTATCTTCCTGTTGTCACTATTAATATCGGGTAAAAAACGGTAAAATGCCACGTGTGCTGTAATGTACTGTACTGTACTGTACTGTACCGTACTGTACTGTACTGTACTGTACTGTACTGTACTGTACTGTACTGTACTGTACTGTACTGTACTGTACTGTACTGTACTGTACTGTACTGTACTGTACTGTACTGTACTGTACTGTACGAGCATTTGTTGTTATAGTGATTACAGAAACAAATCATCTGTTAAAACTTTAAACTGTCTTGCTATCACGGTTATGAGATACAGCCTGGTGATGACGACTTACAGACGGGCGGACAGTGAAGTCTTCGTAATAGGGTTCCGTGTTTATCCTTGGGGTCCGAAACCCTAAAAATATCAGCCATTGACAGTATTCAATTTCAGGCGATTGATAATAAGAAAAAGTAAAGAATGATCTACTGTTGTCAGATAATTATAATGCTTTTCCAAAATATGACATTGTATTTAGTTAACTAATTTTTGAGCAAATGCTACACCGTTCTATTACTGTACTATAATTTGAATTTCAAAAGCCATTCGGCTATTCTACCAAACCATTCGAAATCTTTGCGAAAACCATACTAAGAACCACGCAGTCCATAAAAACCTGCTTTTCTAAACTAAACTACGACTAAAAGTCTCGTTATTTTCAAAATTACTACATAGAGCAGTCTGGCAATTCATACAAAGCGATTTAGCCGAACACAAATAAGACTCCACGACGTTGTCCCCTATCATTTGTTCCGGCAGTCTGGCACTGACGGCTTTCCTCAAAATGTACCAGAAAACACAAGCAAATTACACCACTATCTTAAAAGAGTTAAAGGTTATATCAGCGTGTATTAAGGAAGATATTTGCAACACAATTTGGTAGTAAATTGCATGTGAATATAATTTTTTAAGGAGGCGAATTAATCAGTGATTCGTTCGAGATTTGTTCATAGCATATTGCGTGGGCTTGATATTAGTTTTGTTACTTGTTTATAGGCTGTTATCGTTTCATAGCAGACAAAGGATATGCTTCCTTTAGTGATAAAATATTGATAAACCTAATATATATTTTTAAATATTTGTGCTTTTTGTATAATATATTCATGTATATATATTAAACTTAAACATATTTGCTAGCGCTTATAATGACTCAAATTATGGAAGTAGAGTTACGATATATCACATAATAATATAATATATATATATATATTATATATTTAGATAGCATGATTATTGACATTAAAATACTACAATAATCGTATTAAACATTGAACCTTAATTATATAAATGCTAAATACTTCAGTAACACCACTCATCCATCAAATTATTTCTGTTAGTGTTCATTAGATTTTAATGCTTTTGCATCGCTTTGTTTTGTTAATGACAATAATTTACTCAACTTTTGTTCCATATTGCAACGAATTATAATTAATAAATGAATAAATTCACTGTTGTTAAAATTGGATTGATAATATTTACAAACAAGTTTTATTTCAGTGACCGAGGAATGACTTCAACTTAGACAATAAATAAAACGCAAAGAACAAAATATTTAAATGCCACTTTTAAGAGCATATCCTGACTGACTGACTGAATGCTATTTGCTAAAAATCAACCAAGAGCCAAAACCGCTGAGCTCAGAGACATGAGATTTGGAACTCATTACAGAGTGTAGAAAGAAAAAAATTACGGAAATTCAACCTCTAAGGGGTCGAATGCGGGTTTTAAAGTTTGAAACTTCTTTATAATCAATTTTATGTAGCGTACAACGCCGCCGGTAACAGTTACTACTTCGCATGAGTCTGAGTGCTGTAGCCCCGGTGTCATAATTGTCTGAGGATTTTTTCCGATTGTTTAAGGAATTCCTGTTGAAGGTATTAAAAAATCAATTTACTTAAACCTTCATTAACACTTTTTCTTATTTAATTTTTCTTTTATGGTATTTTTAATGGAGCATTTTACGATTTTATATGTTTGCAGTTGATGCCAATTTGTACTAAACATCATGCATGTCCAAATACTCGTATAAAATCTTAAACGAATTGAAAAATAATTGCCTAGTTAGTTCAATTTCGAGCATCAAAAGATTTCCTAGCCTGTCTTTCTTTGGCAACGCTTATAGTAGACAGGTTTAATTAGTTTTTTACCTTGAAAGAAGGAAGGATGTGTTCTTCGAATATATGTATGTATATTTCTTAGTCACGTCCTAGATCGTAAACGCCTTGTCGTATTTTATTTGAGTGGTGTCAATAGATTCATCTTAGTCGTGATGTGACACTGGGTACAACAATTAAAAAAAATTAAGGATAATACACAGGTTTAACGATTTAGCAGTAGGGTTTTTTCCAAACTCGCTTCTAACCACTTGTTATCTATTTTACGTTTAGTAGGTTATGTTTCAGGAGTTGTTTCATATAAATTTAGTCAGTGTCTGTCCAATAGCCTTTTTTATTGAAAAAAATAAATTTGGTTATTCATGTTGTAATCAATTGTCAATTGTATTTGTATCATTACAATATGGTTTGTGTGAAAATTTGTATTATAAAACTAAATAAAATCATTCCTTGTAACGACGCAAAAATAATTAATTATTTTTTTGTATTAACGATTAATTTTCATTTATTTATTTCAAAGATTCGTTTTCTAAGATTTATTTTCGTAAATGAATTATTTTATCTTAACAATTAATATACATACTTATTAGGATCTGTTGTATGGCTGTCACAGGCAGGTTTGTTTGTTAGTATTGTAACTACACAGGACATAATTATTTAATACAGAAGCCTTCCTGCTTGTGACAGGTCTATAGTTTGTTCGGTACAATGCCGCAACATCCATGAGGTTTTTGCTAAACACCCGTGCGATGTAGGATATCGTAATTGATCTAGTGAGCGAAGCGTGTAATGCCTCCGGTCTGGACAAACTGTATTTAGTCTGTCAGTACCATAGACATATATAGTCTGTACTTTTTATTTTCGGTTCGTGGATAAGTTAAGAGTAACAAAATGATAAAATGGCTTTAAAATGAATAGAGATTATTGAAAAATATGAAGTAGAGGATAGAAAAAAATGTTTTAGTGTGAATAAGGAACAACCCGTCTGGATGTTGGTGATCGTTGGTAAGGTAAGCAGTAAAAGATTTTTTGCCCTGGAAACGGTCAAGCGCGTGCTGTTTCATTACCTACTCGTATTCGGTTTTCGATAAGATATACTCGTAATTCACGATATGAATAATGTCGTTATGTAACGAAAGCTTCAGGTAAAATAAATCCTATACATCCAAGTGAACTAATTTGTCAGTTAATGACTTTGACTAATAACACTTCTTGGGTTTTGTAAGTAATTGCTCGTTTAAGCTTTTACCTACATTACTAAAATATAATTACTAAAATATCTAACGTGGAGTTTATTTTATCAAGATTAACATTTTATTCTTCTCTCAGAAGCTTATTACTTTATCGGTTTTGATAAAATGATGACTAATTCAAAACAGTCTGTTCGGCCCCCTTGTAGCAGTAGTTGCCCATTATACACATTTGGTCAACATTCTCTACAAGCGGTGGAATGAATACTAATGCAAAATAGCAAGCAGATAAATACCTTCTACGACAACTACTCGTACCAGCTCTATCAGCTGACTTCCAAGTAGGAGGACGTACTCAATTCATCTTTTTTTAATTAGGAATATGCTTGTTACCTGTTTGTATCTCAAAGACTACTTAACTGATTTGGAATACTCTGTTTTTTGGAACTGGTGTAATGGGCACCTTCATGTGATCCCATTTTCTAAAATCAGAGATATGATTATTTGAACCTATTTTAATTAAAAAAAACTCAGAAAGAAGACAAAGCTTTAAAATCATTTTTGAGAGAATAGACTAACTAAAATAGAGATGAACTGGCCATATGTTAAGAGATCCCAGAGGAAAATGGTGCAAGGTAGTAGCAAAATGGTACCCAAGGGATGGAAAACGTAATAGAGGCGGCCAGTTCAAGAGATGGGAAGATGATCTGAAGTTAACTGTTGGACCCAACTGGAGAAGGATAGCCGTGGATATATAACAGTGGATAGAGTTGGATGTCGCCTATGGCACTCGGAAATCAGAGAATTTTATAGAAACCAAAAAAGAAAAGGAGAAAGAAAGAAAAATATTTCAGATTAAATGGCTTATTATTATTATTACAATTAGAAAAACTAAACTCTGCGCTTGCCAAATCGAAATTGGTAATCATATTTTTTAAATATTTGTCTTAGGGCTAATACATCAACTGGATCCCGCCCTGATTTTCGAGTGTCTCGCCGATGAGTAACGAATAGGTCATATAATTTCTTTAGGCTTGCGCTTGACCGCAACTCACCTGATGTAAAGTAACGATGCGGTCTAGGATGTAGCGCGCTTGCCTAGAAGAAACCGATTCACTCGCGATTTTAAGAGACCGAGATTATAGCTATCGGGAAATAGAGAACTTGGCAGCGAATTCCACAACCTGGCAGTTCGCACAATAAATGTAGACGCGAAGCGTTTTGTGCGAGTCCGTGGAACCTCTACCAAGAACCTGTGGCGCCTTACAGTATTTCTACTTGTCCGATTGTAGAATGGAGATGGGTGAATTAATTCATGCAATTTCTAGTCACACTCCCCAAAATGTATCCGAAAAAAGACGGATAGGCTAGGCACTTTTCGACGATGTTCGAGGCTTTGAAGTTTAACTTTGGCCAGAGCATCGTTACCTATAAGTCTTTTAGCTCTTTTTTCGACAGACTCCAACGCTTCAAGCTGGTATTTGTACATATCCATAAAAATCCAACTACACTTTTGCATCTTAGTTTAAGTATCAATTTCATCCAATCTCATTCAAACCTAGCCTGCAGTTTTCTTAAGTCTTTTATTAGTCAATGTTTGTTATAATATATTAAACCATATTGTGGTTTAGTAATGACAGTTAATATTTGCAAGTACTAGCTGTAAAGTTAGTGCTTTGGTTAGCTATTCTATTTCCGTTCCTGAATTAAACTTCACAATTTATGTTGCCGTCCAAGAAAAATATAAGTAAAAATATGGAAAATTTATGTAAAAACTGTTTTTAAACTGAACATGATAACTATAGAATTGTTATAGAATTAAAGTACGTATAATATAAGGTCGTATGTGCAACGTTGTATATTATACGTGCGATGTATAATATACAATGTAATCAAATAAGAGTTATTTTTCAAGTAGTAGATATTAGAAAATCAGATCATATTGTAAAGTTTTATTAAATGTACGTTATTATTATGTTCAATAATATAATTAAAATTAAATTAAATTACATACTTCTGCACAAATACAAGTTCATTTAATAAAGCAACAACCGTTTTAAATTCGGCGTTTCTCTATTTTTTCAGTTATTTCTATTTACAAGCTAACCTACAATCTAATTAAAAATATATTTTACTTAAGAGTCTTTGCGTAATCGAGACGCGTTCATAAAAACAAAGATTCCGAAGAATAGGGAATCAACTTATTTAAAGGCAGAACGATCAAATATTTTTTAAAATTAGTACCAGAGGTGTACAAGTATTAGAATCATGTAATTTGCGTATACCAGAGGATAAAGATATAGGAATTTAAGATGCTTGCGTAATTTTTTTATTTTAAATAGCTACGTAAAAATATCGCGTTTTTTTTTATTTTTATCTATTTTAGGAAAAACTTGTAAGTATATGTAGGTACTGTGTCGACTACGAGTATATTAGGTAACCTAAACGTTTTGAGTAACTTATCTTGTTTTTTTACAGAAAACGTTACACATCCAAACAAGACAAAACAATGTTAAATATTAGTGATGCGTTCATAAATAAAGTAGCACAACGTACATTTTAGGTAATCATTGTGTTTATTTTATTATGCCTAAAACGAATTTATTGTTTTTAAATCAACAACGCGCTGTTAGAAATAAATTAACAGTACTGGAATTGATTTAAAAAGTGTAAATTTCAGTATCAAATATTAAACAATATAGTCTCCTGAAGCGGGTTAAAAACTCAGCCATTACGGTGAGCCACTTCGCTTGCACGGTAAAAAATTTAAAAATAGACTTATATAATAATATACGAATGTTAGCACATTTATAAGTATTATAGACTCATTATACCACTAATAACAGTAAAAAACTCACCAAAACTCTAAACACTACGTCACAACCAGTCTCCAAAAAAAATATAATTCCACAATCAAATCCAAAATGTTACTCCAACAACAGATTCTCACCACGCTCGAACGAAACGCGTTCGAAACTTGAAAACTTTTCGCGGGCACTGGCGAAAAAAACGCTGGCTTCGTACGGAACGCGCGCAGCCTCCGACGACCGGCGAGGCACTGAGCGACACTCCCAAACGATCCACTCTGTTCTGTTACATAGTAAGATCGAAATTTGATCTTAGATTTTAGTTAGAATGAACGCGCTAAGACAGCCCCCTGGCCATTTAGCGTGGAAAAGAAAAGTAGCGCGCATGCGCGGAGGGATGCAGTTGATGCGTTCGGCTTAGCGACGTCGAATGCGTTTGAATTTGGAACGACACGGGTGCCTCTTTGTTCTGTTTGTTTTTATTCGTTTAGAGATGTTTGTGTAGATTTATGTAGGTTTGAGCATTTTAGGGTCAACGAAGATACTTCTTAATGGGTCTATATTTTGATGCATAACAATTTTTGTACTAATTTAAGTAGGCATAACGGTTTTTAGGACTAATGATAGTTTACCATAACAACTGAATATGCTACAGTCATTAAGACAAAGTAAATTTATAAATAATATGCGTTTTAAATGTTACTCCTTTTCAATTCGTTATTTAGGCAGAAAGTTATTACTTTATTCTTGTTAGTAGTGAGTTATTCTGAAGTAAGATTAAACTATTGTTTACTGCTTCTAATTTATTTTAATTGTTTTCTAAGGCTGGGAAAGAAATTCTCTTGATATATTAAGTATATACCACCGAATAAAAAAAAGAAATTACATGCATAGACATAAGCTACGTTGTTTAAAAAAAATCAAAACCGAGATTTATAAGTCTACATCGATGTAATTTTCATAGCAATTAAACTTTCTACTTGACCAAGCGAGCGAAGCGACACCACTACGCTATACTCACATACATTTTTTGTCGAAATTTGCATAAAGACTCTGTTAATTTTTATTTTTGTCAGTCTGCGGAGATATTTTATTACGAAGTTCATACCTGTACCTCTCTAACATGTTAAAAGTTTTATATGGCACCATTTACCAGCTTACTTTTATAACTTGAGAACTGCAGAACACTATCCTATCTATACATACATATATATATGACAAGAAATAAAAATGCAATTTTATGCACGAAAAACAATTGCTTTACTGTTAATGATAAGGTCATGGAAAACAATATCGCAAAACTATCAAAGATTATCTGTTCAGAAAGACATATTAATTAATATCGGTCATCTATCAAAGGTACGAACGCGCGGCGAGCCGGCGCGGGCGGCCAACTAATCAAAGAGTAAGTGTAACCCTCTAGAGGTGAATAAATCTGTGAATGTCTAAGCAACTGAACCGGACGATATTCCAGATTTGACATTAATTGCGTGTGATTCAGACGGTTGGGCTGCTAAAATGTTTACTGAAATTATTATAATAGGATTTTTGTTGACTGTACTGCTCGCGACATAGCCGGGACGCGTGCGGTTGAGGACGCGAAGTTGAGAGAATGATTCATGTAGGCATTGTGGTGTTTTATTGTGTAAGCACTATTATTTTGTCTTGTTTTGTGTCAAATTTTTAATTAATTTATTCGTTCAAATTTTACCCATGAAAATTAACTAACTAAAATTTGTAATTTTTTTTGATGATTTGCGCTTGAATTATTTGATTAGGTGGTCTTATGTTCCAAATAATTAGTGATGTTTGGCAGGTAAAATATATAAATGTTAGTAGATTTGGATTTACTTTCTTTTTGATAGCTTTTAAACCTTCTAAGACAAGTAAGATTCTTCAAGACATTTTCCTTGCTGTTATTTTTATCGAACCTTTTTTTCAGGCTAGTAAACTTAGAATCAGGCATACATTTAAATTTATTTTCGTATCCACAAATCTAAATTAATTACAAACAAATCAAAAAGCGCCATTTTATCATTCTACTCCAGCGTAATCGACGTCTGCATCTGACTTTCATTGACAAATTAGATTGATTCTCTATATTAATGTACTAACCAAAATTACTACCGGAACCGTATTACCGCCACATTCCGGTATATTCCGGTATAACCGGTATTTTCCGGTATGCTAACGTTTGATGTCCAGCCGCCATTTTGTACTATTGATGATTGAAATTTAAATGCACTGCCGGAATAATTATTATTGTTCCACTAATGTCTAATGTTTATTAATTTGGTGATTTTGGAAATTGGTTTTCGTTGGATATTGTGTGGAATTGCTCAAATTTCAATTAGTTGTGTTTATTTAATAATTATGAGTTTCAATTTAATTACTTTGATATGAGTTTAGTAAGATTAAAGTATAAATAATTTATTGTGGAGGAAGGCTGCTTCAGTGCGAGATATGTCATCGTTGAAGACACGAACGACTCATTTCATCCCTGATGAAGTTCACCGAATGTGAACGAAACTATGTTGGAGATTTCCAACAACCAGATATGCGTGAAAACCATTCTTCTTAAACAATGTAAACCTGATTGTCGGAAATGGGTAATAGTTTTTAAGACAAGTGGCAATTTGACTCCAACCCGCAATTTAGCCAGCGTGGTGGACTCTGGATTACATCCCTTCATATAAAAGACCCGTGCCCAGCAATGAGACACTATAGGACATTTAATATAAGTACGTATGATAAGATAATTACAAAGTAAATTACTGTAATTAATCTCTGTGTAATCATTACTTATCATATCATTGGAATTATAAAAAAAAAAACACTTAGTTTAATAAATTTTGTTCCCGTTCCCAAATGTATTTTTTTCACTCAAAAACAACATTAGAGAGTAAATAAATAATAAAAATTGTTATCATTAGTCAACTATCATTTTTCAGACAGCCTGTTTTACTGTTCAGTATTGTATTTGGTTTATTTTTTATATTGTATATCAGTTTTTGAAAAAATATTCATAAATTTACCTTCCAAAGCCAAATACGTATGACGCAAAAGCTATGACGTATGAAGCATATCAGCACAGGACTTTACCGCATATAGCACATAATATGCATTGACGAGGCAAATCCGCTATATAAGCTAATGTGATCAATGCAGGGACATTAGTTATTCAGTGACCTAACAGTTACCCGATAACCCCGACGCTGCGTAGGTATAATATTGACATGGACTCACGCACGCCGTGGCGTTGCTCGTTGGTCCTTCTGTACTTCATTTTATACACTTAGATAATCATTGCTTCTTTTAACTACAAAGCAATCAAAATCTAAATATATGTCATCAGAACTATTAAACTAAGAACTAATATTAACTAGTCGTATATAAAAAAGATTTATGAGTTTAATTTTTTTAAAGAATTTTTAATTCAAATGTAATAAGACTTACATGTAACGAATGTTATTAAAAGGTCAATAAATGTTATTTTACTTTAACAAGTTTTAAGCTACACTTAGTATCATAATATTTCCTACACCGGTCGCTTTAGTACCGTAACTTGAGAGTTAATTTCGTGACTGACAGAATATCGAAAGTGGCTTAATGGTTAAGGCATCTGGTCGTGTTACCCAGAAGATGCAAGTTCTAATCCTGCCTGTTGAGAAATGTTTCTTTCGCTCTGTTGGAAGTATATACTATGATAAGTAGCTAAATATATATATTTCTTTATCTTCTACATTATCGTTATCCTATGTTCGAAATAATGATTTTTATTTTCTATTAGTTTATCGCTGGTTACAGGTTTCCTCTATGAATTACGTTTAGAACAAAGTTAAACCAGCCAACCAAATCGCAGGTTAAAAACTTCACGTGTCTTCGACAGCTATTAACCTATTTTTAGCTCTTAAAAAGCAGGTTAGGGATTTAATGACAAATAAAATTCGAAAAATAAAGCAATTTTCCTAACAAAAATACTTTATTTACTATTTTGACTATGCTTCACCACCGCTGGTCCCGTGTTCGATTCCCGAACAGGTTAAACATTTGTGTGCATAAACATGTCTGTTTGACCTGTGTCTGGGTGTTCATTATATAAGTAAGTATTTATGTAAATAAGTATGTATATCAGTGATCAGGTTACCATAGCACAGGCTTTGCCTAGTTTGGGACCTGAACACCTTTGTGTGGATGTTGTCCCATATTATAATTATTATTTATCTAGCAATTTGTTTGCATAAAAACAAACACTTTCATAAATATATTATTATTTCGTAAAATTATTAGGGCACATTTAGCTCGCACATCAGCAGGTTGTAGATAAGTCAGTGAATAGAAGGCTCTATTCAGGTGTATGGAATGAAAGCCTATTCACGACCTTTTTAACTGTATATAATGAGATTTCTGGGAAAGGTGTATTTACATAACTATATTTTATTACGTGGTAGTATTTTCGAACTCGTTATGTGATGTTATGTTTCATATTTAAAGAAAATAAAAAATTGTGAGATGCTGTATTTAATTTTATATTTAATGTGTTTGAAAAGTTGAATATTATTAGGATTATTATCCAACTACAAAAGAAGGAGGGTTATGTTTTATGGGCACGCTCTAGAGCCTAAACAGCTTGTAGTATTTTTATGTGAGTGGTGTCCATTCGTGGAGTGTGGAGTACATTCGTCTTAGTCGTGAGAGTGACACTGGGTACATCAAAAGGAGAAAGTTTTTACAGTCGGGTTTTCGGAAGTCGCTTCTGACCACTTGTATTAGATGGTTTCATTTTTTGAGTTCAATAAATTAGGATCAATACAAACCTTATTTTAAGGCTTACTTAATAAAAAAATTATATAAATTTATATACTACATTACTACTAAATTTACTACATTTAATAAAGTACAGTATCAATTAAAAAAATCACAACAATTTTAGTCACAGTTAAAATTATTCCTTTCTTAAAATACTTTCAAACAAAAGTTACTTCAGTTCTTTTATAGATAACACCGCCCTTTCCTTCTCTAGAACTTTGACCTTTGCAAATACGAAAAGAACATGATACCTACTTATTACCAAATATTTTATGAGTAAATACTTTTAGATCTTCCCGAAAAAAAGGGTTTCAAATGATACAAACTGAAGTATTGAAAGAGAACCCTTCAAAGCCTTTCTGTATCCTATTATTTACCGCACTCGCGTGAAGTTTAAAAACCGCGCTTAAACACTAAAATATAAAATTCAAATTCCATTGTTTTATATCGCATAAGCGATTCACACAATAATAAAAGCTTAAAAGCAAAATTAAACCGTATTAGAATTAGTTAAAGTTGAGAATCGCAGGAATGGATATAGAGAGGTAATGTGGAACAAAGCGCGGGATCGCAAAGTTCTTGCTTACCTCACTTTTGTTTCACGATGGAGGAATAGTGGATAAATATTATTCGAAAGTTATTTCGGGCAGTTGATTTCAGTTCGGAGCTGAAATGGTTTTGATTAAAATTCGCTCTATTGTGCTTTAAAACTCATCTATTTGTTGGTACAACTTGCTTGGATAAATATATCAGTAATTTCAATCCAATAAGACCATTTATTGATATGAGTTATTGAAGTATCAACGAAATATGAACTATAGAAAGGATAAACTTCCCATACATTTAAGTATCGTTTGATGATATTTTTACACTTTATTGGTACTTTGTAATTATTAAAAAAAAAAATTGGAACACCCAAATATTACTTCTACAATAATCTTTGTTGTTCAATATAAAAATTAGTATAGTTTTCGTATTTTTCCTACTTAAATAAAAGTTTAAAATCAGTTCTACCTTCTTATCGTGGCTCGCTCTAGGGCTTATTTATTAAGCTTCCTAAGAGCCTCTGACATGGGTCTCAGGCGACAGTTTTACCTTAAAACGTTAATAAAACTACCTTATCTAGACAAAATCGTACTTACAAAATTAAGCTAGATACATTACGGAGTGCAAAGCAGATGTATTACTAAAACGCTACATAGCGAGTAAACGTTATTCAACTAAACAATTTCAACCAAATTACAATTCTATTGCAAACATGGCTAAATGCGTTCACGTTACGCAGCCGCGTGTACCTACACGAAATAAACGTCATATTGCAGACTGTTTAGTTTAATCTTACTAAATTTATGTGAATGTAGTTCTAATAGTGCCTTGTTTATGTGTACGAGTGTGGGGAAGAGATATAAAGACGTAATAGAAAATGCGGTATGGCCATGATGACTTTAGCCTGCTCAAAGGTCAAACTAAAAAAATGTGAATCTATAGCTCATTTTACATTAATTATCTAAATAAAATTAAACCTAAACTTCCGCTCGATTGCAATTTCGTTGGTGTAATTATGATTAATATTTATCAATGTTTAAGTTTTTTTTTAAATATTATTATTGGTACAATAAAAAAAAATGTTTAGACATGCATCTTAAAATTTGTGTGAATAAAAGATTTCATTACCATATGCTTAAACAGTAAATGAAAACATCTTGAGAAAACCTGCTAGTCGGAGAAGGTTTAATAACTTTCGAAGATAAGTGAAGTTCAATCCACAAATTGGCCAGCATGGTGAACTCCTACTGAATGTCCTACACCTTTGTATACGGTAGACCTGTGCACAGCTGTGGTTAGAAGATAAATTAGAGATTTTATAATACTCATGCTACCTCTTTTAAACCTTTTCTACCCTGTCGCAGTAGACTGGGGAGTATTCCGAAGTAGAACGCGATCTGTATCGCCTGGGGATCGTTTTAAAACTTGTCCCGCTGCAGAGTCGCCCAGTGCAAGTATATTGAGTGCGCTCTCTCACTTCTCAACCCGACACTTCTCGGATAACTTACAGTTTATTTTATCACTTGATTGAAATGGGCATGGAGATAGTAATTTATTTACTTACAGTACATTTCAGAGCTGGTGATTTGAAGAGTTACTGGCTTGCGTTACAATAAAACACATGATAAAGAGTAGTGTATTATTGGGCATTCTATCCCACCAGCTCGTTTCACTCGCACCGCTCGTTTCACTCGCTTAGTGGGATAGATCTGCCCAATAATACACTACACAACTATACTCTGAATTTCTGTTTCTATTCACTTTCTAAAAAACGCGAGTTTCTTGCGGAAGATATCTTTGAACCTCCAAAGACGGAAATACCAGGAGCGTTCGGCTTCGGGTATGCGAGACCCGCATTCATCTCGCCCCGACTTACAACTCAGTTCCAGCAAGATGTTGCAGTTATTTTCCTTCTTGCGCAAAAAGGGGCATTGAGGTGCCCAACGTTGGTGATCACTAGAAGGATCATCACCCTCAACCCATCTCATAATCTCTACTTTGCAAAATGCGCATCGCACTTCGTCACCGTGACCCAAATAATAGAAACCGCTCTTTGTAAGACTTTCAGGCGAAAGGAACGTTACAGGCCAATCGACAAAGGTTTTTAGTCTTTCATGTTCCAGGCGCATATCTGGAGCGTCTGGTATGAAGCCGCCGAAGCCATAATGATTTTCCATATTAATTAAGATATTGATTTAAAGATTAATAGAATAGATGTCAGAGTACGTCACAAGTCACAACTCGACTGACTGCGTTTTATTGATGTAAAAGAGATTATGTTACAAGCTTGTAATGCAACAATACAAAATCACTTTTTATGAATGATTCAGAGTCAGAGTTATTTCGATATGTATATAACAACCGCAACATTAAAATTATTATCATTCTAACACAATCATTCCAATCATAAAACACACAAAGATGAAGTTTGTTAAACAGTTGGAGTCATTAAATGTAAACAAAATTTATGACAATTCTAAAAATAACAACCTACGTCATGGGAAATTATTACCAAACACAATACGCTGCTTGATTATCGGCCCATCTAATTGTGGCAAAACTAACTTAATGGTTGGTCTTCTTTTACACGAAAGGGGGTTACATTTCAGAAATATTTATGTTTATTCGAAAACACTTTACCAATCTAAGTACACATTCCTTGAAAAGGTGCTTGCGATGGTTCCTAACGTATCTTTTACAAAATATCACGTGAATGAAAAAGTAATTAGTCCACAAGAAGCTAAACCCAATTCAATAATAATTTTTGATGATGTAGCATGTGAAAATCAATCAAATATGCGTGACTACTTTGCAATGGGAAGACACAAACAAATAGATTGTTTCTATTTAATGCAGACATATAGTAAAATACCTAAACAACTTGTGAGAGATAATGCAAATCTACTAATTCTTTTTAAACAAGATGACGTAAATTTGAAGCACGTTTACGATGAACATGTTACTACAGACATGACATGGTTAGAATTCAGAGAGATGTGTTCAAAGATATGGACTGATTCTTACAACTATATGGTAATCAATAAAGATTGTAAAAAAAACGACGGTGCGTATAGAAAAAACTTTGATACGTTTGTCATATTTAACTAATTTACGTTAGTACTTATAAATAGTAGTAGCATATAAAAAACTTCATTATCTCATTGACTTTGCGAAGATAAATACACAATAGATTTTGTGGCACACAATGGAGAAAGATTTAAAGAAGCAGATAGTGAATGCTGCGGAAGCAGTCAAAAAGAAAATACGGCAAATGAAGGATATGAAAATAGAAAGCGATCAAGTTTTTAATAACATTTTCACACCAATAATTGATCCTCTAAATAAAATAGTTGAATCCAATGACCTGGCAAGAGCAAACAAAAATATATTGGATACATCTTATGACTCAAAAGTTGATAAAACTCTCAAGAGAGAGTCTGATATTAGCAATTTCATTACTAAAAGTAATAGGTACTCTCAAAAAGAAAATAATTCATTATGTTCTGATCAAAGTACTTGCGAAGAGGAAGAAGAAAATGAGGAAGAAGATGATAATAATGATAATGATACAAGCAATCTGTCTTTTAAAACAGTTGAATCAATGGAAAGTAGTGAAGACGGTGATGTATCTTCTTGGTCTCTGTCTTCAGAAGTTTTTAGTGCAATTCCCTTTGGTGTGAGGAATGATCGTGGAAAACTTATGATGGGATCAAGCCGAGTTGTTGTTGGCGATGAACATATACAAGTAGGCGCACATAAATACAAAAAAACACCGGGAATATATGAGCTATTATTTAAAAAAAATCCAAATACTAGTGTTATTACCGATGAAGATACTGCCCATTATAAGTTAATGTTATTGAACACAAATGCGCACAGAAGAGATTATGATCCACATAAACCGATTAAAAGCAATAGAGGGCGCAAATACTTATCATTTGTAAGACCATTATTTAAATTACGAAAAGTTTCCGCAAGTACTGATAGCAGTCAACACGACGTGTATGAAGGCTCTGGACTACCATTGTTAAAAAAATGGAAAAAAAATGTTGACTACGTATATTGGGATGATCCAAACGAGTTAATAGAACGATTAAAATTACTGATTGCTTCTCGGGATGCTGGTAACACTGGACTGGATAACGAAATAATATCAATTATAGAAGAATTGCGTGAGAGTGGTATAATAAAAAATAAATAATAATAATAATATAAAGGTCTTCATCACAATGAACACTTCATTTAATGATCATCACTTTATGAATACGGTTCACTTGTTGCAATGAATACTGATAAATTCGGGAATCATATACATAAACGCTTACGTTTAACGGAATTACTAGACATTTTTGACAATACCCTATCTAAAAGAAACAACGGTGATTTTGATTTACAGCAGACGAGATTGACCGGGGTGAAATCACCTTTACAACCTAATGATGCTGTTAACAAGGAATATGTAGACCAGATAAAAGAAAACTTTTACACTAAACAAGAAGTACAACTTTTAATCCACGCTTTAAAAAACCAAATACAGTCTATAACTGACAAATTTCACCAAGACTATTATTCTAAGTCTGAAGTAGACCAATTCATAAAAATTAAATCATCATGAGTAAGGAACAAGTAGTAAATGAAATTCATAAAACAGCAAGAAAAAACTTCACTAGAAGACCAGTTGTATTAAAAGGACTCAACGACTTGTGGCAAGCGGATCTTATTGATATACAACATATAAAGCAATATAATGCAGGTTATAAGTTTATTTTAGTTATTATAGACTGTTTTTCGAAATTTTGTTGGGCTGTCCCTATAAAAAAAAAAACAAAGGCAGATGTAACAAACGCATTTAAACGTGTAATAGAAATCACCGATCGCGCTCCTGTAAACTTACAAACTGACATGGGTAAAGAATTTTATAATGAAGATTTCAAAAAATTAATGCATTTGAATGGTATTAATCATTATTCCACATATTCAGTAAAAAAAGCTTCAATCGTTGAAAGACTAATTAAAACATTAAAAAATAAATTATATAAACATTTTAGTCTCAACGGTAATTACAAGTGGATGGGCAAACCTTTAAAAAGTATTGTTAATTCATATAACAATACGAAGCACAGAATTACGAAACATAAACCAATTAATGTCAAAAAAGAGAACGAAAATACTGTCCGATACAATATAAGAAAATCTCAAATATTTAAATCAAAAATAAACAAATTTGCTGTTGGTGATCATGTCAGGATAAGTAAATACAAGGGTAGTTTTGAGAAAGGCTACACTCCTAACTGGTCAACAGAAATATTTGTTATTAAAAAAATAAATAATACGTCCCCTTTAACATACTTTATTGAAGATATTCATAATCAACCAATACTAGGAAGTTTTTATGAGCACGAACTGCAAAAAACGAACAATCCTAGTATCTATCTTATTGAAAAAGTTATAAAGAGAAATAGTAACAAACTCTTCGTAAAATGGTTAGGATTACCAAGTAGCGAGAACAGTTGGATTGATAAAAAATCAGTCGTATAAAAACCAGAGCACAATGGTTTTCAAGCTATTAATATGCCAGTGACGCGAGGTAGAGGACTCATAAATAGTGTTATAAATAATTTACCATTTGAACTACATTTGCCTGGATATAATTACTGTGGGCCTGGCACTAAATTGAAAGAACGTTTACTGCGAGGTGACAAAGGAATCAACAAATTAGATGAAGCTTGCATGAAACACGATATTGCATACTCAAATCATAGCAATTTAGAAGATCGCCATAAAGCAGATTTAGAGTTAATGAATATGGCAAAACAACGTAGTAAATCAAAAGACGCCGGAAAATCAGAAAAGATTGCTTCATGGTTGGTTAACAAAGTAATGAAAACAAAAGTCAAACATGGTGCGGGAACGAAATCTTTTAAAAATATTGTATCATCGATTCGCTCTTCTTTAAAGAAATCAAAACCAAAAAACAAAGCCAATGCTATTAAATTAGCGTATACCGCAGCAAAAAAACTTATCAATTCTAAAAATAATGCAATCAAATTACCACGCATTATACCTTTGCCCAAGACTGGGGGTATTTTACCTTTGATACCAATTTTTGCTGGGCTATCTGCGTTAGGTGCAATGGCTGGTGGTGCAGCAGGTATAACAAAAACTGTTAACGAGTACAAGTCAGCGCAGCGTAACTTTGAAGAGGCTCAGAGACATAATAAAATGATGGAGTCTATTTGTTTGGGCAAAGGCTTATATATGAAACCATATAAAAAGGGTAATGGATTGTTTGTTAAATCAAAAAACTAATAGAGCAGCTACCCAATCGTGCGCTTACAAATGTAGACATTCTTAAATATGCAACAAATCGTATACCCTTTTTTAGGGGTGTTTATATGAGAGACACACTGCCAAAAAAGCCAAAAAACGTAGAATGTGCTATAGTTAATTTGGATAGTCTCGCGAATGAAGGAACTCATTGGGTAGCTTACGTAAAATTTTTAGACTACTGCGAATATTTTGATAGTTTTGGAGATTTAAAGCCTCCTTGTGAATTAGTCAAGTATTTAAACAAAGATATAACATATAATTATTGTAATTATCAAAGTTATGATACATATATCTGCGGACATCTATGTTTGAAATTCCTAACAAATTTTTGGGAAAAACCTAACTCTGTATTAATAAAATATTTAATGAGCACGAATAAAAATGTATAAAATATAATGCACTGGTTTAATTTATATCATTACCATAATGTCTTTTACACTGTCTATTACTGGTAATACATCTATTTTATCAACAAGCTATTCACCCACATTCCAACTGGATGACAAATACGAGTGCGCTTTGTTGTATTTGTCTACTTTTAATTCGATTCCGAATATTGATACAAAGAATAATCAATTTCATTATAACAATGATGAGGTCATAGAAATACCTGAAGGTGCTTACGAACTTCAAGATATATGTGATTTTTTGAAAACACACATCAAGGATGCGTCTTTTCAATTGTATTGCAATAATAATACATTAAAAACATTTATATATTGCACCAAAGACATACATTTTGAAAAGGAAAATTCCCTCGGAATATTGTTAGGTTTTAATAATGAGACTTTAAAGGCCAATATAATACATGAATCACAGTTACCAGTGAACATTCTATCTACAACTGTGGTGAGGGTTGAATGTGACATAGTGAGCGGATCATATATAAATGGAAAATCAAGCCACATTATTCATGAATTTGCGCCTAACGTACCACCGGGTTATCGAATCATTGAAATACCAAGAAACATAATTTACTTTCCTGTTAATCAAAACAATATCAGCTCTATAAATATTAGAGTGCTAGATGCGAATAATAATTTAATAAATCTAAGGGGCGAAGAAATCCAGCTGTATTTGCATCTTAGAAGAAAATGATTGACTATAATAAATATACAAACTCTGTGCCAAAAGTTGTCAGTGTTAAACGCACAATTCACAAAAACAGACCTAAAAGTAACATAAAAATAACGAAAGAAAATAAAAAATATTTAAAACTAATCGGGCTTCTATAATGAGCATCTTAGATTTATTGAGTTTGCCTACATACGATAACACGATTGATGGTATCGAATATCATTCTCACAAACCATATGTGACAAGTTTCAACAGGAATGATGAAATTCGTATTCCTATTAATCAGCAAGATTTGTACGTGTTGCCATCAGCTAGTACTTTGTATTTGGAAGGTGTTATACACGTTATTAAAACCGACACAAGGCAAAAATTAACGAGTGTAGATTTCACAAATAATCCTTTACTCTACTTGTTTCAAGATATACGTTATGAGCTTAATGGAGTAGAGATAGACAAAATCAAAAACGCTGGCATTACGACTACTATGAAATCTTTGATATCTATGAGCGTAAATGACTCCAGAGTGGCTAAAGCTTGGGGATGGGACATCGACGGAACAAAACAAGGTGTACAATTTTCTGCATCAATACCTCTCAGTAGTATTCTAGGATTTGCAGAAGATTATAAAAAAGTTGTTATTAATTGTAAACATGAATTAATATTATTACGCAGTAACACAGATGTAAATGCGGTAAAACTTAATAATGGGGAAAGTATAGAAGATATTGAAATTCATAAAATAGTTTGGCGTATGCCTCATGTCAAAGTATCTGACAAAGAAAAAATTAATTTACTAAAAATCTTAGAAAAAGACAGAACGCTTCAGCTTTCCTATAGGTCTTGGAGCCTTAATGAATGTCATTTACTACCTGAAACTACAAAGCACACGTGGTCTATTAAAACTGCAAGTCAAATAGAAAAACCTAGATATGTAATAGTAGGTTTCCAAACTGACAGAAAGAATAAACCAAGTAAAGACATGTCACAATTCGACCATTGTAATTTACGTGACCTAAAAGTATACCTTAATTCTACGTATTTTCCTTATGAAAGTCTTAATGTTAACTTTACGGATAACAAATTCGATATATTATATGAGCAGTACGTCAAATTTCAACAGTCATATTACGGCCGCAAGAGTGAACCGTTGTTAAACATAACAGACTTTAAAAAAATAGCTCCGCTATTTGTAATTGATTGCTCACGACAAATAGATAACATAAAGTCTGGGCCAGTAGTAAACGTGCGAGTGGAGTTCGAAAGCAACACTGAAATTCCTGCTAACACATCTGCATATTGTCTTATTCTTAACGACTGCATTGTGGAATACAAACCTTTGAGTAACTTAGTGAGAAAGTTATCATGAATCCGAGCTCAATCATTGTCGACCTTCAAGGATTCAAAGATTCAAGAAATATGTTTATCGTTAAAGAAGTAGCGATTTCAAGTCAAGACTATACCCAACAATTTTTGATAAAGCCACCTTACCCATTTAACAAACTATCTGATGAAGAAAAACGACAAGTAAAATGGATTGAAAATAATAGAGGTATTATTTGGAGCGATGGTTTTATAGATTATCAAGAGTTTAAGCGTTCTATCATACCCTATATTATTAGAAAAAAAATCGTAACTAAAGGCTTAGAAAAAATAAAATGGATCCAAGATCTATGCAGCAATTGCGAAATTGTTGATATTGGAGAGAAAGGATGCCCAAATTTTTTGAAGTTGCATAGTATGTATAAAAACTTTAATTTTAATTGTATAAATCACAAAAAACAGTGTGCATTAAAAAACGTGTTATGTATTAAGAAATGGTGTGAAGATAACAATATTAGTATTTTTAATAAGCATAATGTGTAAGTAAATTTGTTGAGCTAAATTGCTAATAATATTGAATAAAATTTATATTATATAAATATGTTTATTTCATTTGCATTTTCCCAACCTCACATAAATTATTTTATATTATTATTATTATAAGATTTAAACATAAAATAAAAACAATGTAATTACAAACATATGTAATTTATTTAATTTAAAACTTTTTTTCAAATTATTAACAAATAAATAAACATAATTAAGAAAAATCATAGCTATATCCACATAGCTTTTTTGAAATATTATTTATTACATTTTGAGTTTGATCGTATATACTATCGTTCACATTTTGCACAACATATTGAGCACTGAGCATGACATTGTCTTTACATTCTTCACATTTACATTCACTTGAATGCCGCTGGAATCCTTCCATATTTATAATTTTGATTTTGATTAATCGAATTCCACGCGTTGGTTCGCCGTTGATGACAAACGAAGTCTCGTAACCGCGTTGCCGTTTTTCTATTATATGACCTTTAGCCACTCTTTTTGTTGGTTTCTTCGATTTTGCCCTGCTTTCAGCTCTAATAATATTTGAAACAATATTGTTAGAGACCGACGGTGGTTTCGGTGGCGTTGGAGGCTCAAAATATTGAGCGCACTGGGAAAATGGGTCAGGAGACACGCATCGTTCTTCAACGTCGGATATAATTTCTACACCATAATCCTGAGTAGTCTGTAACAAAAATGCAGAAATTATGTTCTAAATTAACAAAAATAAGGAACTAAAAACTGCATAACGTGAAAATATAACTGGAAGCTATAACATTTTGTTGAGGAATAAAATAACTCACCATTGTTGAGACTTGGTGCGTGTGCTCACTATCACTTCGTAGACCCGGTCGTTAAATAAATTACAAATGATTGAGGTGTTACTGTGAAGCCTGCTATTTGTTGAATGCGCGGTGCATCGATTTGAAATAAATACAATAATAATAATTATGCATAAAGCTTACTATGCATTCTGTATACTTGGCTTGTAATTAAAACCGTATCACCCGTGTTTCTGACTAACTAAGCGTTTCGTAATTGGAAACTATTTACAGAGTGCTCCAAAAACAAGTTGAAACATGTATTATTATAATTTAGATACAATTTCCTATAGCTACTAGGGCGTCATAGCATTACTATGATATCTACTTCTAGTTAAATTAACGTTGGAACCTACATAATAAGAGGTAATAACACTATTAAAAAAAACAAGTTTTTATACCAGTAAATTAAACTTTATTATTACTTATGTTCAAAATTACATAATTGCTTATATATTAGGCAAGTTCTAACATTATTCTTTAAAATACAATTACATACTTAAGTACACACATTATATTAAAAAAATCTTATATGAGTAATAAAGCTAATTTTCGTTTTTGTAAAAGATTGAATAACTGCCCCAGGCTTTTGTGGACACTTTATCTCTAGATATTAATCGCTTGTCATCGTTACTGGACAATGCCACTTTACTAACTTTCTGTGAATAAATTTCGTGTTTTATTGATTTGAATAATACCTGTGATTTTTTCATCACTTCTTTTTCATAAAGTGTTCTCCTGTAGTCAGACAGATGCAATTCGTTAACTACCGATTTTTTCACACCTTTTGCTTTTTTAATTACACTGTCAGTGGTTTCAACACAGTAGAGCTTAGAACGGAGTCCTACAAATTCAGTAATCAAATTTCCACCCATCTCATCTTTGAAAAGTCCTGGAACTTTTTTGTTTATTAAAGGAAGGTTATGAATGTTATTTGGAGGATAATTACTGGTGTCAAAATAGGCCAAAAAAAATTGTTTTAAGTCATCATAAAAATCTTTGGTTTCGAT
Organism: Ligdia adustata; assembly: GCA_947049295.1. Taxonomy (NCBI): domain Eukaryota; kingdom Metazoa; phylum Arthropoda; class Insecta; order Lepidoptera; family Geometridae; genus Ligdia; species Ligdia adustata. The sequence continues at coordinate 14,849,035 of OX346219.1, read as the reverse complement.
ATGATAGATAAAACTGTCAGTGTCCGTGTAACACATTTTGATGCGATTGTCATAGATCGGTCTAAAAACCGAGTAATGAAAGTCATACATATGGCTTTTTGACAGTTCAAGCACTGTAAAGCCTATATAAATGGGTTTATCTAGCACAATGCGATCTGACGTTAATTGAACTGCTACTAAATTTTCTGTGAAGACAGATGCACTGTGAAAGTTTCGGCTTGCAATCAACTGGGCAGCAGTGCTTTTCTTTTTTGTAACATTTTTCGTATCTCTCCACTCATTAACTAATTTAACAGTTACTCGGTTTTCGTTGTTTTCAAGTGTTTTTCCAAAAATACTGTTATTCAGCAACTTAAAAAAGTCTTGTTCAAATGTTGATACCGCTTGTTTGCGTAGAAGTGTATTTAATTCGATGTACTTTTTTAAATATGAGCCTTGTCGAAATTTGATTACTCTGTGAATCTTTTTTAATTCTAAGCCGTGTTTCAAACAAGTTTTTAAGTGAACATAATGAATGACGTAAGAGTACTTATCATACAAATTTGGTACAAGTTTTTCGGTTTTTCCGCCTGGGGGAATGCATTTTTCAGGACAGAATGGCAGATCGTTATGTATCTTATGCAGTTTTCTTGGATAAGCCAAATCAACTTCGAGTATGTATCCATACGCTGAATCGTCTGGGGTTTGAATAACATCTAGTGAATCAATTTCCTCTTTCTCCATAAAAGAGAAATCTGACAGAGGCAAGTGCTGAGTCATCGACCAACCGTACAAATTATTTATGTCACAAAAAAACACGAACGAATCTACTTTGGACGGATCGTAATCAGCTAAGTATTTGTTATTAGCCTTAGCATGACGATGAGAACACATGCATATGCCCCCTCGTATCCCATTCTGAATCATTCTTAGCATAGACAAATCATCGAGAAGTTCCAGTTGTACTCCTGTCTTCAAAAGCATCGCGTCAAATGACAGACTTGGTGTCGTTAGATAAAAAGCTGGATCAAGATTATAATGTCGCTTACATGTTTTCCTAAAGTTTTCAAATATATCTGCCAGTAACAGAACATCTGTTTTTAGATACAAATCTGTGTATTCCCCTAAATCATATAGCTTGAATTCGGACCAAACTGATTTCGCATGTTCATAATCCTCATCAGATATATGTTCGTTAGTTAAAGAACTATGAAAACAGCCTCTGGGAGGGAGGCATCGTTCATCGTAACGTTCCCACTTATCCATGTATTCATAAGGATAAATGCCTTTACGAGATAGAAGTTCAAATTTTTTATCGTCTTGAAAAAAGTCATGTAATATGTTGAAATTATTTTTATGCAATGTCTTTGCTAGCTTGTCTAAACTAGTTCCCAAGAATTTCAACGAATCAACAAAGCGAAGTTGAATTAACGCGTTTTCACCCACAGAAATTACTTTCGTAAAGGATATATAGTTTTCCTTCGTTTTAGCAATGATCTTAATAGCACCAGGCGCTTCGCCTAATTTTTTAATAAACAAATGACAGTCATAGCCGGCCAAGTTATGAAAAAATATGGGCACAAATGATGGGCGTTTGAATTGCAAATTACAAATACTATGCGCTGCGCCACGATAACGACCAGTGATATGGCAGTGGTCTCGAACTTTGTCTAAAAACAGTAAGTGGTCGCAAATATGACAACGAGTGGCATTTTGATAATCTACTGCATCACTATCATTGAAAATCATTGGAACATTATTATTTAAGACTTTGTGTATGGTCTTCATGTCTTCAAATAAGCATTGTATAAATTTATTAACACAATCAGGACCACGATGTGATACAAAGCGATTCAAACTGTCATCAACGCAACATACAATGTAATATGCAAATGCTGCTGGCGTGTGATGATTCAATGTTGAGGTGTTTCTTGAATCTACGATGCCATGTTTTTTTTCTAGTAATGATTCAAAATCTGCATATATTACGAAAGGCACATTTTGCTTACGTTCAAAGTGTTTAAATTGAATCACTGAACCCTTCTCGGGTAGCACAGTGACCACACCACTACACAAATGGTTGTCTTGGTCCTCAGACTTACTAAAAAATACCAAACATGTTTCACAAAAATGTAACTTTCCATGATGTCTAGTTAGTTGACTCCTTACAAGTTTTGGTAAATTTTTAATTAAACAGTAATGTTGAACACCTGCTCTGTTCTCGAGTAAAAGTAAATGAATGGTCTTTCTAGAAGAATTTCTATCTATCTTTGATTTATACAAAGGGCCTACTACAGTGTTGTTTTTTAATCCAAACACAATAAAAGCTAGTTTTGGATTATTTCTTTCGAATATTTGTATGTCCGAGAACGTTACTGGAAACTGTATTTCGTTTATATTAAATACTTGCCTAAAGTCTGGATACGACGAAATTCTTTCGGGATGAGACTTTGTTGGATATAAAGCAGCTGTCACAGACCACATAAAACAACAGTCGTCTTTATTTTTAATGTTCAAACACGCCTTTTTATTTTTGATTTTTTGCGGTAGCTCAACGTACGATGAACCGCGCAATGGTTCATATTTATTGACGTTAATTTCTAAATGACAATTATGCAAAAAAGACCAACCGGAATCTCTATGTTCAAAAGATTCTATTTTTTCTTTTACAGAAGTTACAACGTTTGAATAATATTCATCGAAATTAAAGTTTTTGTACAATACAATATTTTTTGTCAAAAACGATTTCGATTCCTCTGTGTTATTTTTGAACAAGAGAAATTTACCAAAATATTCAAAGTTGATTTTAAAGCAAATATATTTATCGAGACATTTATTTAAGAGAGTTTTAATTTTGTTTTGAATTGAATAAAAAAACGCATCAACAGATCCAAGATCACGTTCGTCGGCTATAACCCTGTACGTTGCGATGCGATTACGAAACGCCGACGACACAATGTCAATGTTGTCGTCATATTGTTCCGTAAAATGTGCATTTTGCTTGTGAACACGACTTCTTAAATGACCCACCCAAGACTTTGAGGCCACGGATGCACTGCACACTGAACAATAAGGCATATTTACAAGTATTTATGATATTAGCCTAATTCACTCGTGTCAAAATCTGTTCTTAACTAACGCTTACCTATAAAATACCTAACTGCCGTATTTTAGCCTCGTGGGCCAAGTAGTTTTCGAGATTACTTGTTAAACAGATTTATTTAATTATTTCTAACTGATATGGGAATGTTGTATGCAAAAATAGAACATCTTTACTTCTATAAAATGGATTATGCAAATCCTTACTTATCTAATACTAATATTTATTTATATACTTAATATAATAACTAATAAAATAAAAAGGGAAGTAATATTTTTAAATCTACGTAAAAAATATTAAAACTAAAAACCCAATTATATTATTTTTTTAAAATTTACATATCTAAGCCTATAGTGCATAAATAAATCAGTCTTTATACACTACAGGGTCCGCATTTTTGAACATGCCATAGGCATGTTCAACAAAGTTTTGCAGTTTCTCCCACGGCGGGGAGCCCTCGCTACTCTGCAGCTTTATAGCTATTAAAGCTTTTTTATACAGCTTGTCTGGTGGTGTCGACTGGGTATCCTCACTATTATATATTTTGAGGTCTATATAAAAATCGCCCTCAAGCTGAGCAGCTCGCCGCTGCCTGCCGGCCGCCACCCGGCTGGTAAAAGACGAATATATTTTCTTGCCGCGCCCTCTTCCTTCTGTCGCCTTTTCCTCCTCTTCTAGTATTTTAAAAATACTTTTCTTCTTTGATCTGTAACAATAACATGAGTTATATCAAGACTATTTTTCACGTACAAGAAACGGAAACATACACGTTTAGTTGAGACAATTATAAGCAATCCGAATATATAGTAAAGTAATTGACTATGGCATTATTATAAAAAATAAAATACCAGGAAACAAAACATAAAGCTTGCTCATACAGCGATAAAATGCTTAAGCAGAACAAACATTTACTTTGATCTATGTTATAAACTCTCACTAGAAAATTAATAATTTTACATACAACTTTTTGACATAAAACTCTGCTGAAAAAACTTTTAGTGTTTATACGCTAAAGGTAAGAACTCATAAAATGAACAACTTTCAACAAAATCAGATTATACATACCTCAAAGAAAAACTATATACACTTTACCTATATGTATTGACTAGCAACTTCATACTCAGAAAAAATAGCTTTCTATTGATGAAAGAATTTTAAAATTAGTCAAGTAGTTCTCTAATTGATCCTCTTTACAATATTATTAGTATAAATAGAAGAATAGATATAGATAATAACTTACTGCTTCACAAGCTCCTTTTTTTTCTCCTTGTCAGCGCCGTGTTGTCCTTTTCTTTTTCTATCTGGTTTTTCGTCGTCTTCAGAAATGTGTCTGAAAAGTATAAAAAAACATTTACCAAAGATAACTATATAAAAAAAAAACGTTTATAACTCTACAAGTGACGAGTATAAAATAAATCCAAGTGACAACCTTATGATAGTAAACAACCGACTTAAATTCGGCAAGCGCCTGTACATTTTTCATCTCTCTTGATTTATAAACCAATCTACTGCACCAATTATTCGATAAAAAGTATACAGTATTTTGAAACACAGAGAAAGGAGGAAGCCTTTTTTTTTATTTAAGCCAGTTAATAATTGTATAAGTTATTTGTAAAATATATTGATATCTTAATCAATAAGCCATAACTGAGTTGTTTAATAATAAGAAAATATTCCGAACGGATGGACTGATATGGGTGAAATTTGGTACCAAGGCAACTCAAGTCCAGGATTAACACATTGGCTGCTTTAGTATTAATTAAAGTAATTAAATAAAGTTTACCCAAAGAGTTCTTCGATTTTTGCAAGCTTCGCCGGCTTCGACGAAGTGGATTTCCCTCCCCTTTTTTTCTTTATCGGCGCCGAAGGCAGCGACGGAGGCACGCGGGCACACGCCGAAGAAGAAGACGAATCGTACTCGCTTTCAGACCTGGAAAATAACAAATACAAATATAAATTTCAGTTTCTAACAAAATCGGAACCACAAATAATCAATGTATAAAAAACTGGTTATTACTATACTCACAGTTACTTACATTTTTCGTTTCACTTTTGTTTCTTCTTCACTGGTTCACTTGAATTTTCCTGATGAGACTGATAATTCTGTCTCAAAAACGAAGCATTTATGTAAATCAATAATGCAAAATTTGCACTTCAACTCAAAATCATAAATCAGTTATGTCGCTTTTACGAATCACGCAAATCTAAGCTCTATTCGTATCCCGATAAATTAAAAAATAAGACTCATATTGATACCTGATCAGTCACATTTCTATAAAAATACATTAAGAAAGAGACACAAATACTAAATTTCCCGATCAAGCAATAATTTATTACATTAACTTTAATACTTACAACAAAAGCAATATGCACCGCTTCCACGAACTTGAACCGATGGCGATGGCGAGGTACTTACTTACTTACCTACTATCGTATTTCATTACGCGATGTAAAGCTTGCTCATTGTTAGTGCTAAAGTGTCTGTGCCAAGTTCTTTCTTTCTCACGGTATAATTTAAATTTATTAGTGTTACTTTTCGTAAAAACTACATGTAAGTACCTAGATACATACTCGCAGGTATCCAAATGTTGTTTTTGTCACACACACACACACACATATATATATATTGAACCGACTTCAAAAAGAGGAGGTTCTCAATCTTTTATGTGTGTTTCCCGGTTTGAAAAAACTATTTTGTTATTTCCAGTTGGTCACATATAATTGTTATTAATTCAGCGCAGAAGTAGTTTGGTTTTTAAATCAAAATATAAAAAAAACTGCCGAAATTTTCAATTCGGTCTATAACTTTTTTAAAGTACTACTTTTATTTGTTGCATACATAAAATAAAGACTTTTTATAACATTTAAATATACCTACATACTTAATAGGCTACTGTCGACGGTGGTTGTTTAAGAGCATTATATTTCATATATATTTTACTAATCTATGATTTAAAATATTTAATTAATTTATGAAAATATAAGTGTTAAATTTGGCTTTAAATATTGAAATATTTTAAACCACAATATAAAAAATAACATCAGAACCTATGGTTAAAAAAATCGCCCTATGACTAAATTATTGGTATTGCATTTTAACGATGTTGTAATTTTTATCTTAGAATCTTACATAACCTTGTGCTATATCATCAGTTTTTTCTAAATATAATAGAAATGTATAAGTTTGTCTTGCTCACTTTTGTGCAGTCGGAGAGCCTGATTCAAAGCTGAACATGAAATTTCGTTTGTAAGGGTTACCTCCAGCTAATGAAGTTATACACATAGACAAGGCAATTTGTGTTATGGAGTGCCTGAGCCAAATCGTGGTTTAGAACATGATGTGTACATATCGAAGTTTCTAAGGGTATCTCGAACCAATCTGGTCATATCACATTGCTGCCGAGTCTTTTTGTGTATAGAGGGCCTCAGCCTAACGTGGTTTACAAACTGTATTTCTAGGGGTTATCTCAAGCCGATAAGGTCGACTTTGTAACACTTGTGAGTTTTGTTCAAAACTTTATACAGAACGGGATATAGCTGGAAATATTAAGTTCGTGTCAATAGATATCATAAAATCATAAGTACCAGTAATTTATAACTCAACAATGTCTTTAAATGCATTTGCTTACTATATTGTTTATGTACGAGAATGCAATTTCGCCACCGTTGATAAACGCTTTGTTACAATTTGATCGGAATGACTTTGCTCGAATAAGTATCTATGTAAAACATTTAAGCACACAATTGTAGTTTAATTCTTTAACAATCATGACAAAGTGAAATTGAACAATCTTTATCACAGCGAGTGAAACGATCGGAGCAATGAATTTATGTGAGTATGTATCAAATATTTAGAGTAAAGCTGTGTAGGGTATTATTGGGCAGGTGTATCACACCAAGCGAGTGGAACGAGCGGTGCGAGTAAAACGAGCGGGTGGGATAGAATGCCCAATAATACACTACTATAAAGAAATTTATTATAACAGTGATATAGCTAATATAGCCAAAAACAACGAAAATGTAAAATACCTAGACCCAAATGTGAAGCATGAAAATATATAATACTATGAAAAAATTATAATACTATGAAAAACTTTGTAACAGAAAATGTAATAGCATGCAATGTCAGCCAGTTCCATGACTGCGTTTCATTAGATGCCACTGCGAAACAACAAATTCAAGCACTTCAAATTTTCAAACTGTTGTGCAGTTTGAAAATTTGAAGTGCTTGATGATTATGAATGAAGAATGAGCTCGAAAAGGTAATACGGAACAAAAAACGACTTTAGATATTTATGATATAAGTACTAAAACTTTACGAAATCTAGTAATAAAGAACTATAATTTATTCGAATTAATATTCATTCTGACGAAATATTTCCCGACATATTGAAACCGGGTAGGGTCATTCCACTTTTAAAAAAAGAGAATACTGATAATATTAGTAACTATAGATCTGTATGCATTTTGCCAACTTTATCAAAAAATTTAGCATCTATTATTAAATCAAGAATTTTATTGTCAAATACTTTATTTACAATGTCACAGTATGGATTCAGAAAAGGCCGCTCCATAGAAATGGCTATAAGAAAAGTGGTAAGTATATTATATTCTTGAATCCTTGGATAAGTCAAATAATAAATGTGTTAGTATATTTTGTGATCTTTCAAAGCTTTTGATTGTTTGACGCATGATATATTGATTTTAAAAAAGAAATATTATGAATTTCAAGGTTCTGCATTAAATATGATACCTTACAGAACCGTAGCCAAATTGTCTCTGTATATGAAGAAATTTCTACAGAGGGTATAATGTCGACTGGACAAGACTGGCCCTAAAATAGAGCCTTGTGGTACACCACCACAAGGCTCTATTTTAGGGCCAGTCTTGTTTTTGATTTATATTAATGATGTAACCATTATGAGTTAGATTCATATAAATTTATTTTTAAATGACACACATGTGGGTATCAGGGACTTATGTAAATTTAATTTAGAAGATAAAGTTAACACATTTATGAATTGTTAAAGGAATGGTTTTATATGGAATGGAACGCATATGGTATTATTATTAACTCTGATAAAACCATATCAATGCAGTATCAGTCAAGGTTAGGTATTTTTTGGAATTCTATTAGTAAGACAAATATATTTCTAGCTTATACAATTGATAACATAATTAGTCATAAATCTCACATTTATAAAATTTGCAAGAAAATAGCAAGTAGTAATTATGACTTATTAAAACTCAAGCCATTATTAGATAAAAATTCGCTCATCTCTGTCTATTATGCATACGTTCATTCTATAATAAGATACGCTATAACTGTTTGGGGAAACGCTAAAGATATCATAAAAGATTTAAAATGTCAAAAACAATCTATAAGAACAAAATAAGTTTTTTCAAACCATTCAGGTTTGCAAAAACGTAGTCCCGCGAGAATACACTTTAAAAATGATAAAATAATGACAGTTATATCACTTTATATTTATAGTACTTTATTAGAAGTACATGAGAATAAGGAAATACCGGAAAAAAAAATTTCACGCAATAATAAAAAAAAGCTAGTCCTGCCAGTCAACAGATAATCTAAGTGTAAGAAACAGGGACTTTACACCAAAATATTAATGTACAATAAATTACCAAATGGCATCATGGAACTCAATTTTAAAATATTTAAACATAAATTAAAATAATTTTTTTTAAGAAATCCTTTTCATAAAGTTATTACAAAATGTAACTCTTAAGTAAAGAAATAAATCGCAATAGAAATATATAATATAATGATTATTTGTTCCCAAGAACAAATCTATATTATATAAATATTTATTATAAAAGTATTTAAATAAGTTTTATAAGTTTAGTTTTTATAAGTAATTAATTATTAAAATGTAACAAGACTTGCCTGTTACGAATGTTATTTAATGGCCAGTAAATATTTCTTATTCTTATTCTTAAAAAGCTCTAACATGTCTTCATCCCTTTTTAGTACGAAAAACTACAAAGTCCTTGCTACGCTATCACAAAGCTAACAAACATCTCAATATCAAACTAAACCCAATCTTCTTTTCAGCTCACCGCTCCCACAGAGTCGCAGCCGTGACACAGTAAATATGTAAAGCAGTGGGCCATGTTTACATAATCCGCGCGGTAAGACGAGCGGCGACATGCACAGCTCGCAAATAGAATAAAAATACGCTACAGCTAGCTTGGACTTACTGCGTTTTGTTATGCTGTTGTTTTACAATGTTGCTATTTTTTGTTACGTGCTTAGAGATGAATTTAACTATCTTAATATAATAAAGAGGTTCCAAATACGTCTGATTTTTTTTATATACACAAATAACTCAGAGACATCTGATTTCTCAGAAATGGCGACATTTTATTTAGAAAACTAACGCGTGTCTTATTCATATTGTTTAATAAGACTGGTTTTCACTTGTACCCGATTGTTGGAAAGGTCCAACTATAGTTTCGTTCACATTCGGTGAACTTTATCAGGGATGAGATCAGTCGTTCGTGTCTCAATTAATGCGAGACGACACAAATGAAACTATAGTTGGACCTTTCCAACAATGAGGTACAAGTGAAAACCCGTCTTCTTAAACATGATGGCTAAATCTTTTTCAAAAATTCTTATTTTGATTAAAAATTTTTAGAGGGTTTCTGAAGTGTCTCTTGGCTTCATTTCAAAAAAGGCTCTTGAAGTTTGATGTTTATATCGAAATATATATAAAAATCTAAAATGTGACTAAGCCTTAGACTAAGCAAGAATATTATCAAAAATTATACAGAAACCATTAGTTTGAAAGTCACAGATCAACTCTGATATAATATATAACGTCAGTTTTTTGTAGCGATGATGGTTGAGTGGCCAGTGGGATCGATTGCCGTGCAAAAAGTACGAGGTTTAATCCCACAAAACATGCAAAAGAGCTACCGGTGAAGGATGACATCGTGAGGAAACCATAGCATGGTGGTAGGGCGTTTCCTATCGCTCGCCTGGCTAGCTACCACCCCCAAGTTGTAAAATCTGTCACCAAGCACCTAACGGTGTGTTCCGGCTGCCTTCCTTGAGAGATAGTGTATTCCAGACTAGGCATGCTCCATCTGGGGCTACAGTATCGCTTACTTCCTTGGTCGTACTAACTTGTGGCATTGATTTTTTATATGCTAACGCCTAGATAAATCATGTCATACAACCAAAAAATATCGCGTAAAACTTATTAAGTTCGCTGGTACCTCGTAGTTACACTTAATATGTTAGATGGCGTTGGTGTGCATTATTATTTTTTGCATTTTGTTTTTTTAAGCGCCATCTACTGAGTACGGTTAGCGACAGTTCGATCAAAGGTAAGCTATCGATCAACTGCACGCATCGCAGCGTAACTTTGGATAAGTATTGCAATATTGTTTGTGTAATGTTACGATATTGCATGGCTATAATACGAATCCAAGTCCCACATCAAAGTCTACGTTACTTTTCTACGGTTTATTCCGTAGGTAACTAAAATAAAGACTCTTCTTTTTCTTTTTAGACACTTGGGTAAAAAAGGATTTTTACGTTGTGGTACTAAATACGTTTAATTTCGTTTAGTTGTTATTTCGAGGACTGGGTTTTTTGCCCAACGTGTAACTATTGTGTAAACAAATGGGTCACTGAACACATCTATTCCGTTTGTATAACCTCCGACAAAAAATCCCGAGTCATAATCTCTCGTATTCTATATTACAGCTCAACACTCGGTTTTATTAAAAGTAGCAAAACAAAATTCCGAATTCTGTAACATTCATTTATATCTGGCAATATAGTGAACACTGATGTTTGCATATTCAGAGCCATTTAGCGTTTTTCTAGTTGCGTCACTTAACTTTATTAGGCGCAAGGTTCGGTTTGGTTCAAGAAATCTAATATAAAATTATATTATATTTCTTTCATGAATTTCATAGCTTATTACCCCATAAAATAGTTATTCTGATCTTATAATAAATTAATTTTATAAAGTCACTCCATGAATATTGTAAATTGACTCTTTTCGAGTAATTTATTTTAATGTTTACTCATTTGAAACCAGTAACGCCATCTGTAGGTTTTTTTTTAACTAATGGACCCGAGTATGACATGGTTTATCTATGTGGTTAAATAATCAAGGCTTGTGGTCAAATTCCTAGCTGTTCAGAATAAATATAACAACAAAAGAAAACAATAAAATTTGGCTTGTTACTTTCCTTTCGATCTAATAGACAGACACATGAAATTTGTATATCCTTTTTTGTTAGGTTTAACTAGTATATGATTATGTAAATAGTATCTGTGCGTTTGTGTATGTATCTGTCTGTGGCATCACAGCTGCGTTGGACTCGGGGTTTATCCATCTAAAATACTAGTGCAGTGGATAGAGCAACTGAAAAACCGCCGGCCGCTACCTAAATTCAATTCTCTCTCTAAAATCCAATATAATTGCCAATCGTGGTTGTACTATATACAAAAACGTCCAGTAAAGACAAGGACAAAAGATTTTTAAATTTAACAGAGAATAATTATTTTATGCCATTGTTAGTAGCTGCCGCCCACGTTGACGCCCGCGACAAAACATTTAATAATAAAGAAGTTTCAAACTTTGAACGCCACTTTGACCACCTAAGGGTACGAATTTCCAAAACTTATTTCCTATTACGGGGTTTATTAGGAAAAATTATTTTGGAAATTCAGCCTATAATAAATGCACCCAAAAATTTTATATCACTAGGTTCATACTTTTACTCATATATTCGTAACAGGATAACTTCATATGAAGAGTATAAGAGTAATACAATTGTAGCTATACAAAATATTTAAATATTAATCATGTCCGTACACAATAGAAAGACACTATTAAACCTTAAAACTTCACTCAATAATGATAATTATAAGTAAATAAAAAAATACTACTTACTGATTACAATTATAGACGCTTTTCCCGTAAGAAAGCTCCACGTTATAGAATGCTCCTTCAACAAGAAACTTCTTCATTTTAAATTTAATGATTGTTCAGTCGTTTATCCTCTGCGTTGATTTCAAGAAAAATATAAGTCAGTCAGTTAAGACTTACTGCTTATACATACATAGATACACCTCTTAAGGACATATATTTAACCCCGCTTCTGAAAGATAAAACTAAGGAATCGGAAAATTTTTATAAATTCATTTTCGATGTATGATATGTACCCATTTTTTTCATTATTGATAGTCTAAAAAAACATTTTAGCGGACTATAAGCATAGAAGCTTTTAGTTTATCAAAACTGACAAGAGTGATTAAGAAGTTATTTCACGCTAATTTATATGTTCTATCATTAATTAGTTAAATATTGTTTGTAAGAACTTTAAAGCCGCGTATCTTAACAAGTGAAATCGTGGGATACAGCTAGTATAGCTTATAACCATTTGCAGGTGAAAACAAATCTTTTGACTCTATCCATATAACAATACGACAAGCCGTTTAGGCTCTAGGGCGTGCCAAAGAAATCGCATATGCATACATTCGAACAGGATAATCTTTCTTCTTTCGCAGTCGATAAAAATAATGTATGAACTTGATTTACTGTTTTCATACTTTACTACATCCTAAATAAACTCAATAGAAGCGTTGTAATATTTTGGAATAGAGTTTTAGAGTCCAAAATATCAGTTACGTCTCAGTTTTTGTATAGAATCAGAACTAAAACAGAATATGAAATAACATACGATCACAAAAATCTTCTTGTTTTAAAGTCTGTTAAAATAAATTTTTATTAGTATTTAGCTATGTTCTATATATTTCCGACTGATCGACCGATTGACTGACTGACTGAATAACTAATATTCGCGGAATCAACTTAAACCTTAAACCGCTGAGCCTAGAGATCTATGTGAGGTTTTTTGAAAAGACATCTCCTACGAGGGTCGAATTTGCGCGTGCGACATCGCATTTTAAATTACTATAACTATCGTAAAGAACTAGCTCCACTTCAATAGCAGTGTTAAATGTGTATTTGTTTATACCACGGGTTCATGGCATTTATCAAAAAATTAGATGTGGCATATGTGTTCATTTCAGGACGTAAAGCTATCTTGGTTCAAAAATTCACCCAAAGTCGTGCAGCCGCTTGAGTCTGGAGAAGTAACAAAAATATAGGCACACATTAGTATAAAGAAGAATGATACTTATAAATAAAAGAAAACTTATGTAGTATGAGTGCGAAAATAAGTAGGTAGGCTTAGATAGGTAGGTGTAATGCAAAAAAGTAATAAAATAATTTCTTCCAGCCAATATTAGAACGGATTGGATTAAGTTAGTCTTAGTGACTAATTCAAGACTCTTGAATACTCATGTAGTAAATACTTTTAGTGAGACTAGTAGTAGTAGTAATTAAGCGTACATCAGTCAGTAGATTAATCTCCCGATTCCCGGTTATTAATCACTTAGACATGATTGAGAGAAACTCATTAATATCGGTATTAAATTCCGGTATTAACTTAGCTGATTAGATGAGCTTATGCTTAGATAGGTAAATAGGATTTGTTTGAAGTACTGTTAAGTCAAACTGAATTCAGAACTTAAGAAATATAGATGTTGGAATTCATAAATAGATACTGTAAAATAATTTAAGCAAAATAATTATGTCAATTTTGAATTCACTATAATAAACAACAAATTAAACAATGAAAAAAGGTTGAAATCGCAAAGCGCGATTTGAAGTTGGGTTTTTGGTATGTTATGTGATCACCTTAGGGAAGTGTACAACAAAAAAATCTAGTAAGGTTTGAAATGAAAACTTAAAAAAGGAACTAGGTGTAATGCAAAAAAATATGGTAGCAATAAATGTAAAAAACCCATTGTTTTAAATAAATGCACTAATATAAATATTTTTTATCCGCTAGATAAAAAATTTTGGTCTCTTATTATATTGGTGATGAAAAGATTGTTTCCTTATATGTAGACTAAACTTAGTTATATTTTATTATTTTATATTCTTGTTAAGTAAGTTACTAACAAAAAACCTATCTTTGCTGTTCGTAAATAAAAAATTTATTGTTTAGTGTACAAACTAGAAAAAAAAAAATCGGAACACTCGAGAACTCTTTCAAACTAAAGAAGATTTTTTCATTCTAGCCATCTCCGAGAAATCAGGTAACAATAAAAAAAAATACACTCAAACTAAGTACTTCCTATTTTTTTATAATATTGTTTTTCTTGTACAACGCTGGAAACACAAGCAGTCTGGACACAGAAACGCTCCGTTCGCCGGTCTACAAGCTATCCCGCAATGTTCCAGTCCCGAGACAAAGAGCAATATCGAACAAGCGATGCCACAATTAAAGCTACAGTAATGAGCCATGATCTATCGAACTGCACGTGGATCGTAATTGAAATCTGGGAAAATACTACTCGTTTGTTTCACAGATGTATGTAACTATGGATTGTGGGTTTTATGAATAAACAAAATCATTATTGGAATGTAAACGTGCTGGCTGTGTGGATGTTGAGTAAGTGATTGTTAGAAAAATACATGTAAGTCAATATACGGGTTTGTTTTATTCTATAAAACGATTTCAGTTTTATGAATGGTGTAACGTAGTGCTCTAGAGTATGTCTGATTTATTTAATATTTTTTTGTTCTTAAATATCCTTGTAATATTGTGTTTTTAATCGAGTTTAAAAAGGAGAAACATCAATATTATATTATTATTATTAATTACATTAACATGACTTTGACCGACATGAAAAATAATTATTTGTTATTAGAATATATATTCTAATTGATCACATATCAATTTTATCAACATTGGTTTACTTAATAGTTGTCTTTTGGTCAATATAACTTTAAATTTTATTTGACTATACAAACATTTGATGACACTATTGTATAGTTAGTATCGCGTGCCGAATTAAAGTCGGCGTTCGCCTTGAGCTGAGCACTTCAACCCAATACTCCGTCACTTGATGATTATCTTTAACTGGGGTCCTTTCGGCTGGCATTCTATGGAAGCGTCAAACTACGTTTTTAATACAGAATTCTGACAGTTATTACGCATTGTTTTCGGTGGTAGCGTTTTCATTTGATTTAAATTTAACACTCGACAGGGACTGTCAGGGATTTTTATTTTCCCACTCTTAATTTCTTCCAATGAGAGGGGAAATTGGTACAGTGCTATTTACCGGCCGATTTCAATAATATTTAGCATACAACCTTTAACTTTAACCTTACCTTCCTTACCTTTACCTAAACCGTCATTTTTTACCCGACTGCGAAAGAAGGAGGGTTATGTTTTTCGAGTGTTTGTATGTATATTTCTTTGCCACGACCTAGAACCTAAACGGCTTGTCGTATTTTGATGTAAATTGTGTAAATAGATTCGTCTTAGTCGTGAGACTGAGAGTGACACTGAGTACATCAAAATAAAAAAAATATAAATGAATGATGATAAATAGGTTTAACGATATAGCAATCGGGATTTTTTCATTCTCGCTTCTTACTTCAAGTCTCAATAAATATTCTGTTCGCGAGGTCAAAAGTTCGCATAACTAATAGTATTTCCTATGACACTACGAGTGTATCGGATTGTTAGTTGAAATATCTTATTTTCAAATACAAGTATTGTAAGATTGTGACCTGGTCAGTGAACACCAATAATTTTGTACCAGTGTCCAGTGTGGAGGCCATTTGTCGAGTAAATGGGGGGTGCCAGATTAACGGGACACGGAGCCGATAGATGTCCTCACGTTGCCCCTAGGAGGACTAGGTCTCCCCTGAGACCGTTTATTTTATATCTAATATACGACGTGTCATTGCTGTCATTATTTTTAGTGAATAAAAAACGTAGTTCTCAGTTGAACCTGTTTTTATGAGCGTATGATTTTTTGGTAACGATCCATCTAACTGAATTATTTTTATACCTATATAATCTATAGCTTGAAGAACCGGTAACCAACGGGTAAGAAAGGTTCAGAAAAGGGAGTAGTGACCACAAATCCAAGAAGTTGCCACTGGACCGATGACGTAATAAAAATCACATATATATAATTAGTGAATTCAATGGCTAGCTTGACGTTCGGAATTGCATGGGAAGCCTATGTTCAGCAAAAGACGTTTTCTGGCTGATGATGATGATAAACTATTAATTTTTTTTATAGAGTTAGTTAGATCTTAGTTGGTTCCATAGTCATTTTTATCAAAATCAACCCAGTATGATTAAAAGATCAAAAAACATGAATTATTAGCCTGCCAAAAAAAAATCAGTCTCGATAAATTAATAATCATTCCATTTTATTGGGAAATATTTGAAAAATACCTTTATATTAAAATGTATGGTTGTAATAATATGCTTTGCTTTATATATAATGTTTGATTTCGTGCCGCAAGTCTATGCCGTTACCTGCCTGCGATTGCATTTCTAATATAAACAAGAATGTTATATACGTTGATCCAAGAATTGAATAGACTAATTTTAAATTAAATTAAGTTTTACTCCAAATTAAATTATCTGTTTCTTATACAAAAATGTTTAGGAATTCAAAGTCTACAAACTGCGAGATACTGGTTTGGATTAACGCACACAACAAATCAACCATAATCTCAGTATTCAATAATTTACGCTTTGAATAGCCGAGCATCCAGAGTATTGCATAACGATGCTCAATCGATACAATAGCTACTAGTCCGCCTAAACAGTTAGAACCTCGCCTAAACAGTCGGAACCTCGCCCGCCTAAACACCGCCTAAACTTACTTCACCAAGAGACTCCATTGCATTATGCATATCTGCACTTACAGCTCGCCTCTTACTCCGAACACCACCGGGTTACACGCTTCATTACATTCGACATTGACACCTTGTCTCACAACCATTGACAAGTCTGTACCGATATAAATTAATCTTTATGAGTTAAACACACAGTGATTTGTGTTTTTAGGAATGTGATCGCTGGTTAATGTGTGTCTCGGTAGGTAGTGCTGAAGGAAACGGTCGTTGGTAAAGCAATAACTGGAGTATGCATTGACGAACGCGCTTCTCAAGTCCTCTTAACTAAGATGGAGATCGTTTTGAATGCCTCTTTGTTGGTGGACGAATCCGTCTGTCTACTTCTGTCGTCTGTAGATTTATGGCGCACGGAATTGGATGTGTTTTTTTGCGTTTGCGTACACTGTAGTGTTTAATTAGGGTACGTGCAAGTTGTAGGAGTTTTTGTTGTTTTTTTTATTATACAACATAAGTTGTAACTATGAAAGTTATTGGAATTCATTGCCTTCCTGACCTTATCCCACTGCGTGGAGTCGGCACAGCATGTTTTTCTCTTCCATTCTATTCTATCAGCCGTCATCTCTTCATTCGCTTACTAATTTAAAATATAGTTATGAATTTTATTTAAATTATTGAATTTACAACGTCATCTGTTAATTAGTATTATTATTTATTTATTTATTAAACGTTCTCTTCATAAATATTTATTAATAAGTAAAAAAAAAATCAAAGAATACATTAAAGACAGATGTTTATTCAGTAGTCAATAACTATACGCCATGAAATAATAGAAAATGAGTTACATTTCAAAAATCAATAGTAAATATAATGGAAAAATAATAACTTGTATAAATATACCTACATTTACACACACATATTATTTAAGGTAAAATTGAAATTACTCAATTAAAAATGTGATAAAAATAAAATTATCGTCCGAACATGAATGACGTTAAACACGAATATCATAAAATATCGCTCCTACATTATATCACACCCTCAATAATTAGCTATTATGAGATCAAAGCGCTCACAAAACGCCACGAAGATAGCATTACGTCAGAATTATCTCTATTATTGGATTTATTTAAGGTCACCTCCCCCCATACCTCCGACCTCCCCACTTTGACCTAATTATAATAATGTATAAATTGACCAAATGGCCTCGATACAGGCTCAAGTTTTCACTACGGCGATTTTTAACGAATATAACATCATTCATAACGTACCTTCTAGTTATTTGATAGTTTAACAAAATAATTTAAATGTTATTTTTTTGTTTTGCTAAATAATTAAGAGAAATTAAAAAGATTAAGAAAATAATATATATACTGGATTCATTTATTTTATTAAAAGATTTTAGTTAGTTTTTTTATAGAAACGAAAATGGATTCAATCAATTAGCCCCTTTTTCACAAGAGGTACAGATATAATAGCCATAGACAGGAGTCATTCACAAGTACTATTTTTCTGTTTATTGTGTTAGTCATGCTGTTAAGTTTGAAACAGAAAGAAGAAACCATCAGCGACTAATATTTTTTAGCCTTTTACAGTATTATCCAACTAATAAATCAGTTAGTAGAGCAATGACTTGTAACCCAGATAACGCATTTTTACAATTATCATTATTGGAAGTCAAAAGATCTCTGCCATTTCTAGACGAATTTTATTTTGAAAAAATAAAGCAAGTCAATCTTGCACCTACAATGTACTAAGTCAATAAGACCCAAGCATATCTTGGAATATATTCTTAAACATTTTATTTAAATAAAATAAAGCAGACAAGCTTAACCGTGCGATGTAGCTAGACTCGTCATAATATCAGCATGCAGCTCAAATACGAATAATAAACATGAAACATCATAAATATTTAAAGAATGAAAAGACTCGTTCAACAATATTAAAGCACTGATTTACGAACGCGATCGTATTATTCATCGCACATGCATGAAATACGTAGGCTGTAGTGACGTAGCGTTGCTACAAGCTACGGCCTAGCACTGCTATGGCGTAGCTGCTGGCTACCGTAGCGGTAGCAATCAAAATTCTGTCCGTAGCGGAGCGATTTTGCATCGCTCAGTTGCCGCAACGGCGCGGACGCAAGCGAAATTAATTAATGCACGGTTAACGTGCGCCGTGTACACAGTAAGGATTGTTAATCTATTGTTTGACATTTTTTTTAGGATAAAAGGATTGATAGTTACACTGGTAATAAACGGTATTATATATCAAGGGGGCAGTTAGTTATAACACTCCTCGCAATGGTGGAAAGCCTACAATTGTTACCGTTTGCCACCGCACCGCTAAGTGCAGTGGCAGATGGTAATAAGATATGGCCGTCTGCCCCCATTTCTGGTATGTTGAGGTCGATAGCCATAGGTGTAAAAGTCTGCCACCACGTGGGGTACGTTCGTAGGGGCAGACGGTAATAATTCAATATATCGGAGATGGCTGAATCGGTTTGAAAAATTCAGCAGTAACTATTTTTTTAAACTTGTTGAAGAAGTATCATGAATAAGTACCTGTATCAAGACCCCTGAAGACTGAAAATTTCTAAAAATTTATAGAATCTTTTTTTTTGTAAAGTCCTCCTTTTACCAAATTACCGTTACTGTATCTGATTTCCAGTACGTGCGTACGTGGGGCGCGTCGTGATTGGTCAGTAAAGGTACACTCGCACTGCAGTGATTGTTTTATTGGAGGCTTTGCCACGTCAGGTATCGAGTAGCGCCGGCAGGGGGCGCTTACCTCGCCACTGAATAATGCCGACCTGATGCGAGAATGCCGGTGGAAATATGAAGTTATTAGCAAACTTGGCATATGCGTAATGATGAACCAGGGTATGAATGACCATTGTCAAATAGTTGCACTTACAACATTCAGCTCTAGTAAGCTAAAAACATTTAAACATGGTTATTTATTTCAAGAAAACATAAAAATAAAAAAATCTCATAATGTTAAGCGTCTCTTACTTTGTATGAGATTTTTTAATCTATTTTTATACTCACATTTACTACATGATAGACTTTGGGGACTTGATATAAATTTTTTTGGCTACGTCGGAGGTCTTTTGGAGACCTATAATTTCTGATTCTGACTTTAACAAGAAAAATAAATATTAACAAAGTGATAAAGCAATAAATCTTTATACTAACATGTTATAAAAGTTCAGTCATTTTTCATTTAAAGGTCGAATTTAAAATGAAAAAATATGATTAAATATAAAATATAAACTAAATACCTACTTAAAGAACAATTTCCGTATATCAAAAGAGCTATTTTCACTAAAATGACCTCTCTTTACATAGTAACAAAACTGAAATCGTAAAAACTTGATACTTGTAACGTTTTTACACACCACAGTGTTAGTTATATTGCTAGTACGTCAGTAATTTGTTGCACTCGTATTGCTATCACGTAAGTAACGTGCGAGATGTACACGTTCCGAACAAGGCTATAAACATCACACAATGTATGCTTTTGTTGAATCCGGGACTTTAAAAGTTTGACTGCCTTGTTCGTGTGTAGATTTGAGCGTGTGAGACATTTTGAGCGATAATAATATTGATTGGACGAGCGAAGCGTATTTTTTATAGAGATCAAGATTATATAATAAATATAAATAAATATAATAAATAAATAAATATAACATAAATAAATATAATATAATTAAAATTTCTCACATGATCAAATCTACACACAAACAAGGCAGTCATACTAGCAAGACAAAAAAATATTTTTTTTTGTTTAGGGGAATTACAAAATATTTAGTTGAAACAGGCGCGAATATTCACTTACGGATAACATACCGCACGCGTCACGTTGCAGGGAATTGCGTTGTTTCTCAGCGCGTTGCGTAGGATGCACACCGGCTATTCTTGTTTGTCCATTTCCTTTTGGAAGTGTCAAACATGAGTGACGTATACGCGCGTAGTGACGTAGTCTGGCTTGAATTGCGGTGGTGCGTGTAGATGCACAGCACCGTGCGTTAGGTGTGTCATTCCCTATAATGTTTCCTACATTACAACGTCATAAGCCATATTGAGCTGGACTATACTGCGTTGTGCGGAATGCGGTGTGCTTTATCCTTAATCATCGCCACACATATGATAAATGTGAAAGTGTGTTTGTTGGTTAATTGGTTCATTTAATCTTCTTATCAGCAGCTAAGTGACGAATCCATTTGACACTTTGCACGGAGATCGTTCAAAATAGTGGCATTAATTACTTTTATATCGTAAAAACAAACATAATACGAGCAAAGCTAATATTGAATAAATAAAAAATACAAAAAAAACTTTAAAACAGCGAAAATTTACTTGTTTTGCTCATGAGATCGCTGAAAAGAAGGAATAACAATATGCTTCTTTTATATTACAATTTCATTTATACCCCACTCTGTATTTACAAAGCGCATAGGAACGTGTAATCCAGGAATGCGGAGTTAAGCCGGGAGCCTTACGTCACCACCCGTATTCTCAGTCGCCGAATTCCTCCCGTGAGGGAATTATACTGGAATTAAAAATTAAAATATGGAAGCTCAGAGCTTTGCTACTTCCAGACTAGTTTATATGTATAGACGAAACGGAAAATGTTTGAGGATTCCTTTCTTCTTGGTTTACTATTTTTTTACAATGATTATAGTGCTATTAATTCTCAATCTGTTTCATGTATGGTTACTTTTTTATTTGTATTAGGTCGTTGCACCAATCGTTTTTTTTAAATATTAGTTCTCCTTATCCAAAGGTTGCCTGGAAGAAATTGCTTTAGGTGAAGAGGCCGCCCAATGTATAGATTTGTCTTGTAGTATCTTTTATTTCTGTTTGATGTGCAATAAAGCTATATTCATTCATTCATTATCTAATTAATTCATTCTGCTTAACCTTGAAGAGTTATTTGACCTAGTAAGCGAAAGAACTCTGCTTCGTTTCAGTATATTTGGTTCATTTGTCGGATCTTGACAAATCATGACTTGAGTATGAATTCGGACGAAACTTGGTAGGTAATTACAGGATCTAAGCAATTTAATTTTATTTGTTTGGAAAAACCCGACAATAATAATCACATTGCGTAGAATGGAGAGCATTAAATAATAGGCCTCTATGTAAAACTACAATACACCAAGAATACAGAAGAAATCTACTATACTTGCCATTAAAACATACAAGTAATTAAGAATTTCCATTTATAATTTATTCATGTTTTTAGTTCAAAATAGTTTAACTTAAAAATAAACATTCAACACTATACAGTGCAGCTGCGACTATAGTTTTGTATTGGACTCATTACTCTTACATTAACATAACCGGATAATTCCAGTGCTTTTAGCCGGCGTTAGGTAATATTGCAACGTAGAGAGTTACATAACTGTCCCTCGGTGAAGCTCAGCTCTGCGAGCTGCAGGTAAACGCTGCATATCATATATCCAAAACTGTTAAAAATATTTACATAAAGCTTTAGGTTATTAAAACTTTAAACAGTTTTATATTGACAAATAGAAAAAATTTGTTGACCCCCTGATCTAACCGTAGGCCGTATTCATGAAAAATTATCTGAATAAAGATTGTTTTATCCTACACAGCTAGACATTTGACCACAAGTTCGCAAGACCACGGAAGTCAGCGATACTGTAGCCCTAGATGGAGCATGCCTAGTCTGGAATACACTGGCACTCAAGGAAGGTTACTAAAACTTTAGACAGTTTTTTTGTAGACAATAGACTACTTTTAAAATTTGTTAACCCCCTGATCTAACCGTAGACCGTACCAAAACAAACAAGAAAAATACAGATAATTAATGACATAATTTTTACGAGCTTTTGACGAAAATAACGTTAGTCGGAACTTTTCTTAGGTTTTCAAAAATTTTTAATAACGTTATTATTAAATTCTGAGTAAAATAAAAAATTTACTAACTGTCACCCGCGACATTTGAATATGTCATTAAAGTTCCAACGTTAAACCTACATTTGATTTGCTTTGGGGTAGGATTTCCAAAAACCCTTACTTTGCACTTTATATGTATATTCCTTCAGGTACGTTAAGGCTATGTGTCAGTTAGACTAATATTCGCTACTAGAAATTAATGTTGAGCCTAAACCTAAATCTAAATATATCCAGACTTACTCTTATAAATATACATAGAAAAGAGCACTTTAAAGGTTAGCCACCGTCTCTCCTATGAGTAGACAATGATATAGCCGTAAATGACGCAGTCCTAGAAGATACTATATGACTCCATAAAAAGCCCTGGTTTTTTGGCCTAAGGATCAACTCTTTCACAGAAAATCCAAATTTCTAAGTAATTTAATAGTAATCTTCAGAATCATTTCGGCAGCATTCCCTCGTTCAAGAGCAATCGTGAAATATAGTGAACGCTATTTCGACCCGAAGGTGGATTATTGCGGTAACGAGAAATATCCAACTGACATTGCGAGCGGATGCACGTGCACCGATCTCTATGCACTTAGTGCTGCGAACTGCTAACACTGAAGTAAAACGACTTAACTGCTTTACATGATACAAAGAAACTTCAACACTATTGATAAAAGGACAAGATTCAATTTGCCTTTCCCTATTTGAAAACTGTAAACCGTATCGAATTCTAGATAAAGGTAACAAGATTACAAATCTGATTTACGAAAACAATTTATACTGCAATAAGAATACGTCTGAGATTTCAGTGATACAAAAACAGATATTACAGAGTAAAGATGCGGGAAGAGGAAAAGCATTTGTAGACTAAACTGCGGGATGGCAGGCAAGACAGAGCTGAATGCGATGTAAGTAAAGGAATTCTTTTTATTTTTCAATTAAGTTAATGAAATCTACGGCGTCTACGTTCAGCTATGAGCGGATATTTCTGCGACGGTTTGATTTAATAACTGTTTGATTTGGAAACTTTCAAACAATTAGAAAGTTGAATGAAACGTTTGAAAGTTTATTACAAAATGTTAAAAGAATATTTATTTGAAGACAACAAAACACAAATAAACATAATAAATAAATATATTTTTTACTCGTCATGATTAAATAGTTTGGCTATTAACCTTAAACTTTACTAAAAATCTGAATCAAGCTAATTTGGTTTATCTTCAACAAACTGCTAAGAATATAAAAGATATAATCTTTTTCTTGATACCAAACAGGTAGAAATATGAATTGTTATATAAGTTATCATTAGCTTACTAAAAATATTCAAATTATAGAATTATTATAATTAAATTGTTCTTTTTGATCTGGGACTTTGTTTTGCTAAGATTCGTTTTCTTTTGCAAGGGTTTTGCAAAATAATAAAATGAAACATTATGCGAACTTAAGTCGCTGTGGCGTGCAATTCTTAATGGAGTCAGTTTTACAAAAAATAGATTTCAGGAAACACTACGCTTTAAAATGTAATGCAATTGATAAAATTATATAATTTTTTAATTGCTTTTTTATGATATTATTAGATTTTTCTTGCATTCTTGTCCCACTATAATAACAATTATTTTTCCAAATTTGACATCAACCAACACTTTAAAACGAAATCTTTTAGTTCCACATAATGTTCATTGAGTAATTCAGGCACGCACGTTTCTCCCTGGCAGGTACATTTTAAACTGCACTCCAGAACTGCACTCTGGCAACATATTCACGTAGTAGTACAACACCTTGAGACCCTTTACTTGTAAAAGGAAGCTTTTGGAAGCTGCATTTTTCGTGGTAATAATTTTTAGCGGGGAAAATAATGTTGGTGTATTTTCGGTGAGGGTCGTAAGATTTGTGTGTTAGAATAAGAAATATTTATTGGCTTTTAAATAACGTTCGTTACAGACGAGTGTTGTTACATTTGAAATATTAATTAAATAAAAAAATTAAACTTTAAAAAACTTATTCAAATACTTTTATAGTTCTCATAACATATATTTATTATATTATATATTTACATTGCGATTTATTTCTTTAGTTATTAGTAACATTTTGTAATGAATCAACAACCTGCATGACATATATTCACAGTTTTGAAAAGGACTTTTTTTTCAAATACATTTTTTTTGTTAAGTCCCTGTTACTTACACTTAGCTGATCTGCTGACAGGCAAGATTCGCCCTTTTTATGAATACGTGAAATTCTTTTTTCCGGTATCTCCTGATTTCTAGTTATAGACTGTTTCTGACATTTTAAAACTTTGTGTGAGTTTCAAAGGTTCGAGTATAGTAAGTATACCTCTTATATTTTGAAAACATTTTGTTTTAATTATGTTATCATAAGCTAATAATCAGTTTTATTTATTTAGAGATGATTCAAAAGATTCAAATACTACTTTAACAGTGTTAAAACCACATTAAGGCATTTGGTGGCTTTTCGATGTGATGTCAGAATAAAGGTGTAGTCAAAAGATTCGGTTTTTTATGTAATTAAACTTTAGGATTACCAGTTTGGTTATCAAAGATTTGGAAAAAGGTTTCGAAAATGGCTTTTTTATACTTTTAAGTAAAGGTATAGGTAGTAAAGGTATCTGTGCGTGTGTTTGTGAATGTTGCATGGCATCCCCGACACAGGAGAAATCATAGTGGGAGCTAAAATTGTGAAACGTTTATATATTTATTATTTAATATCTGAAAATCACCAGTAAGTACCCACATGGTAGAGGTTATTGAACCCCTCATACAAAAAGCTTTGCTTCAACTTTTATTGTGAACACGCTACCGACTTTTTCATTTCACGATTACTATAATCTGGGTCTTTTCTAATCGCAATTGATTCAGCTTCTTATATACAAGCGCATTAGATCTTAGGCCGTTTCGGTAATTTACATCAAGTGAAATTTGTTTTTACCCGACTACGAAAGAAGGAGGGTTATGTTTTTCGAGTTTATGCATGGATGTATGTATATTTTTTTAGCATGCTCTAGAGTCTAAACGGCTCTTCGCATTTTATGTAAGCGGTGTCAATAGATTCGTCTTAATCGTGAGAGTGACATTGGGTACATCAAAATTTAATAAAAAAACAAAGAAATTAAAGATGATACACAGGTTTAACGATTTAGAAGTCGGGTTTCTTCGAACTCGCTTCTAACTAACTTGTTGTTTGAAATAATAAAAATACTACTTATTACTCCTAACTAATACGTTTACGTTTCATTAAACATAAAAGCTATCTATATATATATCTATATAAAAGTATCAAAGTTACTTCAAACGTTTAACATTAAAATAATTTCCAACTTACAACTCTTATATAACAATATTGTCAAGAAATAGTCTGTTTCGTGAGCTTGTTGACATTATTTATGCTTATAGAGGGTATGCGCGGCTTAAACCGGATTACCACAGTTTATACAAGGTTAGCGAATGTTAGCTTTGTGCGGGAAAAATCAACTTTGGATAACTGCACCTTAGAGACGCGCTCGGGAAGTTTTCCAAAAGGATATGCGCTAGAAAACTGGTAAAAAGTCAGCGATGCATGCTAAGACGTAGTTTATAATGTAATTATTAGATGCGAAAAAGCAAAAGAGGCGTAATGTAGGGAATATTTTTAAATTGTACTCTTTAATTTTTTAAATTTAAAATTGTCTTGAAAATAAAATATCTGCTTTGACCGTCTACAAAACTAGAAATAGTTAACTAGTTACGAACTAAGAATAACTTTGCTCCTCGTACGATACTAGTTACAATATAACACGACTTTCAAAATCATTGAGCGTCTACAAAACTACAACTATGTAACCAGTTACAAACTAAAAATAATTGGTCCTCGTACGATACAAGTAACGACTTAACACGTAGTTTTCAAAGTCCTTAGTAGTGTGAATTGTTAATATCTTTGTGTTCAAACTATTGACAAATAGTTGTAAACAAGTAATATAATTATTGTAATAAGCTCTGATAAACAAGGGCCAAAACATTTTTTAAGTAACACTTTTTTTTCTATCCTGTACAGCTAGGTATTTGACCACTAGTTCGCACGACCACGAAAGTCAGTGACACTGCAGCCCTAGAAGAGCATGCTGCCTAGTCTGGAATACACTGACTCTCAAGGAAGGCTGCCGACGTTTGACGACAGATAGACAGACTAGCCAGGCGAGCGATAGGAAACGCCTTACCACCATGTTTCCTTCGTGTTTCGGCAAACACAAGATTTTATTTTTGAAAACATTTTAAGCTAACCTTTATTGTCCTCAGAAAACTTCAAGTTTATTTTGTAGCTATAAAAATTCAATAAAAAACAGATAACAGTAAGCTCTATCGTTATTGTGTCTCATAAAACCTATCGGGCGGACATGTGCAGAATGCTTGCTATGTCACTCGAGCGCACTTGGCTTTTGTAAACAAGTGTTTTTAATACAGATGTTTTGAAAGTAAATACATTTAGAACTGACTTTATATAAAAAAGATGATTAATTCATTGGAATCTTTAAATTCCTTTTTAGGGTGCCGTACCTAAGAGGTACAAACGGGACCTTATTACTAAGCCTTTTCTGTCTGTCCGTCCGTCAGTCACAAGGCTGTAATTTCTCATGAACCGCGATAGCTGGGGAGCTGAAGTTTTCACAGATAATGTATTTTCGTTGCCGCCATATTAAGAAAAAATTTAATATGATAAATACTTAAGAGGAGCTTATATTGCACGGAACACTTACGGCCTTATTAATAAACACGTCTTAACTTTAAACGTTTGATGTCTTTTCTTATCCGATGGAAAAAGTCATGCGTCAAACCAAGACAGAAAATTTTAAAGTTAAGACGCGTTTATTAATAAGACCGTTAGAGTGCAAGCCTGCCTGTGCTTGGCCGGTTTTATTTATTTTTCCAAGTATTATCCTACTTACTTGGTTCATCACAACATAAATTTTAACAAAAGTCGGCCATTAGTTTGTTCTGTAATTCAAAACAGTTAACTGAAAAAAATATTATCTATGGAATGAGATACCTATGACTCCTTATCAAAAGTACTTACTACTTGTTATTTTAAGACAGACAAACAAACAAAACATCCTTATGTTATATATAGATTCTATATGTAGAGCTAACACGTCTTGCGTATACATCAAACGTCTGGTCGAGCGAGTGGCGCACGGCGGTCAGACTCTACGTGACCAATTGTGACTTTTTACCAAAACTTACCAAAATATAAGAGAAGTTGACTCAACTATTTAAAAGGAAAAATAATTTCTTCAAATATAAAGCTGTATATAAATATAAATTTGAAAAAGGCTGGGTATGACAGTGTATTCCAGATTAGGCTACAGTATCGCTGACTTCCGTAGTCGTACAGACTTGTGTTCAAATGCCTAGGATAAAAAAATGACTGGATGGATGTATTATGTGTCCAAAATTGCCAAAATTTTAAATTTCACTAAAACCATCCAAATTTTCTAATCCATTCAACGTGAAATGTATAAATTTAATTTATATTTTTTTGTAAACTTTACACACTATATTCTTGAATTCAAACTTATTTTATTATCCAGAATCTAATCCACCTACTTTATGCTCTCGAACCCTTCCATTCCTTATATGATGATAGATTCGTTCATTCCCATTTCCCACGCTATACTCTTAAGTTCTTAGTACACGTAAACATTTAAGTTGCATGCGTTTTTAACTGCACAGATATGCTATTGGTTTAATTTTTACAGTATCTAAACTTGCAACAAAACTGAATTAAATTAATATTTTATCTGCAGATAGAAATAAAGATTGCAAAAAAAACAAAATATAACATGACTGCCAAATAAGAATAACATAATTTAACATGAATAATCAGTCATTGCACACATTACGATTTAATTAAGTTTCCTATGTTACACCATTAATGTTTTCACTAAGCTGAACATTTTATATACATTTAAATTTTAGTTGAAATATTTTTTAAAGTAAAATGTGATTAATGATTTTCATTATGGCAGACGCCGATAAAATCTTTTTCATATATTTTGATTAAAATGTCTTGTCCGATTCTGATAAAATCATACCTTAAAAAAAATATCAGTCTAACCGTCTTAGAGAAATCAGATAACAAACAAACCTATATCCTCTATAATAATATGAAGTCGGTACAAAAGGAATAAAAAACGAGAAAAAACAACCATAGTTCTACACACTCAGGCATAGTGTCACTTATTTATAATTCAAAATTTTAGTGACATTATTTTCTTTTATGTTCTCGACTTTCAAATGCTGAAATCATTAAATTTTTACCGGCTGTATCAAATTTCACTACATTATTTGAAAACTACTTTACAAGCTTATTGTTTTTCATACTTTACATTGTCCGTGTTAAAGGTTTTTTTACAGAAGTAGATAATTGTAAATGACATAACTTGACACCTAACACTTATCTTGTTGCAGCTGTCATTGTGCCCGTAAACGCTATCATATTATACTTATAATACTCAAATTTACGCACCAGAATCGCATGCGGCACTAGCGACGTATTGTACGCATTACTTTATTTCTTACAGTGAGAGTCGGTACGGCGCGGCGCGGCCCGCTGGTCACGTATCGGTTTTACAACCGCCTCAGCTGCTGCGAGCGGCGGCCAATTGGAAAAAAACACGCCATTTACGAACTAAACAGACGAGATACAATGGCGTTTTATTTCGGGTCTCAGTTAGTCTATACGAGCTAGAAATTAAAGAAAATATACAGTTAAAAACTTAAATAATTATATTAATATGTGCAATAAACCCTTATCTAATATTATAAAGTCGAATGACTTTGGTCATGATATAGTAAAATAATATCAGACGAATATGTATAAAATATAATGTTGTTGTAAATTACGTTAGCTATAGTTTAATAACTTATGTTTAATAAGTTCCATCGAAATTTTTATAACACTTTATAGTAAATGTAACGTTACACTATGATTAACTTATCAACTTTCAAACGATTTAACTCTTTCCACACAAGCTCGCACACAATTAATATCCTGAGACAAAAGTAGCAGCCACAATCGCCCGTCCGCTCGCCCCGTTAATATTTCATCCCAGTATCTTCTGCTCATTCATAAGGGAGTCGATATATTTTAAATTCTAATTCCGCTCGATGCCGGTCGCCTTTTACAACTGGTATAGATTCAGTAGAATACCAAGTGCGGTCTCTGGTGGGGCACGCGGGTTGATTCCGTAATGTAGATCTTTTTAACCGGGGTTCGACGATCTCATAGCATTTGTAAAGTGACTGGAAGAAAAGCGAGCGCTGGATTAAAAAAAACTACTGTGATTTTTAGATAGACAAACCTCTTTGAAGTTTGAGATGATAATTTTACAAAAGATTTGTCTTCAATTAAGATGAGATTCTCAATTTGTTAACCAACAAATTGAGAATCTCTTCTTAATTATTTATTATCTACAATATATTAATATATAATAATAATATTAAATATTATTTATTATTAATTATAATCATAATTTATTGGTAAAAAATATTTTACAAGTCATTATATAATTTAACAAGTCGAGTATAATAATGTATGTTCTCCCATTCTCAAGAACACCTAAATAGATTATAAAATATCCTTTTTTATGAAAAGGTATACTTTCCTGTATTTATAAATGTTATCAAAATCAATCTAGTATTTTTCAGTTAATCTCAATGAGTATTTAATTGTCTAAAGATAGTTTGGAACACCATTGTTTAGTTCATTAATCAAAGCGTCAGCAGAATTCAAGTTTTGGTTCTAATTTGAAGAATTAAAACTTGCCTTGTCGAGTTTTTTTTTTTTGTATGCTACTGCAGTTTTTGATAAATTAAGAAAGCATTTATATAAATAAAAATGTATTCTTAATCAACGACTTTATAGTTCATAAAATTAATATTCAAACTACCAGGCAAGTGTTTTTATTACCAAAAGCAAAATAACGAACTATAAGAACACCAAAAAATATAGTAGAAAGATTACCGATAGACTATTTAAGATCTACAGATAATCCAAATGCTCCAAATCCAAACCTACCACCAGAGGGCAGCGTGCTTAGCAAATAATAATAATATCTTTACAATCAAAATCAGAATAATTAATTTAAAGTGTACCTTGACAAGTGTTTAATTCGAGCTGTGTTCAATGATTTGCAAGAGTTAATCACAGCAATAATACGAGTAGATATTTCAAACAAGCGAATCATTGTAACTGTAATGAATGCAACCACAAAGTGTACCCACTGACGATTATTGGTGTAGCGAAATTCGATGCAAAATTTCCGTAATATAAAATCAATTAACCAAGGAAAAGTGGAGATTAACGTTTACATTATTTTGTTGTAAGTACATCGTATTTTTTATATTTACATTACTAACAAACAGAAAATGTTTATTGCGATATTGTGTAATTTAAATTATTTTCTTAAATCATAATTTTGGGTTTTAAATGGATAGTAATTTTTTTTTCCCTTTTGAAAAAATTGAAAAATAGAAGACAGAACTTACAAATCGATCAATGCCACGGGAGCAGAATGCTGACTATCCGAAACAATTTCCTAGGTCGCGATATCAACCGTCTCGACTAAACAACAAAGACAAATAAGATATATTTAAACCCATTCATTTTGCCTAACACTATTTTTAATTATAAAATATTACATTTACATAAAAATATAATTGAGTTTACGTAATAATACCGTAATAATGAGTTAATTGTAGAGTTTATTTTTTGTAGGAAGCAAAAAGTTTGTTTTTTATTTATGCCTCCACCACCAAGGGCATAAGAAGCCCATGTTTTTAAAAAACCTCCTTTCTTGTAATAGATATTCTTCTACTTTGCTAAACCAATACTTTTCCTAATTATCTAGATTTTCGGCAGTTTTGTCTGCATTAATCTAGGAGCTGATATTTTATTTACTACTTTTTTTAATATTGTTCTGTAACGTTCTCTCATCCAACAGGCATGATCTGTTGGGCTGAACCACAGAGGGATATACGATTTTTTTAATGCTTTAAATTTATATCATGCTATTAAATATAGTTAGGCATGAAAGAAGGGAAGATAAGAGCAAGACAACTTGGTTTTATCTAGACAGCATTGCAGCGGCGAATTACGGCGAAAACGAAACAACGAGAGACTCTTTCATGTCTTACTGTTGCTGATAAAGGCTGGCTATAAGACATCTCCTATTTCATGCCGAGACACTTGGACTGTTATGTTATATATCCAGTGTACTAGCAAATTCCATATAGATCAACACTGTCCATGAGTACAGTTAATCTTTAAATACTCAAACGAATTCACTAACGCGTGATACGCAACCTTTCTTTCCATTCTTCAACATTCTCATACCTTCACTTACAATGCTAACTCCACTCAAAAATTCCTACACAAATCGATGCGCAATCAACAATGCTCCGAGACTCGACTCTTTCTACTACTTTATTCCATTCGAGTTTCGTCCGTCACTTTTATTCTGCACTTGGCTTCCACCTCAATTCAGGCACTCTCGTCTTTCCCTGCATTTGAATTTGTTGAATTAATACCACGTGCAAAAACCAACTTTATTTTAATAGCATAGAGCGTACATTTGACGGTCACAATTGACGTCTATCTGCGATGTTTTTACTTTTCATTGCTACGGAATATGATGCAGAAATGTAAGATGTAAGGACAATTCTGAGGACGCGTGTAGTGCAAGCCTCTTTGTCTTTACTATGGTAGATTTTTTCTAAAAAACTGCTCTTTTCGTCATTTGTCGGTGTGGAGTTTGCTTTCAATTCACTCGGATATATATTTTGCTTTGGATCAGAGTTCCTGTGCACGGGTTTGTGAAATAATGACGCGGTTTACATGTTCGGGTTTTAATGTAGGATTTAGGGGAGGATTATACAAATTTGTTCGCACATTTTGCTACTGCTGCTGTTATACTTTAAAGGTGTAATTAGTAGAATATTCAAGTGTTTATTTTGGAACAAATCAACTTATAATTAAGAAATTATGTTACATTTGGAATTGTTTATTTTTGTTTTAGTAACAAACAATACGTGAGAACCTCACAATCGTTCCGATCAAATTAGGACTTCGATTTCGCAGCTAAAGACATTGAAACAAATACTATTGTAAAGCGAACCTTAATACTTTCTAAGTAAGGTTAAATATACCTTCTTGGCTGTCAGGGTTCGTTATATCCTTACTGCACCATAATACTGACAAGGCAATGGAAAATTTGACACCTGAATGTTTCCAGAATGTTCATCGGCATCGCTTGGAGAGAAGAGGGGGGAGGGGTAGAGTGGGGGGTGGAGGGGAGGGGATGGTGAAGGGGTGGTTTCAATAGAGTATCAGGTGCATAGGGCAGGTAGGAAGTTATGAAGTAACGCATTTTGGTTGACAGTTCGTTATAGGATATTATGGCGTTCATTTTTTTTATACCATCATTGTATTTTATTGAGAAAACTAACGCGTGTTTGCTTCAAATTGTTTAAGAAGACGGGTTTTTAAGCGTACTTGATTGAGAAACGTGTCATCGTTGAAGACACGAACGACTCATTTCATCCCTGATTAAGTTTACCGAATGCGAACGAATCTATAGTTGGACTTTTCCAACAATCAGTTACTCGTGAAAATCCGTCTTCTTAAACAATATAAATCAAACCCGCGTTAATTTTCTAAATAAAATTGCAAACCTTCACGGGAAGGTCCAGCTACAACATTGTATTATTGTATGGGTTGTAATTAATAGACCAGGGTCGATAATTTTTGAAACCAATAAAATTATAGTAGGATGAAACCCATTGGAAAAAGAAGAAAATATTATAAAACTGAAAGGAAATATAATTTACGGGCGATCTGAGGTCGGGAAGGGGAAGGGGGTGAGTTTTTAAGGGTAAAAAACGGTTTATCTCTTTTTTCGGCAAAACGAAAAGTCCTATGGGTAAAAGTTGAATGGCAAAGTTGTAGGTAATAAAAAGATCTAAAACATTGTTTGAACTTTTTTCACATAAACTCAAAATTTATGTTAAAAATTCATAACCCCAACTCTTTTGGTTTTTTATTTTTATCTTTTACAAAATCATTTTTCTTTTCACGAATTTTGGTGAAAACTTTCCCTTTTTATGCCCTAAATACGCTGCAATTTATTTGATTTGAAATACTAATTATTTCACCTTTGAATTAATATCGAAAAAGCACCCTTATTTTCAATCGAAAATTCATCTGTCGAAATATTAAACTTTTTTGAAAAGTTGGTTTGCTTTTTGTTCGTTGAAATCTCTACTATCAAATGGTGAAAAAAAAATTAACTATAATAAATCGTACTTCTAAAATCAATATACTCGTAGCAATCATCAGCAAATACACAACACGTTATAAATTCCATGTTGTATGCATTTTCACCGTTAATTGTGCATCGTATCACGTAAAATCCGCATCCGCAGTATCAGGCGGGCTTACGGTAAATTTACGGTGTAGTTTATTCAAACGCCCGTGATAATTTACGGTGAGGACTTCAGGGATAGATTTGTGAAATGATAAAAAAGATTCATTGCCGCTCTTTTTGTGCTCGTTTTAGTTTGTCATAATATATCGATAAATTAAGTTATAATATATCAATAAATTTATAACATGTACAATTCCGAATGTGATCGTTATTTTTGCTTTCAGCCAACTATATAGAGATAAACTAAATAGAAATATTTCAATAATGCATGGAGCCTCGGCCAGGACAGTGTATATGAAACCATAAATACGTTACAGATTTTTAACCACTAATCTGTCAACCAAATTCAAAATGACGTAACTTATCGCAGCGTAGCTTTTTCTTCCCTATTTACGCAAAAAGGCAATTCTTGCGTTTTTCGATGTATAAATATTGACATATGTGACGAGTGGTGCAATTGATAAACCAACTTCTTACTGGTTCGTGGTCGTCACTCAAGAACCGATCTTTAGAATACTCTCGACTTATTCAACTTTCAAACAAAATTAAAACTACCCTCAATCTGTTCATCAAAAACACAAAAATAACTTTTAAGAATAGCTTTTTACTCACCATAGTTCCATAAATCGATATATTTTATAATTCCTATCACTATTATTAACTAAACGAGCGAAGCGTTTCTGCTTCAGATGTGGAATTTATTTCTTTCTTCTGTCTCCTAGTATGTTTGTAAATCTCCTGGAGAAAACGTAGTCGATAGTTCTAAATAATTATTGATTCCAAAATAACGTTCAATGTAAGTAATCTATAAGGACTAAAAAAACTATAAGGACTATAATAAACTATAAAAACTATAAGTTCATATAGTTCACTACGAGCAGTCAAATCTGAAACTGCATTTAACCTGTACCTCTATAAAATGCCTATGACCTCGTTACTGCCCATTACAGCCCGCCAGAGATGTCCATCATTTCAATCTTACATCATCGTAACTACGATATGGCCG
Source organism: Ligdia adustata (assembly GCA_947049295.1). Lineage (NCBI taxonomy): Eukaryota > Metazoa > Arthropoda > Insecta > Lepidoptera > Geometridae > Ligdia > Ligdia adustata. Next base: position 14,813,838 of record OX346219.1, on the reverse strand, counting down.
TCTCTGTCTTATATTCCACGTTAGAGAGAGAGATGGGAGATGTTTGTAGACGACAAAGTTAAGTAATATAGTTAGGAGTTGAATGTAAGGGTGTGACTACCTTGTAGGGATGAGTATTAATTAACATGATGTCATAACTGATCAAGTGGTGAAGACTTATTGTTTCGCCTGTACTGTAATTATCGAAAAAAAAAAAGATATTTTCAAATCGGTCTAAAAAATTGTATTCGTGAAATCAGGTAACAAAAACAAAAGTCAGCAGAAAATGAGACGGAATCATATTTTTTTAGAAAAATACTGTGGGCCGAATACTGCATACAAAAACACATTTTATTTATGTGGGCATAATATCTTGAAAATCGATATTAAATTTGTGGCTATTAATGATGAAAGCTGAAATGCAGTTTTGCATGATTTGCAGATGAGAATTTCGTTCCCGTGATCACCACAAAAGCAGCGCTATCTAGGATTAGTTATATGGGTGATTCCAAATTGACTGCGTATATTTATTATATATATTAGAATATAGAAAAATTAAATACCCGTGTTTTTTGTTAACCCATTTTAGTAGAAAAATGTTGAGAAAACTTCAATTGATGTCATACAAAGTGAACGCTATACTCGTGGACACACTAAGCCGCAACGCTGCCCCGGTGCGAAACTAGGTTCCGGCAACGACAAGCGCGTTTGCATTGCCCACGTTTGTGTAATCGCGCTTAGGTGAAAATATTTCCCAGTTTATTGTAAATAAAAATACAAAAAATGTTGGTTATTATTAACGAAATACATATGTTACATTCACGATGTTAATTGCGTTGTAAAAATATACGCAGGCAATCTAGAATCACCCCGTATAATAACGCTATGTAAGTGCTAGGTAGATTTTATTTTGTTAGCTATTATAACGTGGCTTTTATATAGGTAGCTTGCTAAAATATGCGCTAGCGAAAATACGTTCTAAACATTAGATATTATGTTATTTTCCAAAACAGCAGTATCGCTTCCCGCAATGCCCACAATGACATAATTATCGTTTCCAGCACTTGACGCTTTCTTGGTACGGGATGGTGAAGTAATAATGTAAAAGGTCAATGTACATACTCGTTTCCAGCGATCAGTGGCACAAATTTTTATTTCCATTTAATTTTTTTAAGTGTAGCTTAAACTGACTTGACTCAAAGTTATCGAGCTAGCTAGATAGCTTCGAGCTAAAAACTATAAAGCTTAGTTAGCTTTATAGTTTTTAGTGTATTAATTGCTGTTACTACAGCAGAATATAGCTTGTAAGTTATCTAATAAAGAATCAAACTTGATAAAAAGAAATTGCTGAGTGTATTGCGGGAAATAGACGCGGTGCACGCGGGGGGCACCTACCGTTGCCATAGTAACGGCGCGGAGAAAACATGACCAAATAAGGCAATGTGTGCTTGCGTTCGCGCATGATTGGTCCCGGCGGTGGCGTAGTGTCTAACCCCGCCCTCGGTGTCATCGCGTGCTAGGTACCGGCCGCCCGCTGCGCTGCACCGCGCGGTTTCACTCAATTATTCACGAGCTAACTTCGAACTCGACGACACGCGCTCAAAAACAAATCCTCCAAGATTCTTTTCCTAAACGAAATAGTATTGTAACATAGTTTTTAAGATGCTGATTTCAATACTGAGAACATAACTTCGAAGTGAAATTATTACGCCCCAGCCTCCTCTTAGCTCTTAAATGAGTTATATTACATTGTAAGTTACTCGTAGTATCAACGCAGTAGTAGATTGCTGGTTTCTTCAAGAGACTTCATCTTCTTTGAGATGACTGGACCGATATGAAAAGTTTCTTGCGATCAAAAGGTAAAGGTAAAGCATTTTTTTTCGATATATATATTTTTAGGAACCAGAAGCGGGTTTATTTAAAAAAAAAAATACAAAAGTACACACAATTTTATAATCAAAATAACAATTTAAACAAATCAATAATATTACAAGAAACAACACTGATTTACACAAAACACATTTAAACAATATCGTTCAACACAAAAATGGCTCACGTAACCGTCGTGGGAGGTCTGCACAGCGCGGGCGCTCGCGATCAAATGTGCCGGCGGGCGCTGGCGCACCGCTTATATAGGCCGGTCTAGGTTATTCTCTTACACGGCCTCTCCTGACGTTGAGTCGTCCTCGACGCTGGTGTTGCTCAAACCAGGAGAGCGGGTTATTTCTTAGTCGTCCAATAATGGCATGGATGGACCAGCTTCGATACCGTCAGCGGAAACGGCAGGCGCCTCGGACGTAGTTTCTTCGTCGTCTAGGTTTTCGTCTGTAAACAAAAACCTGTTATTGATTGTCCAACAAGTCAGGGTTGGACACACTCAGCATGTACATCATTCATATCATCAGCACGATCATCATTCAGTCAATTCATACTTCTAACTTTCATAAAATTCACACTAATTCGCACATCCATCGTCTTAAGAAAGCAGAGACGTCTCTTTTAAAATAAAAACCAAACCAAATGCCTAGGACTTTTAGGCTTGATCCTTCGTAGGTTCCGGTGGTGATGACTCCAGCCGAAGAGATGCCACAGCAGCCAGCAGCATCTGGTTGTTCAGCAAGGACCACCTGGACAAGGCCTAAAAAGCGGCCATTATGCGGCGACAAACGCCACAGTGCGACAAACGCACGTAACGGTCGAGACGACAAACGTCATGTTGCGAACTAGCGCAAACATCGACCCAGGCGACAAACGCCCCAGTGCGACAAACGCAACTAACGGTCGAGACGACAAACGTCATGTTGCGAACTAGCGCAAACATCGACCCAGGCGACAAACGCCCCAGTGCGACAAACGCACGTAACGGTCGAGACGACAAACGTCATGTTGCGAACTAGCGCAAACATCGACCCAGGCGACAAACGCCCCAGTGCGACAAACGCAAATAACGGTCGAGACGACAAACGTCATGTTGCGAACTAGCGCAAACATCGACCCAGGCGACAAACGCCACAGTGCGAGCAGACGCACAACGCCGTAGAGACGAACGAACGTCACGTTGCGAGCGGACGCAGTAGTCAGCTCGGGCGAACCGACGCCATGGTGTGAGCAGACGCACGACGCCGTCGAGACGAACGAACGTCACGTTGCCAGCAGACACAAAGACGGCTGAGGCGGACAATTGCCATAAACATGACAAACTGCTTGAGGCCCGGAAACCAGAAGTGTTTCCGGATTAGATCGATGGTCTTTTCCGCCCCGATGTGTTCGTGTTCGTCGTGGAAAATCCTGAGCAAACTAAGGCGATGCCCCTTTGGTATGTAGCATAGCATTCGCGGCTCTTCGCCGACTGGCACATATTTGTAATACAGGATACCGTTCTTCATAGAATAACGGTTTCCGTCTAGTCTGCCGTCGACAAGTTTCTGTATGAGGTTTTGAGTCTCACCGTCAGCGGCCTGAGCGATTTCGGCCCAGTTACGAGGCTTGGAGATTTGGTTCACGGTAACAACAGGATTACGACTCAGATAGTCAGCGTGGGGCATCATAGCTCCTTTTCGATACTCAACTGAAAAGTCGAAGTCTTGGAGGTAGATCCACCAACGGGCAACCCTCGGCAACAAATCCTTCTTACGCTCCGTTGACTTAAGCGCATTGCAGTCGGTGACCACCACGAACTTCAAACCCACAAGGTAGTGCCTGAAGCTCTGAAGCGCTTTAACGACTGCGAGCGTCTCGAGTTCGTACGAGTGGTACTTAGGTTCTGCGCCTTTGGTTGACCTGCTGAAGTAGGCTACCACTCTCTTTTGGTTACCTGGGTGTAATTGCAGGAGTACAGCTCCATAGCCAGCGCTGCTCGCATCCGTGTGAACCTCGGTAGGGAGACTAGGGTCAAAGATTGCCAGAACTGGTTCACTGGTTAGTTGCTGGATGAGATCTTGTCGGACCGTTTCGCACTCCTCAGTCCAGTTGAACTCGACGCCTTTGCGAGTCAGATGAGCGATCGGAGCGGTCACCGTAGCGTAATTTTTGATGTACTTCCTGAAGTAGCCTGCCAAGCCTAGGAGTTGACGAACCTGCTTTACGTTTTCCGGTGGCGAGGAGTTCGCCAAAGCTTCTACTTTTCGTGGGCTCGGCTTCACCTGACCTTGACTCACGTACTTGCCGAGGTACTCCACCTCTGTCACAAGAAAGGAACACTTACGTAAGTTTATCGAAAATCCAGCTGTTGTGAGGGTCTTGAGGACCTTCTGCAGGAGCTCCACTCCTTCATCAACCGTATTGCTCAGAAGTAGAACATCGTCCACGTAGACCAACACGTTGCCGTCCTTGATGTGATCTCGCAGAGTGTCGTTTATTATGCGTTGGTATACTATGGGTGAGTTTGCTAACCCATACGGCATTTTGACGTACTCAAAATGAGCTTCTGGTGTGACGAAACCGGTGAGGTGAATGCACTCCTCCTTGAGAGGAATTTGGTGGAAGCCAGTGGCCATATCAAGGCTCGTGAAGTACCTATAGCTACCTAGCCTGTCTATGTGATCGTCTATCAAAGGGAGTGGGTAGCGGTCCTTCACTGTGATTCGATTGAGAGCCCTGTAGTCGACGCAGAGTCGATCTGAGCCGTCCTTCTTCTTCACCAATATTATTGGACTGGCATACTCTGATTTCGAACGCCTGATGATGCCTTTGTCCAGTAGGTCCTGAGTAATGTCTCGAACCTTGAGCTTCTCCTGGTAAGAAAGCTTATACGGGCGATAAGCTATAGGACTGGGTTGAGTGAGCTTTATCTCCATTTCACCTGTTTGGACAGTAGTTGCAGCGGTACCAGTTATTAGGAATTTAGAAAAGTCCTTAATTACTGACATGAGACTTCGCAATTCCTCACCTTGAAGCGGTGTGTTCACACTAACCTCGCCACTGGGTTGAATCATGTTGACCAGGACGGAGCCAGTATGAGCATGGGCAAGGTACTGCTTATCCTTAGTGCGAATGTACGTAATCCCGTCACGGTTCAAAACGTCTGTGCCTATTATGATGGGTGCGTTCATATACTTTGCCGGAACTACTACCAGATCTACCTCGATGGATATATCAGGGAATTCTACAGTGACCGTTATGTAGCTCGTAGAAATTATTTCGCTGTCACTTAAGCCTTTTAGAATTGTACGTTTTGACTTCGGCTGAGAGGACATGTGTTTCAGAACGTCATCTGCCACTAGTGACACCTCAATAGCACCATTATCAATAAGAACGTCCACAGGTATTCCGCCTACTACCGCGGAGGTCATGTCATTGGTTGGAGATGAAAGGAAACCATCGGAGCAAAGGTTGACTTTATGTGGGTTTCGGTTTTCCGACCGCGCTTTAGCAAAACATTGGTCTTCGACGTGTCCCCGTTTTTTTGCAGAAAGTACATGCATTACTAGACTCCGGTAGTGCATTTTGAGTAGCTTTTGGTTTGGGTTGTTTGCAATTGCGGCTGATATGTCCCCGCGAATTGCAGCGGTAACATCTTTGGTCATTGTGATAATTAGCATTCTTCAGATGTCTTTTTTTGTGATCCGTTACTTTGTCTCGTTTCGGAACTACAGGTTTCGCGTATATAGACAAGAAGGAGACGATAGTTTCAGGGTTAAGATTAGCGTTAGCGGCAGCTGCACGCACTTGTGCGTTGTCTATACCGCGGATGATTATCAAGGTACGAAGCTCATCACTTAGTCCCTCTACAATGCGTAAACGTAACAACGTGCGACGCGCGTATTCTGCGTAGGTTTGATACTTATCGGAAGACGTGTTCATCGCGTCGTACAAAATATTCGCAAAGTCAAGTTTGTTCGGACACAGAGATTTGAATTCGCGTTTAAAGTTAGACCACGACCTATCATTGGTGACCCATTCGCTTAGCCAAGCTTTGGCATCTCCCCTCAAACAGTTGGCCACTCGCGACAAGACAAGCACTCATGATCGTTCCACCCATTAAGGTCTCTGGCGCGTTCCACTTCTTTGCACCACGCATCGATGTTAGTGAAAGAAGGATCAAAGTTCGACACGTAATATTGATGCGATCTAACTGGTTGCATAGTTTTCATGGCTTGCATCAGCGCCTGAGCAAGAGTAGAAGCCTCAGAAGGTGTAGTAGTTGCCTCCGTTTGGAGCATTGGGGTGCTCGCGAACACGGGTGATGTTAGTGACGCGGGCTGACACTCAACGTCGACAGGTTGACGCGGCTTGGTACGCGATCGAGTACGGCGGCGATACGAATTGCTTCGTGAGCGACGCCTAGTCCTACTGCAGGTATGTCGCCTGGCCCTACTACGCGATCGTGTTTCAGTTCTAGTGCGCGAGCGACGCCGATTCCAACTGCTTGAACGACGCGTTTCGGCGTAGCGAGAATCTCGACGATTTCGGATACGTAAGCCATTTAGCGGCGGCGTGTCACTCGAACCGTGTCGCGAGCCCGGGCCTCGCCTATTCGATCTACTTCGCGACCTATCCGACGCCGAATTACGCGACCTATTCGACACCAGGCTACGCGACCTAGCTCGAGGACGCCTCTCGCGAGAACGTGATGAACGTAACATTTCGAAAAACACAGAAACAGTTACAGAAACACACACACAATGACACTTCAAATGTAGGTAGAAATAAAGATGCACAGCAAAACTTCGATCGAATAATCGAAATTTGAAGGTAGATATGAAAAAAAATATGAAATGTGAACAATCAGTCGTTTCTTTAATGGTTTGACGCAAATCAAAAGCTAAACAGTGGGCAAATGAGTAATTTTATCCCACTTCTGATTTTAGGAACCAGAAGCGGGTTTATTTAAAAAAAAAATATAAAAGTACACACAATTTTATAATCAAAATAACAATTTAAACAAATCAATAATATTACAAGAAACAACACTGATTTACACAAAACACATTTAAACAATATCGTTCAACACAAAAATGGCTCACGTAACCGTCGTGGGAGGTCTGCACAGCGCGGGCGCTCGCGATCAAATGTGCCGGCGGGCGCTGGCGCACCGCTTATATAGGCCGGTCTAGGTTATTCTCTTACAATATATATATTTGTAGCGATGATGGTAGAGTGGTTAGTGGGGTCGATTGTCATGCAAAAGTTACGAGGTTCGATCCCACGAAACATGCAAAAATTGCCTGAGCTAGCGGTGAAGGTAAAAATCGTGAGGAAACCATAGCATAGTGGTAGAGCGTTGCCTATCTGCTCGCCTGGCTAACTACCACTCTCAAGTGTATTCCAGACCTAGGCATGCTCCATCTAGGGCTTCAGTATCGCTGACTTCCGTGGTCGTGCGAACTTGTTGTCGAATAGAATAGCTGTATAAGATAAAAATATAAAATCCGTCCGACAGCTTTTTGAACAAATGTTATTTTTAATTATCTTTGACATGATTTTTCGTAATGTAAGTTTTGCATGTTAAATTTAAGTCAGTTTTCGTTTTTTCTGAACATTATTTGTCACTGAATATTAGTTTATTCGGTTTTCTATTTTTCTAGGTATTATTTATAAATATACAACTATAAATATAAAACTTTGCTTACTATAACCTATCAGCTACCTATCTACCAGTGGTTCTCCTCGGTCGGTGTAAGCGCGTCCTAACTACGGTCAGGACACATTATCGTAGCAATCAAATACTCGTTAACGTCCTCCGTAACGACCGACTGATATAGCAATAACCTGGACTAAATACCTACCTTCATTCTCTTATATTATGTACGTGGCAACTAGATTTGTAGTTCTTTTCTTGCGATATGTATGACATTTCTGGTTTTATTCACATTTGGGTTTATAATTTATGGTTAACAACCGCATGTGTTTTTAATAGACTTAGACTTACTTTTTGAAAGGCTTGCGCTTGACCGCAACTCGCTTGATGTAATGCGACGGTGCGGCACGTTTGACTGGAACAAACCGATACACTTGCGACTTAAATAGACCGAGATAGCTCTGTGACGAATGATATTGTTATTAGCTGGTAAATGGTGCTAAAGCCGAGATATTATGCTCAGTAAATAACAGCAAATTTTAAGGTTAACTGTAATGTCCCGCGGGTTTAGCTCCAGAAAATAAGTAAACTTACATGTCAAATAACAGAATTTAGTCTGTATCTGTATCTCTTTTCCAAGTTTTAGCACATTTAATGAGTAGTATAAAGTAATAAATTTATTTAATGTTTAGTGGTAGTTTTTTTTTCTTTTTGTTTTATAAGTTGCAATAAATACAGGAATAATTACAGACTTATCGACGAAGAGCAAACAGGCAAAATAAAAGTTGTTTTTATTTATCAGAAATTATTACTTTTAACTAGGAGCTTAGGATTGAAGCCCACATTATATTACAGAGAGAAAAAAATATATTTATTTAATTTAATTTTATAAATTTTACCAATGTTTCACAAATAAATGCATATTTAGAAAGACATTATTTTAATATATTAGTGTAGAACAGACACAATGTACTATGTAGTAATATATCACAACATCATAATGTTATGTTGAAATAAGCATAATAAAGTATAATAATAGCACTTTTTAATATCATTACGACTTAATCATAAAGGTAATCACGGTATTAGTTTCCTTTAATAGGTAGTTATCTTTTTTTTTATTATAAATAAGCAAGTGCCTTTATTACAAAAAACAAAATGAGCTAAACTACAAGAACACAAAATATAGCAGAAAGATTACCAATAGAACATTTAAGATATACAGATCGCTCCAACTCACCACTAGAGAGCAGCGCACCTAGTGTGCTAGCCGCATTACCACGCTGAATGGCAATGCTATTATATGATATCTATCTACATTTGTATCTTAAATATAATATTACAAGAAAGCAAACTGCAGAAGCACTATGATGTTGTTGGCGATGACCTGCGTCAGCTGCAGCGTGAGTGTCGCGTCCACGTCGAACAACTTCCTCAGGTTTATTTTAACGAAGTTGGCGCGGTAGAGGCGCTGGACGTTCTTGTACAGCCTTCGTTCCTCTTCTGAAAAATGAAAATTATTTTGTTCACATCCACACATTGTTTTCAGGTTCTAAACCAGGCAAAGCCTGTGCTATGGTAACTTGGTGACAGATATACAAACTTAAATACATAATAAACACCCAGATACAGATCAAACAGACATGTTCATGCAAACAAATGTTCAACGTCTCCGGGGATCGAACCCCGGAACGAGCGGCGCAGAAGGCAGGGTTGCTACCAACTGCACCAACCGGCCAGTCACAATTGTTTTATTTCTAAAGTTTTAGCTCTATAATTTGGCAAGTTATTTTTTAAGATAATCGAAATGTCTGCAACACCACAAAATAGCAGATCGATTTCATATAAACAACTTAAGATCAACAGATAATTCAAGTAGTCTAGGCCTCCACTGTAAGGCAGCTTGCCCAGTATAAAAGCGACGTTAATACGCTGAATGGCAGTGTTTATACATAGGGCCAGATAAACACTGGCATTCTGGTCACGCGTCGCATCGATCAAACGTTTCGATTAGTTTATTTTTAATATCGTATTATTATATTTTTTGTTATAATTATATAAAAAATCAATCATATACAATGAATATAGATACACAAACATACAATCTGGTTTAAATTTTGACAATTACCTAACCTACGCCAAAAGTAGGAGAAGGATCTTTAGGACAGATTTGTTTTGAATTATATCGTTTATGTATATGTGCTCTCCGAAACTTCTAAGTTGTTTAGTCCTATTTAAAAATATGTTTGAATTAGCATTTAGCAATTACCTCTTTAAGCACTTTGATTTAAAAATTAAATTGATGTATAAACAAGTGGTTACAAGCGATATAAAAAAACCTTTTTTTTATTACAGATGTCACATTTACTTACTTTGTAAATTAATAAATTGTAAATTTGTTATATTTAGATAATTTAAATTTATAAAAACAATTGAAAATTTATTTTAAAACAGACTTACCATCACAAGTATGATTGGCGAGCAACTTTGAAGACAAAATTTGTGCTTTTTCCATAGCAACATAAAAACGTTCAGTGTCTCGCCCTAATATGGAGATAAACATCAAATGCGTCACTGTCCAGATAGTAATAAGAGTCATTGTAGCTCGTATAAAGTTCTGAAACAAATGTAACTTATAAAGCCTATCTATGAAAACTAACCTACAAAATAAGAATCAAAAATTGGCTTCAAAATCGTATTAACTCTCGACTGTCTGTTTGTATGTATGACTTCAATATAAATAAAATCTAAAAAGCTAATAAAAAGAACTAGGAAGTTGAAACATATATCAGAAAATAAATTTAAAAATGATAATAAAAAAAAAAACTTATCAAAATGCAATAAATGAAGTACAAGTATATTACACAGATAATATTTGCTTAGTAAAAATATTTTCAACTGAAAGACATAATTTGATTTATTTACAAAATCTTAAAACAAAATCATACTAATATTACATCTTTTGTTGTTAATTGATGGAGTCAGGCGTTACTTTGCGGAAATCCATTTATAATAAGATGGTGTAAACAAAATATTTAGTGTTTTTCCGCCTCGTCTTGATGTCAGCGTGAGAAATCGAAAAATATTTTTCGATTTCTCACGCTGACATCAAGACGAGGCGGAAAAACACTAAATATTTTGTATATACCATCTTATTCTTTTGTTGTTACTCTATTACGTAGAAACTGCACAACCTATTTGGATGAAATTTGGTACGAAGATAGCTTAGACTCTGGATTAACATATAAACTACTTTTTTGTCTGTATTATATATCATCTAATATTTTTTTTCATCTACCTTATACATGAATACTGGCAGACTGCTCGCATTCTCTGCTTGTTTAAATATCAACCATGCTTGGACATACACTAAAGTATGTAAGAACGTGTCGACTATAAAGAATAATACCTGAAATAAAAAAAAATATATGATGCAAGCTCAGTGAAACTACCGTAATATCATATAATATCAGATGTAAAATGCAAAAATTGAATGAAAAACTTTAAACGAACTTCAAGCATTTGAAGTTCAATCGTTGCAACTTGACGTCTTAATATATATAAATCTCGTGTCACAATGTTTGTCCTCAATGGACTCCTAAACCACTTAACCGATTATAATAAAATTCGCACACCATGTGCAGTTCGATCCAACTTGAGAGATAGGATAGTTTAAATCTCAAATTATAGTCGCAATTTTAATTTATTGCTAATTATTTGTCTGTTATTATTTGACAGTCACAATTATCTGTTAACTCCAAATGATTCTAACAGATGTCGATACCTTTCGACTGGGTTGAGTAAGTAATCAATAGATGGCGCTGCTATGGTAAATCTACGAACGTGTCATATAAGCTACATTTTAACAGCATAATTACCACGTGTTGTTGACGCTATAAAATAGCCACAGCAACGCGTGGCCGGGTCAGCTAGTACATTTATAATTTTATTTCACTAGCTTTGCCTTGCAATTTTTCCAGACTCATTAGAAATATAAGCTCTTTGAGACCCTTTCTACCTAATTAGGCTTAGGTCTTAAAATCCGTTCCCAGCTGTCGTTTTCTATCTACATACTACATATCTATGAAATTTTATTAAATCATGAAGTAACATTGAAGATTGTCAAACCCCCGACACTTGTTGTGGCAGCTATCTTGAATACTGTTGTACTAATCAAGCCTTTTTTTTTATTTGATATCCATATTAAGAGAATTGTACAAATTTGTGTCTGCGGCGATCTTGGCCCGATTTTCATCAAATTTAGCCAACCACAATCCCGACAAATACACCTTTCATACAAAAATAAACAAATTCAAAATATCACTGACAGACACACACAGACATATACGTCAAAGTTATATCCGTCTCGTCATAAATGCATTGTAACCCCATGGTCTTAAACATAGGTTTACAGATTGCCCGTTTAATCAATAAATGTACCAAAAAATAATATTTTTAGAGTATATTAAATAACTTAAGTACAACTCGTTTGTATTAATTTGTACTTTTATAAAAATTTCAGATAATCAATACTCACCACTTCTTGAAATATTTTGTTATAAATCAAGTAAGAATCCATGATTGAGGAGTAAGCTTCAAACATGTCTTTCCAATACTTAGGCGTCATTTTAATTTTCTTTCGCTTCACTCCTTCTATTTCCTTTATCCAATGAACTAAGTTCGTCTTCAGCAATGATATCATTCTTATAGAATAAAGCATGTTTATATGGACACCAAACATAACGACATCTGATAACAATTCTAAAATCTTAAATGGTCGATGTTTACAGTCAAGGTATATGTAGAAACCGTAAAAATCAATCAAACTTATCACACCGTACACCCAGTTCCAAACGCTTTCATTTCTGAGGTTATACTTATGTGTCAATTTATTCAACGTCTCCTGTATTTTTGTAACGAGTAATACATTGTAAGTTTTGTGGCAGAGAAATGTAAAGAAATTGGTAATATGACCAATTATATGAAGAACATAATCGGAATATCTCACGATTAAAAGCATTGTTAGAAATTCATTTCTAGTCACCACAACTGTAGATCGTACTATACTAGTGTATAATGCTCGGAGAATAATCAATAAGATATAAATTAACGTGACGATAAATGATAACAATATCTTCTTTAATCCGTTAGGTTTCACGATATTGTTTTGTAAACTATATCTTGGATATCCGAGCAAGCTCTGTAGGATGTTTAAAGGTTTCAAATATCTTTGTAAATTTCGCTGTATCACATTATGCGTTGTTATTTTACGTTTTATGTAATAGCGTACTCTAGTTCGTCGTGACATGGTTCTAATACGTCATATCTACAAATGAACATTGTTAAAGATGGCTCGAAAACGAAAGATGACAGCAATTTCAATTTCATTAGAGTAAAAAATGGCTTTATAATAAAGGAGTAGGTAGGATATATCGGCCACTTCAATTGACATATGATTTTAATTCAAACAACGAAATACTTTTTACTATTAATAAAATTCTAGCTGTGTCCCGCGGTTGCACTCGCGTAGTTCCACATTTTAATATCGAGATAATCCAATGTGGAACTAATTTTTTTGAAATCGGTTAAAAAGTATCCTATGTCCATTTCCTGGGTCCAATCTACCTGTGTACCAAATTTCATCCAGATAGGCGGTGACGCGAGAGGCGGGGCAACGCAGACTGTAGATCAACGATAGCGGTCGGAAAGTTGTACGGAATACGTACATCGTGAGGAAACCATAGCATGGTGGTAGAGCGTTTCCTATCGCTCGCCTGGCTAGCTACCACTCTCAAGTTGTAAAATCTGTCGGTGTGTTCCGGCAGCCTTCGTTGAGAGCCAGTGTATTCCAAACTAAGCATGCTCCATCTAGGGCTACAGTACCGCTGACTAATATATTTTATTATATATATATTGATAAAGAATTATTACAAAAGACTTACCTACGAAGAGCAAAGAGGCAAAATAAAAGGAGCTTAGGATTAAAGCCCACATTATATTATAGAGAGAAAAAAACATTTATTTTATAAATTTTAAAGGTTTTTCACAAATCAATGCATATTTAGAAAGACATTATTTTAATATATTAGTGTAGAACAGACACAATGTACTATGTAGTAATATATCACAACATCATAATGTTATATTGAAATAAGCATAATAAAGTATAATAATAGCGTTTTTTAATATCATTAAGACTGAATTTACTATCATTGTTTTGAAGGTAATCACGGTATTAGTTTCCTTTAATAGGTAGTTATCTTTTTTTAACGTTGTATTATAAATGAGGAAGTGCCTTTATTACAAAAAACAAAATGAGTAACTACAAGAACACAAAACATAGCAGAAAGATTACCAATAGAACATTTAAGATCTACAGATCGCTCTAACCCACCACTATAGAGCAGCGCACCCAGTATTCTAGTCGCATTACCACGCTGAATGGCAATGCTATTATATGATATCTATCTACATTTTGTGCTTAAATATAATATTACAAGAAAGCAAACTGCAGAAGCACTATGATATAGTTGGCGATAACCTGCGTCAGCTGCAGCATGAGCGTCGCGTCTATGTCGAACAACTTCCTCAGGTTTATTTTAACGAAGTTGGTGCGGTAGAGGCGCTGGACATTCTTGTACAGCCTTCGTTCTTCTTCTGTAAAATTAAAATTATTTTTTTCACATCCACACAACGTTTTCAGGTTCTAAACTAGGCAAAGCCTGTGCTATGATAGCCTGATGACTGATATACATACCTAAATATATAATAAACACCCAGACATAGGTCAAACAGACATGTTCATGCACATAAATGTTTAACCTCTCCGGGGATCGAACCCGGGACCAGCGGCGCAGAAGGCAGGGTTGCTACCAACTGCGCCAACCGGCCAGTAAAAATTTGTTTTATATCCGAAATTATTTTGTAAGATAACTGAAATGACTATCTACAACAAAAAAATAGCAGTTGGACCACTTAAGATCAATAGATAATCCAGTTCTCTAACTCACCACCGTAAGGCAGCCAAAGAAAAACCAAACGAGAACAAAACAAATGAATTACGGTTTTCGAAATACAAATGTATGAATAAATAGCTGTATAAATTTGAAATTGGAATCCCTAACCTAAGAAGAGATATTTGAGATCAAAGTGGCCAGTACGACAAAACGCCAATTTCATATATAAGGACCTAATAAATTAAGGATGACACCCTTACTATGTAAATTTATAAATTGTAAATTTGTTATAGGTTTAATAAAACACAAAAGCAAAGTAAAAGAAATCATTTTCAGCTATAAAAACTTATTTTATAAATAATAAGTAGAAAGGAAAAACAATCATAATAATATATGTAATTTAAATTTATAAAAACCATTAAAATATTTGTAAGAAGCTTACCATCACAAGTATGATTGGCGAGCAACTTTGAAGACAAAATTTGTGCTTTTTCCATAGCAACATAAAAACGTTCAGTGTTTTTCCCTAAACTGGAGATAAACATCAAATGCGTCACTGTCCAGATAGTTATAAGAGTCATTGTAGCTCGTATAAAGTTCTGAAACAAATTTAAAATGTAAAACCTACCAACGAAAACTAACCTTAAAAAGAAGGATCAAAAATATACATGAATGTGAAGGCCTCACGACTGTTTGTTTGTATGTAAGATATAAATATATAAAGGGTGTACTATGTTGAAAAAAGGGTAGTTGAAAGAACTAGCGAGATGAAACATATCGCACATCCAGTCGTAGACTGACCCAATCCAAAATTCATGTTTTTCGGGAAATTAATAAAACGTGTTTTGGTCCTCGTCACATTTTTGGTATTTACGTTATAACTTTATGAAATAATGAGTTATTTACAAAATTCAAAATGATATAGGTTATTTGATCTAAGGACTACAGGTAAGGATTATAATTTCTTTAATTATATTTCAAAATAGTAGAGTAATTGATGCTAAAAAAAAACTTCCCATAAAGAGTCAGTTTAGTACTAGAAACATATTTGAATATTTGACTTTTGTACAGTTAAGTCTATTTATTTCTTAGCAATGTGTTTGATGGAATGGCTTATTTACAAATAGTATCCTTTAATTCTTAACTTTAAGATTTTTTTGCGGTGTAATATTGAATGGTGCAGTTATGTACTAAAATAATTCTATGGTATGCCAAACAAAACATAAATTCAAATCAAGTTACTTTATTATCTGTTGCTATAAATTTCTTAAGTAATCAACTTACGTAGTATTATTTGCTTCCTAATCAGTCATTAGCTTTCAATATCACATGCTGTGCTTATTTCTACACTACAAACAATAATATTTAAATGTAATAGTAACACAACAATTATTTATCTATACCTAAGTATAAAAAATAGATATTTTAGAACCTAAACCGTAAGATTAATCAACAATATAAATCTTTAATACAATCAACTAGGTACAAAACAAATGTCGGAACTTTGGAATACTTATGAAGAATGACTCCTATTAATGAATAACATAAACACTCAACAATTGAGTAAGAGTAAAAAATTAAATTACTTTAGAACAGGCTAACCAAGCGAATCAGTCAATGGCTACATAATTATTAAAATACCTACTAAAAAAAATCACAACCGCCAAACCTAATTCCAGCATTGCTAAAATCAGGGAGTATCTGTTTACATACGAGTAACTTAACTACCTAATTCTTATCCTAATGCCCTTACTAAAAATGGAAAATTTTGGTGAGATTCATATTTTTGAACACATAGAATGCTTTTGATTCGACTAAACATACATAATATTTATAGATTGTCATAAAAACTTTGGTAATGACTAGGAATCATATTTTTTCTCACCAAGTCCTTTAAGTCTTTTTTATTTGTTTTCTTTTAAGCCCAGTTCTTGTGAATATAACCGTTCAATTTGGATTTCATCAAAGCTCAACATCTTTTTTCTCTTGTTTCTCATATGAATAGTTTTATATTCCGTGTCCGTGTAAGAAGTCTTATAGTCGAATTCAAAAGTATTTCCTTTCACAAATTTCAAAACTTTAATGTTATTCCAAATTATCGTTTCTTTATTTGTGTTTTCATTGTAGTTGTAGCCCCATTTTTCTTGCAGGCTCTTGATGTTCAAGAAAAACCTATAATATAGTTCCTTGACCTTGAAAGGTTGGCCTGTTTTTCGTGCGCTTTTGATAAGTGTTGCGTATTGGTAAAGTATATAAAGAGGACCAGATTTTTCATTTTTTATTATCTCTTTTTCAATGAAGCTGTGGACATTGTCCGCGTGTGGCTTTTTATTAAAAATTTATGGGTTATGCTTTCAAGGTTATGCAATGAGTCCACAGCAAATGAATACAAACTTGCAATAACTTTATTTTTATTCTGACCGACACAATTGTCAGAATAAAAAGTGACGTGCAGCTTTTTATCGGGGTGCTTTTGACTTAACTCTTTTAAATAGTCATATATGCAGGATCCTATTTCGTTCGGTCCCCTCATTCCTTGCATCTCGTCCCAGAAGTAACAGTTTACTTGTCCATAAGAAGCTACTTTGTCTTGTTTCTTATTGAATTCTGTTATAGTGAAGTTAAGGCAATTAATTTTAGAGCAAAAATAGGCTGGACTCGGGCAAAGCATTACAGACTGTAAGTCAAAAACAGCACAAATGTGAGTTTCATCCACGTTGTGGCGGTCTCGCATCTTTTCTTCTCGGCACAGTTGTTTTTCGACTAAATGTTGATCATAATTAGCTTTTAGCTCTAATTTCTGCTCCGTCGAGGCAAGTTCATAAGCTACACAAGTGTCACACCTGTCTTTCGCCGGTTGAAAGAATCCAATGTTAAATTCGGTGTTAAATATTTTGCTATAGAGCCAGTAAGCACACTCCGATTTATTACTTTTCTTTTGAAGATTATTAAAATCTTTCCAGAGATCTGTAATAGTTTTGCTGTTTGAAATAAATTCTCTGCTTGTCTGTGCTCTCAAGTAGTGTGATTCTATCTTAGGTATAGAATTTATAAGTTTTTTAATATCGTCTATCAGTATAGGGTCTGTTTCTTTTCTACTTGCATGTCGTCTTCGCATATCCTTTTCTACAAAACCGTGACTGTTTGTTTTGGCCTTGATGGTTCTCAAATGTCTGTCACTTACGTCCAGCGTATTTATAAAAAATTGTTTGCAGACAAGGATTTTTGTACCGTTTACTACAAAGAAAAAGGCGTTATTCGATTTTCTTGGTCGTGCAGCATTGGTATATTTATATTTAGGTGTTATTTCCTTCATACAAGATCGGATGTAACTACGCTGTAAGTCTATATCATTCAATTGCCAGTAATGATCGAATAGATTGACCCTGTCTGCGTTTTGTATGTTATCCTAGCATTTCAACCTACATGTACATGCTGCCTTAATGCTGCGAGCAGGTACCTGTCTCTTTGAATTGGATGAGGACACATAGGATTTCCCGCTGTTCCTCAGCATTTTCAACCTATTTTGTTTCCAATTTTCAGGGTCCCTTTTACGTTTTCTAGACTGGCGGGAACCTAGGAGGTGAGAACGAGGATGATGGGGAGCTTGATCGAGAATTATTAGGAACACCTGTACGTGTGTCATTTGCGTATGTAGGGTCCGAGTCACTCAAGTCTACGTCACTTTCATCAGAGTTTATTGGTGATACCTGATAGTTCGGACGAACTGCTGAACGTGTAGCTAAATTAGGGGGTCTTGACTGATTTGAACGTGAAGAACTCTTAGAACTCGACGAAAAAGAACTGGATGAGGAAGACGTGGATGAACAAGAACTTGATGACGACGAACTTGACGATCATGATCTGGTCGAAGCTTGCTCTATTGGAGATGTTATTGGTTCATGTTCAGTCTCTTCTGTATTTTTTTCTTCCTAAAAGAAAGATAACATAATTCATAAAAGTTCATTTAACATAAAAGTATCATAAAATTAATTAAATTACTTACCTCAATACGACAGGTATCGACTTGCATCTCGGTCGTCTGTGTCAACAGGATTTGGTTTTCAATTATAGGTGGTGGACTGTTACAAGCCTTTTCAACATCCATTACAATCTGGAAATATTAAATAAATTTAAATAATAATTTTCAACAGTCACACCAATTATTTAGCCCCAAGTCGAGATTCTTCAATATCTTGTGTTATGGACATTAAACTGGGAACTGGGTATAATTAAATAACTCATACTTACTTAAAACACTTTTGTAAATAGTTATTCCTTTAAAATTAATCAGTACAAACTACAAAAGTAATTGTATGAACCTTGTATAGTATTAAAAAAGCTTCATAATAAAAATATTCTCACCTCATTAAGTATGTCTCTCTCTGGCGTATTTTCAATACTAGATGGACTGGCGGACACACTTCTTTCAGTAATCTGCACAAAATAATATATTTAATAAAGTAACGACAAATAAGAAGAAATAAAAATAGTTATACACATACCTCAACCTGCATTTCTCTTTCTGGTGTAGATTCAATGATAAATTGACTTTCATCTCTTGTGTAATTCTGCGAAATAGGTTTTAAAAATAGTTATTGTTATAAGTAAACCAAATAGAAAAACTCGGGGAACGAGATCAGTTGTGAGCATAAAGAAACATAATTTATTAGAATGCTGGTGCAACACCACAAGGTGCCTAGGTATTTTATTAAAGAAAACATGAATATTAAGTATTTACATATTAGGTACCGACCTCTTCTTCTCGCGTGGTCAACATTTCCAAAATATGGTCAACTCTTCTCTTCATTTTTTTAGTTTAAATCTATAAAAATAAACTAGTTCACTATTTTATTGCAAAAATATTAATAATAAACTGACCCTTACCTAAGTGCAACATCATAAATTATGTTGTATTTATTCAGAAACTAACCTAATCCCAATAAATCCAAAAAAATTATAAATCAATTAATCAAATACAGACTCAAAATATAAAAAGCCAGTATTTCTTACAAAACTTTCAGTAATAAACAAACGCTATTCGGTTTAGGTCACAGAAAATTTGCTTTTTACAATTATAAAGTGACTTAAAACAAACTTCGGTCACTTTACGATTAAAATAAAAGTTGTAAACTTACCACAAGTTTTGTGCTACAGTGACACATTGAGATTTAAGCCACTTTTCCACTAATTGCGCAGCGTCTCTCTCCAACAAATTGTTACGCATCACTAAATACGTCACTATCGTAATGACGCAACGAACCGAATCAGTTAGTAAGAAAGAGACACAGGATTGCGTTTCTCCTTTTCTAGCCTTCATAGGGCAGTTTTTGATTAACTAGGCGATAGAGCGCGCTTTTTTAAATCGTTCTGCATACTTAACTCAATTTACCAAAATTTTGGATTGGGTCAGTTTACGACTGGGTGTGCGATATAGCAGAAAATAAAGTCCATCTGTCGGTACACCCTGTCTTAATTGTACAGTTGAAAAAATAAAGAACAAAAAAATTAAAAATTTTTTTTACCAAAAATATTTTCACCTGAATAACATATTTTAAGACATATTTGATTTACTTACAGAAGCTTAAAACAAAAATACTATTGATATTAGAAATATAATTGTAGCAAAATCGTACAAAAGTTTAATTTTTAAATCGAAATATTGTTATGGGCAGTTTTGCTCCGGGACTAAGTCAGAACGGTTAATTTAGCTGATAGGCTTACGTATTTTTGTAAGTTATATTTTATACCTATTGTGATATAATAGTTAAAATTAAAAATTTCAAATTGAAAAGTTAATATTTTCAAAATTTTTATCGGTGTCCGCCGTAATGAATTTTTTAAGAAAAATCATGTCTTTGCGTAAATTCATAACATTTTAATAGTCATATAGTTACCTTATACATGAATACTGGCAGAATGCTCTCATTTTCGGCTTGTTTTAATATCAACCATGCTTGGACATACACTAAAGTATGTAAGAACGTGTCGACTATAAAGAATAATACCTGAAATTTAAAAAAAATTATGTAAGCTTAACATGACTATCATAAAATATCAGATGTAAAATGCACAAACGCTGCAAAATGTGATTAAACTTTAAACGAACTTCACGCATTTGAAGTTCAATCGTTGCAACTCGACATAAAATCTTATATATATATACCTAAATATATATATATATATATATAAATGAATCCCTACATCCCTTGGTCACGACATCATTTTACTAGTTCTGCTTGGCGAGGCAAATAAATCGTATTCAAAATATCAGAGACAGGCACACGCGGACATAAAGGTCAAACTTATATCCATACCGTCGTTAATTCAATTTACAATTCAAAGTTAAAAATACGAGTAGTTTCTAAGATTCCCTGTTTAATCAGTAAGTGTATCAAAAAGTAATATTTTTAGAGTATATTAAATAACTTAGGTATACCACTATAAATTCAATAGTTTGTCTTAATTTGTACTCTCATAAAAATTTCAGATAATCACTCACCACTTCTTGAAATATTTTGTTATAAATCAAGTAAGAATCCATGATTGAGGAGTAAGCTTCAAACATGTCTTTCCAATACTTAGGCGTCATTTTAATTTTCTTTAGCTTCACTCCTTCTATTTCCTTTATCCAATGAACTAAGTTCGTCTTCAGCAATGATATCATTCTTATAGAATAAAGCATGTTTATATGGACACCAAACATAACGACATCTGATAACAATTCTAAAATCTTAAATGGTCGATGTTTACAGTCAAGGTATATGTAGAAACCGTAAAAATCAATCAAAATTATCACACCGTACACCCAGTTCCAAACGCTTTCATTTCTGAGGTTATACTTATGTGTCAATTTGTTCAACGTCTCCTGTATTTTTGTAACGAGTAATACATTGTAAGTTTTGTGGCAGAAAAATGTCAAGAAATTGGTAAAATGACCAATTGTATGAAGAACGAAGTCGGTATTTCTGACGATTGAAAGCATTGTTAGAAATTCATTTCTAGTCACCACAACTGTAGATCGTACTATACTAGTGTATATTGCTCTGAGAATAATCAATAAGATATAAATTAACGTGACGATAAATGATAACAATATCTTCTTTAATCCGTTAGGTTTCACGATATTTTTTTGTAAACTATATCTTGGATATCCGAGCAAGCTCTGTAGGATGTTTAAAGGTTTCAAATATCTTTGTAAATTTTGTTTTATCCCATTATGCGTTATTATTTTACGTTTTATGTAATAGCGTACTCTAGTTCGTCGTGACATGGTTCTAATACGTCATATCTACAAATGAACATTGTTAAAGATGGCTCGAATATACGAATGACGATAGCAATTTCAATTTCATTAGAGTAAAAAATGGCTTTATAATAAAGGAGTAGGTAGGATATATAGGCCACTTTTATTGACATATGATTTTAATTCAAACAACGAAATACTTTTTACAATTATTTAAATTCTAGCTGTGTCCCGCGGTTGCCCTGGCGTGTTTCCCCATTTTACTATCTAGATAATCCAATGAGGAACTACTTTTTATGAAGTCGGTTAAAAAGTATCCTATGTCCTTATTTTCTAATCTACCTGTGTACCAAAATTTCATCCAGATAGGCGGTGACGCGACCCAGTCACGAGAGGCGGGGCTACGCAGACTGTAGGTCAACGATAGCGGTCTGAAAGTTGTACGGAAAACGTAGGTCAACTCGACGTAGAAACTATGCAGACTGCTTATGGCGATCCCCATCTCAATACTCATCTTAAACATCTTAAATGAGTTATATTACTCGTAGTATCAACGCATCACGAAGTAGTAGATTGCTAGTTTCTTCAACAGACTTCATCTTCTTTGAGATGACTGGACCGATATGAAAAGTTACTTTTGATCAAAAGGTAAAGGTAAAGGCAATTTTTTCCATGTATATATATTTTTGTAGCGACGATGGTCGAGTGGTAAGTGGGGTCGATTGCCGTGAAAAAGGTACGAGGTTCGATCCCTTGAAACATGCAATAATAGCCTGAGCTACCGGAGAAGGAAAACATCATGAGGAAACCATAGCATGGTGGTAGAGCGTTTCCTATTGCTCGCCTGGCTAGCTACCACCCTCAAGTTGTAAAATCTGTCGGTGTGTTCCGGCAGCCTTCCTTGAGAACTAGTGTATTCCAGACTAGGCATGTTCCATCTAGGGCTACAGTATCGCTGACTTCCGTGGTTGTGCGAACTTGTTGAATACCTAGCTGAGTAAGATAAAAAAATATATTTAAATCTGTCCGACAGCTTTTTGAACAAATGTTGTTTTTAATTATCTTTGACATGATTTTTCGTAATGTAAGTTTCGCATGTTAAATTTAAGTCAGTTTTCGTTTTTTCTGAACATTATTTGTCACTGAATATTAGTTTATTCGGTTTTCTATTTTTCTAGGTATTATATACAACTATAAATATAAAACTTTGCTTACTATAACCTATTATCTAGCAGTGGTTCTACCTACCTACCTTCATTCACCTATATTATGTACGTGGCAAGCTAGATTTGTAGTTCTTTTCTTGCGATAAGTATGACATTTCTGGTTTTATTCACTTTCGGGTTTATAATTTATGGTTAACAACCGCATGTGTTTTTAATAGACTTAGACTTACTTTTTGAAAGGCTTGCGCTTGACCGCAACTCGCTTGATGTAATGCGACGGTGCGGCACGTTTGACTAGAAGAAACCGATACACTTGCGACTTAAATAGACCGAGATAGCTATGTGACGAATGATATTGTTATTAGCTGGTAAATGGCGCTAAAGCCGAGATATTATGCCCAGTAAATAACGGCATATCTTTAAGGTTAACTGTAATGTCCCGCGGTTTTAGCTCCAGAAAATAAGTAAACTTACATGTCAAATAACAAAATTTAGTCTGTATCTGTATCTCTTTTCCATGTTTTAGCACATTTAATATGTATCAAGTAGTAAATTTATTTAATGTTCAGGTGGAAAATAGTCTTTTTTCTTTTTGTTTTATCTGAAATTATTATTTTTAACTAGGAACTTAGGATTAAAGCCCACATTATATTATAAAGAGAAAAAAATATATATTTAATTAATTTGTAATATAAATTTTACCTATGTTTCACAAATCAATGCATATTTAGAAAGACATTATTTTAATATATTAGTGTAGAACAGACACAATGTACTATGTAGTAATATATCACAACATCATAATGTTATGTTGAAATAAGCTTAATAAAGTATAATAATAGCGCTTTTTAATATCATTAAGACTTAATCATAAAGGTAATCACGGTATTAGTTTCCTTTAATAGGTAGTTATCTTTTTTTTAGTGTTATATTATTAACGGGCAAGTGCCTTTATTACCAAAAATAAAATGAGTAACTACAAGAACACAAAATATAGCAGAAAGATTACCAATAGAACATTTAGGATCTACAGATTGCTCCAACTCACCACTAGAGAGCAGCGCGCCCAGTATGCTAGCCGCATTACCACGCTGAATGGCAATGCTATGATATGATATCTATCTACATTTTGTGCTTAAACATAGTATTACAAGAAAGCAAACTGCAGAAGCACTATGATATAGTTGGCGATAACCTGCGTCAGCTGCAGCATGAGTGTCGCGTCTACGTCGAACAACTTCCTCAGGTTTATTTTAACGAAGTTGGCGCGGTAGAGGCGCTGGACGTTCTTGTACAGCCTTCGTTCCCCTTCTGAAAAATGAAAATTATTTTTTACATCCACACAACGTTTTCAGGTTCTAAACCAGGCAAAGCTTGTGCTATGATAACTTGGTGACAGATATACAAACTTTAATACATAATAAACACCCAGATACAGATTAAACAGACATGTTTATGCAAATAGAGCGGCGCAGAAGGCAGGGTTGCTACCAACTGCACCAACCGGCCAGTCACAATTGTTTTATTCCTAAGTTTTAGCTCTATAATTTGGCAATTTATTTTTAAGATAATCAAAATGACTGTCTGTGGTGTTGTCTGTGGCAACACCACAAAATAGCAGATCGATTTCATTTAAACAACTTAAGATCAACAGATAATTCAAGTAGCGTAAGCCTCCACTGTAAGGCAGCGTGCCCAGAATAAAAGCGACGTTAATACGCTGAATGGCAGTGTTTATACATAGGGCCAGATAAACACTAATGGTCACGCGTCGCATCGATTGAACGCTTCGATTAGTTTATTTTTAATATCGTATTATTATATTTTTTGTTATTATTATATAAAAAATCAATCATATACATTGAATGTAGATACACAAACATACAATCTGGTTTAAATTTAATTTAACAGTTCAAAAAAAATCAAAGAAAAGGTTTTTATTTCCGTAACTAAAAATGTTTTTACAATTATAGTCAAGGTGGGAGCCCGCTTTTAAGTATAGAAATACTTGTAACAGAGGGTCCCGCTCTTCCATATAAAAAAAAATCAAAATACAATTGTATTTAAATGAATTATAAAAATTTAAATAAGTAAACTAAATAACAGGACAATATATTAATTACAAATATTCGACTCTCGTGTGTATATTTGTGTGTGAGTTTCTGAATATCAGGGTGTGTATGTGTGTGAATGATTGTATATTTATTATATTAGTCTCTATCCCGTATCTTTCATAAGTGTTATTGATGTAAGTAGTGTAGGTAATTATAGTTGTACTCATCTATTAATACTTATTAGTGCTTCAATCTCCTCGTAACATTTAGTAAGTATCCAAGCAGTAACAGCTGTTTTACATTCATAGCGAGTCATAGAGTGTATGTTGAGAGTATTGTTTATCCGGTTGTACAGCCGCGCTGATTGTCTCTCTTACTGCTTTCCAGTAAAATATGTTTTGTATGTTTTGACCGGTGCAGCCAACTGCATTCTTCTTCTATTACTATTGACGTTTGGGTTAAAAACAATTGTTTTATGAGTTTTAAATACTGTCTGTATTATATAAAGCTTTCGTACAGTTAGTAATTTGCTATCGGTATATAGCTTGCCAGTAGAATATCTTCGTGGCTTAAAGAACATGACCTTTATTGAAGCTCGCTGTGATCCCTCAAGTTCTATCAATTTGGTCTTAGCAGCCCCCCCCCCCCCCCCCCCCCCCCAGATCGGAATATAGTACCTTAGAACAGACTGGGCTAACATAATGTATATTTTACTAAGTAACTCCTGGGTCGCTACATGTCGTAGATTTTTGAAAATATAAATTAGTTTTCGTGTTCTTCTTCTTTTACTATTGATGTTTGGATTAAAAACAAGCACGTCAATTTGAGGAAACCATGATAGTCTTTGATCAATTACAACCCCCAAATATCTTATTTACTTTATTTAAATTTATGTTGTTTCTTGAGTTAGATTTAATTAATTTGATGTTAAAGTTATTACCTGGTTGGGTTCTATTATAAATACTGTAACACATATAGTTGGTTTTTAGAGCGTTTAGTGTTAACAAATTTGACTTCAGCCATTGAGCAATTATATTAAGACCTAGTTCAGCTTCTACGCGAACCTTTTCCCATGTTACGTCAGAAAAAACAACTGCAGTGTCGTCAACATAGGAAATTAACTTTGCGTTACTTAATTTAAGTTCACATAAATAATTGATGTAAATTAAAAATAGGGTTGGGCCTAAAACACTCCCTTGGGGCAGCCCAAAAGAAATGTTTGAGTCGTTGCTAATATACGAACCTAAAACTCAAAAAACAAAATTTGCTAAAAGAAACATAATAGGCACAATTTCTTTGTAAGCAAACTTTAGGAAATTTGTTGGTATATTATCCCACCCAGGGGCACTTTAGTTTTTAATACTAAAGAGAATATCATGTACTTCTTTACAATCAGTAAATGATAATACAAAAGAGTTTTCTTGAGTTATATTTTTTTGATTTTGTAATAGTTTATGCTTTTCACTACTACTCAAAATGTCGTCTGCTAGCGTTTTCCCTATATAAGCAAAATACTGGTTTACATAATTAACAGATTCAACAGGAGAAGTTTTTAAGCTTAGTAGTTTAGTGCTATCAGAATTATTTTTATTCAAATAAGTTATTGATTTTATATTTTTCCAGAGGCTTTTAGAATCCTTAGTGGATTTAGCTAACACCTAACCTATGCCAAAAGTAGGAGAAGGTTCTTTAGGACAGAATTGTTTTGAATTATATCGTTTATGTATTATGTGCTCTCCGAAACTTTTAAGTTGTTTAGTCCTATTTAAAAATATGTTTGAATTAGCATTTAGCAATTACCTCTTTAAGCACTTTGATTTGAAAATCAAATTGATGTTCAAACAAGTGGTTACAAGCGATATAAAAAACCCTTTTTTTCTAATAAAGATGTCACTTGTAAATTTGTTATAATTAGGTAATTTAAATTAATAAAAACATTTGAAAATTTATTTTAAAACAGACTTACCATCACAAGTATGATTGGCGAGCAACTTTGAAGACAAAATTTGTGCTCTTTCCATAGCAACATAAAAGCGTTCAGTGTTTTGCCCTAAGATGGAGATAAACATTAAATGCGTCACTGTCCAGATAGTAATAAGAGTCATTGTAGCTCGTATAAAGTTCTGAAACAAATGTAACATATATTTCAAGTTTTCCATTTTGTAAACTGCGTGACGCAATGAAAAAACCAAACGAGGACAAAACAAATGAATTACGGTTTTCGAAATACAAATGTATGAATAAATAGCTGTATAAATTTTAAATTGGAATCCCTAACCAAAGAAGAGATATTTGAGATCAAAGTGGCCAGTACGACAAAACGCCAATTTCATATGTAAGGACCTAATATACAAAGGGTGCACTAACCCAAAAAAAGGTAAGTAAAAGAACTAGGAAGATGAAACATATAATCTAATCATAATATATCATCTAATATTTTTTTTTCATTTACCTTATACATGAATACTGGCAGACTGCTCGCATTCTCTGCTTGTTTAAATATCAACCATGCTTGGACATACACTAAAGTATGTAAGAACGTGTCGACTATAAAGACCAATACCTGAAATTAAAAATAATATGTAAGCTTAACATGACTACCACCGCATCATAAAATATCAGATGTTAAATGCACTAACACTGCAAAATGTAATTAAACTTTAAACGAACTTCACGAATTTGAAGTTCAATTGTTGCAACTCGTCATAAATTTATAATTTTATTTTACTAGCTTTGCCTGGCAATGTTTCCAGACTGATTAACCCTTCTAGGCCCTTCTAAGCTCTTCTAGACCCCTCTACCTAATTTGGCTGTCTTATCCGTTCCCAGCTGTC
This sequence comes from Ligdia adustata, assembly GCA_947049295.1. Taxonomy (NCBI): domain Eukaryota; kingdom Metazoa; phylum Arthropoda; class Insecta; order Lepidoptera; family Geometridae; genus Ligdia; species Ligdia adustata. Next base: position 14,786,084 of record OX346219.1, on the reverse strand, counting down.
GTTTTCTATCTACATAATACATATCTATCAAATTTTATACTTATAAATAAAGAAATAAAATTGTAAAACCCCCCGACATTTGTTGTGGCAATTTTTTGAATACTGTTGTACTAATCAAGCCTTTTTATTTGATATCCATATTGAGAGAATTGTACAAATTTGTGGCGGCGGCGATCTTGGCCCGATTTTCATCAAATATAGCTAAGCACAATCCCGACAAATACACTTTTCAAAATAAAAACATAATCAAAATATCAGAGAAAGACACACACATAAATATACGTCAGACTTATATCCGTCCCGTCGTTAATGCATCTAGGGTTAAAAATAGGTTTTAAGATTCTCTTTTTAATCAGTAAGTGTACCAAAAAGTAATATTTTTAGGATATATTAAATAAGTTAAGTATACCATTCGTTTGTTTTAATTTGTACTTTTATAAAAATTTCAGATGATCAATACTCACCACTTCTTGAAATATTTTGTTATAAATCAAGTAAGAATCCATGATTGAGGAGTAAGCTTCAAACATGTCTTTCCAATACTTAGACGTCATTTTAATTTTCTTTCGCTTTACTCCTTCTATTTCCTTTATCCAATGAACTAAGTTCGTCTTCAGCAATGATATCATTCTTATAGAATAAAGCATGTTTATATGGACACCAAACATAACGACATCTGATAACAATTCTAAAATCTTAAATGGTCGATGTTTACAGTCTAGGTATATGTAGAAACCGTAAAAATCAATCAAAATTATCACACCGTACACCCAGTTCCAAACGCTTTCATTTCTGAGGTTATACTTATGTGTCAATTTATTCAACGTCTCCTGTATTTTTGTAACGAGTAATACATTGTAAGTTTTGTGGCAGAGAAATGTCAAGAAATTGGTAATATGACCAATTATATGAAGAACGAAGTCGGTATTTCTGGCGATTAAAAACATTGTTAGAAATTCATTTCTACTCTTCACAGCGGAAGCTTGTAGTATACTAGTGTATATTGCTCGGAGAATAATCAATAAGATATAAATTAACGTGACGATAAATGATAACAATATCTTCTTTAATCCGTTAGGTTTCACGATATTGTTTTGTAAACTATATCTTGGATATCCGAGCAAGCTCTGTAGGATGTTTAAAGGTTTCAAATATCTTTGTAAATTTCGCTGTATCACATTATGCGTTGTTATTTTACGTTTTATGTAATAGCGTACTCTAGTTCGTCGTGACATGGTTCTAATACGTCATATCTACAAATGAACATTGTTAAAGATGGTTCGAATATTTGAATGACGATAGCAATTTAAATTTCATTAGACTAAAAAATGGCTTTATAATAAAGGAGTAAGTAAGATATATCGGCCACTTCAATTGACATATGATTTTAATTCAAACACCGAAATACTTTTTACAATTATTTAAATTCTAGCTGTGTCCCGCGGTTGCACTCGCGTAGTTCCACATTTTAATATCGAGATAATCCAATGGGGAACAACTTTTTGAAGTCGGTCAAAAAGTATCCTATGCCCTTTCCCGGGGTCCAATCTACCTGTGTACCAAATTTCATCCGGATCAGTTCAGTGGTTTTGCCGTGAAAGCGAGACATACAGATAGACAGAGTTACTTTCACATCTATAATATTAGTTAGGATTGCTTTGTCCTTCAATGCCATGAATGTGAAAGAGACAGAATCTGAACCATTTTTTTTTAAACTGTGATTTAGCTATTTATTGAAAGCAAACTGCAAGATGACAATGATATTGTTTGCAATAACTTGCGTCAATTGCAGTACAAGAGCTGCGTCTATATCGAACATGCCTTTAAGGTTCACTTTAGTGAAACATGACCGGTACAGGCGGTGGACGTTTTTGTGCATCCTCTTTTCTGCTTCTGGAAGAAGATTAGATAACATAAATACTCATAAATTAGAACACGCAGACCCAGACTTACGTACATAAAAGTCACTTGGACACTTGACACTCAGAAATCGGATTTGTGGCCTAAAATGACAATTTTGACAATTTATTTTGGCAATAATAATCGTAATTTGTTATACGAAAATGCAAAGTTCTTTTTTATTTTTAGTTGGTAATTTTTCGACGACCGAGCGAGCGAAGGATTCTTTACTTGGAATCTTGAGCGTTATCGAGGGAATTAAAAGAGCACGAGGTGAAAAATATTTGCACTCGAGTGCAACACGGAACTTTTTACCCTACCTCAGTGAGGAAATTACTAAATGATAAAGATTCCGAGTCTAACATATTGAAATAAGTTGTAGTATTACAAATTCATCATAGAAGTAAAAGTAAATAGTTTAGTAATTTATTTACTGAAGTTCTACCATTACATCGATTATATAAGAAATATGTTTAACAATGTTTTGAATTCACAAACTTAGTGCCCACGATGTTCTAAGTTCAATTTACTTATCCTCTAGCGAATAAAAACGTCACTCAGATATTGAAGAGTGAAACTAATCTTTCCGAGATGGGAGGATGAAAAATATATTTTTACCGGAAAAATCTGTACGCAAGCTTTTTAGCACTCTTCTAATTGCAATGTACTGGCAAATTATATTATAATAGGTACCGAGTAACGGACGTCCGAACCGACTCTATTAGTTGATCGATACGCGTCGTTAAGTATTAAAGAAAAAGTATCTTGTACGTATATGGTTGCCTGGAAGAGATCGCTTTAAGCGATAAGGCCGCCATTAGAAATCTAGCATATTTCTTGTATTGTTTGTTTTTGAATAGTATTATAAACTGGTTTTGGAACGAAGTTCCTTATCGCGCGTTGCGGAAGGGGGCTAGCCCGAAAGAATTAAGACCAAACGTAACGACACTTTTTGCTTTAGTTGTAAGCCGTGTGGCGTGCGCGTGTTTCTCTCTCTCTGTCTCCCTCTCATAGAAAGCAAGCCAGTTATTTTCGTTTCATCTTTCTATTTCAATATAGTATATATAATAATAAATTAAAATTTTTTTTTATTACAATCCTTCACTAATTATTCAAAAGGAACTTCGTTCCATCCGGGTGACCCTTGACACCTCTCAATTTTTTTTAAAATAATGAGTTGTCTTATCTTAAACTAAACTAACCATCACACCCGCCAGAGGCGATACAGTTAGTAGAGAGCACTTGTGCTTTCTCCATGGCGATGTAAAATATCTCAGTCTCTTGACCGAGGATGAAAACGAACACCAAGTGCGTCACCACCCACGTGATCACTATATTTAACGTTGACGAGAGAAATTGCTGAAAAAATTAATTTATTATAACACACTTCAAATTTGTAGAGCATCAGATAAAAAATACAAAAGTCTTCTTTTTAAAAAAAAGTAATTACTATAAGAAAATATTTTTCTTCTATTTCTACTTCTATTTCTACAGGCGCTGATAGAAATTTTTCAGTCATTTTGTTTTGCCAATCAAATTTCTGAACCAATTTCGTTTTTTATTTAAATTTTAGATGCTCTGAACGAATTGCGTTTTTTTTTCATATATAGATTCTCTGAAATATAGTTTATATAAATATACTTTCCGAGAAACTAAAATCAAACAAAAAATATTTTCTATCCCCGAGACATCAGTTAACAAAACTACTAGATAAAACTGCAAGAAAAATTAGAAATTAACTTATAATTTTAGACTATAATACGGTCACTGAAGAATTCATAAGGTTAGTAAAATAGGACGATTCACTCACAAACCTTAACAGAAGTTAATAGTCACACTTCCTATATACGAGTAAATACTCTTCACTGTCACTCACTCTTCTGTAATTCAATCTTTCAAACGTAACTTCCAATGAATACCAGACATAAAATATTGTACAATATTATTGTACAATAAAGCATGCATTATCTAAACTGTCCATTATACGTTAATCTCCTACTTCATCCAAATAATACTCCTTATAATCAACTTACAACACATAGAATTAGCGGATAAATGAATTTTGAACTGTGTAAGTAAATAATTTTAATAATTTGTTTTTAAATATAAATTAGAATGTAATTGATGCAATCATTAGAATATTATGAATTGTATAATTAATAAAATTATAATCCCTGGAAGAACACTAGGTGCGGCGACACAGGGTATCCTACGAGTACTGCGGTAGCTAGTGCCATTAGTTATGTCAAGTAGCACGAATAGATTTATACTCTGTTTAAACAATTAAATATCGACGTACCTGCGAAGTTGGTGAAATATTTGATTTATCAGCCATTTTAAAAATTAAATAAACCTGAACGTACAGTAATGTATGCAAAAATGTATCTACGATGAAATACAACACCTGGAAAAGAAACGAAAATTAATCGAGACGTTACTTTGTAGCTTGACTATAAATTTAGTTAAACTTAACTATGTCATTATTATGATATTCATATTTTTTTATCTTTATTATTTTTAAAATTCTTTACTGTAATGTTCACATATTTTACCCAGTGTTACCATACATTTTAATTTTACTTTTATCGAAAAAATATACATTAGTTAATTCATATCCTCACAAATATATGCAAGAGACTACATAGGTATAAGTTTCCTTTTTCCTCAGAAGCTGACAGACGGATTAACTTGGTTTGTTGCAAGATAGTTCGATGTCCAGAGAGTACCATAACGTACTTTTTTTCTTAAAAAGCTAACTCAACGTAGAGAAAGTCGCGAGTGAAAACTAGATACTACTTTATATTCGTAAAAAATGGACGCCCGCAGTGTAACAATAAGCAATAAGGTCAATGTATTAATATTATATTCTACTTGCCTTATGAATTGAATTGTACCATTTATATAAATACCGTTTCACTAAAATCTAGTTTATTTGTGATGAAGAAGCGACAATCTCAAAAGTAACACATTTTTATAATTAGTGTGATTTCATTTCAGTATGTATATATGTATTTCTAAGTATGTATATCAGTGATCAGGTTACCACAGCACAGATTTTGCCTAGTTTGGGACCTGGAAGACTTTTGTGTGGATGTTGTCCCATATTATTATATTATTATTATTATTGAAAAAGTAAATGACTTTCATAACGTCTATAATTTTACTTCTGTATCTCTGTATAATATAATAATTTCTTACCAGTTCTTGAAACACTTTAATGTAAATTAAATATGACTCCATAATCAATGTGTATGCTTCGAACATTTTCTTCCAATATTGCCTCCTCAATTTCACATTCTTTCTCTTTACTCCTTCAATATCATCAATCCAATTAAGAAGATTTAATTTCAATAAATTTATAATTCTAATAGCGCACAACATGTTCACATGGAACGCGAAAAGTGCGTTATCTGTTAAAATTTCAAACACTGTGCATTTGAAACCTCTGCAAGTGAAGAAGGCGTGAAAAACGTAAAAATAAATCCAGGTAACAAGTGCATATAGCCAATTCCAAATAATCTCATTATCGAGGTTGCATCTCGGTAGTTTGCGTAGAGTTTCTTGTATTTTGAGTATGAGTGCAGCATTGCTGATATTATGGCAACAGCTCGCATACAAGTTAGTAAGATGACCGACAGTGTACAGCACGAAATGACAGTTTCTCATCACAATAAACGCATTCTTGATAGCAAGTATTGATAGCACGTTTTTTCTAATTGCCTGGAAAGAGTATATCCCGCGGAGAATAATCAGCAATATATATACAAAAGTTGCAAACATAGAGAATACGTTGGCCCATAATCCCAATGGAGTCAAGAAATTATCCCAAATAAGGTATTTAGGATACATGATCCAGATTTGAAGGATATTGAGAGGTCTCAAATATTTTTGAAAATCTTTTTCAATCACATTATTAAGTAGTATTTCGTTTTTGGTATTAATGTGCAATTTATTTCTTTTATACATGTTTCTCGTTTGATAGCTTTTGGCCACTAAATGTTTTGGTTGATTAGATTGGACGACGAGTACCAGACGTAAATGTATTTCTTTCGATTTCAATCTACGCAACATTATCTTCGATAGCTTGATGGTTTTATAATAACTTATATTTGATGGAATCTAATTTACCATATTACAATGTGTTTTTGTGTTTAAATTTATGTTGAAAAAGTATCTATATTTTCATTCTTTGTTAAATACAGGGGTCGGCACTCGAAGTGTTACCAATTCAAAATCTTGTAATTTTGACAATTTTGTTTTTTTTTTATTTATAAACTTCAATATATAGAAAAAAACATTAAAAATTAAAAAGAAAAAAATATTGTTCGATGTGGCCACCTTTAGCGCGGATAACAGCATCGAGTCTGTCCGAGAAGGCTTCACACGCTGCACGAATGTGGTCTACTGATATTTTGTTCCATTCTCGGCGAAGAGCAATCTTTAAGGCGTCGACTGTCTCATATTTTTTGCTGACACTTTGGCCTCTAGAATTGACCATATGGAAAAATCCATTGGGTTTAATTCCGGCGAATATGGTGGCCATTGTTGCGAAGAAATGAAGCTCGGAACTTTTTCTTGCAAAAAAATTTGGGTTTGACGGGCTTTGTGGGATGGTGCCAAGTCTTGCTGAAACGTCCAATGGTTGCTACCGAATTTCTTACGTGCCTAAAGTAACAAAGCATCGTTTAAAATCTTTTCACGGTAGATTTGCTGGTTTATCTTTGCACCCTGCTCAATGAAAACGAGAGGTGAACGTCCCGTAGCAGTTACCGCGGCCCAAACCATCACTGATGCTGGTGTTTGCTTTCGCAGAGCAATTCGTTGGTCTTAATTGTCGTTTGATTTAGACTTTAACCAAACGCGATCATTTTGTTTGTTCACATATTTCTGAACCGTAAAAATTTTTTCATCGGAAAAGACCAAATTTTCAAGCTTGCTATCAACGTGCAACTGCTTTAACTCCTTAGCTCTTTCTAGGCGAACTGCCTTTTGTGCAAGTGTCAAGTCTTGCACTTTTGGTATTTTTTGTTTTAGTTTATTTTTTAATATGCGTCCTATGCTCCGGGCAGATACATTAAGACTTTTTGCCAATTTAACTGCGCTTTGTCGTGGATTTCGTTCAATTCTAGCCTTTACCTTTCGAACCATTTCTGATGATGTTGCTGTTGTTGGATGTCCACCTCCATGGCGTTTCTTGTTGCTACCCGTATCATTGTAACGCGTGATGGTCCGATACACAAACATTTTATTCAGATGTAAATGTCGTAGCGCATTAACAATGGCTGGTTGCCATTTTCCAGCCAAATACAAAGTAATGACACTGTGGCGTTTGAATTCCATCTGGATAACTTTTTTTAGCAGCGACAAAAAACAATGAGCTTCTGTATGTTTAAGAACAATACAATAGACTTACGACTGTGAAAAAATGGGCGCCATATTGTAAACAGTTTGCTTGCTATAGCAACTTAAAGTTGGTAACACTTCGAGTGCCTACCCCTGTACGTATATACGTATCTACTCATAGCGTCCGACTGCTGGGCACTGGTCTCCTCATAAAGTTATTCTTTTAAAATATTCACCTGTACACAGATGTACTAGTTAAATTTATTCTCTCTTACACAACAGTACCTAAACCTTCAGAACCAAAGACCCAATCAATTACCACCTGATTGTATATTGAACTAATTTGAAAGTTAAAACGCTCGCACGCACCGACGCGTACGAGCAAAGCTAACAAAGGGATATCGATGTATCGGAGCGGGAGGACGGACGGGCGGACGGTGATCGCCCAATATCGACGGCAACAAAGGCTTACAAGAGTTTACAACACGCCCATCGGCTGCATATTCAACGCGGGACGAGAGTCAACACACAGTGTGAGGAGTTGACTGCTGTGTCATGATATAATATAAGATTCGGCGACTCAGAAATCGGTAAGACGAAAATTGTTAATTACGAATTACTCCGCGTGTGGCCACAATTTCAATATAGACTTCGACTTCATTATAGAGTAAGTTCGTTGTAACGCTAGATTTGTGACAGGAGATAGCCGACAATTTATGGCACAAACAACAGATATGACGCCTCAAAGCTCATTAAGAAAGCCCTAAAAGAGATTCTCCTCTTATTGTATTAAAATTACATTCAAATAATTCAAACGATAATTTATCTATTAATTAAATCATTTTGTTTAAAATGACGGGTTTTCACGCGTACCTGATTGTTCGAAAGGTCACTTCAGTTCAGATAATTTATATATACTTATGAACGTCAATAATATAAACAAATTGTACAGTAAAATTCTTGTTACTCACAGTAAAGAAATCGTTCCTTATTAAAATCTAGATTACGTAGGGAATTCTTATCACTAATAAAATTTTCCACACTATTATACCTAAGCGTTCTGAAGTAAGAATTCTTTCATTCTGGCCCTAAACTTAGTTTCACATAAAATTGTTAAGAGATTCCGGTAAGAGGTTGTAGCACTGTCATCTGAACCTACGCATAAAAATCCTTTCTCTTGTACAAATGAATCAAAATCGCGTCAGTTTTTTAAGTAATATTTATATAATGTCATAAATAATTCTTAGCCGCTGTCTCTCCGCCTATCGTCACGCATCGCTGCCTGTTGACCAATATGCCCTCTCCTTGCATTTGCATAGTTTATACACGCGACCTCATTAAGCCAGATATTTACCAGCCAGCCAGTCAGCCATCCAGCTAGCCACTCAGCCAGCCAGTTAGGTCGTGCTTGTCATGCAGCCTTAATTACTTGATAATAGGATTTTGTGCGAAAATCGAATCCACATTTAATAACTGATTCTGGTCAGAAAACATCTGCTGAAAGCGATATGTAACCAGAATGCTGGCTCTTATTTCGGTCAGAAAAATAGCATTGCCTTTCAACGTGGCAATGCAGCCAGCATTCTTGGAACTTTTTCTTCTACTGGGGGTTTATTATTATATTAGTTTTTATAGATGTGAATGTTGTTTTCATTTGCTTTTGTGTTTTAATAAATTAATTACAATAATAACTGATTTCGGAAGCTTGTATATTTTTTTAGTTCTAAATGCTGTTTATCTCATGATAACCATACTTATACATTAAAATGATCTAAATCGTACGTCACAAAAGTTTTAAAATATAATATTTGTGTAGGAAGTCTATCTCGGCTTACATATAATTAGATGGTAATTTCTCAATTCACTTAGACTGCAAATGCACATGGGTTGCTTAGCGTATAGAGCCTAGTTAGTCACTTTAGTGAAACCAACGTTCTCACAACACTTGTAGGCTCTGATTCCCAAGTTTGTCCTAGTTGAAGCATAAACGGATGTATCTCTTGATTGCGTTGGTTTAGAAGTTTGATTTTTAGCAGCTCCAAGGGACAATAGACATAAGGGACAATTAAGTATTTGATATGAATTTCAGCTTGATACTTTCATGCATTTCTGAGAAACAAGGACGTGACAGACAGACGGACAACAAAGTGATCCTCTAAAGGTTCCGTTCTTTCCTTTTGAGGTACGTTATCCTAAAAAAATTAATTAATAGTACTGTTATCGATGGTTTTATCACTGTCATTCTAAAGATTCTGATAAGATTCTTATGAATCAGCTATTGAAAATGACATTGTATCTAGAAAACATTTATCAGAATTTTTTTTATTTTTATCTCAAGTGGTACTCGTATAAAATATGATGCGGCAAACTATCAATACAGAATAAATAAGAAAACTGAAAAGACAAGACGTCTTTTTTCTGGAAATTTTATCTCAAAATGTTAACCACAAAATTTGTAGTTTTCCTTTTAGTGGTATATTGTGCAGGTGTTTATAAAGCTGAAGATTTGTCCGTGGGTACAGCTATCAATAGTGAATTGGTGTACACGGAACATGTGCAGTTAAGCGCTATTCCTTTGAAAATCAGGACCAAAAATGTTTTCTACAATAATAACAGCACAAAACTTATCAAGGTGAGGGATTATTTATAACCATTTGTTTTAACATTAAATTTATATACATATTTATTAATACTGGTGTGGAACGCAGAATACACTCATTATTAATAATTAAAAAAAAACTTGGTTAAGGCAAAAAAGTGGTGGTAGGGCGTTTCTTATCGCTCGCTTGACTGGCTGCCACCCTCAAGTTGTAAAATCTGTCGCTAATGTGTTCCGGCAGCCTTCCTCGAGAGCCATGTTATTCCAGACTAAGCATGCTCATTTAGGGCTACAATATCGCTGACTTCCGTGGTCGTGCAAACTTGTGGTCAAATGTCAAGCTGTGTAGGATAAAAAATAAGTTAGATTATAAGAAGATAACAGAACAGAACGGCTTAGTGCGACACAGACTAGCGCGCGAAAGCTACACAAAAAATTCGTGCATGTTTTTCGCTGTTGTCAAAAATATCACGTTTGTTCTATAGGGGCTCCTGTAGAACAAGCCCTTCAATATCACGTTTGTTCTATAGGGGCTTTCTGTTTTTAGTATGTATTTATTGTTGCAGCGGTGACTAAAATACTTACATCATCTGTAAAAACAACTGTCAACCTCTCACGATTCTTGGGATACACCCCAGCGACAATCAGACGAACGGACAGTAAAGTCTTAATAATAGGGTCCGTTTTTATCCTTTCGGTATGGAACCTTAAAAATGACTTACGACATACCTTAAAACTTTAAATTACATTACACAAAAATAAATTAAATCAAATATTCTTGTATATTTTTTAAAAATAATAGAATGAATAAGTATATTGCGCTTGAAAAAAGAAAATGTGTGGTTTATTCCCAAATCTAGACAAGTTAATATAAGTTCTACAAATTTGATTGTTTCAGGGGATCTGGGCGATCGACTTGGACAGATCTGAGGCCAAAGTGAGCATTACTTCGGGAGGCGTCGGCTCTTCGTTCACTAATGTCAAAATAAAGAGCCAGAGGGGAGAGAGGCTCAACTATCAAGTGCAGGTGTTCGTTTAAATTCAGTAAACGCTTGTTACTTACAATCTACCATTTTTAGTTTAATTATGGTTAACATATTTCCTAAAGAAGAGTATTTTGTACTTGTACTCGATCCACCTCCTTGTAAATAACAGTTCTATTTGTAACTTTTTGAATCACTAAACGTTTAAATTCAATGTTCTATATTTACTTAATATGAACGCCTTAATAGCTTTAATAAATATTATAAAAATCATACAAAATCGTTGACTTTAATTTAAATGATATTAACATTAAATTAGGAATTACTAGAGCTATGTCAAAATTTTATTACATTTATTGACATTCCTATAGAACAAATATTTCGGTTCATTACGTGGCTATCACTTGGTCTTGCTTAATAATGATCACCACTTTTAAATGTATGCAACCAAAAATTTTTGTCTTATAACCAATTTTGACTACGAGCAATTTTTGAAAGGTACTTATTAATATTTTTGGAAACTTAGCTTACTATATGTTAAAATAATTTTTTGGAGTAAATAAAACCGTCGATATAAGAATATAAAAAAATACTAGTTAGTATGGGCCATAGACCATTGGTATACAGGGTCACTGGTAGTAATCAATTAGCATCCTCTTAGTCAAAAGTTTTCCTGATGATTAAAATCAACAATTTTTATTCTGGGGCTTTTGAAAATTCTAGTATTATAATATTCCAGCTAAACTAATGAATTCAAAATCAAAATGCAATAACACAAAACCAGTAACCGCAACAAAAGCCCGCAAAGGCTATTCATATTTGACACAACTCTCATTCGTCTCGTTAAACTTTCGTAAAATTTCTATCCAGATCATTAAAAAGGCCGCACTATGACAAGTCACCTCTCAAAGCGGGAGAACTGAACATGAAAAAGTAATTCCACGACAATTTATACTTCGCTCCGGCTATATCAAAAGTTAGACACATTCGCACCAGATGTGACCGGGCGGGTGTGAGGCCATTCTAAAACTTTTTTTAACTCTATGTCGCATAATGGATGATTACAGTCGGCACTTTTTATAATCTGAAATATGGGTGTTGAAATAGTTGGGGCTCGTGATTCAACTGCTGACGATTGATTGCAGTTGGGGAACAACTTTTTGGGGAGTCTGTCAATCTGTAAATTTTACGTGTGAGGGTGTCTGATTGGAAATTTCAATGAAATTGCAATTTTAAACGCATAATTGTCCTTAGTTGTCTTCCTATAGTTAAGTTTTCTCACAGCTCTGCTGTAACTTGATGCTGAATATCTTTTATAGTACTTGCAATGTTAATGGAATGTTAAAACCACTTCCGATCTTGATAAATTATACGAGACCACACGGAAAGGTAATAAATATAAAAAACACCTCCTCCTTGGAAGTAGGTTTTTTTTTTTTTTTTTTTTTTTTTTTTCTATTGCACAAGGAGAACCCGTAAAGACTTTCCTTGATAATATTACAATCTAGCCTAAGTCTAAGGCTAATAAGTAATTTTAGTTTAACTTAATCTTCTACAAAATAATGTCTCTAAGAATTTGTCCATCGGCACTTTTCTTATTACAGTTGTTAAGGCGAAAACACTTTGTTCACGTGTTCTTAAGTCTTAGCACTTTCACTATTATATTTCACTATTTTACTTTTAACACTACACTAACTCAAACGGTTTAGTTCTTTTTAGTCTTCTAGTTATGTCAGTGTGGTCGAGGAGCTGGATAGCCTCGACATTGACATGATGGTGAAGCCGGTTTTGGTGAGCTTCGGCGTATTTTTTTATCACTTGTTCAACGAATTCTACTTTTAAGTCCTGGTGAAGATCGTTGTTTCTTATGTACCAAGGTGCATCGGTAATATCCCTCAGTACTTTATTCTGGAATCTTTGAATCATGAGCCTATTACTTTGAGCGGTACAGCCCCACAGCTGTATACCATAAGTCCATATTGGCATCAGGACTTGTTTATACACTAGCAGTTTGTTATGTATTGACAGCGGAGAATTTCTTCCAAGCAACCAATACATTTCTCTATAGCGTAAATCCAGCTGCTCTTTTTTCTTCTTGACGTGTTCTTTCCAGCGAAGCTTCACGTCAAGGGTCATGCCTAGATATTTTGCTGTATTCTCATATGGTATTACTTGACTGTTGATGTAAACCGGAGAATACTTGTGTCGTTTATTACTAAAGTCTATGTGAATTGATTTGGATTCATTTAATTTTATCCTCCATTTCTTCGTCCAGTCATAGACTTTATTCACAGCCATTTGAACTTTTTCTGCAGCTTCTTCATGAGTATTCCCTACGGCCATGATTGCAGTATCGTCAGCAAAAGTTGCAATGGTGTTATTTTCTGGCTGTGGTATATCACATGTGTATAACAGGTACAGGACCGGACCTAATACACTTCCTTGTGGTACACCGGCTTTTATATTTTTTAGATCTGAATATGCATCTTCATGTCTTATTCTAAATACTCTATTTGTTATATATGATTCCAGAATATCCACGTACGATTTTGGTAGCATGTTTCGCAGTTTCACTATCAAACCTTCGTGCCAAACTTTATCAAATGCTTGCGCCACATCTAAAAACACTGACGAGCAGACTTTATCTTCCTCAAGGCTTTTCTCAATCATGGTTGTTATTCTGTGCACCTGGTCTATTGTTGAGTGCTTTTCTCGAAATCCAAACTGATGGTCAGGTACAAGTTTTAAATCTTCTATCACTGGCTTGAGCCTTTTCAGTAACAGTTTTTCAAATAATTTTGATATTATTGGTAAGAGAGATATGGGTCTATATGATGTTGTTTCATGTGGTGGTTTACCAGGTTTGGCAATCATTATTACCTCGGCAACTTTCCATAAATCTGGCACATATTTCAGCCTTATAACAGCGTTTATAAGTGTAGTAAGTTTGACTATAGCTTTCCGCGGTAAATTTTTTAGCACTTCTCCGGATATTAAATCATAGCCGGGAGATTTACGAGGGTTTATACTCCTTTTGATTTCACCTAGTACTTCCTTTGGAGTTACTAGTTTTATATTATTACGGTCGCAAGAGTCAAATACTTTGAGAACGGGAATTTCGTAAAACTCGCTTTCATTTGGTTGAAATATTGCTTCTAGATGATCTGCAAATCTCTTAGCTTTTTGCACGTTATTTTTTGCCCAAACTCCAGGGCTGATTTTAATCGGTGGAGAGTGGTCAATTGGCTTCTTTAGCTTTTTTGTTACTTTCCAAAGTGAATATCCGGAACTGCTGTCACCAGTTATTCCTTGAAGGTATTTGTTTGTAGTCTCATCATTATAACTTTGAATCATTCTACTAAGCTGTTTTGTCATATTATTGAGTGTTCTTTTATCTGCAGGGCTTCTAGAGTGCTGCCATGTTCGTCTTTGCTTCCTTTTTTCGGCAACCAATTCTTTTATTTTATGCGGATAAATCTTGCCTTTTGTTGTTAGATTAATTGCAGGTGTGTTGTTCCAAGCAGCATGTTGGATTTGTTCCGTAAATATGTTGACCTCACTGTCTAGATGTTCTTTTGATTTCAAGGGAACTTTCAGATCTATAAAGCTATCGAGCTCTATTTTGAAGTTCTCCCAGTCTGTAAATTTGTTGACGAGAGTTGGAGTTTTCTCTATAAATAAGACTCTCTCACTTATTTCTAAGCATACGGGAGAGTGGTCCGAATTTAAATCATATATTTCATTTATTTTCAGGTGACTAGACGACAAGTTTTTGTAAACGAAAAAGTCCAATAGGTCAGGAATTTTTTTTGGATCTGTAGGCCAGTTTGTTGGTTTTCCAGTTGAGATTGCATCAGCATTTGATTCTCGTATGGCATGTAGTAATTCTCTTCCTTTCGTATTCGTAAGTCTGGAGCCCCAGTATGTGTTCTTTGCATTGTAGTCACCTCCGATTACATATCTGTTTCCAAGAGTATCCAAGAGACTTTTATATGATTCTCGTTTCAAGTTGTGTCGTGGAGGGCAGTACACTGAAGAAACAGTTAGGTACGATCCTTTAGTCTCGATCCGTATTGCTACGGCTTGGATTTCTGCCGTTTCATATTTAGAATCCACGTAGTGTTTAATATTTTGTTTTATAATAGCTGCGCTTCCGGCTTTAGCTGTATTATCAGGATGAAGCGCATGGTAAATTTTGTATCCTTTAAAACTGACGAACGATTGTTTAGTGAAGTGTGTTTCTGAAATTAAACACACATCAATATTTTTCGTATCTAAGACTAACTGCAATTCCTTTTCATGATTCAGTAGTCCATTTGCATTCCACGTCATTATTTTTAAAGTTCTATTCATTATTGATGAGAAATGGTAGATGTAGCGATTTTGTTGCTAGTTTCAATTTTTTTTAATCGTTCATCGAACGATTTCATTAGTTTTAGGATGACATCGAGTTTTTTGTCATTGTCCTCTGTAATTTGAGAAGCTTGGTGAGCATTTTTTATAGCTTTAGACGTTGCTTGAGCATATGTAACATTTTTTGTAACGGTTTTGGCTGCAGCTGCGTTAACTTGCTTTTGTTGAACAGAACTAACGTTTAATTCAGAAATTTCATTATGACGACGGACTGTGATATGTTTTTTTAAGTTTTTATTTCTAAGTAATTGTATTTCTTTTGCAATCACACATCCCCTGTAGTTAGCTGGATGCGGTGCACCACAGTGTACGCATTTGGGCTTGTCTTGTTCTGGTTTTTTACAGTCTTTGGTAAGATGTTTTCCTATGCATTTTACGCATCTTGGTTCTTTGGCGCAGTATTTTTGAGTGTGGCCGTAAGCTTGACATTTTTTGCATTGGGGAACCAATTTGGTTGATTTAAGAGCCTGTATTTCAACTTTGTATCCAAGTATAGTTTGGATTTTGAAAATTGTATCTATGTTTTCTTTATTTTCAAATGTAAGCATAAACATATTAAGCGGATCTTTTGTTTTCCAGCTCAATTTGTTTACAGCTTCTATAATTTTAAATCCTTTTTGCTTTAAATCTTCCACAATCCTTTCTGGCTTGCAAGTAAAGTGCAGTTTTTTAACTATAACCCGTATGGGTCTTTCTTGTTTGTTTTCGTAAGAGTGCCAATTGCAATCATTATTATTGAGTGCTTTTGTAATAGCTCTGTACGAGTTTTCATTGGTGGCATTTATTTTAATAGTATTTCCACTGAGCATTTTCATTGTGAAATCACTATCTTCGTTGTCTTTCGATAAAAAATCATAAAAATTTTGATAATTATTTATACCGTCCACTAAGATTGGCGGTGGTTGAGGCACTTTTTTGGGTTTCGTTTTATCTTCTTTTAAATCTTCATCTTGGGAGGGCGAGGTATTCAATTTCCTTTTTTTTCTGCTTTTCATCCTAATCCACTCCGTTTCTTGCGCTAGTTCGTCCTCATCAGTGGTGTAGTTTACACGTGGAGGAGTTATGTCCATGTTTTTGTTTCCAGTTTTTGTTGGTTTAGTTTCTGCAAGGCATTTAAGCTGTTGCTGCAGAATCTCATTTTGATTTATTAAATCTTTTACAAGACTTGACAGCTTTTTTCGCTCTTCTTGCTCTGCACATAAATGTTTGTACAGAAGCTGTTCGGTTTCAGTTTTGATGGTGAACTTAACTGTTGGTGAATTCATTGTTAAGACATTAGCACTTTAGTCGCCTTAACATAAATCACGATCACTCGTCAGTCTGACGCAATAACTATCTAGGTCATCGCGGTGGGCCGACTCGACGGCGTTTGTTATGATACGTTTGCACTTTGACTGTTGGTACGCGCGACGGCGAGACACAACTATTCTCAGCGGATATTGAACGATCACTGGAAGTAGGTAACAAAACAAAATTAAAATAGCTTGTGCCCGAAAAGACATCTGACATCCACTGACTTGTTTTATATAGAATGAACATTAACAAGGAAATTACCAGGTGTTTTTCAGCCGATTCAAAGCGCCCCGTGTAGGGCTTTGGCACTAAAATTCACATCCACACTAATATTAGTTCCATGGACCCACACTATATAGACGCACACGCTGCCATCAGCGCCAAAATGGTGGATAAGCAACTTTGCACTCTTGTATAACAAATTACTATTGACGCGGATGAACGTTACTTTATGACGAGCTGTAGTGTAATCTGGCAGTAATTTGATTTAAAAGCACCTAAACCAAGTATAAGAACAAAACGAGTAATAACCATCAAACATTTCGGCAAAGTAGCACGCAAATGAACCGCCGAATCGTATATTGCCACAAAGAAAAGTTCCACAACTTCGCTAGCAGTATTGAGCTCTGCAAACTGTAGCCTTTCAACATCTGATGCTACTTGCATAAGTAGACGTGCTACAAATACAAAAAGAAATAGAAATAAAAAAATATTTTTTTTATTGAAATTCATAGTTAAACGGTAATCGAACTTTTCATCGATCGAAGAAATTTTCGTTTTGTAATTTTGAGTGTTCCCAAAAAACGGGACAAGTTTTGAAAACTGTAGCCGTTTCACGCGATGCTACTTGAATAAGTATATGTTTTACAAATACCAAATGAAAAAAAAAACACAATAATAAAAACAAAATTATAAAAAAAATTATGTAAAAAAAATTCCAGAATTCTCAGTTAAACAGTCATCAGACTTGTAATTAAGAAAGCATTTACTATCGCTTTGCCCTTATCTACGAAATTGTAAATTTGTGGGCCGAGATTGTTGCTGGGCTTCAAATTTCCAAACTGTTTAATTAATAGTTCTACTTCCTACTAATATGTATTATGAACGAGAAAGTTTGTAAGAATGTTTGGATGTATGGATATGTATATGTTTGTTATACTTTCACGCAAAACTGCTAAACAGATTTGGATGAAATTTGGTAGAGAAAAAGATTTGTCTTCAAATTAATACAAAGACTATTTTTACCCGACTTCGAAAGAAGAGGTTATGTTTTTTTCGAGTGCATGTATGTATATCTATAATTTTGTCACATCTTAGAGCCTAAACGGCTTATTGTATTTTTATGTGAGTGGTGTCAATAGATTCGTCTCAGTTGTGACAGTGACACTGAGGACATAAAAATTAAAAAAAAGAAATTAAGGAATACAAGCTTAAGATTTCTGACTACTTGTTAATATTTTGTAAATATTAATATTTTATAATGAGCAAACAAAATACCATACAAATATAAAAAACTGTCAGGTATTAATACAATTTCGTCAGATACGAAGCTAATATTGTTTGATAAACGTATGAGATATCTATTTCGTTTTCTTGATCAGTGGTTGACCTCACGTTGATTTATTCAAAGCTGTTGTGGCACTAGGCTTAGAGAATATCGTCATACATCATACAACTTCTTGACTTCATTGCAGTTTGTTACATTTCGCTACTTTATGGATAATGTCTGCCTTGTGTTAAATGATAGCGTAAATAATTTTGACGCGGATGAACGTAACTTTATGACGAGGTGTATTGTAATGTCTTACATTTATTGATTGACAGTAAATGTCTCTACTAAGTTTTACTAAACAAAACTACTAAGACTAGGCAATTCGCGGCAAAGAGTAACAAACATACAACCATACATTCTTACAAACTTTAGCGTTCGTAATAAATATTAGTAGGAAGTAGGACTATTAATTAAACAGTTTGGAAATTTGAAGCCCAGCAACAATCTCGGCCCACAAATTTACAATTTCGTAGATAAGGGCAAAGCGATAGTAAATGCTTTCTTAATTACAAGTCTGATGACTGTTTAACTGAGAATTCTGGAATTGTTTTTACATAATAATTTTTATCAATTTATTTTTATTGTTGTGTTTTTTTTTTTCATTTGGTATTTGTAAAACATCTACTTATTCAAGTAGCATCGCGTGAAACGGCTACAGTTTTCAAAACTTGTCCCGTTTTTTGAGAATGCTCATAATTAACAAAACGAAGATTTCTGATGAACTAAAATCTACAATATCACGTTTAAATAAAATAAAATTAAAGAAACATCTCCACAGATATTATTTATATTGTACAATTATTTACAATGACATTATAATTAGCAAATCATACCAAATTGGAAACAAAATCTTCGTTCGCTCGTGTAATATGTTCTAATTTTTTTTATGAAGATATTTATCAAATACTAAATAGACAAAAAGAAAATAGTGAATTTACATATAAAAGTTAAATAATATTAATTAATTAATTAATATTCTTAAGTTTAAGAATATTAATTAATCGAGAAAAAAAAACCTTAAGGATTCTTATTAAACACAATTCAATTTATAGAGTTTAATAAGAATGCTGTATTATGAATATCGGGTTTTTATAACACATTTTAATATATTTTACAATAGACAATTGTAAGATTACTGAATTATCTTCCCTTGTTTCAGTCATCCAAAACATGATTAACGGCCGCACCTAACAAGTATCCCATTTCATTATATTTCATTCTGTTAAACCTAAGTAACGCGCGTTTTTCCCCCACACGTATATTTATGAGTAAAAATAATACTTTCCCTCCATATTTCTCGGCGAGGCGTAAGAAAACCGCTCCAAACTGCGACTCAAATGAATTATAACGTGATCATATAAATAAGGATTTAAGCCACCATCAGAATAAATCGTGCCTTAAGGCTGCACTAGAACTGGTATATCAGCAGTTACTAAGATTCACATTAACGTGTTTATTTTATTTTGTAAATCGAAGATTTTTTTTACAAAATTTACTAAAAAACCAAAAATTAATATTAAATCTAGAATTCCGCCGTCACCGAATTAAGAACCAAGCGATCGGTGGAGGCTATAAAGAGAGGAACCTTTGGACAATGCGTGATGTGTCAAGAATCACCGCCTTCTCTATCCACCTCTTGATCCAACTATCTCGCAAAAGCCTCATTAAGAAGCTTTTTAAGAGGTTTTACGTTACATTATTAGAACTTAACGTAGCGATATTGTAGCGATGGTGGTCGAGTGGTTTGTGGGGTCGATTGCCCTGCAAAAGGTACGAGGTTCGATCTCACGAAACATGCAAAAAGAGCCTGTGCTACCGGTGAAGGAAACCACAGCATGGTAGTGGGCGATTCCTATCACTCGCCTGGCTAGCTACCACCATCAAGTTGTAAAATCTGTCGCCAAGCACCTAACGGTGTGTTCCGTCAGCCTTCCTTGAGAGCCAGTATATTCCAGTCTAGGCATGCTCCATCTAGGGCTACAGTATCGCTAACTGGTCGTGCGAACTTGTGGTCATATATGTGATATACTATGCTACATGTGATTCAATAAAATGTTTGCCTGTATCGATTCATAACAATATATTGTGTTTTGTTTATGAAAATTACTCCTAAAGAGGATAATTTGAACTAATCAGTGGTAAAAAATATAAACAGGTTTGGAGAAAGCAAGATTTAATATTTGCTTAACATATTTATGATTATATTATATTTATTTTTAAAATTATATATTTAAAAAAAATATATTTTTAGAGCTTTTCTTATTTAGTTCAAAGCTTCTTCTTCTTTCCAAATTTATATTAAATCTGGACATTATAATAATGTCTATCTTTGGTATAATGAACCAATCATCATCTCTATCGATAAGCTAAATAATTCATATTAATAGGTATAAAACCTGTGCTTTCACTGCTTAATCTACAATAATTTCCCATTTTTCAGCTTACAGCTTATCAGCTTACACTACTAGAAAAGAAAATTCAATAGTATTTTGAAAATAGTGACATATGAGTAAATTAGTATTTTCACTCAGCAAATTAAAGTTTTTCTAGCAATGCTGGCCGCGTTGCTCACTGAATGGCAAAGCCAAAATTTTGGGCAAACAAAATATTACCCAATAAATTCTATGCCGACTTTTTTGTAATGCATTAACAAAAGCTTTATCTCTGTGTACCGCGCTAGTGCAGCCAAAGCAAGGAAGTAACACTTTCACATGCAATTCGTTTGTTTTTACAGCCGTCTGCAAGTAAGGGATTAGGTACCTTGAGTTACTTCACATCGTGTTTACTAACTTGAAGCTCGAAACATTGCAAAGCTAGACTCTAGATTGAATTTAGTTTTTGCGAGGCTTAGTAAAAAAACTGGGAAGATTGAAGAGAAATTAGAAGCAGATTAATTGGGACTAGAGTAGAACTTTATAAAGTAGTATTAATTGCTGTCAATAAGACTGTTCCTAAGCTTAATAAAAGCCATCTTGTCTTTTTATCAACATGCCTCAGTAAGTAGACTTAAGATTTTAGAACTAGGTACCTACTAATATTATTTTTAAGACGTATAGAATAAGGATAATAGTTAACTCTATTAATTTGTAAGCGCCACGCCATACATATATATTTCGAGACAGTCTCTGAGTGATGTTCAATTCGTGTCTCACCCGAGACCATGAATATCTATAGACATATAACCCCGGCAGAGGCCGAGGGATGAGAGGGGGTTGGAACAACAAAAACACGGAGTAATCGCAACTTCGCCTTCTCCAGTCAAGAGTTCCGTATAATTAAATAGTGATTAAGGTTGTCGGGGTCGGTTCATACTGAGACATCTATAAAATTTTATAATTTGTAGGTTTAAAAATTAAATCCGAGAAAATGAACAAAATTATGTTGAAGCCATGTGTAGACACAGTATCACATAGATCGGCAATGAGGTCATTCAAATCAAATGTAAAAAAATATATTTGATTTACCCGTACCTTGTGATGTTACGTTTCGATTGATGGAGTTATGATGGATGGGATGGGATGGAGTAAAAACATAATTATTTGTACTAATTTATTAATTCGGACCTTTTTCGGATTCCATACAAACATGCTTTAAAATACCAAGCAAATGCATACGCAGCCAGTCTGATTTTCAACTGTATTTTTTTGGAGTATATAATAATAATTAATTACTTATTGATTTTTGCCTTTATTATTTTTAGAAACTACACAGTACCTACTTATTCTATTATATTCAACAAAATTAAAAAAAATACGTGTGGCACTCGGGGACTGCTGCGGTAAAGCTATTGCATATGCATACGTCTAGTCGCACGCACACAATCACCGTGCCTAAGTCTGCCGAACTGAAACAACGCTCTCTGTCGGACCAGCACAGGTAGCGGTGCAGCGTTGAAAGCCGTGCATCATCTAACGTCGTTTCAGTTCGGCAAACTTCAGATTTGTTAGGTTTATTTTCGTTACAGAATTTACTTGATTCGGTAAAAGCCCACGATAAAAGCTATGCAATAGCTTAAAAAGATAGACGGGTAACTTTCAACTTGATTTGTCGTAAAATCTTTAACGTTTCATATATCGATATTGATATAGGTATATTCAAATTTAGGTAAATGTTGCTAAAAAATATTACTATTTATTATATATTTTAAGACTAAACGAGTCTTCTAATATGAACCGCACCAAAGAAGCAAATGCTTATTCTGGATGACGGATCCTTGCTCGAGTCGGTTCGCGCATTAGCCGAGCTTATTAATTATAAGTCTTTGATGACGACGCCGCAGTTTTATGTACGGAGTAAGGTAAGGTTTATGAAGACTTCGCCTAATGGTAAGGGTTATATGTCACTTCATCGTAATGCTGAATGTACAATTATCCTGAAAGAGCCTGAGCTGCTGGTGAAGGAAAACATTAAGTAAGGATCTTCTTCAATATCTTGACAGCGTCAAGTTGCATTGTAAAGTATGACTAAATATTTGTATTTAGTGTTTGTCGATGTTTCGACATTTTTCACAACTAGAAGTCATGCTAAAGATTCACCCTCTGCAGATTTGATTTGTAAAGTTATAACGAAATAAATATTTAAATTTTATTTGGTCACCCCATTTTAATCACATTCTTTCGCGGAATCTTACTATTAGCATAAATAGGACTTGCTAATCGACATACTGAACTTCACAAGTATAACTTTATAACATATTTTTTAAGTATACTTACTAATTAACGTTTTTATAAAAACCTAACTCAAGTGTTAAAGAAACACCACTTCAACTATTTTCTTATAACCCTTTGACCAAGTAATTCTAGAACACTCTTCCACCTATTATCCTGTATCGATTCCCACAGCCCTAAAGCAACAATGGTGCTTCATAGCGTCCTCAGCTCAACAACTCTCCACTAGAGGGCGTTTAGATCACTGAAGAGCATTTACTAACAATGAGCAGATATTATAAAGACGAGACATACAATGTACGTATTTAAACCCTACTAAAAATCGAGTAGCTGATACGACTTGAGACCAAAATATTTTATAGTATTTAACGCGTCAATCAAACACAGTAATAAACCACTTCCTGATTTACAAAAATATCGCATTTATTACTAATATAGGTCCTTACATATGAAATTGGCGTTTTGTAAGGGAGGAACAAAAAGTTTTTTTTTTTTTATAATAATATATTTATTTAATCAAAGTATGTACCATTGCTATCTATGCACTTTTGCCATCTCATAGGTAGTTCATTGATCCCTTTACTAAAATAACCATTAGGACGAGAATCAATGAAATCTTTGAAGGCGCTTTGGACTGCCCCATCGGAGTTGAATTTTTTCCCTTGCAAGAAGTTATCCAAATTTCGAAAAAAATGGTAATCTGTTGGAGCCAGGTCCGGCAATTTCTTCCAGGAGGTGAAGAAGTTTGTGTTTGTTCCACTTTTTCTATAACTAAGAAAATTTAAGCGAAAAGAATATGAAAAATAATAATAAGTAGGATTCAAAGTGAATTCAACGATCACACAATTAATAAGACAATTATTTACTTATTATTATTACCCGACTGTGATAGAAGGAGGGTTGTTTTGCGAGTGTATGTATATTTCTTTGGCACGCCCTAGAGCCTAAACGGATTGTCGCATTTTGATGTGAGTGTCTTTTATCACGTGTAAATGTCACTCTCAAGTGATATAAGTGACATTTACACGTAGTGTTTTAATGTGCTTAAAATATGGATACATACAGTGCACAGTTACTCACGTCTCTACACTTTATTATTTCTCCATGATTAGTATCCATAACAATAAATAGCGATGTTATTTTTAGTAAATGGTTATAAGGATAATAAATATTTAATTTATTAGCTGTGAATTATTAATGACTAACGAAAAAGAAAGGAAAAAAAACACTTGTGTATTTCTTTTATTTATAAATTAAGGAGCATGCTGGTATGGCGTTTCCTATCGCTTGCCTGATTAGGTACCATCCTCAAGTTGTAAAATCTGTTGCCAAGTACCTAACGGTGTGTTCCGGCAGCCTTCCCTGAGAGCTAATGTAGTTCAGACTAGACATGCTTCATCTAGGGCTGCAGTATCGTTGACTTTCGTGATCGTGCGAACTAGTGGTCAAATGCCTAGCTGTGCAAGATAAAAAAATAAATAAAAAGATAAGTTCAATTGAATTATTTTGACGGCATTCAAGTATACAATTTTCTTCAGCCTACAAAAATAATGTACAATATGAATGTTGGAAGTTTTTACGATATTTAAAGTTTCAAATGACCTCAGTAAACAAATACCTACCACACGAGTTATTCATACATTAAATAAAATAAATAGCACATCTTTGCCAAAGCTCTCTATTAGGATTTCTCTTTACTATACAACGTGTAACAGAACAGTGTGACAATACTTAACGGTGTTAGTCTACACATCAAAGTGAACCCTGCGTAGAACATAACTTGTCATAACTTGTCTTCCATACAATTTGGCCGTGACTAAGTTACAAAACTTACATACAAATACAAATGGAGAACCTATTTATTACAACATTTACGTGCGAAAAAAATGATATAAATTCTGTACTGATAGCGAAGGGTATGACTTTTTAAGAAAGCGACTTTACTACATATCGTTCTTGACTGACGTCATTATCGAGTGATAAATTCATTCGTACGTTCAAAAATAAGACACAAGAACCAAAGACAGATATTTAAACTCATCTTTCGAACAGCCCCAGATAGAAATTGAATCTGAAACCGCTGGATCACCAGGCAAGCATTTTTTTTATATAGCCCATGGCCAAAATAATAATTAGTGCAGTCTTCTTTTAAAAACTGATATCTTAATTAACTGCTTTATTTAGAAAACGAACGCGTGTTTGATTCATATTGCTTATGAAGACGGGTTTTGATGATTGTTGGAAAGGTCCAACTATAGTTTCGTTCACATTCGGTTAACTTCATCAGGGATGAAATTAGTCGTTCGTGTCTTCAACGATGACACGTTTCGCACTGCCACTAACTAACTATAGTTAGACCTTTTCAACACTCAGGTACGTGTGAAATCCCGTCTTCTTAAACAATACTAATTAACTGCTCTTCTTATTTTCCAAGGACTCAGTGTCGACTAGTGTCTTGTCCCGGCGTCGCCTGTCGTATCTCTAGTAGCAGACAGGTTTACGCTCGACGGAATTGAAAAACGACGATAGCTCTTTGTCATGGAGCCTTTTGTTTCTAACTAGATGCTTATCCGACGTTTACTCGCTTACCTGACGGGTTAGGATTCCGTGAAGACAACGGAACGGATAGAGTTATAGTTTTTCTTACAAATCCACACAAGGTCTTCAGGTCCCAAACTAGGCAAAGCCTGTGCTATAATAACCTGATGACTGATATACATACTTATAAATATAATAAACACGCAGACACAGATCATTAGACATGTTCGTTCACAGAAATGTTTAACCTGTCCGGGGATCGAACACGGGACCAGCTCATCATAGCATTTCATAAGTAATGAACATTACTAGCAGATCTGCCAACAGTTGGTATCGCGTCCACATTATTATTAGTAACTTCTTACTAATGCACATGACTGATTATGCTAATGTTTATTTTGAAAAATTGCTCGAAGTATTTAATACTTTTTTTTAACCACGCGCTACATAATACACTGCAATTTATTCTTACAATAAAACAATTGTTAAAGTCAAATAAAACAATAGATGCAATTATTTATATCAGCCAGAAGTCGTCCACTGCTGAACATAGGCCTAAGAATACCATTCCGAACGACAAGCTGCCAATTGCATCCCCATTATTGATATACAAATAGTCTATAGACATTTCAGGGTTCCGTGTAAATAAAGTGTGAAAGACTCACTTTATTAATACGGAACCCCGAATGAAAGGTAAAATTTTCAAACTTTATTATAAGGTATCATGTTTATAATTTGCTTTACTAGATGCCGCTGATGACGTTTTCTAGAAAAATTTTGAAATAATTTCTGTGAGAATATTTTTGCCGGCACTAAAATACATAATGTAAATTAGTCATTCTATTATTTTATCTAAGTATGACAAAAACAAAATAGCTACAAAGTAAATTTTCACTAATCAATTTGATCTAACATATTTAAAAGCACCAAATCCCATAAAGTTGAAGAAGCTGTCGAAATAGCATGTTGAATTAAAACTGCTTTTTAGCACCTGAAATCAAAAGCCGGGGCAAGTACTCGAATAGCTGTATACAAAAAGGCTTTCCGACCAAATGCGAGAACAATCGAAGTTCTCCGATCACTCGACCGATACTTGACAAAAACAACCAAACGGCCTTCCGACGGAAATAGGCTGAGGTTGGGAGATAATGGAATTGTTTATTACTGGTAACTGTGCGAACAGTTGACCTAGCGCGTTTACACGCTTATTGGGTGTTTTATTATATCGTATGCTCGAAAACTTTTAGATCTACTTGCTGGCGTGATTTGGTTCGATGCCTGGCTGATGTTTAAGCAATGAGTTGTAACATCGTAATTTCCCAAAACTTGTCATTTTAATCGTGAGTAATTCATCAACTCGATCAACATTAGCTTATTTAGAACTACTTGCAGACAATTAAAATAAATAATATTTTCACTGTGGAACTCGTTTCACGTTACTTTAGAATACAATAATTAGCAAAAGTGCAAGTCTGGAAAAATATATTTTGTATTACGATTATGTGTTATAATTATTGTTGTCTTTCATTGGCATTTAGACACATACGGTGTTTTAATTTATTTTATTTTTTTCAGGCATCCACTATCTCCTTGCCTACAGTATCGAAACATCGTCGATTCCGTGTCGTCACTCCGGCTCCGACTGATTTGTTAAACAACTCCCCAACTCCGTAACAATCTGGTGCAAAAAAGCGTCGCGAATAAACGGCACGAATAATTTGGGAAATCGGGACTTTATTCGGAAGGTCCGAAGTGAGGCACGTGAATGTAGGCGGAATTAAAATACCTTTTGGACTTTTTTCACTTTTACCGCTTTTTGAACGTATAAGGATCTTTTCTATGATAGAATTACGTAAGTAATAGTAAATTAATGCTAGTAGATTTAATTTAATAAATATAGGTAGTGTAGTACGTGTATAATCTTGAACGCAGGAATTCTTCAAGAAAATCTATAATAGATAAGTTTTAGGTTAGCGAGCAGTTTATTTACTTATATAACTAAGTATGCAATTTGACTTATGTATTATTTTAAATCAAAATTATGTATCGTTCTAAGGAAATCCAAAAAGAGAAAGATTTTGGCTTAATACGGCAGTTCTTTTTATTTTAATATATGTTAAAGTTACGCTATTAATTAATTTTGTAAAAAAGATCGATTCGCACAACTTTAACATAAATTTAAAGCAACCGTGAGATATTCCAATTATTAATTTCACCGGCTTTTTACGTCAAATATTGCGAAGAACTTAATTTTTAAAGCATTTCGAAGCTGTCATTATCTCTAGTATATAATTAGTTGATCGCGATATTTAATGAGAGTACCCGATGACATTAGTAGTTGAATGTAAAGTGTTTTGAAAAAGCATTGTTATTTCTAAGGTGGTCTTTAATAATTATTATACATTAATTTTAGATTTAATATATACAAATACGAGGTGATTCTAAATTGAGTGCGTATATTTAGTATATTAAAAGAATATTGAAAAATAAAATGGCCGTGTTTTTTACTTAGCCCACTTTAGTACAAAAATATTGAGACAAATTCTATTGAAGTCATGCAATGTGAACGTGAAACTCATGGTCATCCTAAGCTGCGGCGCCGCTCCAGTGCGAAACAAACGACACGCGCGTGTGCCTTGCCCACGTTTGTGTGATCGCGATTAGGTGAACATATTTGCCAGTTTTTTAAACAAAAATGCCAAAAAAAGATCATTTGAGTGTTTTTAAATATATTTATGAATAAGAGAAATATGTTATATTCATGATGCTGATTGCGTGGTAATAATATACGCGGTCAATTTACAACTACAATCTGTATGATTTTTTTAGACATAATCAAAGCAAGTGTACATATTATTATTTAGTTTCATAATTACGTATGCAGACCACGCTCGTGGTTCGCACACGTGTCATACCTACAAACATACATACACACAATTAGGGAACTAATGGTAATGTAATCCACTAATTATGAATGTATGGTAACGAGCGAGCAATCCGAGTAATTTGGATTGCTGTAGAAAATTTGGTTATATTTTATTATTAGCGGTATCGATATGTATAGTAATTAACGTTGTTTTGTCTGTCTATGTAGTAGTACATTATAAAAATAGCTTTAGGCGATAAAGCCCAGCTTTATCGCCGCAAGCTATTTCTTCTAGGCAACCTTATTTTTTTTTATTGTAAAACTTAGGTTGCTGTGCTGTCTGACTGATGGACAAAAAGTAAAGTGAATGCCACCAAAAATATCATATACCTATCTATCATATATAGATTAAATCTTTTTTTAAAAAAATCTTAAACAAAGTATTTTAATATAATGAACAGGGTAAACTGATGCTCAAAAAGACGCCATTGTACATTAAATTTATTTATTCTTGAAACAAACACAATAACCATACGGAGAAATGACAGACCTTGAACGATCCAAAATATTTGGACCGTGTAATATAGAAAACTGTAGGAAACACTGTAATTCTATACTCGTTTAGAAGCTGTAGCCATTACGAGCATACCAGACTCAGTAACACAACAGCTAAGATAAACGGAAAAGAAGATACGAATGGATAAATACAACTTAATGACTATCTCACTACCAGCTGAAACAGAAGAACAGACTTTAAAGTACAAAGATATACTGTACTGTTATTATTGGAGTCAGCCGTTACTTTGCAGAAACCCATTTATAATAAGATGGTACATAAAGAATATCTAGTGTTTTCCCGCCTTGTCTCGATGTCAGCGTGAGAAAACGAAAAATATTTTTTGTGCTTTTTTTTGGTGTGGTTCCACCTCACCACCTCCACACCTTACCTTATTATTTCTCTTTCTCTCTGTTTCCGACTTCTTCGACATGTGTTTTCGACTTCCTCGACACGTGTTTCGCCATAGCACAGGGCATTCTCAGGAGATGTTGACTGTTCAAGCGTATGAAAGTTGGTTTCTCACGCTGACATCGGATCAAGGCGGGAAAACACTAGATATTCTTTATATAGCATCTCATTATATACAAATTAAAAACGAATGAACTCAAAATTTTAACAAAACAAATTTTAACAAGCGATGATGTTATCGTTTAATTAAATGTTATCACTGACTGATCGTCATTTTGTACGTTAACACATAAAAAACAACACTTGAAGAACAAAGGAACCCCAAACGTCGAGTTAAGACAACAAACACATGTAAAATAACCACAAAAACACCGATAGTAACTGACTTCAGACTATCGCGCAGTTTTTACCATAGATATAAGAGAAAGTGTTAGAGTAAAGGACTTGATTCATTTTCGACCAGGACGGTGTACGTATACCAAAAAATGCCTAAAGATGTGGTTCATATTGCACTCGTATATTAATGAAAAGTTCATCAGTCGCCTCCTGCATTGTGTATATCTAAATTCAATGAATTGAAGTGGAATAAATGCATCCTTAGAAGATTTATATATCATTGGTTGACTCCAATGGTCACATTGTTCTATGAATTGTACCGCCCGTTACAAATGTCAAAAATGACACTATTAAAACGCGTAAATCACCTTTTTGCGTCAATAACGTGACAGTATTTGATTCTAAATTAATTTTGTACACTGCGATAAGTTCAGTTATTTTGAGTTTGGTTGATAGACTAAAGATTAATGGTCCCTAACGTATTTATGGTATCATGTACACTGTCCTGGCCGGAACTCCATACATATTTGAAACATCTCTTTTTGTTGTTTACTCGAACTTATTATAAAATATTCAATTTTTAGGGTACCGTACCAAAAAGGTAAAAACGGCACCCTATTACCACCGAATACAGAATTCACTGTCCGTTCGTCCGTCTGTCACCAGGCTGAATCTCACGAACCGTGGTAGTTAGACAATTTAAATTTTCACAGATGATTTTATTCTATTGCCGCTATAAAACAAAATGAAATAAATATTTGAGGGGGGCTCCCATACTCAGCGCTCAAGTCTGATTCTCACATGGCTGATTATTTTTAAAATATCACAGTTCATTATCATACGAATTCAACATAATAATGTAATATCAGCAAAATTATCCGGAAGAGTATAGATAGAGCTAATATAAGTTAGCGGCTACCTAGAAAATGAATGCTAGATTTTCAAGTGGAAAGTCGTGAGTATCCTGGTCAAGGTCCTGCGCCTAAGAGTTCTTTCACTTACGTATTTAACGGTTAAGGAATATATAAGGATAAAAATCTGCTGTTTTGAGAATGTATAAAAATAAATGAAATTCCCAACCCGCTATTAAGCAGCATTGGTCTAGAATTCAATCATAATAATATGAGCGATCGATAGACTGATGTACAGTCAGTGCGTTTCTCTGAGTTTATTTAACGATTCTAAAGCCTTTCACTACGATATTGTCATCTGCTTCACATACCTATATGGGATACACATATGGGATAAATAAATAAGTGTCGCTATACGACTGATAAAACCAATATTGTTTTTCTTTTTCCTGGTATAAGGGAATGACTTGACTTTATTATGCTTGTGTCAGCTCTAAGATGAGCAAAGCGATCACTTCTAAACTCTACGGCTTTACTACAGAAAACGCTACGAGCTTTTCTACTCAATAATAAATGAGACGACCTAACTTTGCGCCTGTACCGACACTCCAGTTTCTGCACTACCCACTTTCGAATCAACTTATCTCAAAATCTAAACATACCAAAGACGACTCTAGGCTTTCTAACTTAAAGCTGAGATTTGCGTGAGGAATGAAACCGGTTGATTCAAAGGATCTGACGCGATCTGTTGAATTAGACATGTGTTAAAAGCTTAATGCACTTAATAGCCAAGTACCCGAGTAAGGGGCGGTGCATCGGAAAGTATGTTTTTCTACTAACAATGACGGTTTTAGTATTTCTAAGTTAGCTGTTGGTTAGGCCTTAAGTGGTAAAAAAAACTTACCTAACGATGGATCTTTAAGCGTCTTTATATGTTTTTAGTGGAGTAAACAAAACAAGTCTGCTACATCTATTATTTTTTCTCGGTTAATATAATGCCCCGATATATGTGTAAAAGTCGTTTTATTTAATTTGGTCGAAACTTTGTGGTACATAATTTTATATTACATTCTATTATTATTTATTTAAAAAATATATTAAAATAACGAATCAGTAGAGTAGCAGGATAAGTCTGATTCTCACATGGCCGATTTAAAAACAATTTAAACGTTCATTATTATACAAATTCAACATAACAATGTAATATCAGCAAAATGATCCGGAGAAGTATAGATAGAGCTAATGTGGTTACCGAGAAAGCGATTGCTTGATTATCAAATAAAAGGTCGTGCGTATTCTGGTCAAGGTCCTAGTGTAAATATTAAATAGACTGATCGTATATGTAGCACCAAGACAATAATATTAGACCATATCAGCAACTTGCTTACTCAACACCGAGGTCTGTATTTTCTACATGGTGGGCCCAAGTTTTTACCGACTATAGGAGAAGGTGGATGACGATGATGATGAGGAGGATGGGGGAGACGAGTTCCTGAGTGGAGAACGCGAACCGGTAAACGTAGTGTAGGATGCCCTGCTACTAGGTGGAGCAAAGATATACAGAAGTTAGCAGGCAGGGGTGGAGACGAGAAGCCCATGATAGGCCCGAGTAGCGTGTCAGGGGAGAGGCTGATGTCCAGCAGTGGACAAGAGTAAGCTGATGATGATTATGATGATGAAAGGAGAAGGTAGTTAAGTCGAATATTTTCGTAATGTTTATTACCCGATTTCTCGGAGACGGGTAGATTTGAATAAATATTTTTTGTTGAAAAGGTATAACTTCTGAAGAAGTCTCGTTTAAATTAATCATTTAAATTTTATAGAAATATGCCTAGAAATTTGATTAAATAACTGATGTGTTATATATTGATAATATACTTGCTGTAAATTAAATAAAAAAATGACATTTTCTTTTTGATTTTTATTCTTTCTTGATTGGCCACCACACTCTGTGTATTGTACCAGTTCTCAAGTTCTTTTCTTTTTGATTGTGAATATGGAATGCGATTGTTTTTTTTTTGTAACTATGTAGTTCCTAGGATTATAATTCTAAAATTACCTATTTATCATAATCCAAGAACATCATAATATGTACGAAAATCAGAGATGACACTAATAACACTGTCTCAATAATATGTTAATATTCTTTTTAACAAATGCTCCTCGCTAACATCCAATGAAATCCTTTCTCCTTACACTAAAGATTACGTTATAAAATTAATTCTTCCCCTAACTGTGAACACAAAAGCGAGGTCAGGCGCCGAGGTGAGGCAACCCGGTGAAAACCACGTGTCTGCGGCTGGCTTTATTGCTACCTTTTTGCATGTAAAATTGTACATTTAGGTATGTATGTTAGTATATGCTTCACAGCTGGCCGACCCCACTTTTCTAGCTGCGCGTCGCTTCCCCTTTTCATAATTATTCAGAGGTTTCTCGTTATAATATCTGACAGGGATGGGGTGTGGGAGATAGCGCGAAAATCGATGAATGTTGTTGTTTAAATTGTGTCATTTTGTTTAAAAAGACGGGTTATCACGCGTATCATTGTTGGAAACTCATTTCGTCCTTAATGAAGTTAACCTAATGTGACCGATACCGTAGTTGGGCTTTTACAACAATCAGGTACTCGTGAAAACTCGTCTTCTTTAGCAAAATTATCAAACATGCGTTAGTTTCCTAAATAAAGTAGTTTAAATTTTGTTTGGGAAATGCTACACTTTTTTTGTATAATACTGAAAATGAAAATTTACATGTACCTAGTTAACATTAACCAAACATTTTTAATTGAAATGTCACTGTTAACAACTCAAAATTGAAAAGAAATGATAGGTTAGTGATAAAAAAAATGAGTTAGATGATTTTTCGTAACCCAAGTTGGTCCTTTCATAAAACTTTTTGTGATTAGTAAATGTAATATTTTAGCGACGTAATGTAGGTACCGTACGGCGTATAAATATAAGTACGTATAAACCCAACCGACAACTCTTTATTATGTAACACAAGTACTGGATTCAGTTCACTTAAACAAAATATTATTTTTAGAGTGAAGTACATCGCAAGAATTCAGCATGCATTGCAAGCAGGATAATCATCCGGTTTCTGGACTATAAGAAAAAAAAAACAATGCAGTTACATCTCGTATATTTTTAGCGTGTATCCGCTAGGTTTATCGATAGTTTGAGTGTACAGGTGAGTGCATGTCGCATCTCTAGCTTACTAATTACACTGGAGGTCGGGTCGACATTACATACTTATTCAACGACGAGTGTAAATATCGCGATTACACTCTACTTTGCATATATTTGGTTTGCTCATTTGCCTATGTCTATGTCGGGATTTTTAGGATACAGGGAAATATAAAATCTTCAATATCAACTGAGTAGCTGTTCTACCAGACTGCTCGCCTGCTTCTTTTAATTTGGTAGAAAACAAAACGTTATATGAATTTGAAAGCGGAAAATTTCTGAGTTCTGTTGAATACTGACTTAAAGAATTAAATTCTCAACATTTATTGTAGTTACACTATCTCAATAATACTAATTATTAGATAAATGAACGGATCGCGTTATTTTGAAATAAATAAAAACTAAAGGCGCGTGCCTTTATTAACATTAACGAAATGACTAACTACGACAACAAAAAATTATAGCAGAAACATCACCTACAGACCATTTAAGATCTACAGATAATGCAAAAAAAGCTCCAACCGACCACCAGAGGGCAGCGTGCCCAGATTGCTAGCCCCATTACCACAATGAATGGCGATTCTTATACGTTGGGCCAGATAAAAACCGGCATTCTGGTCAAGCGTCGAATCGATCAAACGCTCCGATAAATTTTAAATACAGTTCTTCTACTAATTTAAAATGTGAATGTCAAGTTACTCGGCCTCACGTATAAGCATCTAAAGTTTCTAAATATTTATGATGTAAAACAGCGAATGCTACAAGTACAAGGTAGCGGCTTTGAATAAAATTCTGCTACGAACTTATAAAATTTAATCATACACTGCGTTTTCTAACATCTTAATCAAAAAAACTGTCTGCGTATACATTACAATGTCTTTTAAAGACCCATAAATAAGTCTGCAATTGACAACGTTTTAAATTTCCCCCCCCCCCTTTTATTACGATAAAGATAGATTAAACATAACGTACTCATATTTTTTATTTTATTCAGAATATAATAATTACGTTTTTCGAGAATTTTGAAAATATAAGAAAGCTCGTAAAAAAATGTCAATAATGATCTGTATTTTTGTTGTTTTGGTACGGTTCACAGATGACAGTTACAACAATATTTTTTATTGGTGGCACCTGACGGTCTTAGCATAAATACGAGTTTTTTCATCAGTATTTATCAATAACTCGGAAAAAAAGTAAATATAAAAATCTGATATTTTTAGTATGAACTTTTCGTTACATTTCTCGATCGGTGGTTTTCGAATTTTCATCACTTTGCAAAAATTAAATGTTGTCAATTTTATCCGAAAACAACCAAAAAATCGAAAGTTTACCACTTCACTAATGTTTGGTCGATTACTTTATTTGGCAGGTACCGCTGAAACGTACAACTTAAGTATCAAATATAAATAAATCAGATAAAAAATTAGTTGTCGTTTTTTGTAAAAAGCAAGTCAAAGTAAAAGGTTAACAGTTTACACAACTAGGTACTTTATACTACGTGTAACAGAAAGGTGTGATAATACTTAAGTCTACCAAACAAAGTCAATATCGCTAATATAAAAAAATGCGTCTTCCATACAACCTGGCCGATCACGAGACCAATTTTTGTATGGAGAGCCTAATTTTTTTTCGAATTTTACAATTATCTCTTCTACAATGGGTTGACCTTGATTGGTAGACTAACACCCTTAAGTATTGTCACACCTTTCTGTTACACCTTGTATATATAGTTTATTATACATTATCATTAAAACTAGTTGACTTATCCCTGTCCCACGTTCACCTGGATTCTCTTCGTCTTATGAGATGCAAATGGTAGTCCCGCAGGATTCCGGGACGTAATCGTTTCATTGTTTCATTTC
This sequence comes from Ligdia adustata, assembly GCA_947049295.1. Lineage (NCBI taxonomy): Eukaryota > Metazoa > Arthropoda > Insecta > Lepidoptera > Geometridae > Ligdia > Ligdia adustata. Next base: position 14,750,730 of record OX346219.1, on the reverse strand, counting down.
CCATGGTCGCACCTCGGTCCGTATTGTCGCCCAAGTACATACCTGGGATTAGTGTGAGAATTGATGGGAGGGAGCGACTTACGGTACGGTTTGATACGAGTTTGTAAATATGGATCTTGTTAATACCATTCATGCTGCAATTCGCAAATGTATAAATGTTTTAAAATTATGCGTTTAATCAATGGTCACGGTTACAAAATATATTGGTTTTACAATAATATTTGCTATTTTTTTTTATATCTCGGATTATTGTGTTGACAGTAATACTTGTCTGGCAACTTTTCATAAAATATCCCGAAATCAAAAACCTTCCCTCCGACTGAAATTTTAAATACAGCTTAATAATTTGCATACTGAGTTTTGTTCAAATTGGTTGAAATTCCGACCTGTACCTACTTGAGTACAATTTTTATATCTAAAGTGGCAGATGATAGATCACTTTGTCAGACTTGAAGCCGAGATGCTTCGATCGAGGGCATCTGCTGTTGGCAAATGCGGTCTGCTCCGGCCTTTACCGCTAAAGGCTAGAGGTAATATAGGAAATATTTATGGGAAATACACACCAAATCCACGAAGCTAGAGCTTGACTTGACTAGATGCGCAGCATAATACATCATAATACTGCTACATCACTACGCGCGTATACGTCACTCATGTTTGACACTTTCAAAGGGAAATGGCAGATGTCAAGAACATGTCGACAATCAAAAATAGCCGGTGTGACATGTTACGTAACACGCTGAGATACGACACGATTCGCTGTAACGCAACGCGTGCAGTGTGTTCCAACTTTAAGGGAGTGTCTGAGTCAAAGCTAAATAAGAATTTATGATTTTGGAAAATTTACTAGATTTGATGACACAACTAAAACATACAATTGCTAAAAGAAATTTTCTACAGAAACGCGTTGAGTAATTTTAAATAGATTTTTTTAAAGAAAATTTAACTAAACCTAGGTCGTATTATGTCAAAATAGAACTTTCAGAATAAGAATAGAAATTTTTAAACATGAAACTTTACTTTTTTTTATAACTAATGTATTAACAAAATATCTCATAGCGTTATAGATTAATATATTAAATAACCGTACGTATTATATTTATCGTAACGTCGTTTTGTTATGAAAGAAATATAACGTTTATCAAGACACACAACACACTACAACCATAATCACAAAGTTAACACAAATAATACATAAAGACATTAGAATATAACATAAAAAGAAACATTGTTTTACTGGTACTATTTCTGTAGTAACGAGTCGAGTCTATGTGCTATGTGCCGAGACGTATATTTTTTAAAAGATCGTTTTATCAAACACTTAACCTAACCACAACATCGGCTTAACGCCTAACAAAATTAAATTCACTAAAACACGTTACACAAACAACCAAATTACACAAATACAAACCCGGAGCCAAAGATAAAGTAAGTTCGATTTCCACCCAATAATCCTTACAACTATCACGGCCAAAGTTAAATTAAACACCACGCCATAACTCGTGCTTATCTTATGTTGATCTTATGTTAACGCGTCGAAGGGTCACTTTAATGTGGCATTACGCGGCTTTAATCCCCCCGGGTCGGGTTGGCTTTGTCGCCGTGTTGATACCCGCTTATAAATGTTACGCGGTTTGTGTAAATTGCTAGTTATTTTTATAAGGATTAGGATGTCATTTACTTAGAATTATTATGGTTGATTATTTACAAGGGTTGGTTCTGTGGCCCTCAAGGAATTTTAGTACAATTGTGACAGTGAGGCCGCTTCGTTATTGCTGATGCTATGATTAATATTAAAGAAATTTAACAAACATACTCATAATAGCTGGATCAACGTTTTAAAAATGTTTTCACTGTTAATTATAAGCAGTTCTTAGCTTTAAATAAATTTGTAGCGATGGTGGTCGAGTGGTTAGAGGGGTCAATTGCCGTGCAAAAAGTACAAGTTCGATCCCACGAAACATGCAAAAAGAGCCTGAGCTGCCTGTGAAGGAAAACATCGTGAGGAAACCATACCTCTCGCCTGGCTAGCTATCCTAAAGTTGTAAAATCTGTCGCCAAGTGAATAACGGTTTGTTTCGGCAGCCTTTTCCTTGAGAGCCAGTGTATTCCAGGCTAGGTATGCTCCATCTAGGGCTACAGTATCGCTGACTTCCGTAGTCGTGACAACTTGTGATCAAATGCCTAGCTGTGTAGGATATAAAATAAATAAAGCAACTACCCTTTCATATTCAAAATATAACAAAGTTGCGCATCAAATTATTTTTACATTATTTAAATTTGAGCTTAATAAATAAAGAAAAAGTCTTGCTTACGCTAGACAGCATCTCGCTTGATGTAAAGCGTTGATGCGGTCTAAGATGTGGCACGCTTGCTTACAAGTGGTTAGAAGTGTTCGAAAAAACCCGACTGCTAAATGGTTAAAATTGTGTATCATCCTTAATTCCTTTATTTTAATTTCGATGTATCGTGTCACTCTCACGACGAACACAAATCTATTGACATCACACATAAAAACACGACTATCCGTTTAGGCTCTAGGGCGATTGATAAACATAACCCTCCTTCTTTCGCAGTCGGGTTAAAAAAAAACCGATTCACTCGCTGACCACATTACTTAACACACATACCTATTTAAAGGTGCTTTATTTATTTCAATTATTTTTATATCTTTTTCTTCTCAAATTACTTTTTATATTTTTCTCCCCTTGTATCTGTCATGGCGTCATTCATGTGGTAATAACTAAAACAAATACTTATTAAAATTATGTAATAAAATATATAAAAGTAAACCCGCGTATCGCCGTACATTAACTTATAAACTCTTAAACATATTTTATCAATACCACAATAGCTAATAGGACTTAATAGATACAAATTAGAATAAAGAACAACGCGGATACGAGAATATTGAGTTATCTTACACTACCTATATTGCAAAAAATCTTAGTACAAATTAATGTTTATTAAATAAGAATATTTCTACATAAATACGTTTTAATTCAACCAACATTTCTTGGAAACTAGATTGTACCTAATCTACATGATTACCAAAACACCCTGAGGAGGAAAGCGAATAAGATATGAAATATAAACATACAAAACACAAATACAAACATATAGGGAAGTAGATATGAAAAGTGGAATAATCTCGCAATGTGATGCTATACTTGTTTTGTAAAACACCTCTGGATGTGGTATAAGTTACAAAAGGCGGCGATTAGGATAAGTAGCGGTGTACATAGCGAGTGGTTAGTGGGGTCGATTGCCGTGCAAAAGGTACCAGGTTTGATCCCACGAAACATGCGAAAAGAGCCTGAGCTACCGGTGAAGGTGAAAAACAGCGTGAGGAAACCATAGCATAGTGGTAGGGCGTTTCGTACCGCTCGCCTGGCTAGCTACCTCAAGTTGTAAAATCTGTCGCCAAGTACCTAACGGTGTGTTCCGGCAGCCTTCTTTGAGAGCCAGTGTATTTCAGACTAGGCATACTCCATCTAGAGCTACAGTATCGCTGACTTCCGTGGTCGTGCGAACTTGTTTTCAAACGCCTAGCTGTGTAGGATTAAAAAAAACTTACACTTGGACTGTGAGTTGAGTAAGATAATTACATCATGAAATAAATATCGCTGTCGTTTCCATTCGACACCACACCAGGTAAAGCGTCGGCTTAATGCCTACTCTTGAAGATGACAATATAATTTACATAAGCCTTGCCGGCGGCGCGTTAGACTTGTCGGTTAACTAATGAATGGGGTTACGCGTAATTTTACGGATTAAATTCCTGCGTTGGATGAGAATGTTTTGAATAAGAAAATTGGATTAGACTTGGATATGTCTGCATGAGTGGCGAATGAGGTGATTGCTCATCAATGGGGTCATAAGTGGTGTAAGCAGCTTATTTGCAAAACTGCTGCTTATTTAATGAATCGTTACGCGTAATTTTACGGATTAAATTCTTGTGTTGGATGAGAATTTATGAATAAGAAAATTGGTTTAGACTTCGTGAGTGGCGAATGGCTTCGCTTGTTCTGCAGAAGAAGGGTTTAAGTCATAAGTCGTGTACGCAGTTGCAAAACTGCTCACACATATAAATGCGAAAGTATGTTTGTTTGACAATCTTCTACACAGCAACTAAGTTACGGATAGATTTGACATTTTTCCCAAAGATGTACACCCGGAGAGAGTTATAAGCTGCTTTTTCCTGCGGGAAAAACAACAAAATACTTAACAAGAGCAAAGCCTATCCAAGGCTTTGCAAAATATATGATTGAACTAGCTAATACACATATACATGGTACCTACAGGGATGATTGACGTCCAGCAATATATGCTTTTCACTGTCACTGTGTATTGCCTTAAGTAAGATCGTCATCGTTAATACTTTTACTAGTTTTTATGGCTCCCAAGTTGCTCATATATTGATCTCGATAAAACCTGCATGTTATGTGATTTTGGTATTTTCAAATGAGATACTTTTAAGCAAGCGTGGTAAGTTACAGCGCTGCTTTCAAACAGACGAGTTATAAGATGCACCAAATAATCTATGCAACCTTTCTGGCAACTCACTTCACTTATCCAGACTTATATCAACTTCTGATATATTCCTATCCACAAAGCTATCCCACTTTAATTCTGCCCAGGACTTATTACGTGACCCTCGCTCCACCGACCATAAAATGCAAATCTCCACCCCCAACGAAACAAATTGCACCAATCTTAAAATTCATTTGGCAACTGTAAGAAAACTCATTACCAGTTAAAACAGAAAAAGATCCACATCAATCAACGCGGTGACAGATGCAAAGCCGTTTCATTAGAAACGCCATATTTCTGAAGACGCTCAGGTGTGGACCATTCCGAAAGACGAGAGTGATGGCTCCTCTTACTGATTGGAAATTACTTGGAAGAAAATTATCATCAACGTCATTATAGAGGGTATAGGTATTTGTAAATCGGAGTAACTTATCCTGGTGACAGTTTCTAGGCCGCCGTAAGGCCTTGGACATAGTCTATGAATATAATTGGAACAGATAGAAACGTGACCGTCAATTACTAATATACATTAATTACATAAAAGACATTTTTACCTGAATGCTCAAATGAGGTGTATGTTTTGCGAGTGTATGCTTGTACATTTGTAAATTTGTATGTATAACAATGTATGTCTATTTCTTTCAGACTCTCTACAATATAAACCAGTAAACTGATTTTGATTTACTTGCCGTCATTGGATTTGCCTTTATCAGGCTGCGGATGGTCATAGACTATTATGGGTTACATCTAGCTGTTCGACTTGTTAAGATACACAGACGTCTCAAGTTTTTGCAGTTGATATTTTAGAAACTCCTTCTAATCACTTGTTATTATCGAGTTAAAACGCATTTTTAACAATAGTTTTTAAAATATACACCATTTTCTACTTGCAATCAAGACATAACAAATGCACAGCTTTCTCTTTGAACAGTCATTTATTCCAATAATTTAAATTAGTTGCTTTCAGTACAGCTCGTGTATTTCCGGCTGGGGCGCCCAGCGGTTGATGCAAGCCCCTAGCTTTGGGAGCTCAAATCCTGGCGTTGACTTAATTTAGACTTTACTGACAATAACTGGGTGTCTTTAAAATGTTGTCATGTATAGTCAAGGTCAAGTTTGTTATAAAGCAGATCATTATTTATTTACTGCGTTTTATCCAATTATACCATGAATATAGATACTGCTGAAAAGTATATAACTAAGGAATATTATAATGTACCTACACAAATATGGTCACTAAAATATAAAAATATGGATATGATAAGTTTGGCAGATGTGACAGGAAGTTAATGATTATTTTCAAAAATATGTGACTGACGACTTCCACGACGGCAGGAGCCGATGAAGAATTTTCAGTTATTTCGATTTAAAAATCAACCTCTTGACTGATATTTAAATAAAAATGATACTGGAGGCACACATACGCTTATAAACAAAAAACATTATTTAATTCGGTCCACCCATCACGTGATGAAACGCTGAAGTCGAAGCGCAGCGAAGTTGAAATTTGTTTAGAGATATGATGGAGTGCTGTTCATCTTTCTGTTTCGTTCGACGCGAAGTCTGTTCATCTGTATTTCATGCTTTTTGTAAAACTACAGCTTTTATTTGCAGGTGCTAGCAAACGAGACGCGTTTTTGAAAAACGTAGGTAAAAGAGTAAAATAGTTTTTCTTCTCTAATAACGATTATTTTTATCAGACTTTACAAAAGGAGATCAGATTTTTTTTTTAAGTATGTTTCCCAATTTATTACAGTGACCTGGAAAAGATAAAAAAATCTTTATTGGTTGAAAATCAGGTGGCGGTTGTGTTTCTTAAGTAGTCATTATAAAAAAATATCGCTTTCGGTCGAGTGGTTTTGTTTCATATTATAACAACTGTAATTATGTATACAAGTAGATGCCTTTTTTATCCTACACGTCTAGGCATTTGACCACAAATTCGCACGACCACTAAAGTCAGCGATACAGTAGCCCTAGATGGAGCATGCCTAGTTTGGAATACACAGGCTCTCAAAAAACGCCAACCAAAGTTTGCGTCATTTTGTATGTTTTAGGTTTTATATAATGACTGCTGTATTTATTTAATTTTCTTATGTGCATAGATTATAATATAAGTCATTACTTATACTTAAAAGGTCAAAAAATAAAAATAGTAAAAAAGGTAAAAATAGTCTAATACACGTTTGCAGGAACCTTTTAAAGTGGAAAAATTGTCTTGCAATCTCCGATCCAAGCGCTGCTGTTACTCGAATTTAAACTTAGTGTACTTGCTACAAAGTTTCAATTTGCATGAATTCAATTGCGGTGTCGAAGCGCACAATTTACATGAAAAATAAAATTGTCTGGACGCTTTATCTAAAGCGCAATGAATGGCAAATGCGGATTACTTTCAATGCAAGATACCGATGCGATTGAGATCTTATTTGAATTCCATATAGTGCACTCCGTTTTACAAAAGAATGGGACATTGATCTGATATCTATTTTATGTATTTGTAAATAGACAAATTAATAATGATATCACAAAAAAACTGTGATTTGAAGTGTTAGAAGCATACGAAATTTTCATCTGAATTCAAGTTACTAAAGACTATAGTTGTAACCAAACATGAAGCTTTTAAGTTAATTTTTTTCGTCTTTTTTCAATAATATTTCTTTATTACGTCATAGTCTCTAGCTGTGAGTACATATCTTTGTGTATTTTATAAATATTTACACTCAAATGCGTAGAAACTGTCTATTTTTCATAACGTTTCGCTACATTTGTGTTGCAAAAGAAAGTCACAAAAATAATGCTATTTTTAAAGCTTACGGAAGAAGTGCCACTTATTGATATAACTGCTACTCTTTTATTATCTCTAACCTATAATGAGCATGTAAATAGTTATTTGTTATTCAAGAGTGCAAAGTTGCTTTTTAACCACGTGCTCGTGCGTGAGCGTTAGCGAGGGAATTAAAGGAGCACAAGGTGAAAAATCGTTGCACTCGAGTGCAGCACGTAACTTTTCATCCCACATCAGCGAGGAAATAGCTACACACGAAAAAAAATACAGCAAAAATATTCCGAGTCTGAGTTTTTAACAAAAAAAAAGGTTATATGATAGGCACCATAATAGTAGAAGTAAATAAGTTGAATAAGGTTTTTAATTCACAAACTTAGTGAACATGATATTCTAAATTCATATTTACATTGTCCTCTAGCGGATAAAAACGGCTTTTGCACTCAGATATCGAATATCAAAAATACTCTTTCCGAGATGGTGGGACGAAAAAGGTTTTTAAGCCAAGTCTTTAAAAAAATAAATAAAAATGTAAATAAATATAAATACTCGCATTATTTTTCCTTACTTTGAATAAAGACATTTAAAATTTGAAATTGAATATCTTTATGTATGGCTCATCTATCGAGTCGATGGTAGGACCAAACTATTCTATTGTCTTCTCAATATGCATAATTATAGTTTGATTTTATATAAGTATTTATACAAATAATATTAAACTAGTATTATAACAAATAATAGATTCAATAGAACCAAACATCATGTAATCTAGTGGCAAAATCCACATATCCTTATCTAAATGCATTTTCCACACGTGCCACTTACCGTAGCTACTCTGTATTTAATTAGAACGGCAACAATATGAACAATATAATATGATATTAAAATATAAATTTCGCCACAACATTATGAATAGAAAGCACAAAGTTGGCGATAAATAACGGCTAAGTCGTCCCGGGGTTATCTTTTTAAGCGCGACGGCACTGTGGAGGATCGTAAATTTAATTTTATTGCATAATATTTATAAAAAATTTAGCAATTTTAGAACTTTGGTGAGAAGTTTTTTTTTCCTATTGCAAAGGGAGGATACGCTAAATAATTTCATTAACAATATTTCTATTTATATCATAACTGAAGTAGTTTAAATTAACAGAGAAGACATGAAGAGAAGTATACGAAGTCTTCAGCGAGCTGGACTAATTAGCCTATGTACTCGTAGGTACGTCTATTCAAAGAAACCTCGGCTCAGTGGTGGTGACTTACTTATATATGGATAATTTGGTTTAATACATTACATGACATTAAAAAATAAGTTATATTACAAATATTTTAAGACAATGTCAATTAGGTTATGCGAATGTTCTTACATTAATAATGGTATTTATTTCGTTCTGATTCCGAGTTTATTATTTATTTAATGTAGTAATCTCTTTACTTGAACGTGACTCTTTCGTCACCAGTTGTTATGACTTTCATTTTACTACTCTAAATTACTGCTAGGTATTCTATATTATCAAAACTTAGTTTTCCTGTATTTTTGATACACATCTTTCCAAAAGTGATATCGTTCGGGATGAGGAAGAGGTCCCATTTGTAGATCCTTGTCAATGTACAAGAAGTTTAGAGATTCTTTTGTACTTGGATTCCATTTAACTGGTATATCTTTTTCCGAAGGCGGTGTTGGGTCTCTATAAAAATACATATGACAAACATAAAAAAATATAGATTTTGATTTAGAGATGTACATTTACCATTGCGCATTTTTTACCTTTACCGTAAGTATGGATAAAAATATCATGATAAATTAAAAGAATAAAAAAAACAACAAAATTTTGCGTACTCATAACGACACACACGATGATAATTTATACTTAATTTTATATTATATATGCTGATTTTACAGATTTTGAAAAGTAAATTGATATTGTACAACTCACCCAAATTTCGCAAAGTTTGTCCACATTTTTGTAATCCAATCAACAACTTTTTGATCTGCTTGACTGATTGGATACGGCCACACATATGAATTGAAGAAGTAAAGTATGTCATCCCCGTGACTCGCTCCAGACTCATCGTCATTTTTCTTACAGAACCTCGCCTTTACCATGTTTCTCCCGCCAGAATATTTGAAATAATAATTATATATCGCTGCTGTAGTTTTATTTACCATTATTTCTGATTCCATCACTGTTGGCGCTGATAAGTATACATCTCCATACAAGTCTGACAAATTGCTAAGCGTTTCTTGATTGATTATTTTATTTCCAAAATAATAGTTCTTAATATAACGCGATAAAGCCAACGCTTCTTGTTGTGACGAAAATTCCAGATCAGGAAAAGGGAACTTTTTATAGTTGAGTTTGTGTAGTGATTTCTCTGTTTCTTCAGATGTCAAGTAAAGTCCTTCGTTATCAGTGATGCCATAAATTATGGAAATATTTTTCGGCTTCTTCATCAGTAAATTATATGGTAAGTCTGAAATAGCTGCTTCTTCGCCTGTTAGATTATTTTCAATGCATGGTAGATGTATTATATTAGAGTACATCAGCTCGATGATAGGTTCACCTAAAGCTTTCATTAAAATCTCATTCAGTGGCATGATGGAAAATATTTTGTAAAGTTCATACGGGTCTTCTGTATCATAGCCGAAGTATTTGGCAACAGACTTTGCAATGACACCCGGAGGCATGCTCGTCCAGAATGATATTGCGGTTCCACTTTGAACTATAGCTCTATGGAAAAGGCCATCCGTAACTTCACTCGCAATTAACAATGACACAGATGCTGCTCCGGCACTATGTCCAAATATTGTAACATTATCAGGATCTCCACCAAAAGCAATTATATTTCTTTGAACCCATCTCAAAGCTGCTATTTGATCCTTAATGCCAGCGTTACCCGGAGCTTCTTTAATACCGAGGCAAAGAAACCCTAATGCTCCTAGTCTGTAATTAAATGTTACCAATATAACATCATGCCTTACTAGGAAATCAGCTCCGTATAGAAGTTTTCCTCCACTTCCTATGACAAATCCTCCTCCATGTATATAGAACATGACAGGAAGACGCGTTTTCTTGTATAGATTAGAAGACGGCACATATACATTGATTCTTAGGCAGTCTTCATTACCTATGATCCCGGTGGAATATGCTTGGGGACATTGATAGTGTTCGTGTATGGCTTTGTATACTCCTTCCCATGTTGGAGGCGGTAATGGAGCCTGGAAAATAGTGCAATATCTTTCAAACATTACAATTTATGTTATGATTTATCAGCTAATTATTTCTTTAGTGCAAGGCATTACTATGTAATTATATTAGTCATAATTTATCATCTACAAAGACTATTTGTTACTGTGTACGACTAAGCAGCTGTACAGATCAGATGTACTTTATTACTGATTATGACATTGTAATCGATGCTTTGTTAATTTCCGAAGCTTTGTGTTTAGATATTTTTGTATTTGATTTTATTGCATTATTTTATTTTTGCAATAATTTGATTTTATAATACAAATAGTGAATTTTATAAAAGATTATATTTGGCAGTTTTTTTAATGTTAGATAGTAATTTCTAATAATCTTGAAGTAAATTGTTATTAATAAATTTAGTTATACGAATATGTTGAAGTTTTTAGTGGTCAGGTATTTTTGGGTGATGGGTTAATTCTCACAAAATAGGTAGGAAATTTGCTACGTTGCCATAGACTGGCCGGTTGCAATAATATTTATTAGAAACTGGCAAACACAACGTTTATTTAGAATTCTTGTCATAAAAAATAACGGTAAAGAGGTTGTCGTTTAAAATTAAGTAACTTAATTAAAAAAGACTTTAAATTATTGATGAAATAAAACAGGTACTGTTAGAAGTATCTTTTCCTTCAACGGAAATCCATTCTACAATAATACGATAAACACTTACCTGAAATCTTTCACCAAGAGTTGCATACGGGATACCAACATACTCAAACATAGTTCCATCACCATTCACCTTCCCACTCACTACTCCTTGATCTATCCTCACTTCAGGAGCCGGTTGATCAACCAAATTCATAGCAAATAGTGTAAATAGGACTACATTTTTCAAACAAAACATCTTGGATTAGAAAACAAATTGCTCCTATATTGGGTCTCTATCACAATGTCTGATAACCCACTAAACCCATCTCAATACATATTGTGTCATCTCAATTATACAGCGACCAACTTCATATTGGTCCGTAAGAATGATTTAATCGAGAACAAATTATCTAAATTGCATTTATAAAACATAATATTATTGAAATAAAACAATTAATTTGGCTTACAATGTAGTTTATCAGTGTTTTAACGTTGCATTTACAAAAATATCACAGATGTATTTGATTTTGGATGCTACTTATTTAATAGTGCAGGTAATGACAGTTCATGGTTTTGACTTAAAATTTATATATTACAAAATTATGGCGGAATAAATTATGTACAGAGAAAATAAACAATTACATACTTTAACAAATAACTATGAGGTGCTACAGGTTACCGATATTTACATTATCACAATAATACAAATATTCTTTTATACGTCTTCCAATTTATGTTTTGTTTAATGTTTGAGAACAAACACATCATACATAAAAACATAAATAATAATTAACATCGAATCTAAACGTCAATTAAAACCAAAAAAGTTTTTGCGACAAGCTGTTGTACCATAATTCCCTTCACCAACCGACAAAAAAATATTTTATTATAAATTATAACATAAGTTACAACATTTCTTTCTTTCATTAATTACTAATATAATCAGTCTTCCTGTATTTATCGTAAATATCTTTCCACAGTTGATAAGTGTTCGGGTTTGGTGTTGGTCCCATTTTGAGTCTTTCGTCTATGTACAAAAAGTTTAATTTATCTTTTGTGCTCGGAATCCATTTCACGGGAACGTCGGAAGTGATAGGAGTTGGGTCACTGAAACATAAAAAAAACAGTTAAGTTTTTGTCGACAGGTCACTAAATACGATAGTGACGTCTAAATTATCGAAACAGTTCCTTGCTACGTCATTATCTTCGTGACAATACATGGTAGGTATGATAACGTGACAGATTAATTATTTCAAGTAAAGTTCTCAGTTTGACGCAATATAAAAAGCCTAGTATTTATGATTTACAAAGATAATAATATAATATGGTATTATGACCGTGAAACAAACTGTGAAGGATTTCACGGTCTACGCGTCTTTAACCGAGATAACAATGTGAGTCAGGCGGTAAGCAGCTATCTATAATTTTTAACATAAAACTTTATCAGTAAACTTACCTGTGTTTTGCAAAATCAGTCCACATTTTTGTCATATAGTCGATCATTCTTCTATCTAGATCATTAATAGGTAACGGCCACATGTCTCCTCTAAACAAATACAATAATTCGTCTGCGTGACACGCCCCGGGTTCATTTTTATAACCAGAGAAGTACTTTAAGAAGTTTCGACCTCCAGAATACTCGAAATAGTAATTGTATACTGGCGACTTTATTTTACTTGCATAAATTTCTGATTCAAACACAACCGGTAACCCAAAGTACAAATCGGTCATCATGTCTGATATGTTCATAATGTTCTTCATACTCATTCTTTCATTTCCAAAATAAACGTCTCTTATCATGTTATCAGTTTTTTCTGCTTCTTCTTCTGATGGGAAAATTAAATCTGATGCGAAAACATACTTTTCATCTCTGACCTTCACTTTTTCTTCAACATCCATACCAATTAGAAATAGAGCTTCACGGCTTGTTGAACCGAATATCAATGGGATATCCTTGGGTTTTTTGTTTATCAAATTGAAAGGCAAATCATCTATTACAGCTTCTTCTCCTTCAAAACGTTTCTCAATACAAGGCAAATGAAGCAACTCAGTATCCAAATATTTACCGAGTGGTTTCTTTGGCTTAGTCGCAACCAGTTTCTCATAGGACATTTGGGAAAAAATATTATACAGCTCTATAGGGTCATTTGTTTTGTAGCCCAACTCTTTTGCGATAAGGCTAGCAGCAGCTATAGGGTCTTTATTGATTGCCCAGTTAGCTAGTGATGATCCACTTTGAATTATAGCTCGATTGAATAATCCTTCTGTAGCTGAACTGGCAATTAGTAATGATGTAGATGCGCCGCCGGCACTTTGACCAAACAGTGTAACATTATCAGGGTCTCCGCCAAATGCTGCTATATTTTTCTTTACCCATTTCAGTGCAGCTACCTGGTCCTTTAAGCCTGCGTTACCGGGTGCCTCTTTGATGTTGAGACAAGTGAAGCCTAGAACTCCGAGCCTATAGTTAAACGTGACTAGAATAACATTGTGTCTGACTAGAAAATCTCCTGCGTACAGGAGTTGACCTCCATTACCAAGGTAGAAGGCCCCACCGTGGATATATATCATCACTGGTAACGGTTTTTTCGCCATTGATGGTACATAGATATTCATCTTTAGACAGTCTTCTTCTCCTTTCACTCGGTCAAATAATCCTGGTTGCGGACATGAATATATTTCATCGACTGCTTTGAATACGCCTTTCCAAGATGGTGGGGGCAGAGGTGCCTAAAACGAGTAAAAATGAATAATACATAATTTTAAATATTATTTTGTATTAGGTAATATATGAATGCGCAAATATTCTATATTTTATACGCAAACAGAAACTGGCTGTTGTTAAAAGCAGTAACTGTACCAGAACCGCTTAGCTGTAAAATTTTATACTGAGATAGATTTTATTAATTTGAGTATTCAAAATAGTGCAAAATTTATTTTTTACTTGTCAATATGCCGTTCTACTTGTTGATATTTGTGTCAGTATCTACAGGTATCATCGTTTCTTACTTGTTTTAGAAAATTCTAAGCATGTATTTTAATCATTAGTTTTTGGGCTTAAGCAATTATTTCTACGAAAACGGAAGATGATTGCTACGTTGTTAATTATTGGCCAAATTCAAAAATAGTTATTCAGGTACCTATATCTGTGAGAGTGACGCTGGGTACATCAAAATTATTTAAAAGAAAGAAATTGAGGATGATACAGGTTTAATAATTTAGCAGTCGGATTTTTTCGAACTGGCTTATAACCACTTGTTTTTTACTAATGTACGATAAATAAAGTTGGTTGTTTCTTGTTTTAAAAAAATAAACTTATTAATAGTACGTAATAAATACTAATTGTTATATTTTTTTTTAATAGGGCAAGTGCATTTATTAACTTTAACAAAATGACTAACTACGACAACAAAAAATTATAGCAGAAATATCACCATTTATGATCTTTTAAGACCATTTAAGATCTACAGATAATGAAAATGCTCCAACTCATCACCAAAGGGCAGCGTGCCCAGTATGCTAGCCGCATTACCACGCTGAATGGCAATGCATATAAGTTGGGCTAGATAATAACCGGCATTCTGGTCACGCGTCGAATCAATCAAACGCTCCGATAAGTTTTGGAAAATAAGATGAGCTCCCGGTTCCCACGGCCCTAAAGTCTCGATTCCAAATGGCTTAAATATATAACCTCTACCGAGGCTAGCATATTTTCGCCGTTTGTGCTGTTCGGCTGAATTAGCCGCTGCCAATGCCCTATTCTGTGTCAAAGGAAGATGAGATGGCGCTAGTGTGTCAACGCATGTCGCGTCCCACACAAGAGGCCTTCCCAATTTCCAAGGTACAAGCGTCATTCCGTCAGGTCTTTTTCCATCTTCACGCGCAAGACCGCTCGGTTCGAGCACAGCTGCAACATTGGCGGTGGAAAAAGCCCGGCGAATGATATCATTCAGGCTAGCGTGACGACCTATCCTGCCAGCACTTTTAGAACAAGACTGACCATGGTGACCGAGTTGATCGACTGCAGTACCACACTGGCAGCGATGGGACCTCATAACACCTCGCACCAGACGTAAAATGATAGCGAGACGAAAAGCAGTCGGATCTAATAGGCAACCTGTATTGAAAGAAGGCAAAGCTTGTAACCAGTTCTGACTCCCATTCAGAGACTGCAAGTAAAATTATATTAATTAATATGACTTGTGAAAAAATATTACTTATATGTATGTACATCTACTTTTGCCTTTATAATCAACAATCGAAAATGACCGACAGGGAAAAACCTAAAACTTCCCGTCAAGTTTGATTCAAATCTAAAATATCAACGTCAAATATGACAAAATTCTTAAGACATTATGCAGACGCTTTGCATGCCGGTTAATTACAATTTTAATTAAATTACATCAGATATAATTACCCAACAACTATGTCAATGTCTAATAAATGATATCTGTAGGTACATCATTACTATAAAGTATGAGCAAAATTATATTTTACTTCGTATCTATAATAATAATCTAAACGATAACAAAACTGACCTTGAACCTTGTACTGCTATTAGTAGTAGCGTACGGAATGCCGACGTATTCAAAAAACGACCCATCTGCACTGACTTTACCGCTCAAAGTCCCTTGCTCGATCTGCACCTCGGGAGCAGGCTGGTCTACTAGGTTCATCGCGAACAACGTAAACAGAACTATCTTCTTTGCACATATCATATTTAATCTTATTTATTTACAAATACAGCTTAGTATTGCTTGAATTGAAGTTAAATTTATATGTAGTGTCACGCACTTTCTAATAATACTGATAAAGGTACATTTTTTTTATAAAAGTCGATATTTTTACGAATTATAATAATATGAACGCGGCTATCTTGTTAGCATGTTGTCCTTCAACTAAAGTCGATAAGTGTAGCGTGATGTTCAAGTGCGAGCGAGATGGCTAATGTTTTGTATTGCGTAACATGAGACAGGTGTAATACTACCGACTTTTTTCTGCACACCTGGTTTTTTCATGTTTTTTATGTATGATTTTTGTTTTGTTTAGTGTTCTTGTACGCATGCTGGTACGAATCAAATCGAATCAGATGTAACTTTAATTATTTTCGTACACCAAAAATATAATTAAATACAGGTAATGTTAAAATATTGGCAGTAGGTACATAGGGCGGCCTTATCGCCTAAAGCGATTTTTTCCAGGCAACCTTCGGATGAGTAGGACTAAGTGAGAACAATTACGTCGGTGGTATACCAATACAATTTATACAGTAAAAAATACATTAACAATATACTAATATTCATTAAAAAATTAGATAAGTCATATCCTCCCTACTAATATATACTAAAATAATAAACGCAAAATTTTCACAGAATTTTGTTTGGACGCGTGTTTGCTACTCCATCACACGAAAACTGAGGCGATTTAGATGAAATTTGATAGGAATGTACTTAGACCCTGGATTAACACAATAGGCTTATGTATCAACGCGGACAACACCGCAAGGCGCATTTAGTAAAATATAATAAAATAAAATTTCACACACCAAATACATATATTAAGGAACTATAATAATTGCTCAACATTATTTTAAATACTTGAATGTATTTACCCTTGTTGCTTGTTGCTTGACAACGAGAGCTTAGCAAAAAAAAATATAATAAAAATACATATTAGGTATATGGTGTGGTAAATGATCCAAATCCATGGAAGAAAGAGTTGGTGGAGATTGAAGTTGGCAGCATAAGATAAAGATGTGAAGGTCGCAAGGAAGAAAACTGAGAAGCTTTCACAAAGGAATTTGTATTTTTAATAGGAGGGAGTGGTGCGGAAAAGACATTACCTTGGCATCTAAAACAAAACAAAAATATGACGGTAATGTTTTTTTTATTAATTTTAATTAACATTGAATTAATTAATAATTAGAGGAGAGGTTGTCGCTTGATACAATTGTCCGTGTTAGCAATTATATTTTAAACCGACTTTAAATTTTTTAAATCTGATTTCATCATTAATACCTCAAGTTTTTTTTTATATAAACTTTAGTAAAACAAAACTGATTTCAATTCGGCGAGCAAAACAAAACTAACGTTACAAAATATATGTAGAATGTTATTAATGAGCAACTAAATACATATTGAGAGTAAAGCAACTAAATACATATTGAAAATAAATGCAACACCAGTAGTGTTGCTCTGATTACGACAAAGTTTTAGTGAAACCAGCTAAGTAGTAGGAATTAAAAATATATTGTTTTTTGAAATCGTTCTCAAATAAATTTTATCATCATCGTTTTAGTGGTTTAGTTAATGACCGTCTCCCAAAAATCCTTTCAAAAGTTCCAAACTGAACATTGTGTATCGGCACCTGTCGATACACAATGTTCAGTTCAGTTCAGAATAACTTTTTAGTAGTAACTTTTTAAACGACTGCGAATGAAGGAGGTTTATGTTTTTCAAAGGTATGTAACTATGTATGTATATTTGTTTGTCACGTCCTAGAGACTAAACAGCTTGTCGTATTTTTATGTGAGTGGTATCATTAGACGAATCTTAATCGTGAGAGACACAGAAAAATTAAAAAAAAAATTATAGGTTTAGCAGTCGGTTTTTTTAAATCGTTTCCAATAACTTGTCTAATAATAATTATTATTATTACAACAACAAATTATTTTTACAATTAACTTATATCACTAACATCTTTCACTAAATTTCATCGCCTCTCAGCGCTTCTACTTATCATACAATCTCATGTAAAATCATTGTTTAGACCACTTGTATAAGTATCTAAGCTAAACTAAGACTAAAACACAAGTATCGTTCCAGCAACTCTCTCCAGCTACTAAGCAGGCAATTTTCCGGCCACGTCGCATGTCCGAAATTTATTTGAATAAATTACGTCGCGCGAATGGTTAAATTGTAACCCTTTGAGCGCGTGACCGGCCGACACGCACTGACGAAGAATTTTAAATATTCCTCTTGTAATTTATAACGCCCTGGTACTTGTGAAGTGATGCCTTTAGAATGATTGCGAGGATGCTTTTTGAATAATGGAGTTTTTAGATTTTTTTTTGACCTAGAATAATAACGTCCCACAGCTCGGCTCGGGTCTCCCCTATGAAGGGGTTGTAGGTCATTGTTAACCGCGCTGGCAAAATTGCGCGTTGTAACAAACAAATAATAAAACCATACCCATCGTAAGTATCATCTCTTATTTTTATGGAAAATCGGTAATTATCATGACTTTACATCAACTAGCAACGAAGTCAACAAAAGTCAAGAAAAATCAGCACAAATCACTTGGCATTCAAAGCATGCCTAAGTGCCGAAGCAACTTGAGTAAAATATTCACCACATCGATGGAAGCCATAAGGAAATTTCTATCGAAGTCTACTTAAAAATGCAAAGGCGCTGAATTCTGCTGAAGCCGATTGGGCGACTCCTTGAATTGATTCCTGATTTTACGAGACACTTATTACGTAACTTTGTGATTGCTATTGCTATTACCTTACAGTATGCAAAATTGTTTTTTTTCTCTAGTATTTTTTTGTAATTTAAGATTATAATCAATTCTTTGTTCGCAATTCTTTGTTTTAGATTCCGTTTTCTCTTTTTTACTGATATACGAGTATTTTAATAAAATATTAATTATATATATACTTATAATAAAACTGTAACAGGTCGAATTCAGTATATTAGATATATTTTGAAAATTACACTCACGAGGTGTAGTTATCGATGCTAAACCAAAATCTTTAACATTTTCATTTTAGTCTGTCTGGTTATATGTTTGAGTGTATTTTGATTAGAAAATTTAATTATATAATAAAATAAACAGATAAAATAGAAGTATCTAAATAAACAGTTAAAATATATATCAGAAAAATTAGAATACGGAGATATTTTTAGAAAAGAAAGACATGATTTCATTTTTATTTGTCCTTAAAATGAAAATCGGGGCAGTTGATACTGATATTCCCATCTGTCTTTATTCGAGGACAAGAGAGCTCGGGACAAATTAATGTGAACTCACCAATATAGCACCTACTATTAAATGAATAATTTTCTGTTAAATGTTTAGCTAACTTTATCGCAAACAAACAAAAGATTCAAGTAAAATATTTTTAAATAAAATGTCACTGGTTATCAATCAGCGGCCTTATCGCCTAAAACATGTCTTCCAGGTAAGCTAAAGATGAATACAACTTAATTTATTAATACCTTTTTAAATTTAATCCGACGCGTAATTTTTTGCGAAAATGGTGTATAATTTAATATTGCCGTTTTGCGAGTCCTACGACTTCAAAACTACGAGTAACTAGTTAACTAGTTAGTTAACTGTAATTCCTAATTTGATTTTGATATAATTTATGGTATGATTTAATAGTACGTATTATTTCTATTAAGGCGTTCATCTTCTTCTTCTTATATATAAAAATCAATCGCTTTTCATTTTTGATTTTGCTATTTAATTATTGAGGAAAGCTCCGGGAAGGTTTATACATATTATATAACTGTTAGGCAGTACGAAGTCTTCCGGGTCAGCTAGTATTAAATAAATAAATTGAGATTACACAATAAGGCTGATAATTTGCATCGTAGACGCCAACGAAGCGGACTCAGCTATTAGTGGAGACTCAAAAACTAATCTCTCAAGTGGTGGAAGACCACCGAGTAGTACACTTGAGACCTACTGCATGACTAGTATAAGTACCTACTATCTAGATAGGCCCAGATACCAGTATTTTTTTTATCCTACACTGCCAGGCATTTAACCACAGTACGCACGATTACGGGAGCTGCTGGGATACTGTAGCCCTAGACGGAGCATGCCTTGTTTGGAATACACAGGCTCTCAAGGAAGGTTGCCGGTACACATCGTTAGGTGCTTGGCGACAGATTTTATAATTTTAGGGTAGTAGCTAACCAGGCGAGCCATAGGCAACGTCCTACCACCATGCTATGGTTTCGTCACGATGTTTTCCTTCACGGGTAGCTCAGACTCTTTTTGCATGTTTCGTTTGATTGAATCTCGAACCTCGTATCTTTTACGGCAATCAACCCCACTAACCACTCAACCATCATCGCTAAAAATGTTTCTTGATGTGTTGTAAGTGTTTTGATCTCTGAAAAATAATCCATGATTTAAAATTCTAATAATACGTTGTCTTTGGCTGAGCTTTTGTCCTGGTGCTAATTAATGCACAAATAATCTTTGAGACTGCTTATGCTCAATTATTATAAAACCTGTCCATCGTAGAACGTATAAGAAAAACTAAATATTACATAAAAAATATGATGAAAATAGACGTATGAAGCAAATTAATCAAAACGATTATAAGACTAATTTTTTATGACAAAATGAATTTAAAAATCTTAATAGCTCAATTAACTTCGATGAATTACAAATGTATGAGATATTACGCTTCGAAGTAGAAAAACTACGGCAATTCATGAGCGCCATCTACATTTAGCCGATATTTTGAGCTTTCGGCGAACGGTTGATATACGATGCTCATACGGGATCGTATATCTGTATATATTTTCATGATCTTTGGTATACGTTGCGACTAGGAAAGGTTACGAGAAACACGTAATTACAAGCGCGGTAAGTAAATGTATTTATTGCTATATAAGACAGGCTTTTGACATTCTGGACAATGTTAAAGTTCAACTTCGATACAGACAGGTCTATTATACACGAGTACTTATGGTTAAATATTTTAATGAAACAACTTGTAGATACAAGAACTTGTTTGTAGTGAGTTAAAAAAGCGATGTCCTTACAACTTAACCTACCGATAAATAAATATTATTTATGTGGCTACCTCCGGCAGCCTGTAGGTTGTAAGTACTAGAGCTCCCGTCGACACTCCAGCACGCGCTACTCGACTCGTGTGCCATTTTTAAAGTGCCCAAAAATTTGTTTCATTCCGTTGAAAGCAATTTTAACGTACGTAGTTGTATGTGGAGAAACTTCTGACTATTGTAATATTTTATCTTATAACTATAAAACAAGTGCCTTTATAATGAAAGGCTCGTATTCAAACACCGCGCATAAAAGTACCTATTTAACTACCTAAACAAATTCTAAGCGGTTACCAAAATGGATGAATGGTCACTAAATTACGTTTCCTAAAACGAGCCTTGTTGCCGAAAGTATTCGGAGTATCATAATTTGAGTTTTTAGGTACCAAAAATTATATTTGTTGACACCTAAAGAAACCTATAATAATAATAATAATATAAGTAATAAATATAAGTAATAAATAGAGCCTATGTTATTACTGAGCCTGGACACGATGAGTACAGGACCGATGAAGATGGCATCATATTATTATGAGATAGGACTATACCCAGCAGGGGGATAAGGAAGGCTGTAGATGATGATGTTACTTAGTGCTTTTTAACATATTTTTTGTAATCGGTCAAGTAGTTTTAAAGTTTATTTGTTGCGAGAAAAAATATAAATTTAGTGTAAAATAACAAGAAGAATTTGCGATTGCATTAGCTATAGATCACTTAAGATCTGAAGATAATTTAAATACTCCAACCCACTACCAGCGAGCAGCGTACCAAGTCTGTTAGCGGTATTACAATGCTAAATGGATCATCGATTAAGCGCTCCGATAAGTTTTGGAAATTATGATGACTTTTCGGTCCTCTATATTCTTTTAATAGATCTACAGCTTAACTAACAACTCGCCTAATGGTAAGAAAGTAAGTATGAAGCACGAAGATCTAAAATAAATCAACTTCGACCGTCTGAAACAGGAACTATGCATTGAAGACAACAGGAAACAGCACGATAGACGAAGTTCCATTACTTTACTTTACAGAATAAAGACCTCAAGAGATTTTATAGTTTTGATTCATTTCAGATAATGTGTGTTCCAGTATCCATGGCACAGTGACAATCGTAGTGGGTAGCTGTAAATGAATGTACCGCAAATTAACGAATCATGTTTGGATCTAAGCTTATAATAAAGTATAAATTTACTAAAATTAAATTCAACACAAATACGATATAAGCCTCATTCAATGCTCTAGACAGTTCTGAACGCAATAAACCTAAGTGATATTTTATTATGACAAAGAAACAATATATCAAGGTGGCAAAAAGCTTAAGAACGCATGCCGCGTGGAAGACAGCACCACAAAATAATGAAAAGCAGAAGACCGTCTCGAGCAATTTTTTGTAAACTGCTACAATACGTTTTACGTTACGCAAATTTTGTGAAGAGTTTGTCGTATTAACGTAGTTATATTTTCTTATAATTACGTACCCTTATGGGTACGAGCATATTTCGAGGCAAGAAGATACGTTTATGATGCTGATTCATATCTTACAGTAGTGAACTTCATACAAAGAATAAGGAATAGCTCAAGTTGATGAGATAACCCGTATATTTGTATGTGCTGCAAATATAAACCCTCTGCCGTACAAATACAAATACATATTATTTATTCATAGGACATACGCTGCAAGTCAGACAATGTAAATTAAATTACATAAATAAGCGCGGTCTCGATGACTGCTACTGAATACATCCTTGTCGTGTAACCGTTCGGGTTAAATGCCAGGAAGCAGGTCTTGTCCCTGTTTAGCACCAACCCGTTCAGCCTGAACCACCTCTCGAGCTTGCTCGCCACCGAGTTTAGCTTCGACTCTAAGAGAGCGTGCGTCGGCGCTTTGATCACCGCGGCGACGTCATCTGCATGCATGTAGATCTCAGCATCGTCGAAGGCGTCAGGGAGGTTTTTCAGGAGGAGGCTGAACAGGGTATTGGACAAGCACCAACCCTGCGGAACACCCATGACATTCTCTAATTCGGAATACATAACGCGGCCTTTGTCTCCTACTACGACTTGGACATAAAAGAGGTCAGCAAGGCAAGCACCGGTCCGCGGATACCATAAAAGGCCAGCTTGGTAGCGATGAGGTTGTGATCGGCAGTGTCAAAGTTGCGGTCGGTCACAAAATTCTGAATCCTGTTGAGTCCAACTGACGGTGCGAGAGATATGGGACGATAAGACTTTGGATCCGCTTTTTTCCCTTTCTTATACAGTGGACAAATCTTGACTTTTTTGAGTACTGCGGGAAATGAAGGTACGAGAGATATGGAACGATAAGACTTTGGATACTCTTTTTTCTCTTTCCCCTTATACGGTGGACAAATCTTGACATTTTTGAGTGATGCGGGAAATATGCCCTTCCTAATACATGAACAGAAGAGATAGGTTGTAACAACTGCTATTGCTCTATTGCATATTTTTAGATGCTAAGAGATAGCCCGTTTAGGTCCGTACCTTTTTTGGAGCGATGCGCTGGGTCACTATCGTTATTATCTACTGCATGTAAAACGGTTCTAACCTTATAGAGACGTCACTCGCAGACACCTTGCTAGCGAGCGTAGACTGGCATCGTCACAACGTTAAGTTTGTCGGTTTATTGAGCCGCAGATGATTCTTCCGAGGTGAGCATGGAGGTTTGAACGGCACTAGTGCGGGGTTGAGTACCTTCGACGGCTGCTGAGAAGGCGTCGCGGTGAACCGCTTGCTGGCCTGCGTGCTAATGGGCCAGTTTTCGGAAGACATGAAGAAGTTATAGTGGCTGTTTGGCACAGTGATAGCAAGTAACAAGTAGTAAGAGTGAGCCAATTTCAACGTTTCGACGTGGTAGTTGTCGCATAGTTTTTTCTTTTTTATGTAAGATTTTATCGTTTTAGCCGTTGTTTCCGGCGCAAAAAAGCACGTATGAATTTTACGAGCACGTCGACTGTCTTGAGTTCACTACCCTTGATCACGGGTCGTTTTTTCACAGATTTTTTTTTTGACGCTTCTCTACTTGAACTCATCTTTCTTCGTTATCGTAAGCATTGGCCGCTGCTGTCATCGATGTTGATACAGATGACGCTGCTCGCGAATGTGGCAGCTCAGAGAAGCTTTTGGTGTTTTCGAGAACAGTCAAGGCTTGTTGCTAGTGGTTGTTTCTCGTGCTCGATTGAGGTAGCTACCACTGAGACTAATTCCCTGGTTTCAGTGTTTACGTTCAGAGGGCTGGTCTGCTTCGTAACCTGGTTCGATAAATCTTGTGCCATGCATGTTGAGTGGTTAGCTACTATCATGTCTATCGAGTAGCCTGTGATTGCTTGTAGAGTTAAAGCACTCAAATCCTCGTACCTGGATAACATCCCGGTAAGCTTATCAATTTGATCAGCAAATTTCTCCAGTCGTGTCTCATGGCTGGCGATTGTAGACGTGGTCTCACGCAATTTTCGCATCGTAAGGTGTAATCTCTTCACTAAACTGCTTCTGCTGCTTAGCGCATGTTATTTCTTACCGCAATTACACAAACTGCATTTTAAAGAATCCTCTTTATCGTCAATATTACTGCAGCATGCGCAGCAGTCGATCATTAAGCGACCAACAATGAGTGATCTCTTAAATAAATAGTGACGAGGGTTCCCATAGACAGGTACTCGACGCAGGCTCCTCAACCAGCAAGATTGTAAGTTTGTACTCACTGGTAGCGGCGCAACTGTCTGCGTAGACTAGTGCGTGGGTAGGTGTAACGCGGTGCTGGCGGCAGCGCAAGGGTTGACGATTTCAGCTCGGTGACTCGCGCGCCAGCCGATAGTTAACAGGCCAAGCGTTGATTTGATTATTTACGTTTGCAAATATTTTAAAATTATTACGACATAATCTCACCAACCCACGACTTCTTCGAGTTTATTGTATTACAATCAGCCTATTTGTCCCTTCACTGTAATATAACTGTCGTTTTTTCTCCGTCACGTTACACTACTCTATTAACGCGATGTTACCTCTATGACCACGTGCGAAGTAGGTAACAAACTGTCATAGCATACTACGTAGTTTCAGATCATCCTTAATTATGCAAACAAAGATTGACACGAATCTATTACGATACTAGCTGACCCGGCGAACTTCGTACCGCCTAATAGTTTTATATAGGTACCTTTCCTGAACTTTCACAAACATTTCAAAACCAAAATCAGCTAAATCGGCTCAGCTGTTCTCAAGTTCTTGCGAAAAAAACGAACAGCAATTGATTTTTAAAGATATAAGAAGAAGAAAGAAAATAATTGAAATTTAAGATTAGCAAAACCATTTTTAGCACTAAATTGGCTAACAAATTTAATATAAGTTTTAAAATATCATCATTTTACACATTTTGCTGAATATTGTCATACATAATTTAACATTATCAATTGCATTTCCAGATCACGTAAAATAACAGATTTATTTGATCTTTGTGTATAAAAATAAGTTTCGTATATATTGTATGCAAATATGTATCATCGATATTGCGCAATGCTAAACATAAATATGTATATAATATTTAACATAAAACAAGAATGTATGGAGTCAACTTTCTATAGCTGTTTATTTTGTTGCAACAGGCTCGCAACGATAAATCTAGTGCGACGTCATTTTATCTCTGAAGACGTTGATAGATCATTCGGTGAGCCGTTCCAACCATGTTTCAACCGCTTATTAATGGTGGGGTTGAACACTTCACGCTTCGGGTTCATTCCTAATTTCCAACGAAATATGATGGGCTTTGTTTTCGATTGGGGAAGGATTGGTTTTTATGGGGAGATGAGAAACAGAAGTCGGTTCATTAGTCACACGTTGTATATTGCTAAATATTACAGGCTTTTAAAATAATATTCGTTTTTATAAGTCGTGGGATAGAAAAGGCTAACGAACTATATCATGCCCCTCTCTCTTCTTTGAGGCTGTAGTACTAGACAGGTTCTTAAAGTCCCTCGTCTAGGGGCTCATTTGTCTTCCCCCTCAGGGAGGTCTGGGCAAATTCACTCTAAAACGTTTAGCTAGGATGCCACTACCAGTGGCTAGAGCTCTAGGCACTCCCCGTCTGGGTTGCCAGGGCAGTTCGTTAGTCTCTCTCTGGGTGATGGCTCAAGCCGAGGTTCGTGTCGTCTGAGGCGCCCTTCCCTCTTCTCGTCTCGCCCCAAAACCAAGTCTCTCGGCCCAGCGCACTTGCCAATCATCCGGTCAAGCTGTCCGAGGTTGCCTTCGACCAACATCACATATCTTTCTAAAAAAATAATTATAACTTAGCGGTTTATCACTCCTATATTAAATAAACCTATTAAATAATTATAATGTGTATAACTGCATTTTTGTAAATATTTGTACGTGTTATCTTTATTTATGTAAGTTTATTTTAAATATGTTTTATGGACGAAATTATCTGGTCTCAGAGGACGTCTGGAATAAATATATTTTGTTTCATATCTATCTACAGAATCTTGCAGTACTTATTGCATGCCACATTGATGCTCTTTCATGTTTTCTTTTTCATTTTTTCTTCGTCGTTCATCTTCCGGATTTTTTTTTAAGCTTTAGAGTTCTACGCTATTTGGTCTAAGCTGTTGCATTAACATGTTTAATGAACACTCGTTTTACTAAAGTCGCTTTCTGCCTTAATCAAGTTGACAGTTAGACTAGAAATTCGTAAAAAACAGCTGTTTAATCGATTTTGTTAATGACAAAGATAAAAGTTTAACCACTCTCTTTTTTTTCTTAGGTTCACAGTGAGAGTAGTTTGACATAATGCGTAGTTATAGTGGTTTATGATTCTATGAGTATGTATGACACATTTTTAGTTACATACACTTCGAACCCAAATTACGTAACTTTACTTATTCAGCCTTATTAATGAACGAGTCTTAATATTAATCGTCATTTGTCTTGGTTTGGCACGTGACGTTCTCAATCGGATAGAAAAAAGACAAAAGATGCTCTAAGTTAGGACTCGTCATTAATAAGGCAGAATATAACAGTCATGCTGAAAATCGTTGATCGTCAACCTTATTTTTGAATATAATTTAAAACTAATAATTTGATCTTGTTTGTAATTTATAATTAACTAGCAGCGCCCTGAGGTTTCATCATATATTTGATCATTCCATGGGAAGACATCAATTATCCAGGATAAAAAGTAGCCATTGTGTTAATCCAAAGCATAAGCGACTTTAGTGAGAAATTTCATCCAAATCTGTTAAGTCGTTTAAACGTGAGGGAGATACAAACAAACACACATATATACAAATTTTTACCTGTATAATATTACCTATATATTATAGTGTGATTACTGAAACATTTAATTTAAATCGAGAATAGTAATGTTTTTTTTTTTTTTAATTTTGCGCTTTGTTTGCGGATATATAAATCAAAAATATTAAATAAGCTACGCATATGAAGGTTATTTAACTCACAAGAACGCCCAAAATTAGTCTGAAACTCGGCATAAAGTTTAAATAGGAGCAAAATTAAATTTCCAACTTGAAGTATACATATCACAATTATTTTGCTGGCTTCTATCTCCATGCGGCTTCTACAATCTATGATATCATATAGCGTAAATAAAATAGACAAGTAACTCGTACAGTGAATTCGTGTTGTACGTAAATTATTATAAAACTAACTAAAGCTAATCTTATATGAGTTAAAAGATAATTTTTTATCAAATATAAATAAAATATTGACAAAAAAATATTTTCTGAGATAAAACACGTGACTTATGAAACATGCAGAGGTGTCATTGCATTTGAATCAGCGCTGTAAAAGTAAGACTGGACGACTGTCGACCAATTTAACTCTCACAATTAATCATTATATAATTGACGGCGCCATTTATCAGCATATAAAATAATAATAGTAAAAACATGTTTAAGAGTAAGCTGGTGCGTAAAATTTAAACTTTCAAAGTTATGTTCTCAGTATTAAAATAAGCACCTCTTAAAAATTATTATTACAATACTATTTCGTTTAGGACAAGAATCTTGGAGGATTTGTTTTTGAGCGCGTGTCGTCGAGTTCGAAGTTAGTTCGTGAATAATTAATTGAAACCGCGCGGTGCAGCGCAGCGGGCGACCGGTACCTACCACGCGATGACACCGAGGGCGGGGTTAGACACTACGCCACCGCCGGGACCAATCATGCGCGAACGCAAGCACACATTGCCTTATTTGGTCATGTTTTCTCCGCGCCGTTACTATGACCACTGTAGGTGCACCCCGCGTGCACCTCCTCTATTACCTATTACCCTCGCTACACATGTGAATACTCAATTATTTTGTCAACTGATAGTGTTTCAAACTATGTTCGTGAGCTCAACAGTTAAAAGATTATCTCTACTATTTATTACTACTTATACTAAATCGTTTTGTACTAGAAAGCATATCTGCGTAATTAATCGATCTTGTGTCTGACGTCTCCAGTAGATCGCAACTATGTCGGTATAACCAACTTCTAGTTAATCCTGCTAAGTATGTGGCGGGAGGTACTCGTAAATCTCAAGTTATTATCACACGTGTCGATAAAACTGGTGCTTATTCAACTTACTAAGTTAGGTACTCTATAATTTTGACTAATTTTAATTACATTTAACGTTAATTTTATTGCGTTATAGAATTATGTCTCTGCATAAGATAAGTTATGAAAAAGTAGTTTATTTTTGATTGACTAAGGGAGTAAGCGAGCGAGGCATTTTTGATTTTGTCTGACAATTTCTTAGTTCGTCTGTCAGTCTAAAATTTTAAGTGGGAAAAGTTATATATATTATAGTCGTATTATAGTCGCGAGGTTGTCAAGGATAATTATCTAGTGTGACATTTTTTTTACATCTAGTACATTTAGTGTACAAAATAAATTCCAATGTGCAGTAGTTTTGACCGTTAAATCATAGACTAATGAAAAAAGAACCGTACAGATAGCATACTCAGGTAAAAGTTACCTACGTGGTTAGGACTAAGTAGGTATGCAACAATTTGTAAATTTTATTGATCGAGCGAGCTATGTATATATATATATCAGAGTCTAAGGGGAACAATCACCAATTTTTAACAAACCAACAACAAATAAAATCGAATTAACTACCCATTCCATATAATTTGATAGCTTATACTTGATTACTTACACTTAATAAAAAAATGTACAGTAAAAATATCTACAAATCCAACAAAATCAATCAATCCAACAAAGTTAGGTAACACTTCTGCAGTGCGTTTAGTCTTTGCGTTGCGTATCGTTCCCCACCGCGTCCCGCCGACCCCTGGCGAGACGGAGACGCGACACACTTTTCGTTTACCGCGCCAACTCCAGTACCTCAGTGTCTAGTACCTATATTTTACATTTTTAAAATTTTGGGTATTGTTACTTTATAAAAACGCTTATTTCAGATTTATTCATAAAATTGGATTTGTAAATCAAACCGCTACCGCTTATCAGTTGAGTGATATATACATGTATGTATGTATTTCATATCACAAGAATTTGACGAAACAAGTCATACTTTAAAAAAGTGAAACTGAATTCCATTTGGCACGTTACATTTACTTTACCACTAATAATGTACATATAGAAAATTAAGTATTATAATGAATAAAAAAATTTTAGTGTAATAAGACCGACTTTGGTAATATTTATATAGGACCAACTCGGAAGACCAATAAGGATTAAAAATTTTTTTTTAATCGTTTCACAATTGACGAGAATATTGAATATACACAAAAAATACTTACAGACGATCAACAGAGTTAGTACAACCTTCTTTTTGGAAGTCTGTTATAACAAGCAAAAACTGACATTTAGCATAATTAAAAAAAAACAATACAGAAACAAACTGCATCCTTTTACAAGATGAATGGGCCCCTTCATTTGCAGTTGTAATGACCTGGATGTAAGACATTTCGCAACTTTAACTTTGTCGCTGCAGATATATGAAAAGATGTTTTTCTCGTTTGGAAAATATTGGAACAGTTGATCTATCTATGTCTACTTATACACCATGTTTGTGTTTTTTTATACAAAGTTATCGGTTTGGGGTGTATTAAGCCGAATGGAAGCCACTATACCCACCCTAAGGAACAACTTTCACTATGGGACCAACTCTGAATTCGAGAAAAAAATCACAGCTGTTTCATACTTCTTGTATGGAACAGCTGATATTTTTTTCTAGAATTCAGGGACCATCCCTTAGTGAAAGTTGATTATAATAACCCTCTTAAAGTAAAGTAAAGTAAAGTAAAGTAAAGTAATATTTATTGACCTTTAAATAACGTTCGTTACAGGCAAGTCTTATTACATTTGAATGAATAATTACTTAAAAAATTTAACTTACAAATCTCATTTATATACGATTACTTAATATTAGTTCTTAGTTTAATAGTTCTCATGACAAATATTTACATTAAAATTGCTTTGTTTAGTTATTATTAATATTTTATAATGGTTGTTTGTTACACAAGAACGATGATTCTACAAGCTGCATTGACATATATTCGCTGAGTTTATAAAAAGGATTGCTTTCAAAAAAATATTTCAATTTTTGTTTGAATGTAATAAAATTGAGATCCATTACACTATTAGGTAATTTATTATACATCAGTATTTTAGTATAAAGCCCCTGCTTCTTACATTTAGCTAATCTATTTATTGGTAGGATTCGCCCTTTTTTATTATTGCGTGAAATTCTTTTTTCCGGTATTTCCCTATCCTCGTGTACTTCTAATAAACAACTATAAATATAAAGTGATATAACTGTCATTATTTTATCTTTTTTAAAGTGTTTTCTCGCAGGACTACGTTTTTTCAAACCGTTAATTGTTCTTATAGACTGTTTTTGACATTTTAAGACTTTTATGATATCTTTAGCATTTCCCCAAACAGTAATAGCGTATCTTATAATAGAATGCACGTAGGCATAATAGACAGAGATGAGCGACTTTTTATCTAGTAATGGCTTAAGTTTAAATAAAGCATAATTACCACTTGCCATTTTCTTGCAAATTTTATCGATGTGCGCATTATGGCTAATTGTATTATCTATGGTATAACCTAGAAATACATTTGTTTTACTAATGGAATTCCCGAAAATACCTAACTTTGACTGATACTGCATAGAGATGGTTTTATCAGAGTTAAGAACAATTCCATTTGCGTCAAACCATTCCTTTAACAATTCCATAACGATACTAATTTTATTTTCTAAATTATGTATACATTTGTCTCTGATACCTACATGTGTGTCATCTGCAAATAAATTTATGTGAGCCCAACTTGGCAATGCATTGTTAATATCATTAATATATATCAAAAATAAGACTGGGCCTAAAATAGAGCCCTGTGGTACTCCAATTGACATCCTACCTTCTGTAGAAATTTGTTCATTAATCGAGACAATTTGACTACGGTTCTGTAAGTAAGTTATCATCATATTTAATTCATGACCTTGAAATCCGTAATATTGCATTTTTAAAATCAATATATCGTGCCTCAAACAATCAAAAGCTTTTGAAAGATCACAAAAGATACTTGCACATTTATTTGACGTATCTAATGATTCTAGAATGTAATATACTACTTTTCTTATAGCCATTTCTGTTGAGCGGCCTTTTCTGAATCCAAACTGTGACATTGTAAATAAATTATTTTCTTCAAAGTATTTAACAATTCTCGATTTAATAATAGCTTCTAAAATTTTTGATAAAGTTGGCAAAATGCAAACGGGTCTATAATTACTAATATCCTCTATATCCCCTTTTTTAAAAAGTGGGATTACCCTACCCGGTTTCAATACGTCGGGAAATATTCCGTCAGTTAAACATGAGTTTAAGACAATTAATATTAATTCAAATAAATTATCGTTATTTATTATTAGGTTCCGTAAAGTCTTAGTACTCATATCATAAATATCTAACGTAGGTTTTTGCTTCATGTTAACTGCTACCTTTTTGAGCTCAGTATAATCTACTGGTCCGAATGAAATAGATGTCAACGGTTTACTACAGTAATTTAAATACTTTTTGCAATCATCCGCGTCAATTTCTAGATTACAAGTTAACGTATGAGCTATGTTGCGAAAAAAATTTTTTATCTACTTTTATTACATTTAAATTGAAATCACCTGCTATAATAATTTGTTTCTTTTCTTTGCAAAGTTTATTTAACAGTTTTGTCAATAATTCAAAAAATAAATCTATATCATATTCTGGACGGTAAAGAGCCATAATTACTATTTTTGACAACCTTAACTCTATAGCTGCTAATTCAAAATTTGTTTCAAATGACATTTTATTCAAATCGTTTCTAATTTTAAAATCTAAACCATTTTTAACATATATCGCGGTCCCGCCATGTTCAAAAAATATTCTATTAAAGTAAGTCGCCAGTGTGTAGTTCTCGACATTCATCGCCTGCATCTGATGATCTTTTCCCCAGGTCTCTGTCAAGCATAACACATCACAATCTTGCTCATTTGCTAAGCTTTCAATCTCTAAGTACTTTTTGTGTATACTACGAACATTTGCATGAAGAATTATCGTTCTAGAGTCGGTGTTTGTGTAATTTGAAAATTTGAATCGTCCGGATTTGTTGTGTTGTATTGGCACCGAATGAAACGCAGTGTTGAAGAATTATTAAATTTGCTGTCTACGCATGCTACAACATTTTCCATTACAAAGTTCTTCAGAGTATTGTAATTTTTAATATTTTCGTGTCGCACATTCGGGTCGAGATATTTGACATTTTCGTTATTTTTTGCTATATTAGCTATTTCACTGTTAATATTGTATATCTCCTTGTCATGTGTGTAATTGTAACGCAGGCCAGTGATAATAACTTTAAATTTCCGCTCGGGACTAATTACAATGTTATTCAAAGTTTTTATGTACTTTTTAGGATTATAATACAGAGAGTTTTCATATTTCGTAATTAATACTGCTACGGTATCTTTTCCAGTAAGATTTTGAATTTTTTTAGAATAATTTTCCAATATTTCTTGATAACCAGCCGCTGGTTTGCAGTTGTTGGTGGCTTGGCAATTCGTTTTTTCAATAATTTTTGAAGCTAATCCTTTACCGATGCTGTCTGAAAATATTACAGTATTTGAGGTTATTTTGGTTCTTGAAGTTTTGGGCGCTGTGGGTTTGTTTATGTTTTTAGACTGGGATTTTTGCTCTAATTGTTTATTATTTTTTCTGCTACTAGGCGGTAAAGGAGTTTTTACGACGCTACAATTTTCTTCGTCAGACTCTAATGAACGTGTATTATTAACAAGTTTCTTTTCGTTTTTCTTTTCCGAAATAATTTTCTTTGAAAAAGAACCTCGTCTTTTAGGCGTACTCATCGCTTCTGTAAAAAGTTTCTTCCACTTCACAGTAAGCGTCTCTTTTTCGGTAATCTGTCTCTTTAAATCAATATTTTCTAGTGACAATTCATCCACTTGATTATGGGCTATTTCTAACTCTAATTTTAAACGGGTAATTTCATTTAACAGTTCTGCTTCTCTTTCATTAATTAGATAGCTACTAGTGTCAGGTAGACTATGCGGTTCATCATCGGAGCTGGTCATCTCCTCCTCTACTAACTCATCAGACTTGTGCAATGGTGTTAACGGAATTGCTTTAAGTCTGGGGTTGCGTTTTGTGATGTTCGAAGTGGAGGGAGTGACGGTGTATTCACTCGAGACCGGCACATTTGATTTAATATTGTAACAGGCTTTGCATTTCCAGCTTTCTTTTTTCGCCTTTTCCATTATATTATACCTGGTGCTAGACACTTCCGCACAAATAATATCATAAAAATGCTTGCATGATGAACAACATAACATTTCTCTTTGTTTAATAATTTTCTGGCATTTAATACAAGTCTTGGCAGTCGATGTCTTTCCCATATTGTTGTCAAAATAAGACAAAAAAAAATATGCAAAAAGAGACTTATCTGTATGAGAACCGAAACCAGCTTCCGACGGCACGTAATCTGGGCGCTTTCCTGCCGCGCCAACTGGCTTGTACAGTAAGGTGCGAATTAGCGAGATATATCGTAGGCCGTAATGTTTCTAGCCGCAGCGGTGCTGATGATGTCTTTGAATAGAAGACAGTGAGTCTTCTATAACAGGATAACAACACACACTGCACAAAACGTTTGCGATTTGGTTCACTTTTTTTTTTTTCTTAAAATGAGGGTGGACAAATTTTAAGCTGATGTTTTTTTAGTTATTTAATTGTAATTTTAAGTTTTAAACACTATTCCCTCATGTAATATATTAATAGTTTTATCAATTAACAGTTCTTTCACTTGGTTTTAGTTGGATACGCAATTTTGGCGCATTAAAAGTAATGCCCCGAAATTGCGAACTCACAAATTTATTTTTTGATATTCACACTATTTAACTGTTTGTTTACGCGAGATAACACTAACACAACTTTTTTCAACTTAGATTTATGGAAACCACAGGTTAAAGTAGTTAATTATTGTTAAACAATATTTTTAAATTGTTTTAAAGCACAGAGCCGATCTTACGGCTTAGTATAATCAATAACCATGTATACATGACGTTGAACTTTTATAAGTTTGGATATAATAAGTTAAATATCATATAAAATATTGTTGACCGAAATTAGTAGGTCTATATATTTATTATTAATTTTATTTCATAAAATAATAATGATACTATTTGACGCATTGCGTAATTCAAAATAATTTATACTACTAATTTATTTACGTGAAAATAGTTACTTACTCGTAATTAAGTAATTTCAGCCTCGATTTTGATCAAACAGCCATCAATAGACCAAGTCAGATGACGTTCAAATTTTTAAAGCTTAAAAACATGAGCTACGGTAGTAAAAATAAATCTTTGGCTTCTAATCCAACTGTCGTAGACAGCTTATAGACCAGGAACCTTTAAAAAGAATAAAAAGTGAAATAAAATAATAGTAGGATGAAACCCATTGGAAAAGGAGAAGAGTATTATAAAAATAAAAGGAAAAATAATTTACGGGCGTTCTGAGGTCGGGAAGGGTAAGGGGGTGAGTTTTAAGGGTAAAAACGGTTTCTCTCGATTATCAGCAAAACTAAAAGTCCTACGGAAAAAAGTTATATGACAAAAGTTGTAGGTAATAAAAATATCAAAAAATTTTTAGTGGCACTTTTTTCTCGTAACCTTAAAATTTATGTGAAAAATTCAGAAAACCAAGTTTTTGGTTTTTTATTTTTATGTTTTACAAAATATCAATATTATTCATGTAATTTGGTGCAAACATGCATTTGTATGTCTCAAATACGCTGTAATTTATTTGATTTGAAATATTTATTTTTTTAACTTATTTAGAATTAATATCAGAAAAGCATTTTAATTTTCAATCGAAAATTAACCCGTCAGATCAATTTTTTTTTCAAAAAGTTGGCATGATTTCTGTGTTTTGAATTCTCTACTTTGTAAAAATTGTAAAAAAAAAATGTATTATAGTAAAAAAAATGTATTATAGTAGTTTCCACAGAAAATACAAAAAAATCGGTGAATGCATATATACGCATAAATGCGTATGCGTCTAATGCCTATTATTAACTATTTTAATATAACTTATATACCTGAGTGACTGCGAAAAGTTTTAGCCCATCAAAAGGTATTTCATAAAGAAGTGGGGAAGGAGCTAGGCGGGTCTAGGCTTTACTACATACCCGCTATTTCGTAGCAGCTGTAAAAACCGTTAGCTAATTTTTGGATTTTCTGTGAATATTCTGTGAAAAACAAAAACTTTTTTTTTGAATTTTACACATAAGTTTCGAAGTTATGTGAAAAAAAGTGTCAATACAAAAGTTTTAGATCTTTTTATTACAACTTTGCCATAGGACTTTTAGTTTCCGGAAATCGAGATAAACCGTTTTTTACGTTTCAAAACTCACCCTCTTACCATTCCCGACCTCAGATCGCTCGTTAGTTTTTTTCCCTCTTATTTTTATAACATGTCCTCCTTTTCCAGTGGCTTTTATCTACTATTATGTTTTTTGGTTTTAAAAATTATCGGCCCCAGTCTATTAATTGTGATAGTCATCACACTTTGGTGTGATCAGTTTTAGGTCCGAAATCGCTCATTTACCCTTAAAAAATAAAAGCTTTTCCCGTAAAAAGAGACTTCTTTTCTTTATTTATTCTTTCCTTTTCATTTTTTCTGTTTTTCTACTTCTTTTTTTCTTTCTCTGGCATTGTATATACCACTAACTATATCTGTGAAAAAGGCCCGTCACTCAGTTACAGAGGCGAAGAAGAACAAACAAACCTACTGAGTACTAACAGACTTACGTCTGAAAAAATAATTATAAATAAATAAAAAATGTACTTATTGAACCTGCAACGCCTAATACAAACATAACTGAACTTTATAACAACTGAAGATAATTTTAAGACCAACCTTCACGAACTCATTGAGAAGCAAATCCTATTTAATTATGAGTATACTCGTATAAATAGTCACTAAGAAAAATGTTTGGTTCCCAAAATGTGTTAACGGTTACCAAATTATGTCACTTAGAATACTTTCAACAAGGTCCGCAGTAGGTTCAGGTCCTTTTTTATGACATTCTGAATACTTTCGGCAACAACTTTTTTTGGCATTATCCATTTTGGTGACCATTTATCCAATTAGGTGACTATTTATCCTTTTTGGTGACCATTTATCCATTTTGGTGACTATTTATCTATTTTGGTGACCATTTATCCATTTCGGTAAACGTTTAGAATTTTTTTTATTGTAAAATATTTTTTTTTTTGAGCGGAATTATTCTGGAAAACCATCGCTGAATATTCAGCCGGTTGTTGGTCTCTGCTATATTTTGTCGGAGACTAATTTTAACAACGTCTAAATGTAGTTAGGTGGTAAAAGTGGGGAGAACTGCAAAGCGCTGTTGTTTAGTTTAGACGTACAAAGTTTTGAATTAAGGCCTGATACAAAGCAGAGTTAGGCTAAAGCTTCAGCTTCTACGATCTATGTGAATTATACTTATTATTACTTATAGTAGATATTATAAATTGAACGTAAATCGTAGACATCTCACTGCTGCGCTCGGATCTCCCCTATGTAGTGAGTGTAGGTCCTTTAGTCCATATTCCACCACGCTGGCCAAATTCTGGGTTGAGGACTTCACTTATCTTAAAAAGCTATTAATTTTCTCTGACAAGCAGATTACCTCACGATGTATTGTGTAATAATGAATTACTACTTGCTTGATAGGCGAATATTTTAGCAAGTGGTAATTATTTATAATATGCGTATGAGGGAAGACCAGAAAGATGCATGCCTGTACCTGGGGTTGAACACGCGCCCTTTCGTTTGTAAGTCAAGGGATTTACCGACGAGGCTACAACTAAGTTCTAACCTCTTTATAAGATATTAGTTTATGTTATTTAAGAAGACGGGTTTGGTCGCGTGCCTGATGATTGGAAAGGTCTAGTCTGAAGAAAATTGTAGTCTTAAAGAATTTGAATCAAACACGCGTTAGTTTTCTAGATAATATTAGTTTAGGTTAGTGTAGATGATGGAACGAACTGAGCATCGTATTCTACACTAAAATGAGACACAGGAAGACCAAAAACGGGTCTAAAAATTGAAGATCTTTTTCTCCCCTCCGCATGAACTCTAGCAGTATCAGCATGTCTCCCCTCGAGGAGATACTGGGGGAGACACAACACTGAAGTAGTATAAACGCCCCTTACCAATATCGTATTCAAGGTTATCGGTTAGGGGTGTACTAAGCCGAACGGAAGTCATAATACTAATCCTACGGAACAACTTTTACTAAGAAACCAACTCTGAATTCATGAAAAAAACAATCAGCTGTTCCATATAAAAAGTTTATTTATTTATTTTTATGAAATGTATGAAACAGCTAATTATTTTCTCAAATTCAGAGTTGGTTTCATAATAAAACTTGTTCGTTTGGATAAGTACCGAGTACCTATAGTGAGCCCCTTTCCGCCTAATACACTCCTAACCGATAACTCTGAGGTACAAAGCTCGTCCAATCGTCCGTAACAGTCATGTCCAAACAATGGCCGACGCAGAGCCGTTTATCTATTGCGGGATGACGTCACACCACACTAAACACTGCATCGTCTAGCCTGAAATAATACTGACAGAGATACCAAGCTATTGTCAATGTATGTGTCTATACATACTATTGATTTCAAACGGTTTATAAAGTGAACTTTAATTAACAGGCAATAGTAGATTGATCCTTAATGAGGATATTCGCCGAAGAACTGGAGTTGTCGTAAGATTTGCAAGCTTATTTGGTAGTGGGCTGGCCACATCGCTCGAAGAACCGTACACCGATGGGGAAAAAAGGTTCTCGAGTGGCGACAACGAACTGGAAGACGCAGCGTAGGTAGGCCTTCCCACTAGGTGGACCGACGACATGGCGAAAGTCACAAGTAACCAGTGGATGCAATTGGCAGCTTATCGTTCGGAATTGTGTTCTAAGGGGGAGGCTTATGTTCAGCAGTAGACGTCGTCTGGCTGATGATGATGATAATGAGTCGTAGATTATGTACAGTATTCAATTCTCTTTTGCAAATATCCGCAAGTCCTCACACACATAAGTATGTATCTATCTATATCTATACAGGTTTATCGGCTAGGGTTATGCTAAGCCTAAAGGCATGAAATTTGGAGGCTGTATTAGAAAGGATTTTTGAGAATCCAGTCCCTAAATATGGCAAATAGCAGTCCAAAGTTTGAAACTTCCTTAAATTTAATTTTATGTCGTCACAGAGTTTGTATATTGTGTTGTTTGTCACGAGTTTAACTGTTCGCAGTCTATCCTTTGCAATTTTAACCGTAATCCATTTAAAAAAAAACTCCAACTATGGCAATAAAAAAACTCAACTCAAAAATGTTCTTTTAGTTTTCAAAAGAAAATTGTCCATGTAATCCGGCAAAACGAATTAAAAATTCATCACAATCTCGAAATCTGGACAGAAAACTGTAATAAAACTTGAACAAGGAGCTTGGTTGTTTACTAAAGCACGAAAATTAAGCAAAACTTACAAATATTACCTTCGCAAAGCTTACACTTGAGAAATAAACTAACATAAACGCAGGGTTTTTCTACGCGAGTGTCTCGAGAAAACCTCATATTTTCAGCTCTAGTCGAGGTTTGAGCTATAAACTGAAGCGATTAAACTTAAAAATTATTATCATATCTTCAATATTGCATTAATATTATTATATCTTTACATAAGTTGACTACATAATTACTAGCTGTCACTCGCATCGTCGGATGCGACATAACATAGAATATAAAGAAGTTTTAAACTTTGATCCCTTATTCAAATACGAGGATCAATCCCCTTAAAATTTGAATTTACAAAAATCATTTCGTAGTACTCCACACACAATCCCCTACACATACAATCTATACTTATAATAAAACTGTAACAGGTCAAATTCTGTACATTGAATATATTTAAAAAAAATCTTTCGCGGGGGGAGTTATTAACGATACAGACCCCAAATCTATATTTTTTTCATTTTTGTCATTCTGTCTGTCTGTCTGTTTCTGGACTTTCCATAACTCTGGAACTACTGGATAGATTCTGAAGAAACTTGGTATGCTTAAGGTTCATATTATGAGGTAGGATCTTAACAATTTTTTATCCCGAAAATAACAAGGGGCTCTCGTGGGAAGGGGCATGAAAGTCGTATTTAAACTCAGTAACGCGTGCTTTGATTTGAATGATTCTTTTTTTGTTAGGAAGTTCAAACTGAAATGATGTTATCCCGAAAATGAGTGGGGATTCCCGTGGGAGGAGGGATGAAAGTCGTATTTAATTATAACTCAGTAACG
The DNA here is from genome assembly GCA_947049295.1 of Ligdia adustata. NCBI lineage: Eukaryota > Metazoa > Arthropoda > Insecta > Lepidoptera > Geometridae > Ligdia > Ligdia adustata. Next base: position 14,710,894 of record OX346219.1, on the reverse strand, counting down.
CGTGCTCTGACTTGAATGTTTTTTTTTGTTGGAAAGGTCAAACTGAAATGATGTTATCCCAAAAATTACTGGGGGTTTCCGTGTGACGCATGAAAGTCGCATTTAGCTATAACACGGTAACGAGATTTGGATGATTTTTTTGTTAGAAAGATCTACCTGAAATTATGTTATAGCGAAAATAAGTGAGATTCCTGTGTGAGAGGGGATGAAAGTCGTCTTTTACTATAGCTCCGTAATGCGTGTTTACTCTTGATGTTTTTTTATGTGTATGACTGTGAACACAACGTCCATATTTTTTTTGTAGCGATTGTGACCGAGTAGCTAAAAGGGGTAGATTGCCGTGCGAGAGGTACGAGGTTCAATCCTTCGTAATACGCAAGAAGAGCTTCAGCTACCGTTGAAGGAAAACAACGTGAAAAAACAGTAGCATGATGGCAGGGCATTTTTAACACTTGCCTGGCTAGTTACTACCCTCAAATTGAAAAATCTGTCGCCAAGCACCTAACGGTATGTTGCGGCGGCCTTCTTTGAGAGACTATAGACGTATTCCTGACTAGGCATGCTCTATCTAGGGGCCATAGTGTCGCTAAGTTCTGTGATCGTGCGAGCTGGTTGTCAAATGCCTAACTGTCTTGAATAAAAAATTAATGGACAATCGGTATACATTAGCAAAAACATTAACAATGGGTTAAAATAAGAGCAGAATTTGCAAAATGAAATAGGCGTTAATGCTATGCAGAATCTTTAGTTCTTAAAAATTGTCCACTAATGGTGAACATAATTGTGCAAACTTCTGTATTGCTTTAATCAATCAAATTTACAGTTCGGAACACGGCTATTGTATTGTATCTTTTACAATGATAAGACTATTAAAAGGACCACTGATATACATTTTCTAATTTTTTAAGTCCCACTGATATATTTATGCAAGGTTAGCAACCGCGAACGAAGTCGCGGGTACAGCTAGTACACTCTATAGTGATACACCTTACAAATTTCATGTCTCTAGATTCAGCAGTTTAGGCTCTGCGTTGATCGTGACAGTCAGTCAGGACTGAAATTTTTATATACAGCACTGCCTAAACCCCAGCGTCTTACCCGCGGTATGTAGCTATTTGATTATACCATAGGAACACTTCAATTTTCAAATGAAAAGTAGCCTATGTGGTAAGCTAGCGTGCCAAATTTCAACCAAATCCAAATCCGTTCAGACGTCTGACCGTGAAGAAGGAACAAACAAATACGCATATAAACTTACGCCATTATAATATTAGTGTGATTAATAGGAGGTATGTAGGTAGATATAATTTTCATTAGTAGATTGTTGTAGAGTAATCGTAAATCTCTTTGCTGACGAACAATGGATAACAGCTTCGAAAGCAGTCAAGGGTTTTGTGCTCGTAATTTTAGCATGGATACAGTTTAAGAGCAGGATCAGTAAATATAATAAATAAATCAACTCATCACTGAAATAAGTTTTAGGCGGGATGAAGTAACCTAAAAGCCATAAGAAAACTCACAAAAAATTAAATAATAATACAAAAATCCTAACCCTCTAAAATCTCATAATTAACACCATACCGCATACCTGAAGCGCACCTCACTCTTACCTTCGCCAAGTACCTTGTCAACTAGAGCCCTTAGCCACTGCTAATTAGAGCCTACATTCGCTTGGCAAATCACAAGTCTGCAACGTGCATCAGTGCTGCCGTCTACTGGCCCTCCACGGATATTCCTTTAGCTTTGAAACTTTGCCTGAAATTAAATTCACGGATTATGAGATTCTCGCAAGAGTTTGATCGCGACTGCGCTGCCTTGTTTTCGTCGTATCATTTTTATTTTAGGTTTTAGGAGTCTTGTAACTAGAATTATAGAAGAATATATAATATAATATATAATCATATTTTTGTAGTAATAGAAGTGTAGTAATCTTTATCAACTAATGTAATAGGAAAGCCATGCAGATTTTGTAGAGATGTATTTGTTTCACGAGTTTTCTAAATAGTTGGCAACACTTCACTAGTAAACGGATTGACAGCGATGAGATTCTTCAAATTAAATAAGGACTAGCCATTGAGAAAAGATTCTATAAATAGTTTGTGTCATTGTGTATCTATATGTACAAATTCATAGGCATGAAATAGGTGAAAACAATGCTCGGTTTCCTTTTGAAAGTTCGCCGCTTCAACGCTGTGTAAACCAAGTTTGCTTGCTCATGTTTACAACTCTTGCATGCGTAACTCTAGCCAATAAAGGGGGCAAGTCGTAGTTAGTTTTGATTTATTTAGAAAACTAATGCGTGTTTGATTCATATTGTTTAAGAAAACGGGTTTTCACGTGTACCCGATTGTTGGAAAGGTCCAACTATAGTTTCGTTCACATTCGGTGAACTTCATCATGGATGAAATGAGCCGTTCGTGTCTTCAACGATGACACGTCTCGCACTGTATTCACTTGTTCTAGCCGTACCTTCCCGTAAAGGTTTGGAATTTTATTTAAAACTTTAAACTAACGCGTGTTTGATTAAGAATATTGTTTAAGAAAACTGATTTCACGCGTACCTGATTGTAGGAATGAAATCAAAGACAAATTGTCAATTTTGATTCTACTTGACAAGACAGCAACTATCTCTGTTCTATTCTATCTATTCTGACAGAATGTTACTTAAGTTTAAACTCCATTATCACCCCACATCACATGACCAGACACCATCAAACATTCAATAACGCCCGACACACCACAATATCTTTCAGAACACCATGTATCCTGTGATTTTTACGATCCATATCATTTTTATGCTCGTATTCGTACGTCTCGTATCTATGTTATCGTTTTCTATATTTGTATAGGTGAAGCTCGCGAGGCGGTGCTATGGTGTTACGATGCTAATATTATGTTTTATAGTTCCGTTGGATGGTGAATTATGTGTGATAAGTGCGAGTGAAGTGGGGCTGGAGGCGTGATAGTGATTTGAATGATTCGGGAAGGATTAGAAATAAGGGTGATCATTTAATGGCAAACAATAGCAAACTGATATAGTTTGTATATAAGACACATTAGCTTCTATATTTAAGGATAATATGATGGCAATATTGTATAGGTATGACCCTAAACAAAATGTACTCAGTCGTCGTGGTTTAAATATTAGGTACATGCCAAGCGTATTATATTACGAGTAAATTATTGCAATGACAAAGAACTTCAACAGTAAAGTTATAGTAGAAAAGAAAGAAAGAACACATTTATTTTGTACACACAGGACACTACTACTGCAACTAATTAGTTTGAAGTAGACAAACATTCAAAATAATAAAGTAGGTCGAGTTGCAGTGTCCCGTGCGTCACAATAGGTCAGCGTTCAGCATGATGCTGGGGACTGCTCTTCAACCTAAACACCTAACACACTTAACGGTGTGTGTTCGGCAGACTTCCTTGAGAGCCAGTGTATTCTAGACCAGGCATTCTCCATCTAAGGCTACAGTATCGCTGACTTTCGTGCTAATGCAAACTTGTGGTCAAATGCCTAGCTGTGCAGGATTAAAAAAAGTTATCATTTTTTATACATAGAATGTATTTTGAAAGAAAGAAAGAAAGATTTTTTTGTGTACGTTCTCACCAAATTAGTTTGCCAAATCGCGGATAGCAAACCCATAGCGGAAATCTCGAAGAAAATAGAACTACTTAGCGTAGTTTTAAGGCACAGTAATATCAGCGAGTTATGAGGTGCGCATCTTGCACATAGACGCAATAAACTGAATTATGCACACAACTGCAGCGATACTTTGTTCGAGAACAGGAAATTGGGACGTCAGGGAAGCGAGCGACGCGACGAGCGGGAGCGGACGCTATAAGCGAGAACGGACGCTATACGCTTGTGCTGAAACGATACACTCTTATGTATGCAGGGTGACTATAATCAATTCATCATCATCAGCCAGAAGACGTCTACTGTTGAACATAGGCCTCCCCCTTAGAACGCCATTCCAAACGACAAGCTGCCAATTGCATCCACTGGTCACTTGTGAATTTCACTATGTATTCGATCCACCTAGTGGTAGGTCTATATACGTTGCATCTTTCAGTTCGTGGTCACCACTCAAGAGCCTTTCTTCCCCATCGGTTATCGGTTCTTCGAGCGATGTGGCCAGCCCATTGCTAATTGAATGCTTGTTATCAATGAGATTTTTTTAACGTGGAATTTGGTACATTAGTATCAATAACATTCGGGGGTTTATAGGAACCATTGCACGGAACATCTAACTTTTTCTCCACCAAATTGTGAAACTTAGACTTAAAAAATGTTAGTCTCAAAGTAACAAAATCTCCCTAAAAAAGGATCAAAATACAAAAACAAAGATTTTTATTTTGATATTTATTTTCTGTTGTCCTTTCTTTAATTTATTTTTTTAAATGTCATTTAGCTGAATTATGTCTCGTAGAGCGTTAATAACGCACATATATGAGTAGAACACAATCGCTACTTCTTCACCAACAAACTCTTACCCTCTCGTTCCTTTTCCCTAGAGAGTCCTAATGCAGACTTACACAGAGCCGCAGTGTTCGTTCAATTTAAAGTTTAATATGAAGCCGACCGCCAAATTGGAAATAATGATCCGCACACCGAGCGCACTTATGCTTGCCAGTTTTAAGATGAGACTTCTGATTTACTAGATACGAGTAACGCCTGAGTAAGCACTAGGCTGACTGGTATGTTTTATATATATTTATTAATTTTTTTAGCCTGTACAGCTAATCATTAATACTGTAGCCCTAGATAGAGCATGCCGAGTCTGGAATACACTGGCTCTCTAGGTAGGCTGCCGGTACACATCGTTAGGAGCTTGGCAACAGGTTTTACAACTTGAGGATGGTAGGTAGCCAGGCGAGCGATAGAAAACGCCCTACCACCAATCTATAGTTTCCTCACCTTTTCCTCCCCCGTAGCTCAGGCTCTTTTGCATGTTTCGTTAGTGCATATTAATTATGTCCCATATAATTCTCAAATCACCATGTATTCAGTTATATTTCAGGCCAAAAAAGCATTGGTTTTGGGAGAAATTGGCTGAATTTATTTTCTACTTTAGGCTTTTGTCGATGCCACTAAAAACTAATTGACAGGCATGACCCATCAAACAGTATAAAATGGTGCATTTAACTAAGTAGGACCCCTAGATGAACACTGTATGGGGTCTATCAGAACTATTACCGTTAGCCCTGGCGTCTCAAAGGTAATACTTACTACTTAGTCAAAGGTAGAACGAATACCTATTTGATATTTTTCTGAAATCTTCTTGACGTTGCTTTATCTTCGACGTGTAACAAACTAGCAAAGTCCTTACAAATCTTGTGATCTCAAGAATCCATTATGTCATTATTTTTTTATTTAGATGTTAATGTTTAGAGCAAAGCTTACTCTAACAATTTATTGTACGAATATTCTAATTAAAAACAAATATTTTTAAACATTAATTTTGTATTCTCTTGTTTCCTTATAACCTGTCTGCGAAGGAAGGAAGATCTGTTTACCGAGTTACTCGTATGTATGTATATTACTTTGACACGCCGTAGAGCCTAAACGGCTTGTCGTACTTTTATGTTAGTGTTTGTTATCAATAGATTCGTCTTCATTTGCAAAAAACCATAGGCAAACAATTGCATCCCGCAATTTCACTTGTATACGTGAGTCTAAAGTTGTTGCGGCTGTGTTTTTGAAGTCACCTTTAACTACTTAGATGTTTTAGGTTCAAATCAATTTATCACTAAATACAAATTTTATCGCCACGATGCAGAAAAGATCCCTTAGTTTTTACGAGCGTCGAAGGTTATTTATCCGAGTGTACGAGCCATTATTTTTCGTACGGGACGCCGCAATAAGTTTGTCCATGACAAATAAACCTGTTGAATGTTGAAACCAAGTGCTTGGGAATAGATATGTTTATATATAGCTAATATATACATATATATGTGTGTTGTCAACAACTTCGTTAAATGTAATGGTGCGGAAAATTTACACCAGGGTTGTTGTAAGTTAATTTACTTTGGTAATGTATTAGTTTGTGTATTTGGAAAGGACAGTAGAAAAACAGTGTTGGGAGTGTTTTTTTGTGGAATCCTATTGCAATACGTGGGTTTTATAGTAGGCCAAGTTATCCGGTTCAGTGACAGGTTTAAAGTAAAAAAAAAATCATTTAAGTAATTAAATATATTTATTGTGAAAAAACTTAAAGAACAGTAATTCAACACTGAATAAACTAAATCTACTTACCAATACAAAAAAGATTAGTAGAGAAGTCCGTTAGTTGAGGGAAAGGTAGCAAAAATGCTGGCAGGATTTTAGCCACCGTTCTAAAAAAAACAGTTTTTTATCATCTGTACCATCTACCAAACGCTTGGCGAAATCCCTATAAAGGTTGAGAGTGTCCGGTTCCCACGGACCCATGGCTTGTACTGGAACAAAATGTAGGTACATCTTGTCAAGGGAAGCATACTTGCGCCGTTTCAGGGTTTCACTCTTTACGCATGATAGTCCGCGGTGGCCGAGACAATCAACTATTGTATTTTTATAACTACATTTTATTAATAAAATAGACTAATTTTGGATTCTGAAAGAACACATTGACTATTTCTCTTGCTAGAAAAGTGAACACTACACTTTTCCAGCAAGAGAAATAGTTAATGTCTCGTAAAATTATAAAGGGTTCAAACACTCACTGCGGGTTATACCGCAGGGCGCCGCTAGTATCCAATAAATTGAAAAAGTTCAACATTATTGAAACCACTAGGTGCTCCTTGCATGGTTGTTAATACGGGATAAAAAGTAGCTTATGTGTTAATAAAGGGTCTAAGCAATCTTGGAGCCAAATTTCATCCAAATCGGCTTTGCAGTTTTGGCGTCAAATTGTGACAGACATACATTCAAACATTCTTACAAACTTTCGCGTTGATAATATTAGTAGCATTTAGATGTAAAAGAAAAACTACACTTTGATTTCTTTGTAAACCCTCTTGAATATTGTAAAGAATCAAAAACTTCCAATTCGTTCCCTTCACTTTTCTTATTTACAAAATGTATCTTAATCTGTGAAGATGACTGACCCCAATATGTCTTATTAAGCGTTTAATGAAACTGATTCTGAAAATAAACATGAATAAATCATTACTATAAATAAATTATTTATAATATACCAACATTAAATTTGAACTTACAATTTAAATCATAATTACATCATTAACTTCATTTATCTATGCTAACTCGCACATAGAGAAGTCTTTGTATTTTTCAGAACAAAAAACATTATTATATAGAGTTTTTTTTGAACGTAGTTCGAAACAATAACTCTGATTTGTTACAAAAAATACAAGGCATTCTTGTTGTTGTTACTACACCTAACATTTATTTATAGCATTTTATGACTTCAATATTGAATATGAAAAAATACTAACCCAATTTTCAGTTTTTATCAAATACCGTCAACAAGTTCCATGAAAACGTAACAGGAAGGTATGGTCCATAGAGCGCGTGCATAATGCGGCAGTGGCGCCATCTGCGACACTAGCGCCGCGCACTTTACGACCCAACCGTGGCGAGAATTGCAACTAACGAGCGGAAACATACGACATATTATTTCAATCTACCCGCTAACATGTGTGACGCAACTCAGAAGCCGAGTGAAATTAAACAAATTATTAATTTATTCACAATCACTAAAAATATTCAGGTAAACAAAATAATAATCACAAATAACGAACCTTAAGGCTAAGGCGCCTCGTTTTGGAATGTGTCAAAACAAGAACGAAGGGTTTCAAAAGAGTGAAGTTGCGAGTTTTCAGGCGTTCGCTGAAAAAATGGCGTCTCTGTCTGTGTATTAATTGCAAAACTAGTGATTCTGCAAGTTATAATGTATAATATATGTGGATTATTAACCAATTATTATCTTGTTTATGTGCACAAATGCGGGCAAGCGATTTAAACACGGAATAACGTGGTTTTTGTGTTTACGGGAAATTCCATAGAAACCCTGTTAAATTCTCCACTGCTTTACGATGGTGCATGATGTAACTTTAACTTGACCACGATGACTTATTACTTGATATTTAACTTAATTTGATTGTTTATAACTTAAAAATGAATAAACTTGACGCTGGCAAATATACAAGTCGTATGGTGCCATATATCATTGTAGTGAATATATATTATTGTAGTAAATGTTTAAATAGTAATTAATTTGGTCACTTATCAACAAGTGTAACACATGTTTGTTTAAAAATGTAAAATTCAAATACAAGGCTTGACTACACGATAAATATCATCATACTCGTGTGGTAAGTCCCACTGCTGAGCATAGGCCTCGTTTTGTGTACGCCCTTTGTACCAGTCTTATGTCTTAGTTCGAATTGTCATATTTGTTGATGCTAATATCGATTAAAAATAACATTGATAATCAATTTTATAGCTAACTAATGTTGATATTTCCATCTGCCCCAGGATTTGCTTTAATAATTGGCAACCAATACCACCTGCCTGTTGCTAGTTGAAAGTCCTGCAAAATTTACCTTCGTCTTATAGTATGTATGTATGTATGTATGTGGATACAGTTCATAGTTCTCAACAAACCTGGATTCAAATTGATGCGAATATTTCTCAAACATTATAAATAAATCAACGGCGATTTTTATTACGGTGCGATATTTTTTCAAAAAATACGAATGAAGGATTTATTTCTTCCATTCATTCATTAAACATTCTTAATCTCAAATAACAATTCTGATGCAAAAAAGGCAACTCAAGGTTAACTCCTTGACAAATTAACTAATTGACTAATTCATCAAGAATAGACAAAGAACAGAGCGCTAGACAATCGCCCGCAAATCCGGGCCGTGTGTTCCACAATAAGCCAATAACCAGTATGTAGCCTGCGAAACTCGTGTTGTAAGCTATTTATTGCCTATTTACAATCATTTCGAGTCGCAAATCGACAATTTACAACAGTGTCGGGCTCTGCGCGATACGGTTCGAAAATCTCGCGCAGTTTCCGAGCTTAGCGACGAAGCCTTGTTGTTTTGTTTATAGCTTCTAAATTAGAAAATTATTCGACACTAAATTGAAACGAATGAAAAAATTGCGTAAGTCTCAAGACTTCATCTGTAGAACATATTGAAAAACTGCTGTTCTTTTTATTGGTGTATAAAAATGCTGAAAGTTATTGTAAGCCTTGTCGGTAAACCGCTTGCTTCAGAAACGAAAAGGCGTGAGTTCAATTCCAGCACCTCTGAGTTTTTCACTCATGAGCATATTATAATAAGCCAGGTACCATCAATGCAATGGTACAATCTAATTGTACCACGACAAATAAATGCGTGAAACCTCGTCTCTTTAAACAAATAGAAAACTAGTTCTTCAAAATTCGTTCCACTTCTCCTAAAATCAAATACCAACCAAAATCCCCCGACATTTAGCCTTATTCAGCAATGCGTCTATGATTACTAACGGACGTTACAAAGCTATGCCGCCAGTACCCAGTAGGTATTAATTAGGTAATACACGTAGCTCAAAGCAGTTCGTGTATATCAGCAGATCTGATCATGACCTAATCATCTAGCTACATGCCAAAGAGACTCCAGATGAGATAGGTCATCTGTAAGTATATTAAAAGTCTGATCTCATTATGTTAGGGATATCAATGACTGATAAAAACTGAGTCTTGTTCTGATTTGTTTCATTGAATTAATCTTGTATTATCGTATTGACTAAGCTAAGGCTCTATGCTGAAGGAAAAGTTTACTTTCTTTTGTCACTTTGAATGTTTATATGGAAATCGCGTAGTCGCGTACAGGTCAAAGAAGATGTTTTAAAAATGTATAGAGCTCGGGCCAGGACAATATACATGATACGATAAATACGTTATGGACTATTAATCGGAAAATTATTTCGATTATATGTATCAACCAAATTCAAAATAACGTAACATTATCGCAGTGTACAAAATTAATTTGGAATCAAAATATTACTGCGTTATTTACGCAAGAATGCGATTTACGCGTTTTTATTTTGTTTATTTTGACATTTGTGTATGGCGGTACAATTCATAGACTAATGTGACAATTCAACCAAGGATAGATAAATCTTCCAGGGATGCCATAATTCCACTAAAATTCACAGAATTTAGACGCAATGAAAGAGGCGACTGATGTGTTATTCATTAATACACAATATTAACTACATCTTTAAGAATTTTTTGGTAGACATACACCGTCCTGGTTGAAAATGAATCAAGTCCTTTAAACCAATTTCGACAAAACTTGGTACAAGTTTTAAAAATTTTATACGTCGTATATTTTAAATTTCTCCTTTATATTCTAGAAATAGAGTATAGAGAGAAAAAGGGAGTACGTAGAAGTTTACTCCGTCGCTATTTACCGACTGATTTCAGTAATATTTGGTAGGGGCATGCTAGATATTACATTAACGCGATAAGGCCGCCATTAAAAACCTGGATTCGTAAGATTTTATTGTTTAACTGTTTTTTATTAAGAGTTGTCTTATCCTACTTCCTACAAATATTATAAACGCGAAATTTTGTAATAATGTATGTGTGTATGATTGTTAGTCTTTCACGCAAAAATCACAGAACGGATTTGAATGAAATTTGGTACGGAGACAGCTTAGACCCTGGATTAACACATAGGCAACTTTTTATCCTGTATTAACGCGGGTAACACCGCAGGGTGCAGCTAGTATTAAATATTATTTTAATTGTAAAATAATCAATCTAAAAGGTTCAGTTTTTTAATGATGTATGATTATTATACAGGGTTATCGGCTAGGGGTGTAGTAAGCCGAAACGGGGTCACTATACCCATCCTAAGGAACAACTTGTACCATGGGACCAAAACTGAATTCGAAAAAAAATCAGAAGTCCATACAAAAAGTTGATCCGTCGTCGACAAAATGTATGAAACAGCTGATTATTTTCCTCGAATTCAGAGTTGGTCCCATAGTGAAAGTCGTTCCTTAGGATGGGTATAGTGACCCCCTTTCGGCTTAGTACACCCTAAGCCGATAACTCTGTACAGTTGCGAGGTCAACGGTTCGTATAACTACTAGGTATTTTGATTATTACAGAATTAATCTGATCGGGTTTAGCGTCAGATGGTGCGAGAGTGTAATCTACTGTGAGATAGGATTTAATTATTGCGACACATTGAAGTATCGATTCATTGAAGATATTATACCTACATCAATTGAACCCACAATAATGCACTCAAGGATTCATTAGTATTAATGGTTTGACAATATAGCCACTTTTTATGAAGTAATAAGTCAAACAAAAATACTCGAAAGCTTTCACTTTAGGTATTTATTATTATACTAAGACTTCCCCAACGGCGACCACCGGAAGTCGGCGACTCTGTAGCCCTAGTGGAGCATGCCTAGTCTGAAATACACTGGCTCTTAAGGAAGGCTGCCGGAACACACCGTTAATTGCTTGGCAGCAGATGACTCCATGGTCCTTGCCATTTATAAAGAAACATTGAACCAATTATTTCTTACTCGTATTTCACAGTGGAGTATCAGCTCGGCGTGAGATCGTGGCAGGGCCGTACAAGATGGCGCATGAAAAGTTTGACAGCAACTGGCAATACGCTGCACAAGACTTACAGACGTGGAAAAATCGGGGAGGCCTTTGGCCAGTAGTAGTAAATTACAGGCTAACAATAACAACACCTAATCTTATCCCAAACAGGTTCCTTTACGACGTTTAACTTCACCTAATCGTACAAGTGATATTTAATTCAAATGAAAAACGTAAAACGTTCATGCGTGAACATGACTGAACCCACTTAAAAGGCAAGCCATTCGCTAACTAGGCTACCATAAACATAATTAAACTACTAAAAAAAATGAAAAGAAGAAGAGAAGAGGAGCCTGGAGGAAATCGCTTTTAGCGTTAAGGCATTCACTTATGACATTAGATGTAAGATTTTCCTGTGTACTCGTATTTGATGTTTGTGTGTCTGCAATAAAGAGTTTTAATTTTTAATTCATTCCTTCATTCATTCAAATTGACTCCTTCATTTATTTCATTCCTCCTATTAAGGAAGTTGGTGAAATACCATCAATTCCTACCAAATACAAGCAAAAAGTCCTCTTATAACGAGAAACAAAACAGCAGACTACGATTCGATACAATTTCGTTCATACCCGCGAGCCTAAGTTTCACTCTGACAGTATGTTAGGTGTGTTTTTTGCAACGAACTCGCGCGTGCTGCTCGGTAAAGAAGGCAATTTACAGCGGTCAGGTGATGCTGAACTCAGATGTTATTATATACGGGTTTGATGCTAGAATAGTACAGAGTATTTAGAAATTTACACGTGTAGGTTTTTTTAGAATAACTAATATAGTAAATAGTTATTGATAAAAAATGGTGATTAAGACCCGCTAACTTGGTTAATTTAGGATTGTTTCAGAGTGTTCTTGCGTCACCATCTTCCGGTGTAGCTAGGATGCTTTTCAAATTTGTCTATGGCTTATTGTAAAATAGGCCATCGAAATTTCCAAATGTGAACCCTATGGGGCTGACATGATCTTCTTTGATTACAAGTCCCTAAATAAATAAGATTTAAAAAAAAGACGGCTATTACATTTGGGCGCCACTCGATACAAACTATATAATTAATAAGAAGTTTATGTTTAGATGATTATAATAATATTGTCAACGATTTCGAGATATATTTTTATGATTTTTTGTTAAGCACATGTTAGATATTATATTGGTACGAAAATTCGTTAAAATAAAGAAGTGTTTAAAAGATATACCAACTTGTTCGTCTGGGTATTTTTTGAAATCTTTCTCAGTAGTACAATGCCAATATTAAAATTTGTTTCATCATTATAGAAGCACATGCTATTTTTAGACTATATATATATTTTTTGATGGATTGTGTTCAACATAACCTACAAATTCGAACTCTAAAACGAAACCTGCATGAATTTTTACTTAACCGTGTTGCGGGAAAAACGTTATTTTAAATAAACGAATAAAAAAAATACATCATTATTAATGAAGAGAAATCAAACTACTTTTATCAAGTAGTTGTAAAGAAACTAAACAAAGTATACAATATGAACGCTGATATCTACGTATTTACGTGGTATTTTGTAAGAAGGCCTTTAATCAATCTCGGAAAAACGTTCCTAATTTTATCCCAAAAACTATGTTAGCTGTAATAAAGTATCAACAAAGTACAGCCTCATTCTGCACTAAACACCTTATTTCGGTCCCGGAGATTACTCTCGCACTACTGTCTCAGTAAAGTGCGCTACACAAACACCAAACTAACTGAAAACGGAATATAGTACATCGATTTCTTACAAACATAAGAAGTCCGAGCACGCGTATATAAAAGTATGTATTAGTATTCATACAAATCTTATATATCCCCGAATATCCCAGCTGTAGTCATTCCAGCCGGGCTTTAAAAGGTTTACCGTCTCGTTAAAAAATTGTACCAATGAAATATTTGTGTTTGTATAAAAATTTTTTATCAAATAAACGAGGATTTGTTCAATCGACGATCGCAATCGACGCTCAGGCAGTACCTATTTATGTACTCTTAGTCCGACAGTCAGATTAGATTTGAATCGCTGACTCTTAATCCGGATGGTGCGTCTCTTAAACAACAAGTGGTGAGTTTCACAAATCCCGACTGCTAAATAGTTAATCTTTGATCCCTTTTTTATATTGATGTACCCAGTGTCACTCTCACCGCTAAGACGAATCTATTGACACCACTCACATAAAAATACGACCAGCCGTTTAGGGTCTAGGGCGTGCCAAAAAATATACATACATAGGTACACTAAAAAATTATAACCCTCCTTCTTACGCAGTCGGGAGAAAACAAAGAGCTTCAGTGCCCTGTTGACGATCAAACAATGCAACATACAATTTCATACAAATAATATTTCTTGGTAAGTTTTACCCAGTTTTCGACTGGACTTGAAAGTTTTTTTTTTCATCTGAACTAAATTGATCCACCTATTTTGAACTGAATTTAAATTTCACTCAAAAAATCCAAATTTAAAATTTTTGAATTTCAATCTCCACCCAACTCCAGACTGAATTGAAGACATCTACAATATTTCTTAATCAATTTAAAGTTTTAAAGAATTTAACTGCAAATTAAATGCACTGTCCCAACCCTATAGGTAAAAGGATATAAACGCGGACCGCATGCGGCCCGCGCACCCACGCAAATACTAGTTATTAATTTATATACATTTATTTCTAACTATTACCAAATGATACCAAACCAAAAAAAAAATGTAAATTATTACATACCACGAAAACTGCACGACTATCAAAATCGTGAGTACTAGCGATAGAACTTAAATTTCGTCGAGAAAATTATTTGACCTTTTTGCCAGTTCCTTTATTAGAGCCTTGAGGGACGCCGGCGCTGCGGACCGATCATAAATCAACGAGTTCACAAAAACTAACTAAAAGTTTGTTCCACGCTAAAATGATGAAACGTCGCCGAGTTTTATTCAGTTAGGGGATGATAACGAGGTAATTGTGGAGGGAGGGGAGATTAGGTGTAAGTGATCTAATGCTCTTGAATACTTTCTATTGAATATTAGAATAAAATCTTAGAGATAGGTAGGATGGATAAGTTAGAATTTACGAATAGTAAAGTAATTCAGCCGTATTACTTTCCAAAATTCGAAAAAATACAGGTTTAGAAATACGAAAAAAAATCCATCGATTTTAATTGGGCACTTTAACAATTTTTTTCAGATATTTATATTGATTAACCAAATTTGAAAAAGTATATTATATTAGTTATATAATATAGTACAACGTTTCAAACAATACACAAATTTACTCAAGTCCAACAATAATATAATATTACATCTAATTGACAACCCCCTATTTTTTGAAGTCGGTTAAAACTAAACAAAAATATTTACTTCGGCTAGTCTTATATTATATTTGTACTTCAGAGAAAAACATTAATGATTTTTTATTAACATAAGTAATCAGAATTCATTAATTCAGAAAAAAATAATAATACTAAACAATAATACAAAAACAATAATACAAAAAAAATAATACAAAAAAAAAATACGAGTACTATTTTCTCCTTCTTTATTGTGTATTAGAAGGGAGTTAGACTACTTAGAAATAATACCTTCATTTCGAAGGCTTTATCGGTAGGTATATATCTAAGTATTCACCTATCGAAGGCTTTCCTTAAAACTCGACCGGTTCATGATCCGCGCATTGAATATTAAACTGGAACGTCAAACGCTCCTCTTCTGGTTCTTTGATCAAAGTTTTCACTCCTCAGAGGAATCTTAAGATGTGATACTTTTGAATGGTTATTTTCAAGTAGGTAATACTAATTAAATTAAGGCTTGTTGACTTAGTTAAAGTGCAGTTTGTTAAAGTTCGCGTGTACATTAATAATGTTCCCTTTATATTCTATAAGTGATCAAATCTAAGCTGAAAATTATTAGAATATTAATGAAACAAGCCTGTGATAATTTTCTAGCTTATGGATGTAACATAAAAGTACAAAGGGTATTATAAAGCTAGCATGTTTTTTGTATTGTTTGTTATAAGCTGGTTTTTTAATAAAGAGTTGTCTTATCCTAAGGGCACAATGTTTTACAGAAATAAAAGAAATTTTCGTGATCTCAAAACTGCTAAGGAGTAGGTCCTTAATAGGTCATAATGCTAGACTCTAAGTTTAGAAGCATAAAATTCAGGCACAATGTCTTCACCGGGATGAAGTCTTTTTTTTTAAACGACTGCGAAATAACTTGGGTTAGGTTTTTCGAATGTATGTATATATGTATGTAAGTAATTTCTTCAGCATGCCTTATGCGGCCTAAACGGCTTATCGTATTTTTATGTGAGTGGTGTCCATAGATTCGTCTTAGTCGTGAGAGTGACACTGAGTATATGAAAATTTTGAAAAAAAAATAGCTTTAAAGATTTTGCATTTGGGTTTTCTGAAGTCGCTTCTAACCACTTGTACCTGATCTTTTCTCGGAGATGTCTAACGACGAAAGTATCCTGTACTTAGAAATGTTATTTGGAAAGTGTATTCAAAATAGTGTGCAGGGGTATACTAAGAAATGATTTTTGGAAGTTTATCCTCTAAGGAGGTCAAATAAGGGTTCAAAGTTTGAAACTGTTTTCGTGACAGCTACTATTATATAAAAAAGATTTTTTTTAGATATTTGCTAGCGCATTAACGCAGAGCCTAAACCGCTGAACCTAGAGACATAACATTTGGAGACAGTATCCATAATATAGAGTAGAGGTGCAAGAGTGTAAGAGTTACCTAAAAACAATTATAAATACTTTAGAGACAAACGTAGTTATAAAATATACTTAATTAACACTTCACAACACTTTAACCAGAAGTTAATAAAGAGTCAATATACCAATCACTAACAGTTTTATCCCAAAACTAAATAACATGCTCACTTGTAACCCGTATCTAAACAAATATTACTCATATATGTAACTTACAACCAAATGCAGTTACCAAATATCCTCATCCCAGCATTCGTAAAACTATTCGGCGGAGCAGTAAACTGACTGAGTCAGCACGTACTAGTACGTATGGCTCAAATATTCACGGCGGGTTTTATACTTCACTGGTTATATCTACTCGTATAATACCTACCTACGGGAAAACTCTCTTGTACTGTTTACATTTGAAAGTTTGTTGACTGCCGAGCGAGTGTCTCTCCTTTGAGTGAGGCTAAATGTTTTTGTTTCGCAGTTGTTAAGTATGTATTAGGTCCTTACATATGAAATTGGCGTTTTGTCGTACTGGCCACTTTGATCTCAAATATCTCTTCTTTGGTTAGGGATTCCAATTTCAAATGTATTCATACATTTGTATTTCGAAAACCGTAATTCATTTGTTTTGTCCTCGTTTGGTTTTTTCTTTGCGTCACGCAGTTTACGAAATGGAAAACTTGAAATATCGCGTTATTTACGAGTACGAGTTCCACCGTGGTACCAGTGCTGCAGAAACGGCTCGAAGGATTAATGATGTGTATGGCGGCGGTGTCGCAAAAGAAAACACAGTGCGTTTTTGGTTCAAACGTTTTCGTTCTGGAAATTTCGACCTGCAGAACAAGTCCCGTGGACGGCCGG
Organism: Ligdia adustata; assembly: GCA_947049295.1. NCBI lineage: Eukaryota > Metazoa > Arthropoda > Insecta > Lepidoptera > Geometridae > Ligdia > Ligdia adustata. Next base: position 14,693,713 of record OX346219.1, on the reverse strand, counting down.
AGACTAAAGTTGCTAATGAAGAATTGAAAGCTATTATGGAAGCAGATCCATCGCAAACCACGTCCGAGTTAGCTTCAGGCTGCGGTGTTAGTGATAAAACTGTTTTAATCCACTTGAAGCAAATTGGAAAGGTGAAAAAGCTTGAAAGGTGGGTACCTCATGAATTGAGTGCAGCAAACTGACAAACGCGCGTCAACTGCTGCGTTACATCACTCAACCGGCACAATAATGAAGGGATTTTAAATCGGATCTTTCGGATATTTCAAGTTTTTTCGTTTTGTAAACTGCGTGACGCAAAAAAAAAACCAAACGAGAACAAAAAAAATGAATTACGGTTTTCGAAATAAAAATGTATGAATAAATAGCTGTATAAATTTGAAATTGGAATCCCTGACCAAAGAAGAGATATTTGAGATCAAAGTGGGCAGTACGACAAAACGCCAATTTCATATGTAAGGACCTAATATTTATTATTTTGTGTTAATTTTTGCACAGACATACAAGTCGTAGGTTCCAATCTTGATGAATGTTCGTGTATGGGATCTTTGAATTTTCAGAATTAGCAAGCCCGTCCAGGTCTCGCAAATTATTTGCCGTCAAAAAGTTTGAAATCCAATGTAAACCAAGTCGGCTAATTCAGTATTTGTATATCAATAAGAGAAACTTTCCAATATTTTGATAGTGATCTCAATTTAACTTGAAATGTGAAATGTTAATGTATGATTATAATCTTTAATGTTATTCAGAATAAAATCTTTAATCTTATTCAGAATAAATGGCTGTAATGAGTGTAAAAATGAAATTTTAATAATCGATCGTGTCAATACGTACTATAATATACTAACCACATGTTTTATAAGCTAATGTTAAAATAACAAAACGAGTAAATTCATGATTGATATTAGGTTTTATTTGCAAATGATTTTTTTAAAACAGAATTGTTCAGAACGGTATATACAGCTCGTCAATTTCGTTAAGCAATCAAAAAGCTCAGGAGTATAATACTGTAATGAGATCAACTGCAACACTAGACTTGTTTCATTTCTGGCCAATGATGGGAGCATGCATGATATTTACCACATTTTTACACATCACTCAAAATCACAATGATTATATAATGAATATGGTCATAATTTTTTATTTTATTTTCGTTACAATTTTATAAAATAACTTAGCCTTTGTTTTCCTCAGTTACTGTGTTTGTAAAACCCACGACGTCGCTTTTCCGTTTCTTAATTTGTAAGTGCTATTTAATTGTTTTCCCTAATAGTTGAGGCTTCCTATTGGCCGTTTGTCTTATCCTTGTGGAGTAACCTGGCTGCTAATTGGTTGTTAAGTTGCTATAATGGTTTATTGACTCATTATTATTGGTGAGAAAGTCGGGTCTTTTGGAAAGAAGTGTAAGTGTGTGATGGTATTTCGAAAATTTGTTAGTTTAGTACATTTATTAGAACACGTCTTGTTACTTTTTATTTTTTGTTAAATAAATATTTTAATGTTGAAATTGAATTCAATGAAAAATTAACTCGTATATATATATCAGCCCGAATATTATATTATATATTAACATCAGCCCGTATATATATAATATATATATATATATATATATATATTATATATACGGGCTGATGTTAAATTGACTGCGTATATCCTACCACATAATCAGCATCGTTAATATAACGTATTTTGCTAAAAAAACACACTTTTTTGTAATTTGTTTCCAAAAAACTGGGAAACATGTTTACCTAAGTGCGATAACACAAATCTGAGTCATGCAAACACGCTTGTCATTGCAGCGACCTGGTTTCGCTCCGCGGTGCCACGGCTTAGGGTGACCATGAGTTTTTCGTTCACGTTGCATGACTTCTATTGAAGTTTTCTCAATATGTTTATTTTATTTTTTCAATATTCTTTCATTATATACGCAGATAGAGATACGCACTCAATTTAGACTCACCTTGTTTTTTTAAACTTTGTATCAACTTAAAGTAAGATGAGGTTCTAAATCATTAGAAACTTTTTTTAAATTATCTATACTAAATTATAAAGATGAAAGATTTGATTGTTTGTTTGTTTGCATTGAATAAGCTCTGAAACTACAGAATACATTTCAAAAATTCTTTCGTCGTTAGAAAGTTACATTATCACTAGCTATAAAATTATAGGTCCGCGGATAACACTGAGGAGCCTTGTATGATAAATCTTATAGTAACGTCTGGATCGATGACGACTTACTATATACTTGGTTATGAATAAGAAGTTTATTAAAAATAGTTTTCGAAAAGTAGGTAAAGGTTTTTTAGCTTTGTATTAATTAATGTACAAATAGAAAGCGTTTGTACATACAAATTTATAAAATCAGATCTTATAAGCAGTTTTTTCACGAGACTACGCATTAAAAATCCAAATCTCGAAAATAATACTAGGTATTTTAGCACAAAAAAATACGTGTATCGTCGTTGTAACATATCGACAAAAACAAGAGTATTTTATATTTCTGATCACGACTTAATCGTAAATATGAAGGGTACGAGGCGCCTTCTGGCTGCTATTGCAAAAAGAATGCTACGATCTCCATAAAATATATCTACCACTCGATATGTATATCTACCAGTCAAAATGCCTACACACCTATTCGATAAACCGTACTAAGTCTAATATAAACCCGTCTCTTTTATACTAGTTAAGAAGGAAAGAGATGGAGAAAGAAAATGACTGAGTTTGCGTCAAAATGCTTGATACTGTTGCTTTTATTAGGTATCTTTTGTCTTGCTCTACTTAAGGGTGAATGACAGAGATGGAAGTATAGACTTCTACAGGTAAGCTAGTATTTTTTTCAGGCTGGTATATTTTTTATTTACGCGTATGAATTTTGTTGCTCTATGGAAGTTTTTGTTTCACGCCTTGTTATAATAGCATGTAAATTAATTTCGCTGTATTTTTTATAGTAGCTCTTTTAATATTGCGTTTGAATGTTTTTTTATTAACAGCTAATCGATAAATCTCCATTTGTCTATGGATACGGCGTTAAATATACATAATGGCAGTCTAGTTTTCCTTTACAAAACAACAAGTGACATTGGAAATTTTAAAAAACCGCCGTCAGTAAATCATATAATTTTCAAGTCGCCATTTTGTAGAAGCGGCCATCTTGATTTCAAATTTATCACACTCGTAGCGTACAATATTTCACTAGTCATGCCCTTTCATTTGATATACATACTAGGAGAGTTTAAAAAAATATGTACCTACCTAATCCGTCATTTTGGATCAATTTTCATAAAAAATAGTTAAGAACACTCCTGACTAATTTACTTTTACGACGACAAAAAAAAACAGTTAATCAGTTCTGGAGCTACGATGTCATAAACAGCGATACTTCAAACTTATAGCACGCCGTAGTTTTGCGTCGGAGGCTTAAGAATGAAAATTAAATTTAATAATAAATATAATACTATAAAAATGTATTAAAGTGGATTATTTTTAATAAAATTGAATTACTACTACAGGTTCAATATGGTAAATGTGAATAGTCATTCAAATTCTCGCGCACACATACATAAATAACCACACTTACTTGTTCACTATACATTTATGTTTTTTTATATCACACGGAAAAAAACATGTCTCCAATCAAAGCAATATCAACTTGGTCAAGACAATGTAGTTTTATATATGGGGAAAACAATATACTTTTGATTTAAGTAAATTATTGTTTCTTGAAGAAAAACTATTCTTGATCTGAAAAAAAAATACTTATATAAAAAAAATATACTTGGATTGAAACAAAATGACTGAAAATATTGATATTTTTTGTTAAAGAATATTTTTCTGTCTCTGAAAGAGCAGGTTCTCTTAATACATGCAAGTGTTGCTTAAATTAAATCCCTGGTCACTTAAAACTGTTTTTTGTATCATGGTTTACTGATATAAATATTACTGATTATAACAGTGAAAAAATAAATAAAATATTCACCCTATTAACAGACATATTCTTGCAATAGTCGCGTCGAGTCTCGTCGATAAATTCCGCGGCGACACCATCACAATGCGAGCGCTAACTTTTCGTCCGCGAGTAACGAGTTTTTAACTTTGTGGCAAAGCGAAAAATGTCTCTATCTTCTTTTAACGGCGGTTTGAAGCACAAACGAAAGCGATACAATTTATTTTTTTGTTTCGGCGTATTAAAAGTACATATTTTTAAGTTCCTTTGTTTGACTGTCAGGTCCTGACGCTTGCCAAATTAAATTGCTTTTTTATTTTCTAAACTATGATTTAAAAAGAAAACTGGTAATCACTCATATCGTTAACCAGTAGATAATGCTTTAAATTAGTAAAAATCGCCTCTAAAACGGCAGACAAAACTTACGTTACAAAACAAGATGTCATCTATGTACTTACACACGAAGAAAATAAAAAAAAAAAAAAATTAAGAAAAAAATTGCTGGACCGATTCAGTAACAGTAACAGGGACCAATGGGCAAAACCAGATTTTTTCAAATCGGTCCTCTCACTACACTGAAAAATCTGGGGATTATACTTTTAAAAAAATCTCTTCCTTATGTAAAACATAAACTATATCTATGAGCAGGATATATTTAGGCTAAACATTTTTATTCTAAGTAAACATTTCTAATTCTCACAGCATATCAATGCAGCAGTTCCAGACGGAAGCTATTGATTTTACAAAATAAGTGGAATATGTCACATTCATGTCTTCCTATTCTAAAATAAGAAGCACTAAAAAAATCACCATGAATTGCTTTACTAAGCACCTAGGCTCACTACTTCAAACGTTTTGTTTTAGTCACATAACGATTACAATTAATAAAATAGTAATAGTAACAGTGTAGGAAACCTATAAAACAGACAATTTACTGACAAAATATGAATATAAAAAAATAAAAACTCATATTCTCGTGTAGCTAACAAAATCGATTTTCGTCAGCCTTGCGCGCATTGCTCGCTCGCTCGACAAGTTTATTTTTACAAGCAAAAATGTATTTTCATGTTACACTTAAGATTAAAAAAAAAAACAAATTAAAAGTACCTTATGCATTGCACCATACCTTAAGGGTATCCCGAGAAAATTACAGAAGGCAAACGGCCCTACTTTCAATAAAACTGTCGTCTTTATTTAACAGGGCAAAAGTTATCTCAACCTCCCCTTTGCTCTTCCTAAGGACGTGTACTCTGCTTTACTCTGCGCTGCACTCCCTACAAAGACGTACCTGTATATATACAAAGTGACTTAATAAACACTTGTGATAGTATAAGTATTATCATCTTCCAGAAGACGTCCAAGACGTCCGAACGACAAGCATCCACTGGTAACTTTCACTATGTCGTCGGTCCACCTAGTGGAAGACTTACCTACGCTGCGCCTTCCAGTTCGTGGTCTCCACTCAAGAACCTTTCTTCCCCATCGGTTATCGGTTCTTCGAGCGGTTTGAGCCAGCACATTGCCACTTCAGCTTGCAAATCCTAAGAGCTATGACGGCACCTCTACTATGAGTATGTTAGGGAAAGTTTGAAAGTAAAACTCCAGTGACTGAAAAGTTGAGGAGTGGTAGGCTAGCATGGTATGGACATGTTATGTGTAGAGAAGAAAGCCATGTGACGAAGAGGTCCATCCAAATGATTGTAAATGGTAGCGCCGGGACTACTCTTTATTAAAACACTTTAACAATGGTTTAATGAATATAACTTAGTATAGACAAACAATAGATACAGCAAAAAAACATACATCTTAAACAAATACACATATACTTAGTTTATAAGGCGGCCTTATTGCTTAAAACGATCTCTTCCAGGCAACCAAGCAATTATATGAACATTATAGGATGTATAGGATATCTGTAATTTACTTTTATTAAATAAATCATGGATTTAATTTTTTAAGTAGTAAACCTTGGATTATAATGTTCTTTACTTTTGCAAGTGATTAAACAGTCACTCTGTGTAGAGTCGCGCATACATTTGCATTTTAAAATACGGACTCTCTAAAAATGTTATCTAAGAGAGATCTCGTATGTAGCTCTTGTATGTTTTCACTTTCGGTTCTAAAATGTACTGACTTCTTGAATATTTTGTATAAAAATGTGTATTTCTAAGCAAGAATCCTGAATGAGAGACTTTCTTATTCCAAGAAAACATTACGAGAAAAATGTTCGTTTTATCGGTCAGGAACTACGATGCCACAGACAAATGTACCCTCACACTCACACTCACACTCACACTCACACACACACTGACAGGTCAAACTTATGACACATCGTTGTTTTTGCTTCGGGGGTTAAAAAGCCCGCGAGCAGCGCGTTCAGTTAATACCGACAAAAACCAGTTATAACTGGATAAAACCAGTTAATATTGGCCGAAACCAGTCCACACCAGTATATTCGGTTGGTAAACGATTTGTATAAATTCCTCCGAACGCACCGAGCGTGCGAACATCTACTACCGATGTACCCTAACAGTTTACATTTGATAAAGTATGCGACAGTACTTAATTACGAATACAAAAGATTTTACTTGTATCAACCAAAATTGATTGTAATTTTGATTGAACGTTAGAATAGTTTTATTTTAAATTATATTCGAAAACAAGTGATTAGAAGCGAGTTTGAAAAACCCGACTGCTAAATTGTTAAACCTTTATATTTATCATTCTTTTTTTTTACCCAGTTCCACTTTCATGACTAAGACGAATCTATTAACACCACTCACATAAAAATACGACAAGCCGCTTAGGCTGCCAAAGAAATATACACTTGAAAAAACATAACACTCCTTCTTTTGCAGTTGGGTAAAACACGGCTATTTTTTTCAATGATTTTAGTATTCTAAATATACGCAGTGGATATAAACATCGTTCTGCATAGTAAGTAAAGTAGTAAGTTTCACTACCGACTCGCATTCTACGGCTGTGTAGTATAAGTCTAGCAGGATACGCTCCACTATGACTTGTGTAGGAATTTATAATCTATTGCTTTATAGCGGGGATTTATCATTTGTTTGACATGTTTTACTCATTTCTATTAATAAAGTGAGAAACCGATTTCAATTGTTTCAGTCATAAATAGAAGTTATAGAATTTAAATCTATTCAAGCAAAAAAAAAAACTAATTGATTAGATAGGTTCTAAAATCGGGGTACCTACGTAAAAAACAAAAAAATATTCTGATGAATTTTAAATCTCCTTTTTTTGTATTTGGTTAAAAAGTGATAGTTAACAATATACTTTACTTAGTAGGTATACAGTGAACCCACAAAGAACACACTCTCTTCTACGGTGGTCTCCCCCCATACTTAGATTTTCTAGCTATAAGCAAGACGTAGTTTTTCCTGAAATATGTGTGACTAATAAATAGAAAATCATTTCAATATTTTTTATTGCAAGGCTCTCCAAAATAAAGTCTCTTGGGTAGATAGATAAAAAACTCTTTATTGCACACAGAAACAATGCAATAAACTAACTTAGTTTAGGAATGAAATAGGATAATACCTTTTTCATCCCACCATCTCGGAAAGAGTAATTTTGCTATTCGATATCTGAGTGCAAAAGCCGTTTTTATCTGCTAGAGGATAAAGTAAATTTGAATTTAGAATATCGTGTGCACTAAGTTTGTAAACTATAAACCTCAACCTATTTACTTCTTACTTCTACCTCTACACACAACCTTTTTTATTTTGTTAAAAACTCAGACTCGGAACCTTTTTGCTATACTTTTTTTTTAATTTGCATTGCGCGCGCCATTATTTATCACGTCATTTTGTTAAAATCTTATGTTAAATATAAGTAAAAAAACTAAAATGAGTGATTAATTTTTTTTATTTTTCGTATGTTGTCATTTCCTCGCTGAAGTGGGATGAAAAGTCACGTGCTGCACTCGAGTGCAAAGATTTTTCACCTTGTGCTCTTTTAATTCCCTCGCTAACGCTCAGGATTCTATTTTTTTAGAATCCTTCGCTTGCTCGGTCATCAAAAGTGAGCTCGCGGTTAAAAAGCAACTTTGCACTCTTGTATAACAAATAACTATAACAATATATAACAAATAATAAAATATAGTAATGTTATTATAAAGAAACTACTAAAGTCTAAAATGTTAGATATTATGCTACGGAATTCTACAGTACGAGTGTTTCGACACGCTTTGTCAAATTTACTGGAATACTAGCTTTCGTTTATTGGGTAAAAATCTCCCGAACAATCTATGTGCATAAAATTTCAGTCAATCAGTATCTCAGTTGCTGAGAAGAAGACGTACAAACAAACCAAACACAGCTTTGCATTTAACGAGTGGGGTTTTAAAATACTCGTAAATCAAACAAATTGCCTAAAACCTAAAACAGTACACAATTCAGTATTTCTAACACAGTAACAACACAGACATACATCTACTAGTAAGTATCATAGTTAAATGCAACGCAGTTTGTATGCAAATGCGGGGACATGCAAGCAAGCGCCGAGTGGAGCGCCCTCTAGTGTACCCGCCTGGAACCAGGTCGAGTGCCGACCGACCTGCACTTTTACCGCTCTTATTAATTAACATGTCATTTTGCTAAGCATGTTATTATAAGGCTACATATTTAAGCCATTTGAAGACTTTGGTGCCGTAGGGTTTGCGTAACATAAACAAAATGACTAACTACAACAACAAAATAAATATAGCAGAAAGATTACCTATAGACCATTTAAGATCTACAGATAATCCAAATGCTCCAACCCACCACCAGAGGGCAGCGTGTCCAGTCGCTAGCCGCTTTACCTCGCTGAAATGCAATGCTTATACGTTGGGCCAGATAAAAGGTATTTTTTTTTTGGTATTTTTATTGGTTTAAGTTGTTTATTTTCTCAATCGAAATACACGATTCAAAATAATTCCAAAAATTATTGGAACGTTTGATTGATTCAACGCGTCACCAGAATGCCGTAGTTTATCTGGTTCGACGTATAAGCGTTGCCATGCGTGGTAATGCCGCTATCAACTAGGCACACTGCCATCTGGTGAAGGTTTTGAGTATTTGGATTATCTGTAGATCTTAAGTTTGGTAATGCATCTGCTATTTTTTTCGTTATAGTTAGTAATGTAATTTTTTTGTAAAGACTGACTCGAAAGTAATCTACTATTTTAGGGAGCGTATTCGCCACAAGCATTGGCAAGGTTTAGATTCTTGGTTAGGGCAGATATTTTGAACGATGAGTTTAATATATTTTTAGGTCTGGGTATGTAGTGTGTGTATTTTGAAATGTTGTTTTGCATTCTCAAAACCGAAAAAAATACGCGGGAGCAAAGATGTATTTACTATAGAGCCAGAAGAGTCTTGACCCAGGGCGGCGCCAGCTGCACCTTCAATTGCTCCTGGGATTTAGTAGATAATAATAGCAGCGAGAAACAAATCAACAACTTGATAAAAATATTTAAAAAGCACAATTTTATAACAAACACCAACCTATCCCTATCCCACACATATTATAAATGAGCAAGTGTTTGTTGGTTTGTTTGTTCGTCTTTTCCTCAAAAACGGAGTGTCAGATCGACTTTGTTTTTTGCACAGAGATATTTAACTGCTTAAGGCTATCAACAATTTCTTTTTTTTGTTTTCATTTGTCTATATAGATAGTTATAGTGAAAGGGTTATTGTGTAATTTTTATTGTTGTTAGTATTTATTGGTACACCACCGACGTGTTTTTCTCATCAAGTCCGATCCATCCAAAGGTTGCCTGGAAGAAATCGCTCTAGGCGATAAGGCCGCCCAATGTACTGCCAATGTTTTATGATACCTGTTTGAAATGTATATGTATATTTTTGGTGTACAATAAAGTTATATTTGATTTTGAATTTGAACAATATTGGAAATTTTAATGATAATGTTTTTTTACGAAATATTAATTATCTTCTCCGCCATCTTCCACAGTTGACAGCTGATGTGACGGACGTTTGACATGACATGTCCTTTATTACGGGTAAAAGAAAAAGTTTTTACTACGAGGAGTCTAACGGTCTTTATTTAATACCTAGTTGAAAAAATATGCCAGCGTCTAGCTGACATATATACAGAACGTTTAAAACCTTATATGATGCACAGGCAAATGAATATTAAAGCTAGCAGATTAATAAAATGGAATAATGCTCGCGAAAATGTTTCGACTACAACTATAAAACCTTGCATAATTGCAGACATTCAAAAGAACATCTTTATCCGTTAACTGCCGCCCATAAAGCACGTGCCAAATAAATACAACCCAGTAATGGACATCAATTCGACGCACACAATATGAACACACAAAATTTTCACAAATAACAACAAATTTATGACAATGTTTATGGTCCTCTTCCCTCTAGATAAAAGACATTGAAATTCTGAATGAATACAGCCGAAGCATTCGCCGCTGTTTTGTGCTCTTTCTCGCTCGCTCTGTACGTTGTGCCTATTCTGAGGTCTTATTTTCGAATCGATCGCATGAATGTATAGCTCAAAAATTACGTCACTATAAGACTATTACCTGACCAAAGTGGTAGGGCATTTCTTATCGCTCATCTGGCTAGCTACCACCATCAAGTTGTAAAATCTCTCGCCAAGTACCTAATGGTGTGTTCCAGCAGCCTTCCTTGATAGCTAATTTTCCAGACTAGGCATGCTCCATCTAGGGCTACAGTACCGCTAACTTCCGTAGTCGTGCGAACTTTTGGTCAAACTTCTAGCTGTGCAGGATAAAAATAAAATATTCGCTTTTCCACTACACCCCAGAATACGCGCTCAGTCGCGCCCTCCATCCTCAGCGGCGAAGAAACGCAACTTTTATTACAAGCACATAATAATCTAGTACACGTTTATTACAGTTTTATGTGCCCTAATAATATTCCATGTTTACTGATACCGGCTGTCATATTTTATCTTTTTTTGAGGCTCCCTTTGTGCATGGAGCGTATCATCGTTTGAAATGATACAGTGATGGTAAGTGCTTGATAGTGTCTGTAATTTCATGTTTATGTTATTTTTTGAATCGCTTTGTACTTTAACGTAAGTATCGTTTTGTGTAGTTTTGTTCTTCAAAGTATATATTTATTATATTTAAACTCTCTTTTTAACTGTATTTTGTGCTAGAATACTCGTAGTCTATATAAGCTTATAAGCAATATAAGTTTATAAGCAATATAAGCTTTTAAGCAATATAAGCTTATATAGTCTACGACTACGCAGATAGTCTAAAGACAATATAAGCTTATATTGTATTTAGACTATTCTAATTCCAAAAACCATACGATATCAATATAGACTCTTTGAGTATAATCGATATACAATCATTTACAATCTAAGTAAATTATTAACTACTTTTTATTTTTTACTCAAACTATAGTCATAGTAGCTTCAAGCACTAATGGAAATTGTCTCGGTGCTCTAGATAGCCTAGATTTAAACTCATTATCTAGAAAGTAGAGTCGCATCTGCAAGACCTTGTTAGCACTTAATAAATTATTAAGTGAAAAGTAACAGCTATACAATGTTAGAGACGTCTTGAGTTTTAGTTGCGAGACATAAAAACGAAGTGGTTGGTTAGTCGTAAAATTAAGAACGGCACTTTTGGCTTAGTAATCGTCCAGCTCAAGTTGTAAAGTTAAAACTAAGTGTCGTTTGGTTTTTTAAAAAAAATGTTTCTAAGGTTTCTATCTACCTACAGACTAAATTGTAAAATGAACCTTATCATATACGAGTATATATATATACAAATAATTAAGCTATATATATAATAATACTTAATGAGCTTGGGTTACTAAATATTATAATACAAACTTGCTGACCCGGCAAATTTCGTACCGCCTAACAGTTGATTCTTTAAGAGTAGTGTTACCATCGTATAAATATTGACAATAATATTTATACGATACTAACGTCACTCAATTGTTTTGCCTTCCCGGAACCTCTCCACTAACACTTACACTTTATGGTATGGTATTAAAGTACAAATTGACTTTTAAGTATTATTACGAATCGATTGTATGGGAGTGTTGTCTTTAGACTTTATCAGGCATTTTTTTTAAATTTTCTCTCCGTTAAAACCATCCTCGTAACTCAATGAATATTCAAAAAAAATGAATTAGCAAAATCGGTTCAGCTGCTCTCGAGATTTGCGCTTACTCGTAGCAACACATTCAGCTATTCATTACAAATAAAACGAGTGGTCATTTAACTAAAATAGAATTATGTCTGTAGTGATGGGAAAATGGAGTGCTAGTGCTGTGTATAAAGAACAAGTTAACAAAGAAAAAAAAATATTTTCAAAAGTGACAACCGAATCCAATTAAGAAGAGGCCCGGCTATTAAAGTTACGAGTATTATGACTTGAAAATCAAACAAACTAATCCCTGAGAAAATTTATTAAAAAAAATTATCGCAGTCATACTTTTACGGAGAATTTAGTTCTTTTTCCCCTTTTATTGAAATTTAAAAAAATAAGGGAAAAGTAGACGGATTTTTGGTAATATTTGTAGTTATAAATTTCATACTTATGCGTAGTCTACTGGTAATGTGGCAATTCAACGCGGGAATGCTGCCAGCATTCTTGGGATTTTGCCACACGGACATAACTTTTTTTCTACAGATTTATATGTTTTCTATTGACAAATGTTTCTGTATTTCTTTTTAAATCACGGTCGCTATATAAAAGACTAAAAACTTATGCCTTATGTTTTCAAAAATACATTATTATGAAAACCCAGTCGTTATCAACCATCTTTAGTCTAAAGATGTTATTATCTGATGAACGATACCCTCAGAACTATTCATCCATGTATCCCTTACACATGTGATACAGCAGGATTCCTCGAACAGCTGAATAATTAACTACTTGTAGAAATATTGACAGCGATCCGCAACCAATCCGTGTATTGCACGCGTGACCCCCATACTGAACACGTCGACACCGAGGATTCAAACTAATGGTAGATCGGACGTAATTCAAATTTATTTTAGAGTAAAAGCTATTTTAACAAATAAATAAATAAATAAGTGTGAATAGATAGACATTCGACTTCTTTATGTACTTATTTTTATTGTTAAATATTTACACTTCACAGACGCTGTACATTTATGAAACTGAACGTACTACGTATGTGAACTTTTCAGCATGAATTCTGCTTATAAAGTTAAGTATTTGATTTATTTTTATGACATAAGTCAGCGTTATTCTAATTCTAGCTAAAATACTTTTGTAGATTAGTAATTCTGCGAACTGATAACCTCGCTACTATGAGTACAATAATTATGCGATTTTAATAATATCTCTAGCTTCTAAATCATAGAGCAATAAAAATTCTGTTATAAGAAACAAAATAAAGAAGCTTTCTCAGTTCCAAATATGTCAAAAGTTGCATCTTAAATATATTAACGGGAATTAATACCAGATTAAGTGTCCATGGATACTCATATCTTGGATTCGTGTCATAGTTACACTATTTTAGACGTATCATAAAATCTACTATAAGAGATTTATCGCAGTTTTTGCATTTTCATGGGAACTTTTCACCTTTTTGGTGTAGTAAAGTCTTCGTTCTGAAAAGTCTTTGAACAGATACCATAATTTGTCAAGATCGAAGACTGTTTTTGCTGTCGTGAATTGGTATTAATAGTGTAAGTTGTTTGTCATGGTACTATGCTCCTCTTTATTTAGGCCTCTATGATAATTGTGTAAGTATTCATTAATTTAGATAAATATATTAGATACATTTCAGCGAAAAACTAATGATATTTATAGTGCTTGAATAAGGTTTTCCCGAATGACTTCCCTAGGGTAGAATAGGGGTAGATTTCCGAATAAAACAACCATATCCCGAATTGAAGATTAAATATATTAATTTTCTTAAAAGGCATATCGAGGTGGGCACGATCATAGTTTGTGCGTTTGAGGGGTAACAACGCCATCTACATACAGCGAACCGAACTATACTCCTCAAAAGCACAACATACGTATACAGTGCTCATACATTTGTTCTTCTTACAAAGACCTATCAAAGCAATGTATCTCTTTGGTCTGTATATCAAGACTTCGTACGGATTTGTAGGTGGCAGGTCTCAGTTTACGGTTTCTAGACTTTATGTTTAGAGGCTGAATTGTAAAATAAAACTTGTTTTTGACCTTCTTCTTTCAAAAAGTATTCTAAGAATTATAAATAGGTTTTATAAATGATTAAAAAAAATTCGTGTTAGGAATTTGTGCAAATATAGGTACTGAATAAAATATATATATATATATATATATAATAAAGTAAAACATTGCCATATAATAAATACACTATATTTTGTGATTTTTTGGTTTAGCGACCAAATTTATACGATAAAAATGATATAAAAAATCACTTGTAAATATGATTTTCCAAATCCTTTCAAGCGTTTCTGAAATATAAGCAAAAATAAATTTCAAAATCAGAAAAAAAAATTAAAAATCAGTTTCTTTTTGAAGTCAGTTAAATTTAATTTTAATACTAAATTCAACAATTCAATTTAAGAAAAATTATACAATTTTTCTATTTCAAAATTCACTGTGGAACACTCAATCTACATTTTCAGGATTAATAGCTCCTACTCTAGGCACTTTAACTGGATCACCTATCATCGTTTCAGTTCTCAGCTGAAACCATTACAATAATTTGGTAACACCTTGACTCCTGAAATAAGTCGTAAAAACACAGTGTTAATTTTCCAAATGGCGGTCGTAAATTACAAAAGTTTGCCGAAACTTGTGAAGCTGTGAAAAGTGGCTTTTAAAATTTTGGTATAAATAAAAAGAATTAAGTGTAAAAGAAGAGCGGTGAATGCTAGACGACCTCTGGATAGATGGTTTAGGACTAGGTATTTGGCCACATAAATAAGCACGTTTTATTCTTATAACATAGGTTTAAAAATTTAAAACTTTATGAATGCGATAAGCGTTAAGCTTTGAGTTTACTAAAAATGTTTTTGAGTAGAAAAAGAACTAGTCAGGCTTATTATACACGTATTTTGCTAAATTCATAAAAATAGCGGATTTTAACTTTTAACTTTATTTCGATCTCTGCATATTGAATGAATGAATGAATATAGCTTTATTGCACACCAAACAAAATATAAAAAGATACAGCAAGACAAATCTATATGATGGTAGTATAGTGGGCGGCCTTATCGTCAAAAGCAATTTCCTCCAGGCAACCGTTGGTTGGTTAGAACTTATATTTTACAAAAAAAGACTAGTGCTAACTTACAATACAATACAATGCAATATATCTTTATTGCACACCAAGAAAAATATATACAGCAAATATATTAAAAACAAAACATTGGTAGTACATCGGGCGGCCTTATCGCCTAAAGCGATTTCTTCCAGGCAACCTTTGGGTGGATCGGACTAACTGCAAATAGTAACGCCGGTGATGTACCATTAAAAAAAAACAAAAAAAAACGAGATAGTACAAATACTGTACCAAAAAAAAACAGAAAATAAATACATTTATACATATATATATATTTAGTAATATCAAGCACATACAACAGCTACATACGTCATATTCGTAAGAATAATAATACCACACAAGATGTTCCACTTAATTAAGAGAAAGATAATGAATGTTCAGCAAGTTTTTGAATATAAAAAGGGATTTAGCCTGTCTGATTGACAAAGGCAGCGCGTTCCGTAGAAGGATAGCTTGCACAGTAAATGATGCATGAAAGAAAGAGTTCGTTGAGGTAGAAGTAGGCAGCACAAGACGAAGGACACGTGATGGCCGCAAAGAAATAGAGTGGGAAGCAGTTAAAAAAACAAAATTGTCTTTTAAGTAAGAGGGAGTGGTAGGAATAAATTGTATTTACACTAGTAAAAAATAAATTAAATAACTATATATGAAACAAAACAAACAAATAAGAAACAAGCTATAAGAATGTATAACTGTTAAATTAATGATGTTGTAAATATACCTATATTACCTATTTATACTAGGAGAAATAATGAATGAATACCGAGTTCTGAAAAAAATAAATGGATTTTGTTTGCCTAATAGACATGACAATGATATTTATTGTTATAAGTTTATAGTTTACAATAGTGTTCATATAATTTTGCAATTATTCGATGGCAGGACAGCGATAGCGGTAGTAAAGCAAGCCATTCACAGTTGCTTGCGTAAAACAAACTTAACACAAACATTACGAAGGGAACACGTAGCCCGCAACCGTGCAATGTTATACATACATCGGTAAGGGAGACCCATCGCCTCACGACACGCTCAGTACGAGACGTTGGCACGCACATCTATGTGCTAGATAAAGACAATAACAGAGACTTGCTTTATACTTTATACTTTAATTGTCTGCTAAAAGCCAGACCTTGCAAGTTTATACATTGCAATACATTGACGCGCTCTATGCTAATAAAAGTCATTATGAATTTCCAAATATTTTTTGTAAAGATATTTTATAAAAAAGTGGGAAATAAAAAGAACGAAAACTTTAAAATAATTAAAGATCTGAAAAAAATTGATATCCGTGTGGTAAATACCCAAGCTCGCTGGCTGAATTCCCGCGTTGAAATGCCACTGATATTCATTATTGTCCCAGCCATTGTAAATTTTAATTTGCAAACTGTTCAATAAAATTACAAATGCTAATAGTTTCTTTTAGCGTGTGTTTGATTGTAAACCTTTTTAATTTCGATTATTGCAAGTCGCGAGTGAAACGCAGTTTTTTTTGGACAAAACAAGACCGCATAGTAATTTTAATAAGAACATATATATGTTAAGTTGTAATCAAGAGCCTACAAAATAATAATAATAACTTTTAATTTTCTTCAATTTACAAACTATATGCAAGGGATGTATATTTCGAAGTTTCCAAGCAAGACTATTTTATTAGTTTATTATGTCCAATCGTCTAATAAACAAGCGTTGAATAATCAAGTGTTTTGTTACGAAGCGTTTAATAACAGAGCGTTAATAACCAAGCGTTTAATAAGCAAGCGTTTAGTTACGAAGCGTTTAATAACCAAACGTTTAATAACAAAGCGTTTAACAATCAAGTGTTTAATAACCTAGCGATTAATAAGCTAACGTTTATTAACCATGCGTTTGTACCAAGACGAGTCTCTGTCACATCTACCCTCATTCTTTGAGTCTGAAAATTTAATTTTAACGTTTGCGCTGGGTCCCTTGCAGCGTCCCCTCGGATACGTGATCTGTTGGCTCGTGATTTATCTTCAGCAACCCTCAGACTCACTGCTGCTCAAATATATAACGAAATCGGAAATTTATAAGGCGCTTGTGCGACTGAATAACCAATAATGTATTTGCATGTAAACGACGGATTTTTTTTAAGTTGGGAATCAGAAATGTGTAGAAAAAAAAATAGGAAATTTTTTTTTGTTACTTATCTTAAAACTACATCAGATAATATAAAATAATATTACAAAAATTGTTGAAGATAGATTTGTGTTTTATTAAATAAACTTAAACTTACTTACTGGACCGATTTCAAACATTATTTTGCCTTTAGAAAACAACAAAATTACCGAGTAACATAAGTCTATTATAATTATAAGTAATGGAGATAGTGTATAGAGCGCCATAATATATGAGTATGTTATTTTTTTCCTATCATCTCTTATTTTATTGTTTTCTCGTAAGAGCGTAAAAATTTCATTATAAACGAAAACTTAGAATCAATTACTTATGACCTGATTTCAATATCCGTGATCCATGTCAAGTTCTTCTATTTATTTTTGGTGAAATAATTTCATTTTATTTTTATCATAGTAAAACAGCAATGGTAAATACTGAAATTTTGCAAATCTGAACTGGCGATGCATTGCCGTAACTTATTATTTTCTTATATTTAGATTTCTCAGCACGTTTAAACGTATTCACTATGGTATATCACTCATGAAAAGGTGCTACGCTATAATACCTGAATATACAGAGATTAACATGGAAAGGAATAAAAAACCAGTAATAACCAGTTTATTTAGCTAGTATATTTATGGTCAAATAAAGTTCACATTCGTATGTTAGTTAGTTTATGTACTTGCCTACGTTGAGTTGTGTTTTTAAATTAATCATTGAGGTGTAGGATTTTAACAGTTTGCATATTGGTTTTAATCCCTAACATATTTATGGTATCATGTAAGCTGTCCTGGACGGAGCTCCACACATGTTTGTTATTGAAACATCTCTTTTTACCAAATGTTCTCTTCTAATTCGTACCAGAGGTGACAACTGGTACGTGTCCCTGCTATCATTCTGGCTAATGTTTCAATTTCAAATACAAGTAAGGTTTAGCCTAGTCAGTAAACCCCTTGGCTCACAAGCGAATGGGCGTGGCTTCAATCCCAGGTTAAGGCATGCACCTCTGAGATTTGCATCTATGTGCATATTATAACTAACTAGCTGAACGGGCGAACTTCGTACCGCCTAACAGTTATGTATGTTTCTCATTGTTTAAACCATTCCTGAACTTTGACAAACATTTCAAAACCTAAATAAGCTAAATCGGCCCAACCGTTCTAGTTTTAACGAGACAAACGAACAGCAATTGATTTATATATATATTTTTACCCGACTGCAAGGTTATGTTTTTCGAGTGTATGTATGTATGTATATTTCTTTGGCTCTAGAGCCTAAACGGCTTGACGTATTTTTATGTGAGTGGTGTCGATAGATGCGTCTTAGTCGTGAGAGTGACACTGGGTACCTTAAAAAAGGTTTTTTTTATTAAGGATGATACACTGGTTGAACGATTTAGCAGTCGGGTTTTAGTCAGGATTACCACAACCTTAAACAAGACAGTAAAGGAAAATATCGGAGTAGGTTAATGAATTTCGAAGATAAAGGCCTGCAATTTGGCCAGCACTTTAGACTATTATGGACCACACCCCTTCTTAGGTCGGACCCGAGCCCAGTAGTGGGGCGTTATGGGTCTATTTATTATTTTTTATATCAGTTTAAATCCATCTTTCTAACTATCTGCACAATAGTATCTGCACAGTATTTTTTCAGATCTGCAGTAGAGGCCATACAGAGACAGAGCGACCCGGCAGCTGTTCACGACAATGCAGCTCATTTTGTCGGTAGATTAGCCAACTACAAAGCGCACCTCTTCCCTACCTACACTCGAGTGCAGGACAAGGCATCCCTACAAATGCAGAGCTTCAACAGACTAGCTTTAACGGTCTGGTACAACACAACAAACTTGCTGAGAATAAATATAGTTCAATAATATGTATATTTAAAAAAAACAGTAAATATAAAAAAATGATATAAGATAAAATATAGTATAATATATATATTTATTATTTTTTGTGTTATTTAGTTTTAATAACTGTGAATGTGTTCGTGTTTTAATAAAATATCAACTTATTTAAATTAATTCAATAAAATTTCAAAAATTCTTTATTATCGATTTTCTTTATCTTTAATTTTTTTCGAGATATTAGAGTCGATATGTGACTAGGTGAACTTATTTCGTAGTAGAATAGTGAATCCCAATCTAATTACTATTATTAAACTATATATAAGAATGTATATATGTATTTATAAGTATGTATATCAGTGATCAGGTTACCATAGCACAGGCTTTGCCTAGTTTGGGACTGGAAGACTTTTGTGTGGATGTTGTCCCATATTATTATTATATATTATTATTATTGATAATCAAAGACAAACTTTAGTTTTATAATCCTATAGCAGCATAAAAAGTTTTTATGTTATGTGGTTAGAAGCTTGTTCGAAAAAACCTCAACTGCTATATAACATGTGTATCATAACTTAATGTCTTTTTTTTTATTGTTTATACACCCAGTGTTACTCTCATGACTAAGACGAATCTCGAATCTATTGACAACACTCACGTAATAAAATACGACAAGCCGTTTAGGTTTAACTGAAATCAGTTAATGCAAAAAAATCAATGATCAAAATAAATTCGTAGTCGGGATTCCTGATAATAACCAAATATCGTTGGAATCCTTGTAAAAATATATCACAAATAAGGTAAAATATTAATTTTATCGACTTGCTAATTTGTATATAACCCGGTTCAAATTTAATTTAACGCCATCTATTATTTTCATACAAACTAATTACATATCCCGTTGTTTGTTGTAATCCACGAAGTTGTTAAGGTAAGAAAAATAATTGCATAAAATTTAATTTAGATTCTGTTACCACTACTGCTAAAATGATTATTAGTGGCGCATTAATAAAGTAACAAATTACAGAAAGTTTATTAAAATTGCCAGAACTGTCTAATTACTAAAACGCTGAAAATAATAATAATATCTTTACTGAGCGCCACCTATGATCTTTCAGCGAATTTATTTGCAGCGAGGTTATTTCGGGAAACTTTGGAAAAGAAAGGTTTGTAAGTGCAAGGTTTCTGAGAACCCGTAGTTTCACATGATACAAAATAAAATACCTAGAGAGCGCTTTTCTCTTAAACCTTTAATTATATACAAACAAGGGTTGGTTTTATTTCTGCAGTACTTTCATAGATGGCCTCTTTTAGCTTCGACTGCTTTAAATCAAAAACTTACAATGTAATTACGTTCCGCGTGCTTCCCTTTAGTTCACCCGGTTGAACCATGTTTGTATGTGATAGTTTAGTTACCCGTGGTACAACCAGAACAAAGTGTTTGGACCACGGGTCGGTAGCCTAAAAGACGGTCAAAGTCAAAATAACTGTATCTCGTAAAGCTAGAATCTTGTTTACTATTAACTATTATTAAAATTCTTTCTTGTCTACATTGACAGTCTATATTACAAAATAGTTCTACAAAATGTTCAATTCTGATAAATATGTCAAATATTCATATTCGATCAAATCAAATTCAAATCGGCCAAGAAGTTTATGAAATTTTCTTAAGGGCAATATGAGAAAATTAAGTTTAAAATTCATGCAATTCTTTCAAAATAATATGTGGGCTTATGAGATCTTTGTTACTTATCAAAGGTCACACGCTATACGAAATAATTGTGTAACCTTTAGAAAAATCTGTGAACGTGTCAACATTTACTTAAGACGTAAATAAATATATACTACTTAATTTATCAAAGGCAAAGGAAAGCTTTAGGCGTCCTTTACTATTCCATTCAAATAATTCGTAATTTACAAAACGTCTCTTGATTTTGTAAGTATTTGATTGTAAATAGAAACTATAGTATTTCACAAATATAATAAATTAACAGTACATTGCCACAGATTTTAGAATTTAATGATTTCAGTTATAAAGCATAATTTAAGATTAGATATATAAATTTAACTTTTGAGTGTGTTAATTCATTTCTGTTTGAATCTCACGAGAAATCTCACGTTATTTAAAAAATATGTACGCATGAATTATTTAAATCAATTACAAAATAAATTTAGAGATTTAGATACACTATACAGGATTATCGATTAGGGGTGTATTAAACCGAAAGGGGGTCACTATACTTATCCTAAAAATCACCTATTTCATACATTTTGTCGACGACTGACTATAATTTTTTGTATGGAACAGCAGATTTGTTTTCTCGAATTCAGAGTTGATCCCATAGTAAAAGTTGTTCATTATGATGAGTATTTTGACCATCTTTCGGCATTTAGCACACCCTTTTTAGTACACCCCTAGCCGATAACCCTGTATAATAATGAAACTGTATAGAGGTCGAATTTCTGTACAATGAAAAAAAAATCTAAGAAGAGTTATAAGTGAAATTGAATTAATTTAATTTATTTAAATTTTGTTTGTCTGTTTGTACTGGCTAATCTCCAAAACGGCTATAAAGAAGCTTCAAACTTTGACTCTCTTAGGTTTTTAATTTCCGAAAGTAATTTCTTAATACACTTTCACAGATTTCGTGTATCTATTTTCAATGGTATCAGCTCTACGTCGATTCCTAGTAAATATCAGTCAGTCAGGACTTGCTCTTTTATATATATATATAAATATATAGACAGACAGAAAATAGAAAGATATAAATGGTATCATTATTTCGTTTTTTCTAACCGTCTAAGAGCTAGTAAGTACATCAAATTACATTATCAGAAGTTCATTTTATTAGTAACAAGCGTAGACTTCCAGTGAAAGACAGAATTAAAATAAAATTAAAAGGAAAAACCATTTCTATCTAGGTATCATTCCAGACAACAAAAGATTTCTGAGTAAAGGTATGAGAGCGAATTGAACAAAGGTGTCTAGTGATACGCCTACGACTTATACTTTAGTCTGTACGAGGAATTCTACAATGTATACAGTACTCAAGGTTGAAACATTTTGATTGAGACACTTTCGTATCGTTTATCTTTTTGAATGAATGAATGAATAGTTTATTTGCGACAATTACAACATTACACATATTCTTACAACCAAACTATACATAATAATAAATTAAAAGTAATGAAATATTTATCACAACCCGACCCCAACTCCGCAAAATGCTGGTTATAACAGCCAGCGCTGGTCTTCCGCTGGAGCCGGCAAGTGACCTCACGCACGCACTACTTGACAGTAAACAGCAAAGTTAACATTATATTAACATATTTTCTCAAATCACCTCACACAGAGTAAGAGCCTCGTTATTACATGATTGCGAAAGAAGGAGGGTTATGTATTTCGAGTGTATATATGTATATTTCTTTGGCACTAACTTGCTTGGCTTGCCGACTTTTTTAACAAGAAATAAAGTATATTCAGATTTTATTCAGAAAACTAAAGCGTGTTTGAATTATATTATTTATGAAAACTGTACTTTATCCTCTAACGGATAAAAACAGCTTTAACACTCAAATATTCTTTCCGAGATGGGGTTAGGAAAAAAATATTAGTTGTATTGTGCTTTAAATGTTCACTTCAGTGAACGAACAAGAAGTTATACTCGAAATTAAAACTATTTATTAATTGAAAACTAGTACACTGACCCTGATACGGGTCAGTCCAAACTTACCAAACTAACCTAATTTGACAGTTCTAAAAGTGTTTCCTCTATTTTTGTTTTCACAAGTGAGAAAAGGATGGATATAATTTTAGGAACTTTTAGTTTAGTCAGTGTGACTGGCCGAATTAGGGTCGTTATAGAAGCAGCCATAACATAACAAAATCGTCCGTATTCGTCGTATTAGGTACTTAGATTTTGAGTTTGTCAAATTATTTCAATTGTTCATACCTATCACGGCTGATAACGCTGACATTAATTTTATTCAAGTATGTCATAATCATGTTCTCTTTTACCTACTTGTCATGCGGAGTGACTACTTGTCCAGTCTGGTTCTAAAAAGAAACGTGACAAAATTTGCAACTTTGTCAGAAAATTAACTGGTAGGTTAGCTAAAAGTTTCGAGTCGGAGAAGTTTTTTTTTATTTAATAAAAAAGAGTAAGTCCAGACTGACTGACAGATATTTTCTAAGAATGAACAAAGATTATAAATCGCTGAATCCAGACATGGAATTTGGTGGGCGATATAAACGGGAGTACTAAAATAGTATTTTTGGAAATTAAAGGGGTTCAATTAGGGGTTCACAGTTTCAAAGTTCTTTATATCCTATGTCGCGGGTATTAGGCGCAGGTACTAGTCGGTCAATATGTGTCTCGGTCGTCGATATTATTCGATATTAGTCAATTTACAAAATAATAGCTATAAATACAATTAATTAATTTATCAATTACATTTAATAAAATATTTTTAGTGACCTATTCATCACAGAGGGTTAGCTGATTCGAGAAATAAGTTCACACCAATATTGATTGTTACAGTTGCTACGCCCTGTGTTGTTCCCCTCATTAATATTCAGGATAAAAAGTAGTCTATGTGTTAAATCAGGGTCTAAGCTATATCTGTGTCAAATTTCTTGTGTTAAAGAGTTACAAATAGACATCTATACATTTACACCTCTATACATCGTTACAAACTTTCGCGTTTATATATTAGTATAATATTAATCAGACCATTTAACTTATTAAGTACCCACTTTAAAAAAACAATATATCACCACATATAGTTCAGTCGAAACACACTAGATGGCGATAATAAGCCATAAAACATGCAATCACAAGTCAAAATAAGGTAGTTGTGTGAAAATTTGCCTGCTACTCGTATGATACTACTGAATTGCACCGCCCTTGAAAGTGTTTTCAATGTCGCTCAAAACCATTCTGAAAAAAATGTATTCATTAGCTAAAATAACTGACCTGTGTAAATATTTTAGGCTTAGAAACACTCCGATCGCACAATTGTTCATATTGTTAATTAAATTGTTATCATTAAATATTATTTCTTTATGCTTTAGGCTTTTATCTTTCAATCAGATAAGAATAAGTAATTTAGGGCAAAGCTTCCGCATCCCGCTAGGTATAAAAGCCTAATGAAGTAAAACGTTTTTTGCTAGAATCGATTTAGCCACCCTCGCTAAATTAGGAAGTCATTTTCTGGATTTCGAAAATTGCCGTAATTATCATCGACCCTAATGCAACATCCTCTTTAATATAATAAGAAAAAGCTTCTTTTGTACAGTAAATGATTATTATTCATTAAGAAACAGATTCGAATTTGCATTGTTTCCTATGAGTACATAGAAAAAAAAAACTATAAATTCCATCCCAAATTCGTCACGGCGGATCTTTTGGGCAACGTTTTGGGATAAATACATTATATTTCATGCGCTTGATTGATATTGTTTATATTTTATAACTAGCTGACCCGGCAAACTTCGTACCGCCTAACAGTCAGTTCTTTAAGAGTAATGTTATATAAATATTTGTACGATACTAACGTTTCTCAATTATTTTGCCTTCTCAGAACACTAACACTTAAACTTGGTTGTCTATTGTTTGCCCAAAAGATATATGCAGTAATACTCATATGCCCGAATTTCACTTGCCAGAATTTCATTTGCCCGAATTGTTTGTTTACCATAAAATTTATTTGACATTCTCTTGTTTGCCGTACTGATACGGATACTGATAGATTCCATAATGATACGAGTGCGATACGAATTGTTATCCATTTTATTAATTGCAATAATAATATTTGATAGAATATTTCAACGACATACTAAATTAATTTAAAATACATCCAAGCTTTTCTAGATCACTTCGCCAGCCGCTACCACGGCACGCTCGCTTCGCTTGCTCGGCTCGTGTGTTGTTTTTCATGTTCTAAACTAACCTAAACCTTATTGATCGTTTAGCTTTAACCAACTATAGGTATTTTTTCTAGAAGAAATTTCGATGGCAAATGATGTTATGGTATATGATAGTTCCGGCTTACAATGATGATAACAAATGATGTTATTGAAATTGACTTTACGGGAAACAAAGTTTCTAGTTCGTGATTAATATAGTAAAAAACTATATTATATCTGTTGACTAGTATAGCAGATGAAATTATGGCAAATGAAATTCTGGCAAACGGGTGTACCCCCTTAAACTTTATGGTATGGTATTAAAATAAAACTTGACTTTTAAGTATAATTACGATTATTATTATTATTGTGTTGTTTTAGAGCATTCCACAACACATTCACACATTTTTATATTTTAGATAATGCAAACAAATCAATTGATATTAGGTACCATATAACAAACGAATATAACTCTATCTTACTTACTTTTCTGTTTTATATCTTTACAAATATTATAAAAAAAAAAGATTTTCATTTTTGTATGTAACTATAGGAATATTGGGCCCCGTAAAGTAAATAAAACAATTCACTATGAATCATATTGAATCCACGGGTACGTTGATTTCTATTCTAATCAATTATTACTGAGCGTTGTTAAAAGCGATGCGCGTGTCATAGAGCGGCCGCTACATGACCCGCGTCACTCGCGTTTCGATATTGCTATATTAGTTATTAGATGCGTTTCGTGCAGTGGTGGCGATATTCTTGTCGCGCCTGGTGGTTCACTTAAGCCAAAAAAAGTCCACTGAATATAGTTTCCTTCTATATTTAATACACCCAACACTTGAAAACAAGTTTAGAATTAACTAAAAATAAGATAATATGAATTTTGGCAAGTTTGGTATTAATAAAACATAAAACTATGTAGGTAATGTTCCTACATAACGAATTAACTCAAAAGACCAATTTAAAAAATTATTTCGCTGTTAGATAGCCACATAAATACCAAGTAATATCCGCGGGTAAGACCGCAGAATGCAGCAAATCTTTAGTAAGTATATAGACCACGGCGCCATTATTTTTACAAACGCTGGCTATCTTTCGGTACCGACCAAAATGTCGAACCTTCCCAGTATTTAATTAACGTCAAGAACACTTCGGTCAGTCTGCGAAGGAACGTGATTCAATTAGTCAAAACTGATTCATGATGACTGGCTGAGGAAACAAGAGGGTTTTCACGTAATTTCAACTTCAAACCTCTTCAGTTTTAGTAAGTCTTTATCATAAATATTGGTAAATTACGTTAAATAGGCTTAGCTTGAATGTCGATGGCCGATTCGCTTTTCTCTCCTAGGTGGAAAGTATTGGTCTCTCAACGGATGCCAGTATTTTTGACAGTAGTTTGACCTTACGCGGTAGCTAAATCTAAAGAAGCAAGCGGGATGGGCCATTCCTATAGGTTTTTACTTCGAAACCTAAAATCGAGTAACTACACCATTAAGCCTAACAGTATGTCTTGAGTAAAAAGGTTTGGAAAAGTAGAGCAGCCCTAAATTATTATAATTCTCAGAATTTCATTACTTTCTGACATTAAATTGACAACTAAGGACAGTGTGACCGGCTGTTCGATTTTGCAAAAACAATTTTACTCCAATATTTTAAGCAGAGACTTTCTGCATGTAATAATAGCAAGTTACTGTATTTCATAGTTTGGAAATCCTCATAAAATGTATAGATAGCTTTATTTTCATAATTCTAAAAAACAAATGGGTGGATCGACAAGCAGACAGAGAAATGCTACACTAGAGCTAGAGAAGGCTACACGAAACCCTTAAAAGGATCACCGAACCTTCACTGTTTTCGTGTCTCTAATAGAATATTTATTCCGGGGCCTACCTCTTTTTACCCCTTAAATTGTAACGTATTTTGTTGTTACTGGTGTCAATCGCTTTATTATGATGTATTTTAGGCCTAAACGTTTTATTATTTAGATAAAAGTTATTGAATTCTGCATAATAAAGGCATTTTGATAGGCATCGTATCAGTGCAAAAATATGACTGCTTAGGAATCTTTTAACTTTATAATGATATAAAACACAGTAAAAAATAAAACGATTAAGCTTAGTAAATAATGTGTTAGCTATGTGAAAAAAAACACCACTAGAATCGGACAACATTAAAAGGCAGAAAGGAGCTATATCTTATTGCATGGACAAGTTGGCGGTCTATAGCTGTTATAAAATGACTTAAGGCTTTCACCTTATTAAAATCAATATATATAACGTGAAAAAAAGTGAAATATTTTGCTAGTAATACCATTATTCGAGAGAAAACAAGAAATAATGCGAAGAACACAATGAAAGACCTTCACTGTAAAAACACAATAGGAATCGTTTTCCAGTCGTTAGTTCACAAAACATTCGAAGCATCGTTTGAAGTTAATACTCGTATAAACAATGAATAACAGTTCCTCACATAACGCGGACAAAATTAAGTATTCTTAATAATCAGCTTTATTTTGCAGACGCTTCGACCCAATTTTAATAAAACTTTTGGATGTGAAAATTCTGGTTGTCGAACACAAACATAATTCGATGCCACGACTTCCAAATTACAAACTCAAACGTCAGGTGCTCACTGGACTATGAAATCGGAATATTTTCATCACAAAATCTAAGCGTATTCAATCTCACAAAAGCTGTTGAAGTTAGGAAGGTAAAATATCCCTCGGTGCGAGTATATTGTACTGAACTTCGGTAACTTCATTATATGAACGTAATTGTGGAGTGGACTTTAAGCTTAGATTAAATACGAGAGTTAGAACTTTACATGGATCTAGATCTAGTAATAATATAAAGTGGTGCTAATATTTTACTATATCGTTAGTTCACGAGAAACCTAGCTTTTGCTTTTGCTTCTACATTAGGTACCTCTCTATTTTATAGTAATTTGATGAAGTAGTACGTACTCAAAGTAGTATAGCTCACTAAGTACCCTTAAGGATACTAAACTATTTGTAGCGATGATGGTCGAGTGGTTAGTGGGATCGATTGCCGTGCAAAAGGTACAAGGTTCGATCCTACAAAACATGCAAACAGAGCCTGAGGTACCGGTGAAGGAAAACATTGTGGCGAAACTATAGCATGGTGGTAGGGCGTTTCCTGGCTAGCTACCACCCTCAAATTGTAAAATCTGTCGCCACGCACCTAACGGCGTGTTCCGGCAGCCTTCCTTGAGAATCAGTGTATTACAGACTAAGCATGCTGCATCTAGTGCTACAGTATCTCTGACTTCCGTGGTCGAGCAAACTTGTGGTCAAATGCCTAGCTGTATAGGACTATAGTTTGTTCCTGGTTTCGTTTTGAGAGTGTTATAGTTCTTGACGACACTATACCAAATGCTAATACACTATCTTTTATCTTTTTACTAAATATCATAGATCGCTCAAAAAACAAACAACAAAAAACATCACAGAATAAATACATATAAAAAGCGTGAGCTAGTTAATAAATTAATAGTAATTAATACTTAGTTAATGCCTTGGTCAGGAACATCACCAAGAAAGCTGGTTGCAGCACATTAATTTATTGCTTTCGAAGATAACTGAAGTCTCCATCCCGCCACTTAGTCAAAGTCAAAGGATTCCACCTCTTATAGGCGAGATCCGTGCCCAGCAGTAGGACTCTATAGGATAATAGTATAATTTAAAAATTAAAATTATTTTCCTCCAAAATGTTTATATTTAAGGTTTCAGATAGGGATGTCCTAAGCCAAAAGAAGGTCACAATACTCATCCAAAGGAACAACATTTACTATGGGACCAAATTTGAACTAAAAAAAATGCTGTTCCATAGAAAAAAAACATTGGTCCTGGACAAAATGTATAAAACAGGTGATTTTTTTTCTGGAATTTTGAATAGGGTTCACTATACTCATGCTAAGGAACACCTTAGCATGAGTATAGTGAACCCCTTTCGGCTTAGTAAACCCCTATAACCGATAACTTTGCTAGCTATATACATGTAATATATTTATGCTCCTCTCCCACCTCTTGTCGAGGAGGAAGACAGCTTCTGATTTGCATATTGCGGGCTCATTAACTTTTATCATATTTCGCTGAGAAATGCGAAGAGAATTATGCAAATAAGCTCTCAATATTCGATTATTATTCATATGGAAAGAGTTAATTTAGGTTAAGATAAGTAGATTATACACACAAAATATTTAAATCTCTTTAATATTAGTCATGGTTGTCTTAAAGAGATCGCTTGATAGCAATAAGGTCGCCAATTTAAAGCTGGTAAACGTGTTTAAGTTTTTCTTTTTTAGTCATATTTTATGTATTGTTGCTGGTTTTTAAATAAAGAGGTGTCTTATCTCATCTTATCTTAAATCATACAAAGTTATAATATTCAGTTTTTTTTCTCCTTTCTTATATCCTTTCTCAAATTTGATGAAAAAATATTAGCTGTTTCATACATACTACGACAAATCAATTTTTGGTATGGAACAGCTGATTTTTTTCCCGAATTCAGAGTTAGTCCCACAGTCAAAGTTGGTACATAGTACCTCCTTATTGGAAGTCGGTTAAAAATTAGGTTGGGTTTTAATCATTCATCTCTCAAAATAATAAAAAAAATGCTGTAGTTTTTGACAATAATATTTTTTTCTCAAATACCTATGTATGATTTTTTTAAGTATATCCTAACAACTTAACCTATTCTTGAATATGTATCTAATCATTTAGAAAGGAATAAAACAACTTTTTGCTCAGACATTATTCTTTTATTCATATTTCTTAGATAAAACTCATTCAGAGGCCTAGTATTTTAAAACTATATTTCTTAAAACTTTTGTTAATTTAAATTTAATATTAAACTGTGTTGTTAAAGGTCAGTTAACAAATTTAAACTTAACTCCTCCCGCCGACTGTTTAGGATTCTTCGTAAAGGGTAGGTCGTTGTTGTTTTTGAATAACTTGATAGCCTCTTTCGGTGAATTTTGGTGAATGACGTAGATTTTATTTTTATGTTTTCCGTTAGTTTGCGGTTGTACTTTTTTCTTGGTGAATGTTTCGTGGATGATGGTGCAGAGTAGGTCGAGGAGGAACCAGATTAACTCCATAATGCTGACAATGGAACCCCCGAGGCACAGGCCGAATATTCCACCCAGATTTGCTGGAAAGGTATAGAAAAAATTGTGTTAATCAAAAACTTT
Source organism: Ligdia adustata (assembly GCA_947049295.1). Classification (NCBI taxonomy): domain Eukaryota; kingdom Metazoa; phylum Arthropoda; class Insecta; order Lepidoptera; family Geometridae; genus Ligdia; species Ligdia adustata. The sequence goes on along the minus strand of OX346219.1, from coordinate 14,663,378 downwards.
ATCTTCTATCTTCTCTATAATATAAAAATGAATTTATGAATGTGTTAATACTTAAAAGTCAAAGTCAAGTATTAAAAAATAAATAAAGACTCGACTATTAGGCGGTACGAAGTTCACCGGATCAGCTAGTTTATATATAATATTATGTTTGATAGTAAAGTACTCAGACTTTAAGATTTAATGCAAATAAATAAAGCCGTATTGTATTAGCAAGCCGTATTGATCGTAAGTCCTGATGGACGAATGGTAAAAACGGTAAAATGTAAAATATACAGGGAGAAGATTGCTACGGCCCCATTTGCTGGCCGATCTTATCAATGTTTTGCGCAGATACGTGGAACACAATTTTTATATAACAATTCGATAGTTCGATAGCTCTAGGGTATAAAACAAGCAGACAGATGAGGAGTTTATGTGTAGCTGTGTCGAATGGTCGATCCTTGAGTGCCAGTGTATTCCAGACTAGGCATGCTTCATCTAGGGCTACAGTATCGCTGATTTCCGTGGTCGGTAAAATACTAGCTCAACCCGCGGTTAACTCCGCGGGTTGAGCTAGTATTTTAATGACTACCTGTCACAGCCACGCTTCGCTAGAAAAGGAAATTAGTTAGTATTTTGTGAGGTAAATATTGAGTTAGTAAAAAAAGTTGCGTTCTCATAACAGAGGTATGTTTTAGTTTCTAATTTGGTTAGTTGTTTAGTGAGTTTCCAAAATCTGACTGCCCAAAGGAAAAGTATATGAAAAAAAAAAGGCATATGTATTTTCGAGTATATGTTTTTTTTTTTTACAAAAGCGTATACGTGTGTAGATTTGTTACCCTCTACAATCTAAACCGATTTTGATTTGCAATGTGTCAATGGATAAATCTCGCGATATCATTCATTAAAATAATGTTTAGCCATATTTTTTTTATTAATCAAAAACATAAAATTTATTTCTAAGTCAGACACAAACACAAATTTAGTCAAATAAATAAATAAATCAAAATAGTGTACAGTGTTGGCAATTGGGTTTTTCTGTAGTGTTTCCTAATCGCTTGTCGATCGTAGTAAACTGAGTTAATGTTTATTTTGTGATGTAGGAGTGTTTTGCTTTTTGTGATCAATAATGTTGAAAGGGAGACAAAAATAAAATATTTGACGTTATTCTGCGAACGAGCGAGTAATGAGGATAAGGCGCACTCGTATCTACTGTAAGTCCGTATCTTTTCATTGAAGTACATATGTCTAAATTTTAATAGGTACTTGCCTATATATGAGTACAGTTCCGCCAAAAAGGGTTTACATGTTCTAAGTTTTGAGAGAAAGAAAAATTTCATTTGTCAATTTTATACTCCTCGAAAATTTTTGTTTTGAGGAGAATTTTCTTAAATAAAGAGGGATTAATTACGATACTAGTTTTTAATTACTTTGCAAAATACTATATAAGCTGCGTAATATTGTACGTGTCTATATGGTGGGTATGATATTAGAGAATCACACGAATATTATAATGGCGGGAGTTTGTATGAGTGTGTTTGTTTGTTCCTCCTTCAGGCTCAAACGGGTGAAACGGGGATTTGGTCGAAATTTGGCACGAAATTAGCTTATACCTTGAATTAACGCAAAAGCTACTTTTTATTGCGGAATGTTTATTATTTATATTTAATATTTATCGGATGATCAAAATTTATCGCGTCTAATACTAAGCAAAACAATAAATTATACATAGGTAGACTATTTTTAAAATAGTAAAAAGGGCGTCGTTTGACTAGCTTGTGTAAAGCGACGATACGGCCGAAGACGTAGCACGCTTGCCTGAAAAAAACCTATTTGATCACAATTTGAAACGACCCAAGTTTAAGCTCTCGAGTAATAAACGAGTTCCATAATCTAGAATAAAATGAACTCTGTATAAAAACACAATTTAATAGCCTTGTTTTTATGATTTTATTAGAGAAGCCTCTTGAGAATTTTTTCGGTTCTTCTTCGTCTTGACTACAAAAATTTCTATTAGCTCAGAGCGTAATTGGCTGGTAATTGTAAATTAGATTTTGCTACAAAGAATATTTTCTAACTTACTGACATTTTTTTTAACAAGATTTTCGGGCTTAATTAAAATATGCCATTAAAATTAATTAAAATATGTAATATATTTTTTAATTTTCTCATTTTTTGAAACGAAGTGGTACTAGTATATTTTTTTTGTCTTAGGGCTGCTTATTTTTTTAATTTTTTTCTTTATGTTATATGGCTAAATCGCTAATAGCTTTTTAGTCTAACATTATACGATATCTTTTATAAAAGTCCAAATTTATCAAATATTGTTAGTAATAAATACTTCAACTCTCATACGTATTAATAAACACATAGTATCCCACTGTTGGGCCCGGGTCTCTACTATGATGGGGGTGTAGGCTGTAGTCTATCAAGTTTGACAAATTGCGGGGGCTTCATTTATTTTCAAAATATTATTGTTATTATATATTTTTTTTTTACTTATGAAATGGGAGCTTCACAACAATTTATTGAATTTTTGGCTATTCGTCTTACTTAAAAGCTATAGTTTTCTAACTTACGTGAGTAACTAGGTACTTAAAAAAAAATTAAATCAGTCTTTGTTCCAATAGGCAAGTTGTTCTATAGGTACCTATATAAAAAACTTATTTTGATAAAATATTTATGAGATTACCTTTAAAGTATTCCTTCCTACTATACTTCCTACCCGTTCTTCATCATAATCTTCTTGTGCTTATCCCACTACGTGAGGTCAGCACTGTGTGTCATCTTTTTCTATTCTACTCTATCAGCCGTCTTTCACTCTTCTTTCACACATATCTTTCTTTTATACAACTCATCCAAATCTTCTGAGGTCACTCCCTCCCAGCACGAGCGCTTACCATCATTGACCTTTACATTACATGGCTATCTTGCATGACATATGTAATTTTTAAATTTTTCACATCGGTCCATGCATAAGTCTTTGAGAAATTGGAGAACATTCATAAAAAATCCAACTGATGACCTCTTCCTTTTTACTAGACTGCGAAAGAAGGAGGGTTATGTTTCTCGATTCGCTGCCAAGTTCTCTATTTCCCGATAGCTATAATCTCGGTCTCTTCAAATCGCGAGTGAATCGGTTTCTTCTAGGCAAGCGCGCTACATCCTAGACCGCATCGATAATTTACATCAGGTGAGTTGCGGTCAAGCGCAAGCCTATCGACTATAAAAAATTATAAAAAAGAGTGTATGTATGTATTTATATATGTATGTATATTTCTTTGGCACGCTCAAGAGCTTAAACGGCTTGTCGTATTTTTATGTGAGTGGTGTTAATATATTCGTCTTAGTCGTGAGAGTGACACTGGGTACAACAAAATAAAAAATTAAGAATGATACACAGGTTTAACGATCTAGCAGTCGGATTTTTTTACGAACTCGCTTCTAACCACTTGTTGAAGTGTGTTACGTCACAACCCATAACGTCCCACTGCTTGGCACGGGTCTCCACTAAAAAAGGGGTTGAAGGCCATAGTCCACCATACTGACTAAATTGCGGGTTGGGAACTTCACTTATCTTCGAAAGCTATATTAACCTTCACCGACAAGCAGCTTTCCTCACGATGTTTTCCTTCACTGTTTAAGCATGTGGTAATTAATTATAATGTGTATATGTGTGGAAAACACAGAGATGCATGCCTGAACCTGGATTTGAACACGTGCCCTGTCGCTTGTGAGGCAACGGGTTTACCGACTAAGCTACCACTACCTTGAGGTATGTCAGTTACCAAGTAATTAAGTTACCTAACATCTGGTCCCAGGTGTAGAGAACTTCTCGCCTGTACTTCATGCAGGTTGTGTCACTGAAATGTACAGCTATCCGGCTGTGCAGGTTGGACATGTTCCTGAAAAAAACACGAGAATGACATTTTACTACCCTGTCTATTTCTACTTTTTTTATCTTAAACAAGCATTTGACCACAAGTTTGCACGACCACGGAAGTCAACGATACTGTAGCCCTAGATGGAGCATGACTAGTCTGGAATACACTGGTTCTCAAGGATGGCTGCCGTAACACACCGTTAGGTGCTTGGCGACAGATTTTACAACTTGAGGGTGGACTTATATATTTTCATTTTGTGACGGACTCAAATAACATTATAATGAAATATAATATCTCACGTAACGAGTAAATAAAAAATAAGTTTATATTTTTCTTTTTTAGTTTACTTTATTTCTAAAGGGAAAATAATTTTATATAATTAACAAAATTAAAAAAATATGTCGACTCTAGTCTTGCTATATGATTCAGCAAGCGCCAGACAATTTTTTTTGTTGTCTAGTGTTCCTGTTTTACCCGACTGCGAAAAAGGAGAGTTAAGTTTTTTTGGCATGCACTAGAACCTGAACGGCTTATCATATGTTTATGTGAGTGGCGTCAATACATTCGTCTTCACTTGCAGATGGCTGTAGGCTATTCTAGCTGCATCCCGCGACATCACTTTTAACCACTTGCTATTATGAAATAGTATCTAGATTTGCTAAAATCATTTGGAAAAAAAAATTACAACTTGTACACGGATATCGGTAACTGCTATCAAAACCAACATACCTTCAAAGTTTTATAGAAATATTTTACCAGACTTAAAGCAACAAGTGGTTAGAAGCAAGTTCTAAAAAATCCGACTGCTAAATCGTTAAATCATGTGTATCAACCTTATTTTTTTTTTATTGAGTTCCCTGTGTCACACTCACGACTAAAAGTAATCTATTCACACCACTTACATAAAAATCAGACAAGCAGTTTGGGCTCTAGTTCGTGCTAAAAAAATATATATGTACACTCGAAAAACATAACCTTCCTTCTTTCGCAGTCGTGTAAATATGCTTTCCTTACTAGTTCATAACAAATAATTCACAATAAACGACAATAATCGTGTCATAAAGATGAAACGAGATCTGTTGTCAATCCTCACACAAGAATGGATACTTGATATTTGCTCCATATATTGTCAAAGATGGAGGTCAACTTCAACTTCAACTTTTATATTAGATGGCTTCTGTGGTGGTGCCACAATTTCGCCAATGTCACGTGTGGGCAGAACGTAAAACAAGCGACGGAAATTGATCAGTTTATTTTGATTGACCTGTAGGTACATCAGAGATCTGAAAAACAAAGACTAAAGACAACACAATACACAGACACAGGACAATACAAAACAGCACCAATATGAATGAATATCATATCTTTGATATATATATTAAATAGAATATACCATAGTAATTATATCTATTATATCTATGTCAAACAATAATTATATCTATATTAATATAAATTACAACCTAATATTATTAATAACAATAAATTTACTAAGGGTGTTAAGGAAAGGAGTGAAAACTAAGGTGAGCAGATAACCAATATTAGTAGGGCGAGGAATTTCAGGAGGGAGGATATCATATAAGGAGCATCGAAGATTAACACATTCAAAGAAAATGTGTTCCAGTGTACCATCATCAAGTCCACATTCACAGAGAGAAGTGTCCCGAATTCTTATCTTGGCCAAAAAAACAGGCGAGCAACAGTGACCCAGCCTCAGGCGACAAATAGTTGAAGCCGTTTTTTTATTTACATTCTTAAATTTGTAAAACCATGGTTTACGAGGGATGGAGTTTTGGAGTTGACCATAAAATTTTCCTTTAGTCTTTTTAGACTCTTGCCACAGCGCATCCCAGTTCTGTAACATTAAAGGCTGACAGACAGTAACCAGATCATGTGTGTACACTCTAAAATAGTCACCATTACCAATTAAAGCAGCTTGTTTAGCACATGAGTCGGCTGATTCATTCCCTGGTATACCTGTGTGACCTGGTATCCATGCCAGTATTGTACTCAACCCAAGTTGGGAACATTTGTATAACGCCTCCTTTATTTTAAGAACAACAGGAAACTTAGTTTTACTTCTAAACTGATTAGACACTATAGCTTGCAGACAGCTTTTACAATCTGTAAAAATAATTGATTTAGCAATTTTATGCGAGACTACATATAGAATTGCTTCTAAAATAGCGATTGATTCTCCAGTAAAAACTGAAGAAATATCCGGGCATTTATAACTAAGAATTATTTTGTATCTGGGGATCCATACTGCCGCACCCACATAACTATGAGACGATAATTTAGAAGCATCAGTAAAAATTGTTAGCCAGTCATTACCTAAGCTATTAATTTTTTCATTGAATATTGCAACTGGTTCTATAGAATTTTTATCAACGCCGAAATCTAGAATGATATTTGGTTGGTATATCAAAGCATTGTAATTGGTGGAGAAGAGGGGATTTAAGTGAAATTGGCCAATTGGGTAAGTAAGTTGAGAAAATTTTAAATAGCTCCGAACAACACAAGGTAATCTATCTTCCGAGATGTATCCCTGGGACCTAATAAGTTCCAACAGCCTTTCTAGTTTAGGTAAAAGAGGGTGCTGTGAGTTTTGTGCCAATTTAAATAGGAACCTGTCACTAAGAAGCTGCCTACGCAGATGCAGAGGGGCTTCAACGCATTCTACCTGCATGGCATTTATTGGAGTAGATTTCATAGCACCAAGTATAACACGGAGACATTTGGACTGAATTTTAGACAATTTATCGATTGCGGATTTATTAGCTGGGTCTAGCAAGAAGGTTCCATAGTCTAGATGGCTACGGATAATTGCATTGTACAATAATTTTTGACAGAAAGGGTGGGATCCCCACCAAACACCAGAAAGAGCACGAAGGATATTAAAATTTTTTTCGCATTTTCCCAAAACATATTCATAGTGTGTGACCCCAGAAAGTTTCCTGTCTAACTTAATTCCCAAAAATTTTGTAAACTCTTTTTTGGGGATAGACTCATCTCTGTATTTTAGAGTGTAATCTGGGCTAGTACGGTTTATTCTAAAGGCTACCGAGCAGCTCTTTGAAGCAGACACAGATAAACCATGGTCAACAAGCCAATCATCTAAATACGCAAGGGCTTTGTTTAATCTTTCCTCAATTTCTGGGACGCATTTTGCTGAATGGTATAAAACTAGGTCATCTGCATATTGTAAAACTTGGCAGAATGAGCTCACAGATAGATCTAAGTCATATGTGTATAGACTATACAGTAGAGGACTCAGAACAGAGCCCTGGGGGAGACCTTTCCAGACTGTTCTTGGAGAGAGTGTAGTACCTTGAGTTCTTATAAGGACGATTCGTTGCATAAGGAAACAGCAGATAAAGCGAACTAACCTCACAGGGATACTCAGCTGCAACAGTTTGTTTCTGAGTTCCGGAAGTAGTACATTATCATATGCAGCTGTAATATCTAGGAATACTCCTATAAGGATATCTTTGTTCCTTAAAGCAAATTGAATGTCTGTAGTCAAGATACTGATGTTATCAATGGTACTCATCCCTTTCCGAAATCCAAATTGTGATTTTGCAAGGATTTCTCTGTTTTCTACCAGCCATTCTAAACGGTTTTTAATTAAATGTTCAGAGATTTTAGCTAAGACGCTAGACATAGCAATAGGTCGTCGAGAGTTGGGGTCTGATGGGTTTTTACCCGGTTTTAATAAAGGAATGACTACTTGTGTTGTCCAAGAGTCTGGGACTATTCCTTCATCGTAGAAAATATTTATTAGTTTCAGGAGATACAGTTTAGTTTTATTTGAGGATTTTGTGATGAAGGAATAAGTAATGCCATCCAGACCTGGTGAAGAGTCAGTCAAGCCACTTAAAGCGAGGTTAAGTTCTTGAATGGAAAAGGGGCCATCTAATAGGTTACTATTGGAAAAATGATTTGATAAATTCATTGGAATATTGAAGGGAACAAATGGGGGAGCTAATTTATCAGCAAAGGCTTCCAGCCAAGAAGAAGTGTCGTTGGAGGAGGGATTAATAGAGTTGTGATAACCTCTGAATTTACGAATCTGCTTCCAGACAAGAGCGGAAGGGGTAGTTGGAGAGAGATTTTCACAAAACTTTATCCACCCAAGTTTTTTCTTTGATGACAGAACCTTCCTAGCTTTTGCAGCTGCTCTTCGATATTCTAAATAATTGGTCCAAGTCATTGATAAATCATAAGCACGCTCTGCATTATTGCGTTCTTCAACTACAGATGAACATTCTGAATCCCACCATGGAGGGGAGGATCGTGTACATCCTGGTTTTTTTAGTGGGATATGATCATTAGCTGAAGAAATTATTGATTCTGTGAATTGAGCGTAGCAAAGAAGTGGGTTTTCATTAGGGTTTGGGAAATTATCAACTTTACTATCCAGCGAGGAAGAGTACAAATCCCAATCAGCACCTGAAAGCCTGTGTTTAAGGAGGGGATCTAGGGGGCGCAAAGGAGGAGATTTGACAGGAAGTTTAATAACTATGGGGAAGTGGTCACTGTCATGCGTTGAAGGAAGAACTTCCCATGATATAGTAGCAGCTAGGGACATTGAACATACTGTAAGATCCGGCGCACTCTTTCTTTGGGATGGAGAGACCCTACGGGTAGGTGAACCATCATTAATAACACAAAGATTTGCCTCATCGAAAGCTTCAAGTAATGAATAGCCAAAGTTATCACAATCAGAGTAGCCCCAGGAAGTATGATGGGCATTGAAGAAGATGGAGGTCGACGTTTGACAAACAACATGGCGTCGGCTTCAAGGACCAATAGTGAGGCTGGAAACCAGAGATATTTTACTACTAGATCCTCATCGCGCGTGGTTACTATAGTGCTACACGTTCTTACAAAAGTATGGCCATAAAACTGTAATATCCAGTGGGGAAAAAGGTAATTTAGTGCTGCAATATTTTTTACCAGTTCAGGCCCTGTATTGTTTCCAATTAATCACAGAATGGACATAGCGTGACATAAGACAGTTATTTATGTTATATTAGGAAATTCTCCCAAAGAACTGAATAAAATCAGTGAAATGCCTCTTATGAATAGAGTACTCCCAAATTTCATAACACCTACTACGTAACTTATTTATTACTATTGACTTATCTTGCTCACAGAGTCGTCGATCCCATAGCCCCTGACAAGATAGAGATTAGGGAAAATAGGTATTAGGTCAAGCAAGCCTCGATTTGTTTGGCTAATTTCTGTCCGATCACACAGTTGACCAAGCATAAATCTGGACACGGTGATAAGGACGGTATCTCTTTCTCATTTTTTCACTAGTACAACATAATTATAGCATCTCGTTTTCGCAAGCTATGACTTACCTTATTGCAATTCTATCTGTTAAAGTTCTTTGGGCTGGAAATGCAAAGAGGCTCTATTTTTGAATCGCTCGTTTGAATTCATCATTTGATATTGACGACATTTACGAACGATATGAAAAATAATCGCATTCTTGGAAATGCATACCCTTCGCTAACAATACAACTGATCTGAATCACTCGTATTTGAATTCACTTGTAGAAAGTATTAAAGATAGAGTGCACAGAGGGTTTTAAGAATAACTAGCAAAATAACTATTTTTTTTACAAAAAAATATTTTTCAAATGTAACAAGTTTAACCGGATGATTCAATTAGTTACTTATTCATACAAAATAAATAATTTCGCTTTTACCTTTGTTAGGAAGTTTTAAGGATCTAATGAAGCACGTTTCTAAATTTATTTCGAACAAAATTTTGGCAATTTGTGTAATTTGACGGTCACTACCTTACAGAATATGAAACGCTGTTTCTACATAAACAAAACTTGAAAATAATTATTCTCTACGAAGAGTAAAACCGACTTTAATTAGGCACAAAAACTTACGTAAAGCAACAGAATATCACCTATGTATATTCAAAGAAAAGTTGTTTTGATTAGAAACTACTAGAACCATTTTAATAAAATGTATACAGGATCAGTTAGGAAGCCCTTTCGAACAAAGTCTTTTTCAAATTGATATTGCCATCTCTAACATATCGGGGCACAACTCATAAAAAATATTCCGACGAATTGAGAACATACTACTACTGTATTTGTCATAAGGGATAATCTTAAAAAAACAGTGTAGTCCGTCATGCAGATTACATACCGACAATCTCTTGACCAATTTTGCTTTCACAAAAGTTAGACTTAAGACTAAAGAATACATGAATAAACTAAAAAGTGCCGATGGATAAATTCATAGAGACATTATTTTGTAGACGATTAAGTTAACTTAAATTACTTTTTAGCCTTAGGCTTAGGCTAGATTGTAATGATATCAAGGAAAGCCTTATATCGATTTTCCTTCTGTAATAGGAAAAAACAATTGTCTTGAGATTCGAGCAAAATGCTTACTTACTAGAAACTTACTTTAGCTGGCGATGATATTGTATCAATTCTACCTCCGTTTCATATTGTACGTAGTCGCACCGTTGATAACATTCATTCGCGGAGATTATATCCCTGACGTCTCCTGCCACTTTATCTATAAGTATGTAAAAAAAATTGTAAATATAAATGTAATATATGCGAGTAATTGTCGCGATAAACACCTTAAGAGGCTTTCGCTAGGTGGTTGGATCAAGGATTAGATACAATGTAAATTTGAGTATCTTTGTGAGATGCAATCTGCACTTAGTGTAATTTGTTCATTATAAATCTATCACTTACCAATTTCCTGGTAGGTGCAAAGAAGGCGATCCCAAGTACACGGCGTGTAGTCTCCTACTCCCAACTCTTTTGCTGAAATGTTATCTTAGTATAGTCTACGCTATAGCTGTGACGTAGATAGTTAGTAGTATGTTCGTAGATCAGCTACAGCTTGCATGCTTGTAACTTGTCTACGCTATAGCTGTGACGTAGATAGTTCGTAGTATGATCTTAGACCAGCCTCAGCTTGCATGCTTGTAGCTAGTCTACGCTATAGCTGTGACGTAGATAGTTCGTAGTATGATCTTAGACCAGCCTCAGCTTGCATGCTTGTAGCTAGTCTACGCTATAGCTGTGACGTAGATAGTTCGTAGTATGTTCGTGGACTAGCTACAGTTTGCATGCTTGTAGCTAGTCTACGCTATAGCTGTGACGTAGATAGTTTGTAGTATGTTCGTAGACCAGCTACAGCTTGCATGCTTGTAGCTAGTCTACGCTATAGCTGTGACGTAGATAGTTAGTAGTATGTTCGTAGATCAGCTACAGCTTGCATGCTTGTAACTTGTCTACGCTATAGCTGTGACGTAGATAGTTCGTAGTATGATCTTAGACCAGCCTCAGCTTGCATGCTTGTAGCTAGTCTACGCTATAGCTGTGACGTAGATAGTTCGTAGTATGATCTTAGACCAGCCTCAGCTTGCATGCTTGTAGCTAGTCTACGCTATAGCTGTGACGTAGATAGTTCGTAGTATGTTCGTGGACTAGCTACAGTTTGCATGCTTGTAGCTAGTCTACGCTATAGCTGTGACGTAGATAGTTTGTAGTATGTTCGTAGACCAGCTACAGCTTGCATGCTTGTAGCTAGTCTACGCTATAGCTGTGACGTAGATAGTTCGTAGTATGATCTTAGACCAGCCTCAGCTTGCATGCTTGTAGCTAGTCTACGCTATAGCTGTGACGTAGATAGTTCGTAGTATGATCTTAGACCAGCCTCAGCTTGCATGCTTGTAGCTAGTCTACGCTATAGCTGTGACGTAGATAGTTCGTAGTATGATCTTAGACCAGCCTCAGCTTGCATGCTTGTAGCTAGTCTACGCTATAGCTGTGACGTAGATAGTTCGTAGTATGTTCGTGGACTAGCTACAGTTTGCATGCTTGTAGCTAGTCTACGCTATAGCTGTTACGTAGATAGTTTGTAGTATGTTCGTAGACCAGCTACAGCTTGCATGCTTGTAGCTAGTCTACGCTATAGCTGTGACGCAGATAGTTCGTAGTATGATCTTAGACCAGCCTCAGCTTGCATGCTTGTAGCTAGTCTACGCTATAGCTGTGACGTAGATAGTTCGTAGTATGATCTTAGACCAGCCTCAGCTTGCATGCTTGTAGCTAGTCTACGCTATAGCTGTGACGTAGATAGTTCGTAGTATGATCTTAGACCAGCCTCAGCTTGCATGCTTGTAGCTAGTCTACGCTATAGCTGTGACGTAGATAGTTCGTAGTATGATCTTAGACCAGCCTCAGCTTGCATGCTTGTAGCTAGTCTACGCTATAGCTGTGACGTAGATAGTTCGTAGTATGTTCGTGGACTAGCTACAGTTTGCATGCTTGTAGCTAGTCTACGCTATAGCTGTGACGTAGATAGTTTGTAGTATGTTCGTAGACCAGCTACAGCTTGCATGCTTGTAGCTAGTCTACGCTATAGCTGTGACGTAGATAGTTCGTAGTATGTTCGTGGACTAGCTACAGTTTGCATGCTTGTAGCTAGTCTACGCTATAGCTGTGACGTAGATAGTTCGTAGTATGATCTTAGACCAGCCTCAGCTTGCATGCTTGTAGCTAGTCTACGCTATAGCTGTGACGTAGATAGTTCGTAGTATGATCTTAGACCAGCTACAACTTGCATGCTTGTAGCTAGTCTACGCTATAGCTGTGACGTAGATAGTTTGTAGTATGTTCGTAGACCAGCTACAGCTTGCATGCTTGTAGCTAGTCTACGCTATAGCTGTGACGTAGATAGTTCGTAGACCAGCTACATATAGTATACGTGTAGTAGACTATGACTATATTTTTTTATGGTGGTCACGGACTGCCTGACACTACCCATCCACCTTCACATTACGTTTAATTAATATCAAACAAAAAATAGACAAGGACATTGCACCCTTTCATAATTCGAGTGTATAAACGCAATTGGGTAGTATGCATCTAGTGCAAAGTGTTAGTAGTGTAAAAGGTGTTGCAATAAAGTGTCGTTATATGATATTTTTTTGAATTATCTATCCCACAACGTAGCTCTTAACAGTACTTATAAGGTTATCAAGTAGACGTCTGTTCTTATTCCTACTAACAGAAAACTATAACTTCACAAGTGCTAGAGCCTTACGAGCCTGGAGTTGTAATAAAATGGATCAATATCCACGGCATTTATTGTTTAGTCAGCCTGTAATAAAAGAGAGTGCGATTTCCTTTTATTTCCTGCTTATTTCGCTAAAGCCTGAGAGCCGACTTCACTCTAACTGCGAAATTGCTTTAAAATGATTGCCATTATTATTGTAATTTTGACGCGAGAGAAATTTCCAAGGGCTGATTCGAGTGCAGAATTACTGAATACAGATCGCTAAGCTGTGAAATGTCTGAATTGTCAAAATTAATTAAATGCTTTAGAATTTTAAATTAAACTATTATTATTTTGAAAATAGAGTAGAAGAAATATAAGCAATAAATTTGTAGAGGTTCAAACAGGACAGTTGATTTTTTTATTCAAATCAAAGTTATTGAAGTGATCAAAATTACAATATTAAAATACCTTTCTTTATATTTTTTTCTCGTATACCATTAGAATACCAACAAAATATTTAAAACATGAATCTATTTTATATTTGTGACAATTTTCATGATTTGCAATTTCCCAAATGCATATAATCTAAAATTTGGATTCCATTCTCTTCACGTAATAAATATTAATAAACATTTTCCATAGTTCCAGAATCATCGTGTACAAAATAATCAGTTTCGCAAATATCATGTGATAAAAAAGCTTTCGTACACGTGAAATGTGACGATTTACTTCAAAATTACTTTCCGTAAAACGACATCTAAATCTTTCGCCTTTTAATGGAAGTTTTATATACTAAAATTTTATAGATACAGTTATTTATTTAGACCTACATTTGTTTTGGGCTACGAATAAGTTTGCTCGTTATTTAGGTAGCCAAATTATACTTTGTAGATTATTGTCTAATTAAACAAAGAGCTTAAAAGTATTTTATAAATATCATGCAGCGTAATTATGAAGTTCTATTTCGTCTATAGTTATTTTTGTAATATAATTTTAATACTAGTTTACTTAAGTAGATTATTTTTTTGTTTTGTAAATCATTAGTACCTATTTTTACACGACTGCGAAAGAAGGAGGAGAGCTGGAGTCTAAACAGCTTATATTGTTTAAAAAAACGGGGTTCCACGAACCTGATTATTGGAAAAGTTTTAAAAACGGCTTGTCGTATTTTTATGTGAGTGATGTAATTAGATCGCCTTAGTCGTTAGAGTGATATTGGGTACATTACAATTTAAAAAATAATTAAGGATGTTACACAGCTTTAAAGATTAAGCAGTCGGTTTTTTGACGTCGCTTTTAGAAGTGACTCCAATAAAACACTTGTGTTTTTGAAAATGCGACCCTTAAATTTTTTATGTTTGTGTTAATTATGCAAATTCTATCAAATTAAGCAAGACATAAATAGTTATACAATACTTACAAGTATAATCAAACGGTAGACATTTGCATTCGTCCACAACTTTCTTCAAGATAAGTTTCGACAAGCAACCTAAGTAGAAACTATTCTCATTTCCTGGATCCTGAAAAAAAAAACCTAATAAAATTCAGATTAATAACTCCAAACCCGGATTTATCCTGTGTCGTATCATTGATAAATACGAACGAACACCCAGAACGCCCAGGTTGGAAAACTGTAAAGCAACTACATAATTATGTAAAGACGTTTTTATTTCTTATTTCAAAAAAATATATGTTTAGTTCGTGTAAAATTAATAAATTAAATAATTATCAAAAATATTTAGCAAGCGTAATATTTGTTTCATTTGATTTTTCATTATTATTTCGAACAAACATTCATATTTATTTTAAATAATTTTCATTTTTACACAGTAACACAAAAAAGAACAGACAAGTTGAAAAATTAAAATAATGTAGGTAATAAGTGTTCGTTTAAAAACGAATGCATGTACGGTAAAAATTATTTTCCGTTATTTTGTGTCTTTTCCGTAAATAATACAGTTCAAATGAAAAGCTCTTTCTTCTAATATAATTCCACCTTGATAAATCACTTCGTGAAAATAATAACAATTTTATATTTGTTCTTGCTTTCATATTATTTCTGTATAATTTAAGATATTTTCGCCAACTTTCGTTATTATGTTTGCTTTGTTACACGTGTTCGATTCTAAGTCATGAACTTAGCAGGAAGTTAGCTGTTGTAGATTTATTCCAGATTTTATACAGAATTACTAAGTTGAGGCTTGCAATTCGCTTTAAGCATAGTCGGTACGGTACTAGTTCCTTATTTATACAGGTTATTCTCTAGGATGTACTAAGCCGTAAGAGGGTTGCTATACTATTGGTTTAGTTAACTAACTAGTAGGTACACTTATGGACGAAAGAAATATTTGCCAGACTCACAGCGATGCTTTGTTCGATTTGCTGGCGTCTCTCTCTTGGTCGAATATATTACTTTACTTTTACAGTATCCAATATACATTTCCTAGCGTTTAGGTGTAGTGTTCTGTCGTATATGGACGAGTATAATTGCTCCACCTATGTCCCATAGTCTACCAACGTCACTCGCACAAGCAACGTCAGTAAGTCAAGCAACCTGTCACCTGCTACAGTATTAAATTTATTACTATTAACTCTGCATAGCTAGCCTGAATTATATCAATCGCCGTGTTTTCTCCACCGCCAACGTAGCAGCTGTGCTCGGACTGAACGGTCTCACGCGTGACGATGGAAAAAGACTTGACGGAATGACGATTGTGCCTTAGAAATATGGTTGGCCTTTTTTGAGACGCGTTACGTGTTGACACATTAGCTCCATCTCATCTTCCTTTAACACGGCATATTCAGCGGGAAACAGCACAATCGGCGAAAATATGCTAGGTAGAGGTTGTATATTTGAGCCATTTGGAGTCGAGCCTTGAGGGGGAGCTCATCTTAGGTCTATAGGTAATCTATTAGTCATTTACTGTGTGTTATTAATAAACGCATTTCAACTTTGAACATCTTTTGTCCCATTTCATCCAATTGGGAACGTTATGCGCTAAACAAGACAAATAAAGCTCAACATTGAGACGCGTTTATTGATAAGGCCGTTACGTATCAACCCATAGCATCCCACTGCTGGGCACGGGTCTCCCGATGAAGGGGGTATAGGCCATTGTCCACCACGCTGGCCAAATTGCGGGTTGGGGACTTCACTTATCTTTGAAAGGTATTAAACCTTCTCCGTTAAGCAGGTTTAATCACGATGTTTTCCTTCACCGTTTAAGCATGTGGTAATTAATTATAATATGCACATGAGTGAAAAACACAGAGGTGCATGACTGAGCCTGGATTTTAACCCGCGCACTTTCGCTTGTGAGCCAAAGTTTTTACCGACTTAAGGCCGTTTGTTTTTCGTAGTTTTAATAAAGTAGGTAGTTTTGAAGAAAGGAACTCTTACCGTATCCAGTATACATTTCCTAGCGTTTAAGTGCAGTGCTCGGACGTATGTGGAGGAGTCTATAGCCCAAAGGTATACGTTGATGTCGTAGTAGGCCGCTGATGCCAGCAGTATAGCGCTGTCTACTAACGTCACATGGTCCTTCATGTCGAAAACATACATCTGGAAATACAACAATGTATAAAGGTAATATTTAAAGCTAATATTCAAAATTTGTAATGTTAACTGCTTTAGTTTAATTAGCTAAGAAGTTATAGTCTTTTTTTATAAGCCTATAAATCTAAGAAATGCAATTAAATTCACTGATATCATATATTTTAAACATAATATATTCACATATAACTTCGTAAAAGGCACGGACTAAAACGTCAGCGAAGAGTAAATATTTGATAAAAAAAGGTAATATTTAAAAAACGTGATATAAAGCGACTTTAATTTGCCAGGTTATACTTACTTAAACTTAAAAATCAGAATTGTAGACAAAGAAAATTAATTGTTACATTTAGCTAAAAAAATTAAAATTGGGCTAATTTTAATAAAAAAAATTAATATGGTACAAATTCGAAATTATACCTTATTAAACAAAAAAATATATTTTTATTTTCAAGACATTAAATACGTAAAATAACTAAGATCGAACTGTTGTAATGTTACATCTATGTAAATTACGATTACGATTCATTTTTTGAAGTTTGTTCATATAGTTTTTAATAAACTTTGAGCAATTAAATGTTTGGAATCTAAAAAAAGTTGACGCAAATCATTTCGTGCAAGGACGTGAAAGTATTCCAGTCAAGCCGTTTTTTCCGATGATAGAAAGGTGACGGGAGAAGTAATAAAGTGACATCTCATTTTAGTTCTACACCGCGCTTGTATTTTTTTTATTTCGAACCTGGGGCCTTTGGCAATAAATCCGAGAAAATTTAATTTCAACAAAATGTACAACATAAGTTCGAAAGATTTTGTCATCCTATTTAGCAGATATCACTTGTTTGGTTAATACAACCATAAAACCTTATTTAACCAGTATCTGACAACCAGTTTTGACATTTGTCCTCTAGTATTTTGTTCTTGTATATTCTTTGAAGGGTGCTAAAAGGAGTTTTCCCGCGATCGCTGAAAAAATGGAGTCTTAGTCTGTGTTTTTATTGCAAATCTAGTGATTCTGCAAGCTTTAATGTGCAACATTGGTGGATTATTAACCATTATTGTCTTGTTTATGTGCACTAGTGTGGGCAAACGATATATAGCCGGAATAACGTGGTTTTGGTGTTCACGGGAAATCGCCATAGAAACCCTGGTAAAGTCTCCACCGCTTTACGAGGGTACATGATATGACTTTAACTTGACCACGATGACTTATTACTTGATATTTGACTTAACTTTATTGATGAATAACTCGAAAATTAATAAACTTGACGTTGACAAATATACAAATAGTATGGTGCCATTAATCAAAAGAAGAAGAAGGTTCTTAAAAGTTTGACGTTCATGAGTAAAATATTAGTTTAAATCAAGTTTAAAAATGAATTAATGAATCGATTAACTCTTTATTGCAGAGCCACAAGCATTAAAATAAACAGGAAAAACCTTAACCCTAGTATCAGAATTAGCGCCTTGTCTAGTTTCCTTCGTTTAATACAAATATCAAAGTCTATTAGCAAACACTAAGCAACGGACTCTTTAAGAAAACTTATGCGCGTTAGAAAACAAGTTATTTTAAGAATCGGTCCAAATACACTTAAAAGACCTTTAATATTGATTAGTTTTACACAAAGGTTTGGCCTTCTAAGAACAATCATTAGATCGATAGCTTTGTGAGTGTCATTTACAAAACACAATATTGTTTGTAAGCATTGAGATGCTTTGAAGTCGGCGAGATTATTTCTGGCGAAACAAATGGGAATGTTCTATTGTAAACATATGATCCATATTTACATGTAAATTAATGAGGAGTAACAGAATCGTTTATATCACGGTTATCGGTTAGGAGTGTACTAAGCCGAAAGGGGGTAACTATACTCATCATTACAAACAACTTTCATTATTGGACCAACCCTGAAATTGAGAAAAATATCAGCTGTTCCATAAAAAAAGTTTATTGGTCGTCGACATAATGTTGGTCACAAAGTTGAAAGTTGTTCAATAGGCTATGTATAACGTACGGTCGTTTTGCACAATTGATATTTACGAAAGCTCTGTGTTAGAAATCGTTAATATCACGTGATTTGTATTATTAGGTCCTTACATATGAAATTGGCTTGTTGTCGTACTGGCCACTTTGATCTCTTCTTTGGTTAGGGATTCCAATTTCAAATTTTTACAGCTATTTATTCATACATTTGTATTTCGAAAACCGTAATTCATTTGTTTTGTCCTCGTTTGGTTTTTTCTTTGCGTTACGCAGTTTACAAAATAGAAAACTTGAAATATCGCGTTATTTACGAGTACGAGTTCCACCGTGGTACCAGTGCTGCAGAAACGGCTCGAAGGATTAATGATGTGTATGGCGGCTGTGTCGCAAAAGAAAACACAGTGCGTTTTTGGTTTCAACGTTTTCGTTCTGGAAATTTCGACCTCCAGAACAAGCCCCGTGGACGGCTGGAGACTAAAGTTGCTAATGAAGAATTGAAAGCTATTGTGGAAGCAGATCCATCGCAAACCACGTCCGAGTTAGCTGCAGGCTGCGGTGTTAGTGATAAAACTGTTTTAATCCACTTGAAGCAAATTGGAAAGGTGAAAAAGCTTGAAAGGTGGGTACCTCATGAATTGAGTGCAGCAAACCGACAAACGCGCGTCAACTGCTGCGTTACATTACTCAATCGGCACAATAATGAAGGGATTTTAAATCGGATCATTACCTGTGATGAAAAATGGATCCTGTACGATAATCGGAAATGCTCATCGCAATGGCTGAATCCTGGCGAACCAGCCAAACCCTGCCCCAAGCTAAAATTGACTCAAAAAAAGTTACTTGTGAGCGTTTGGTGGACTAGTGCCGGTGTCGTTCACTACAGCTTTCTTAAATCTGGCCAGACGATTACATCAGATATCTATTGTCAGCAACTGCATACCATGATGGAAAAGCTAGCTGCTAAACAACCGAGGTTGGTCAATCGCTCTAGACCACTGCTGCTTCAGGACAACGCTAGACCACACACTGCACAACAGACGGCTGCCAAATTAGAAGAGCTTCCACCGTACTCCTTGGACCTGGCTCCAACATATTACCATTTTTTTCGAAATTTGGATAACTTCTTGCAAGGGAAAAAATTCAACTCCGATGGGGCAGTCTAAAGCGCCTTCAAAGATTTCATTGATTCTCGTCCTAATGGTTTTTTTAGTAAAGGGATCAATGAACTACCTATGAGATGGCAAAAGTGCATAGATAGCAATGGTACATACTTTGATTAAATAAATATATTATTATTAAAAAAAGACTTTATGTTCCTCCCTTACAAAACGCCAATTTCATATGTAATGACCTAATATTTTATCGGGACAATTACAGAACGTCGTTTAGCCTAGTCCCCGCTGAACAAAATAGGTAAGGTACGAGTAGCTTGATCTGGTTACAAGGACCAATTATCTTTTTTTTGTATTTAATATATTTTTAAAATTTTTTGCTACTGTTTTTTTACCTAAACTTACTAATAAAATAGGTAAAAGCAGTATTAAAAAAATTAAAGATTGTTATTAAAGTGATTTCGGAAGTTTAATTCTGCTGTTCTTAAATAATGTCGGCGCTCTGATCCTACATATACTTAAGATATTGAATGAATACGAAAATAAGTATATAATAATAATAAATAAAAAATGTCTCTCGTTTTCACTACTTTCATGTGTTACTCTAGCCGATAGCCCTGCTGGTATATATAATTATGATAGCATATTTATATGTATATATATATATACGTAAATAAAAGAGTAAGTCTTGGCTTTCTTGACTATTACAGTTGATTTTTCGACATCCATTTTAATGGAACAAGTGTAGTAAATTATTATCAGTAGTTCCATCATGGAACTTTTAATGGCTGTAGTAACGAATCCCTAAATCAACGCAGAGCCTAAAATACCAAAACTTTTTAAAATTTAGAGGGGATATTTAGAGATGATAGATAGAGAGTGACACTGGGTATTTAAAAAAATAATTTAAGAATGATACACAAGTTAAACGATTTAGCAGTCGGGTTTTTTCGAACTCTATTCTAACCACTATGTGATCTAGGTAATTTATTTTCACGTGCAGAAAGACCATCGATGTGTTTTACAGAAATCCCGTTGCCCTCTATCAAGCACTGAGGCTGGGTCAATTATATAGTTACCCCTATGGGACCAACCCTGAATAAAACCGAGTGAAATAAATTAAACAACTCAATTTGAAACCATTTTTTATTTTTTTTGATGAAATCATTTTTATATACTCAGTGAATATATGTCAATGCAGCTTGTCGAATCTCCGTCCTTGTGTAACGAACAACTATAACAAAATGTTACTAATAAGTAAAGAAATAAATCATCAATCAATATAAATATTTAACATATTATATATTTGCTATGAGAACTATAAAAGTATTTAAAAGAGTTTTTGACGTGACAACGTCTTATAATTAGATGGAGGCGGCTGAACGCATGAAAAAACATGTCTCATGCGGCGTTACCTCGCTCTGAGGCGTTCCATCTAAGGCTTGAAGTGCAAACGAAAGCGCGGAACGAGCAACAAAGAGGCACAATCGGTCTCCGCGTTCGGCAGCGTTCGACATCTGTCTCTCTCCTAATTAAGTGAGCGATGCGTCCGCGTGGACATTATACATTTACATGTTTTCGTCAAATTTGAAGTGCAGTAAACCGACTTAACAGACAACCGATTTTTTTAAAGTATATAATAATTCAAATGTAACAAGACATGCCTGCAACGAACGTTATTTAAAGGTCAATATTTCTTATTCAACTATTCCATGCAAAAGTTTATCGGTCGTCGACAAAAAATTTAAAAGGTGTCATAGTGAAAATTGTTTAGTAATAGCGTATATTTACCCCCTTTCGGTTTATTACATCCCAAGTCAAAATGGCAAAAACATTAATTATGGTAAGTACATTCATTACTTACCATAATAGATCCACCTGTGATGTTTCCATCTGGCGATATCTTGGCCCTACTGACGGTTACATCTAACGCTTCAGTAGTCTGCACTCCGGATATATAGTTCGTTTCAGTCATTGCGTGAATTCTGAAAGCAGGTGGCATTGATAACCAGAGGCTTTATTGACTATAACCATTTAAACATGGAACACGGTCGTGTTATGTTAAGCGCGGGAAGTCTGCGTGGAACGGTGTTCGCTAAACTAATAATGTATGGAGCCCCGGCCAGGACAGTGTACATGATACCATAAATACGTTAGCATTATTCTATCAACTAAATTCAAAATAAAGTAATTTATCGTAGTGTACTACGAGTAAATTAATATAGACTCGAAATTTTCACGTTTTGGATTCAATCTAGGATATAAAAATCTTCCAGGTATGCCATAATTTATAGAAATTAGATATTTATGTACGCAATGAAGTAAGCAACTGACGCAGGTTTCATTAATACATAATATTAACCACATCTTATGATATATGTTTGTAAGACGTACACCGTTTTCGCCGAAATGAAACTAGTCCTTTATATCAACGACTTATAGAATCATTTGCGTTAAAAGCATGTTATGGCGTCACGCGTTTTGTACGAGGTATTTCATAGTCATTAGTGAATCAGGCTCTTGGTAAACATTGACGTCCACACGTATGCCGTACATATTATTATGAATTCAAAAGTATGTTTATCTTTTTTGACTTACTTCTCCTCAGCAACCGAGTGACTGATTGACTAGATGTTTGCATATAGATAGGTTTAGATCCGGATAGGCTACTTATATACCCGTAGAACTAATCATAACGCGGACAAAGCCGTAGTGTAAAACGTGGAATAAAAAACATTTATTTTATTAAAAAGATGTACAAAAACTTATGTCTAAATCAAATAAAAATTTGAAAAAATCTATACTCGTGTGGCAAAGTCCCGAGAAGCGGGCAGCATTCCCGCGCCAAATTGCTAATGAAATCTTTTAACCAAAGAATAAGTCAGCTCTTTTGACCGGGTGGAATAAAACTTGGAATTGTATTTACAATTCCAACTTTACGCCGATCCCAATCCAGAGCTAGTCTGGGAATATGGTTTGAGTCACTACAAAGACTCAGTTTGCGTTGTAAGGTTGATTTGCAAGTCAACTGGGTCTTGCAGAACTATGGTATAGACTCCAGAGGTCAAATAGGTTTGACAATTCATCAAGACATCGGTTCCAAGCTGCCAATTTCGACTACAGCAAACTTTTGCTGATACATGTTTCAACCAACTTCAATGAGGCAGCCAAATTTACAATTATTTTAATGTACAAACCAAACTATTGGACTGATTCGATACAATACATATGTGACCACCGGGGAAAATAATAACAACAACCGCCATCAGAAAAGATTCATAGAACTCCGGCGAATTGTTTAGTCCAAATATATGGATATCAATTAAGGGTGTACTAAGACGAAAGGGATTCACTTTAATAACTCTAAGGATTTTTTTTTACTATGGGGTCAGTTTGATAGAAATCGAGAAAAATAAAATCTGCTGTTTCATACATCTTGTTGACGACCGATTAACTATTTCTATAGAATTTTTTTTTATGATTTCAGGATTGGTTTCGGAGTTAAGATTGTCTATAATGACGAGTGTATTGACCCTCTTTTAGTTTAGTACACTCCTAGCCAATAACCCTGCATAATTTTGAATACGGTTGCACGGAAGCGCTTCGATACCTTTTCTCGAAGCGATTCGAGACAGGTTGTTGTAGGGGAGGCCAGAAGCTCAAATTTTTGGTGACTAGTAAAATCATACATCTATAGATATATTTCCAAATTATATGAATTATACTTACTTGAAATAATCTATATCGAACTGGCAGCAGTAACCCAGCGCGGTGTAGACTGGTCTAAACATCTCGGTACAGTTGTAGGGACGTGATCGCCAGAAGCACTCTATAAGAAGCTGGTCACAAGGCTTCTTCAGCTAAAAACATTATTTATACATCTCAAGAGCAGGGAATAAATTTTATTTCTTCCATTAAACGGAATACCTATTGAATTATCTGCCATGTATCTTGTTTCCTAAAAATTACAATCAAAGTTTGCCAAGGTCAAAGTAAATCGGTAACTTCGGTGACTGGCGTGGCGTTGTTTATCTTTGGCCACATCGTCGTCTACTCGTAGGCGAGTTGGTGGTTAAACGTGGTCTTATAGTAAATAAAAAAAAACTATTGGTCTTATAGACGACTCAACAGCTAGTTATAAACAATTACTGTAGCTGTTGCACGCAAAATTTAAACTCTTTAGGTGCTGAAGTAAAAAAAAAATATTTCTTAGTACAGCCTACAATGAATGCACCATATAAATTTCAAGTCTATAGGTGCGGTATATTGATAGCATCTGCAGAATTAGGCTTTCTAATACAATGTTGTTCCTGAAGAGACTTACCATTTCAAGTAATTTCTTCCACGGGAATCCAAGGTCATTAAGCAGGTAATGCATTTTCCTCACGTACGAAGCTGGTGTATATCCTTTCTCCTTTACTTCTGTGAAACTTTCGTAGAACTCAGATATTTGGGATTTGTTGTAACCTCTGAGAAGCCTGAAATAGGTACAGTCACATTGTTAGGGCCAAACAATATATTTTTTTATTTATGAATGTACTAAACTTAAAGAGGGTCCCTATACCATTTCTTTCGGCAGAGGTAATGATAACTTTGCTTTGAACGTATTGTATGCCTCATTCATATCCGTGTGCAACTTATCTTATATTTTATTTCACAAATATTATATAATAGATGAGGGTATATATTTCTTGTTCCGGATCCCAGACTATGTTTTGTTTTGTATAAGGTTGGTTGCACCAATCTTTTTTTTGTAAATAAGTATTAGATCAGTCCAAGGTTGCCTCAAAATAAACCCTTTAAGCAGAAGGCTGCCCAATGTAATATTCATTCATTCACAAACTCACAGCAAGTTGGTAATATTATTAGTGTTGGGTCCATAAACAAACTCTGTGTCACAGAACGCCACCGCGGAGAACGGTATGTCAGCGGTTGAGTAGTGAGTCGTTTCTACCTGGAAATATACTATAATATATGAATACGAAGCAAGATCAAATTAACAATTAAACATAAGGTAAAAATATATGTTTTTCACAATTTGTGCTGACGGCCATCTTGGATTTGGATTTTATAACATTGTATAGAATTCTAAAGTCAAGCTATTTCATTTGATTCATATGGGTAGGTATATTGAGGAAGTTGTGAAAATATATGTAATCTGCCATTTTTGTGGCGGCGGCCATCTTAGACTCGCTTTCATCAAACATAGCTAAGAACACCGATTATTCTATTAAAACAAAAAACATTAATTCAATATGGGTTCCTGAGTTCCAGAGATACGATGCCACATACGTAGACATGTCAAACAAAAAACACTCCGTCGTTTTTGCGTCAGAAGTTGAGAATCAGACATTAAAAAATAATAAAAGAAACAAGTCCGATAAAAATATTCCCGATTTCTTTTTGTTTCTGTTATAAGAAAAAAAAAAGTCTATCCAGGCATAGCCTCATATGTGAAATTTACAACAAATAGAAAACCTATACCCAGATTCACAATGAGTTTCCGCACAGATTCGAAAACTTTGCAACACGAATTACGCCAAGCTTGTTACGTAGTCTAAAATATTAATTCAATAAATTTTGTCTGTAAAATATTAAAAATTTGAAAAATTTGATGGCAAAGTTCTAAGAAAGCTGGCAGCATTCCCGCGTTGAATTGCAACTGAAATCCTTTGAGCAAGGAATGACCAGGCTCATTTTTATCAATTGTTTTGCTTGAATAAAATCCCATGAGTAAGTATAATAACATCTGAATTAAATAATCGACTGACTAAATAATTAGCTGGTGTGGGGTGCCTACCACTGCTATCTTGAGACGATTAGCCAGCCTACAATGTAACGTGTCAACAGAGAAACACACACACGCATAACATTTTGCTTAACATAAGAAAGGTTCATATTGTTTAAGAAAACGGGTTTTCACGCGTACCTGATTCTTGGAAAGGTTCACCTATCATATACGGTGAACTTCATCAGGTTCAGTGCAAGACGTGTCATCGTCGAAGAAACGAACGACTAGTTTTCTCCTTGGTGAAATTCACCGAAAGTGAACGAAACTATGGCTGGATCTTTCCAACAATCACGCGTGAAAACCAGTCTTCTTAAACAATATGAAACAAAAACGCATTGGTTTCCTAAATAAAACAAGTAACGTCTGTGCCACAAGCACAGTTACGAGCAATTTTGCAAGTAACTCGCATAACTTGGACCATATAATATTTTATTTTATTTATGTTAGTATCAAATGTAGCGCAAAATTGATTGCGTGTAAGCGAGACTCAGCTTCTAAAAAAGGGGAACATTGTAGGTTTCCACGCGTCATCAATTTTTATTTAAAAAGGTAAACTGGCTTTCAACCCTTTTTGCGAACAAGGGAGATGCACGCTGACCGAATTTGTAATTTCATGGAGAGGTTTTTGCTGATAGTGTTACTAAAAAGTAACGGTTGTATTACATAACTATATATATTGTTGTATAATATGTATGTACGTTTGTAATAGTAAATACTAAAACAGCGTCGAAAACAAAAGCTTAGAAGCAAACAAGCATCTTATAAAAGACAAGAAAGAATAAGAGAAAAAGAAGCTCAAAGTTGCTCAGCGGGCAATGGAGAAAGCCACGCTTGGAGCCTTTGCGCGATAGAATCCGTAATGATGATATAATGACGAAGAACCGGAGTTGCTGACGTAGGTCGTAGGATTTGCAAGCTGTAATGGCGTAGGCTGACCACATCGCTCGAAGAACCGATAACCGACGGGGAAAAAAGGTTAAAAAAGGACCACGAACAGGAAGACGCAGCGTTAGTAGACCTCCCGCTAGGTGGACCGACGATATAGTAAAAGTCACAAATAACCAGTGGATGCAATTGGCAGCTTGTCGTTCGGAATGGCGTTCTAGGGGGGAGGCCTATGTTCAGCAGGACGTCTGGATGTGAACGTCTCCAGTCTGATGACTATGACGATGTAAAAATTTTGTCTGTACAAATTCAAGGATGACACTCAGGAATTCATAGGGATCCAACTTAATTCAAAAATATTATCACAGAGACTGTCGTATTAGAACTGAAGTAGACATAAATCGTCAATCTCGCATCTGTATTGCGGTGGTATTACGACCGTGGCAGTAAAATAAATTAGATGGCATCTGGGCGGTAGGATGTAGGTTCAAATCCTGTCCATCGTGATATTTTATTCGCTCGACTAAATTGTTTAATATTTAATAGAAGCTGTCTCCCGTTATCTACGACATAAAATGGAATATAAAAAGTGACAAACTTTGAACTCCCTTGTGACCCTCTTAGGGTTTCAATGTAAAAAACTGTTTTAGTACACTCCTACACTCTATAAAAAATACGCCCTTCAAATTTAATGTCATGTTCAGCGGTTTAGGCTCTACGTTCTAGTGAATATCAGTCTGTCAGTCAAGAATTACTCTATTATGTATATGTACGAGTATAGATAGATAATTTAACGCAGTTTAGTAAAACAAAAACAAAAATTATCAGAGAATAATGAAAGCAGTTGTTGAACAAAAAAGTGTCATACTAGTTATTTCTAAATCATCATAATGGAATACCTAATTACTTTCGGTTCACAAAACCAAGGGGACTATACAATAAATACATATTTATGGAAAACTTATTTTTCTGTATTTTTTTCATGAAATTTCGAATAATTTGTCCTTGCTAATAAATACATATACATAGACGTAGGACACATAGGTACATAAATTTAGCTCAGTTCTTAGAAAGAAGCTGTCATATATTTTTTGTATATTTTTGTAGGATTGTAGAAAAATGTCACGTGTAATATTTTCTACTAAGTCATCGCTGTTATTAGTATTCAGTTTGCCTTTTAAGGAAATGGAGTCGATATATAGTTTATTTTACGCTTTCTTTTCACGTAACTACATTATATGTACACTTTGTACTTTAATATTTGTTAATAGTATAAAAACGCTGGTCATAATACGTTAGCATGATGCGACGTTTTGTGGCAATAACATCATTGTAAGGTTACAATGATATGAACCGATTTTTATCAGATAAAAAAATATTGGATTCACGCTCTAAAGGTTTACTAATATTCAACATTAGTTCAAATTTCTATCTGATGTTATTTTTATATCGAGCAATAAACGGCGAAAATCATGTTTGTTATATGAGAGCCAATTAAGTAAATATTTTATAATGATTTAGTTATTTATTTATCAATTAATTAATATACAACTAAATACTTAGTGAATATTTGAAGCGTCCAGCTGTTTCTGTTAATAATATTAAGCAAAAAAACCAAATCACGTCTTCTGTATAGGAGTCACCCTAAAATATATATTTTATTATGTTTTTAGTATTTGTTAGTAAAGCGGAAGAAATCTTTCAACTGTATAGTTATCACGGTTTATTACACTCAGCCTAGTGGCAGACAG
Organism: Ligdia adustata; assembly: GCA_947049295.1. Lineage (NCBI taxonomy): Eukaryota > Metazoa > Arthropoda > Insecta > Lepidoptera > Geometridae > Ligdia > Ligdia adustata. The sequence continues at coordinate 14,635,388 of OX346219.1, read as the reverse complement.
AACGAAGTCTTAGTAATAGCTTTCACTTCTAGTTATGAGTAGTAGGGAATAAGACCACACGTGAATATGGACTAAAATAAAAGCGTAGGCACTAAAAGAACCAGTGGAAACGGCGCTGGAGTTTTTAACGCTGAAATCAATTATGCTACAATATTGAAAGAATTAGTAATGGGTTTTTAATTGTTTGTTTTATTTTGTTTTAAATAATTACGGTTGTTGATTGGTTGAAACAACTAAACTATGTGCAGAGAGCTCTTTCTGTTGATGTCATACGCGTGTTAGCCACAAAAAGTGGCATTTGGATATCAATGCTCCGATTTGTGACTATATTTTGTTTTATTTTGTACTCTCATATGTGGTGAGGTTAAGTATTTCCATCATCGAAAAGTTGGAAATTGCACTGTCAGATAATCCTTTATACCATTTTAGGGGAATTGGATGTGGATATAAAGCCTTAGAGATGTCTTGAAACTGTCAGACCTTTTTATTTGATATGTGGATAAAGTATTGATGAAAAAGAAGCTCGGTATTAGTTCTAGGTATTGTGTTTTAGAAGTAAATGGAAACAGAATATCTTGTATTGGATTTTTATATCGTTGGACACTAATAAGTTTTCCTTGAAGTGCTTCAGTTGTGATATTCAGTAAAAATACCACACGTTATGTATATTAGTATTGAAATTATAGTTCAGCTCAATTATATCGACAGCAGTATTATTAAAGGAAACGATAGATACTCGTAGGTTACATAAATAATACTTACTATGCTCTTTTGACCAACTACAAAAAATAACTTCTCAATCCAACGAATTCATTTTATGTATGTATGTATGTATGTTTCCTAATTTTTAGTCAGATCAAAATCGGTCAGTTATAATTATAAACCAAATTTACTGATTAAAATTAATATAAGCTTTATGACTTTCGTTAAGTTAATTTGTATAGGTGCATACCAGTTTGTGATATCTTGTACGTGCATGTTGGATAAGGCCGCCATTTTGTTTTTTTTAATAGTGTTATAAGCTGTTTTTTAATGTAATATAATAATAATATGGTACAACATCTACCAAAGGTCTTCAGATCCCAAACTAGGTAAAGCCTGTGCTATTGTAACCTGATCACTCATATACATACTTATATACAGATACTTATATATATATATAATAAACACCCAGACACAGGTCAAACATTTTCATGCACACAAATGCTTGACGTGTCCGGGGATCGAATTCGGGACCAGCGGCGCACAAGGTAGGGTTGCTACCAAATGCGCCAACCGGCCAGTCAGATTAGTAGAGTAGATGTAATAAAGAATTGTCTTAACTTACCACAGTAAGAGTGGGGTCGATGACGAACTTGTCCCAGATCATGTGGCTGAGGAAGCAGCAAAGTGCCATGCTGCAGCACACGATGAGGAGCCACACTGTCCTCAGCCACCAGCGTCCTCCAGCCAGGTAGTAAGCACCATGAAGAGTGCAGTGTTGGAGAAATTCCACTAGCCGACGCTTTGTTGTAGACCATATGTAACCGCTGAAGAGCATTCTCTGCACCATACCGATGTATAGAACCGATTGATATTGGCAGGTTAAATTATATGTATAGCAAGTGCCTTTACATAAACAAAATTACTAACTACAACAGAAAGAATATAGAAGAAAGATTACCTATAGATCATTTAAGATCTACAGATAATCCAAATGCTTCAAACCACCACCAGAGGGCAGCGTAAAAAATATATATATTAAAAAAACGTGTTAAATTATATAACTGTCAATTTATAGCCTTGACGAACTCCAGTATTTATACGCAACAGTTTTTTTTTTGCTTAAACCACTGGTTCTTACTGATGAACTGAAGACTGATTCTCTAGAGAAAGTGTTAATATTAATTTAACAAAGTTGAATATTTATTTTGCTATTGATAAAAATAATTGTTTAATTTTACCCTGAGCACAGAACACTGCCACTCCTAAATAGCTATAACTAACATTTTTCTTAATCTCTTTGTTTTTTTGTACTTTTATAATGCAGTTTGTAGTTACTTGCTCTTACTGGAACTGATAGGACTTTGTTTATTAAGTTTTGACAGCATACTCGTAATGCACAGTTGAATTACAGACGATTCCAAATTAAAAGGCACCTAAACACATTTTGACATCATTCTGGTCTACAAGCCGGTGCTGAGCGGATATTGATAAAATAATACGGATCTAGCTGGAAAATATATTATTTCTCACTAAGAATATTTTTCCAAATAAGTCCAGTCACTTCTGAAAAGCGAGAACATAAGTAAAAAAATATTTCGCTAAATTGTGACCTTTCTTTTTTTCCTTGAAGTCGATTAGAAGTCACAAACAGCCACAATATCCAGGTAAACACAAAAATCACAACTACTAGAGAACCAGTTTTCTGGGAATGGGCGATTATTGGCGTTAACAATCTAATTTACGGTGAAATTAATGTCGTCAGTCACTTAATTAAATATGTTTCTTTTTTTCTGCAATCTCTACAGCTTGACCTCAGCTCTACAGCTCGGACTTCGGCTTAAGCCTCTGGCGTTTCCCAGCTGGCCTAGCCCGAAATGAATTATCCTAGACCAACCTTAAGGGAAGGTCAAATGACAATCTTAGTGATTCAATATAAATTTACGTTGGAAAATAAACAAGAAGTCCTTCAAGCGTGACGCGATATAGATATCAAAATTTGTGTTTAAAAAGACGTCACATTAATTAACATGAACTTAAAATTATTTCAATCTTCTTTACTTGTTGATTAATTAAAAAATAATTCAATGTTTATATCACTTTTATTTTAATTTAAATTAATTAAATTGCGTGTATCATATTCAAAGACACCGTTATTAATTCGTGAATCTCATATAATACTTTGTGAGTAAAGTTACAGAAGGGAGTCTCAAAAATGTCCTCAGGCGCAGTATAAATTGCTCTTTGGGACGTTAAAAGTCAATTGTCATAATGATAGGCGGAACAAAAAGTTTTTTCATTTACATTTGAGTGGATCCGTGGATTGAAAAATGGAAAAAAATAATTAATATCTTTAGATATAAAAGAGTAAGTTCTGACTGACTGACTGGTATTCGCTAGGAATCCACGAAGAGCCTGAACCGCTGAACGGAGAGACATGTATTCATTGTAGGGTGACTAGGGGCTAAGAAAGGATTTTTAGAAATTCAACCTCTGAGGTGATCAAATAAGGGTTCAAAGTTTGATACTTTTATTTTATATTATGATGTGGGAACCGCCGCGTGGTGCCGTACTACCTACTCGTACTACTTTTAGAATATGTGATTGTTTTATTCGTATGTAATATTCTTGTACTATAATTTATTGCTTTTCATTTTATGAAAGACATATAAGTATTGAACATATTTTGTAAGTAAGTAATGAGTGTGTCTTTGTGCTCGTAACACAAAGCCAGGTGACATATTTTTTATAATACACAGCTAGGTTTCTAAACAAGTTCACATGAACACGGAAGTCAGCGATACTGTTGCCCTAGATGTAGCATGCCTAGTCGGAAATACATTCTCTTAAGGAAGGCTGCCTGAACACACGTTAGGTGCTTGGCGACAGATTTTACAACTTAAGGGTGGTAGCTAGCCATGCTAAAAACGCCGGTTAAAACCAGCGTAGAATTTTCCCCCACTTATTGGAAGGCTCAGAACAAGAACTTAATTTCGTAAGGCAGTTCTTTTTACAGAGTTTTGGCAGCCTTTGAGGAAAACAGACCTCTACAAATTTTATAATTTAGTAAAACTTATTTACCTAAGCTAGTCAGGAATAACTACTACCTAGGAATAATAACTACTACTAGCATCTAGGAAATATATGTTTATTGAACATAGCCTGTTCTAGTCTTTATGGAGAATCCATGATGACTAACGATAACTATGCTTCTATGAAATTTATTTTAAATCAACTAAGTAAAGTTCTAAATATAATTACGCTTTCTTTGTCGTAAAATAAAAGTTTATTCGACTCTCATTTTAATTACTACCCTTTGAAACATTGTTTTGGAATAATCTGGCACTGGTTATATCTCTCGGTTTTACTTGTATATTGGGCACATATTTTGAATTTTATAGTGCTCCATCGCAACCAGTTGCGAAACTCAGTTGCCAGTACAGTCAACGTGATTTCTTATTAATTTTGTAGCTATTTAAGATAATCGAAGGTCGTGTTCTACTATGCTTTCGAGCTTCACTCATTTATGTGAAATAATATCTACTTTGTTCCTTAGACATACCCTATTTTAAATATCACACTAATAATATAAATGCAAAAAATTGTATGTGTTTGCCTGTTTGTTTGTTTTTCTTTAATGCTCTTACGGCTTAACAGTTTTAGATGAAATTTGGCACAAAGATAGCTCATACCCTGGATTAACACATAGACTACTTTTATCCCCGATAAAATTAAGCTTTCCTATAGTAACATCAAAGATCGGTAATAAGCAAGTCTTTAATAAATATTATGACTAAGTTTCCGAATTAATTTAAGACAGTTTGTAAGTATTATTTATTTTTAGCTTTAGATATTTTTTTTAATGTTATCTTTAAAATGAAATTAGTTAAGAAAAACTATCCGCCAAGATACGGGCGATTTCGTCCAGTTTAGCGGTCATGGCTGTTTCAATAGTGTAATTGTTTGAATCATTTCAAACAATTACACATTAAATAAGCATTTTCAAATTAGAATTTCAAATTTATAGTATTTTGGTAGGAAGTTTGCCACAAGTTCAGTGAACAGTTGACTTTCAGAGCAATAAGTTGTTTGCGTTGTTCATATATTTTAATAGCTGAACCATCATTTCCTGGTCTTCATATATCTTACAAGTATTTTCATTTCACGTACAAACATTCATACCAGATGTAAAATACTATGTTAATTGAAAAACACATTTACAGACAGCTTATACAGCTTAGATACTATAATAAATTAATTTTTGAAGCACTCACAAGTAGGCTTCGCTGAAGGGTAAGTGATCTGTTCTTTTCTTCTAGATATTACAAATATTTTTTTAGCTTTTAGTATTGTCCTGTTTGTTCAATATTTCATGTATATATTTAATAATTAACTAGCTGTATCCGCGATTTTGTGCGCATTTGCTATCATTGCTTAATTATGTCAGTGGGAATTAAAGGTCGTAGCTCATTAGAGCCACCCGGCACCCAACACCCACCGCCTTGCCTCGTGCGGTTATTACGCGTCGGTTGCGTGCTTGGTCGCATTGCCAACGCGCAGGTCATTGCCATTGGTGATAGCACGGTGTCCACCCGTGGACCACCTGTCGACAACGAGTGGACGCCGTGCGACGAGGCGGTGCGAGGTGGCTCTAATGAGCTACGACTTTAAGACTGAGAATCAACTTCAGTGATCCCTCTAATAGTCTTATTATTGTAAAAGATTCTCATGAATAATATATTATAATTTAATTTATCTATCAGGATTAGGGGTCTACTAAGCCAAAAGAGGGTCAATTTACCCATCATCACGAAGAGCTTTCACTATGGCACCAATTCGAAAATTCAGTAACAAATTCAGTTGTTAAATACGACATTTAGTTGACGGCCTTGAACTCCAATTAAACAGATGTTTTTTTTTCAGATTGGACCCTTAGTGAAAGTTGTTCGACATTACAGGTATATTGACTACCTTTCGGCTAAGTTACAACTACAGGGTTATCACTACAACTAGGATAGTACTAAGCCTAAAGGGAGTTTTGGTTTAGTACACCCTAGATTTTTGGTACCAAATTGTAAAGGGCACCACTTTTCTTGTACAGTTGATAAATTTCTAATATTCTAAACGAAAATATATACCAGAACTACATCAATACAAAAGTTCACGGTTTTTTTCTGAAGGAGACGATCAAAGGATTCTTTATATCAGTCATAAGCGTGGAAATAAAAAAGTTTAAGCGCAAAAAAAATTTTATTTGCAAATTTTTACGTCAAAGGACTCTATACAAATTTAATTAACTCCGATGTTTGAATACGATTGGGATCGTATTTTAACCCCAGACGAAAAAGCGAGGGGGCACTATATATAAGTATGACGAGTCTGTATGTGTGTGCAATATGTATGTGGCATCGCAGCTCCCCGACGGATGTACTAATTTTGATTTGATTTATTATACATTTTATGGTTTCTTTAGCGTTTCCCTAAACAGATTTTTTATGTAATTACCACTTGCCATTTATTTCAAATTTTATTAATTGTGTTGTTTATCGTATAACCTAGAAATATATTTGTTTTACTTATAGAATTCCCGAAAATACCTAACCTTGACGGAAACTGCATTGAGATGGTTGTTCAGAGTTAAGGATAATTCCATTTGCGACAAATGTATTAATTTTACCTTTTAAATTAAATTCACATTTGTCTCTGATACCCACATCTGTGTCATTTGCAATGAATAAATTTATATGAGCCCAAGTCGGCAATGCGTTGGTTGTATCATTAATATATATCAAAAATAAGACTGGCCCTAAAATAGAACCCTGTGGTAATTGACATCGTACTCTCTGTAGATTTTTTTTTATTAACAGAGACAATTTGACTACGATTCTGTAAGTAAGTTATCATCATATTTAATGCAGGACCTTGAAATTCGTATTATTTCATTTTTAAAATCAATATATCATGCCTCAAACAAATAAATCAAAAGCTTTTGAAAAGACACTGGCACATTTATTTGACTTATCCAAGGATTCAAGAATAAAATACCACTTTTCTTATAGCCATTTCGCAGCCTTTTTCAGGCCAAATTGTGACATTATAATTAAATTATTTTCTTTAAAGTATTTCACAATTCTTGATTCAATAACAGCTTTTAAATTTTTTGATAAAGTTGGCAAAATGTAGACAGAACTATAGTTACTCTAGAATAATGCCGTTACAAAGAGTTATAGATTAGGGGTGTACTAAGCCAAAAGGGGAGCACTATACTTATCTAAAAGAAGATTTTTCACTATGGGACTAACTCTGAATTTGAGAAAACACAGCTGTGTTTCTACATTTTGGCGACTACGACTATAAACTGAATTGTACAGCAGATTTCTTTCCTCGAATTCATTGTTAGTCCTATCCCTATCATTAAATTTGTTCTTAATAATAAGTATAGTGACCTCTTTCTGGCTAAGTACACCCCTATCCAACCCTGTATAATATATATTTATTTATAATACATAATGTTATGTTTTGGATTTTATACAATAATGAACAATTTAATTTTTAATTTATTCTCATCAGAAGCTCGTAAAAAAATTATGTCATTTATGTATTTTTGTTGTTTGTTTTGGTACATCACAGATGACAGATACAATAATAAAACATATATTTATTTATGTTTAATGAAAACTGTGGGATTTCAGATATTTAATAACAACTCTGTCTAATAAGAAGTCTGGCCTACACATGGCTTCGTTCATCCACCACGTCACCACGATCCACGGCACCAGTCGCTTCAGCTCCTTGCGAGGAAGATCCTTGAGGGTCTGGAGCATCATGATGGTGGTCAACGTAGCCCTCACCTTCGCCTTCATCATGGTTATCAAGGAGAAGTTCAACGAGAACCAAATTGTTACACAAGTAAGAGATCATTATTTGTCTAACGGCTTCCAAAAGGTTTTTTATTTTCCTTATTTTATTTTATTCATGTTTTTTCCTGATTTCTCAGAGACTTCTAAACCAATTTGATTTTTTTTTTTTTTGGTTTGGTAGGTAGGGTTATATTCTATGTAGTTCCATTTTAATTCCAAAATTTTAAAAAATTCTGCATATATTGTATAGGTGCCGCAACAGAAGTCGCCTGACAATTATTTTAAATAAAATGTTATTTCACCCTCAGTTTGTCATAATTCTAGAACAATTTTTTTTGTAGTCGATAGGTTTGCGCTTGACCGCAACACGCTTGCTTTACGTAATGTGACGATGCGGCCTAGAATGTGGCATTCGGCATAGAAACCGATTTGGTCGCGACGGGGAAAACCCAAGGTTATAACTATCCGAAAATAGAGAACTCAGCGGCAAACTTCACAAGCTGGCAGTTTGCACAAATTAGACACAAGCGTTTAGTGCAAGTCTTTAGACTCTCTATCAAAACCGATGGCGTTGTGTAGTATCACTCCTAGCCTGATTGTAGAAAGTATTATAAAAGTCGAATTTCATTACCACTTTACGGCACTAATCTTATAGAAACTTTCCCAGCTTCTCATGAAATATTCATACCTTAGATTATGTTAAGAAAACGAATGAAAAATACGCAGGATGTGACGTCTTCGAATAAATAAGGAAAGTTTCCTGCAAGAAAAAAAACGTGTTTTCTCATAATTGGTATCGTACGCGGATGAATTATTCTTAGTTCGTAACTGGTTACTTAATTCCGGTTTCGTAGACGGCCGTAGCGGGAACAACTTTGGTCTCACAAAATAATTCAAGTGACACCAGAAAATTAGACAGACCATATAATTTTTTTAGTTAAGGCTTCTCTTACATTTGTTCGCGACTCCATACAAATTGAGCGCACGTTGCCGTCGCAGTGAAATATACCACGTGTAACACAATGGCGTGACAATACTTTAGGCTGTTAGTTAACCAATCAAGGTGAACCCAAGATTGTAAAGAAAATTTTGCAAAATTCGGGACAAAAAATACCGATGTGAAGTTGGCAGCCAAACTTAGCAGCTAATATCCGACCAAATAAAGATGGTCTTTAAAAAATATTTGTTTTATGTCTTGTTGCAGCCGTAAAAAGGCCGGAAAATTAACAACAACGTATTAAAATAATAAATGTAAGTCTAAAGACGCCGCGCATGATAATTTATGTTATGTAGCTATAATAATCATATGCATTCAATTCATATATTAGGGAATGAAAGGTCCGAGTCCACCATGCAATAGAAACCAAGTTAAGAAAAATAATGAAAGTCTTTCAGTGGCTGTTTGTGAGTTAAGAAAGCTTTTAGCCGCTCTAGAATTGCACTAGTTCGATACATTGATTATGCAGCTGTAATAATCATATGCATTAGATTCATATTTCAGGAGATGAAGGGTCCAAAACTACCAGCAGCCAAAACCGCACTTCTATAAACTTAATAATTCACACATCACATTCAAACTTTTTTACAAAATAATCATGCACGGCATCTTTAGGTTCATATTTAATATTTTTATACGTTGCTGTTAATTTTCCGGCTTTTTACCGCTGCAAAAAGACATAAAACAGATATTTTTAAGACCATCTTTATTTGGGCGGATAATATTAGCTGCTAAGTTTGGCTGCCAACTTCACATCGGTCAAAAAAGTTAGGTTATCCATACAGAAATTGGTTACGAGATTGGTCGAGTTGTATGGAGGACGCAATATTTTTTTCTCGATAGGTAGACTAACATCCTTAAGTATTGTCACATCTTTTTGTTACACGTTGTATAGTACTTTTGTATAATTGATTAAAATGATATAGCAACTAAACGATTTAAGTAATATCTATCATCAATATTACAATATTTCGTAATAATAAAGTTGTGTTTAAAAGATACCTGCTCTCAAAACCTTTTTGGTCAAAAATTTAATCATGAATTGATTTTTCATATGTAAACAAATTGAAATATGTATTCGTAAGAGGGCCCGGAAAGGAAATGAGAACCGACAGGCGCGTAACATTTTTTTAGTTAATTCAATTTTAACATCTAACCTCTGGAGCTGATTATGTTAAAATTAAAATGAGACCATTTTCTAAGTACCTATGCCCTCTCAAAAAAACAAAACAAAATTTCTAAAGCGGTCCAATCGTTTCCAAGGAATCAAGTAAGAAACATAATAATAATAAAAAATCGATATAATAAGTAAAACATTTTCGGAAAGTTTAAAATACAATAAAAGATTCCTGCACTTTCTTCGGTATACTTCTGCATCTTATCCCAAAATCCCAGATATCGATGACTTGATTCGACGTTAATATATGGGTGACCTTTTTGCATTTCCATTCGGTAGATTGCGTAGAATGAGGATACTTCAGTGGTAAGTGATTATGAAAGGACAAGCCATTTTGTTCCTGCTTTTTTTTATCCTTTGTTTGAGTTATAAGGGTAAGAATGGTAGCGCGCAGTCTGGACCTTCAAAACGCTATTGAATCGGTTTTTACCAACTTTTCATAAAGAAAAAAGGAGAAGGTAATCAGTTTGACGGTGTGTGCTTTTTTTTTGTTTCTTGTCCGATTTCTCAGAGACGGTTGGGCCGATGTGAAAACTTTTTTTTTTTGTATGGAAGGTTACCTATTATACTTCTTGAATGATCCCATTTTTTTTTTTTTTAATTTTTGATATTGCTTTTGTACATAGAAGTTTGTGCAATAAAATAACAATACTATTTGCCTTAAATATAAAATTAATTTTATTAATATCGGTGAAGAGATTAAATTTATAAACCGATTAATTGAAAAAAAAATCTATACTAATAGAAATCAGTAATCATTAAAAAAACCGAACTTGTTATTAGGCAATCGTGCATTATCTTAGGCCGAATTGTTTACATATTACAAAGTTAGCAAAGTATTCCTTAAAGAATTCGTGTCAAGAAACGATAAATTCAGGGTACAATATGTGTGCAATAGAATAGAAAAATTAGTAAAATATAGTGTAAAAACACACCGTACGGTTCAATATTTGGAAAATAATTTTTTTCATATCAGAAGACCCAATATCCGAAATTACTTACCTCTGAAAGAATTAACTTTGTTAGTTATTAGACATCTTACAGCGACTCGAATTCAGTTTTTATTTATAATCTATATATATGTATGTACACTTTTCTACGCTAATATTATAGAGAAGAAAAATTTGTATGCAACGAATAAACTCAAAAACTACTGAATCGATTTCAAAAATTCTTTTGCCGTTAGACAGCTGTATTATCACTGAGTAACATAGGCTGTGTTAATTACAAAAAGTCTAAAGGTAAGGCAGTAGGTAAGGTCCGCTAGTAACTTCTATTATATAAATATAAAAATATAAAGTAAGTCCTGACTGACTGATATATTCTAGGAATCAACGTAGAACCTAAACTGCTAAACTTAGAGGCATATAATTTGGAGAGTTTATTTATTATACAGTGTAGGGGTCTACTAAGAAAAAGGGGGGTCAAAGTTAGAAACTTTTTAATATTCAAATTTTTCGCAGGCAACGCCAAAGGTTATAGCTACTATTTAGTTTTAGTTAGTGTTTAGCATTGACTTAGTTTCTTTCTTTCCTTCACCTTCGAAAAAATGAAGGGCTCTTACTAATTAGCCAAGTTAAAATAAGTTAATATATTAATATAAAAATTAGTTTCAATACTAAGATGGTATATAGTGTTTTAGCTGACATCAAGACGAGGCGGAAAAAAACTAAATATCTTGTATATACCATCTTATTATAAATGGATTTCCGCAAAATATGAGTCAGGCGCTCTATCAAGTTTTAAAAGGTATTAAAATCCAAACTTTGTGAAAAACATTATTTAGCTAAAAATAAAAGGTTTTTTTATTTAATCTATATTGATTTAGTTTTAATACCTTACTTCAAAGGCACCTGTTTCACTCAGGGATATTTATGAATATCAAAAATATATGAAAAAAATACTTTAATTTTCGATGTTAGTGCTACATTTAAACAAGAGTTATTAATAACGATATTTTTTAATTGTTTTTCGACCTACACAGATAGGCAATTGACGACAAGTTCACACCACCACGGAAGTCAGCGATGCTGTAGCCCTAGGTGGAGTATGCCTAGTCTGGAATACGCTGGCTCACTAGGAAGAAAAATATAAAGAAATAAATTAATAATATTATTTGAACATGTTTTTGATTGTTCGTAGATAAACGCAAACTGCAAAGTGAGCCAAGTCCCGTTCCCCGCGGTCATCATCTGTAACTTCAACATGGTCTCCTTGAGGGAATCGGATAATATTGCACAAGTTTTGTAAGCAAACTATATTTATTAAGTTTTTTTTTAATTACTTTATATTTATGAGGAAAAACTTTAAAAAAAATATTGAAAATTAATATCTACGCTATTGCTATTGTTTAAGAATACGGGTTTTAACTGGTACCGGATTGTTGTAAAAGTCCAACTATAGTTTCATTCACATTGGGTGTACTACATCAGGGATAAAATGAGTCGTTCGTGTCTTCAACGAGTGCGAGACGTGTCATCGTTACACAAGTTATCGTTAAACATGAACGACTCATTTCATCCCTGATGAAGTTCACAGAATGTGAAAGCAAACACGTTTTAGCTTTCTAACTAAGTAAGTCTACTCAAACAAAAAAAATTCAAAAGGGTCTAACCATCTCCGAGAAATCAGGTAAGAAACATAAAAAAACATACAGTCGAATTGAGTACGTCCTCGACTTTGTAAGTCTGTAAAAAATATTTGTTTTATCTTTAATTTCAAATCTTTAATTCTAAGTCATTAAATTTTCCTTTCGTTGACGTTTGTTTGGAGATCTCGTACGCATACAGATCGGTGTTTCCAACCAATCCCGACGAAACAAAATTTTCCAAAATTTTTACCCGACTGCGACACAAGTAGGGTTATGATTTTCGAGTGTATGTATATATGTATGTATATGTATGTATGAATATTTATTTGGCACGCCCTAGAACCTAAACGGCTTGTCGTATTTTTATGTGAGTGGTGTCAATGGATTCGTCCTAATCATGAGAGTGACAATGGATACATAAGAAAAAGGATGATACACAGGTTTAACGATTTAGCAGTCGGGTTCTTTCAAACTTGCTTCTTACCACTTGTTATTATTGAGTATACTCGTATCCCAAAGGAAGATAGTTTGCTGAGTTTCCGTTCGCAAATCCATTTCAAATCATTAACAAGTTTTTTCAAAACTGGTTCAATATGACAACCCGTACACGAGTGCCTACGTGTAGGCAAAAATACACACTGATAGACAACACAAAAAAAACCAGAATTAAAGTATGAGCTACGTTTGAAAGGCCACTTTTTATTGATGAAAAAAAACTTATTTTTCTTACAGAAGGTACCACAATAGATCCGAGAAAGAAATTCAAGATTTCTTGAATGCGCTGCCTCTTCTAAAAAACTACAATAAATTTTCTCGAGATGTCGACGATTTCAAGGATATCATGAGAATATTGAAACAGCATTATTTCACAATGGATACCATTATGGAAGAGGTATTACTTACATTTAGGCACTTTATCGGTGGTGATATGTTTGGAAAGAGAATTTGTGATAGTAACTTTGTGTGCCAAAGCACTAACGTCGAATTATATGGTCTAAATTATATTTTCTACGAAATGTCAGTTGGTATATTAATTCGAAGCCTCCGTGTGGGTTTTAGTACAAAAATTCACATTATCCCATTACTAACATTGGTTCCATGGCTTCACACTGGACGCACAAACTGATGAAATGAACGGATATATTGTCATTTTGATCAGGAAAATCAAATGGATTCACCATTTGATTTTCCTTGTATAATACAGATCAGTGGCCTAAGTGGCTTGTCATGCGTTTCCGGTACACAGACATGTTAATAACCAACTTCAAAAAATAAAAGTATACTGGTTCTGATCTAATGTATTACGTGACCTCCTGGAAAGTATACAATGTATATTTTACTAAATTAGATTCAGGCGTTTATGATTTATCGAGAAACATACATAAATAACAATTTCTAAGAATCAAGATACCATTTTTGTAGAAGGTAAAAATATAGTTATTTATAATCCATTCACACATAAAGTAGGTACTAATAAATAAAGAGGAAATATTTGTGTTTTGTACCAACATAATAAATACTAGACCGATTTCAAAAAATAATTTTGCAGTTAGAAAGTTGCTTTATCATTGAGTAACATAGGCTATATTAATTACTAGAAAAAAATTAAGATCTTCAAAATCCTTACTAAACCCGACCCATGGTTTTATTTATCCTACACAGCTAGGCATTTGACCACAAGTTCGCACGACCACGGTAGTCAGTGATACTGTGGCCCTAGATGGAGAATGCCTAGTCTGGAATACACTGGCTTTCAAGTAAGGCTGCCGGAACACACTATTAGGTGCTTGGTGACAGATGCCTACGACCATGTAAAAGGTGTAAAATATATTTGCCATAAAAAGTCTTTTATCGCATGCGCTGTGTATTGATGATAGAAGATATATATGTTCACCCGTGCGAAAGCAAAACGGGCCGTTAGTAATTTACATTATTTAATAATTTCAGGTCCATCAAAAATGTGAAGACTTGCTTATATACTGTTCGTTCAACCGCCGAGAGATGAAATGCGATAATATCTTTAGTTTGATCAAAACATACGAAGGGTACTGCTGTGCCTTCAACTACGCTGCGCTCAATGATGGAAACGAAGCGTATGGAATTTTCTTTAAGCAATAGTAGGGGAGCCCGGAGTGCTAAATGTGTACAGTGCTCGCCACGGATCTTTATGTTTGTGAAGTTAGCTGACTTGCGTCTAGCGGCTCCCCGCCCGCGCCCCTGCGCCGTTTGTATAGCGTTTTTTCTTCATTGCGCAGCTATTTGTTGCTAACTTCACAAACATAAAGATCCGTGGCGAGTACTGTAGTTACTCAAGCGTCGTAGAGACCTATTATGCCTATGAGACCTTATGAGGCCTATAAATAGAAGTTAGATGATAGGAAGTAGAAAATACAATACAATACAATACAATATTTTTTTATTGCACACCAAAAAACAAAATAAACAATAAGATACAGGCAAGAACAAAACATCGGTAGTACATTGGGCGGCCTTATCGCCTAAAGCAATTTCTTCCAGGCAACCTTGGGATGGATCGGACTAAGTGGGAATAGTCACGTCGGTGATGCATCAATAGAAAAAACAGAAAAAAAAATACAAGTACAAATATTGTACCGCAAAAAAACAATAAGAAAAAAAAAAAATTATATAGGTGTGTATTATAGCAGTTGAGGAATCATCTAGAAGGATGTGTATTTTATTTTCAAGAGAACCAATACATAGATATGTTTGAGCGTGTCAGATTATGATATTTTCTATGCTCCATCGTGTCTCTAATAACAAATATATGTTAATCTGTCAATTTTCATGGTGAGGGTGGCCATACAGGTAAAAAATAGATAAGAAAAAATAAATCCCCCCCCACTCCCTAACTAACGTTCCATTCAAATCATTTAATTATTTACATGCACACTGTTTAGCTAGTAATTAACATACCTTATCTTAATTTGATACATTTAAGTTTGGCTGGAATACTGTTCAGGATGTAAGGAATCTCCCATATGTTAATCTGACACGTTCGAGTAGTTCACAAACATAATCCTTTCTTGTGCTCTCCCCTACTATACTACAAATCAATGGAATCTAGCGTTACTTTGTGGAATGGGAAAACATTTGTAATAACATGTTTGTTTAACGAATATCTATTGATTTTCCGCTTTATTTTGATATAAACGTGAGAAAACCAAAAATATTGTCTTTACATTGTTCTTCTAACTTCACACTATTATACTTTTCTATTTCTCAGACTCCCTTGCGCTTGCTCGCTTTTCCATCTAATTCGAAAATCTTTTTACTAGATACCTGTCCGTTAAACTACACCTAATTATTACTGAAGCTTATCAATTTGTCGGAATTCTTTTTTAATGTTATTCCTATGATACTTACTTATACCGATTTGGAAAATTCTGATGTATTGAAAATTAAATGTTTGTAAGGTTACTTACAAAGTAAATTTTAGCATACTTGATGATCCAGTAATTTGGTTCCTAGGGGAAAACGACTCAACTTTTCCATATATTTCGCTATTGGTCTACGAATTATTTTTATATGTGCACAATTTCAGGCCAATTCTTCCAGTTGATGCTGAGTTAGAGTTCTACGATGATCAGAACGAAGCTGGTATAACTCAAACAAGCTCTATAATCAGTACTTCCGAAGCTGGGAGGTAAATATAGCTTTTTGTAAGGCATATTACCGGCCGGATTGTACCTGGTGCAAAGCTTGGCCATTGGCTTTTGTACCAGATATCGTTTGGGGCGGGGCAATTTTATTATGACAATTTTAAATATTAGAGACTCTTTAATTTTGACTTAAAAGTTTTGACCAGTTACTATGAGGACGATGATGCTAGAGGACGAGTCGAGTTTGTCAGATTTTTCTAGGTCACGCGGGAGTCGTAAGGCAATCGAGTCCAAAGTTTACGAGGGTGACCTCCGTGGGGCTGTACGGCTACTGGTTTCTGATGATTCGTTCGCGCAGCAAAATCAGGATACGCTTAGCGCCCTTGGGCTTAAACACCCAAATCCGTCGCGTCCTCTTAGCTTTCCGCCAGCGCCGGATACATCGGTTTCTGCTTTGACCGTTTCGGCAGAGGATGTCGCACTAGCGTTGAGTACATTCTATACCGGCTCCGCGGCGGGTTTGGTTTCCGTCCGGGGCACTTAAAAGAGCTTACGTCCGCGTCTGCGGGAGAAAATGGCCAGCGTTTACTGGTTAGCTTGGCTAAGCTGGTAAACTTCCTTTTGAGTGGTCAGGTAAATACAATAGTGTGCCCTTATTTGTATGGTGCATCTCTTTGCGCACTTAAGAAAAAAGATGGGGGGATTAGGCCCATAGCCATTGGCAGCGTATTTCGCAGGCTAACGGCCAAGCTGGCGTGCCGGTCCGTACGAGATGCGATGTCGGAGTACCTACAGCCGCACCAGCTGGGTTTTGGGACGCAGCGGGGGTGCGAAGCCGTGATTCATGCGACACGTGCGTTTGTCATGGACCCCAAGCACTCAGAATGCGTGGTACTTAAAATTGATATTCGCAATGCCTTTAATACACTGGAGAGAGACGTACTTTTGAGCGAGGTCAGGGACCAAATTCCATCTCTCTACCCCTTTCTCTTCCAGGTATATCATTTCCCTTCTAATCTTTTCTATAATAAAAGTCTTATTCTTTCTCAAGTAGGTGCACAGCAGGGAGATCCACTGGGTCCCCTCGTCTTTAGCTTATCGATCCAAAAGATTATTTCAGATTTAAAATCGCTTCTGAATGTGTGGTATCTGGACGATGGGACCATTGCGGGACCACCGGAAGACGTTTATCGGGACCTGGAGACCCTTATTCCTCGCCTCAAAGCCCTGGGTCTAGAGGTGAATCCCTCTAAGTGTGAATTCTTTCCCTGCGGAACTGAGGGACATGTCTACTTTTCTTGCTTCAGTTCTCTTTTGTTTGGCCTCAAAGAACTTTCTACTGTCTCTTTTACCCTTTTAGGGTCACCTATTTTTCTGGACGGTGTGCCTGAGGCTTTAGTTTCCCGCAGAAGACTTCTCTTGACAGCTCAAGAACGTCTCAAAGATCTTTCTGCTCATGTTGCAATCGTGTTATTACGCATGTGCTTCGCTCTCTAAGGTAATTTACCTCTTGCAGACTGCACCTACCTGGCTTTGTCCATCGGAAGTCTTGGATTTTGACGAGGCTTTAAAGAATTTGTTGAGGCAATCCTGAATGTCTCTCTCAACGAGCTGCAGTGGAGGCAGGCGACTCTTCCTATAAGACACGGAGGAATCGGGGTGCGTTGCGCAGGAGATGTGGGCGTGTCGGCTTTCCTGGCTTCAGCGCATGGGGTGTCGGGCCTTGTCACTATTATTCTACCTTCCAATGGTGACGAAGTAAGTGTACCCTTTGCGGTAGATGGCAGGTCAGCTTGGTCGGATCGCAGTTCTGGTGTAGCGAGCCCTGATTTGCCTCATGTTCAGCACGCTTGGGATGATATTACTACTAAACTCATCAAGGAGCAGTTAGTAGAAGGGGCCTCGGGAGTTGATCTTGCCAGACTTCGGGCTGTATCACAGCCGGAATCGGGAGCATGGTTACAAGCACTACCTTCACCCTATCTGGGCACTTTAATGGACGACAACTCTTTGCGTGTGGCAGTGGCTCTTCGCCTGGGCTGCAAGGTGTGTGAACCTCATCGATGCACCTGCGGTTCCATGGTGGAAGCAGATGGCCATCATGCATTAAGCTGTCGTCGTTGTTCAGGTCGGTTTTCTCGTCACCATGCTCTCAACGACATAGTCCGAAGAGCTTTAATATAGGCTGATGTCCCGTGTTTGCTCGAGCCGCCCGGCCTTAGCAGATCTGATGGAAAGAGACCGGACGGTATGACTTTGGTGCCATGGAAAAACGGCAAGTGCCTTATTTGGGACGCCACGTGCGTCAGCACTGTTGCTCCCACTCACCTTGGTCGTACTGTCCTTTCTCCCTCCGCAGCCGCTGAAGATGCAGCTGACAAGCGCAGTAAGTATGCGGCCTTAGGGGTGCAGTATTTATTTGTGCCCTTTGCGGTGGAGACAATAGGCAGTTGGGGCAGTGAAACGAAAAGATTTGTGACAGAAATGGGGCGCAGGATTAGGGAAAAATCTGGAGACCTCCGCTCAGGGTCGTGGTGCAAAGACTTGCCATTGCTATCCAGAGGGGCAAGGCAGCCAGTGTGATGGGTACTTTTGCACCAGGTACAATCAAAGGCGGGCTATTTGATTGACGTGCATTTAATTGTGATTTTATTTTATTTTATGACAGTATTGTTTAAATGATATATTTTAATTTATTCAATTTTACTTACTTTTAATAAAATTAATGAAATGTATTAAATATATATGGTTACTATGATATAATAGTATATATGTTAATTGTGCTTGTTTCCTGCATTATTTACAAATAAATGGAATTTAAATACGGAGTTGCCGTTTAGTGGTAAACTAAGCCAAAAAGGGGCAACGATACTCATAATTACAAATAACGTTCATTATGGGACCAACCCTGAAATCAGGAAAAAGATTCAACTGTTTCATAAAATAAGTGTAAGAAGTGAGTAGTTGTGTTTTTGATAGAATTCAGCTAAGGTGTTATATTAAAAATTGTTCTTTAAGATAAGTGTAATGTGTGACCCCTTTTGGCTTAGTACACCCCTAGCCTACCCTGTATGTGAATGAAGAAGACACGTGGTAGACGTGTATTATCGGCGCCCTACACGTGTCTCTCAGATACGTAAGTAAGAAGTAAAGTCTATAACATATCAAATCAAAATGCCATTTATTTCGATTAATTTATTAGTACTTTATTTTTGTTGTGATTGATTAAATAATATTATTTCAAATTGTTGCTTTTCGAGACAAGACCGTAACAGCGCAAAAGACAGATAGTACAGAAGTCAATCTACATACCAACTAGAGCAGTAGAGCAAAGCACACATAGAAATCGCTCACAGACACGATATATCTGAACGGTTGGTAATAGTGCAAGCGCGTATGCCATCCGTTTGAGACGCGCGTCTATGAAGTATTTTCGTGCAAATATCTCTCAAATTGTAAAAATTGTCTCTAAGTACTTAACGGTAAGTTCCGGCAGCCTTTTCTAAGAGCCAAGAGTATACTAGACTAAACATGTTTTAACTGAGGCCATAGAGTCACTGATTTCCGTAGTCGTGCGAGCTAGTGGACAAATACCTAGCTGTGTTGGATAAAATAAGTGAAATCTTTTATTTATTTTTTGTTATTCCTGTTTCGTTTTCAACATTTAACCAAACAAGATACGAGTACCACTACTACGATAGTTTTTTAAGTATAACCTACTAAAAAAAATATAAAAAAATTAGTAACAAATTGTTTTCTTGAATAAACAAATTGTGAATTTGTATTTGAAAATAATCGCTAGCGCGA
Organism: Ligdia adustata; assembly: GCA_947049295.1. Classification (NCBI taxonomy): domain Eukaryota; kingdom Metazoa; phylum Arthropoda; class Insecta; order Lepidoptera; family Geometridae; genus Ligdia; species Ligdia adustata. The sequence goes on along the minus strand of OX346219.1, from coordinate 14,615,635 downwards.
TCGGCGAGCGTATTTATGGAAAGTAAAATACATACATAAGTTTGACTTCTGTACTATCACGTCTTCTGTGGTTAATTTTTTAACTTTAGTAAACCAATCAAGTGCATGTTAGACAAGCGTACCAAAGGTTCAGCATTATCATTTAGCCTATTAGACAAAATTTGCGTTTTGATTCCTGTATACAGTTAATGCATCGACTGCAAATAATATGTTTGTAATAATACATTTGCTTTATGTTGCTGTTGTGTTTTTGTTTCATTTCAGCTCGTCAGGTCTGCAAGTAGTTTTCAATGTGGAACCCAAAGACTATCCGCCGTGGTCTACAGTACCTTACTACGGTGCCAAGGTCAATACTCAACAATTTTGGTCTAAAGTTTTATTTGTAATATGAACGCATTTTAGTAATAGAGTAAGTTTTATACAGTTATAGGGATATCTGGGACTGCCGCATTTAAATGGTTACTATTGTATTTCTCTCTCGTATCAACCCATAATGTCCCACAGCTGGGCACGGGTCTCTCCTATGAAGGGGGTGTAGGCAATAGTCCACCACTCTGTCCAAATTGCGGGTTTTTCACTTTTCTTCATAAGCTATTTATTTATAGCTTTTTATTTATTTTTTGAGATCGCTTTTTAGTTATACGGCCGCCACTTGTAGCACTATATTTTGTAAGGATTTTCTCCTGTATGAATTTTTTTTTGTGTCTGTAATAAAGCATTGATCTATCTATCTATTTACCTTCTCGGACAAGCAGGTTTATCAATTGTATTTGTATTGCTTAGCTGGTTATTTTCTATTGCACTTGAATTGCTAGAAGTTAAATTAAATTAATTTATCGGATAAATTTCATTCATTTGATTCATTCTTATGGTGATTACACCATATCAAACAGTTTTCTCAAAATATTGACTCCATACGGCGGAACCTTATTAAACAAGTAAAGTTATAATTTTTATCATATATAATATATTTAGTTACAAAGAACAGAAAAACTTGACTAATAACTAATCTAAACAATATAAATTAAACCCATGCAACCTATCACTAATCTTTGAATTAACAATTTAAATTTTTTGCTACAGATAATGCTATCAGATCCCAATGACTATCCAGAAACCACAATAGTATACCGATACATAAGTCCAGAAGAGTCTGTGGACATCAAAGTAGAAGCCATGATCTTCCAGAGCGAGTCCGACCTTCGGAAGGTCGACCCTGAGAAACGTGGCTGCTGGTTTTATGACGAAGTTGTCCTGGAGCACACTGACAGGTGGGCAATAAGTCTAGGATATTTTCTTGTAGGAATTCACATGAAAAATGTTAGTGTGAAATAACATGATTAAATACGAGAATCATGGTGATGCTAATTGATGATTCTAGGAATTTTGACAAACATTTAAAGAGAATAAGGTGCTCAACATACGAGTATCACTACGCGTGACGGCATATTTTTATAAGTTATATAAAGTTAAGTAATATTTTTTATAAGCTTAAACAATGTCACTCGTGTGGTGTCCGAAGCGGTAATGGCGACCGATCGACTTACTTTGGTGTGAATGTGTGCGTGTGCACTCGGATGTACGAGTGAGTCAACTTACTATGGATGCTTCAGCGTTTGTTTTGGTAAAGTTCCATCCTTGTTTCAAACTAACTTGACTATTTTTTGGAAGGAATCTACTGTAAATGTAAATTTCCGACTACTAAAAAAATCCAAAGATTCGTTAGCCGGCGTGTCATTTCACCGGGAAATTACCTTATGGCACTTTCCAGACTTCAAGCTATGACATATCCGTGTAAATAATCAAGTCAATCCGTCACTTGGTTTCAGAAAATATGAGGGACAGCCAAACCAACAAACCCAGTTTCTTATCCTACTTCCTACTAACAGTCCTACTAATCCTACTTTATACTTCCTTCCTACAAATAATAATAGTATTATAAACGAAAAAGTTTGTAAGAATGTATGAATGTGTGTTTGTTAATCTTTCACGCAAAAACTGCTGAGCCTATTTGTATGAAATTTGGTAGGGTAATAGTTTATACCTTGGATTGGGGACCGTATGTAAGGAATTATGTGAATAATTTTTGTATTTCCTACTTCTATAATTCTTTCGTTTTTTGTAATTAATACGAATAACTCTTATGTTTGTAGGTACAGCTATGAAACTTGCAATTCAGAATGTCGAATGAAAACATACCTACAGAGCTGCGGATGTATACCATTCAAGTATCCTAGAGGTTGGTTCTTATATATATTTTAAGTGAATAACTGGGCTCCGCGATGTTATTCACGGATCACTATTTTTTATAGCCTATGTACTCACTGATAATGTAGCTTTTTTACGGCGAAAGAATATTGAAATCAGTTCAGTAGTTTTGGATCCTATTCAATGCTAATAAACATACAATGTAATCTTTCCTCTTGATAATATAAATATGAATTACTTTAATTAAATAAATAAGTATTTGATTGTTTGATTTATCTGACTTGGTTTTTATTAAAAGACATATTTTACCTAGCCTAGACATTAGGCTAAGTTTTATTTATTTAAGCTTTATGATCAGAATTTTACAAAACAATTACAATAACTCATAAAATATCACGTAATTCAGAATGCCTCTTGGCCATAGGCCTCTTCTAGCATTTTTCATTGGGTTCTCTTCTCTCAGTACTCAGTCTCTTACTATACTTCTCCAGTGTTGTCCAGCCGTAAGTCTTAGGTCATCTGCCCATCTTGTTTGTTGAAGTCCTTTATTACGTTTGCCGTCCATGGGGTACCAGTTAGAGATGGTTGAGCCTTTTCCCAGCTTGTCACGAAACATGTGACCGGTCCACCTACACTTCAGTTGGTCTATACGATTGAGAATATCTGTTTTTTCCCATTATTACACTGCTTCTTATTCTGTTTTGTTTCCATGTTTCTTTTCATATATTTTTGAAAGCGTTCCAGCATTGCTCTATGTAGTTTCGTGAGTGACCATGTTTCACATCCGTAGGTAATAATTGGAAGTATGCATGTTTTAGATGCTTTACTTTTTATTGACATACTTAGGTCATTCGATTTCATAACTTCATTGACCAATAATTCTTCCATTCATTTCGTATTCTTCTATTTAGTCCTTTAGTAGTTTGTTCCTCAGTAGGCATTAGGCTAAATAAATAAGGTTAAATATTAATTTACACTAGATTATAACGCATTTAAAATGATTCAAAAGTAATTAAAAAAAAAATGTCTGTAATCGATCACAAAATAAGTGATAAGACCGCTTTTTGTGCCTATTTTCTGCTATTATCTAATCTATTTTTTTTTTGTATCGACATTAAGAAGTTTTGTAAAAATTAAATTAAATGTTTGGTTAATAAATTCTAGCTTAATTTACTTAACCATGATGCGATGAATGTATAAAAAATAAACGGAATATACATTTCAATAATTTATGTAGAAACATAACCTAGGTCAAAGTGCCAGGTCATAATGACCCACCCCCACGTCGTCGGTGTTGTTATTTACCACTTTGAGATCGCTGGGTTAAACCAGGTAGATAATAATTAATTAATTTATAATAAGATTGTATATAAAGAATATATAATGTCTTCGAGCGCCCGAGCGAACGTTTCAACATCTATTAATTCTCCTGATACCTTGTGATAAGGCAAAACACGTGTTGAGGAAGTCGGATACTGAGATAAAGAATAACAATAAGGTGAAGTGTGGCGGCTTTTCGGCTTATTATACCCCTAAACAATAATCTCTGTATATAATATTAACTGATAATTCTGTATGGGAAACGCTCCCGTCTTGATTTCCTTATCTGGGATAATCTTGTTTTGAACGACATCATGTTGATCTATGGTATTGGGAGTAATGGGAAGTTGATCGGCTACGTGACGTCACTTATAATAATATAGATTATTGTTATACGTACAAAATCAAATAATATTATTATATATGTATTTCTAAGTATGTATATCAGTGATCAGGTTACCACAGCACAGGCTTTGCCTAATTTGGGAGCTGGAGACATTTGTGTGGATGTTGTCTCATATTATATTATATTTTTTTTATATCATTCGGAAGTATATAATCAGGAATCTCAAAATTAATTCGTTAGGGAATATCATTATAGATATTAAAGTTTTTTTTACAGACTACAAAAAGATTATTATTAGTTCAATTAGTCTAATGGCTTTTTTTGTATGTTACTCGATATTTTTGAGATGACTGGACCAATTTGAAAATTGCTTTCTTGTTCGTATACTCTCTAATTGGGTCAATATCAATTTAATAGATATAATCCAATCTAGCCGGTTGGCGCAGTTGATAGCAACCCTGCCTTCTGCGCCGCTGGTCCCGGGTTATATCCCCGGACAGGTTAAACATTTATGTGCGTGAACATGTCTGTTTGACCTGTGTCTGGGTGCTTATTATATATATAAGTATGTATATCAGTGATCAGGTTACCACAGCACAGGATTTTCCTAGTTTGGGACCTGAAGACCTTTGTGTTGTACCATATCAACATCTGAAGATGTTGTACCATATATTATATTATTATTATTATATCATTAAAAACGGTTAAACTGGTTTTTTAATAAATATAAGCTTTAATTTTCTTTGAGTGTATACCAAATATGATTTTTTTGTAATTTTTCTTAACTATTAGTTGTTATAAGTATACGTGACATAAGATAAGACAACTGTTTATTAAAAAACTAGCTTATTATTTTAAAAAAATATATGTCAGATTTCTAAAGGCGGCTTTATCGCTTATAACGATTTCTTCCATGCACGTACAAAATATCACACAAGTGGAGCAACCTAAGTAGGGTAAACACAATAATAAACATAACCAACTAAATTAAAATAACAAGAAATAAATGTAACGAGAAATTAAACATATTTTACATCTCTCATATTCGGTAAGTAGGTACTTATTACCCCCAAATGAGGCTTGTAAGTGACCAATTAGCGCTCTAGGGTAATAATGTAGCTAGAAAAGCCCTAGGGCGGTAAGTAATTAAAATAAAAAATTCACTCTTTCAAAAAGTTCGCGTACATCTAACCATCATACTGGCAATAGACATATTGCATTCATCCCAATGACAAAAGAGGTAGCTTCGCTATTCAGCCTTGTCTTCGTATGAGTATAATAGTCATCAATTTTAAATATCGAACGGCGAAGCTCAATTTCGTTCTTGAAAAAAATAATTTAAGAAAAAAGGCGGGAATGGAAAATGTTTACTTTAAATATTGTTTGTTTTTGGGTTTTTTTTTATAATTACGTGCTAATTAGGAAAAAAAACATGAGTTCTGCAAGTGATGAAGATATAAGCTGCACTCCTGATTCAATGAAAATGGAAGCTGAAGCAGCAATTAAAATGTTTTATTATTGTAATGCCGGTTTTTTTCTACTTACCTCACAATCGAGATGTAAAGCGCACGAGCGCAGCGAGGGCGCCTTAATATCTCGGGCTGCAATTGATGCCTTACAGCCCTTGGCTACTAATCTACTATTAATGAAGTTCATTTATCTCTAATGTTAATTATTTTTTCAGAAAAAACAAATCGAGTCTGCGAGTTGGAAGATCTCAAATGTCTCAATAATGTTACAGGTATTTTAACTAGAAAGTATATTTATAGGCGACTGCGAAATAACGAGGGTTATATTTTTCGAGTGTATGTATGTATGTATATTTATTTTGCACGCCCTAGAGCCTAAACGGCTTGTCGTATTTATACAAGTGGTGTCAATAGACTCGTCTTAGTCGTGAGAGTGACACTGGTTTAAAAATATAGTACTCGTGTTTTTTTTGCTTCTAACCACTTTATACTTATGAAATGATAAAATAAAATGGGACTGTACTGGACATAAGAAACAGCTAACATTAAGGCACTAAATCTGAATTTAAAAAAAAAGTGACTGGTTACTGGAAGATGAGACAAAACCAAAAAATAGCTGTCGTTAAACACCTAGGACTACAGTGTCGCTGACTTCCGTGCTCGTGCGAACTTGAGGTCAAATGCCTAGCTGTTCAGAATTAAAAAAAAAACTAATGGTATATTACGGCAGCCTTCTTTGATAGCCAGTGTATTTCATACTAGGCATGCTACATAAATACCACGTATTGCTGACTTTCGAGGTCGTGCAAGCTGGTGGTCAAATGCCTGGCTGTGTTGTATAAAAAACTGGTATAAAAAATGTAATCAAAAATTGGCTTGTCAAACAGACATTGACAAATTTATGACATAAATTTGACAAATTTGTAAAGGATACAACTGTTATTTAATTAATACAGTAAATTTATTATGTTGTATGTTCTAGAATAATAATTAAAAAAAAATTAATAAATTAAATTTGTTTCATATTTGACATTTACCAATAAATTCAATGCAAAGTGCTCTATTTCCTAAAAGATATAATATCGGTCTCTTCAAATCACGATTGAATCGGTTTCTTCTAGGCAAGCGCGTTACATCCTAGGCCGTCGCTTTACATCAGTCGAGTTGAGGTCAAGCGCAAGCCTAAACGAAAAAAGCAATGACTAAAAGAGCAGAGAAGTTTTCATTGAACTTTGATCGTTTTGTTTACATGCGATCCAGTGTTCAAATCCCGGAAGGAGATGGACTGCAAACCAGCTTGCTACCAGGAGTGTCGAGACAAGAAGTACAGCATCACGTCTAATCTCCTGCCGTTCAACTTCATTGGCGAAGACGTCACAGGCATTACGTAAGTTACACTAATAAAATACAAATCATTAATATATAACTATTTTGTAGTGGAGGCCATCTTGGATTTGAAATAATTGTGTTATTATTTCAAATCCAAGATGGTCTAATAATTAATTGAATGCCTAGTATTCTATTACCACTATAGCGAAAAAAAATTATTGTTGCGATGATATCGGAAGAATTTTACTTTGATTAGGATGTTTGTTGTTATATATTCTTATGTGTACTCGACATAGAATCATTATGGTATTATTTATAACGTCAACTTAAAAGATAATTATTATGTTATTGATTTTGGTTGGCTTATAATTTTACACAATTATTAATAAAATGTTTATCTATTTATCTACTCGAGCCCATTTGATACCCATAGTGAAAAAATATCATGTAATCAAGCAAGAAATATGCTCCCAAATAATGCACCCTTCAAACAAAAAGCACAAAAAAATAAAATCGGTTCCGAAGCTACGATACCACAGACACACAAACACACACAAACATCCCATCAAACATATAACATACTAAGAAACACAAGTACCCTCTTTCGGCTAAGTATAATAAAATATGGACAAGCCTAATCTAGATCCCTGTAGATATTTATTAAGAACATATTGGGGCACATATACATTCCGTTTAAGTAAAAAAGCTCTTCACAACTTTTCCCAAACTCAATTCAGATCTCTGTGGGATACATTCACGTTATCGACTAGAAATTTTGGGGTCATCAATTGACCCCGAAATTGCTACCTGTTTTTTGGATTCTGCTTTTCTCGATAAAAGCACAAAGCAATTAGTGAGAAAGCCGTAAGATAGTTTAAATGTTTTTTCTTTTTTATATGTAAACACATATTTTTCAAAAATGTGACGACCGACATTCATTACAACAGGCGCCTATAGAATTTTTCAGTTCTGTTGATTCTAAAATCAAACTCCTAGACTGATTTTGACTAAATTAAAATAAGACCACATGAAAGGTCCTTTCAAATAAAAAACAATATTTTTTAATTCGGTCCACCCTTCTCCAAGTAGTCAGATAAAAATCAGTAGAAAAAAAAAAGCTTTAACTGTCTACAAATGTATGTATATCAAAATGTCCTGTTAAGTCGTCATTTTGCAGTAGTAAATATATATTTTTTCAGTTTTATTCTTTCATCTACTTATTGACGGACATTTCTAACTTATCGACTTACTCTCCGTAATTCCATTCCTCACCATTTTATTGCAATTGACTGTTAATGTCTTTAGCTTAGAGGTAAATTAGTACTTCCGTTAGGCAATCAACACGCAATGGGCTATTTTATTAGCCATTACTATGGGTCCCTGAGACTAATAAAGACCCATACTTAATATCGAAGTGCATTATTTAGACGAGTACCTCTCCTAATAATACTCGTCTAAATAATACATAACGAACTGCTAGTGTATAAACAAGTCCTAATGCCAATATGGACGTGTGGTATACAGCTGTGGGGCTGTACCGCTCAAAGTAATAGGCTCATCATCCAACGATTCCAGAATAAAAAGTACTGAGGGATATTACCGATGCACCTTCGTACATAAGAAACAACAATCTCTACTAGGACATAAAAGTAGAATTTGTTGAACAAGTGATAAAAAATACGCCGAAGCTCACCAAAACCCAGTTGGTGTAGTGTCAAAAGTAAAATAGTGCAATATAATAGTGAAAGTGCTAAGACTTAAGAACACATGAACAAAGTGTTTTCGCCTTAAGAGAACGCTGTAACGTTGGGGCGCTACGCAAGTTTAGGTATTTTGCATTCCGAGATAGTCGGAGAAAATATGCAACCGATATTTTTATGCAGAGCTTCCCACCCGCCCACACCAGAGAGCTGCGAGCATGACTACTAAAACGATCTTGATCCATAGTATACTATATTTTATTGACCGAGCGAAGCATCTAGGCTTCTATACTTGCAAAATGTAATGTTGTCTGTCTATTTCGGAATATTTTAATAGTGGGGGTTTTTTGGTTGGGGTTATATTTCCACTGGAAAGAGGTACACCCACCAGAAATATATAATTTGAATAAACGAAGATGTAACTACTAATTAATATTACTCTGTTTTAATAGACCACCCTACTGAGTTGCACCCGAGTTGTACTTCAGCTGCATTTGAGTTGCACCTGAGTTGCACCTAAACTGCACTTGAATTGCACCTGAGTTGTCCCTGAGTTTTCCCTCAGTTGTCCGTGGGTTGTCCCTGAGTTGCATTTGAGTTGCACCTGAGTTGCACTTGAGCTGCATTTGAGTTGTTCCTGGTATATAACTGAGGTGTCCTTGACTTGCACCTCAGTTGTACTTGAGCCGCATTTCTGTTGTATTTGTGTTGCACTAAAGCTGCACTTGAGTTGTACCCGACTTGTCCCTCAGTTGTTCCTGAATGTTCCCTGAGTTTTGTCTCCGAGTTGTACCTGAGTTGCACTTGAGCTGCATTTAAGTTGCACTTGAATTGCACCTGAGTTGTCGGTGAATTGCCCTTGAGCTGCATTTGAGTTGCACCTAAGTTGAACTTGAGCTGCATTTCATTTGCACTTGAGCTGAATTTAATTTGCACTTGAGCTGCATTTCATTTGCGCTTGAATTGCAATTGAGTTGCATTAGAGTTGCACTTGAGCTGCATTTGAATTGCACCTAAGTTGTCCCTGAGTTGTCTCTGACCTGTTCCTGAGCTGTCCCTAAGTTATCCCTGAGTTGCACCTCAGTTGCAGTTGAGTTGCAGCTTAGTTGCATTTGAGCTGCATTTAAGTTGCACCTGAGTTGCACTTGAGCTGCACTTAAGCTGAATTTGAGTGGCACCTGAGTTGCACTTGAGTTGCACCTGTTGTCCCTGAGTTATAAAAAGAATCATTAAATGCATACAGGCATCTCTGATATAGGAAGGACAATCAAATTGTGTAACCTCCTCTTTATCTAGTCGGTTAAAATGTAAATAGCAACTTGATGATTATGAGTTATAACATAAAAAAGAAAGAATTCTCACAAAATATCAAATACGGTCAATGCAAGTGAATGTTGTTCTAGCACGCACACAATCAAAGCGCTACCAAGGTCAGCGACGTATACGACAGAAATAGTTACCAGAAAGCGCTTGAAAACAACGGACGCAGCAGGTCTGTCCCCAAAGAGCACTCAAGCGCGACTGAGCGCCAGTTGCTAGCGCAGTGAAATATGTAGTACTTTTAAATAATGAAATAAAAAATAGCTACAACATTTAAAGCACACAGCATGATATTTAAAGGAGAAAAGAAAAAAAAACTACTTTTAATGAGTTATTGCAAATAAAGAAAGAGGTTGCCAAGGTATACAATTTGAACGCGGAAAACTACGTATTTTCGCGTTATGCAATGTATGTAATACGGGCCTAAAAAACTGTAAAAAGAAAAGTTTCGATGGATTAATTCATAGAGACTTTATTTTGTAGACGATTAAGTTAGACAAAAATAACTTTTTAGCCTTAGGCTTTGGCTAGATTTTAAGATATCAAGGAAATTCTTTTATGGGTTTTTGTGACGTAGAAAAAAAAATTAACGTAAAAATTATGAGTACATGTCGTATTGAGTAAGTATTTTTAGTTCGTCGAATTACTCCTAAAACTTTTTTAAATATATTATGTAATATTGGAATTAGTTAATTAAGAGACGGAAGCGCCTTACCATCGAAGGTAGGAAAATAGAAGAAGGAAGATTATGCAATGTCATTTCGGCCTTGTGGACGAAATAATCAGGCTGAACTGACGACTCAATCTAATTCGGATTCAGTTCTTTTTGCACGCAAGATTTCAATCTTTTTGTCGATGAAATTATGATTTAGCCATCGTTTCCTCTAAATGCTTTAAAAAAGTGAAATTAAAAATAGATTAAAAAAGGCATTATATGTAAGCTTGTGTATTTTTTTCAATATATTTATTTGATATGTATTTTCCTAAGTGGTGAACAATGTTAAGTGACCAAATAAGTCAAAATTTAACCAATGCTAAACGGGACTACTTACTACGTTTACACTTTAAAATTTTAATGAAAATTGGTAAGTAGTTCACAAATTTGATTTAAATACGACAAAATGTGTTTTCATTTATCACTTTGCTTGTTTATCTAGATACCATTATTTTTAATTTAATATTTAACTATTTTTTTATTTTTTATTTTATAAAGGTAAATAACAACCTCAAATAACTGATTTTCAGTATAACAAAGTATGGAGAAATAGAGCGCACATATTTTTACTTACTACGATTTTAGAAGACAGTCTGTAAAAAAATAGTAGATAATTAGCCAAGGGCTGTAAGGCATCAATTGCAGCCCGAGATGTTAAGGCGCCCTCGCTGCGCTCGTGCGCCTGTAGTTCGAGGGTGCAACTGATGCTTACACTCGAGCTAACTACTCTGCTTTACATCTTGATTGTGAGGTAAGTAGAAAAAAACCGGCATTACAATAATAAAACATTTTAATTGCTGCTTCAGCTTCCATTTTCATTGAATCGGGAGTGCAGCTTATATCTTCATCACTTGCAGAACTCATGTTTTTTACCTAATTAGCACGTAATTATAAAAAAAAAACAAGCAATATTTAAAGTAAAGTCTTTTTTCTTAAATTATTTTTTTCAAGAACGAAATTGAGCTTCGCCGTTCAATATTTAAAATTGATGACTATTATACTCATACGAAGACAAGGCTGAATAGCGAAGCTACCTCTTTTGTCATTGGGATGAATGCATGATGTCTATTGCCAGTATGATGGTTAGATGTACGCAATCTTTTTGAAAGCGTGAAGTATTTTTTTAAATTACTTACCACCCTAGGGCTTTTCTTTCTACATTATTACCCTAGAGCGCTAATTGGTCACCTACAAGCCCCATTTGGGGTTAATAAGGACCTACTTACCGAATATAAGAGATCTAAAAGGTTCAATAGAAATTGTGACTAAAATAGGTTCAGCTAGACTTTTGGTGAACTAAATATGATCTTTTAGGTCCTGGAGGATCAAATTTAGAAAAAAAAAACATTTGCTCTACTAGCTTTGAACTTGCACTGGAACACCTGGGAAAAGTTTCTTTACAATTTCATGCAGACTGCTTAACACTTTAAAAACTTTTACATTGAGTTTTAAGGTGTTTAAAGAGAAAAAAAAATGAAATCCCCATAAGGATTAATAACGACAACAGATTGAACCTTGAACTAATGTTGTATAGATAATAACGCTACAAAACCCTTAGTGCGCTAGTCTGACTCACACTGGGATGATTTTCTTCCAAAGAGAGGAGGTAATACTGAATTTGACAGTTTTTTCATTTTTGTTGCTTTTTTTCCAGAAACGAATAAACAAATTTGAAAAAAATATTATGTTGCTTGAAAGGATACCTCCCATGTGGTCTAATATTAATGTGATCAAAGTCGGTCAAGAGATATATAATTCTAAATAAATCTAAAGAATTGAAGAAGTTCTATCAGCGCCTACCGTAACATTCTCGGAATCCCTTTAAAAAAATACTTCGTACTACAGTCGAGCAAGATGTCTAACATTGCAAATTCTCTAGGTTTGTATTATTGGAACCTAGTCACAAGAAAATGTATAAATAAAATGATATAAATTATTGCTCTTCAACGATAGAAAAACCGGTATAAAAGTAGATACTTCGTCATTCAGGCGTGTCATATCTACATAATCAATACTCTATACAAATATTTAGAGTCTACATTTTAAAACTTCGTTATAAAGCATCATCATCACTGTATATCACATATACCAGCTGACCCGGCGAATTTCGTACCACCTAACAGTTATTTATGTTTCTCACCTTTTAAACATTCCCTGGAGTACGACAAACATTCCAAGACCAATATCAACTAAATCGGCCCAGCCGTTCTCGAGCTTTTGCGAGACAAACGAACAGCAATTGTTTTTTATATATAAGAAAATATAAAAAATTGAGATCCACGGGTACTACCATAGAGCCCAGCTAGTATTACAATATTTTTGCAAATATGTTCGAGTAAATAGGAACTTCAATGGTCGATTAAATTTTAAGTCACGTGCCGAGAGCCTGCCTACCCTGCCTGCCTGTTGGACCCTCTCCGTCTCACAGTCCGGATGAATTTCAATCGAGTTTCGCAAACTCGCCCCGTGTCAATATTTAACTAGGTTTCTATCCACTATTCTATTTCTAAGTAAATTGCTATAAGTTTTAGTATTTTTCTTGAATTATTTCTGGAATTTCCTAGTCTTGAATTCGTATCGATGTCTAGAATTTTGAGCAGGTTTTTGTTCGTTAACTAAAGAAAACTAATTCCTGAAAAAAAGTGACGAAAATAGAATTTGAATTAATGTTTGACAATAATTTCTTTTTGGCAAGTTTTAGAAGTTGTGTCTGATTTGATTGCGCTAAATTTGGTAGCTTTAAACCAAAGGAAGATTGTCAATGCGTCGTCATCGTCGGCAAAAAGCAGATACGATATTTAGAAAATTTATAAATGAATATGTTTGCACTAGTTTTGTTAGTATTTCGAAAGGTCGTGGTTTGATCAGATAACAATATCCAGAGGCTATAAAAAGACAAGAAATTTTACTATATGATTACAATAACGCTCCAAAAATGGAAATTAAATTGCAATAAACTTCTTGTTAACAAAGCTTTAAACAAAAAATTTCATTCGTAAATATTGGTCTTCGTGAGATTTTGAATTTCATATAACGTTTTTAAATTTGATTTATAACAGGTAGTGCCCTTGTACACCTATTTTATACTGTCGCACTGCTGGGCAAAAGTCTCCCTCATACCCTTCCACACTTCACGTTTCCTCGTCCACTTACTGTCACTTATATACATATTAATAATATTAAAGTAGAATACGTACAGACCATATTATATACAGATATGCTTCCGATAAATTTACATAATGATACCAACAAGACGAGGGTGCGACGGACACCTGGAAACTACTCTATGAAAAACTCACTAAATATTCTTACCTGCTTTAACAACCGAATAAAATATTATCAAACATGAGCTAAAGTAATAAAAGTACATATAAAATTCAACGAAATATTATCTCAACTCGATCTGTATAGAAATTAGGCATCTTATTTAAAAGTTGTTTCTTTCTTTATACTAAAAATATAAAATTAGAAGTATCGTTTTCACTCTCCAGTTGAAACCTTAGATAAATAATTGATCTCGCGTCGAGCCAAAGAAACTAATCATTTATCGAAGATTGAAACTTTCATAATTTTCTCCATTTCACGTTTTATATTATTGAACTTTTATTGGCTCTCCAAAATATTTCCGATCCGAGTATTATTTAACTTTGTAGTCATAGTATATAGTTCCTTATAAATGATGTGGTAAAATGGTTAAACAGATCTTCAGTTCTTTCAAACTTTTGTAATATAGTCTTTTGTTCTTCGGCTTCAGTATGTCGTAACCCATGATACTCGTAATACTTTAGAGCTAGTTTATTGTATAACTTAATCATCTTACCACAAAAGATTTGGACATGTCTTTGACAAATACTGAGCACATGTTTTGGTTAATATCTTTCTACAAATCCACGGATATCACTTGTTCAGAGAAAACCATGCCTTTTAAGTTATGCAACTGCGCGTTACCTTGTTTAACAAGTGTTTTACAACCAATTTTGACATTCGATTTCTATAAACACAGTAATAACATCATAACAGCAAAACCAAGGCGATGTTACACTGAACTATGTATGAAACATGAACTTTTATAAAAAAACACATCAACGTTGCCCCTGGAGCGCCGTCATGCGGCAGCCTATAGTAGGGGCCCGTTTAGTTGAAGGCAAGTCACCACCCGCCACAATATTTTATGAGAGGCAGAATTGACGGGTGCCGTATGAAGCCATAAAAATTGATTACAATTGCCCTGATTTTCGTAAAAAATAATGTTATCAATAGTTTTTATTCTTCACTTATATTATTTTATACGACTGTTTTTGTATATTTTTTTTTATATTACTATTATTTTAAATTAGTCCGGCCCAGAACCGTGTTTAAAATAAATTGTTATAAAATATTTATTCGAATAAAAGTATTAATAAACATATAGTTTACTTAATATTTATTCAAAAAAATTGTGGACAGTATGTATGAGAATGGGTTTAAAAAAATAGTTAAGTATAAAAATTATAAATTAACTAATGAAATACTCTTAATTCCAGTTTTTTAATCTTGAAAACCCCATTCACCTCTTAAATAAAATATTTTGTCCGAAATTATTTCTTAATGAATATCTTATAATGAACACACCCTGAAATTTCATGTCCCTAGGCTCAACAGTTGAGACTCTGCTTTGATTCTTCAAAATATTATTCAGGACAAAGTCGCTTATAGATTTTCAAAGAAATTTTGAATGAATCACCGGCTTACAGAAACAGCTTTATATTTCCATCATGACCCTTACTCGTTATCGAAGATCAAAGATATCCATTACCATTACTGTTCTTAAATACTTATCAAAATGGGATCACGAAAGAGCTTGTTAATTAACATTTAAATAACTACGAAAATTTTGAAACGGACAAAATTTGAAATGCGATTACATGATTCTGATTTAAAAGTCATTTATAACGAATGATAGCGTATATCAGTATGTCATTTCAAAATGGCTGCTTTCTTTTTGTCTTTCCCTTTCTTCGGGGATAAACCGCCATGTACTATCGATATTTTCATTTTGTATTCATTAAAAGCTGTTTTTTTCTTGATCGGGTAAAAATAAGGGACTGCGTAATTAGCCAGGGTAGTGTGATAAATAGTTGCTATATAAACAAGTACCTACTCTTATTCACCTGGATATGCCGGAGGGCGTTAAAAGTACAAACTTCAATAACATATACAGACCTACTAGCCATATTACTTAACAAGTTTTGTATATTTAAGTTTGATTTAGTTAGCATTTATTTTATAACAAAAATATATTTAATCTCAAGCATTTTTTTAAAGTATTATTTTGTTTTTAACCTCCGTCGCAAAACCGATGTGTGCTAAAATATTCTAACAAAATGTGTGTCTGCCTGACAAACCAACTGAGTTTTTTTTTAAGATTAATTAGTGCTCTTAGCTATGTTTGAGAAAATCGGTTATTAAAAAAATAGTTAAGGATGATGCTTATTTATTATATTATATAAGGATGATATTATCAAATGAAGAGGCTATATAAAACTATAACCTAATATTAATTTAAAATTCATAATGGCCGCCATCACAAAATGGCTGTTATTTACTAATAATATTTCTCAGTAACTTACTAAAGAGTTAAATAATTGTGTTTCCTTTTATTATTAATTATTATTTCATTATTTTTAAGACAAAATCACAACGTGAGCGAGCTCGCAGAGTTGCAAGTATATTTCGGCAAATCAAATTGCAATTGCTATAAACTGAAGCTTCTGATTGACGTCAACTACTTTGTAGGTGAGTAGAAATAGTGACCATAATTACACCGTGGTGACGCATATGATAAGTTAGTGGTAGCTTAGTGGGTAGCTTAGTCTTGCAAGCAAAAGGGTGTGGGTTCAATCCCAATTTCAGGTATGCACCTCTTGAGTTTTTTATTCACGTGCAATGCACATTGTGCATATTATGACTAATTATCAATTTCTTCAATGGCGAGGAAACTTGTTTAATAGCTTTCGAAGGCGAGCGAAGTCCCCAAACCGCAATTTGGCCAGCGTGGTGAACTATGGCTTACGCTTCCTTTTAGAGAAGACCCATGCCAAGACGCTATAGGTTGATAGGAGACTGCAAAAATTACTCTTGATAATTCTTTAAAAAAGTGACTAGGTCCCATGGGAGATATACCATTTCAAACAAAAAGCATCTTTTTCAATTCGGTTCACATGTGTCCCAGTAATTCAATAACTAACATTATAAAAATACTTGAAATTGTGTACCTCCTTTTTTTGACAGTCGGTAGAAAAAAAACAATTATAAATATATATACATTTAATTTACTCTTATGAAATATTTTGTGTAATAAGTTAATTAAATATATTCTGTATTGTATGCCCCGTCCTATTTAATTTCTTCTTTTTCACAATTGTCTCTATCCCAAGTTTGCCTGGAAGAGATTCCTTTTAATCGATAAGGCCGTCACTTATTTTGTAAGGATGTTACTCATGTATTTTTTTGCGTGTTTGCAATAAAATATTGTTGTATCTATCTATGTATTCATAACGCGTGTAAATAATATCGCATAATTATTTTATTCCAGCAACATACGGAGGTGTATTTTCCCTGTTTTTCGGCGGTTCCATCCTCACAATATTCGAGTTAACGTACCTCCTTACATCCGCCCTAGCAACAGTTATATACGAGAGAATAAAACGAACCCCAAGCGGAAAGTAAAACGAGATCAAACGAACATAATCACCCACGTTACGTTACAACCGTCCTTATTATTATGTACTTTTACTGCTTAGAGGATAGAGCAGACCGCACACGTTACGTTTTAATACAGTTCGTTGTATCTCAGCGCGTTGCGTGAGATGTCATGTCGGTCTATTCTATTCTATCTTTGTTTATGGCCTCTGTGACTGTGCCACAACTTTGCCAATGTCGCGTGATTAGCTAAGAAGATAAACGTTGAGGATTGGTCAGTAAGTCATGCCGGTCATTTTTGTTTGTGGTATTGTGGTATTGCAACGTTCTTGACATCTGTCATCTCCATTTGAAAGCGTCAAACATCGCTGTGTCTAGTTTGACTTGCGAACGTGAAATATCGCAGCAGTATACAGCATCATGCGTTTGGTGTGTCATTGCCTAAAATTTTCCCTACATAAAAATGTAATAAGCGCTGCGCTATGTTGCTAGCAGTCTGCTCCACCCTTAATTTTTTCCTTTTTTATTATAATGTTTATTACTCTTGCTATGACTTATTACGCACTGTTTCTGAGACCGAATTATCAACTTTGGAATGCTTGTCGTTTAAACATTCGGATTGTTGCGGTGAATTGTGTTGTGGATGGTTTTTTTTATTGCATTTGTTCCTTGATTGCGCTCTTATAAATTTCGTGTGTGTGACTTATACGTAAAATTATTCATAATAAATAAATTTGCCTATAAATAATTAGTATTATTAAATTGTATATTAAGTACTCTGTCAAAATTTAAGCTAACGAGGTGAAAATTTGTTTTATTAGCTGTAGACAAATAATAGTCAGGAATGACTAACGAGTCTTCACGCTTTTGCCCACTGTTATTATGAATTTGTTGTTTTTTTATATCAGAATAGAAATATTTTATTTATAAATTACCCAATCGTCATAGATTCGGAACCGGGACCTCTTGCTGAGTAAGTGAATACACGTCCAATGAATGAACGCCACTGCGGGAGTTGTAGCTATTTTAGAATATCTAAAGCTACTCGTAAGCAACCACTAATGAGCCAAAATCATTATCAAAGAGGAAACAGGAAAATACCGCAATTAGATGTTATGGAAATGTTATTATTTATCTAACCATTTTCAAACAATTGATTAGAAGCGGATACGAAAAAACCCGACAGCTAAATCATCAAACCAGTTTATCATCCTTACTTACCCAGTGTCACTCTCACAACTAAAACAAATCTATTGACACCACTCACATCAAAATACGACAAGCGGTTTAGGCTCTAGGGCGTGCCAAAGAAATATATATACATACATATATACACTCGAAGAAATAACCCTCCTTCTTTCGCAGTCTGGTAAAAAGAGGAGGTCTCAATTCAATGGGTTATTTTTTAAGCTTGTTACCAATTTGTCAGATATGGCTGGATCGATTTTAATATTTTTTTTGTTTTAAATGGTTCCTAGAGGTTGGATTTTTAATCGAAATGTTAAACCATAGTCAAAAACAACTGATGATAGATCTAGCGTGGTCTGTACATCCATCTGCTATTTTTACTACGAAAAGAAGAGGATTATGTTTTCAAATGTATGTTTATTACTTTGGCACGCCCTAAAGCCTAAAAGGCTTCAACGGCTTGTCGTATTTTTACGTGAGTGGTGTCAATAGATTTGTCTACAACTTCAGATGTTCATAGGCTGTACTAGCTGCATCTCGGAAATTTCACTAGTAAAGATACGAAGCTCTAAAATTCTTGCAGTCGGGTCTTATCAAGTCACTTTAAATCACTCCTTTTTGTTGTAGTTAGTAACTTAATATTTCTTAATAAAGGCATTTGACCGATAAAAAAAGAAACAACGCAATTTCGTGTTAGTTTACCAAAGAAAACGTGCGTGAACCAAATTAAAAAGCATCGATTAACCTCCTCGTGCGTATTAGTTCGTAGCTTAGGAACATATTAGCTACGTGACCCCCGAGAGACCGATATTAAGAGGAAACAACCACACTGAATTCTCCGACCTGAATTATACAAGTAAACTGGACTTCATGTTGTCAAAGTGATAGCGAATCTATTTGATTTCCGCCATTTTGGCGCTGATGGCAGCGTGTGCGTCCAGTGTAAGTACATGGTACTTATATTAGTGATTGCATAATGTTAGTTTTAGTTCACGGTGCTTGCACAAACGCTTCAAATTGACATAAAAACAACTGTAATTTTCTAGTGAATTTAGTCCATATAATACAAGTCAGTGATTGAACTTTGTAATGACTCTCAAATTTTTAAGTAAAACCACTCAAATAAAAACACAAATACTCAAATAAAAACATACAATAATTTCTTATAATATACGTGATAAAATAGGAAGGGTGTTACCGTCTAATTGATAAGCTACAATTTTTTTTGCTGACTTCATTATGGTAGTTGACAATAGATCTTTTGCAGTTATTTCCATTTAAAAATGAAACCTCTGTACTAATAAGTATACCATTTCAAACAAAAAAGAACTTCCTAATCGGTCCAGCTCCCACCGAGATATCAGGTAACAAATTAAAATAAAACTGAACTTGCCTGTTTCACATGGTCACGTAAAGCTTTCCTCTTAAAGCTAAGGTATATCTAAGGAGTGAAATGTAGCAATCCGGAATGAGAATGTATTGGAGAATGATATTGACTTTCCTATTAATTACGACTACGCACGATAACTGTTCTATTGGGATCACGTTGATGAACACTATTAATTTTCGTAATGTCTACTAGCCAAGAGGTTAACGTGTGAGTAGTTAACCGAACGAGCGATAAACCTCTACTTCGAGACTAAATTTATTTCATCTGTAAACTAAAATTTTTATGTTGGTATGTTACAATTTATGTATATTAAAAGAGACGTCATTTTTTTGTATGAGAGGTGGTTTCGCATTTTTTTACACTAATAGCAAAATGCGGAATACAACCAATGCTAAGAAAAATTTTTGCACCACCATTTGTCCGTGATCTTGAATTGATAATCTGTAATTACTAATTGATGTCATGTATTATCATGGGTTGATCAAATTAGAAGATAGTGTTACACTCATACTTTAAATATTCACAGACGTAAATACATGGCTCGCTACTGACGACTCTAAGGGCCGGCGCTCACTGCCGGTACGGTACAGCATGGCAAGGCAGGTTGTACTGCGGCATCTTATGGCGTTCCGTGGCATCCTGCCGAAAGTTCAGCCACTCTGGCAACAATCAGTTTTGTTCCGCGCGGATTCAAAGTTGGTTGTGTCGTTATGGTTGACTGGGATTAAGTATTAATAGCACTTCTTGCTGAAGATGAAGAGAGACAAATAAGTACTGCGAATTCGACGAAAAGACAATTCTGGGTGCACAATTTGTGGAGAACAAGATCTACAAATGGTGAATTCAGCAACTTGTTTACTAATTTGAGATACGAGATGCGAAAATTCTATGATTATTACAGAATGGACTATGAAAAGTTTGAAAAGTAAAGTGATTTGCTAAAATCGCATATAAAGAAAACTGAAACTAATTTTCGATCGTCGTAATACCTGCTACAGAGACATTGTCTGAGTGTTTAAGGTTAGTGCATATATTACATCACAATGATTTACTTACCTACCGACATCCGACATGTATACATACAGCTTTTCAGCTAGCTTTTTCTGTTTAGTCTAAAAAAACTATATCGGACAGATTTTGAAATTTTGGTTTTGAATTGTTTTTTTTTTACAAGATCACAAAGAACTACCCATCACCAACCGTGTCACCCAATATTTTTTAATTTAGTACTGTTATTTATTTATGTTTCCACAATGTCCTTTACAATTCTCTCACTTTTTTAAAATCTGTCTAATATAAAATCTGTCAAAAGTAGAACTTGTTGATACTAGACTATGATGTCCAAAGTAGAATCACAAACCACGGAGCTTTCACTAATTTTAAATTAAAAGTCCTGATATATTAAGTAATTATTTATTTTTATAATCAGCTGTAAGTATTCTATATCTGCCACAACTGCTACATGGTGGCACTTAACAGATCAAACTAGAACGGAGTCGTACAGTACAGTATGACTAAAAGTGTTTTTTTTTTATTTTCCATATTCTGGCAATTCAGTATTGGAGTTATTTTCATATATAACATTATTATTGTGACGTCTGGATATAGGAGTTGGTATGTAATCTGTACGATAGTTTGGTTCTGTTACACGGCGGGTGGCTGAAGACTTTTTAAAAAACACTTTTAAGGGTTGCAAACTTTTATTTATGTTTTCAGAGCAACCCTTAGACAACCGCGCTAGTTAGAAGTTCGTAACAGACTGACTCTATTGTCGGTTTTAATCTCTCTCTACAGTTTCTCAATGCTGACCTGGAGATGCCAGGGCAGCATTTAAGTTTACAGGCGAGGGGTGTAACAGTTCGATGGTTTGGTTGGTTTTAAATGTAGAAACATTATGATAAGGATTTGTTCTTTCGATTCTTGTATTATGGGTTCTAGCATCAGAAGTTGGTTAGTATTACTGAATGAAATTGTAATAAATCATTAGAAACATTGAATCCTGAACTTGATGTTGAAGGACGACTTCGCT
Source organism: Ligdia adustata (assembly GCA_947049295.1). Taxonomy (NCBI): domain Eukaryota; kingdom Metazoa; phylum Arthropoda; class Insecta; order Lepidoptera; family Geometridae; genus Ligdia; species Ligdia adustata. The sequence continues at coordinate 14,593,940 of OX346219.1, read as the reverse complement.
GCATAACGCTAACTAATCCTCATTTCCCAAATGTTATTTCTTCTGCAACAGTAACAATACGTGAAACATCGCGTTTTATTTCAGTTTGTAATTTTGGTGACAAGGACTTCGCTGTGGCCGCCATTGCCTGAAAAAACATCTCCGTAGGATGTTGTTCCTTCTTTTGGTTTTTAATGTATTTTTTTAATATTTCTGCTGTTGTTTCTGTATGCTGTGCTTCCGATGACATGTACGATCGCTGACGAACATGTCTAGCTGGTCTAGTATGTGATTCATGTGATGATAACGACATTTAAGATTTAGGCAATTGTGCTTGAGGAAAAGGATAAGATGATTTCGAGATTGTTTCAGGAGGTTGTGTATTTTCTAAATTTCTAAACGAGAAGATACATTGTATATACAGCCATGAGAATGAACCAGAATAATCAGTTTCTCTTTATAAATTTTTTCGTATTTTACGTGAGAGTTACAATATCGCGTACGCACGTGTTAACCTCTTCCCACGCTCAGTCAGTGTGAGAGACAAAAAAATTTACGCGCGCACCAGTGCATCTGCTACCTCCCGTTCCCCCGCGCACCGACTACGTCTCGCGGGATGTAATGGCGCGCCGCGGTAACTCGAAGCATCCCGCGGCGCGTCGCATCATGCCGCAGTATCGTGGTATCAAAATAAAGTAACATGAACTCTAAACTCATTAAAATAAGATTCAAAATAACTTGATTAGTGATAAAATCCTTTGCCATGCCACGCCGTGCCGTGCCGGCAGTGAGCGCCGGCCTTAATTCTTAACAAACTTCACTCGGCAACTTCACTTATTTGAAACCCTTCGTTCTTGTTTTGACACACTCCGAAACGGGGCGCCGTAAACTAAGGTTCGTAATTCGTGATAAATATGTCCTTGATTCGTTTAATTTTACTCCGCTTCTGAGTTGCGTAACAATAGTTTGACGTTTAATAATATCAATCAATCGTTTATAAAATATAGAACTGGCTTTGTAGGATGGTGTCATTCATATAATACAACTGGTTAAAAGTGACATCAAATAAACTGCAAAGACTTTAAACCGTAGTCGTACGTAACTCAACAAGTGAAATTGCGGAATGCAGCTAGTATAGCCTATGACCATCTGCAGGTGATAACGAATATATTGACAATACTTACATCATTATCATAAGAATCACTTTATATCTCAGAATTATTATTCAGAAAATTTATTCAAAAAGTGACTGTAAAAAAGTGTGATTCACTTTTCCCTAATATATTTCTTCAAGGGTCTATGAAAGGCACTTTATATTTTTAAAACATAATTAAATAACTCCGCTTAGGATAGGCATACTAATAACACGCGTTGAGAGGAAAATATGGAAGAGAAAAGTAAAAACATATTTTTTCACCTTATTTAGCTACTCGAAATGATACAATTATTAACGTCAATATATTTCGCTATGATTATTTAACAACGTTTTTGAGTGCATACATTGGTCACAGTCATATTTAAATCACAAATGAGTATCAACTTAAAGAAAGACAAAAAGGCAATGGATTCAGTAGTTACACGTGTGGATCTCAAACATTACACATGAAGGCATAAGCAAAATTAGGAAACAGGGACCGACAGGAGTGTAATACTATGGAGGAGGCCAGGAGTGGACAACCCAAAATAAATAAAAGACAACATTGCCAATTTTTTTTTTTACAGTTTATGTTATTAATAAGTTACTTTGTATAAAGTTTAGTTAGAGTGTTTTAAATCCTGTGTTTTTTTAGTTTTAGTCAATAAATTATTAAAATCTACTCCAACAAAAAAAAAACGTTTGTTATTTTATTTTTATTTAATAATTGTATCTTTAAATATTTTCTTATAATTAATATGTAAATAGAACTGATTCCATTATGAATTGCGAAGACAAATTCAATTTAATTTCATATTAAGTAAACAACAAATAATTTAAGAATATTTTTGTACTTTAGTATTAAATCGTTTTATATTTATATTGCGCGCGATATGTGAGCAAACCTGAGCAGATTACCTTTGCTCTCGGGTACCCTGAATGCAATCAGTGATCTAACTAAAGTTATTAAATAGTTAGGTATTTATGCATCCCCCTCGCCCTTCTGCTCTGATGTAGAGACGGCTTACTCAGCAGTACTTGCACTTCTGTGGAAAGCTGACTAAGGTGTCTCTTATCGGACCACCGAGTAGTATGTAAGTTAATGTTAACATTATAATCCTTTGAATGATCATTAGTATTTAATTAATTATATATAGAGCCTCTAACTAGATTAGTTTATTAAATCATATTTCAGTGCTCCCTAAATGTAACTAGGTATTAATAGACTGTTTGTGTATTCTATAATATGTATGTATATATGAATTATGTATCGTTTAGTACTAATACAAAATAAGGTTACCGAAACCGAAATGAGGTCACTCGGTCCCATAGTGAAAGATGTTCCTAAGGATGAGTATAGTGACCCTTAAGCCCATGTATAAAGCCTTAGTTATTTCAGAGTAGCAACGTGTAGGCGTAACAATCATTAACCTGTCTCAAAATTCGCCGAAGGAATAAAACGAAATAGGTATTTGATATACATAATATATTTGTCTAAATTAGTATCACTTTGGTTACAAAAATAATATTACAATAATTTCTTATACGATACAAAACAAGTGAATTACTAGTTAGCACTTTGGTCCAAATATTGCAAAAAAAAATATTTTATTAAAGATAAAGTTGTCTTATCTTAATCCTGAAGATTAAGATAAGACAACTCAAACAAAAACCAGCTTAACAATAAATTATTATTACAAATAAAAGCTTACAAATATATACAAAGTCAGCTAAAAAGATATAGATATAATAGCTTTGTATAGTTCTAATTAAAATTTTATTATTTTGTGCAATAAAAGCTAAAAAGAAGTATTTAATGTAAATTTAAACATTTCATCGATTTACCTGTATATATATATATGTATATATAATATATATGTATATATATATATGTATATATATATACTAGTATTTCGGTAACCTTATTTTGTATTAGTACTAAACGATACATAAATCATATATACATACATATATATTTCATCGTTTTTTCCATTTATATATATATATATATATTTCATCGTTTTATTTTATTTATATATATATATATATGGATAAATCGATGAAATGTTTAAATTTACATTGAATACTTCTTTTATATGTATAAATGAAACATTTAAATATATATAAAAGCATATACAAAAAGGGGTAAGTTCTGACTGAATAACATGCAAAAATTAACACAGAGCCTAAATCATTGAACCTAGAGACATGAAAATTGGAGGATATATGTAATATAGGGTGTAACAAAATAAGAAAAGATCATTGGATATTCAACCCAAAGAGGGTAAAAAAAGAATTCTAAATTAAACGTCACGTGCAACACGACGAGCTACTATTACATTTTATAAAGTTCAATAAATATTGGCGGTAAGTTGCTGAAGACAGAAAGGACAGAAAAAATTGAGATCTATTGCCCATATCGGATCAGCGTAAGAGGCGCTTCTAACAATCACCAACGGTCGGTACTAACTCTGCAATGCCAATACATTTTTGCCTATCACACCTTATTACATGTATTATAATATGGGTGATTTAATTTAATTTAGATTTTTTTATCAGGTATTAAAAACTACAGGAGGAGGAGGAGATCTATACTTAGCAGTGGGTAGGTAAAGGTTGATGGTGAAAAACCACAAACAAAAGTTTCAAAATTCGCAAAAAATGATTTTTTACGGTATTTTTGTAATTTTTTTCTATGAAATAGCATATTTTTCTGTATTGAAATCAACGTTGGTGAAAAGAGCCACCTAAAAATAAAGCACATTCCAATAAATTCCAAAATTAAACCCTCTTCTATATCGCAAATCGTAAAGATGAAATATTAGAGCAAATGATTATGTTTAATCTAATCAAAAGTTTTCAATTCCATTGAAAGGAATAAACCGTCTTTACACAACTTATTTATAAATTAATAATTTCACAATTAAGCTGGCTAATTCAATTTGTTATGATTAAGAAATGTAAACAACAGATACAAATTTAATGAAATATTCAGATATGTCACAAGTATCTAAGTACCGGGCAAGGGCCTTTGGTACGAAAAATGAATGACTATCTACGTAAAAAAAAATATTACCTACAGACCATTTAAGATCTACACATAATCCAAATGCTCTAACTCACTACCAGAGAGCAGCTTGCCCGGAATGCTAGCCGCAATACCATGCTGAATGGCAATGCTTATAACTTTGGCCAGATAAAAACCGGCATTCTGGTTATGCGTCGAATCGATCAAACGCAAATATATAAAAAACAATATTCAAATATTTTAGAATAAGTATAAAACAAATCCTTTAATATTCTGATTAACTAGACTTATCATGTCATATATTTTCAGTCAGTATTTACTATATTTACATTTACTATTTTAAGTTATTTAATAATTTACTGACATTATTTACATTTTATGTAACTATTTATAGTGTATGGGCTAAAACCATCATTAGTCCCGACGCAAATACAACAGGGTATGATAATCGATTTATTAGCTGTTTTTTTTTTGTAAATTAATTTGGTAGTGTTCCTATGTTTAATGAAAATCGCAAGATGGCCGCCGTCACAAAATGGCGGTTAATACATTTTTTACAACTCCCGCAATATGGTATCAAATGATTAAGCTTGAGTAGTGGAATACTATAATAAATAATAAATTTCAAATCCAAGATGGTCGCTAACCAAAATAGCTAATCACATTTACTTTTTAGTGTCATTTTGCATTGTTTATTTTGATTTGTTTACGAAGGTGGTATGGTATTTCCATAAACAAGAGCAATTATAAATGTTTTCAAAGATCTTTTCTATAAAAAAAAAATACTTAAAGAAATTAATGAATACCTCATTACGTCAGGCGCCAATAAAAGTTTTACTGTCATTTCACACATTTAAATAGTTTTAGCCCATTGAGAGTTATAAAAAACCTACCTTACATTCTAGTTTGCTACAACATTTATATTAATTACATATCAACAATTTTTTAATAATATTTTTAATAATATTGCTATAAATACATATATATATATATATATATATATATCTATAAGTAACCAAAGTTAACGAACACTGTTAATATACACTATTCTTTACTATATAACCTACTATTTATTTTTTATATTTATGTATATATTCGTATACTTAACAGATTAGACTACATTTTTCCTATTAGTTTCGAGTTCGATTTTAGTATACACCAGTATTACAATATTGATAATACAGTATGAAGAGTACCTATTTTAATTTTAATAATACATCGTTAAAGTAAAAGAACTCAAGTTTTCTCAAAATCTCATAATAAAAAAACACTAACGTTTTTTATTCAATGTTCAGTTCCTACGAGTAGAATCTATCTACCAAAACACTTTGAAATTCTTGCAAGAGGATATCGCTTGATGCACATGTAGGTCAGCTGCGTCGTCGGTCACAGCAGTTGTTGCTATTACGTAAAATAAGCGATGAAGGAAGTGAAAGCAATCTTGATTCAATTTTTCAGATGTTGCGGTGGCGATTTTTCAAAACTAAACCAAAACTGTTTCTCATACTTTTCAAAATCTTAATCTACGCGATTGCATCACTGATTAAATTAATCAATAGCCCTTAGTTACCCATGTCGCACGCGACAGATCTCAACGCTTAAAGTCAATGTGTCCGTGTCGCTGCAACATAGCACTTAAGAATGACACGTTGCTCAGCTGCGTGGTTTGTCGCACCTCAACATTAAACTACAGTCCTAAGTAAATACCACATATCTCACGCGACAATTTTCAATGTCTGAAGTCAATGTGTCCGTGTAGCTGCAACATGTCGCTTTGGAGTCACGTAAATCAATTGCGTCGTCTTTCGCATCTCAACAATCAACTATAATCCTCAGTGACCCATGTCGCAAGTGACAGTATTCAACGTCTGAAGTCAATGTGTCCGTGTCGCTGCAACATGTCTGCGGAGAGCGCGTGCGCGGGCGCAGTGCGACGGGAGGAGCGCGTCACGTGGCTTAGTTGCGTGGTTTGTCGCACCTCGATGCCGCGCGGCACCTGCGACCCGCACGCGTGACCGTTGCTACGCATCGCGTTCATCTGTCCATTGTAATTAAGGATAAATATAAATAGTTTAATTTATTAGTAATTATTATTTATTTAATTTAATGGTAGCCTAGTCGGTAAACCCGTTTCCTCACAAGCGAAAGAGCGCGGCTTCAACTCCAGATTCAGTCAAGCACCTCTGTGTTTTTCACTCAAGTGCATATTATAATTAATTAACAAATGCTTAAACGGTGAGGGAAAACATTGCGAGGAAACCTGTTTATCAAATCAAGCAAGTTTTAAGGCAGCTTTCGAAGATAAGTGAAGTCCCCAACCCTCAATTTGCCCAGTGTGGTGGACTTTGGTCTACACCTCCCTTATGGGGTAGACCCGAACCCAGCAGTGGGACGTTATGGATTGAAACGTATTAATTCAAATGCATCGACGGGAAAACATTGTTTGGTCTCTCCTATATCGATGTTCAAATGTAATAAGACTTGCCTAAAACGATCTTTATTTAAAAGGCAATAAATATTACTTTACTTTGCATTACTTTAAAGATATTGTGTTATTCTTTAACAATATAGAATCTTTCAAATTATTTAGCAAGCTTAGGTCATATATTTTTATAATACTAAAATGTTCATATAACAAAGAAAACATTGTTTTTGTTTGAGTAAATAGGAGTTGAAATTTATAAAAATCAAGACGTCAAGGAATTATTAGCCTGTAAATCATTTTTATTTAATAATAAACCTTTTTTTTTTATTTTACTTAAATTCATTTATAACTGTATCATCATAATTGTATAACTATTATCTCCTCGAAGGACTGACAGGTATAAAACTAAAATCAACTTGAAGACCATTTCAAACACGATAAATAAATTCTTAGTATAAGAAAGAATTACTTTGTAAAGTGTAAACCAGTTAGCATCAAATAACCCGAAACGAGATTAATAACCCTGAAACATTACTACCCGCGTCATCTGACGGTTAGTGATTATGACGAGCAAACGCGAGGAAAGGTCGCACGAATTAGGGTTAATATCTTACGTACACAAACACAGTCAACACGTTAAGGGCTGTCTACACAATGCAGGCCTGACTTCATCTCGATTGGGGTGAGTTTTAGCCGCTAATTGATTTATTAGATTCACCTCGCAATCATTTATGCAAATCTGATTGAGGGCAATCGAATAGAGTTTGAGCTAACCGCGTTGACAGGTTGTCAAAATGGCGGAAAATTGTGGATTCGTATGACGGTTCAGACTTGTGCCTGAGTATTTTTTGTCGCGAGCAAATCTGAATTATTTATCACGTGATTACATTGCGAAAAGATAGAGAACGAGGAAACCTGCTTGTTAAAATCTTTAAAACTTTCGCAGATGAATGAAATACTCAATCCCTAATTGGTAAGCGTAGTGGACTCCTTTCACAGGGGAGATCCGTGCCTAGAAGTTTGACGATGGGTTCTGATACATAATGATATTGATTAATAAAATTTTCTACTCAAAACTTCTATTCTATTCTATTATTCTATCTACATAGTTATTTCTATTATAACATATTTATTTAGTTAAATAGTAATTATTATTTATAGCTAACTGCTGTATGTATGTACGTATGTTTGTATATTTTTGGCGTGACCTAGAGCCTGCATGGCCTATCGTATTTTTATGTGACAATAGATAAAAAAGAAATTAAGGATGATACACTGGTTTAACGATTTAACAGTAAAGTTCTGTCAAACTCGCTTCTAACCACTTGTTTCAAACAACAATCCTATACTAATACTTAACAGTCACTCGTTTGTATTCTATCACAGGAAATGATCAATCACGTCCGGCTAATTTATCCCCAAGCTATGTAAACCCTCCTTTATAACACAAAGTAACGTATTCATGCATATTATTAGGTGCACCGCGATATACTCTAAATCGAAGCGAGCCTTCGGACTATACTACGCTTAACGAGTGGTTAAGCGCAGTATAGTTTCGCATAAACCCGACTGCTTAATCGTTAAACCTGTGTTTCATCCTTGATTTATTTTTTATTTGATTTTGATATACCCAGTGTCACTCTCACGACTAAAACGAATCTATTGACACCACTCACATCAAAATACGAGAAACCGTTTAGGCTCTAGGGCGTGCCAAAGAAATATACATACATACACTCGAAAAACATAGCCATCCCAGAATCCGCTAGAAATAGTGTTACTGACACAAGGTATAATATTATTCGCTTAAACTCATTGCGTCCCACTGCTGGGCACGTGTCTTCCATATGAACATGTTGTAGTCCGCAGTCCTCCACGCTGGTCAAATAGCAGGTTGGGGAGTTCACTTATCTTTGAAAGTTATTAGCTTTTGACAAGTAGGTTTCCTCACACTGTTTCCCTTCTCCGTTTTCAGCTTGTGGTGATTAATTTTAATATGCATAAAAGTGAAACACACATGCCTGAACCTGGATTTGAACCCGCGCCCTTTCGCTTGTGAAGCAAGGGGTTGACCGACTCGGCTACCACTAACCTTATACTATTATGTTATTGAGCCGATATAAAAGCAAGAATTCAAATCCCGAAATATATACATATCGATAAATTATAACAATAAAAGAACCATACAATCAAAACGGCTGACCGTTATCATGAAAACCATTTTATTTATTTTAAACCATATCTTTGCAATGCGGTAAGACAAATAAAATTATAAAATAGAATAGAATATGGTTTATTTTTGACAAAAAACCACAAGCAATTTTGAAATAGAAAATAAAATAGTAGAGAAGCATGATTTTTGTTACAAGTAGATCCTAACTCAGCATGCATTATAGCATTGATTCGCCATCTGTACCCATGAGTATACAGCCTAAGATTCTAACGATGACATAATTATGATAAATTACCTGTAGGTAACACCTTTTGTGAGGTTCGTGGTACAGCTCGTAGTCGCTGGAGGAACCTTCGGGCTTTTGTGTGCATCTCCACTGGAACAAAGGACCTTTATCGTAATGTTTTTCCTTGACTGAGGAAATTAGAGTCATGGTGAGTGGAGAGAAAGTTTAATGTTACGCGACGTCATCGATGGCTATGTACTGATTTTAATTGTACGGTCGAGATAATGTCTCAGCTTTAGGTATAGTAAGTTTTTTTTAACAAATCTAATACGAATAATAATAATAGCCGAAATTATTTTTACTAACGTTTGTTTCTTGTTTGGATTATTTTTTCCATAATTGACAATATTAAAAAAATTATACCCCTCATTTTTATTATATGCAATAGAAAGACTAATGAAAAATAACGTAGTCCTATTTTTTATTTTGTTTGGAGTGTAGTACTAACAATTTTAGAGATTTTTGATAATATTTGAAAAGTTCAACTTAATGTTATTCTCGTCAAAAGCTCATTAAAAAATTAAATGATGTCATTAATTATCTATATTTTTGTTGTTTGCTTTGGTACGGTTCACTGATGATAAATACAATACTAATTTTTATTGGTGGCATCTGATTAAATAACTCGGAACAAAGTGTTTATTAAAATTAGATATTTTAATTGTAAACTCTTCATTACATTATCTCCAAATGGTATTTGAATTTCCATTACTTTCCAAAAATGGCATTTTGTCAATTAGGATTAATGTTTGCTATAATGTCTTATTAATTCAAAACAACTAAATTTTAATTTATAAATAATAATAAGAATAAAAAAATAGTCATAATAATTACAATAATGCAGCAATGGCTACCGGTAAAGGTTATCCGCGACCTGGAAATGATAGTTATTTGCTATACAAGAGTGCAAAGTTGCTTTTTAACCGCGTGCTCACTTTTGGTGACCGAGCAAGCGAAGGATTCTAAAATTAGAATCCTGAACGTTAACGAGGGAATTAAAAGAGCACAAGGTTTTGATCCCACCACAGCGAGGAAATAACTACATACGAAAAATAAAAATTGGATCACTCATTTTAGTTGTTTCACTTATTTTTAACAATAGGTATTAACAATATGACGTGAAAAAATAATGGCTCGCGCAAAACAAATTAAAAAAAAGTACAGCAAAAAGGTTCCGAGTCTGAGTTTTTAAAATAATAAAAAAGTTTGTATGATGAATTCGGCACCATAGAGGTAGAAGTAAATAGGTTGTATTAGGTTTTTAATTCACAAACTTAGTGCACGCGATATTCTAAATTCAAATTTACTTTATCCTCTAGCGGATAAAAACGGCTTTTGCACTCAAATATCGAATAGCAAAAACCCTAGAAAGTACTGGGTGCTGAATATGAGTAATAAATAACTTTGAGGAGTTAGCCGTGTAGAGCGAATTAAGCAAGAGCAAGCGAGTTGGGGAGCGAAGTGAGCGAATCGAGCGCTTGTGGATTATGTTTATTTGATCCTCTGGTCCTTAAGTACGTAATAAATTTTCTCATTACGTTCGAATAATCTGCACTTCGTTTAATTTGGTCCTTTCAGACTAAACGACTTTTGTATTGTACAAAAGTAAAAAGCGATTCAAGGAAAAAAACCTACAAAAATTAAGACTTATTGTAAGCAAATGATCGAAACCGCGAGATGCAACTAGCAAAACTTGCCAGTTCAGCCTGTATAAGGTCACAAAAATAATAACAGATATACATACAAATTTACAAACATACACTTGAAAAACATTTCCTTTCTTTATATGTAGTCGGGTAAGGAAAAATTAGGGTGGGCAATCATTTTACACTCTAGATAAACTAAATTTAGTGCGATATATCCAGTAAAATTATTGAATCAAAATTACAAGTAATAGTAATAATGATAATAATAATAATTCCACGGAAATGGGGGGGTCGTGGCTTTTTGAATGTCAAAAACCTCCACAACCGTGAAGTGTGCAGTCTCAGGGATTATTTCCTGAACAACGAGTGCGGGATGCATTACGACGTTGTAGCAGTTGACAGGGGCCTCACACCGCTCTCTTTGGCGAACGGGAATTGGCGCAGACCGGTAGTGCTGAGCGTTGAGGACCGCATGGAAGTATGGAAGAGTAAGGAGCTGCACGGGAGGTTCTATCGAGCTCTAACGGGGCCCGATGTGGACCTACTCGCTTCGGTGAACTGGCTACGGTTCGAGGACCTCTTTGGGGAAACCGAAGGTTTTGCTTGTGCAATTGCCGACGAAGTCAAAAAAAGACAAAGGATGACGAACAACTATAGGAAATATATCCTGAAGGACGGTACGGTCGATATTTGTCGGGCATGCCGCCGTCCCGGAGAGTCTATCAAGCATATTATTTCCGGTTGTTCCCATTTTGCTAATGGTGAGTATTTGCACAGGCATAATCTAGTAGCCAAGATCATCCACCAGCAACTTGCTCTTCAGTACGGCCTTGTCGAGTCCGAAGTGCCGTGCTATCGGTATGCACCGTTGCCAGTTCTTGAAAATGGTCGTGCGTTGCTCTACTGGGACCGCTCTATCATTACAGACAGGACTATTGTTTGCAATAAGCCTGATATCGTGCTGGTAGACCGATCCCAGCGCAGAGCAGTGCTCGTCGACATCACCATCCCACATGATGAGAACCTCGTGAAGGCAGAAACGGATAAGATCAGCAAGTACATCGACTTGGCTCATGAGGTTACCGCCATGTGGGATGTTGATTCGACGATCATTGTTCCGATAGTCGTTTCGGCAAACGGCCTGATAGCGAGAAGTCTCAATCAACATCTTAAGAGGCTCTCGCTAGATGGTTGGATCAAGGGTCAGGTACAGAAGGCTGTGCTCCTCGATACAGCACGTATTGTTAGGAGGTTCCTCTCTCTGTAGTCCCTACCATCGGTAGCTTGGGTCCTACCCCGTTGCTGGTGGCACTCTAGGTTTAGGTTTTTTATAATATTTATTGTTTTATATTCATATTGTAAAAAACTTAAATTTAAGAAATAAAATGAATACGAAGATAATGATAATAATATCTACTTAGTTTGTTAACTAATTGTAACAAATAACAGTTTAAATAATATAATAGGCTTTAACCATTTGTATTAACAGCGTGCCAACTAGAGTTCAAATGATAAAGATTAATTAAGTGAATGTGGTTATATGATGATACGTTTCCGAGAATTTTCTCATATCAATTTGATAGAAATCACATCTATACTGTTTCTAGGGCAAGTATTTCTAGGGCCTTTATTAACATAAACAAAATAAATAACTATAATAGCAAAAAATAGCAGAAAGGTTACCTATAGACCATTCGAGATTTACAAATAATCCAAATGCTCTAACCCACCACTAGAGGACAGCGTTCCTAGCATGCTAGCCGCATGATCACGCTGAATGGCATTGCTTATACGTAAGGCCAGATAAAAACCGGCATTCTGGTCAAGCGTCGAATCAATCAAACGCTCCGATAAATCTTGGAAAATAAGATGAGTACCGGTCCCCCTGGCTCTAAAGTCTCGCCTCCAAATAGCTCAAATATATAACCTCTACCGAGGCTAGCATATTTTCACCGCTTGTGCTGTTCGGCTGAATTAGCCGCCGGCCCAGAGTAGGGCTACTCTGTGTCAAAGGAAGATGAGACGGCGATGGATGATGTTGCTTGAAATTTAGTTGAAATTTAACTGTTTATCTAAACTGACTGCGTATATTTTTATCTAGCAATAAGTATCGTTGAAACACATATAGCTAAAAAAAATCTTTGCATTTTTGTTTACAAAAAACTGGGTAATATGTTCAGCTAAGCGCGTCACACAAATATGGGTCATGTAAACGCGCTTGCCGTCGCCGTGACCTAGTTTTGCACCGGGGCGGTGCCGCCTTTCATGCCTAACTCTACCCGATAGCCCTGATTTCAATATTTTTCGATATGCATTATTTATTATTATTCGGTAAGAAAGTGAACCCAAAACATTACATAAGCTACTTTGGAACATCAATTTTAATAAAGGATTAATTTCCGCACCCGGCGACGGATTCCGAACATTACAACACTACCTAATTCACGTGTTTTAAAATCGTAAATTAGTAATTTGTAAATGATGCACTATCCAAAATCTGACAGAAGAACTAAAAACATCGTCCTTAAACTAAAAAATAAGATGAAAGTCCAAATCAGACTAAACTCCGTTCTACATGTTTTACAAATCTACGCTTAATAACTACGAGTAATCTAATGCAAGCAACGAGCAAAGTTTCTGTCATATAAGGACTACGCTTTTGTCGTTTACTCTAAAGTCAACCAGTTTGCTTGCATTTCATTTGCACGAAGATTTAATCCAAGCTTGAAATTAAAGAGACGCGATGTTAAGTAGCTTATAAAAAAGAAAACGATTTAAGTACTAGGAACTTCGGCAGTAAAATAAAATCTATTATATACATATAAAATTATGTGTCAGTTTCGTCTTGTATTAGCGCGTGACTTTCTCTATTTATTTATACAGGATTATTGATTAGGGCTGTACTAAGTCGAAAAGAGGTCACTATATTCATCCTTTATGATAAATTTTCACTATGGGACCAACTCCAAAGTCGAGAAAAAATGCAAGTGTTCAAAACACAAAATTGATAAATCGTGTAGCTGACCGTTTTCTCGAATTTGGTCTCAAAGTGAAACTTGTTACTTGGGATGAATATAATGACCCCCTAAGGCTTAGTAAACTCCTTAACGCATACGGACAGGCGACAATCAAAACAGAACCTAAACCGCTGAATTTTAATTCTCTAGGAGACATACAATTAGAAGGGTGTATTCATTATAGGTTGTAGACTAAACTAAGAAAGGATTTTTGAAAATTCAACTCCTAAGGGGTTCAGCGCCGCGAGTAACAGCTAGTAAAGATAAAATACCATATTCAAAATGATGCTAAATGTTTTTTGTGCGTTTACTAACAAATGGTTTCAAGCAAGTTCGAAAAAACCCGACTGGTAAATCGTTAAACCTGTGTATATACCCAGGGTCTTTCTTTCGCAGTCCGGTAATAAGATGAATTTAATTGCATAAATGCGTCAAATACCTGCCACTTTAACTTGCCCTTTATTTCATTACACTATAAGTACATTTGTCCTGAACATTATCAAATATCATCTTCTTACTTGTTTGATCCTTCGCTCGATGCCGTGACTTTTTGCTGACACACGCTGACGTCACTACATGTGACGTCAGAACAAGTGACGCCTACGGTATCGCCTACAAGTTCAGTGTTCGTAGCTCTTTGAAAGATTTTACGTAACATATTGTCTACGGCGTAGACGGTCTACGAAAGCGTAGGCGTGTTACTTCAACACAAATATTGAAGTTTTAGTTTAAGATTTCTTAATATTATAATGAAGCTTGATTCCTCAAATATATACAAAGTTACTTCAAACATTTTTATAAACTTTGTTTAAACCATTATTTATGAAGAGATCGTCTAAAAGTAAAACAAACTCTGAAAATATAATACTTAATATAAAAATACTAGAGACCGAATACGAAAAAAACCCATTTTCAACATTAAGAAGTGTTTATTTCTAAACCAGTGTCAGACGCGGATTTCGTAGTCAGGAACAAGTAGTTAGACGCGACTTTATAACAACTAGACTGCTAAAATCTATTGACACGTCGCAACAACATAACCTTGCTTCATTCGCATTCGGGTACATCTATCTGCTCAACACGTGTAATACTTTTCAAAAATATTTTATGGTAAGACGAACAGTGTTTATTTAGCATTGTTTAAAACCTGACGTTTTGGATACTTTACAGTGAAATAAAGTCAATCCAGGCAACATGAACTTTGTAAATCTTAGAAGACTAGTTTGATAATTATAAGCTTTCGTAGCTTAAAAAAGTAAACTTTCGAGCGAGCGCTTGAAGAGTCAACATCTCCTGAGGATGCCTTGTGCTAAGGCGAAACACGTGTCGAGGAAGTCGGATACTGAGAGAAAGAGATATAATAAGGTGAGGTGTGGCGGTGGTGAGGAGGAACCACACCATAAAAATAAAAATATTTTTCGATTTTTCACACTGACATCAAGACGAGGCGGAAAATCACTAAATATTTTGTATATACCATCTTATTAATGAACCTGAATATATTTTTATTGCTACAAGCAGATTTTCTGTAGATGAACTCTTGTATTTATATTCTATTGTTACTAAAAAAAAAAAACTAAAAAAAGGTGAAAGCGGTTTGATAAAGACCGGCGCTATAATATTTACTTAATTTAGTTATGACGCATCACAATGAAATCCATGTAATGTTGCCTGCTTAGTTTGTAGCCGACAGCCAAGCATTTACTAGTTATTTTTAATTAAAAATAAGATGAGCTCCCGGTCCCCACGGCCCTAAAGTCTCGACTCCAAATTGCTCAAATATATAACCTCAAATATATTTTCCAAAAAATTATCGGAGCGTTTGATCGATTCGACGCGTGACCAGAATGAAGGTTTTTATCTGGCCCAACGTATAAGCATTGCCATTCAGCGTAGCATGCTGGGCACTCTGCCCTCTGGTGGTGGGTTGGAGCATTTGCATTATCTGTAGATCTTAAATGGTCTGTAGATGATCTTTCTGCTATAATTTTTTGTTGTCGTAGTTAGTCATTATGCTAATGTTAATAAAGGCACTTTCTATATTTATTTATTTATTTCGATAACTTTGGTTTAAGTAGAACATAATTATATTTAACTGTTTTATCCGTGGCGTTGCTGACTACTTATTCCCAACGAGTAACAGTGTCACTGGTTGGGAATTGTTTTTTGATTTAGGTGCCAACCAGTCACAGTGTTACAGTTGGGGGTGTTCCTCGTCCGGAAGTACCCCGCAGTAGGTTCAGGTAAGTAAGGTAGGTTTTTTATGTCAATTCGAATACTTTTGGTAACAAGGTCCGCAGTAAGTTAAGGTAATTTTTTTTATAACTTTTTGCATACTTTCGGCAACAAGGTCCATTTATGAAGTCTAATTTCGTGATCATTTTGGTAACCGTTTAGAATTTTTTGCTAGTAAAATAGGTACTGTTTTGCTATTATTAAAGCACAGATATAACAAAAAAAATATATAATATGAGTTACCGTAAATGTTTGTTTGCACACAGCTCGTCCGCAGAGCAGCTTCCTCGCTGACCGCTGGAAGTTCCTCGTCATTAGACAGTATACTATGGGATTTATTGCTGAATTTGCATGACCTGAGGACAAAAAATTTTTTTTTGTTATAGATAGCCAAGGTAATGAACCACTTTTTATCCTACACAGCTAGGCATTAGACTACAAGTTCACACGACTACCGAAGTCAGCGATAATGTAGCCGTAGATGGAGCATGCCTAGTCTGGAATACAAGCAAGAGGGCTCAGATACAATCCCAGGGGCGGTCATATTTAAGTATTTCAATCATTTTCGTTATAGATAAAAGTATGTATGTTTAAATTAAAAAAAAAGATAAGTGGACTCGACACTGACCCTCAAGTTGCCCACAGTGGTGGACTATATCCTATGGGGTATAGCTGAAACCCTTGCCAATAGCATTACTATGCAAGCATATCTGTTCTCAAGGAAAACCTGTACATCAATACGCAATAATAAAAAAGGGCGAATCCTACCAATAAATAGATTAGCTAAATGTAAGAAGCAGGGGCTTTATACCAAAATACTGATGTATAATAAATTACCTTATAGTGTAATGGATCTCAATTTTATTACATTCAAACAAAAATTGAAGTATTTTTTTGAAAGCAATCCTTTTTATAAACTCAGCGAATATATGTCAATGCAGCTTGTAGAATCATCGTTCTTGTGTAACGAACAACCATAATAAAATATCACTAATAATTAAACAAAGCAATCATAATGTAAATATTTGTCAAGAGAACTGTTAAACTAGGAACTAATATTAAGTAATCGTATATGAATGAGATTTGTAAGTTAATTTTTTAAGTAATTCTTAATTCAAATTTAATAAGACTTGCCTGTAACGAACGTTATTTAAAGGTCAATAAATATTACTTTACTCTACTCTACTCTACTCTACTCTACTCTACTCTACTCTACTCTACTCTACTCTACTCTACTCTACTCTACTCTACTCTACTCTACTCTACTCTACTCTACTCTACTCTACTCTACTCTACTCTACTCTACTCTACTCTACTCTACTCTACTCTACTCTACTCTACTCTACTCTACTCTACTCTACTCTACTCTACTCTACTCTACTCTACTCTACTCTACTCTACTCTACTCTACTCTACTCTACTCTACTCTACTCTACTCTACTCTACTCTACTCTACTCTACTCTACTCTACTCTACTCTACTCTACTCTACTCTACTCTACTCTACTCTACTCTACTCTACTCTACTCTACTCTACTCTACTCTACTCTACTCTACTCTACTCTACTCTACTCTACTCTACTCTACTCTACTCTACTCTACTCTACTCTACTCTACTCTACTCTACTCTACTCTACTCTACTCTACTCTACTCTACTCTACTCTACTCTACTCTACTCTACTCTACTCTACTCTACTCTACTCTACTCTACTCTACTCTACTCTACTCTACTCTACTCTACTCTACTCTACTCTACTCTACTCTACTCTACTCTACTCTACTCTACTCTACTCTACTCTACTCTACTCTACTCTACTCTACTCTACTCTACTCTACTCTACTCTACTCTACTCTACTCTACTCTACTCTACTCTACTCTACTTTACTTTACTTTACTTTACTTTACTTTACTTTACTTTACATCTCAACAAATTTTATACTAATACTAGCTACGCCCTGCGACGTTATTCGAAATAATACAAGATAAATAGTAGCCCATGTATTTATTTATCCAGGGTATAAACTATCTTTGTACACAATTTCATCCAAATCAGTTCAGTAGTTTCTGCGTGAAAGAGTAACAAACATACATCTACACATACATACATTCTTACAAACTTTCGCATTATTAATATTAGTAAGAAGGATATTTTAGAATTATTTTAAGATTAGTAGGATCAATTTTAATGCTCACTAATCTTATTAATAGTTCAATTAATTATTCACTGATATCCTCATAAATAGCTCCGTAGAATGGGTCGGTTAATTCCTCCAAACAAAGTCCTTAAATTTTCATTACATAAAAAATTAAGATATATAACGGATATAATATGTATTATCATTTACTGTTAAGATTGCTTGAAACCTTTCTATCGATAGCTATAATTCATGAGCTCAGATCAATGAGTCCGTTGAATAGACTCGAATAATGATAAAGAGAAAAAGGATATATTCAAACCAAATTACTCAACCATTAATGTCAAGCGAACCTTGAATATTAATTTCTGATATTAATTGTCTGTGGGAACAGACAGCCGGAGAATCGACAGTAATAAAATTTATTGTTTAATTTTATAAGAATTAAATGAACAACAAAAAGTGTTTTGTAAAACTAGCTTGAATTAAATTTAAACTAAATTGAATATAAAGTAATTTTAAACGTTAAATCCCTATTTCACCTCCGTAAAATGGAGATACAACGTTAGGCCATACATGTCAAAAAAAGAATATATAAACAAAAAATATATAGTAGATAGATTACCTATAGACCATTTAAGATCTACAGATAATCTGAATGCTCCAACCCACCACTAGAGGGCAGCGTGCTTAGTATGCTAGCTGCATTACCACGCTGAGTGGCAATGCTGAGTTGGGCCAGATAATAGAAATTATGTTACGTAGAGTTGTAGTTGGGCATAGCATAAAGTACACAAGAGACGTCTGATACTGTTATTATTATTTTAAAATAAAATTTCGTAAATAATTTATTGATTGATATTTTTTTTTATTCAGAAACATTTTTTTATACCTACATATTATCGCTCGATTATAACTTCACAAATAATAGTACTCAGTCATAAATTTCACATAAGATTCAATCCCGTTGAAACGTTGAAATCTCGAATATCTATATAGTACAGCTTATTACAGGAGTTTCGAGTTGGAAACCAATTTATTTCCACCGCGGCGAACGCTATAACACATGATTGATTGACTGCCAAGGGTTCTTCCACGAACCTCATTTCATGCCATAATCATGTCGATTTACACAAGGTGAGAACATCTACCTACTTTTATTCACTTCGGTGAAAATGACAAATTTGCGACACGACTTTTATTAATTGAATTATATCAAGTTAGTTATCTGTCAGTGGCAGCTTGTCGTTCGGAATGGCGTTCTATGGGTGAGGCATATGTGCAGCAGTGTACATATTCTGGCTCATGATGACTGTCAGAATAGATTCTATTGCAGAATTGCAATGCTTTTTGGTTATGCATATGCTCAGCTTTAGTAATGTTTTAGTAAATGACATTATCAAAAGTTATCTTTTCAATTTATATATTACTTCTTGTTACCCGACTGCGAAAGAAAAAGGGTTATATTTTTCAAGTGTATGTATGTATATTTATTTGACACACCGTAGAGCCGAGACGGCTGGTTTTGTGTATGGAACCAGTAATGTCACGATCAAAATATTTCCAAAATTTTATAATATCCTGATGCTATGACCTGAAATTGATGTTATAATCCTTTGCTGATTGTAGAGAAATAACTGAAATATTAAGTGAAGTATACGTTTATACAAAGTTACTATACAGGGTTATCGGTTTGGGGTGTACTAAGCCGGAACTAAATGATTTCCTGTAAAGGACAATGGGTGTACGGCTCAAGGCAACGAAACTATAATGTCATGGTCAAGAAACGTACATTATCATTAATTATTATTATGCCAAAAGTTTGCATGTGTTTGTTTGTTAGTACTTCACGTTCAAACGGTCTAAATGTTAATCCAGTATAAGCTATCCTGATGGATAGCTTATACTGGATTAACATTTAGACTAGTTTTTGTCTCGGGAAAATGCTATGTTCCCGTGAAATAATCAGGTTTCCGGGTTACGCCGCGGGGCGCAACTACTGAAAGGATAAACTAAACAGAAAGTAGAAAGTAAAAAATATGAGAGAAGTTCATTGTTTTGTTTAACATTATGAATATTTACGCGTACCTAATATGTAGTTGGAAGTATCAAACTATAGCTTCGTTTAAAAGAATCATTAAATATATATTACATAAATTTATTTTAAAAAAATACATAAGCTTTTGTCAGTACACAATCTAAAATAAACTGATATCTGTGTGGCAAAGTCCCAAGAACGCTGGCAGCATTCCCACGCTGAATTGCCACAGAATTTCCTTCGAGCAAGGAATGAGCCAGCACTCTTATCCTCTCACATTTGGGAAAACTTCATCAAGGATGAAATGAGTCGTTCGTGTCTAAACCCTACTTGGATCTTCCCAAGAATCCGGAAAACCCGTATTGTTAAACAAAATGAAACAAACATGCGTTAGTTTTCTAAATAGAAATTCATTTCATCTTAAAACAAGAAGCTCCTAAGGTACCTTGCTTTTTATGATACGGCCTAAGTACCTAACGTATTTCTATTTTTATTCAATTCATTCATTTAATGGATGAATAGAAAAAGAATACAATCATACCTATAAAGAGCGCGTAAGGTAGCACCGCGCTGAGGTCTTTGGCATCGACCAGACTGACGTCCAGCAAGAGCTGCATGATGTTGTACGGCAGCCAGCACAGCGCGAACAGCACCGCCAGCAGCAGCAGGATCCATGCCACTCGCTTCCTCTCCTTCATCAGTCTTAGACCCTAAGCGAGACAAAACAGACACCATTATATGGCTACAGTTTTAGCGTGCGTTTCGATCGACATGTCGTAGCCCTGTGAGAATACACTTAAAAAAATATAAAATAATGACAGTTATATCACTTTATATTTATAGTAGTTTATTTGAGGATTGGGAAATACCGGAAGAAAAGAATTTCACGCAGTAATAAAATAGGGAGAGTCTTGCCTGTCAACAGTTATTCAAAAGTTTTTAATTTTATTTTTAAGTATTTATTAATTCAAATGTAACAAGACTTCCCTGTAATGAACTTTATTTAAAGGTCAATAACTGTTTCTTATTCTTATTCATGAGCGAGGAGCGTAGTGAGGGATATGTCTGCTAAGAACCAATGAAATCGCGATGATAGGTTAATAAAGTGGTGATACTGGTTCCTAGCAAGTACATTTCTCGCTATGCCTCGTTACCCCTCCGTTGCAACTGGACAGATTCCCAGCTGGACAGATTAGCAACAGAACAGGGGGTCCAAAATGGCCGATTTACGCAATCATTGCCACATTGTCTTACAATCCATTCTGTGTCGCAAAATGGTCTATAATGCAGCTGAATTGTTTTCAATTCAGTTCACCGGATGATCTGGATTTAGTGTAAATGTTGCAGGTCATAAAAACGAAAACAGAAACATTACCGGTAAATACCAAATATAAATTTTACTATTACAATTTTAAATTTGTGATTATTATGACGTATTTGTGTAAAAAACATTAATCGCTATTAGAATTGGTTGTATTTTAAAACTTACAATAAAATAAACATGCAAAAATTAAATATATATATATATATATTGCAAAAATATGAAATGCATTTACTGGTAAGTCAATATGGCATCATAAATACATTTTTTACATGAAGATGGTAAATGCACAAGCCGTACAAAGTTGAAATTCTTGCAAGAGAGAAGAAAACATCTCACCTCATAAGATCCTCTTTGATAACTGCTCCACTTAAATGTACCAAAAGTAAGATCGAATCGTCTGAAATAGACGTATGTATATCTAACTAATTTATCTATTATATACTACTTATACGTGTTAGTTGAATACATAAACATACATAACACTTTTATAAATGTAAGAATTATTTACTTAATTAAATACAGAAATTGTGTGACTATCGATCAATCTTTATTTTTATCACAATAATATCAATCACAAAGTACGTCTTGCTGCTCACATTGGCTCCTATAGAACATTACATGCATCTCCTCCATCAGCTAAGTAATTCGTCATGTTATTCTATCCCTTCAGGATGTCTTTGCTTTCTTGTTTACATCTTTCCGATAGGACACTGCACTTGACTGCAAGAACTTTTGTTAAACCTATATACATATAGCAACATACTCGGAGTCCGGCAGTATAAAATTTCCTTGGCTTGAGCCTTGCCAGTGATAATTTAGTTCATGAAGCATTCCCGCGTGCTGAACAAAATTGACCTACGCCTATAAACCCGCCATAATTATTTTATTTTACTACACAGACAAGAAATTGAATTACTAGATATTGCTTGTGAGTAACTTGTAACAATTCTGCTAAGTGACAGTTCAGCAATTCATACTTGGCCATATTACGAAAATCCATACAAAACTGTCAAAAGTATGAATTTCGAAATATGATTCATAGCCAATTATTCATTAAATGATTTGCCGGTATGTGGTCATTTTACGGTTCGCTAAGCAATTCACTAGATTTTCCTATTATGATTCAGCTAAAGTGGCCATTTTAGACTCCGAACGTGTACAGTCTGACATAATGACATAACTCATCTGTGGTGGTAATGCGGGTGAAAGGGTTCTTAGGGTAATAGAAATGTTTATTGTCCCTATTAAACAATACTCTTCATACTAATCTTATAAAGAAAGACATTTGTATGTGTGTTTGCGTCAAACGTTCGTGACGTTCAAAATGGCTCAATTTGGCAAGAAGATGGCTTATCCTGAATTAAAATATAAGCTACTTTCAACCTATGGGATATATACAACGTGTAGCAGAAAAGTGTGAAAATACTTAAGGGTGTTAGTGAACACATCAAAGTGAATACATTGTAGAACAAAATTTAGAAAAATTCGAGAAGAAAATATTGCGTCCTCCATACAACCGATCACGTGACTGATTTCTGTATGGAGAAGCTTATATTTTTTACTCGAATTTTGCAAAATTATCTTTTATAATGTTTTCACTTTAATAAGTAGACGAACACACTTAAATATTAGCGAGGGGCTACTACAACTTCAGACAATTTTTTTTTTAATTTAGATGGTGGTCTTGGATCGAACCATCGCGTGCCATCTTGCGGGATGACAGTTACTTAAAATACGTGGTAGTACTATTAATTAATATACAAAAATCGAAGCGTGTGTGAACAAATAAAATAAAAGCTCGTATTTATGCGGCCACCTGTCCATTGTCCGTCCTTATGAATATTCATTATCACGTTGCAGCTTAAGAATCATTCATTAAATATATAATAAAATCATTTATTTCACACAATAATATTGGTGAAAATAGTAACAATTTACTGTAGTGTTAATCTATCCATAATATAAAAGTGAATCGCAGAATATGTTGCTAAGCGCAAATCTCGAGAGCATCTGAACCGATTTTGATACGAGTAATTCTTTTTTTAGAATATTCCTTGAAGTACGAGGATGGTTCTTACGGAGAGGAAAATTTAAAAAAAATGCCTGAAAAGGTCTAAAGACATCACTTTTCTACTCGTATAATTTCCATACAATCGATTCGTAATAATACTTAAAAGTCAATTTGTACTTTATTACCATACTATAAAGTTGAAGTGTTAGTGGAGAGGTTCCGGGAAGGAGAAACAAATGAGTGACGTTAGTATCGTATAAAAATTAATATCAATATCTTCTTCTTATTTATAAAAATCGATTGCTGTTCGTTTGTCTCGCAATAACTTGAGAACGGCTGGGCTGATTTAGCTTATTTTAGTCTTGAAATATTTGTCGTACTTCAAGGAAGGTTTAGAAGCTGAGAAACATGAATGACTGTTAGGCAGTACGAAGTTCGCCGGGTCAGCTAGTTTGTTAATATTTATACAATGGTAACATTACTCTTAAAGAAACGACTGTTAGGCGGTACGAATTTCGCCGGGTCAGCTTGTAGCTAAATTAATTAATTTACATAAAACTATTGTGCTATTACCAAAAATTTATTGCTATTGCGTAATTGTTCCTAGTGATATGGCAGATACATTGATGGAGCATGGTAATGTTTTCCAGATTCTAGATCTTAGGGCATACTTTACTTTAATTAATGATATTTTAGTATATTTTTTGTTCTTCTCTAGGATAGTATGGACATGTTATCCGCAGAAAATATAGGCATGCGACGAAGAGGTCAATGAGAATGATGGTGAGTAGTAGTGCAGGGAGGGGGTGACCTAAGAACTATGAGAAGAGGGATATGCGTAAAAGGCAAGTGCATGGAGGGATAACGGGTGATAAGAATAGAATTAAAAAGGAATGACATGCTATACCGATCCCACGGAGGGACAAAAGGACAATGATGATTGTTTTTTTATAAAGTAGCGGAATTTCCTGTTTTTTTTTTTTTGGGATTAATCCTAGCTATATATTAAAACGATCGGTTTTTATTTTCCGATATTAGCAATCGTCAAAGCCCTTAAAGTAAATAAAAATCTCATAACCCAAATCAAAATACGATTTATCAAAATTATTTTACACCATCCGCCATGATTACAGGGTTACAAGTATGAGTTATAATAAGATTCGTCTACAGAAACGCGTTGAATTTTTTTTAACATATGTTTTTTTTCCTGTAATATTCAGATTTTGACGTTATTCGCCAATTTTGTTTCTCAAAAACCAGTAAGTATTTTCACCGCGTATATGTAGACTAATAAATTACCTAACCGTATATACACATACATACTTATACATTGTACCGAATCTAATTTATTTTTTAAAGTAAAAAGCGACAAAATAGCTTGTTAAAAAAAAAAACAATAAAAAACGTGGTGTTTGACATATGTTTTTATGCAATTATACTACTTAAACATTCAAATCTCACTAACCGACTTTAATATGCCAGGAGGAAGTTGTCAGTATGCCAGTTTTTTTTGTTATGTATGTACCCCAATTTATCATACTGGACTGAATTAAAAAAAACAGTTCAAAATGTCTTTTCTTCGTTCCGATTGGTAACACAAACATCTTATCTAAATTGGTTAATCGTTTTTTTTGATCAAATAATATTTATAATTTTCTCTGAGCACATAGATGGCATTCTGTTTGCAACGTTCGCCTGCAAGTTTTAAATGCCAATTTGAAGTCGGTTTCCACTTCTTTTATAGTATAATATGTTTAATAGAGTATATTTTCCGCAACCATTAAAGTCTACAAACACACATATTTGTTCACATAAATGGTATTCAATCGCGTCTACCCTTTTTTATACATACACGCGGTTATATCCAACACGAGTGCTAAACGCGAAAAACACTTCAAAACTCATTTATATCCTGACGCGGTGGAAATGGGGCTGTTAATAATTTCCCTTATTTGAATGGATGTTCCTTCAAGTAATGCTATCATTTTGTATTACGGCTTAAGATAAGCTTTATGTATTAAATATGTAATTATTACAACCCTACAGTTGGAAATTACACATGTACGTGAGATTAAGGAGAAATCGGCTTTATAATTAGACGTACTGGTAAAGTAAATAACATAAGAAATTATTATAATTTCACTTCTCCATAGCTTTTCAACGCGTGCCATCAAAGAGTTTTAGGTTGTTTTGAGCTATTGCATAGCTTACGATATGTGTGTGGCGACCGAATTAAGAAATTCGGTTACGAAAATAAACCTAACACCCTCCACTCCGCCCGGCACATCAGCGGTGCGGCGTTGAAAGCCGTGCATCGTCTAACATCGTTTCGGCAGACTTAGGTACGGTGTTTATGTGCGTGTGACTAGACATATGCGTATGCAATAGCTTTGCCGCGGAAGTACCCGAGTGCAACGCATATTTTTTCTCTTGTCGATGTTTTCAGAGATGTTTAGTTCATGTATTTCATAGTTCGTGAACAGAATGTGTTAAATGATAGTGTTTTTGTTTTTTTTTAGAACATTGTGACGTAATATACAATATGCTTAATAATGTGGTCATTATTTTGATAACTTTCTTTAACTGAAATTGTCGTTGCTGGTCACCTTCAAAAGCGTTCAGCATAATTATATGAAATTTAATTACAGCCGTGTTTTAGGCGACAGCAATTTCCTTTGAGAACCAATTATTATCGAGTTTTGTTTTACTATCATTAATTACACTACACTAATTCGAATATTTTAGCTAAGATAAATAATATGAAGATAATTCATAGGCCGCATATACAACGTGTAACAGAACGGTGTGACATCAAAGTGAGCCCATTGCTGAACAAAACTTTGCTAAATTCGAGAATAAATTATTGCGTCCACCATACAACTTGACCTATATTTGTATGGGAAAGCTAATATTTTTTTCTCGAATTTTGCAAAATTGTCTTCTACAATCGTTTCACTTTGATTGATAGACTAACACTCTTAAGTATTGACATACCTTTCTGTTACATGTTGTTGAAGATGGTGTTGATGAATAAAGGTGCATTCTCACCTGTTGCATACTAACGTTCCCTTCGTCGATGTCGAACGGCGGTCGCACGGAGCAAAGCGTGCGTCCCATGCAAGCATACGACATTATTGTTATTGAACCTGCCGACAAATAAATCATAAAATTATTTGATGAGAATAAGAATAAGGATTAATTTATTTACAAAAAATATGTAGGTACAATAAGTTTATATAACACTAAATTATTTCGGCACTAGGCGACCCTGTGTCGCGGTACTCGTATCGGCTAGTCTCAGTCGTTCCGAAAGAAAGGTTCTTGAGCGGCGACCACAAACAGAAAGACACAGCGTAGGTAGGCCTTCCACGTAGGTGGACCGACGATGCAATTGGCAGCTTGTCATTCGGAATGTTGTTCTAAGGGGAAGGTCTATGTTTGGCAGTGGACGTCTTCTGGCTGATGATGATGTTGGTTATTTATAATTAACTAAAGTATGGAAGAGATTGCTATTAGCGATAATGCCGGCTCTTATTACACTACTTACATTAAACTTACTTTGATGTATTTCTTTTGTGTACAAAACATAAAGTACGTTCTATGTATTAAACCAGTACTTATACGGTTCAGTAGTCAATTCCTATCAGCCCATAGCATCCTACCGGTTTTACACGGGTCTTCTTTACGAAGGGGTGTAGGCTATAGACCTAAATTACAATAAAAATATTAAATCAAAAATTTACCGGCGTATTTTAATTATATTTAGCACAGACATGCGAAAATAATACTTTTGAATATAAATAAATTCGGTGAAGAAATTACGATGGTATTAATGTTTCTGGTCGCAAGCTGTTCAGTTCACAGAACAATTGATCACGCAGAAAAGAAAAAAAAAAGAAAAGAGCTTTTCACTCCACAGATAATAAGAAAGGTTTTTTTAGATGTTTTTAATAATATTGTTGTGTTTAATATTTATTTCGTCAAATTAGAATATTAACTTACATAGTCCCGTTCTTTTGTTGAAGTAACTCGCGATACTTTACAACCATTTGTGTCTTAATTGTGAATTTTATTGTGTGTAGTGAAAATCGGTCTAGAGGTATGAATTTTAAATTTAAAATAACTTAAAAGTTCTATCGGTGCTTACCGAAATGGAAATCGGGAACCACTTTTTTCAATATAATAATAATTCTTTAAAGGATATAATAATAAATAATGATTTAAAATATATAATTATAATAATAATTCTTTAAAAGATATAATAATTAATAATGATTTATAATATATAAATATAATAATCATTCTTTAAAAGATATAAATATAATAATCATTCTTTAAAAGATATTGATTGCCGATTCTAATACAACAGGCGCTGATAGTGATGTTTTTTCAGTGGTTTCAATTAAAAAATCAAATCTGAAGAACGATTTTCACAATATTAAAAAAACCACATGAGAGGTATACAAGTAATAAACATTTTTATTATTCTAGCCGTCTCTGAGAAACAAGATGTGTACAATTGAACCGAGACAATTCTCCTATAAAAAAAGAAGTCAGTAGATCATCCACACGCTGCTTTCTCCTTACTGCTTAACTAGGAGTAGTTTGAAAATTTATTTTTATTTGTAGAGTTTTATTTACTTTTTCCAAATATAATTTTATTCTATATCTACTCACTCGGGTTTTAACGTAATAATGTATGTGTTCATCATTTTAATTTACCTCTACATAAGAACAACGGACTGTTTTTTTTTACATCGGTTATCGGCTAGGGGTGTATTAAGCCAGAAGAGGGTCACTCTACCCATCCTAAGGAACAACTTTCACTATGGGATCAACTCTGAATTCGAGAAAAAATAATCAGCTGTTTCATACATTTCGTCGACGACCGATCAACGTTTTGTATGGAACAGCTGATTTTTTTCTTCTTTAGCTGATTCCTTAGAATGGGTACAATGACCCCTTTCTTCTTAGTACACCCCTAGCCGATAACCCTGTATATGCAATGTAATAAACACCAACATAGTGTCAATGGAAGAGTAACATTTAGGGCGTCAACTAACTCGAGAAAAGTTTTCTTAATCATTCAAAATAGCTAATTTTTTATACTGATACAGGATAACGCAGCCAAAGCCGCAGCACACAGCTAGTATTTCTATAATCAACATAAATAGAAATTGTAATCCTTTCCTCGAGCAATATTGTTCTAAGAACAAAGGTCGCAGTCATTGTCCTATAGCTTTGTAAGGTTACAAGGTATTTCGTAGAAATGCCGAGACGATCTTTTGATCACCAATTTATTATACGAAACATTGTGATTGTATATCTATAAATTAGCAATTAAAAGATAAAAGCGAGCCAATTAGTTGAAATCTTTGTAATGCTGAAATTACTAGTGTAGAAAATTTGTAGTATTGCCAGATTTTGGATATATTTTAGTACTTGCAACAAAAAGAACCAATAATGACGGTTCTCGGGTTTATTTTTTCTTTTATTAAAGGCACCATACGTATTATATATTTGCCAGCGTCAAGTTTATCAATTTTCGAGTTATTCATCAATAAAGCTAAGTCAACCATCAAGTAATAAGTCATAGTCGTCAAGTTAAAGTCATATCAGGTACCCTCGTAAAGCGGTGGAGACTTTAGCAGGGTTTCTATAGGAGATTTACAGCGAACACGAAAACCACATCATTCCGTCTATATATCGCTTGCCCACACTTGTGCACATAAACAAGACAATAATGGTTAATAATCCACTGATATTACACATTAAAGCTTGCAGAATCACTAGATTTGCAATAAATAGACAGAAAAAGACGCCATTTTTTCTGCGAACGCGGGAAAAACTCCCGGGGTTTTTACGTTTTACGGTTGACATTCTTTCCTGACTTGTTACCTTTATTATGTCAAATTATGTATCGTTGAAAGTAATTTAAAGTAAATGAAAGATTAAATTCTTAACTGAGTTTGATTTCGTCAAACTAATTTCTGTCATCCGCAGCGTTGCACGCGAAAAACTTTGTGATCCCTTAGGGGTATTTTTATATTAATTAAATCAAAAACATAACAATAAGAATATCAAAGGAAAAAACATATTGAAAGGGGGTTACGGGTTGAAATTGCAATAATCCTTCTTTAGAACACACGTTTGCCTTATAATGATTATATCGCCTAATTTTATGTGTACTGCGTTCATTTTGATATTTCAGTCAGTCAGGACTTACCTACTCTTTTATATAAATATAATAAAACTGCTAATAGTCAATGCTTGCTTAAGCCTTTACATGTTTTTTATGGAAAGACATAAAAACACTTTTACCGACTTTTCAAAAAAGAATTAATTAATCACTTAATTCGTCTGTATTTTTTATGTTTCTTACGGCAGTTTTCAATACTGATTTAAAAAAAAAAACTCTTTGGGTATACCCCTCATGAGGTCCCATTAATATTTTATTACAATCGTTCAAGAGGCTTCATTGGAACGTGTTACTCCCGGGGATTGGATTATCTCACGGCAACACTGCATTTTTTGAGGAAGTAAAGTATACTTTTTGTTAATCTAGGACTCAAGTTATGTTGCTGCTAAATTTCATCAAAATCTACGCAGCAGTTTTTGCGTAAAAACATACATACAAACTTTCACGTTCTTAATACAGTCAACCATTCTAGTCAAAATGTTATCATCGACATTTACTTATCCACTGCTGAGTATAGGCCTCATCTTGCACGTGCCATCCTTTCCGGTCCACTGTAATCCTATCGCATTCTCTTTATCTATGTAATTTAAAAGAGACCGGCAATGGAACGGCAAACGTTTACCAGACCCAATTACCTGTGTGAAAAATATAGTATACAGAAATATATAACAAAAAAGTTATAGCACTGAATAATTCCCACAAAAAATACTTTCAAAAAGTTAAAACCAACTTCAATTCGCCACGCTAAACTTACGTCACAAAAATTCATCTATCTATACTCAAAGAAATGTAAAAGAAATTTCGTTTAAATGAAATTTTTGAGTCCATTTTTATTTCATGTGTATGAATAAAAATATATAAAAAAATAAAGATTCCAACGTTACAAACCTCCTGCAATTAGAAGTCTGTTAAAAGCAATTTTCTTTTATAAATTCGACAACGTGACCCCTTTATAATTACCCAATAGGCAAAAATGTCTCACGAAGCAAATTACCCGCTACCTTTGACTAAAAAGTCTTTGAAATAGAAACCTATTCAAGGCAAAATTGTTATTATTTCTTTAATCCAATTGTCTTGGAATTCAATTTGTTTACCGTCAACAAGAAAAGGTCCTCCTAAAAACATATTTTCTTTTTATTGGCTCTCGTGGGAGAGGCAAATGTGGGTTAAACGTATGAATTGCCAATATTTACCCTTTTGTCTTCTTTAATATTTAATTGGAAATCCAAAATATTTGCATACTCATAGATAATTAAGATTTTATTTAGAAAACTAACGCGTGTTTGTTTCATATTGTTTAAGAGGACGGGTTTTCACGCGTACCTGATTGTTGGAAAGGTCCAACTATTATACGAGTAGTTTCGTTCACATTTGGTGAACTTCATCAGGGATGAAATGAGTCGTTCGTGTCTTCAACGATGATGAGTTCGAGACGTATAAACGTCAATTAAGATTAAATTGCTACGGATATAGTTAACAGGTTCTCAGGTCTTTTACTGAGTTTGCCGAAAAAAGTTGCGTGTTCTTCTAGGTATGTTATATATTGCAAAGTCGTAATTCTTCAGTCTATTGTAATAATGATGGATTTTTAACTAATAATGAATTATTTATGAAAATAATTGGGGGAAGACTTTATGAAAACGGAATAATGTGGTTTTCGTGTCCGCGTAAATTTCCATTGAAACCTGGTAGTCTCCACAGCTTTACCAGAGTACGTAACCTAACATAAACTTGACCACGACGACTTATGACTTGATATTTAACTTTTTCAATTGATTATTTTGCAATTTGTAAATTGAAACAACTTGAACTGGTACATGCCGTACCACGCCGTCAGTCACGCCGGCCTCATCAAATTTTATAATGTTTCTGCGCAATTTTTTTCAAAATTTCATAACTTATTTGAAAAAAAAAAAGATGAATGAAATCGGTAAATAAGCCTCAAGTAATAGCATAGCATAGTGACCGGGATATTTAGGGGTTCATTTTTATATTTATGAAACGTGTAACAAAAAGGTTGACAATATGGAAGGGTTGTTAGTCTACCCATCAAAATGAAACCATTCAAACCAATTTTTTTCAAATTTAATAAAAAATGGGTTCTCCATATAAAATCGGCACATGTTTGGCCGAGTTGTATGGAGGATTTAATATTTTAATTTTGCAACATATTATACAACAATGCATTCACTTTGACGGTAGACTATTAGACCGTCAAGTATTGTCACATATGCAAAAAAGTGAATTTCACAGCGACAGGCGCCAACTACTGTATAAAAGTTAGTTAGTACTCGCGAAATCTGACACATGCAGAAGCATATGGTAGACTTCACTGTGTCTTATTTTACGAAGTCTATCATGTGCAGAAGCTTTTACAAACTTTATTAGATTAGTTTATACATTTCACAAAATTGACTATCTTCATATTTCTCTCACGTACATACACCTAAGAGCATTATCAACAATTCTGAGAAATACCTACCACTCTAGCAGTACTATTAGAAATGAACTTCGCTATTCAAGTGGGAAAGATCCCAATATGGGGTAAAATGGGGTTGAAATGATGAAATTACCGACGATAAGGGCTGGATTGGATATCGGATTCCAAAATGTTCTGCCCTTCGACCCTTGGAACGGAAATTTCGAGATGTTGATTTTAGTTTTAACAAGACCCAACTTCGATTGATTACTACAACATGATAACCGTATTAGTGTTTTATTGGAGTAAGCTTCGTTATCATCAACCTTTACTAACACTGCTGAGCATATGTTTTCTATCTTCCGTTCTAATTTAATTGACAGGCAACTATCCGGATTGGGGCATGCATTCGTGATATTTTAGAGGTTGTCTTGATTAGAGGTTGTTTTACCTTGACTGCTGACCTTGTTTATAAACCTGCTGTTATTTATTGTTCTTTAAGCCCCAAAAAAAAAATAACGTGGACTGGTGAAATTTGATAAAGTGGCCTTACTCTAATTATGTATGAATGTCTACTCTTTGTGTTTACAGTTTAAATTGGTAAATAGATTTTAATGTGCACGGTGTCATTGGATTTGTCTTAATCTGCAGATAGTTATAGGCTATATATACCAATTACATTCTGCGGTTTTACTCGTTAAGATACAGTGGTGCAAAATTTTTGAATAATTGGGTTTATTTGAATTCGCTTCAAATCTGTAGTTAATAACTCACTACATCTATTGATACGAAATCTATTTATTTTGTTGATTTTTCTTTTTATTGTTTTTTTTTCAAAAAACAACATTAAACATATCGTTTCCGAATGTCGGCCATTCTACCTGCAACTAGTCGTATTTCTTAAATGTATCCTTTTCACTAAAACTTTCTTTTTACAAGAATGTCTAAATTTTATTTCTACGAAGCCCGTAGGTATCCCACGTGGAAAAAGTTTAGTAAATTGGGCTGATACAGTTTCCTTAGATTAAATAAGTTTAGTTCGGGTTTCGTTATTAGGTTTAGCGTTTATTTGTACAAATGTGGATGATAAAGGGAAAAAACTAAAGCAAGTAGGCATGTTACATAAAGACTTGTCAAATCAGATCAGAAATGCCTGCGGGTATTAATATACCCATTTGACCGAAAATTGTTGGAGAGATAGCTTAGGGTCTAAGCTATCTCTCCAACAGGAGAAGGACATAGGATACTTTTTAACCGACTTCAAAAAAAGTAGTTCGATATTAGTTTTCTTTTGTTTTAGTTTTAGTAGAACTACGCGGGTGAAACCGTGGGGCAAAGCTAGTTAAAAATAAAGAAAATAAATGTCAATGTTACTAAAAATTCTTCGAGAATATAGTAGAATTTTGCTTTTCTTTGAAAATTCTTCATTTCATTTTTGGAAATTGATGAAATTCGAAAACTATTTCGAGATAACGTAAGGAAGAGTTCATACTACAAATATATCAGATTTTTATATCCACTTTCTTCCGAGTTATTTCCAAAAAACATGAAAAAACATCATGCTGCACGAGAATATCAATATGCAGAACGATTATTATATTTTTAAAAATCTCGGAAATCGTAAATATTATTACATTCCGAATGAAATAAAGAAACAGGATAACGTTATTTTTCATCTGTCTTTCTATTATAGTAATAAAAATAAAATCAAATTTCAAATCAGGTCAAATATTTGAAATAGGGCATGGTACCACTGAGACTTAAGTTTCAGTAGTACGATGACTGTATGAGACTCACCAGGTATGGCGTAGACCAAGGTAAAGCTGAGCATGCCGAACTGTTTCCTTCTCTCCGGACTCGGCCATTCCTCCGTGCAGAAATGCACGTCTCTGGTTTCTATCTAGAAATAAGGAACACATGTCATTTGTTCGACATTTGCTGACGCTTGATTGAAATATTCTGATTGTAAAAAATTTTGTGTAAGAATTTTCACTTGTATTGATATATCTTTATATTTTAAATTTTATGAGGATTAATCATACAGTCGGTTTTTAATTCCTATTCAAATTTGCCTTACGTAGTTATTAAGTTATCATTAATAAGTTAAGTAAATAGCTAACTAACCGAAGAGTTGATTTAGTTCAGGTTTTTTTTTTAACTTTGTATAATGGAAATTTTAGTCAATAGATTAAGAATTAAAAATAGGGATGAATTACACCATGAATATTTTCTTTTTACCCGACTGCGAAAGAAGGAGGGTTATGTTTTTCGAGTGTATGTATTTTTCCTTGGCACGCCCTAGAGCTTAAACGCCTTGTCGTATTTTAATGTGAGTGATGTCAATAGATTGGTCTTAGTTGTGAGAGTGACACTGGGTATATCACAATTAAAAAATAAATAATTAAGATGATACATGGGTTTAAAGATTCAGCAATTGGGTTTTTTTGAGGTCGCTTCCACTTGTTCACCGATCTATTTAGAAATGTTCTGTGAACATCAGATTTTTCTTTATTTAACCTATAGTAAAAGTTGTTTGTCATATTAAGTACAGTGACCTACTTTCGGCTTACTTTACCCCTATCCGTCAACTCTGTATAGATTTATTACCAACTAAGAAGTACTTAGCTGTCACCTTCGGTGTTGCACGTGACATAAAAAATAGAATATGTTGAATTTCCGAAAATCGTTACTTAGTCCCTACACTCTATAAAGAATACACCCGCCAAATTTAATGTCTCTAAGTTCAGCTGCTTGGGCTCTGCGTTACAGTTTTTTTCTTTTCTCTCTCTCTCTCTCTCTCTTATTCTCTCTCTTTTATGTCTCTCTGTCAGTCAGTAATTCAGGATATGTAATATGAATAAAAAATAATAGATTTAAAATAATTAATTGAAGTTTAACCTATTTATTTTCACAACTTCGTCTATGTTATTTTGGAGCTCAAGATTAATACTCTATTAATTTATATTAAGTATACCTAAGTACCAATGTAATACAATATATATATATATATATATATTATAAGATCAATAATAACAGGCCTTTATAAAGTTAAACGAGCGGAAAACAGTTTCTAAAACTTTTTGAGAATTTCTCTCTTCATTGTTTCTCTAACTTACAATGGAATTGTTAAGTAAATGATACTGATATTTGGAAGGACTTAATATACCTACGAGCAAATTGTGTTTACGTGAAAATACTCTTAAAATGTCATCAAAATAATGTTGAAGTGGTTCATGTGACACATTTAGAATTACTCTTATATAAAATACTATTAGACCCGGCTAACTTCGTACCGCCTAACATTTATTTGTGTTTAAACTTTCACTGATCTTTCAGAAACATTTCAAAATCAAAATCAGCTAAATCGGTCCAGCCGTTCTCGAGTTCTAGCGAGACAAACAAACAGCAATTGATTTTAATATATAAGAATAAGAATATTAGGGATAAATATTTTTATGTGTATATTGAATGAATATGAATTTCTACTAATAAATATTCTATATTTCTACTAAATAATAAATAATATATATATATATATTTTTTTTACATTTTTTTTTGTTTAATTCCGTATATTGCTTTGAGTTTATTCATCAATGTTATAAGTGTTTGGGTAATTTTTAACCTATAATGTAAAAAGAGGAGTATTTTCAATGTTGACAAGTCTGATTGCGTATCTTTGGTATTGCAAGTCCTAAACGAATGTTCCGATTTTGATGTATATTTTTGGTTTGAATGCTGACGTGACCAATCAGGTTTTCAACATAAAATTATAAAAATACGTTCAAAAGAAAATAAAAGAAAGAAAGAAAAATATTTATTTGAAACAGAAAAAAAACTTGATTACACAATTTATAGTCAGACTGAAGTTACAAATTACTGTTTTCTGTTACAAACTACACCCAACTCAACATAATGCTGGTGGAAACAACCAGCGTTGATCTTCCATTGGAACCGGGTGGTGACGTCACGCACGTCACATTCATCAGTTTTACTTCATTCAATAGGCACATTATTATTCAGGCGTTTGATGATCATCATTTCAAAACGTTATGGCTAATGACTTACTTAACTCCTAATCGACTTCAAACAAGTAATACTTTGA
Source organism: Ligdia adustata (assembly GCA_947049295.1). NCBI lineage: Eukaryota > Metazoa > Arthropoda > Insecta > Lepidoptera > Geometridae > Ligdia > Ligdia adustata. Next base: position 14,557,787 of record OX346219.1, on the reverse strand, counting down.
ACACGTGCTTAGAAGAGATTTAGAAAAAACCCGACTCCTTAATCTTTATACCTGTGTTATTAATTATTATTTTTAATTGTGATATACCCAGTGACACTCTCACAACTAAGACCTATCTATTGACACCACTCACATAAAAATACGACAAGCCGTTTATGCTCTAGGGCGTTTCAAAGAAATATACATACAATAAACCCGAGAAATCTTAAATAACCGTCCTTCTTTTTCAATCGTATAAAAATGTGGAAAACCGCACAAAAATTATATATGTCATAATTTGTTCTTTTTTATGTCATAAATATTAATTCATAACGTAATTACGTCATACTTATACTCATATTATAACAATATAATATGCAATTTAATATTGATCAATGATTACAAATTAATCTTAGTAATTTAGAACTGCCTTTTCAAAGTCATAATATACCTATTACTATTTTGATGAAGTCATTGGTTCGTGTTGACTTCATTAGCTGGTCTAATATTAGAACAGTGTAGTTCATTTACATGTAAATCATTAATGAGCGAACATAATTAGTGTTGGCTAAAACACAGAAGACACACCTAGTTCAGCATTACTAGATATTTTTAAAATATTTGTTCGGTCCATGACTTCATCGTATGAAATGTATTTTTTAGAACTCAAGACAACGCAGTGTTTAAAAATAAATGTTGAATAAATTTGTCGCAAATTTATGCGAAACTTGTTGTTTGTGAAGAAATATTACGTCATTGATTGTTCAACTTTTAACGGCCGGTTATAATAATAACTGATCGCTATTCATTTTTACGTATCTTAAATAATGGTTTCGATGGGCATTTGAGAGATACCGTTCCAACAAGTATACAGTTCGCAGTTTCAATCTAAACACGGAACCGATCAGTGGGAGGAGTCAATCTCAAAATATTTTGCATATTTGTTTACAAATAACTGGGAAATATATTCACCTAAGATAACCTCGTTTTGCACCGCGGTGTCCATGAGTTTCGGGTTCACTTTGCATGACTTCAATTGAAGTGTTCATGTTGTTGTGGATTTTTTTTTTCAATATTTCTTCAATATGCTATATATGAAAATATTGCATACCGAAATATTCCTAAGTCCCTTAGATATAACAGGCACCGTCTCCGTCCTCACGGAGGCGACCAGCAGCAGCGGTATGAAGATGACCAGCGCCACGCACCACAGCAGGAGTAGGAGTAAGAGAGCCTGCCTCCTCCCGGGGGGACGCATGCGGGGCTCGGGGGAGATAGACAGCCACCGGTCCACCGACATGGCTGTGATTGTAAACACACTGGCTGCTACTGCGACACCTGGGGGGAAAGATGACAAGGTTAATATAATGACTACCTTTCACTGCGAATCTGCGAATATGAGTAAGGAAAAAAATTCTGGGTCAAGATTGATTGATTGTTTTGAGATACAGCGAAGATAAAAGGGCAAATGTAAATTAAAATTTATATGAATCAACTAGCTGCGCTCCGCGGTTTTACCCACGATCACGCTTTATTTTTTAATAATCCCATGAGAACACTTCAATTTTGCGGGATAAAATGTAGCTTATGTGTTGATCCAAGATATAATCTATCTTCTTGCCAAATTTCATTCATATCCGTTCAGCCGTTTGAGTGTGAAGGAGAAAAAAACAAACACACACACATACAAACTTTCGCCTTTATAATATTAGTGTGATCAAGTGATAGAGATACATTGATTAATTTATACGTTATGATATACTAGTTGGTTCCAGCTTCTTCGCCCACCTCATAATCCAAAGAAAAAATTAGCTTTTGGCACTTTTTTTGGACTTCAAACTATATATGTGTAGAATATCAAGTCAATATGTCATATGGTTGCAGAGAAAATGACGAACAAATAAACTAACAAACACGCTTTCGCATTAACTATTGTTATTGTTAGTGTTGGAATTGTTTTACGATTATTTTTGATAATTATAAATTTATCTTGCAAATTAGAAATCTGATTCAATTTTCATTAATAATTAAACAAGCAACCAGCAACAATCCAACACGAACACCTAAACATACCTTTTATTTTGTTATTAGGTAATAAAAAAAATCAAATCGGTCCACCCGTCTCCGAAAAATCAGGTAACAAACATGAAAAATTAAATTAAAATAATGTTGAATTAAGTACCTCCTTTTTTCGGAAATCGGTAGAAAAGTATCAGTAAAGAGCATTCCTACTTCAGTATATAGCAACCTTTGCCATAAATTGATATACCATAAAGGTTATTATCATCAATTCAATATCAACTTGTACAATATATCCTATTGATGGGTTAAGTTCTGTGTGGAGCAAGAGATGTCAAACTTGCCTGTACATTCTGAGGAAGTATAAAGCTATACAAGGTGACTAGTTGAAAACTGACAATAAAAATAGAGGTTACTTGCTTAATTTTCGCTTTGAAGTCATAAAATAGACAAGATTTAACTTCAAACCCCCAGCCTTTTTACTGAACTAAAAGTCTCTAAAATTATACCTATCCTGTATACCCAGGGTCGTGCCATGTCGTTTCGCCGAGTGAAACTATTTTACTTAAACACATTATTTTCTCACTTGTGGAAACAAAAACTCAGCAGACAATTTCAGAACTGTCAAATTAAGATAATTTTGTAAGTTTGGCTTGAAAGAATCAGGGTCAATAAGTTTACAAGTTCGGTTTCAGGAGCTGTTTGTAGGGATAGATTGTTGAATGCTCTACTTTAAATATAAATGACATCAGGCGATAATGCGCAAACCTATTGTTTAAAAAAAAATAATCACCAGTCACCCTGTATAGTTAGTTTAGTTTCTTCGACAGCATTGTAGTTGACAATCGATACAAGTTGAGTTTAACTCACTAAGTTTGTGTGAGAATTTGAGTTAACAGTTAATTTAGATGACCTGTTTATGTCAGAAAATGAGTCTAGACTCTGTGAATTTAGTGAGAATTACGAACAGATTTAGGTCAGTAGCTAAATTATTTTAATCAAATGAATTTTCAGCTCATAACGTCTTACTGCTGAGCTCAGTCCTAAAAAAGGGGGTGTAGGCCATAGTCAAGTTGCGGTTTGGGGACTTTACTAACCTTCGAAAGCTTTTATCTTTCTCCAATAGGCCTGCCTATTGGAGAAAGATAAAAGATTACTTACCATTTTCCTACACCATTTTAACATGTGGCAATGAATTATAATATGCACATGAGTGAACAAATCTAGTAGTTAATGCCTGTACCTGAGTGTGAACCTGCGAACTTTCAATGGAGAGGGTAGGGAGTTACATTTTCCATTTCTTCCGAGAAGAGGTCGCTTGCTAGCGAGAAGATTACCTTTTTCAATTGATTCTTGTTGTATTTATTCTATAGTATTGAGTTTTTGTAAGGACGATAAAGAATTTTTGTATTGTATTACCCACTAGGCTACCACTAACTCACTAAGCTACCACTTACTCACTAGGCAACGACTAACTTACGTCTTGCTTTCCTCTTACCCTGTATATAGTTGACAATCTTGCAGACAGTTTCTCCGTAGAACCAGACGAGGGTGATCGCCTTGCTGAGCTGTATTGGCATACACACGGCTGTCACCAGCAGATCCGCTGCGGAGAGATTCACCAGGAATATGTTGGTCACACTAGAACGAACAGAACAATTGCTGGTCAGAAGTGTTGCAAGTACTAAAATACAACATGTTTCTGATTGGTCGATATTAAAACCAATCAAAAACATGCTTAATACTGTTAATTTTACCAAGAATATGCTGGTCACACTAGAACGAACAGAACAATTGCTGGTCAGAAGTGTTGCAAGTACTAAAATACAACATGTATCTAACTGGTCCTTTTTCAAGACCAATCGGAAACATGCCTAATACTGATAATTTCACCAAGAATATGCTAGTCACACTAGAACGAACAGAACAATTGCTAGTCTGAAGTGTTGCGAATTCTAAAATACAACAAGTTTCTGATTGGCCGTGTTTAATACCAATTAGAAACATGCTTAATACTTACTTATTTGGTTACCACAGCACAGGCATTGCCTAGTTTGGGACCTGAAGACCTTTGTGTGGATGTTGTCCTATATTTTATTATATTATATTATTACTGATAATTTTACCAGGAATATGTTGGTAACACTTGAACGAATAGACAATTGCTGGTCAGAAGTGTTGCAAATACTAAAATACAACATGTTTCTGATTGGTCAATATTAAGACCAATCATAAGTACATTTGCTTACTATTAGAAGATATAAGTTGACATTTGTAAGTGTTAACATATGCTTTTTGATTATTTAGTACCGTGAACAAGTACTTAATACTGATAATTTCAGAATCAAGAAATTCCGTAACGAAAATAAACCTAACACTGCGCTGGTCTAACGTCGTTTCAGTTTGGCAGAATTCGGCACGGTGTTTGTGAGCGTGCGACTCATATGCAATAGCTTTACCGCGGCAGTCCCGAGTGCTACACGTATTTTTTTTTTTTTGTATTTTTGGTTAGACGTTTTTTTGTTACTTTTAGGAGATATCTACATTATATTATAATGATAAGATAGGATAATTTGAAAACGTGAATAAATACAAATAATACTGTTTTTAATGTAAACACTTTTACTACTAAATATTATGATAATCATATGAGAGCGAATGAAAAATTGACGACAGCCAGGAATCGAACCTGCATCTTCCGTGTAACAATCAAAGATCCCAGATGCCTTAACGATTAGGCCACTGTCGATATTCTGTTTGCCGCAAATTTCACGAACGTTTTGAAATTACAATTCGTAAGAATCTGTATCTTGGCGTGTTAATCAGAAGATACAGGTTTGAATCCTGTCTGTCCTGAAATTTTTCGTTCGTTCTCATTATAATAAGTTCTTGATACTGATAACCACCAATGTATAGGTTACACAAAAATATATAAATTATTTAAATCGGCCCAGACGTAACTGAGTAATCGGGAATTATTAATCTAAAAACATTAAGAATTATAAAAGATCAAATTAATTATAGAACAATAAAAAAAATATATGTATAATTTAGTGATTCTTATTATTTTTAATTTAATGAATTACGTTTTTTTTAATATTATTAAAGTTGTTGAAAAAGGGTCGTCACAGTTTTTCAAATACACCAATGCCAAGTTAAAATTAAATATTAACTATCATTGTTAGTGGCTGCTTTCACAAAAAAATATATTATGAATTAAAACACAAGTGGCACTGAAAAACAGTTATATCGTTACAGACTCATTTCTTCTATTAAACATTTCTTTTTCCTTTTATTTATTTTTTGCTAAATCATTTTAACAAAAATCCCAGGAAATATTTAAATAGCTGTGCTTTTAGTAAAATGCCGAGCTTTTATATCTCGTAATAAGGAAAATTCTCGCCGTGAATATTATATTATACAACAGGTGGTGACTTTCATCTCGCGGACACAAATAATAAAACAAATTTCCGTAAATTATATAAAACACTTTGGTTGCTTCTCCGTAATATTAAACAAAGAAACATTATCTCGATACTGAAGATTCTGTGAGATATAAAACGTTTTGAATCTTTTTTACCCGACTGCGAAAGGAGACTTATGTTTTTTGAGTGTATATGTATTTCTTTGGCACGCCCTTAAGCCTAAACGGCTTGTCGTATTTTTATGCGAGTCATGTTAATAGATTGGTCTTAGTGGTGAGAGTGATATTGAGTAAATCAACATGAAAAAAATAAAGAAAATAAGGATGATACACAGGTTTAAAGATTTATCAGTCGAGTTGCTTTTGAAGTCGCTTCTAACCATTTGTTAGCTGACATGAAATATTTTATAAGTTTTTAACCCATAACGTCTCACAGATGGGCTCGGGTCACCCCTGGGAAGGGTGTAGGCGTGGTAGTCATAGTTTACAATTTCAGAGATTACAGGATGGTACTTCACTTATCTTCGGAAGCTAATTAATTAACCTTATCCAACCCTAAAATACAGCTTAGCTTGGGACTCAATACCTAACTTAGTATACATTTGTGTAACAGAAAGGTGTGACAATACTTAAGGATGACAGTCTATCCATTAAAGTGAACCCAATGTAGAACAAAATTTTTCCTACCTAATAAAAATGCGTATTCTATACAACTTGATCGATCTCGTGACAAATTTTTGTATAGAAAAATTATTCCTTTTTCTCGAATTTTGCAAAATTTTCTTCTACAAAGGGTTCACCTCAGATGGTATTAAGCCATCTTTTATCAAATCTATTAAACATGAGATATTAGAGCCACTGCCACACATATTTAACATGAGCCTTGCAACTGGAATATTTCCTCACCAATGGAAACTGGCTAACATTACTCGGATACATAAAAGTGGACTGAAGACCCTCCCAGAGAATTACAGGCCGGCAGGAGAAAATCAACCGAGAACGCAGTCGTGCTCGTAGCTAGAAAAGTAGCCGTAAGTATAGATTCCAGACAAAAAACGATCGTTCTTCAATCAACTTCCTTGAGTTAGTCATGGCATTCAACACCATTTCAGAGGCAATATTAATTAAGAAACTGGAACTATTCGGAATCAGGGGTATGCCACTGGAATAGTTTCGAAGTTAATTTTTGCGAGAGAAGGCAATGTATCAAAATAAATGATGCTTCAAGTAATACACTGCCAAACTTGTTTGGAGTATCTCAGGGAAGTGTACTTGGCCTCACTTTCTTTATTACCTACATGAATGATATCCATAACGCCTGTTCTATGAAACTCTGTTTCATGGAGTTACTTGGAAGTCCACGTTTGAGAAGGCTGAAAATGGCATGTCTCATATTCAAGAGTGGCTGGACAAAACCTGCTCACACTGAACTTCAGCAAAACTAAGTTTTTGTGCTTTCATAAGCTTCTAAACCAGATATACACAGACAGACTGTCATAATTTACTCAGTGTGAAATTTAACTTCTTGAAACTGCGAAACAGTCTCTCTTCAGTAAAGTATCTCGGAACAATAATAGATGAAAAGTTCTCGTTTAAAGCACAGAAATAGTTAGTTTAGCAAAAAGAGTTCGTAAACTAATTAATGTCACGAAGGCTCTAGTGAGCGCTGCAAGTGAGCGCGTACTAGTATACACGACGGGGCTGGATCCACGGCTTTGTTGATATTAGAAAGGGCCCCACGCGCAGTCCCTAAAGTAATGCTCAAACTACCTTTTCACTTCCCAACAGACGATTTATATGAGAAAACTGTAGTACTCAGAGTTCGGCAACTGTACATCCAAAAGATTGCGACCGACCGGATTCACTAAAGAGAAAACCGCGTGCCATTGTACCCTTCGTCAAAACAGCTTTTGTTAGGCGTCTCCCAGAAGTTAGATTTTTTTTTTATAATTTTATTGACAGAGAATGTGCAATTCTGAACATATCTCTGAAGGACTGAATAGCTAAATACTTATCAACTATCACACATGACGATACTGAGGAAATCTTGAAAGTATTTTCCTAGTAATAGAGCTCTAGTAATATACTGGAACGTCCCTTGTAGATTATTTCACACACTTACTTGTTTCTAACATGTCACTTACAAATTTACATACAGAGCGAGGTTACAAACTCTCACCACACATGCTAATAGTTACACTTCTCACACACAATCACCATGTAAAACATAACTCGTCACCCAGGATACTGCTGTTTTTCCTATCTTCTATCACCTCTGCCACAACAAATCATATTTTGATATTAATATTTTCCTTTAGAAATAAGCGTACCGCAAAATGTTAACCTAGCTAAAACAACCAAGGTGGGTCCTGCGATACAGTTTTATCCTCGTGCAGGCCCCACAACCACTGGTAAATCTTACAGAATAGGATATTCCTAATCCAGGGATTCTTATTAAACTCTATAAATTGTTTGTGATTGTTTTTTTCCGGTTAATTAATATTTTTAAGGTTAAATGTAACTCTTATGTAAATAAACTATTTTCATATTTTTTATATTTTGTCCTTTCTCCTACACGTTGTATAATGGGCTCAGTCCTGTTTGTCACCCCTAATGCACCTACTTACACATTCTTAATAGCATAACATGATTTTTTTAAAGTACTGAGTATTGTTTAACACTTTTTGATAAATAAACATAATCTTATCTTATCTCATTTTAACAAGTTGGTTTACTCGCGATGTTTTCTTTCACCACTTCAGCTATTGGTAATTAATTATAATATGTACATAAGTGGTAAACTCTCAAGGCAAGCGATTTAGTTAAACGACTAGGCGCAAAGGCCGTAACATAACACTGTTCCAACAACTGTGCTAGTTAGAAGGGTAATTGACAACATTTTATTTTTGTAAAGCGATAGAAATTCTAAAATCATTCGAGATAATAAAATAAAATTAATATAAATAATTATATTTACATGAATAGCATGTTTGCCTGGAAGAGATCTCTCTAAGCGATAAGGCCGCCATTGAGAAACCTAGTATATATTTGTAAGTTTTTATTTATTATATTTTTTTATAATTAAGCTGGTTTTTTAATAAAGAGTTATCTTATCTTATATTTTAATTATTATTTATATATCATTCGAGATAATGAAATTAATTAGTAAATTAATTATTTAGCTTACTGCGCTAGTAAGGCCATCATAATATTTATAACTGATAGTCAGATTGGTAGTAGACACTAATAACAAACGCTAACCTCAACTAAAAAGCTTCAACAACCTTTTGAACAATTTCCAAACACTAAATTAACAGACAAAAGTAGATCGTTTCATCCAACTTTTTTTAGATGAAACGATCTACTAGCTATATAACAATATATAATTCGAAATAAAAAAAAAATTTTTTTCAAAGCGCTAACAAAGCGTCTATTTTTGACGCTACTCGAGACCAAAATGCTGGCCTCTACCTGGGTCAGCGCATTAGTATTGCCATTCAACGAGGCAATGGGGCCAGCATTGTGGGTACTCTACCAACTGGCAGCGGTTTAGAATTAAGTTAGTTTTAATTTTTTGGTATTGCTTTTGTACATATAGATTATAGCTTTGTATAGTTTTAGTTAAATTTTTATCATGTTTTAGTTAAGTTTGTGCAATAAAATACTTTCGGTATTATTATGTTTTACAATTTGTTGGAAAGGTCCAGCTACCTTTAGTTTCGTTCACATTCGGTAAACTTAATCTAACTTATTAAACTATCCTTGTATCAAGTCTTTCGTGTGTACAAACTAAACAAGAATTTGTGATTCCCTGTCGAGCTGTAACTAGGTCAACGTGTAATCAACAGCCTAACTAACAACCCCTCTCAGCCACCTCCAGATAAGGACAACAGAGATCGAACGATTCACTTTATCTTTAGTTGGTATTGGACTGAAGAGATGGATATTAAATGATTACTTAGTCGTGTTTTACCAATAGATAAGAACTTTTTTAAGAATAACTATTAAATAAATATGTAATTTATTTGACAATAAATAAATATTTATTAATTAATAAATATTAATATTAATTAATTATAATTAAAAATATTTTTGAAATGATAAATTTGTTCTTCTTCTTTTGAATCTGTTCAAAAAAGAGTACAAAAGAAGTTACAAAAGTAAGTAAGAAGATCATTTCAAATTGCCTTTATTTTAATCCGACAGATGCCTATACAGCTTTTTTAGTCCTTTTAAGTCAAAAACGGTTCAAACTACTGGTCCAATTTTGATACAATTAATACCTGAACAAAATCACCTCTTTTTGTGAAAAATTTGCTCTCCACAAAACAAAAATAAAACTCATATCTGTGCAGGCGTCTCGAAATAATCAGGACACATAAAAAATAGACGAATTGAGAACTTGCTCTCATTAAGTTGGTTTATAAAAAATATTTTTTTAATAATTTGAATTTGTTAAAAAAAACAAATGTTATAAAAAAAATTGTGCGTGTTTTTTTGTTTGTGACTTGGTATTCTGACATTCTGATCATAAACTATGTTTTTAAAATGTAGAACACGAACAAAGACAGACTCCACCTGATGTTTAATGCAAACACATGGACCAATGAATTACTAACGCATTCATACAGGGTGATTGGTTGATCACACGCTGTATACAAGGGCAATATCTTGCTATTTTAAAATCACTATATTTGATTTAAAGACATGTTTTCTTCAAAGGCGGACAGTATGATTATGCTATAGTGCCATTTCGCATTTTAGGGTAATGTGCCTAAAAGGTAAAAACGGGACCCTATTACTAAGACTTTATAGACCATCTGTCACCAGACTGTATCCCATTAATTGAGTGTACGAAAGCTGAAATTTACACATATGATGTATTTTTGTTGCCGCTATAGAAACAAACACTAATAATTGAATATGAATGAATATTTAAGGTGGACTCCCATACAATAAACGAGGTTTGATTTGAAATACTAACAGAATATTAAACAACATTAAAAGAATGATAGCAATTTAAGGTCCACATTTGTGTCAATCAAGTATCTAGTATGGATTAACGTATCAACCCATAACCTTGTACTGCTGGGCTACTTGTGGGTTGTGGACTTCTCTTATCTTGAAAAGCTATTAACGTTCTCTAACAAGCAGGTCTCCTCCGTCACCGTTCAAGCTTGTGCTCGTTAATAATGATATGCAAACAAAAGAAAAACTCAAAAGAGAACGCTTGAACCTGGGATTAAACCCGTGCCCTTTTGTTTGTAAACTAATATCACTAATATTATGACTGTCGAAGTAGTCACCCTGTATGCGTAGTAGTATTTGCTATTTTCTTTTCAGTCCAGATGTGCGAACAATAACAGAATTGGCATCACTTCAATACGTTAATTTGCAGCTTTAAAGCAACTCCTGAACATTAACTCGTGTCTTTGTTTACAAATCACATAAAAACTAAAATAAAATGTTGCTTTCCGGCTTGCGTCGAGTATTGTTCTGATTGCGTAATGTTAGTGGTGAAAGAGGTGAAACCAGTGATAACAAGACCCCAAACGGCGAATTGTCGAAACGAAAACGAGATTGCTTTCACTGGTTTAAATTCTTACATTGCTTTCGTTCCAAGCAAAATAAAGCGCCTCTAAAATGAAGTTTATAACAAAATTGTATTTCATATTTTTGTAGGATTAGGGTTATTAGTTAGGGGTGTTCTAAGCCAAAAGGGTCGAATTACGAACAACTTTCATTATGAGACTAACCTTGAGTTAAAATAAAAGCTTTACCGAACAAAATAACGGTTGTCGACATATTGCATGAAATAGATGTTTTTTATTTTCTCGAATTTAGAGTTGGTCCCATAGTAAATGTTGTTTCTTAGGATGAGTTTAGTGACCCTCTTTCGGCTCCGTACACACCTTACCGATAACTCTGTATATGTTTATACACGTACGTACAGGTCCATAGTGCTCAGCTAATTTTAACATTCCTTGCGACACCTCCAATACATTTTCTGATGTCCTTTTTAGACATCAGGGATTTTAGACGAAGCCATATGGCAACATCCAATTTTCATTATATAAAAAAATATATTTCTACTTAAAAATTAATTGCAAGTTAAATAATTATATTGACCAAAATCTTATGAAATTGATGTGTTAATTTTATTTATTGTTTTTTATTGGTCCAAAGTTTTAATAACACATTTAAATGTCAACTAACGTCAACTATGTTTTGACTACCGTCGTGGTCAGTTGGCTAGCATGTTCGCTTCAAGATTCGACGGCCCCGGGATCAATTCCCGGTCGGAGCAGGTGTACGAACGATGAATTTGATCATCTGTGTTCGAGTCTGGGTGTAGTTGTAAATGTTGCATAGCGACCCTGATTGAGGAGAAATCATAGTGTGGAGCTATTTATAAAAAAAAAAAAAATTATTTTATCTGCTTATCTATTATATTATATGGCGTAAGCCTCCCCCAGCCGTTTCTGGTTCGTTGAAAGAGGATTATAACACGATTAAGAGCTAAAAAGGTGAGACCATAAATTAATTCAGCCTCGAATATGCTAGCTGAGAAGGTCCTTCTAAATGATGGACTAAAAAGAGACTAAAAGAGGGACTAAAAAGAGATTTCCATTACAGTGTCATTCTGTATGAACAGCAACTCACAAATTGTCCTCAGGTTACGTAAAGCCCAGGCCAATACGTGGTGGCTTTGTCGTTCTCAGTCTCTTAATTATGTTTGAAAACTTGCTACTTGATGTTCGACCTAGTTCCAATGAAGCTGTAGATTTTTTTATAACACGTTGACTACATCGTGTTTGATACCCGTTTGAAAGGTAGTTCATTTACCGCTCACAACAAACAAATTGTGGCAGAACCGTACGATTCACTAAAAAAAATATAAACTGAAAGAGACAAATATTGCTAAATTGTGTGATTGCAAAGATCATAAAAAGGCACATCTGTGAAAGCGCACCAAAAGTTATCTATCGTACGTTGGCCTACAAGTTTAAATATCAGTGAATGTATGATTGAATGATTTATTTCACAAAATAGTACAATCAATTTATTATACTAAAATAACAAAATATACCCTATTATGCATATCAAATATTACATAAATACCTACTAGACTTAAATTCACATTACAGAAATGCATTACTCCAACTATACCATAAACAAAAAATGAAAATAATACTAATTCAGATATAGATCAACATTTAAAATTAACAAAATTGTTTTAGTAGTTCCATTATATTTAGTGAAATAAAATCGATGTTTCATTACAAAAGGTGCAACTGTCATTTATATTCTAAAGTAATTTTCTGATCTTCCCCTTCACCATGGCTACAGTAAACATAACCTACGCATTATGTAAGGCGGGACACGTCTAACTCGTTTGTTTTATTGCGTACCCTTGTCACTGGAACCGAAATGTTAGCTTTACTCATGCGAGTGTTCGCTCGCTCGTATAAATGAAGCTTACGTCGCAAGCTACGCGCAATTCCAGCACGCGCGATGGCGAGAACGGGAAAAAAGGAATGATTAATGCAGTGAATCATAAATAAAACTCATGAAGAGAAATTAACATTATGTTGCAAAGAATAATTAATGTGTTTGAAATTATCTCAATTTGCTCTATTATGAAAAAATAAAGATTAGTATTTTAAACTAGTTGAAAGCGTATTTTATGAGTAATAAAAATTACAGTGCAAGAATATGTTCTGGCATCAATGCATATTTCAATGAATTGGTTTTCAAACGTCCAAAACTCAAAGAAACATAATAGATTGTTGGCTGAATTTCAGGCAAGTTGTAGACGAGATTACAACTGAACAACTAATGATCGAAAAATATGTAATAAGGTTGAAACAATTTGTCCTAACCTGGAACATTCAAAATGAAAATAATGAAGTGGTTACAGAACTGGACCAAATCTTTAAGACATAGATACTTACTTACAATACAACGTGACGATCACGACCGCCCTGTCAAGAGCGTAGCGACTGAGAAGAAGACAACGGGTTTTATGATAAGTTGTGATTGGTTTGTGACAATAATCTGCTCTCCTATTTTTGGTAAATACTACTGTCCTATTTGTTGCCTCTCTTTTGTTTTAAATGAAACTATGTTCTATTCTTCGAATCATTACTTCGCATAGCGACGCGTTATTGCTGAGCATGAGTGAATATCTCAGTCGCAATAAGCGCTGCTGTTTGTCAAGAGTAGAGACAAGCAATCTGGTGGAAGATTGGAATTTAAAGCTTGTAAATTTATATGTTGAAATGTTTGAAGCGAATCGTTCTATTCAATAAGAATATTGTAAAGCGCTATTTCCTACGGACTTCCAAAGATTAGTAAGTACTCAATTGGAGACAGGACCAATTTGAAAAAATCTTTTTTGTTTGAAATGGTGTATTTAGCGATAAGGCCGCCACTTGTGACACTAGATGTAAGATTTTACCTGTAAATTTTGTGTGTCTGCAATAAAGAGTTAATTCATTCATTAATTTATTTGTGTCTCGCGTATATATTAGATTTTATCAAAATCGCAAAGATCGGTATTCATTTTTATAAGAACTTGTGTAGATAGATAGTAAACGCGTAATTCTTTAGCATATTTTATGTTAAATTGTACCCTGAAGAAACCCAGGTAATTTCACTGCGGTAGCCGGCGGTTATTTGAATTAATTGTATTTTAATTACAAGTAATTATTATTATTGCATGAATTTGTGATTGTTAATTAGTCTAAGAATAAAATAAATTACTGTAAGTATGTATTGGAAATTGTAATATAATGAAGTGTATCGAGAACATAAAATATTTATAATATAGAGCGTAGAGACAAAAATGTCCACTGAAGAAAAAAAATACAAAGAAAACACGTCTATTAATGAATCATGGTCATAGGTAACTAATTAATTGTTGTACAAAAGATGGAAATAAGAAAATAGGTGCATCCTTATCTAATGTCAGAGTTATCGTATATTTAATAAACATCATAATTTTGTAAAGGAAACCAACAAAGTTCGTCCTGACAGTATAATAATAATGTCATGTAGTTCTAACTGACCTATATAATTGATGCGGTCAGTATATATACACTTGAATAACAGTAACACATCTTACTACGAGAGAAATATACAACGTGTAACAGAAACGTGTGACAATACTTGAGGGTGTTAGTCTACACATCAAGGTGAACCCATTGCAGAAAAAAATATTGCAAAATTCTTTGATGGGTAGACTAACAGCCTTAAGTATTGTCACACCTTTTTGTTACGCGTTGTATATTTGCCAGAGTCAAGTTTATCAATTTTCAAGCTACTAATCTATCAAGTTAAGTCAATTATCAAGTAATAATTCGTCATCGTTGTCAAGTTTTAATTGTCAAGTTTTAAAATCATGCACCATGTTTTCTCGTAAAGTGGTGGATACTTCACCAGGGTTTCTGGAGATTTCCCGCGAACAAGAAAACCACGTTAATCCGTCTTTATGTCACTTGCCCACACTTGTGCACATAAATAAGAAATTAATGGTTAATAATCCACAAATATTACACATTAGAGGTCTTCTGATAAACGCGTCATAACTTTAAACGTCTTTTGTCTTGTTTTGACGCGTGACGTTCTCCATTAAATAAAACAAGACAAAAGAGACGCGTTTGTTAATAAGACCGTAAAACTTGCAGAATCACTAGTTTTGCAATAAATACACAGACAGAGACGCCATTTTATCAGCGAACATAAGTAGTAATAAATAATAAATAAGCTTTATTTCATTCCATACAAATTATGATACATATATTTAGACATATATTAAACATAAGTTATTAAAAGTGAGAATTTAGTAAATACATAAAAAAAAGAAATTATCATTTGTTTTGTTCCATACAAATGTTGTTCCCCCTTTGGGTAAAAGCCTCCTCCAAAGAAAACCACTTATCTTTATCTGTTTCTACGCTGAGTCAATCTTGGCCTGCCGTCTCTACTATTTCGTTGACCCATTTGGCATGCGGTCGGCTTATCACTCTTGTCCCTGGTGGGCCCTTCTACCTCATAGTCCCTAGGGTCCACCTGTCGTCTCTGTTTCTGGCCACGTGACCTGCCCACTGCCACTTTTTTTTTTAATTTTTAGTATTCTTTATCACGGGGTATATAGAGTACGGGGCAGGGTTTCTCCGCGTCAAAAGTCCATTGGAAGAAATACCCACTACAGCGCTTTCGAAAAAATATTGCTAGGAACTAAATAGTTCGTTATTAATTCCCATACTGTAATACTCTCTGTATAGCACTAATGGCCATCTCACCCTGTCATACCTAACCACCTCTTCACCGGCGCGTAATTTGTAACCATGACGCCAACGTTTTAGCAAAACAACTTTAATTTCACCGATTCTAATTAATACACATTATTTATCAGCAATTTGCGAACTATTTCTCTGCAAACACAATCCAAATTAGTAAATTGTAGGGTACATAAGTACCATTTATTGCGGTGAAACTTTAAAATTGAAATTTACATATATTTTACTATGGTATTGTGTATGCGAGAGGTTGTGATTTTGTTACTCCTTCGCTTCAGAACCTTTGGATGATTTTGTATGAAATTAAAGTCAGATTAAGGTTTTATTTTAATTATGAATAGGTAGCTACTAGATTAAGCATTAGAGGTTTTATAGTTTTTTTCTTACACCGTGAAACTAAATATCTATTTATTAAACTATAACTATTTCGACCAATCCCCCACTTTAAGAATGAAATCAAAACGTTGCTATATTTCTATTAATTATCCTTCCAAGATCATAATGAAGTTTAATCTAAGTGAGTTATACTGCCAAACAAGTATCATAAAAAATTATAAACTCCCGATATCGCCATTTTGTGGTGGCGGCCATCTAGGGTTTGCAATTATTCATTCAGAGTAGGTTTAGAACTAGTCGAGTTCTTTCATTTGAAACCTGTAATGAAAGAGCTGTGAAAAAGATTACATATCTATTCAATCAAGAAAACAAATTTGAATCCTAAATAATGTTTACAAACGAAAGTACAAACACATACTTAATGAGATACATCTTTGAGAGGAACGAAGCGTACGAATAAATTATACCTACCTACTTATGTATATATAATACCTATCTTTATAATGTAGGTACGGATAGAGTCAGCTATTTGCTTAAGTATATTGGAAAATGCATTCTTAAGTAAGTGACGTGTTACTACTTAATATAACTTAATATACTCTAAGTAGATCAAAATGATTTTAAGTTCAAATTCCGGTTGCTATACCATTCTGCCATGGAGGTCGTCAAATAAAAACACTTTCATTATTGAAAAAAAATATATAGTGTTTTATTTATTTTATTTTATTTTATTTGTGCCACTTAGTCCCCAACTTACTTTTTCATGACGTCAGTACATCGAGGATAACAACGGGGTCTAGTTATAACCATAAATGTAATTAGGAATATTAACTGTATGAGTTATAACACCCCTTTTACACCACATCCAAAACAGCAGTTTTTATGGAATTCAGGTCATCCGCGTATAAGGTATTTTGCGTGTCTGGTACTATGCGTAATTTTTAAATCCTGGTAATTTGTGTAATGAAATTCAGGTCATCCACGTATCAGGTATTTTACGTATGAAATTATGGTCATCCGCGTAAAAGATATTTTGCGTTTCTGGTACTGTGCGTCGGAAGGAAAAAATATATGGAAGTTTTGTTTTAACCAACTTAAGAAATCAAGAGAAATAATTTATGTTTAACAAATGAAACGCTGACGCTGAACGTATTCTAGAGAATGCTAAGTTTAATTACAGTTTTGATTTAAAATCGCCAAAACCGTAAAAAAATCCTAAATACAATAAAAAAGTATCATTGAAACTTTAATTAGAAATGCTACCTCCGCTTTCGCATCCGTCTTTATATTTCAACCAAATTCTAAAACGAAGAGAAGTAATTTCAGTATGTTGATCGAAACGTTTAACACTTATTAAAAATAGTAGTCTCATGAATAGGTTAGGATTTTTGAGACTATTAATTTTAATTGGGATATCGGTGACAGCTCGGAAACTTGAGCTAGAAGTCTTACTTGCGTTGAGATACAATGTGCTCATTATGGAATTCGTGAGCAAAGCTGTTGTAAAGGAAAGCTAGATACAACTTAACCTCTAGTAATGTGTGTTTGATGTTGTGACACTTTATTGTGACGTATACTGACTTCAGTCTGTCAGATTTTTCTCTCCACGCTGTGAATTGTGACATGTGCATAAAATAAAAGTGTTTTCTAAAATATCAACTCGTTTTGATAAAAATGTGCATTGTGTTGGCGTCCAACTATATTAGCGAATGTCAAAAATTACCGATTTCCTATTACAGCAGGTTCCGATAGAACTTTATAGAATTATAATTAGGCCTCTCTAGAAGTATAGTACGAGTATACATAATAACAAAAATAATTTTTTTTTCAAATCGGTCCAGCCGAGAAATTAGGCAACAAATATAAACACCATCGATTTGAGTACCTATATCCTCCTATTTGGAAAGTCGTAATAAAATAATAGTTGCAAAGTAAACACACTTTCGTCTTTAATATGTTTAAGGATTTTCTGGATTAGGATATTAAATGTTGGTTTATTTTATTTGTATATTTTCAGTTTGTTTTGATATATCATAATTATATATTCAGGAACACGGTCAATTAGCATTACTTCCGAAGGTAATGCCGTAAGGTTGGAACGCGTAGGAGTAGTGAAATAATATGTAAAATAACGCTTGGAAAACAAAACTGTTTCTATTTATTCTCAGAAAACAATATTCACTTTTATATTTATAGTTTATTTTTCATCCGCCCACACCACTGTTAACCTTTGTTTCTGCAGAGGTAAAGTTCTTTACCTTCTACTATGTTATTTACTATTGACTTCCAAAGAGAGGTGGTACTCAATTCGACTCGTAATTTTAACAAAGCATATTGAAATCGCTAAGTTAAACTTGGTCTATTCTCAATGCTGCGGTTTCTACGTTTTACAATTTAAGTATCTTTAAATCACGATTGTCATTAAAATTCTTTTTTTTATGCTACACAGCTAGGCATTTGACCACAATTTTGCACGTTCAAATTAAGCATGCCTAGTCTTGAATATACTGGCTTTCAAGGAAGGCTGCCATAACACACCGTAAAGAGCTTCTTTGGCTACAGTATTGTTGGCTTCCGTGGTCGTGCAAACATGTGGTCAAATGTCTAGCTATGTAGGATAAAAAAATATATCCTTATATCATTGCTGGACTATATCTGATCTATCTGCATTTTTGTTTAATTGTTTATTTTTAGATAAAATCACTTACCCGTACATGTATTTCTATATATTTTCATAATAAAACAGGCAAAAGAACCGTGAAAACGTGTGCAAAAAGCAAAACCGTAATTCTGAATTGCAGATGAATGAAAAGTTTAATTCCCGGCACGCGTCCACCAGCCCTTTTCAATAATGCAACGAGCGGTTGTTCGAGTAATATGAGTACATTATCATTTTCCGAAGTTTGCATAAAAGTTCCAATGTCAATATTTTGATAGTTTTGTCGGCAGCTGAGACATTGGAAATTTTGTATTAATTTTTTAAAAACTCTTCAGACCGACAAGGATTTATATTGTTTAAAAAGACGGGTTTTCAGGCGTATCTGATTGTTGGAAGGTCCAACTATAGGCGACTGAATTTGAATAGAGACGGAGGATAGCACTTACCACCTACCTGGAGACCGTGCCTCAATAATATCTGTGAAAATTTGTGTGACGGGTGAGGATTTAGTGAGCTATGCGTATTGGAGTGTTCCTGTGAAAACCCGTCTACTTAAACAATATGAACCAAACACGCGTTAGTTTTCGAAATAAAACGACAATGGTTTGTTGGAAGTGAACGACGATCAACGCGCTTATGTACTTAAAATTCTGTTCAGTTCAAATCTGGCTTAAATTGGTTTCATAGAGGAGGAGGTTCTTAATTTGTTGTGTATTTTTTTCGATTATACACTGACAAATTATTTTTCTTGTCGAAGCAATTTCACAACGACGACGTCTAGGCTGATTGTTTTTTGTTTTTAAAGAGCATTGTTTTTAGAGAGCCACATTATATCAACTTGTAGCTTCCTACTGCATAGCCCGGGTCTCCCGTATAAAGGGATGTAGGTCGCCGCGCTGGTTAATAACTACCATATATTTTATTAAAATGAGTTCAATATATTGATCTATATATTAAAATTACTGAAAGATATTTCTAAGCACGAGCCAAACTCAAGTCGGTTTTTTCCTATTAGGTACATTATTTTTAACAAAATAAAATATACTTTCACTTATATTGCGTATACGAAATATAAATAAGAGTAAAAAAATTGATTTCATGAATTCAAAAATAAATAAATAAAATAAAAATAATATACTCAACTGAAGAGATTTTTTTGCATTAGAGTTTAATATTTTTTTAAACTTCTATTAAAAGTTTCAGCAGACGCGCCCTTGAAAGTTTTTAAAATAACTCAGTTCCACTAATCAATTATTTATAATTCATACAGTTTTTAGACTAGAGTTTAGAAACTTTCTATATTTATTAAGTAAGTGAACTGTAAATTCAAGTTAGCTTCATTAAAACTAGCTATGTTCAGTGTCTCTACTCATTCAGTTAATTGATCAATGATTCAAATCAACAGCGTTATACAGGGTTGCAATATCAATATACGAGTGCGTAATACCTAAAAGCCACCGAAAGTTTATTAAAATGCCTAAAAACTATCAGACTGTTCAATAATATTCCTAAAAACTATACGATTGTTCATTAAAATGTCTATAAATCATTCAACTGCAAACATCAACCTATCGCAACGTCCTAATGCTGGGCACGGCTCTTCTCTATAAAGGGGGTGTACGCTATAGTCCACCGCGCTGGCCAAATTGCGCGTTGGCGTTCTCTTCTCACCTAAAGCTTTTCCGAAAAGCAGGTTTTCTCACGATGATTTCCTTCAACATTTAAAGCTATGGTAATTAATATGCACATAAGTGAAAAACAAAGAGGTGCATGCCTGTACCCAGGATTGAACCCACGCCCTATGAGGCAAGGGGTTTACCGACTAAGCTACCACTACTATATTTTTTTGGTTTTGACTAAAAGCCTTTAATTCCAGGAATGTAATATTGTTTTCAAATCCATTAGTCGTGAAAAGGGATGGGTGTAGTATGCGATATAACGGCCGGTAATAACATTATCATGTAACTGATATACAGTAGCGCCTAGTAATTGTATTTTTTACGCACGATCGTGCAAAAAGGTCTGACCATGTGATAATAATGTCCTGAAGGTCTGTAAGTAATGAACCTTTATCTCGAGAATATTAGAGTCTGTAACGACAACATGTTGCTGGGCGAGCACGAGGTCTTCCTTAACATGACTAGAAGCTTAACCCCAAGTTTGTGGGGTTGCCGCCCTTAACCCCAGCCGCCATTTTAGAAAAATGGTTGCAAACATTTTTTTTCGCGATATCTCAGAAACTATGCGTCCTACAAAAAATTCGTAAAACATAATTTGTAGCAAATCGCTTTGCCTACAAATATATTCACAAAAATTTTTGCCCTAAATGTAAAATTAAAGAAGTTATAAGCAAAAAATTGAGAAATAGTAACATTTCAATGGACTATGACGGAGTGATCCTACAAAGTTTAGCTGTCATTCTTTCTTTTGTTCTAAAAAGTTTTGCTTTGACGACATCAAATTAGGATCCTGTTTCTCGCTTTATGAGCTAACAGTGCTTAATTTGAAAAGTATTAGCCTTTTCGCTGTCAAAAGCTAGCTCTAGCTGGGCAAACCCCTCACCTTATATAAACATGATTCATATAATTTCTTCTTTCTTAAAAATTCTTATAATAAAACTGTAACAGGTCAAATTCTGTACGTTGAATATATTTTGAAAATTTCTTTTGGGGGGTGTTATTAACGATGCAGATCCCAAATCTATAATTTATTTCATTTTTGTCTGTCCGTCGGAAAGTCAGACAGACGTCTGTCTGTCTGTTTCTGGACTTTCCATAACTCCGAAACTGCTGGATGGATTCTAATGAAACTTGGTATGCTTACGGTTTATACAATGAGGTTGGATCTCATAAACTTTTTATTCCGGAAATCAGCGGGGGGACGAAAGTCGTAATTAATTATAACTTAGTAACGCGTGCTCTGATTTGGATGATTATTTTTTGTTAAAAAGAACTAACTGAAATTAATGTTATCCGAAAAATTTGTGGGGGGTTCCTGTTGGAGAGGGTATGAATATCGTATTTAACTACAACTCGGTAACGCGTGCTTTTGATTTTGGATGATTATTTTTTTGTTGAAAAAGTCTAACTGAAAATGTTATTTTGAAAATTAGTGGAAATTCCTGTGGGACGGGGGGGATCAAATCGTATTGAACTATAACTCGGTAGCAAATCTTTGATTTGGATGATTCTTTTTTAGTTAGAAAGGTATAACTGAAATGATGTTATCCCGAAAATAAGTGGAGGTTCCCACGGGAGTATTTAATTATAACTTAGTAACGGGTGCTTTGGTTTAGATGTTTTTTTGTTAGAACTGACTAATTGTTAGCCCAAAAATTAGTGGGGTACCTGTGACCGAGGGGATAATAGTCGTATTTAACTATAACTCTGTAACACGTGATTTGATTTGGAGTTAAAATATACCCCAAAAAAAGACATAGTTTACCTTAAACCGTCATAGCAAGTAATTTTTATTATGAAAATAAAATAATGATATAATTATTTTTTTCTTAGAAATCACTAACTGAAATTATTGTATCCCAAATAAATATTCCTTAGTTGTAAAAAAAAACTTTTATTGGACGCTTAAGTTCATTGAACGTTTGACTTTATTTTGTTAGAAATGACTTACTGATATTATTGTACCACAAAAAAATTATATTAGACAATTTTTTTTAATGGATATCTAAATAAAATATTTCATATAAATCTTACAGGTATCTTTGAAACAGATAGACTAAACTTATAATACCGCCACTAAATACTATAATCACGAGTTCATAGCTGCGGCATAGATTATGATTGTACGTGTATCAACACATAGCGTCCACAATTTTTTGTAGCGATGGCGAAGTAAAGTAAAGTAAAGTAATATTTACTGACCTTTAAATAACGTTCGTTACAGGCAAGTCTTATTACATTTGAATGAATAATTACTTAAAAAATTTAACTTACAAATCTCATTTATATACGATTACTTAATATTAGTTCTTAGTTTAATAGTTCTCATGACAAATATTTACATTAAAATTGCTTTGTTTAGTTATTATTAATATTTTATAATGGTTGTTTGTTACACAAGAACGATGATTCTACAAGCTGCATTGACATATATTCGCTGAGTTTATAAAAAGGATTGCTTTCAAAAAAATACTTCAATTTTTGTTTGAATGTAATAAAATTGAGATCCATTACACTATTAGGTAATTTATTATACATCAGTATTTTAGTATAAAGCCCCTGCTTCTTACATTTAGCTAATCTATTTATTGGTAGGATTCGCCCTTTTTTATTATTGCGACCGAGTAGTTAAAGGGGATAGATTGCCGTGCGAGAGGTACGAGGTTCCATCCCACGCAATACGCAAGCAGAGCTTGGACTACCGTTTAAGGATAACACTTCAAGTTGAAAAATATGTCGCCAAGCACCTAACATTGCATTCCAGACAATAATAAGTCTTACAGAGGGACCACTGATATAAATTCTCATTTTTTTAAGTCCCACTGACATAATTATGAATGGTAAGCAACCGCAAACGAAGTCGCGGGTACAGCTAGTAATAAAAATAAAGAAGTCATAAGATGATTAGTAAGAGCTTTTTTTAGTGTCGTATGGTCGCCGTAGGATTTTCTTGAAAATCAATTTAGTCTGGGTTTTCAATTAAAATTACCTATGGTAATGTATACCTAATAATTTTTATAATATCAGTTTTTGATATTTTACATTTTTTTTAGGGTTCCGTACCCAAGTGTTAAAAATGACTCTATTATTGGAACACTTCACTGTCCATATGTCCGTCTGTCAGCAGACTGTATCTCAGGCACTTTAATAATTAGACAGTTGAATTTTATCTAGGCAATATTAAAAACTGAATTAATTAAATGTTTAAGGGGCTCTTTTAAGAAACGTGATTATTTCCGTTTTTGCGTATACTATATAACCTCACTTTAATATTGAGCAAAAACAGCAAAAAAATCACGACAACCGGTACAAATTTAAATTTACGTTGTTTAGATAATCTTATGTATGTCGGAACGTCCGTGTCAGAAAGGGTTCGTTACTTGTTTTTCAGCGTGGGTATTGCGGGCGAGGAGAATAAAATATCACGTACAAAATAGCACGTACAAAGAATCGTCTTTATAATGATTGATTACAAATTTACAATAAGTAGTCTCGGAATAAGTAGTAGACAAGTGTTCCGCTTGGTAACGAACGCTCTCACGACCGAATGAAAAGTGAGTCTCTCGGAGCATGTCCGCGCGCTCTCACTAGCGCCTCTGCCGGACGGTATCCGAAACTCTTATCGAGCGCTTATTGGTTGCCAGACGTAACACGCCATCCGGCCAATTACCAATCACTGAGCAGCGCACGTCACCCAGAGTTACACAAGAATTGGCGCCACTTCCAACTCTAGTCCACTAAAGCTAAACTAGGTGGCGCTTAAACTAAATAATCTTAATTGTCCAGCCCATGCGCCGTCACGTCCAAACTGACACTCAAACTCGTCAGAATCAAGGTAAAGTGAAAGTCAAACCAAAGTCGAAAGGCCTACCAGCAGTGCAGCCCGGATAAGAGTGTCTCTTCAATCTACGGCAACCGCAGTAGCCGTATAGGGTAGTATAGGGTTCGACCCAGACCACAAAATCCCTTCGACTCACTCTGGACTCAACGCATAAACTGTAGCCCGGATAACAGCGCCCCTTCGATCTACAACCCAGAGTACGTCTCGGACCACTGCATCCCTTCGACTCTCTCTCTACGCATTAAACCAACGTGTCCTCTATCCAGAATTGAGCACATCATACAGTCCAAGCAACTTCATTCACGGCTCAATATTAATTACTAAGTACAAGATAGGGTGTAAATTTATGTTAAGGAATTTAATTTCTTATCTTGAGGTTTTGATTAAGACAAGTCCGAAGTTAGGTCAAAGTGTTGCTGCCAACTGACATGGTGTCACTTGAGGCTGATAAGGTATCACTCCCAATATCATCGTTAATCGTAACTGCCGTCACCGACTCATCATCATCACAGTATGTCAAAATTTTGGAAATTTTAGCTAAACCTGCATAACCTCTCGGTACTATGCGCAAATTTTCATGACTGTACTCATAGAGACGGTTAGAGCCAACAACGCTTTTCAATTCATAGCGATCATTTTCTAAAATACGAGTAACAACAAAGGGGCTCCTAAATTTCCTGTCTAACTTGGTCTGCTTACGCTCACTACATTTAATGAAAAACAAAATCACGTACCTGAAATGGGTTTGCTTTTGCTTTTCGCCTATTAAAACGCACTGCGTCCGAATTAGCAGCCTTCTGAATATTTTCAGAAGCAACATTTCGAATGACTTCAAGATTTAACCGTGTGTCAGAATCTACTCCCGGTGATACCTTCGTTTCGCCAAGAGACAGTGCTGTAATATCCATCATAAGTTCTGTCGGAGAGTATCCGGTTATGCGAGATTGCGTGCTGTTTAAAGCGAGTTGAACGTTACCTAATTTGTCTCGCCAAACTTTGTGAGGATCGTTTTCAACTATAGTAAGTAGACTTTTGAGGGTACGCATGACATGTTTAACTTGCCCGTTAGCTCTACTTGACCCAGTCGCAATAAAATGAAGTTCAATCCCGTGGTCGTTACAAAATTGCTTAAATTCATGACTAGCATAACTTCCACCCTGATCTGCTATGACGCGTTTCGGGGCACCAAAGAGAGTGACAGCCTTTTTCAAGGCATTTACTGCACTACACGCGTCAAGGGGGGTCGTATGCTCGAGAAGCATATATTTGATAAATCCATCTATGATTACTGATGCGTATTCTTTTTTTTTTGTCACTTTTGCTGGTATGTTTCCTAGTAATGTCAATATGAACCGTGTGCCAAGATATACTTGGCTTGGGAATTGGGTGTACTTCAATTTGCTGAGCTCCTGAGGGCCCTTTAGAGGCCTTACATACAATGCATGAGTCCACAAATTTGCGAACATTTTTGGACATCTGAGGAAACCAATATTGGTCGTATAACTTGTTTAATGTTTTCTCGTGACCAAGATGCTGAATTTCAGTGTGGACATGACTGATAAGGGTCCAAATAAGTGACCGGGGTACTACGGGCAGCCAAGAAGTACGCTTATTTCTTTCAATTTTTCTGTACGGAACATTATCTCTAACATCATATGTACGAGCTATAGATTCAGGAAGCTTATTTTCGGTATGCTTTTGTATAATATCCTGGATTTCATGATCCCTTTGTTGCTCGACTGTAAGCCAGCCTTTGTGCAACTTAACAAAGTTCACATTTTTTGTTGGGGGTTGGAAGTTGTTCCTGGTCTTTCGGGGGATGATTTCAAAAAAGAAAATCAGCATATTACGACCTTCGCGATACATAATATCAAAGGAGTAAGCTTGTAAGTCAGCCCAACAACGGTGTACCCAAAGGGTCAAATCAGTTTTCGATTTTGAAGCTTTCAGTGAGTTGCAATCGGTGACAACAGTGAAATGTTGTCCGTAAAGGTAGTGTTCAGGTTATGTGTTAGCATTGAGCTCCCCATAGTCAACACACATCCTATCTGTCTCATCATGCTTTTTGACAAGTAAAATTGGGCTGGACGTACTTTCGCGAATAACACCAGCATTCAAAAGAGATTGTACTTTTTCTTGTACAATTTCCTTTTCAGAAGCCGATACCCTATAGGGGTGTCTTTGCACTTTCTTGTTGGGATCTATCAAATTAATGTTCATTTGACTTGTATTCACGCGATGAACAGGTATGCCATCGATAAAAGAATCTTTGTACTTAGAAAAGATTCGAAGCAGTTCATTTTATGTTGCCCCTCAAGATCAGTATCAACGTCAAGGAAATCAAGGCTATCGCATACGCTACAATTTTTTGTAATATTGAAATTGATTTTGTCATCACTAATTTGAACACTTACTCCTTGTTGGAGAATATCCCTACCTAGAATAACTGATTCAGTAATAATATCAGATGGGACAATGTGGAACAAAACTGTTAATTCAATACCCTCGATCTTAATATTGTTGAGAATTTGAGATTCGCATATACGTTTCCACGACCTACCCCCGAAAGAAATATTTTCTCATTGCGCTCAGTACCGGGAAATTTAGCAATAAAATCTGATTTAATCAAAGGACATGCAGAATCACTATCAAATGAAAATTGGACGAGCTCACCCGATGATGTTGCCAATGTACTCCTCGCAGTTTGATGGTTGCAGACATGGACCTCTTTGACCACTTTCTCCGGGCAGGCTGGGGGAATGTGGCCTGGCTTGCCGCACACGAAGCAGGATCTCTTATCAGCGCCTTCCTTAGATGTTGATGGAGGATTCTGATCCACACGAGGTTTCTTGCAATCCACTTGTTTGTGTCCTAAAGCACCGCAGCGGTTACAGGTGCCTTTAAATCGGGTGTCGTTGCTTTTGTCATTACTCTTGAATTGCTTCGATTC
The DNA here is from genome assembly GCA_947049295.1 of Ligdia adustata. Classification (NCBI taxonomy): domain Eukaryota; kingdom Metazoa; phylum Arthropoda; class Insecta; order Lepidoptera; family Geometridae; genus Ligdia; species Ligdia adustata. The sequence goes on along the minus strand of OX346219.1, from coordinate 14,530,596 downwards.
AAAATCATAATCGCTACCGTCGTGTCTTCTCTTGTTCTAAATCCCATTAAGTTTTCGAAACACTTGTGCTCTTGTAATTATGTCTAGTCCATTCAGTTCTTTTTTTTATTAAATTATCTTTTAAGCAGAGGATAGACATGACAAATCCTGTTATAATGTCTTCTGGTATTGTCATGCGGGGAATACGTTCCACTATACTCCACAGTCATGTTGCTGCCTGGCATGCAGTCTCCTTACTAGTGATGCGGAATTTCAGTATGTCATGAAAATAATCTTGAGGCAGCATAGGCCTTGCAAATTTGGTCATTAGTAGTTCCTTCACACTAGGCCAATTCATATTTACTAGACCAAGTGTAGTCAGCGCAGTGGCTGCACGCCCTTTCAAGGACTCTGTCAAGGCAAGAAGTTAGTCGATTCCTTCTAGCTTTCTGCTTGTAACAATTATCTCGGTAAGCTAACACCAACCCTCAATATCAACATCTTCGTCGTCAGGATCAAACTTAATGAACTTAGTGGAGCTTTTGTTCGCCATCGCCGGACCTTGTGTAGTAGCCAGTAGTCGAGTCAGCAACGCTTCCATTCCATTAGTTGCAACTGCATCATGTCGCTGGTCTTCTTGCGTCTCCTCAAGGTGTAGCCACACCTTCGCATCCCACTTCTGATGTCGGAACGTCCGTGTCAGAAAGGGTTCGTTACTTGTTCTTCAGCGTGGGTATTGCGGGCGAGGAGAATAAAATATCACGTACAAAATAGCACGTACAAAGAATCGTCTTTATAATGATTGATTACAAATTTACAATAAGTAGTCTCGGAATAAGTAGTAGACAAGTGTTCCGCTTGGTAACGAACGCTCTCACGACCGAATGAAAAGTGAGTCTCTCGGAGCATGTCCGCGCACTCTCACTAGCGCCCCTGCCGGACGGTATCCGAAACTCTTATCGAACGCTTATTGGTTGCCTGACGTAACACGCCATCCGGCCAATGACCAATCAGTGAGCAGCGCACGTCACCCAGAGTTACACAAGAATTGGCGCCACTTCCAATTATAGTCCACTAAAGCTAAACTAGGTGGCGCTTAAACTAAATAATCTTAATTGTCTAGCCCATGCGCCGTCATATATAATCCTTAGAGCGACTCTGAGTAGCACTGCACTTTTTTCCGTTTTTTTTTATTATAAAAATAAAAGTGGTGCACATTCATAGCCGTAAACGAAGCATACGTAAATCATTTTTTCAGTTATTTTGATATAAATCTGAACTTGTGGAAGTTGTTTAAAAATATGTTTTTCATAAGATCTAATGTTTGCAGAACTGTTATTGTTAATACATCTGCAGCTATATCTCCACTACAATAATAAACATTCCTCCAGACAGTGAAACAATGGTTCTATATAGATATCTTAGAATGTACTAATGATAGTGCCTTCGAGAAATGTAATTATGAACAACAGTATCCACTCGTATTCTGCTATGTTAGGACTTATGTACCTTTATTGTATATACGAGTAAGACTGTATTAACTTCGTTCAAGGCTAGGAATTACTCGATGGTTAAGCGATAAGATCGGTAAGTATTGTTATCGTTCTAAAACGTTCTAAGTCAAGAAGCATTTTTGGTAGACTAGGCTGTGTATTATTGAAAAATGCATCAGTTGCCTTCTTCAATGCGTACAAAAAGATCTAATTTCTGTGAATTGTACTGAAATTCTGGTATCCATGGAAGATTTGTGTATCCTAGGTTGACTCCAATGATCACATTGGTCTATTGATACACTTCGCTTAGAAAAGGTTTAAAACATACAAAAACAAAAGGCAACTAAATATTGTCAAAATATTATAAAATAGTTTAAGTTTCTTAATTTACTCGATTTACGTAATGAAGAGAAAATTTTTGTTGGTATTTTTGTCAAATATCGTTTTGACTATATTTGGGCTGTACAGATAGCTCTGTATATTTAAATAGAGATAGCTTACCTAGGTATATCTGTATTAATAAAGCCAATACAGTTAAAGCCACTAGAGTTAGCACATACAAAGTAATTAAACAAGTTGAGAAATATTTTGACTTGAGAGAAGATAATCGTGTTTGCTTTTAAAATAAAGAAGCACAATCACACTAATATTACTAAAGTGAAAGTTTGTATGGGTGTGTGTTTGTTTGTGCCTTCTTCACGCTCAAACGGTTTTTTTTATTCTGCACAGCTAAGCATCTGACCACAAGTTCGCACGACCACGGAAGTCAGCGATTCTGTAGCCCTAGATGGAGCATGCCTAGTCTGGAATACACTGGCTCTCAAGGAAGGCTGCAGGAACACACCGTTGAGTGATTGGTTACAAATTTTACAACTTGAGGGTGGTAGCTAGCCAGGCGAGCGATAGGAAACGCCCTACCATCATGCTATGCTTTCCTCGCGATGTTTTCCTTCACATGTATCTCAGGCTCTTTTTGCATATTTCGTGGGCTCGAACCTCGTATATACGGTCGTTTTGCACGGCAATCGACCCCATAAACCACTCGACCATCATCGCTACGTCTGTCTGTGGTATCGTAGCAATCGCACGGATGAATTAATATTGATTTAGTTCTTTGAAGGAATAAGTCGGGAGTGTTTTTAGCTATGTTTCTTGAAAACGGTCCAAGATCGCGACAGCATTTTTATTTATTAATTTTTAATTTATTTTTTGTTAATTTAGGTCAGACGTGCTATATATTCGTGCAGTAAGTGTAACAATCTACGAATGTTAATAACATTGAAGGTTGATAGCACTCCGAGTAGGTACTATTCAACACTATTATATTGACTCTAACTTAGTGTACCTTCAATGGAAAATTATATAGGCAGAGATATCGCTATATACGAGTAAGCAATATCAGAAAATAAAGTATAGCAGAAATATTACCTATAGACCATTTAAGATCAGACATCAGATAAGACAGATAATCGAAATGCTCCAACCCAAAACACAATGCTTATACATTGGGCCAGATATAAAGCGGCATTCTGGTCATTCGTCAAATCGATCAAGCGCTCCGACAAGTTTTATAAAATATGATAAGCTACCGGTCCCAAAGACCCTAAAGTCTCGACTACAAATGGCTCAAGTGTACTTCTAAAAAATTAAGTTAATTATTACGCTAATATTACAGTAAATAAGTACTTACATTCAGGAGATTTTTCTTTCGGAGACAAGATAAACAAAAGTTTTGATTTAATCAAAAGCTTTCCTAATAGGGCTTTAAAACTTCGCGACATAAGTATTGAACAGCGTGCTAAGTTTTCAAATATTTTTACCACTAGAAACCTGAATTTAACAGTTTGAATAAGTACTAGCGTACGGTAGCCCAGAATTTAAACTGTGAAATTCAGGTATTTTCAATATAAGGTTTCAATAATGGCGATATTAGTTTTTTTATTTATTATATTATAACCAGCTGCGTTGTTTCCCGACTTAATAATATTAGGATAAAAATTAGCCTATGTGTTAGTCCATCGTCTAAACTATCTCCGTGATCAAATTTCATCTACATCTGTTTGGCAGTATTTGCTTGAAAGAGTAACAAACATACATCCACACATCAATTTATCCATACATTCCTGCAAACTTTCGCGTCTATAAAGGCAAAATACGAGTACCTACTTGTATCGAGCCAGCAACTCTTTCAATGAAGCTAATAAGCGTATAGACCTGGATTTTTTCTGCTCGAGTTTACTGTTGGTATACATTTGTTCTTCTCTTATTTGTTTGTTATGTTCTGTCTGTATGTGTTACTCTATTGTATATGTAATAAGTTCACTCTATTTAGATATCGTATTGTACTCTATGTGTTCATTTATGTTGCTATCCGTGATGTCCTTTAATTGTCTGTATGTATCTAATACTTTTATTCTATTGTGATTGTAAAGCTGTTGGATGTCATATGAAATAAATAATATTAATAAATATGTATTAGTAGAAGTACATAGTAGAAGTAAAAATAGTAGAATTAGTAGTTAGTTAGATTCTTAAACTATCCAACCAATAAAGATGACATTTTGCATATTGGTAATTTATAGTCAGCAAACGTCAGTTAGTTACGGATTTTGCTACAACGCTGTACTGAGGGGTCAAAGAACTACTTTAAATTTTAAGTTTAAATTTAATTCCAAGTTTAAAAATATTTAAGGATGGTCCAAAACTACTCGACCTATTAAGAGAAAATTCGGCATATGCGTAGTTTATAGGTAGTAATCGTCAGCTAAAAACGGATTTTTTGACAAAGCCGTATTAAGAGGATCAGACCTAAAATTATACCAAAAGTATCAAACTACTCAAGTTATAAAAATATAATTTGGTATATTAGTATTTTATAGGTAGTATAGATTTTGCGACAGGGCTGTATTAAGTGAACCAAAGAGCTACCTAAAGTTTATATGTCAGTAACAAACTACTAAACTTCCAAAGTTGAACTTGGTTCAGTATCAGCACAAGGTTTAAACGCAACTTTATTAAATTTTATTCTCTGAGATAATCGGATTTATATGTAACCGTAGTAAATCGAACGTGTCATGATTAAGCTCGTAGACATATACAGGGTTATCGCTTTGGGTGTACAGAGCCGAAAGAGGGTAACTACACTCATCGAACGAACGTTACGTACAACTTTCATTATGTGACCAACTCTGAAATCGAGAAAAAATGATCCATAGAAAAATATCAGCTGTTCCATACAAAAAATTATCGGTCATTACCAAAATTTATGAAACAGCAGATATAATTTTTTTTGATATCAGAGTCAGCCCTATAGTGAAAGTTGTTCATTAGGGTGTGTATAGTGACCATCTTTCGGCTTAGTACACTTCTAGCCGATAATCCTGTATAGGTGTTATCTAGATATATGCCTTCGTCGCTGAGAAATAGGTATATTTAGGCTCAGTACTAAAGCCTAATAGATTGGGTTTCGGGAAAGGCATTATTTTGACATTTATATAAGGAAAGCTTTCCTCGACATGCTAGGTTTTAGTTTGATTGATATTACGCCGAGTGGGTCCTGACCGCGTTACTTAGATTTTTTCTTATTATATTTACTACTAATATTTTTATTAAATACTCGCCCTTGAGTTCGTCCGCGTAGTATTTATTATTTTTTCCAGACCATACACATTTTTAAGAAGACGTCCACTGCTGACATAGGCCTTAGAATGCCATTCCAAACGACACTGCCAATTGCATCCAACGGCCAATTTCATCCTTCCGACTTTTTTTTATTTTTTTCAAAATTAAATGCGGTATGGTATACAATTTATCTGTTAAAGCGGATTAACTATTTATAATTTTCTCATCTACGCCAAAGTACACAAGTGTATTTTACGACGTTTAAACTAAATTTATTTATTTTTTAACGTTATTTTACGACAATCATGCGGTAAATTTGCTAAAATTCTTTTTACCTACAAATTTTAATTAATTAATTGAGACATGCGTTAAATTACCTTAAAATACGACTAGAACAAGTCAAGAGGTTGTTAAATTATACAGTGACGTGCCAAGTGTACCTACTGTTTGCAAAACTACAATCAATTAGCAGAACAATTCTCCTCTAATGTTAAAACCATACAACAATGTGGAAAGTGTTTGATGAAGAAATAATACGGTTCGTAACTTTGATAAACATTTTGTTTGAAATCAGAGCGTGTTTACAAATTAAACCGAAACGTTGGATGTGACCGCAGCTCCCAACGAACCGGAACTCTCAACCCACTCCAATTAGTACTCTAAAAACTTCAGATATAGTTCAAATTGGAGTAGCAGGTGTTGCCAGACTTGGGCCGTAAAAGTTTTAATCGACAACATTTATTTTGGCCTCTGCAATTTATGTTTTAATATTAAGGAACAAGCCATCAAATGTGATGCTCGTAAATTGTGGTGTATTACAGAATTATTAGTATTCGGTAGAAGTTACTGTAAAATATTTTAAATGGTTGTAAACTGGCAAGTTTATTGCTAAAGAAGGTATTTATGTATATAAAAGTGAAGGTGCGATGGTTCAAAGTAGAAAGTAAAGTCTTACGAGGTGATTATATAATTTTATCATAATTACAAAGATTAGGTTCATCTTGGAAGATTACGGTAGACTATTATTTACGTACGGTATTCTATAATAGGCCCTGTAAAAGCGTCAGTTATGCAAATTGTCGATTTATTCAGAAAAAGGCCAAAGCTTTTAATTTTTAATGCTTTTCTTTGGAGATTAATCTAGCTGTAAACAGTTTAATTTAGAATAATATTTTTTTATTTTACAAGATCTCCATGTAGCTTGACTTTCACGATTTATGTAGTTTCATGTGGGATGTTGATTCGACCATCATTATCCCGATAGTCGTTTGGGCAAACGGCCATATAGCTAAGCGTCTTGACGATTATTTTAAATGGCTCTCGCTAGATGGTTGGATCATATACAAAGAGCTGAGATCCTCGATACAGTATGTATTGTCAGGAGGTATCTCTCTGTAGTCCCCACCACCGGTAGCTTGGGTCCTACCCCGCTGCTGGCGGCACTCTAGGCGGCGGATTTAAGTTGTTTTTAAATATTTGTTGTAATACTTGTTAATACTTGTTGTAAAAAACTTAAAGTTAGTAAACAAAATAAATACTAATTTTTTTAAATAATTCATCAATTATATAATATTCTTTTAATACATTTTAATACTGAAATTATTTAATATTATGATTATTACGTAGAATTAAAATTATTTATTCAGATCTATTCTATATTATATTAAGCTGTTATATTAAGCTGAACTACCATTGACTCACTCACTCACTGATTGACATAATTGTTCTCCCAGAAGGAGTTTTGTGGGGGGTTGAAGAGTTGTACTCCTAGATAGGGAAGCGCTATGGGACCTAGGGAAAAATCCGAAAAGTCGCAAAAGCGGAACAGACCTTGGAGTACCCCAACGTCCTGCGAAAATGGTAGGGTTTAGGGGGGTGGGGTTTAAACAAAAGTTGTTAGGGACCATGAGCCCCTCCCAAAAATTAAAAAAAAATAGGTGTCACAGACAAAAAAACGTCGATCCCATACAAAGTTTGACCCTCAATAACTTCAGAACGCAAAAAAATTTTTAGTTAGTGTTCGACCAAATGTCATAGGGGATGGTAAGCGCTACCAACCTAAAGTGGTCTAATTGATCCCCTGGGGGTTCAAGTCGGGGATCAAATTTCAAAATGGTCCGAGCGGGATGAAATTTTGGCTCCGGCGTTTTTTGGGGACGCTCTTTCTATTTCTGTAAAAAAATTATTAATTTCTTTTTTTTTTTAATAGCTCCCATACAAACTTGCGAGTCTCCCATCACACTGGAGCGAGGCCGAAGGCCGAGCGACGGTTCTTGAGATTTTTTCTGAAGGGCTCAAAGTGGGGTTCAAAAGAGCAAGGTGTCGGAGTGAGGCCGAAGGCCGAGCGACGGTTATTCCATATGATCCCCGAGGATTCAAAGAAGGGATCAAAATTTATATTGGTCCGATTGCGATGAAATTTAAGATCTGGGGGTTTTCAAGAACTTTTATTCCATTTCAGAGGAAAGTTTTTGGAATTTCATTTTTTTTAAACCTTTCATACATAATTACGAGCACGGTGTCATAGCGAGGCCGGAGGCCGAGCTATGAAACCTTGCGAGTTCTCAAGTAACTAAAGCGAGCCCGTAGGCCGAGCTATGACACCTTGCGAGTTCTCAAGTAACCAAAGCGAGGCCGTAGGCCGAGCTAACGGTCAAGCAAGGTGTCATAGTGAGGCCGAAGGCCGAGCTATGGCACCTTGCGAGTCCGGAGGTCGGAACTGAAGTTCGGCCTCCGGCCTCACTTCAATGCCCGACCATAAATCATACAAAAGTTATATACTGTTCGATTATCGTGGGTGTTGAAGCGAGGCCGTAGGCCGAGCTTCAGTGCCCTGTTGACGATCATTCAATGCAACATAGAATTTCATACAAAAAATATTTCTTTGGTAAGTTTTACCCACTTCTCGACTGGACTTGAAAGTTTGACTTATTTTTCATCTGAACAAAATTTATCCACCTATTTTGAACTGAATTGAAATTTCTCTCACAGAATCCAAATTTAAATTTTTTTTATTTCAATCTCCACCCAAACTCCAGACTGAATTGGAGAAATCTACAACATTTCTTAATCAATTTCAAAGTTTTAAAGATTTAACTGCAAATTAAATGTACTGTCCTACCCCAACAGGTAAAAAGATATAAAGCGCAGCCACGCAAATACTAGTTATTTTATCTAAAATTATTTACATGATTTGAATGAAATTGTTAATTTTATTTTATAAAGAGTACAACTTATCCTAATATCCCACGATTATATGTTTATTAGTCATTTTGCTCCTCTGAAAATGAGTGACAAATCGATCTGATTTTTAGGGTACCTAATAAATCAAATATAACGCGGGTAAAGCTGCGCTTTGAACTAGTTCTAAAAAGTATGAGAAATCTGTTGGTTTTAAAAAATATATTGTATTTTCATGACACATCGTTAAGTTTTCAAGAACACATAAAATAATTTATCACTCAACAATATTCATGTTCTTACAAATTACTTTGACAGTGAAATAGTGTGTATAAATCTGAAATACCTACGTGTATTTTATTCAAACATTTTCGTAATGTATCAAAAAAAATATGTTGCAAAAAAAATTTTTTTTTTGATACTCAAAACTAAACATTCAATTACTACTCTTCTGGTGCTAATAAATCTACAAGAACTTGTACTTATCCTTACCAGTCGGTGTACTCGGCTCGGTGGCTCGGTAGGGATATGGTTTGCCAGGCGAAATTTTTTTGTCGATGCACTATATTTTGGTAAGAATTTTTATCGTGAATTTGTTTTATTTTATCCTATACAGTTGGACATTCGACCACAAGTTCGTACGACCACGGAAGACTGCGATACTGTAGCCCTAAGAACTACAGTAACCGGGAAAATGTATACGTACTTATCTCAATGAACGAATTTTACGAAGGGAAAAAATCTGAAGTTGAGAAAATAACAGCTTTAATTATATAAACTTTTTTATTTGAATCGGCTGTTTTTTTATTGTTTCTCATATTCAGTTATAGTCGTAGTACCTTAATGAAAGTTGTTCTTACATGAGCGTAGTGACTCCCTTTCGGCTGTGTAGACCCCTACCCGGCAACTCTGTATTTAGGTTAAGGTTCCTTCCTAACGTTTATATTTATAATGTTATATGGCATCCCCGAGACAGGAGAAATCCTATATAAATAAAAAGTAGTGGGGATCTTCATAGATCCCCACTACTTTTTATTTATTTATATAGTTGACAATCTTGGAGACAATCCCTGTAAAATTAGACGAGGGTTGAGCTGTATCGGCATAACATAACATAAATTGTGGTATTCATAAAGGCACGATTATTATTATGTTATTACCTATAGCTTATATATTTTTAACTAGGAAGGAGGACGTTCTATGTACTTCTCTATGTATTTCTTTGTGTATGATCGTCGATATTTTTGCGTATTGTGAACCGATTAAAAAATATATTTTAGTCAAAGGCTATTTATCACCATCGAATAGGAACTGATGATGAAATGATGAGGAAAATCGAACTAACAAATTTACAAAATGTTGAAGTAACTTTTGATCCACTTCCATTTGGTTTACCGTATTCAAGTCGGTTTTTTACTTGTTTTTAAAATATTATTTGCTTAGATTAAATCATATCAATATATACAAAAATCAATGCCACTTTTCGTTGTAATTTTATAACTCAAGAACGGGCTCACCTATACAAACCAAATGTTCGAAATGTTCGATGATGTGGCTTTGTTCGAACTATTTAGTAGATGGCTTATGTGAAGTTTGCACAAAATCAGTGGAGCGGTTCTTGATTTATCAGAGTTTTATTATTTCACTTTATACGTAGCGAAGCACGTACCCACCCGCTAGTATTGTATATAATAGTTATTATGTACAATACTGCTCAGTTGAGCAGTAAGGTTCCGCAGTGTGGCGTAGCCCTCCTCTACGAGCATTTTACGTCGCGCGAATTTTTGTTAAAAGCAAGCTTATTGAATAAACTAGTGAAATAAACAAATACTCACTTTTTAGTATAGTTACACTTGACAGCAACAATAATTAGCAGCACATTAGCCACTAGAGATAGCAATATTATTGGCACGTACAAAGTTATTAATACATTCTCAGGCTGAAAGAATATATCCAATTCATCCCCGAAAGGAAACGTCCCATTTAGGTGGGAAGTTAAATTGAGGTCCTCAAGAGAGCCGAGGTCCGTAAAATTAAACATTGTTAAGTCATTTTAATTTTCAATGGTTTGTTAGCACTTTTTTGCAAATTTTGACAAACTTATTGATTGGTTTATGTTACGTTGAACAAAATAATAATTATATATTTTTATAACGCAATTTTTGTTTCACTTCATAATCACTTATATCATTGCACACGCACTTTGATCGTCCAAAAGTTGTAACACAAATGAAAATCAAACGCACTTTCTAATCCACCAAATAATGTACCATTCGATTTCCACTTTCCACCTTATTTTAAAATATCATTTGTTTATGTATATAATTCTATTTTTCTAGCAAACTCGCACACCGTATGTCTTTTATCCGACAACAAAAGCTTTAGCAGAACAATTCCTATAAATATGACTGTCACAAACAACCGATCAATCTTAGTCCAGAATAATTTTTCGAGTAAACTTTTTTCGTTTGAACTATTGACGCGGGATTTCCCGACCGTTTCCCGAAATGATCGCGAGCTTACTGAATTGCGACTGCGTGAGAGGAACCTCCCGTGGGAAAGAGAGGACGCGTTATCGTAATGGCAGGTTCATTGAGAGGGAAATGTATGTTTATTTTCATACTTTTACGTACTATATGTGACTAACATAGACTTATATGTGGTAAAAAAGAGATGCCAGGTTTACAATTTTCTTATCAATAGATAGGAAAATTGTATGATAATTCGTATGTATGATTTGGTGCGATGTTTTCTTTATTTTGGTTTACGCATGAGTAAATATAATGAGTTTCTCGCAGAAATTTTGATTGGGTTTATTTGGTGTCATTATTCCTCTTAATATTCATTATTCTCAGTTTTAAAATGAGGAGGTACTCAATTCGACTGCATTTTTTATGTGTGATTCCCGATTTCTCCAAGACAGGTGGACCGATTAGACATATTATTTTTTTGTTTAAAAGGTGGCGGCTTTATTTTAATTTTGTCAACATCGGTCCATAGGATTTAGGTTATCTTAAGATTTAGATTTTTAAATATAACATAAGATGAGATGAGATGAAATAAGATCAGATGATATGAAATGAGATGAGATGAGATGCGATGCGACGGGACGGGACGGGACGGGACGGGACGGGACGACATGAGACAACTCTTTATTGAAAAACCAGTTTTACAATAAATAATTATAATAAGTAAAAGCTTATAGATTTATACTAGGCTTTTTAATAGCGGCCTTATCTCTTCCAGGCAACCATGCACGTAAATGAATAATACAAAATAACACAATAGTTTTTTCGATTTCTCACGCTATCATCATCAAGACAAAGCGGGAAAACACTAGATATTCTTTATATAAGATTTATATATCTTACCATCTTACAAGTGGTTATACGGCCAATAAATAATATCATTTAATTTCATGACTAGTATGAGTTTTGGGACACTTGCACACTGATCTACCTCTATATATCTGTGTGAATTTTATTCGATCACACCCAGACGTAAACCTTACTAGAATGACACATAAAATCATAATTGATGACGCACGACCGTAAATAGAAAATCTATATTTATCATAAAACTGTAACAGGTCAAATTCTGTACATAGAATATATTTAAAAAAAATCTTTTGCGGAGGGTTTTATTAACTATATATACCCCAAATCTATATTTTTCTTAATTTTTGCCTTTCTGTCTGTCTGTCTGACTGTTTCTGGACTTTCCATAACTTCGGAACTGCTGGATGGATTCTAATGAAACTTGGTATGCTTAAGGTTTATAGCATGAGGTAGAATCTTATCTACTTTTTATACCAAAACTCAGAAGGGATTCCCGTGGGAGGGGGGATGAAAGTCGTATTATTTAACTATAACTCGGTAACACGTGATTTCGATTCTTTTTTTGTTAGAAAGGTGTACCTGAAATGATGTTATATGAAAAATTAGTAGGGGTACCACTTAGCAGGGGTATAAAAATTAGCAGGGGAGAGAAGGGATAAAAGTCATCGCGTTTTTCGGTAAGGAGGATTTTTTTGTTAGTAATGACGAACTCAAATTATTGTAAGTATCCAAAAAAATACTATTTCATTTCAAAAAAATCTTTTATTGGACGCCTACATAAGAAGTTGTAGCAAGGAAGTTTTTACTATTGAAATTTAATTTGCATTGTTATTTTTTAGAAATGATTATCTGAAATTATTGTACTGCAAAAGAATACGACATTGGTATTGTAGTTCTTTATTATTATTATTTTTGAGTTTATTGCTGCGGCATAGAGTATGATTGTACATTTATTTATTTTTTTATACTACACAAATAGGCATTTGACCACAAGTTCGCACGACCACGGAAATCAGCGATACTGTAGCCATAGATGAAACACATAGCACACATATGATAAATGTGTATCAACACATAACGTCCACAATTTTTTGTAGCGATGGTGACCGAGTATTTAAAGGGGGTAGATTGCCGTGCGAGAGGTACGATGTTCGATCCCATTAAATACGCAAGAAGAACCTGAGCTACCGGTGAAGCATAACATCGTGTGGAAACCATAGCATGGTGGAAGGGCAATCTTGCTTGGCTAACTAGCTAGCGTTCAAGTTGAAAAATCTGTCGCCAAACAGCTAATGGTGTGTTGCGGCGGCCTTTTATGAGAACCAGTGTATTCCAGACTAGGCATGCTTCATCTAGGGGACACAGCTGGTTATGAAATGCCTAGCTATCTTGAGTAAAAAATAAATATGCAATCGGGATACATACATTAGCAAAACAAAATCCTACGGGTTAAAATGAGAGCAGAATTCATAAAATTAAATAGGCGTTTATAATATGTAGAATCTTAACATGCTGAACATAATTGTGCGAACTTCTCTGTATCGCTTTAATTAATAAAATTTACAGTTCAAAACCCTGCTATCTTATTGTAACTTTTACAATGATAAGATTTAAGACGGACCACTGAAATTATTTCTCCAATTTTTAAGTCCCACTGACATAATAATGAAAGGTTAGAAACCGCAAACGAAGTCGCGGGTACAGCTAGTATAAAATAAACAAGATGCGAGAGTTGTTTTGTCTTACGTGTAAGGGAAAATACGCACACTAATGTTACGTAACTTATCTGTTGTTAAGTTAAAGGAGTACAAAAAATTATCTATTTAAATCCCTGACATAGGTAACCAATTTGTGATGGCGGCCATCTTGGATTTAAAATTTATCATAGTGGCCAGCACTTTCATTTGATACTCAAGCGTGTAGAGAGAGTTGCGTAGAAAAAAAAATATTAGCCGTTATGTGGCGGAGACCATCTTGGACCGATTTTCATTAAACATAGATTCATAAATTCACTTTTTAAACAAACAAAAAAGTAATCAATATCTGTTAATCCGAACGAAAACTACGATGAGACAAACAGACTCATCTTCGCATACTTACAGATATGTCAAACTTATAGGTCCCAGTTGTTTTTAAATTTTAAGGATTCCTTCGTAAAGTTAGCACTAGGGATCCCTAAAGCAATCGCTGAACAATAGAATAAATTAAATCTGAACATCTATTTCAGTACTCCACGTGTGCCGTAGAGATTTAAAATTTGCAATTCAAATAGCATTCATGGAGCGCTACGAATATATGCTATTGTATCTGAATTTAATCTATACGCTAAATATAGATGAAGATATGAAAGGTCGCAGTATTTTACAACTTGTTATTATGTTAACCATCCATATCTATATATATAAAAGAGTAAGTCCTGACTGACTGACTGATATTTGCCAGGAATCAACGCAGAGCCTACACCGCCGAACCTTGAGACATGAAATTTTGAGGGTGTATTCGTTATATGTTGTAGAAGTGAACTAAAAAAGATTTTTTTAAATTCAACCCAATAATTCACGAGTGAAACGGTGCTGCTTGGTGAGACTTAGCAGACCTACCTAACTACCTAACTAGGCGGTAGCAAGGATTTTCAGATAAGAAAGATAATTGGAAATTGAATACATATATTTGAGTTCAAGTGAGTTTAATAGACTGAGGGTAGTGGAGAACAGGAGGTGGTAGAGTGTCAGAGTTGTCCTGGATTTGGGGGACTGGGAGGTGTTACACGGGGATTCAATGTTTGAAACTTCGTCATATATACGTTAATGCAGCATGCAACGCCGCGGGTTACAGCTGACCAGTACGAGTATAAAGAAACTGTTATATTTTGATCCGTATCACATTTTAATAAAAAAAATTAGAAAGTTTTTCAAAATGTGGGAAATTAGAGAAACAACTTTTCTTTAAAAAAAATAGATTCCTATGAATTGAGAATCTTTATCATTTTTCAGTTGATCAAAATCTACTTTTGATTTGTAATGCTGAAAATCGCCCCGTAGTATGTAGGTGTGAGGCGTTTGCTGAAACTGATTTTGATAAGGCCCAATTAAGGATCATGTGGGCTATATTAAGTTTCTAATTAGTCGTAAACTGATATGAAATTATAACAAGTAATTTATTACCTGCTAGTAAAAATCTTGTTGTTGTAACATCTAAAATGGAGTGTCTGGTTTTGAGACTGCGCTCGCAAAGTGTCTTAAATATTAATAAAAAAATTATTTTAGTATTTTTTGTTATAGTTGCAACGAAAAATATCATCTGTGAAAAATCATTTTTCTGGCTATTACGTTTCATAATATATACAGCCTGGTGACAGACAGACGGTTGGACCGTGAAGTCTTAAATAATAATTAAAAAAGGTCCCGTCAATACGCTTTGGACACGGAACCCTAATCCATGGTGCTATTTTCATATGAAAAAAAAAACAGGTTTGGCATAGCAGTCGTGTTTTTTTTTTGTATTTAAAACATAGATTTGTGAATCCAGTTGTAACGTGTTCAAAGAATAAGCTTTTTTTGACAGCCTTCATGGTCCTGTGGTTAGGTATGCTTGCTTCGAGATCCGATGGCTCCGGGCGTTCTAATAATGAGTTTGACCATTTTTCTTCGGGTCTGTGTGTCTTTGTATGTGTGGTTTTTTTTCACTTTTACCTATTTGTTTTACCTTACGCACTTGTATTGAAAAATAACTCTTATCGAAGTACGACTCCTTTAGTATATTTATTTCCTTGTAGAAAGAAACGAGCTAAGATATTTTATTGAATATATTTTATAGAAAATACAGTAATTTCTTTATTTTTGTATCGTACAATATTTTATAGGTTATATAACCCCTTCGTAGACTGCTGGTAGCAAATAATTCCAGGTCACCGAGCTTTCACTTCATCTTTGTGTTTTGTATTCATCTGTCTTGTTTGCTTATGTCTGCTTACATTATTAAACATTGTTTGCATCGGATGACGTAATAGTAAAAGGGGAGGTAGGACACAATTCCTCGGAGTTGACTGTACCAAAGAATGTGTAAAAATAATTAAAATTGTATTATTTACTGATAATGTAATTCATTTATAATTAATTAATTATGCATGCAATATGTTGTGTTAGAAATAATGTAACGAAATAAATTATTTAATATTATTATTCAAAAATTTCGTTTTATTTCCCAACCTAACAGTTGCCAACTGTACGATTGCTCTGACTTTTATACGAGTAATGTCACTTTTCAAAAGGCCAACTTTCAAGTAAAAAAAAACAATAACTCGGCTCGTGCGTGGTTTTTCATGTTCTAACCTAACCTAATATTACTTAACAACGCCATACTAAATTAAATCCAAATACATCCAAGCCTTTCCACGGCAATTCGCCAGCCGTTGCCGCGGCACTAGTCTGGCCTAGTGAAGGATTTGACAAACGATAAGTGCCCTAACGTGTTGTGGTATTACAATAATCAACTTAACAATAGTTCTACCAAATGAAACGATGTCATACATAAATTTAACAATCGTTAGTTGTCAAAGTGATTAATAGGCGAACCGTCGGTTGGTCGTCGGGTGATAATCGACCAAACAATTTTTCGGCGAGAAGGAAGGATCCCACTTTTCGAGTTTTCCCATTTAACTACTAATACAGGATAGTATTGTGAAAAGTGCCCCTAAAGCCTGGGGTTCAAAATGATGACCGAATGATACTCTTTATACGGATACTATGATGTACAAAATTTCAGCCCTCTACTACCGCTAGGGTATCCCTGAGTTACACCAGCCTCGTTCAGGTGTATCCGTAAAAATATCTTGAATGTAGCATTTTACCGGACTGCGGAGATTTCTATTTATTTATTTTTATCGGAATTTACGATTCTAAAATTTTTGACATCTGAATCTGAGGTTTCTAAAACACATTTATTGTTTTTAAAAGGACAGAAAATTGGTTTATTAGCCCGATTAATAGGGCTACGGGTTAGTTAGACTATATAGAGGTGAAAACAAAAGCAAGCCAACTTCGTTTCGTTTTGACAGTTCCCCGCTTCAACGCTGTCTAAATTAAACCAAGTTTTCTCCTGTTTTAACTTCTTTGACGCCTATCTCTTTATAGCCAACTAGCTGA
Organism: Ligdia adustata; assembly: GCA_947049295.1. Taxonomy (NCBI): domain Eukaryota; kingdom Metazoa; phylum Arthropoda; class Insecta; order Lepidoptera; family Geometridae; genus Ligdia; species Ligdia adustata. The sequence continues at coordinate 14,513,841 of OX346219.1, read as the reverse complement.
CCTGGCGAACTTCGTACCGCCTAACAGTTGATTCTTTAAAAGTAGTGTTACCATCGTATAAATATTGACATTAATATTTATACGATACTAACGTCACTCAGTTGTTTTGCTTTCCCGGAACCACTCCACTAACACTTTATCTCTATGGTATGGTATAAAAGCTCAAATTGTTTTTTAATTATTATTACTTATCGGTTGTAAGAGAGTATTAGAAAAGTACAGTTTTTAGACATTTACAGGCAATTTTAAAAAAAAATCTATGCGTAAGAAACATCCTCGTACCTGCTTCAAGGTATATACTAAAAAAAGTATCAGCAAGTATCAGAAGGTTTAGTTGCTCTCCAGGTTTGCGCTTAGCAACACTTTCAGCGATTCATTTTTATATTGTAGAAGATAGACAGAGTGGATATAGAGGGCAGCGCGTAACGCTTGAGCCTGCAAGCTCAAGCGTTATGCGCTGCCCTCTATATTCAATAGTAAAAATCTTCCAACCTTAAAACCTGTGGCTGAATGAAAGGATTCTAACGTTGGCTGGAACATTAAAATTGTCAACTGATCTGGTGTAGATGGCGTTTTTTAGTAATCATTTTGTAAGGTCTTGATGCCAATTTGGCCAGTCCCACTATTTAAACAAAAGGTTCCTAAAATTATATTCATCTTTTTTCACTTTTAGAAACATAAAGAGAAGAGACAATTTTAGAACTGTCAAAATAGGTTAGTTCAGTAAGTTTGGCCTGACAGAATTGGGGTCATTGTCAAAAAACGTTGGACACATTGTAAAATAAGTCTTTTATTTGACTTAAAAAGAAAAGGTGGTTCTCAATTTGTAGGAATTTTTAATTTTTTTCAGAGACAATTCTTACTCAGAGAAAAAGACCAATTGGAAAAATATGATTATGTTCGAAATGATCCAGTTGGGACCTTAAATTTTTATCAGTTTCTTAAATATAAATAATAATTAAAACAACTTAATAATGGGAAGTTACTCAATTTGACCTAGTTATTATTTTTATTTTACTCAGAGGTGCAAAATATGATGCTAAAATGAGATAGAGAGAGCTAAAATCTATTAAAAATAAATTGTAAAATAAAAAATACACAATATTTAAAGCAATGCTGTTAATTTAATTAAATAATTTCTTTACATGTTAAAGTTATTTTCAAATATATTATTATTAGTTTAATAAATTATATTATTCTACTTAACACCCTGAATATTTTATTTTACATAGAATCTAAATACAACCTAACTTACATTTAAAGAAAGCATTAATATTTTAGTAGATTGAATGATGCTCTAAATATTTTACAACAGCTTAGAAAGAAATATATTTACAAAAATAGCAATTTACTAAATACGATGACATTTTAATATTATGTTGTTACATACTTCTTATTTGTAATTCAAAGAAAAAATAATGTAAATCATACATTTACAATAAATTTAAATCAAATATTTAGAAACTTGATATTCGAACCCATCGACATCATCTATTTTTGGATTCTTTTAACTTTTAAACTTTTATTAATACTATTTTCGTTAAAAGCTTTCAACCTTTAAAGCCTGCCTCTCTATGAATTAAATTATGACAATGTTACTTAACTAAAATTCAAGATTCTGGATCTTTGCAGAGGCGAAGACTATGGTAAAAGCTCTGTATAGTCGCACGAAAGGCTCATCTCGGAGATGTAAAATAAAATATTTTTACATTACACTACCTATTAATTAACATTGTATCTTACACTTACTTGTACTTTTAGCAATTTTATTCTTTATTTATTGGCCATCACACTCTTTAGGCGATTATTAACCTTATCTACATATCCAAATTTGCTTGTTTTTTTGTTGTATTCGGAACCAATGAACTCTAAAAAGCCTAAATAAAGCTTTTTAAGATATATCATTGAAGTCAAAATTGGTAAAAAACGAATTTTTCTATTAGTAATCGTTAATAGACTCTTTTATTTTGTTATTAAATATAATACATTACAGAGGGCAAGTAATTAGGGAGTTTACAACCAAAACAAAAAAGTTGTTCCTTTCTATTTTGTTTCTACGACGCTCTTTTGATTCTACCATGCTATTTTGTTTTCCATTTGTTTCCTGGCCTGACAGAATCAAGGTCATTGTCAAAAAGCGTTGGACTCATTGTAAAATAAGTCTTTTATTTGACTTTAAAAGAAAAGGTGGTTCTCAATTTGTAGGAATTTTTAATTTTTTCAGAAACAATTCTTACTCAGAGAAGAAGACCGATTGGAAAAATTTGATTGTGTTCATTTGTTTTCTACGATTTTCATTTGTTTCCGCGATGCTCACTTGTTTCTGTGAGGTGCACTTGTTTCTGTGAGGTTCACTTGTTTCTGTGAGGTGCACTTGTTTCTGTGAGGTGCACTTGCACAAAATATATAGATTTTAGTTTTACGGTATTACACGCGTAATTTTTTTATTGCTATTCTAATAACTTTCAACTGCATTAATAAGAAGCGTAATTAATTTACCGTGCTTACTACTGATAGTAGGATTGGTAGTAACAATGGTAATTAACAGTATTATGTATTAAGGGTGCAGTTAGTTATAACATTCCTCGCGGGGGTGGATATCCCACAACTTTTACATAGGTGTTACCGTCTGCCACCACCTGGGGGACGTTCGCAGTGACAGACGGTAATAATTCTGTATATTGAATAGAATTAGAATAGAAAAAATATATTTGAGGCAGAAAAGAAACTTAATCACACAATTTATAAAATCGGACTAAAGTTACAAAATACTGCTTTATTACACAAACCGGTACTAACTGAACATAACGCTGGTTGAAACCATTTATTCCCGCCAGTTCTGTGGAGTAGTTCTGAGCAACCAGCGTTGATCTTTCGTTGGAACCGGAAAGTGACGTCACGCACGTTACTTTCGGCCGTTCTACTTCTTTAGTTATTATGCAAATTCTTTTAGCCACAACTAGCTTATTTTACAATTCTGGAGACTTTAGAAGACATTTCTATATTAGGTTAATTTTTTAGATGCGTCAATTAAAACCTCTGAGTTGGTGATAATTTAAAATACAGTGTGAAATGTGTATTTTTATTATTAGTAACAATAATTACATAATCTTATTATTATACTTTACATTATTTATTATAAATCATTTTACTTTACACCAGATAGCATTAAGCATTACAACAAACAGCCAAGCTCTCATTGTAAAAATAAAGATATTTGCAAAAAGACTAGACCAAGAATATAAACTACAAACATAACTCTTTTCATACCAATTTAATAAAGTAGAAAGTAAGCGATTTCTACAGAGCTAAAATTATATATACTATATAGGAAACGTTTAATTCTCGCACAATGAGCTAATAAATTACGCGTTAAAAGCAGCCCCTAAACTATTTTTGTTCAAGACAGCTAGGCATTTCACCACCAGCTCATACGAACACGGAAGTCAGCGACACAATGGCCTTAGATAAAGCATGCCTAGTCTGGAATACACTGTTAAACAATTATGTATATTGTTTATAATAAAAAAAAATACGAACTAAATTATTTAACTTTAAAGTTTTATTTATTTCTAGCTGACCCGGCGAAATCTGGCGCCTAACAGTTCTGTATGTTTTTTGCCGTTTAAACCATCCCTGAACTTTCACAAACATTTCAAAACCAAAATAAGCTAAATCGATTCCGCCTTTCTGAAGTTTTTGCGAGACAAACGAATAGCAATTGATTTTTATATATAAGAAGAAAAAAAAAGGAGATTAGCCGATCAAAGTTACAGACATTAAAAAAAACTTACTCTATATTTACATAAGACTAGATAGTATGACTTCCTATATCGTAGACATTATCGCTATCCTTCGCAATTCATTGGTACAGGGTGAAGTTTCTACTAGATTACATGAACTGAGAAAGGTCAATGCACTAGTTTGCATTGGTTTTTAAAACAGGCATTAAATAAACTGGGGTCCTTTTTGCTGGCGGTTGTTCCACTGGCTCTCCCTCAAAGACCCCCTGGAGGTTCCGGGGGGTGGTGGCTTGCCGTGGAGAGACCCCCGCGCCAGCTGGTTGTTGCTGCTGCGGAAGGTGACCGTGGTACAGGTCCTCATGCTAGACGTGTTGGACTTTTGACGTAAGCCTTGCATCTGGAAGGTAAGCTGTGTGGAAATATGAACAATTTCAATTGAAATTATCGTAGCGATTTCTTAGGTTTGCCTACAGAATGTTTTGTTGAGGCATCAAGCAAGGTGTGAAATTTAACCCAACGAAATCTCTGTTACTCTTCGGCTCGTGTATAAACATCACCCAAAAACGTACATATTTTACCACCAAAAAAAAACTATACAGTTACCAAAATGGAATGTTCAGCAACTTGTAATTCAAGAAGTATTATACAAAATGGCCTCCAATTTAACGAATTATCAACGAAAACGAATTTATCAACGAAAATACTAACATACTGCTAAGTCGGTTTAGTCCGCAACAAAAGGATCTACGGATTTTTATACCATATTTGATAAACATTTATCCATTTTGGTAAGCATAAATAATAAAAATTTAACATACACAAATATTTTTTATAGCGTATATTTATTTTTGGCATCTTGGTTAGGAGTAAATATAATTTATTTACTAGCATTTGAATTATTAAATATATTTTCGGGATGAGTTGTAAAGGTTTATTCATATTTAATTCAATATTATGATATGATAAGCTTTACACACTTGTATATATTCTAGGAGAGAATTAACATCCAGAGTTTATTTGATCGAATTTATGCTATGAAATTTTACTAGGTCTTATATCTTTAAGAACAATTTTAATCCCAGACTCGCAGGTTTATACTTTACGCCCAAGATCAATACACTTTAGAATAGGTTTATAGTTTTTATATTATTTTTTTGTAAGTGTATTATATTACTTACAATAAAAATACAACAAAACAATCAGATGCATGATTCGTATGAAACTAAGGTAAGCAATTCTAATACTTCTAAGAAGACGTCTAAAAATATCTAAATAGGGTAATTTAAAAAACAAAATAGGTGCATTTACAAGCGTTACAATTGCTGCTTGGGTAAATACTTAATTGTATGAAATAATTATTTGAGGGGTTAAATATGTGCCTGACAACTGGAAGACTAGACATGCACAGGCAGGTAGGAAGCTTAGGGTCTAGAGTACGGTTATTTGCCTTAGTTACAACCAACGTGTACATCGTTGGTGTTACTAAGGCGAATAACTGTAATGCACGCGGGAGTCGAATTGCGAGCTTGGCGCCACCATTTTCCTAGGAATGCAAGCCTGCCTGTGCACTTCCGCAGCCTAACAGTATTTCAGAGGATGAGTCCCGGATTATCGATTTTTTTTTTGTATTGCTGTAAAACAATTTAAACTTTTTATCCAGTTTATTTAAATGGCAGTAGAAAACTGGAGCTTTAACATTATATATTGTGTGTATAAGCATACATTTCAAAAATGTCTTTACATCGACTGCAATAAAGACAGTGCTATTAAAATGTTTATTCAATTGTTAAGACATGGCATATTTGAATCTTGCAGCAAAGAAGATAATTTAAGAAATAATACTACGCATAACGCACGGCAAACATCTTGAGCTATAGTTACGAGGTGGGAACTTAACTAGTACTCTGCCCCGTACTCGACCGACAAAGATATTTAAAAATCGTCATTGAGCATCCAAGGTCAAGTGTTTACGCACATAAGATCATTAGTTCTGGCATACAAATGATACTTGTGAACTTACATGGAAATGAGTACTAGAGTGTATGTTACCCGCATCGTGACAGAGCAGCTTGCGCAGGGAGCGACGGAAGTTGCGCGTCATTAGACAGTACACTATGGGGTTGATGGCTGAGTTTGTGTGACCTGAAAAAAAAGATATTTTTAAATAAATATATATTAGTGCAAGTCAAATTCACGCGCTATGAGTTTTCGCATCGTTATATATACAACATTCGTTAAATTTTATTTAGAAAACTAACGCGTGTTTGACTCATATTGAGCACCTGATTGTTGGAAAGGTCCAACTATAGTTTCGTTCACATTCGGTGAACTTCATAGAGGATGAAATTAGGCGTTCGTGTCTTCAACGATGACGCGTCTTGCACACAACCAACAATCAGCCGACAATCACGCGTACGCGTGAAAACCGGTCTTCTTAAACAACATTCGTTTAAATTTCTACATATTGTCATTATTAACAACAAGCTGAAAACCGCAAAAATCACGTTTGTTGTATGAAAGATCTCATACATTGTTTTCAGAAGTTTGATGTTATAGCGGCATCATATACATCATCTGTGAAAATTTCAACTGTTGAGCTATTACACGGACAGCAAGTCGGACGTTCCTAAAGGTCCCTTGAGGTACGAAACCTTAAAAAAAACTAACTTCAATTCACTAAATCAGGCAAATTTTTATTTAATGTTATTTATAAACCAACTTTCTGGGCCTATTTTGATGGAATTAAACTAGGACGTAAAAATACGATACAAAGCGGTTCAATTAAGTAACTCTATAAACGGCAGCAATACATATATTGAATATACACGTATCCTTGAACATCAATAATCCCTACATTTGAATCAATTTTAACACACGATTGAACTTTAATCATACATATTCACTTGAATGGCATCAGAACATGATGACAGTGCGGTAAATGCGGTGTTATAATGAAAATTATTACGACATAGTTCAATAATAATATCAAATATTACTACCTCTATATTGTTAGCTTTGGTTCAATTTCAATAAATTTCCAATATATTTGAACTGGGTGTTATTAAGATTTACCTCCATTGTATCTATGAAGCATGCATTTTCGAAAGTCAATGATCAAAGCCGATAATTTCAAGGAAGTTTAAAATTAGTACAAGAGACACGTTTCACTCACAAGTCCACACCGGGATTGGTATTGTATTAAGAATGCTATAACACAAAAGCTTAGACACGAGACATTTAATTAAATTCAACATTCAGATTGCTTACCTTGGCCGGGAATCGAACTTTTTTACTATAAATATTTTATTATAAAATTAATGGCATGGTAAATATTCAGCCAAAGAAGGACATTTCTTTGGTAAACAACAACTTTGCCAATAACGAGCTATAAACTTATTTTTACAGTAATTCACAGAAAATTGCGTAGGTAAATAATATCCTTAATTATTCGACAATATTGTATGAAAATAGACAGTTATTAGACAGCTATCATTGTGTAATATGATAGATAAGTCAGCCATGAACGACAAGATTTACAGTGCACACACAACCTCACACGCTTAGCTTATTTGATAATGGCATTCGATACCTGACTGATCAAAGCCAAAGGACGTCGTGTTTGTCTGTTTATACACTTGATTGGAGTCAAGCCTTTGGTACACTAAATTGTTTATTTATGTTATATATGTTTATTTTGTTTCAGTTAATCTAATAACACTAATAGTACGGTGTACGGAAGAGCAGCCGACGTGGCATCAACGATAACTGCATTCACGTCGATCAGCAGCTGTATGATGTTTGACAGCAGCCAGGACAATGCGAACAGTACCTCAACAACACTCACCTAAGAGCAGAGTGTACGGTAGAGCAGCCGACACGGCGTCAACGTTGACTGCGTTCACGTCTATTAGCAGCTGTATGATGTGGTAAGGCAGCCAGCACAGCGCGAACAGCACTGCCAGTAGCAGCAGGATCCATGCTACTCGCTTCCTCTCACGGACGAGGCGAAGACGCTGGAATTCGTACAAAATATATGTGTAAATATTTTTGAGCAAGCTCGATGTGTCGACTAATTTTTTTTGCAATAATTTAGGTCTATGAATCGTGCGAAGCGAAGTTTATTTCCTTTTCTTGATTACGTGTACATATGTACTTTTGAGTTCTTTAAAAGAAGGAGAAAATCGTCTCGGTTGCAACTTTGTCAAAATGTTTTTTATCTGTCAGTACACGTTTGTTTGTCTGAATGTTTGTGTTGGTGTAGGTACATGTCACAGTGTACGAGTAATGTTGACGTTTCAACTTGGTATTGTATATACAGACGACGGATAATTTTTTGATAATTTTAGAAGTCGTTAGGAATTTTTGATAGGAAATTATTTCTTCCAAAATGGGAAAAAAGATCTAAAATTCTGCACGAATTTCAGAACTTCGGGCCGATTTCAACTGTAAGTGGTCATTATAAATTCTAATATGCACATGATTAAAAAACTCTGCGGTGAATGCCTGAACCTGGGATTGAACCCGCGCCCTATCGCTTGTTTATTAGTATTACTATTAGCCAAGCTACGAGAACAATTATTATAAATTAGTCTATTACTAATTCATACAGAGATAATATAAAACATAATTAGGATTACTTTGTTTTCACAGTTATCCTTATATGTTATTCAATTTTCTTGTCTTTCTTATGACAGGCACAAGACCACATTTTGTCACAAAAACGCAACCATAACACACGCGTGCGAAGAAGCGCTCCTTGCGTAATATTTCTCAAAGTCGACTCCAAATCAGGTGAGGGGTGAGGAAGGCTCGACAGGTGGGCGGCGAGGTAGAGTCCTTTGTATAAGTAATATTAGTATATTATTCTCTGTCCGAGCACAACACCCGCTTAGTAGGAGTATTATTTTGCACAAAGCGGGAATACACTAGATATTCTTTATATACCATCATATTATAAATGGATTTCCGCAAAATAACGAATGACTCCATCAATTATCTCAGTATTATTTTGATTAAATAGAGCAACTTTAATTTATTCACTCGTACACTTTGTCCTTCTCCCATAGTCTTTTATACCTACCAAGGTAATAACATAAACAAGAAACTTGTCGAGATGAAGCGGAGATTGCTCAAGCCAATACGATTTGACAGTTTCCGTAGAACTCAGCAGACCTAATGATGCAATAGGTTATAATTACAAAACTGCCACTAACCTATTCCTCACATCAGAGTAGTTATCCAAGTTTATGAAGTTTTGTTATCAATCCCTAGAAACGGTACTAATGATGCCTAGATTTCAAAGTTTTGAGCTAAATTATGGAACATCAATAAACTCGAAATTTACATTTCGTTTCTGAAGAAGCAAAACGTAAATTGCGTTTGTTTTGTTTATTTTGTGTAGAATTGGTATTTAACAAGTTGTGTCATTTTTACGAGCTCTACGCTCTAGATGCAGATTAAAAAAAACTCTACACTGAAACTATAATTAGAAAATATTATTTTGTATGGAAACTAATTGCTGGGATATGCCTTTAACTCCAAGTAATTAATTAATAATTAAGTAATTTTAATTTAACTCAGCGATCGGTTCAACCAATATTAATTAAACAAGTTTGCACGCAAAAATTAATGAACCAAATTATTGAAAACAAAGCTGATTCTAAAGAGTTTTTGATGTTTTTGACTGACCGTCTCCATTTCAGCTCTTGCAAAAATGTTATCGTTTGCCTGTCCAAAAGATGTCCGGCGGATGTCCGATGCAAACAATTCTCTTTTGATTTTTCGAGTTATTTACAGACAGAATTGTAGAAAAATTAATTATTCTTCACTGAATCTAAATCTGAAAACTATCTTTTGAAGATTTATTTTTGACTAGCTTTTATCCACGGCTTTTCCTGAGCTTTATTTCACCGGGATTAAAGTAGTCTGTAGTGCTCTCCAGATTTTATACTATATCTGTGCAATAAACCAAGTCAACCCATCAACGTGGCTGCAAAGGAGAAAACGAACCAACAAATCAACAACCACTCTTTCTCATCATCATTTATATATTTTTTAACCTACCCTGTACCACTGCTTGAGAAAAGTCTCACCATATCCTTCCATGCTTCATTTATAATTAAAACAGCAAATTTTAACACGAAAAATGTTAATAATATTGGAACGCTGAGCAAGCAATAATTGCTTTCGTCAATTAAATGGATTTTAAGTAACTTCTTGCGAAGTTCGTTCATTAACCTGAGGACACTCGTACGTTACATACTCGTTCACGTCAAAACTTGGTTCTCTTGAGGAAAATTATAACTAAACCAACGTTATCCGAACGTAAGGGATCAAAGTTCTACTCTAATATTTGTCATACTTCGCTAAAAGTTAAGTCCATACTTAGTTGTAACTTGGCTGACTGTTGAAAAATTGGCCCGTATTAAAATTAATCAATTTTAATTATTCTGGCCCTCAAGCGGCGTTAATTTAAGAAAGGAATATTAATATTAATGAGTTCCGGCTATTTTGACTTATTATTCCAGAAATAGCGAAGACATCTTGAATAATGCTCTACAATAGTTCCAAGGTCAAAATGATGGCTATATATTAGTTTTCAACTAATATATAGCCATCATTTTGACCCCAGAATTACAAAAAATCTGATTCACTAAGTCATGAGTAAGAGAAAGAGGATCTTGGGAACATAAAATAACTATGTAGGGTTTGTTTATTAACTAGATCCAGAATAGCATCACTTTAATGGCAAATGCTGAAAAAAAACACAAAATCTCTGAAGGAACCAATATGAGCTTTTGGTTTAACTTACAACTCGAAAACATTTTTGTTCTTCAATTATTTAAGTTATTTTTGGATCTCTATTATTCTTACCCGAAAATTCATAATTTATCTTTATATTCAATAACTTTTAGGTTCTGAAAATCCTTTTATTTCCATTGTTATCGTTGAGTCGTAACGTTGGCGTTAAAAAAGTTATTAGTCGTTTTACTGGTCGTAAAGCTCTTTTGTATCGAGGGAGCGAACGGTAGTCCATCGAATATTAAATATAAAATACTATAATTTTAAAAAAGTAAGTCCTGTTTTAGAACTATAAGTGCAAAAACGCTGTGAAAATCCAATCCATCTAAAAATAAAGGGTAAGCTCCATAGAATCATTTACTATTATTTTTAAATTAAAAAGTTTAATCGTTTTTTTTTACAAAAAAATATTCATTAGTATGTACATATTATATCGGCGAATTTCTTTTTTTTTTAATTTATTTATTTCATGTCGCTTTTTAACAACTAAGGTCATAAGCGACCACAGTAAATAACTAATTTTACATTATTATTTATACTAAATTATACATATTTATCATTTTCAAAAAGACTAACGTTTTCATACATCCATCATGATTTAAGCAATCTTTTAACTTATCAGGTAATTTACATAATTGTTTTTCATTCTTATAAGCTAAACATTCTTCCAATAAATGTAAAATCTACAGATCAAGTCCACACTTGCATTTGTTTTTATTAGTTTTAGTTATAAGGTGAATATGTGTCATATTTGTGCGTTCAATATACGACATCTAGTAATAACTACTTGATCCTTTCTACAGGTAAAGGCAGTGGGTGATATATCATAGATTGATTTTCTAACATTAAATAGTTTTGTATTTGTATTTTCAGTCTTCCAAAGATGATCCCAATTCATTTTAACTTTTTGTGTAATATATTTTTGTAGTTCTCCAGTAGTTAGTTGATTTAATCATGTCCCAACTTTCGTGATCATTAATTGTATTTTTCGCTCCCATGTCTGCTTTTTCATTACCGTTTATTCCTTGTTGACTTGGAATCCAAATTATTTCAAATATGTAGCTATTTTTTAGTAGATTTATCATTTTTTGTTTGATTTCATTTATTAGAGAATTTGTATTATTTTTATTTTGCATCGCCATCAAGCAAGATTTTGAATCAGTATATATTATATGTTTTACTGTATTTGATTCGCTCTCAATAATTTCTAATGATTTGAGAATAGCAATCGCTTCACAACTGAAGATTGAGTTAAATTCAGCTAATCTTTAACGAAAATATCTATCACCATACACTACTGAACACTCTGACTACCCATTTACAACTGAACCATCTGTGTAAAAAAATTTACAGTCATTGTAACGACTGTTGAGTTCATGGAAAAGGTTTTTGTATATATACTGAGAAGTATGATCTTTAAGGTGTACAGTTAGTTCCAGATTAATGGGTAGAATTATATTTTCCCCCGGACCAATGGAAAGTAATTTCTTTTCGAACATTTTTGGCATTTTAAGATCCAACTCATTTAAGTATTTCAATGCCCTAGTTCTAAAAGGTTGTCTTAAATTAGGTTTTGTTATATATTCTGTGTCTACGGATGTTGATTTGATGTAATTATGATAAGTTGGGTTTTCAGGTTGAGAAAGAATATTACTAGCATATGTTAGCACAAGACACTTTTACTATGTCCCAATGGTAATTGTTCTTCAGCCAATATGCTTTTTGTAGAACTAGTCTTGAATGCTCCAATGCTAAGTCGCAAAACGGTGTTTTGAACGCATTCTAAGGACTCAAGGGTGTTTTTGTGTGCAGAATCGTAAATAACTGAACCATAATCTATTTTTGAACATATTAGAGAATGATATGTGTTTATCAAGCATTTTCTATCAGATCCCCATGTTGTCGATGATAAAGTCTTTATTATGTTTATTCTTTTATAACATTCTAATTTCAGCTTATTTATATATGGTTTTCAAGACATTTTTTCGTCAAATAATAATCCTAAAATTTTTAGGTTCTTTACCTGATTAATATTTTGTTTGTAAAAAGTCATGTATGCATGCATGTCAGTTGCTTTGTTTTGTCTATTAGATAAAATCATGTACTCTGTTTTACTTTTCGAAAATTTGAAGCCCGTTTTTATTGGCCAGTCCTGAAGTTTATTTAGTGTTTTTTGAACAAGTTTTAATGTGGGTTCCAGTGATCTTCCACTGCAGATTAGTGTTAAATCATCAGCAAACAAAAAACCTTTTACTGGGTTTTCTAAATGCAAAAGGACATCGTTAATTGCTACCAAAAATAAAATGACACTCAGCACGGAACCTTGAGGTAAACCGTTTTCAGTAGGGACAGGGCTAGATATAATGTCGTTGATTCTTACTTTTATTATTCTTTTAGTATGAAAATTTTTGACAAACGCCAAAGTGTTTCCTTTTATATCGATATCCTCTAACAGTTTTAAAACTCTGTGTTTCCACACCATTTCATAAGCTTTTTTCTATATTTAATGCAACAATTACCGTGTAGTTTTTATTCGCAAAACTGTCGAGAACCTCACCTTCTATGCTATTTAAATGGTCCAAGGTAGATTTGAATTGTCGAAACCCGAACTGAAATGGTGACAACTGACCATTTATTTCTAAATACCATCTGATTCTTTTGCTTATGATTTTTTCAAGTACTTTGCAAAGATTGCATGTAAGTGATATTGGCCGATAACTGGTTGGCGAACAAAATATTTTATTTAGTTTTAGTAATGGTACTACTAAGGCCTCTTTCCAGTTATCAGGGAACACTTGTTTCGTATAAATGTAATTATATATCTGTATCAGATACTCAAATCCAGTAAGAGATAAATGTTTAATTATTATGTTGGGTATATTATCAGGTCCTGGACTGGAATTTCCTATTTGAGATATTACCAGTAACAATTCCTCCATCGATATTTCGGTATTATTTGAATTGGAGTTATTATCTATATCGAATTTAGATTGCGTTTCTTGTTTCGTTTTGTATTTGTTGAATTCTTTGATATAATAACTTGAACTAGAATTATTTGCAAAAGTGTTTGTTAATAAATTTGAGATTTCACAAGGATTTGATGTTAGGGTACCATCGGTTTTTTCTAGTATAATTTTATTAAATTTAGTATTCCTATGAGTTTTGTTAATAATTGATGATACCCAATTTTCCCAATACTTCTTTTTATATTCTTATACTAATCTTCTATACTTAGCTCTTTTCTTTTTATATTCTATTTTAAACATCGAATTAGGGTCATCTTTTGCAAAACGTTTAAACAGCTTAAAGGCTTTCTTAGTTACTTTTATGGCGACTTTACACTCATCATTCCACCAAGGCAAGTTGTTTTTTCTTAAGATACTAGTTGTTTTAGCTATTGACTTATCAGCGGCCTAAATGATAGCTTCAGTGAATTTAGTGACAATTTCATTTATATTATGATAAGGGAATTCATTTGGGGGCTTAGCTTAACAATATTTAGTTCCACGTCATCTCTAAATTTAGTCCAGTCTGCTTTATTAAACTTCCACTTTTTAGGTATACTAATATTACATGTTGCAGCATCATTACTAAGAACAGATCTGATTGATATCGGAAAGTGATCACTGTCATATAAATTTTCTGAGGCGTTCCAATCAAAATATGATCTTATATGTTGTGAAGCAAAAGTCAGATCTATATTGCTTGTTTGACCATTATTGTTCTTAAAGTGAGTTACTTGGCCGTCATTTAATAGAAATATTCCTTCATGTTCATCAAGCCATTCTGCAACTAAATTTCCTCTCGTATCGCATTTATCTGAACCCCAGTAAAAATGATGACTGTTAAAATCACCTAAAATTATAAAAGGTTTAGGAAGCTGAAGTATAAGGTTGTTTAGTTGATGTTTGGAGAGAGGCTGGCTATTTGGAAGATAAACGTTACATATGTTAATGAAAGGGGAAACTTAATTTTTACTGCTACGGCTTCCAGATTCGTATTTAAAGTTATTTCTTCTGGTATTGTATGGGATTTTATATAAACAACTACTCCACCACTAGCTTTAATAAAGTAGTAAACGATTTTTATGGAAATGATCATATCCTGATATGGAAGCACAATAACTAGATCTAAAATTCGTTTCTTGGAAACAAATACAAGTAGGACTTAGCTTATTTATCATTAATTTGATATTTTCAAGTCTCTTAAAGTAGCCATTAACATTCCACTGCAAAATATCCATACTTATTGATTTTGATATAACACTTACTAAGTTACTAATCAATAAAGTATGTTTATATAAACTCTAATCTATATCCAAGGTCATGGCTGGTGTAGACGTCAATATTTCATGTAATTTTTTTGACAACCGTGAACATCTGTTTTTTAACTTTTGTTCATATTACTATGTAATTTATTGCACATTTTAATAACATCCTTTATATTTTTTGTGTAAGAATAAACTAATTATTTATATTTTGTTTTCCTCGTGAGTTATTTAGTAAACTAATAAATTGGTCCAAATTGATAGGGAACTTATTATCATCGTTAATTATTGCAATTTCTTTTTTAATTTTCTTCCAAATTTCTTCTTCTGTCCTATGATCAGCTTTCTTAATTTTCTTTTTAGATTTAGTCTTAATGTCCGTATCTTCCAGTGAAATATTGCTACTAGTTTCATCAGTTTCAAATTCCATTATATCTGATTCAGATTCTTGTGTTTGTTCCTTTATAACTTCTGAAATTGTTGATTCGGTTACAGTTGGTGAATGGGTTCGTTTTAATCCTTTTGTTGTTGTTTGTGATGGGTTTAGATAGTTTTGTAATAAGGCGGGGTCATTAATGGGCCGAGACATTACGTTGTCGTCATTTCTATCAAAGCATTCTCTTATATCTTCGGTTATTTGATTGTCTTCTTGAGAGTTATTAGGAGCATCTGTTAAGCTCTGTGTACAATTTTTGGCGAAATGGCCCAATTTATTACATGTAAAACACTTCAAGGCATCAGTGGAAGTATAAATCCAGTAGTTTGTATCATCGAAATTTATTTGGAATGATTCTGGGAGGTGCGGCACATTATATTTATAACTGTCGCCTAAAACTTAATATATGGGAAAAGCCTGGATCTGTCACTCCTATTTTAATAAATGTTAGCGGAGATATCACTTTTATATCAAGTTCTTTGAGTTTCTGTTCAATGACGTGATTGGGTATAACTGGGCACACATTCGATTAAACAACTCTTTTGTTTCTTGTTATTAGATGCTTGACTTCAAGAATGTGGCTTTGAATTTTAAGTTTCTTTTTCTCTTCTAGTAGGTTATCTGTTGTTTTTTTCGAGTCTAAGTAAATACATATACGTCCGTTCGAAATACGAGAAATAAACCTTATTGTTGACGCAGGTGTAACAGTTGATAATGAAATAAGGTATTCCCTGAGTGTTATTCCTTCTATCGAGTCAAGTACGACGGCTTGGTCTTTCTTCGGAAAACTAGTTGATGACGTCACGTTGGCGTATCTTGATGCAGTAGGTTTTTGCTGGTCCATTTTTAGTTGTTGAGATGTTGGGATGTTTTGTTTGGTCAATAAGGGGGTTTATTGAGACATTGGAGGGATTTGATACGTTGAGATTGGATACATAATCACTTTAGGGTCTTCTGTTGCCAGGGGACCCTGTTTACGTTTTTGCACTCGATGGTTTACGATAAAATCACTAGCCGCGTAAACAACTTATACAGCGATTCACCGTAGTGAGACACGCGCGTCCTCCGTGACCGCTCGTGCGGAACTTGTTTTTTTTTTATCTAGTATACACGCTCTAGTATATTTTTTTTTAATAAATATCAGAGTTCAATTAATATTATGATATTACGGTAACAATAAATACTTCTAATATGCCATTAATATCTATTACTTACCAGGAAAGTGGTCTTTATTACGAAAAATATTACTTTATTATGTTTATTATTTTTTATTTTTTGGTTTTACGCTTCGAAATTAAAATTGTCGTTACGCAAAACATTTGGATATACCTACCCATAAATTTATAAGGCGTTTTTCTTAATTTCTTTATACAATCCGCGAGCATCACATTTTTTAGAGACTTAAGATAACTACCCCGTTTAAGTTTATTATCACAAAACCTTGCTTAATTATTGTCTGATAACCAATTTTAACATACAATTCGGATTTTAAATTTTTTATATTTCTTCTTAACGAAATAATAATTTTAACTAATTATATTTAAAAATATTATTTGTGGTAAGGAATTCTATTAATACGACTGATTATTGGATAAATAAAGATTTATCGAAAAGGACTATCAGCAATCATTTTTACGTTAGTTTATGAGCATTTTTAAATATTGAAATAGACTTACTAATATAATTGATGGAGTCAGGCGTTACTTTGCGGAAATCCATTTATAATAAGATGGTATATACAAAATATTTAGTGTTTTTCCGCCTCGTCTTGATGTCAGCGTGAGAAATCGAAAAATATGTTTGTTTTTATGGTGTGCTTCAAGCGCTCGCTCGAAAGCGAGCGCTTGAAGAGTCAACATCTCCTGAGGATGCCTTGTGCTAAGGCGAAACACGTGTCGAGGAAGTCGGATACTGAGAGAAAGAGAAATAATAAGGTGAGGTGTGGCGGTGGTGAGGAGGAACCACACCATAAAAACAAACATATTTTTCGATTTCTCACTCTGACATCAAGACGAGGCGGAAAAACACTAAATATTTTGTATATACCATCTTATTAGACTTACTAATACTAATAGACCAGCTGTTAATATAAAATATTAGAGTACAACTAACTTACTTCTATCTATAGTAGGAAGTAGTAAGTAATCAAATACTTATAATTCTTTGACATTTTTCGTTTTACTAAAAAATATTAAATTCTTTTATAATTTCTCTCACATTCAAGTTACAACCCCTTCCGAAGAAAACCTTGGAGGTTATGAATTATTCATCGAATTTATAGTCTAAGTCCCATTAGAGAGGGCTGAAATTGTGATGTATTGAGAGTCTTAGTCATTTATATAGAAGGTCAAGTCATTCATTTTTAGAGCTTTTGGTTGTTATTAAATTTTGACTAAGCAGCATATTCGCGACCTTTCTCTTTTCAACATTTCAGCTTGAATTATTTGCATCGACGAGATTATTTTTTTTATTAATTGTTAATGTTTGGTATTCCCATACATATTATAAATACGAAAGTATGTTTGTTAGTTTGTTTGTTCGCCTTCTTCTTTCGACTCTTTTCATCTGTGATGAAGTTCAGCGAATGTGAACAAAACTATAGTTGCATGTTTCTAAAAATAAGGTATGCGTGAAAACCTATATTATTATACAAAACAAGAGGTTAGAAGCAACTTCAAAAAACTGAACTGCAATAACTGTAAACCACCAGTGAAATTGCAGGATTTAACAAGCATAGCCTATACCTTCTGCAATAAAGACAAATCCAATAAAATCTCGGACATTCAAAAATTGTCTTCCGGTTAAGTGACACGATGGTGGTTGAGTGGTTAGTGGGGTCGATTGCCGTGCAAAAGGTACGGAGTTCGATCCCACGAAACATACAAAAGGACTCTGAGCTACCGGTGAACGAAGAATATCGTAAAGAAACAATAGTATGGTGGTAGAGGTTTCCTATAGTTCGCCTGGCTAGCTACTAACCTCAAGTTGTAAATTTTTTTGTAAAAAATAATTAACCTAACCTAACTAAGTCTAGAGACATGAAATTTGGAGTGTGTACAAAAAAGCATTTTTGGAAATCCAACTCCTAAGAAGGCCTAAATTAATGTTAAATAAACTTTTTTACGTTTAGTATTACGGACACTTCGAGTATATAATATATGATTGTTTTGTAATTGATCAATAACCCTTAACCCTTGTCACTCATAAGCCCTATCCTCTATTCGTCCCATATCCGTATTTCTCGAAGGTTCGATAGACCCGCAATTATCAGTGTTAGGATCCCATATGTTAATCTATAATAGCTTTAGTTAATACATTATTTATGAATACGGTACACTAAAAGGTTGTAAAATTAGATTTGATGATATATTTTTTGTAGCGATGATGGTCGAGTGGATAGTGATGTCGATTACCGTGCGAAAGGTACGAGATTCGATACCACGAACCATGCAAAAAGAGCCTGAGCTACCAGTGATGGAAAACATCGTGAGGAAACCATAGCATGGTGGTAGAGCGTTTCCTATCGCTCGGCTGGCTAGCTTTCCGGCAGCCTTCTTTGAGAGCCAGTGTATTCCAGACTAGGTATGCTCCATCTAAACCTACAGTACCGCTGACTTCCGTGGTCGTGCAAACTTGTGGTCAAATGACATACATACAAATTTGAATGTACAAACATACCCCAGAAAACATTATCTTTTCTTTGGGCAGTCGGAATGAAACCAGTGGGCGGCGTCAACTATCAGTACAATTTATAGTTCTGCTTGAAATTCGTGCTAAGGTCGTTCATCTGCAAATTCAATTGAAGTTCTGCAGTGAGTATGAAAGTGCTAATTAAACAACAAAGTCAAAAGCCTGAATTCAGTTAACTGGAAACGTTAAACGCAAACTAACAGCTCGAAGGAAAATATCAAACATTTCCTTTCCCTCTTGATATTCAAATCAATAACTTGTAAGGAATTGTTTGTGTATTTGTCAGACGTTGAAAATGTATTTTCCTTGCAATAAATTTGATGTCATATGTTGAGATTCAATTGTTATTTTGCCTATTTCTTATAACTATATAAAAATCGTTATAAAAAAGTTGTCAGTGGATTTTACTGACAAACGGACGTAATATATTTTTTTTTACCGATTTTTTTACCTACTTTAAAGAAGAAAGTGATTCTAAATATGTCAGAATTAAGTGACGCATTAACTTCTTGTCAAGTTTTGAACGTAAGCTCGGAGAGGAAACTCTTACCCGAAGATAAGCTGCAAATGTTCTCTGAACCATGCTCGACTGATTAGATTAGTTAAGTTACAGTATGTGTCTATTAGGTATAAAGCTTAAGATCTTAAAAAGAATTAAAACAATTACGAAGTACCATTTGGAGTTGAGACTTTAGAGCCGTGGGGACCGTGAGCTCTTCTTATTTTCCAAAACTTATTGGAGCGTTTGATCGATTCGACGCGTGGCCAGAATGCAGGATTTATTTGGCCCAACTTATCGGCATTGCTATTCTGCGTGGTAATGCAGCTAGCATACTAGGCACGCTGCCCTGTGGTGGTGGGTTGGAGCACTTGGATTATCTGTAGATCTTAAACGGTCTATAGATAATCTTTTTGCTATATTTTTTTGCTGTTGTATTTAGTCATTCCTTTTTGGTAACGAAGTACGTATATTCGATGAAACAAAATGTAATCTTATTTGATTTAGGCGTCTCTGAGAAATCAGGAAAGATACATTAAACAGTCATGATGAATGCGATAGACCAGCCCGCCGTTGTATATTTGGTCTAACGGATAAGCATTGCCATTCAGCGTGGTAATTTTTCTCGCATACTCAGCACGCTGCCTTTTGGTATTGAGTTAGAAAAATTTATTTCAACTGATCTATTGGTAATCGATCTGCTATTTTTGTTTTGTTATAGTTAGTTAATATTTTTAATAAATGCATTGTTTTATTTTACTAAGATATATTATTATACCATCATACTATTTACTATGTTTTGATTATAACATTGAGTAGCATATTAAGTTAATAAAATATATTTTTTATTATATACCCCGTCCTATTTTATTTAATTTTTTCAGAATTGTCTCCATCCTAATGTTGCATGAAAAAGATCGCTTTTTAGCGACAAGGCTGCGACTTGTAGCACTATATTTTGTAAGAGTTTTTCTCTAGTATTTTTTTTTGTGTGTCTGCAATAAGTAATTGATCTATCTGAGACTGGTAGAATAAAGATGAAAAGAGAACCAACCCATTTTTGGAAAGTAGTTTAAAAATATGTTACCTGTTGGCTGTTAGCGCTTCCTTCCGTCTGGTCGAAGGGCGGCAGCACTGAGCAAAGTCTCCTGCCCATCAGTGAGTACGACACAACCACGATGCAACCTGGAATGTACACATACAGGAAATTGCAGCGTTCCTTGATCGGATTATCGGCAAAGTTTCTAAAATCCTTTCCTAAAAGCCCAATGAAGACCTTTGACTGTAAAAAAATAATACAATATGTGAACAAAACAATACAATTATTAAAGTTTTTGATTCTGTCACGAGCTTTGAGCAAATCGTAATGCAAAGTCCTTGTGAATCGAACTGTTGATAAACAAGTGGTTAAAAGTGATTTAAAAAACCCGACTGCAAGAACTTTAGACCTACGTATCTTAAGAAGTGAAATTGCGGGATGCAACTAATATAGCATATGACCATCTGTAGGTAAAGGCAAATCTATCGACACCACTCACATAAAAATACTACGAGCCGTTTAAGGTCTAGGACGTGCACACAAATATAAGTAATGGAATTTGTAATTGCCCAAACGATCGCGTCACGAATATTCAGTAAAAAATTTGGAATAAAAAATAAATAAATGCAAATTATTTTTAATATTCTAGTTAAATTATTTAAAGTTGTTAACGTCAGTCAGTTTAGAATTGTCTGCAGCTCGGAGGTCGGTAGTTGCGTAACAGAGGAACGGAAATTGAGGAAATGGATGAGATGATGCTGGAATACGTATTGTTGTTATGATTCACTACTTTCTTATTATTTATAAGGGTACTGCTTGACAAGGCGTTACTGTGTCTTTAAATACGTATAAATTACATTCATAAATATCATACTTTTTCGAAAACACACTAATATTATAAAGGCGAAAGTTTGTATGTGTGTGTTTGTTTGTTTCTCCTTCACGCTCAAATGGTTTTAAGGTTATTAGTTAAATTTGGCACGGATATAGTCATGCTGGGTTTCCCCAGGAACACGCTAGCATGCATAGCTCACTGAATCCTCACATAAATTTTCAGAAATATTATTGAGACACATTCTCCAGGTAGGTGGTAATTAACTATAGTTGGACCTTTCCAACAGGCAGGTACGCGTTAAAACACGTTTTCTTAAACAATACAAAATCTGTAACTTTGTTGTTTTTGTCTATCTGTCTGTCTGTCTGTATCTAGAGTGGGCATCACGCTGAAAGTACTGAATGGGTTTAAATGAACCTTGGGATACATATTATACTTTGTGTCAAGATAAAAACGATGTGGTATGATATAAAAATGGCGCATATATTAGATACTTCACAATACAATAATTTCAGATTCGATTATATTTATACTAATGCAAGCAAGGGTTAAAACAAGTGTATCAGTGGCTGTGTCCCGCTCCAGATTCTTTTTACCCGACTGCGAAAGAAGGAGGTTTATGTTTTTCGAGTGTATGTATGTATATTTCTTTGGCACGCCGTAGAGTCTAAACGGCTTGTCGTATATTTATGTGAATGGTGACAATAGATTCGTCTTAATTGTGAGAGAGAGACTGGGTACACTAAATAAAAAAAAAAACATGTAAACTGGTTTAAAGATTAAGCAGTCGGGTTTTTTTTAATTCTCTTCTAACCACTTGTCGTGTTTGTGTGTGGTGTCCCGCGTGACGCAAGGGTTAGTCGTTAATACAAAACTCACGCTTTGGCATAATTATGCAAACTTTTATTAACTAGTAGCACGTATTATGATTAAGTTCAATCAAGTTACGTATTTATGTACTATTAATTGCCCCACATACTTTCATAGTCACCTTATCAATAGCATTTCAAGTAGTAATAGAGATAACTAGACAAAACTAGGAAAAAGCCAGCAAACACTTGAAGTCTTCGATTCTATGGTACAAAAAGTATAGATTTCATTTATTATCAACATAGAGGTAATACAAACATAGAGGTCAAAGTACACTTGTGATAGTTATAAATTAACAAAAAAAAATTATATACTACATAGGTACTATAACATAATAAACAAAATTAAGATATGAAATATTTGATACAATTTAATTATTTACATGAATATATGTCATTTTTTGAAAATTTTCAAATAAATAGTTCTCAACGCAACTTTAGAAAAAGAAGGATGGAGAAGAATTAGCGTTACGTTACATTTGTATTTTTGAAGCATGGCTACGCTTCAACAAAAACTTAGTGAGTAATTTTTGTTTTATCTTGGCATAAAAACATTTCCCAATGTAAAGTTATGTACATTAAGGCGTCCCTGATCAGAAGGTCTAAGCAGCTAATGTCCAACCGCGCGAAACGTCTAATGAGCAGTAAATCTTACTAGAAAAATGTATGTTATTTTATCTCGCTCGTAACGAAATATTATATGTTATGTTTTTTTATATTAGCATCATTTTGCCACAAAGCAATAGCAAAATCTATAAGTGCCAGTGTTGAACATACTATCAATTTTAATAAAATCTTCAATTGAATGGAAAGAGAGTCAGATGAAACATCGAATAGAACCTTTACAAAAAGATTTACTTCAAACGTATCTCTAGTTATCCTGCTTTTAAATTATTCACTGCATTTATACCAATATTATAGACTTAAGTCTAGTTTAAATTTTCTAAAGACTTTCAAAAAAGCGCAGGTATTTAGTTTGACTGATTTTTTGTTGTTACGAGATTTCTCAGAGACGGATGGACTGAGTTGACAAAAGTTATAGTTTCAAAAATCAAGCCTCCTGTGTGCTCTTATTTGAATTTTACCAAATCAGTTTATTACTTAGTTTAATTTTTAACCGAAAAACTACGTCAACGCCTACCGTAAGATGATAGTAACTTTTTTTAAATAAATATTTTTATCATGTGAATGAATAGAATACCTTTTAAATAAATTAAAATATTCATACGTAAAATCATCGGTTAAAATAATAACATAACACATTCAGACCTAAAGATTCAAACTCGTCATTCGAAGACCTGCCTCAACTGAGAATCGAACTCAGGACTTCCAGCACCGGAGCGAGTCTGCTAAACATTAGACCAGTAATAGTGGTATCGCCTAGAGTCAGCAATGTAAGAAGTGAAACAAATAAAAGCAATCTAGTTTTCATTTTGACAGTTAGCAGAAAACTGTCTAACAAAACCAAGATTGTTAACATTTGTTTCACATTTTTCATCGCTGACTCTAGGCGATACCATTGCTGGCTGTAGTTTTTTTTTTAGGGTCGTACAATTTCGTTTTTTTTTCCTATTATTTTAAAGAGTTACGATACCAACATAGGTTTTGCTTAGTAAAATTTACTTAACTTAGGTACATTTATTTTAGAACAACTGACCCGGCGAATTTCGTACCTCCTAACAGTCGATTCTTTAAGAGTAATGTTACCATCGTATAATTGACAAATATTGACATTAATATTTTTACGATACTAACTCCACTAACACTACAACTTTATGGTATGGTGTTAAAGTTCACATTGACTTTAAGTATTATTACGAATCGATTGTATGAGAGTATAGAAGAGTGTTGTTTTTAGACATTTTCAGGCATATTTATAAATATATCTCTGCGTAAGAACCATCCTCGTACTTCAAGTAATATTCAAAGAAATGAAAAAATAAAATCAGTTCAGCTGCTCTCGAGATTTGCGCTTAACGACACATTCAACGATTCATTTTTATATTATAGAATAGATAGGAGATTAGGTAACATCAGGTAAGATCTGTTGATTTTCTGAGTAGGTCATTAATTATGTATGTATTCCATGACCCATAAATGATTAACTTACACCACAAACTCCAAACAAAGCAAACAACAAGTTAGCAAATTACAGTTTAACCTGTTTCAACACTTAGGGATCAAAGCGTAGGTCTATTCGAGTGGCGTGCGATATTGAAGTAATAATATTTTTATTTAGAGAAAATTAAATGGTTGTCTTATACATGGTTTTCTATCAATCGTTAGATATGAAATTCAGGTCGGTATAAACGCTCATTCCGATCATTAACAAGGGCTTACACACTGGATATAAATATCGAACTCATGGACTCAAAAACCGTGATTCTAACATTGATGTCAAATGGATGAAATAGATTTGTTATCAAATTGACATCAATCAGTTATCGATGGCAAGATCCATACTTGCAAAAAAACGCTAAAGCATATTTTTTTATAGCACGCGTAATAAATAACCGTACTTGCACCAATGTCTTGGAAACCAATTTAAAAAACAAAGTTATTTTTTTTTGGTTTCCTAAGTAACCAAAGGGGCTATATTGAAACAATCGCGGTTTTTTCAACAATTTCACACATTATCAAAATAACGTTCCAAATGTGAAAAAATATAATAATGATAATATTTCCAGCTTTGGTGATTTGACAAAATGACATCAGAATAAGTCCCGAAGCTCCATTAAAATCAAAAATAAATCCCTCGCGAGCGAAGTTAAAAATTCGTGCCGTTGAGTTTCTAGTTCACGAACATTGTATCAACTGAAATGGATTACTGATTCGTCTGATTCAACAGAATTTCTGATGAAGTAAATTAATAATATACGCTAATATTAACAGAACCTAATACATTTGATGGCCCGGGAATAAAATGGGCCAAGTGCGAGTCAGACTCGCGCACGATGGGTACCGTTATCTATAAAGCTATTTAGCATCGAGCAAAAAACGGCAAAAAAATCACGTTTGTTGTATGAAGTAAAGTAAAGTAAACATTTATTACTAAAATAAGTACACAAATTATTACAAAGTT
This sequence comes from Ligdia adustata, assembly GCA_947049295.1. Lineage (NCBI taxonomy): Eukaryota > Metazoa > Arthropoda > Insecta > Lepidoptera > Geometridae > Ligdia > Ligdia adustata. The sequence continues at coordinate 14,488,580 of OX346219.1, read as the reverse complement.
ACACTTAAAGCAATAAAAATTACACGATGATCAGGTTAATGGTGGGCCCAAACTCGGCAGAGCCGGTCTCTTGAGTCCTGTTAAAGAATTATTACATACAATAATTTACGAACGCGCTTAAAATGTTTTGAATTGTGAACAAAATGAAAATAATTAAATGACACATAATGAATATGATAATAAAATGATACAAATGAATATAACAATTGAATGACACAAAATGAATATAATAACAGAATGACACAAAATCGAAATAATTTAATGAAATGGTTAGTGAATCGAATCGAAATAATTTAGGGAAATGGAAATGGAAATTTAATTACAATAAAATAATTATGCGACAGAGATAACGAAAACAAATAACAACCCAAGTGATTAAAGTTTCATTGAAAGGATGTGATCAGGCAAGTGTATATATATATATATTATCTTATTTGAAATAATGTGGGAGGGAGGAAAGAGTTTAGGACAGGAAGAGTGAAGATGAGATATTTCCTGTGTGGAATTTCTTTTGTATCACATTGCCTCGCAACTGCATTAAAGGTGAAGGCATGTATGTAAGGAGAAAGGCGGCGGGCAAATACTGTTCTCACTCTCGGCATGAAAAAAGCAGTTTGTGAACGATATGAACGTTGTGCGGTTTGCAGTGTTTTTACGATTGTCCGCATGACAAAATTTCTTTGAAAAGCAGTTCAGTTGGGAAGCGCCTCGGTTTACCCGTCATGACCTTGAGGACTGCTCTTTGAGCTCTCTCTACAGCAATCATCTTGGATTTGGCCGCACGATTGGCACAGTGCGCTATATACCAGATGCCTTACTTCTGGGCTTGCAGCTGGCCTCAGCTCCTTCATGACGTGGATAATTTTCCGCACTATTTTGGAAATGGATGTGATGTGCTGGCCAAAGCTAAATTTTGGTAATTTGAACGCCTATATATTTTGTACAAGCTGCTCTGTGTACAAGAGCACATAGTATCGTTGGAGTAATAGGAGCTCCGATGTGCACAATCGACACTATGAATTTTTATGTACGAAAATTTTGTCTCTGTTGCTTGGGTAATGTGAAATCCAATAAAGGTAGTTTTTGTCACATTAAGAGTAAGGAGGTTTCGGTTCAACCAGTTTTCGATCTCAGACATGCCAGACTCTGCATTTTTAACTACGTTATTCCAATCTTTTCCGTGGAACATGGCTACGGTGTCTACATACCAGATAAGTTTGATGTATAGTAAGTTCAAGTTAAGAAGATCGTCCATGTAGACTATAAACAAAGTTGGAGAAAATATACCGCCTTGGGGTACTCCAAAAGAAACCCCTAGCTCATCGCTAAGATAGTCCCCAATTCTGACCCGCTGCCGTCTTCCCCTGAGGTAACTAGTGAACCACATATTTGTGATTACCCGAATTCCCAAGTTTTTGAGCTTTTTAAGCTGTATAAAGATTGACACGGTGTCGAATGCACGGGTAAGATCAAGGAAGACACCTATACTCCTTCTGCCGTGATCCATATGGGACGCTATTATCTCGGTTAGATGCTGAACAGCGTCCTCTGTAGACTTGCCCCGTCTAAAGCCGAACTGAAGATTTGAGAGAAGTCCGTAGATTCCAAGAAAACTGACCAGCCGTTTGTTTACTACTCTTTCTAGAACTTTCGAGAGAATACTAAGCAATGATATTGGACGGTAATTGTCTATATCGTCTTTAGAACTTTTAGTCTATATGGAGTGATGCTATTTTAGTCTATATGTAGTGATGCTATTATTGCCGCCTGAGACCACCTTAAATATTTATTTTATTTATTAGTTGTTTTTTATTATATAGGCAACAGAAAAACATCATCTGTGAAAATTTCAACTGTCTAGCTATCACGGTTCATGAGATGAACGGATGGTCAGCGAAGTCTTAATAATAGGGTCCCGTTTTTATAATTTTTGTACGGAACCCTAATTAGTGATCAGTTGTAGTAGATTTAACTACAATTTTGATTTTAATGATAGTTTAGTATTGTTTTGAAATGCCTGTTCTAACTTTACTATAGCAATACTGCTAACCTTTGAAATCCAGGATATCAACCATAGACTTTTGTTCACAGTTTATGAATTTAACGATTTAGCAGTCGGGTTTTTTCGAACTCGCTTGTAACCACTTGTTACTTGATAGGTTTTATTGTGAATACTGTAATTCTCTAACTCTTTTGTTTCATACCCAATTAAAGGGATTGAAATATCCTAAAATTTTCAACCCAAAAACAACAACAAACAAGGCCAGCTAAAAAAAACATCATCAACAATAAAACTTAAAATAGCTTTAAAATAATCCCTTAACGCTCGAAATAAATAATTCATTTTTAAACCGACCATAAACATGTCCTTAATCAAACGCGCTACAATACATCATCCCACACAAAATCTTAACAAAACTAATTAGGGTTCACAACATTTCCTTCCGCAAAGCTTCTTAACCAGACTTAGCCTGTTGTGGGAGTGCAAATAGCGGATTACTGCTCAATCTCTACCCACCCTTGTGTTTATCCCACATATATATTTCTTGGTGATATTCATAATGAGAGTAATTCAGTTTTTAATAAAAAATATTTTTAAAAATGTTCAGTTAGCAACATGTGCTGGTGGATTATAACATTAATTTCATTTACATTTTTCGGTACTTGACATTTATTCAGTTTTTTTTATAGACACAAGTTTCTGTTTTTTTTTTTAAATAAATTAGAATTTAGTTTAGAATTTTAAGAATAAGAATAAGAATAAGAAATATTTATTGGCCTTAAATAACACTCGTTACAGGCAAGTCTTGTTACATTTTAATTATTAATTATATTAAAAATGAACTTAACTTATAAATACTTTTATAGTTCTAAGAACAAATAGTTATTATATTATACATTTACATTGTCATTTATTTCTTTACCTATTACTAACATTTTGTAATTGTTGTTCATCACACAAGAACGATGATTCCACAAGCTGCATTCACATATATTCACTGAGTTTATAAAAAGGATTTCTTTCAAAAAAATATTTTAATTTTTGTTTAAATATTTTAAAATTGAGTTCCATCACGCTAATTGGTAATTTATTGTACATTAATATTTTGGTGTAAAGTCCCTGTTTCTTACACTTAGATAATCTGTTGACAGGCAGGACTCGCCCTTTTTTATTATTACGTGAAATTCTTTTTTCCGGTATTTCCGTATCCTCGTGTACCTCTAATAAACTACTATAAATATAAAGTGATATAACTGTCATTATTTTATCATTTTTAAAGTGTATTTTAATTTTAGTTTGTGGTTTCACATGTGTATTTCAAATGTTTTTGAAAAAGGTTCCCAAGCTTTCTTTTTTATTTGAATAGAGACGATTTTAGTTAAAAAAAAAAGTAATAGTCCCTTATTTTCTCTATTCATTAGTACAAAAAATGTTTCGTATATTCGTGATTAATGTAAAAAAATCAAATTTGTCAAATTATTGCTCATCTGGGGACTACCAATATATTATAAACCTACTCTTCAATACTAAAAGCTATATAATATCTAATAACTATAGTATATTTTTTATAAAAACATGTTTCAATAGTTTACTTAAGCGGTGTATTTAAGTTAAGAGGATCACCAACCCTTCACTGTTTTCGTGTTTTTGATACGATTTTCCTTCCGGGGCCTTATTCCTTTCACCCCCTAAATTGTACGAATTTTTTTGCCATTGGTGTCTATCGCTTCACCATAATGTATTTTAGGTCTACACGTTTTATCATTTCGAAAAAAAGTTATTGAATTCTGTTAATAAAGTATTTAAATAGGCATCGTATCAGCGCAAAAATATGACTGCATATGAAGCTTGTAACTTTAAAGTGGTATAAAAGATAGAGAAAAAATAAAACGGTCAAACCTAGTAAATAATGTGTTACCTATGTGAAAAAAAAGCACTGGAATCGGACAATATTAAAAGGTAGAAAAGAGCTACAACTATTGTTGGCGGACTATAGCTGTCTTCAAGTTGAAATACGTTGATCTTAATAACTTTGTAGCGTTTTTCTACGACGTTTTGTAGAAGTGTCTACGAATTCACGTAGCAGTAGATTTTTACGTATTTTAAACTTTAGTAATTGATAAATAACAGTTATTTTGCTATTTACCAACTTCTAAGCAACACTCGGACAGGGTTGTTGACACGAACAAGTCTCCAAGTTTAAAACTTTAGCTTCAATAGTCCCTCCAGTCTTATGTTCAAATTAAATTATTTTAACTTTTCCCTTAAAATTATTTTACTTGGGCTTGTATTAAAATGACTCGGTGTTCTGTTTCAGACCAAGAGCAGCTTTGTGTGTATGACAGTGCTAAATTAGGATTCTTTTTTTTTGCTTAAAATAATAAAATAAAACCAGTCGATTGCTATCGACTATATAAAACAAATATTTTTAATAGGAACATCTTAGAATAGAGCGCATTTTGCTTTTTTATTATTTATTTTTTATAGGATTATATATATGTATATTAAATTCCATTCTGTCATCTTTTTAGTCATAGAGGGATATAATGGAGTTTTTATTTCTGTTTGTCTCCTTGAGGGGTCAAATTGAGGTGACAAACAGGAATACATTATTTTATAGTGTGCAAATTTGTGCGAAAGAAAATTCGATGCTTGATTAGGCTCCTAATCTCCGCCTCCGCCAGTGACGCCTCAGTCAGTTATGATAACATTTATGTTATCTGTTTCCAGCATGCTAGGCTTGATTAGTACTTTTGCAAACACTACGTTAGTATTTTTGTATGATACATAGAATAAGAAAAATCACCTTAAAGATATCTAGCCTTAATGGCCGCAATACACTACGCGTATATTTGAGAGCCGATAGTTTCGGCTTTGATTCCCGGCCGGGGCAGTTAATCAAAGGATGAATTAAGATATTTGTCATCGGCTTGGCTTCATTTGTCTTGATTGTGTGTTTGTCAAATAAAATATTCTAGTGAGAGCTACGACTGTAAGCCGTTATTTATTATCTAGGTGCACGGCAGTGTCCTCGCCAAGTCGAACAATAGAAAGGCACGGCTTTACCATCTTTTTTGCGAAGCGGTTTAAGTCATTTTCGACCTCATGAACCATTGTTAGAGAAATAGCTAGACACTTACATTTTCAGAGTTAAGTATTTGATTTCTAAGCACTCACCAGAACGTTTCAGTTATACTTAATATTTAATGTTCATATTTGAGAAATATGATATGAAAATAACCGTCTAGTGGGTAAATACTGTATTCAAAATTGGGAAAGGTTTGTCCAGGGATAAAAGGAAGCACTTTCTTCATTCTGTCCGAAGTGACCCTTCGTCCCCTAGGGAATGTAAAGGCAGGGTCTGGTGGTTTTTATGTTCAATATATTTATTTTCGCTATTGTTCAAAGATTGTCTTTGTTTTAAAGTTATGATTGACCGAACGTACCCTACAGGGTACGTTCGTTGTTACAACAATGTAGCGAAAAGTTATTGAGATTTTAGATATGTGTTTGTAAATCTCAAAGGAAAGTAATGTCGATGCAAGGTCATATGAGCGTTAGTTGACAGTATTTTACTAAGATATTCGGTAGGATTCAGAAGAGAATAAATCATCATCATTATTTTACTGAAAAAAATGCTTAATGACAGTTTTGAGCAACGCAACTTATCTTGACATTGTGTACTCAAAATGTCAAGATAAGCTGCGTTGTTAGTCTACACATCAAAGTAAACTCACTGTAGAACAACAAATTGAAAATTCAATGAAAAAATACTTCTCCTTCGCACAACTTATCCGATCACGCGAACGTTTTTTGTATGGAGCTTCTAATATATATTTTTTATTTAGGTATGCTATATTTTGTACTACAATGAGTTCACTTTGATGGATACACTAACACCCTTAAGTATTGTCACACCTTTCTGTTACACGTTGTATAAAATAATAAGGATATTCGCCACATTTCGCAACGCAGTGCCCAAAAGTCTAGAGACATGAAATTTGGAGTGTGTACAAAAAAGCATTTTTGGAAATCCAACTCCTAAGAAGGCCTAAATTAATGTTAAATAAACTTTTTTACGTTTAGTATTACGGACACTTCGAGTATATAATATATGATTGTTTTGTAATTGATCAATAACCCTTAACCCTTGTCACTCATAAGCCCTATCCTCTATTCGTCCCATATCCGTATTTCTCGAAGGTTCGATAGACCCGCAATTATCAGTGTTAGGATCCCATATGTTAATCTATAATAGCTTTAGTTAATACATTATTTATGAATACGGTACACTAAAAGGTTGTAAAATTAGATTTTATGATATATTTTTTGTAGCGATGATGGTCGAGTGGATAGTGATGTCGATTACCGTGCGAAAGGTACGAGATTCGATACCACGAAACATGCAAAAAGAGCCTGAGCTACCAGTGATGGAAAACATCGGGAGGAAACCATAGCATGGTGGTAGGGCGTTTCCTATCGCTCGGCTGACTAGCTACCACCCTCAAGTTGTAAAATCTGTCTAACCTAACAGTGCGTTCCGGCAGCCTTCTTTGAGAGCCAGTGTATTCCAGACTAGGCATGCTCCATCTAGGGTTTTAGTATCGCTGACTTTCGTCGTCGTGCGAACTTGTGATCAAATGCCTAAACAAAAATTGTTCTGCAAACGTATAAAGTACAGAAGCGATGCCAACGCGCTCCATCATTGATACTGTATCGATCCGTACCAATTTTTAACTTAAATTTTCTTATTTTTAATTACATTTTTGTGAGTTTCTGGGCTATTAGATGACTTAAAACGAATAAAAAGTGCCAGACTAAACTTCCTCTATATTCGCTGAAAATGTACCTATTTCAAATCAAAATCTTCAACAACAAATAATTCGTAGAACTTGTATACGTTTAGTCAAGTCTGCTTGAAAACTAACCACGAGTACCAACATCCAAACAAACAAATATTACTGTCAGATAAAAGGAAATTTCACAGCAGTGACGCTATAATCGCTTGATCAATAAAATTATGTGAAATTCGAATGAATTTCAGGAAGCTGTATCATTAAGTAAATAAGTCCCTTTGACTAATCATCCTCAAAGTTACATATCCGGGACCGTTTTATTACATGTTGAAGTAAACAAAACTTGTCAAACAAATCGTTTGAGTTGAATTCAATATAATAGTTGAATTTTACGTAAGAATATTCGATATTTCTGTCAAATTTAAAAAGTTTTGACGTCATGATGATGCTGCGAATTTTAGTGATTGTTCCCGGCAACTGAGAGAATATTCGGGGAAATTTTCGTACCAAATCTATTACGCGGCAAATAACCAGAACCAATATAGAGGCATCGTCCCTTTCACTCTCACGGGTAGTTTGGTAAGTGCGAACAGTACAACACGTCTCGCGCAAGGTCAAGTTGTTTGCCGCTCACTATATCTGCAGTAATATTTATTAGCGTATTATAGCATATAAAGTAATTCAACATGGGAGAAAAGAACCTTAGATTTTTTTAAATATTAAATGCTATTTGGTTTAAAAAATGTGATACGATGCAATTATAATATAGGAAATACTGTCAAAAAATGAAACGGGAGGTTTTAAGAACGTTATATTGCCGAAGACAAACTTAAAGGGCTTAAAATACATAGTCCCAAGACCTCGTCATTTGTCATGCAGCGGAGTAGTAATATTGGGTTTTATTTGACGTTGGTATAGATCCTGCAGAAATCCAAACTTTTTTATGCAAAAAAACCGCTATTGAATAATGCGCGAATTTTTTTTGCACTTTACATACTTCAGGAACTTATAAAAATAAATATTGAGGAAAAAAGCATGCTCAATACTTCCTGCTCACACAGCTCTTAAAATTTTCGCCTGTAACTTTCGCATTCATAATATTAGTATGATATAAGTTCAAACACGTTGTAGTTAGAGATAGTTTAATAGGTACACCCCTTGCCTCACAAGCGAAAGGGCGCATGTTTAGGCATTAATGTGTTTTTCAATTAATAATTAATTACCACATATTTATATAAATAAAATTTATTAAACGTAGAAAAAATAAACTACAAAAATTATTACTAACTCATTTATGAAACCTAAAAGGGAAATATTGTGAGGAACCCTACGTTAGTAAAAGTTTTATAAGTTTCAAAGGTAAGTGAAGATCGCAACCATCTATTTGGCCAGCGCGATAGACTGTGCTCTAAACGCCCTTTACTTAGGGGGAGACCCAGACGTATGATCCCAGCCAAGACCAAACCCTTTTGAAGTAAATGGCGGTTATAAGTTTATAAAGTTTATTGCCACGACTCACAATAATATTGCAAATTGCGTCAGTGGCAGCGTGTCAAATTCTATGTAAATAAAAGTTAAAAAAAGGAAAAAAAGTATTTAAATAGCGCAAAGTTGCATGAACTGTAATGTGGAGTACCATAGTAGTAGTTTTTATAAACTACCAAAAAAAAAACTTAGTCAATTCGACGAATATGTATTTTTTATTTTTGTTCTTAGTTTGTTAGAATATCGGTCCAGAGATGTTATATTAAAAATCAAAATTATTAGAAAAAGATCCATCAGCGTCTTTAGTTAAGTCTTTAGTAAGCTTTAACGCGCATAAATTAGCTGTAAGAAGGTACATAGCATCCCACCGTTATCCAACTATCTTGATAAAACAAAAAAAGCTTCACAACAATAATGGACGTTACACGAGTAGGTGCACAAAAACAATTTGTCTTTTCAAAAAGTGCTTCGGCGACACAAATATCGAGCGATCATCAATCAGTCCTGTCTCTCTACAATCACAATGGCTGCTCCACGCTCGTTTTACATCGTGTCACACAAAAAGTATAAAAAAATCACCTAGAATAAAGTATCATAGGTACATTTTTGACAACCACCATGGCCTAGTGAAAGAATAGATTATAATTATATTTTTTTACTTGAAAAGATGTTTACATCTACACTAATATTAAAAAAAGGAAAAATTTGTATTTTAGTAATTAACTTTACTTTATTACGTACTTTAGGTAGGTAAGTAACTAATAAGCTTATAAACTACTAGATCTATTACAAAAAATGATTTGCCATGAAAAAGCTACATTATCACTGAGTTCAATGAGTATTTATTTCTTTTATATATGTAGTGACTTGGCAAACGCACACAACAACGTAATTTACAAGCTAATTTAAATAGCTACTCATAGAGCTTTATAGAATTAATGCTAATGTTAGGTACCTTATAATAAATAAAGGCACAAAGCTCTAATCTTAGATAGTTTCAATTTGTATGACAGTAGACATTCTTAAGCCGTGTGCAATTGCTAAGTTACGACTCAACATTTGCGGTCTGCTCCACTCTTTACGATATCGTATAGCTGCGTGTTGTGTCAAACCTACATCTATTTTAACATACAGCTAAATCTAATAAAAGAGCGTAAATAGGAGAAAACGTCTAAGCATTTGAGATACAGATAACAAGCAAAAAGAGTCCACATATCCTTTTTTAAAAAAACAAACCAATGTTTCTTTACATTGTTCAAATACTTGACGGTGAAAGGAAGCGATCGCTTGCAAGAATCTGCTGAGAATTTCTACCTAAAGAATCCTATCGACAGATCAATGTTTTATGTGTTTATTTAGAACTCACGAGAGAATTCTCTCGAAGATTCTGTTACCGGCAGCTTGTCTTAGGTTTACAATTCACCACTTTTCCTACCGATTTACGAGTATTTTTGTGATGTTTATCAACAAAATAACAAGCACATTTATTGCAGACAAGTATTATCTAAATTTTATCGTAGCGTTTGATTCATGCGACGCGCAGAATTCCGGTTGATTAGGCCGTGGCATTGTAATGCTGCTAGCTACTAGGCACGATTGCATACTTTTTTACCCGACTGCGAAAGAACGGTGGTTATGTTTTTCGGTGTGTATGTATCTATGTATATTTCTTTGGCACGCCCTAGAGCCTAAACCGCTTGTCGTATTTTTATGTGAGTGGTGTCAATAGGCGTGAGAGTGACACTGGGTACATCAAAGTTAATAAAAAAGAAATTAAGGATGATACACAGGTTTAATTTAGCAGTCGGGTCTTTTGAACTCGCTTTTAATCACTTGTTTATAGATAAACACATCCATATTATTATGCCCGGTAGTCATTGTTGACTACCGGGCATATTGTTTGGAAGTTGTGTATAAAAAGACAAGATTAGTATAAACTTGTATAAATATAATATGAATTTATATAATAGTGACAAAAAATGTTTCTTTTTAATTTCTCTCCAATATAAGAAAAATGATGTTTATTTAAATGACAGAATTAGAAACTGATAAAGCTATATAAATCACATTCCGGAAAGTCGGAAAGGAAAGTGATTTGTACTGAGTGAGAAATAAGAAGACTCAATAAAAAAAGCTTTTGTAAGCAGAACCTTCATTCCATTCAAAGAATTCTGTCGGTAGGAAGACGTTTATCTCTATTTGTACGAAATTGGATTATTATTTTATTTATTTTGTTGAGTTTTCGTCCACTATATTCCTGTTGCAACAACTATAATGTCATAATAACAAATTTAAAATTATAATAAAATTAAATTTAACGCAGGGGCGGCATTGTAACGAGCAATTCGGTGTATGGCGACACTGTGTACCCCGATTCCATGAGGGCCAAATGACCCCGTGCCCCCTGGCTTGCCTGGCCATCCGGTGAGAAACGCAAGAGCTAAGAACCTTAGCTCCAGGGTGGAAGTGTTTAAAGGGCATAACACTGTTTGTAGCTCTTAGTGAACCACCGCGCAGCGCCATAGTTTGGGGCTCGTTTAGTGGGGGTCACATCTTCCGTTAATACTTGTTATATATTTCTGTATTTTTGTAAATATTTTATTGCAAAGGGCTTCGATTGTTCGTTCACTATTTTTTTTAAATATACTATCTCTGACCTTCTAAGGGTTGTATTAAAGAAATCGCTCTCGGCTGACCAAGTACTACCATGGCCTATATCCATATCTTTTTACTGTCTATATTATTATTTGTTTAGTATGCAATATTAATTAATTGATTCAATCATATTTTTATCTCTTTCAGATGAAACAGTCAACTGTCTGTTTCTATGTAACTCACATACTATACATGGAGAAACGACAGACATAACGAAACTGAAGTTACTGCCTAATAAATAAGCAAATATTTATTTATTATCTGAAGATCTAGATAAAGTTTGTGATATATTATAAAAACTACTAGTACATATAGTAACTTACCAGGAACTGCATACACAAGCACGAAGCTAAACGCTCCGAAAAGCTCCTTTTTGATTGAATCTGGCCATTTTTCGGTGCAGAACTCGATGCTTCTCGCGACCCACACCTGGAAATAAAATAGCACTGTGAATACATAAGGTTTAACATTTTAAACAGGTCTAGTAGATTTTAACTCATTAAAATAAGTAACTATTAGTGACTATGTGAGTTTAGATCTCGCGACTTGAATTATATTATTTATATTTTCAATCAATGAAACACAACTATTCATTTGACCACAAGTTCGCCCGACCATGGAAGTCTGGAAAACACTGGCTCATGAGGAAGGCTGCCGTAAGACACCGTTAGGTGCTTGGCGATTGATTTTACAACTTGCGGGTGGTAGCTAGCCAGGCGAGCGATAGGAAACGCCCTACCACCATGCTATGGTTTCCTCACGATGCTTTCCTTCACCGGTATCTAAAAGTTTCTTTTTGCATGTTTCGTGGGATCGTACCTCTTGCACGGCAATCGACCCCATCAACCATTATCGCTACAAAATCACACACATAATTATATAGTTACATATATAACAACTATCTCTTAATAAAATAACTTTCATAATTTGAGACAGTAGTTTGTAGCTTCTGTAAAAATACAACAACAAGGCAATAAGATTAAACTTTTTCCGGAAGACAACACAATAGTCATTTTTTTCTTATGATTTCGTACAGTTTCTCTAAAAATAACTTGACCGTGGCATTTTGCTCTACTTCGATTATTCATCTCCCATTTGATATTTTTTTCATTACAACCCATGGCGCACCATTAGTTCTAAAATGTGGCCATAGTGTACCAATAGTGCCAAAAAGTGACTATGGTGTACCATTAGTGCCAAATTGTGCCCATAGTGTACCATTAGTGCCAAAATGTTCCCATGGTGTACCATTAGTGCCAAAATGTGACCATGGTGTACCGTTATTGTCGAATGTGACCATAGTGTACCATTAGTGCTAACATGAGGACATTGTGTACCATTAGAATGTGGTTAGAGACTTCGAAGATTCTTTAGACACAATACTAAGCCAATTTTAATCATTATTATTTTTACTAAATACCTACTGTTTATTTTCTTACCGAAGTATTTATTTTTAAATAATAAATTCAAAAAGCTATTTTTCACCATCCCACGCAGTCGTTATTTTGTCTAAGATAATTATTTTTTCAGTTGAAAAGCTGCGTGAATATGAATAACTGAACAGGTTCAAAGAAAAGTAAACAATCTAGATTATTTAATCTCTTAATTATTCAGAGGCGAGTTCTCTGTTACTGAAGTAAAAAACATTAATTATATTTAATTTTTATAGCAAATTTGATATAAAATGTTCAGTTAAATTTTAAATATTGAGTGGCAATAATATTTGTAAAAAAATATAGAATTATTTTAAGCAAACATTTTGTTTTTAATAAATATCCATTCAAATTTCATTCCAAAACTGAAGTAAATAGCGCACAGAATAGCTTGTATAGCGGTCTCATTATAAGCTGTTCTATTTTATTGTTTGCTCTATACACTACCATATTTATAAATGCACTGGAGCATGACATTTACATTACGGACTTCTAATTTACCTTCTGCGACTACAAACATTAAACGCAGCAAAAATGAGTCTTATGTTCGAATCCTGAAGGTCTGAATTTCTATTTTCAGCATATTTGTTTTGTAATGCTTGCACGTGGCTTTTTCGCAGTTTTAAAACTATTTTACAAGAATACTTAATTTCAATATTACAGTCGTAATGCTAGAGGCTGAAGTCGCGAGTATTCTACGAGTATCAGAAAATTATAATTAAGAGTAATTTACTAACAAAACAAAATTAAAATATATGAATTTATAAAATATAAATCTTATATATTCGAATTATGTATAATTTTATTATAATATAAATATTGGGGTTAAAAGATTTATGGCTACATTTAAATTATGGCAATAGTTAACTACTCTAACTAACTCTACTCAAAGTTTGTATGAATGTATGGATGTACGTTTGGTGCTATTTCACTGAAAAAATGCTGAACCGATTTGGATGAAATTTGTCACGATGACAGTTTAGACGCTGGATGTATACATAGGCTACATTATTATTAGTATTAACAACATTTCAAATCTCTGTTCCCCATTTTTATTGCTATAATTTAAAACAAAGCAAAAATAACGTACCGCTATTTTTTTTATTCAGACCGTAATAATTACGTTTCAGAGATTTTTAAAAATATAAGTTAATTTCTGCATAATGTGATTCTCGTCAAATGCTCGTTAAAAAAGGATGGCATTAATTATCTGTATTGTTTGTTTTGGTACGGTTCCCAGATGATAGAATTAGATAGACTTGTTCGGGAAGCGCGTGATGATGTTTTTAGAAACAATTTAATCGATTTAAATTATTTAATTAATACATGTGACCTCAATGAAGTCTGAATATAGAGTGAGTAAATGTCCTTAAGGCTAGAGCTAAGTTAAAGAGGAGATTTGTCATCTCAACGTTCCAGTAATTCCCATCGTATGTTATTGCGTGGGCGCGTAGACTAAACATGCTGACAATGTATCTATTACTGAGATATAAACAAGGGTCGAGTGACAGACGCTGGTGGCATGACTAGATACTTTAATTTGTATTATTGGTGGCATCTGACGGTCTAAGCATAAATACGAGTTTTTTTTCATAAGTTTTTTGCAAATAACTCTGAAGAAAGTAGATATAAAAATCTGGGATTTTTAGTATGAACTCTTCATTACATTATCTCGAAATGGTTTTCGAATTTCCATCACTTTGCCAAAATGGAATGTTGTCAATTATACCTACTCGTATATACCTAGGAAAGTATATATCTTTACATCTCTCATATTCGGTAAGTAGGTCCTTATTACCCCCAAATGAGGCTTGTAGGTGACCAATTAGCGCTCTAGGGTAATAATGTAGCTAGAAAAGCCCTAGGGCGGTTAGTAATTAAAAAAAAACTTCACTCTTTCAAAAAGTTCGCGTACATCTAACCATCATACTGGCAATAGACATCATGCATTCAGCCCAATGACAAAAGAGGTCGCTTCGCTATTCAACCTTGTCTTCGTATGAGTATAATAGTCATCAATTTTAAATATCGAACGGCGAAGCTCAATTACGTTCTTGTAAAAAAATAATTTAAAAAGGCGGGAATAGAAAACTTTGACTTTAAATATTATTTGTTTTTTGTTTTTTTTTTTATAATTACGTGCTAATTAGGAATAAAAACATGAGTTCTGCAAGTGATGAAGATATAAGCTGCACTCCCGATTCAATGAAAATGGAAGCTTAAGCAGCAATTAAAATGTTTTATAAAAGAGAAATAATTCCTGTTAGTAAAATTAGCTATTAGCTTTCGTTTATTCCCACCTCTGCTCTGTGGAGTAGTTCTTTTAACAGAACTAATGGTATTTTGTTCTTCCTAGTCGTGTTAGTTGTAAGACTACGCTTGACACTCAACTATGCTTGACACTCGACTATGCTTGACACTCGACTATGCTTGACACTCGACTATGCTTGACACTCGACTATGCTTGACACTCGACTATGATTGCACCTGTTCGCGGCGCTGATCATTTACATTCAGTTATTTCGATTTAAAAATCAAACCTCTTGACCCATTCCATAAAAAAATGGGATAAGCCTGTCAGTGAGATATCAGATAGCAAACAACAAATAATAGGCTATAAATTTGACAGTTACCAAAAAATTTTTTGGTTACCGAAATGGCCAAATTATGAGACTCACACAATTTCGGCAACAAGGTCCGCAGTGAGTTCAGGTTTTTTTTTTTGGTGACCATTTATCCATTTTGGTAGCCGTTTAGAATGTTACTTACTTAATTTATTATATTCTCTCGATTTCAGTGTTGATTTTTTGTTGAGTTTTGACCTCCTTTCGGCTTAGTACACCCCTAACCTTTATCCTTTTGTATAGAAATACATTTTCACACTTGTCAAATACGAATCGCTAAATTTTATCGATAAATATTTATATGACCTTATTAGATGTTTTCAAAAGCTACTTTAATTTCCGGTTATAAATTATTATTTTTAACCTAAATATTGAAAGCCTTAAGAACTATTGTGTTTTTGGCATGGTCTATTTAATCCTTTGCTAAATTTTGCGATAGCAGCATAGTTAGCTTTAGTAAATATTTTTAAACGAACACTGATGTTAAGCAACGTTCTACGCGATCAGGTTGCGGATGGGTGACCAATATTAGGTAGGTATTAAATAAAATTAGTAGGTTTTGATTGTTGGTCTTCTAATCACGGTTATAGGCCATGTAGTATTTTGGAGACCTAGACACTAACTAAAAGCGACTCTCTTCACTTACACCAAGAAAATTGTAATCTTCTTTGGTAAGTAATTAAATACTTATTTTCCAGCCGACAGTTCATCTAACCCTACCACTACCTTATAAATAAAATAAATAACAAAAAGTTCCAGGTTGAATGTAACTTCCATTGTTTTACTTAAACTTTTCAAAATAATATTACAGTTTATTTGTACAAAACTAATTAGATTAATGTTTATAAGCATGACACGTGATAATAAACAAGAATTAATAAACAGAACCGTGAGTAAGTAAACGAATAAACATGAAATAAACAGTGAATAATTACTTCTTCATCCTCTCCGCAACCTTATTACGTAACGCCAAAGCGATTGCCACTGTGTAGTAACAAAGTTGATAAATAAATCGCTTTTACAATCTAAATCACATAAAAAAAAAACTTTTAATATATTCAAATAATATAGTACTAGTAACTCTTAGATCACACCTATAACTAAGTTAAAAATCTTTTGATTGAATTTGTTTGTTCCGATATTTTAGTATCATCAGACTTAAATAAGTAATGCGAAGTTAGTGCTAGCCTAATCGGCACCTTGCCTCACTTGACTTGATAAAATGTGGGTTCAATCCCAGGTTCAAGCATCTTTTAGTTTCTCACTCGTGTACATATTATAATTAATTACCAGAAAAACGGTAAAGAAAAACATCGTAAGGAAACATGCTTGTGGGAGAAGCTTTCGATGATAAGTGAAGTCCCCAACCCGTAATTTGGACAGCGTAGTAAACTATGGCTTACACCCATTCTTAGCGGAACACCCGAGCCCAGTAATGGGAAGTTATGGGTTGATGGAGTATACCTATTTATATTTAAAACGTTAAGTATGACAGACAATACCTTAAAACATACATATATAATGTTGTTTACTTCAGTCACGATCGTTTATAAGCTACATAATAAGGGCGCGGGTCAAACGATTCTAAATCACGCTACCTGAGCTTTCATTTGTTTTGCTTTCACTCAAATTGGAGGTAACAAACAATTTGAATCACAATAATGGAATATTCATGGTTCTCATTTGGGTTTTCTACTTACACGTCGCGATGTTTCTGTGTATGTATTTTCCTTTCATTTCGTTGGAAATTTTGAAACAATATATCATATGTAATTAGAAATAATGTATTTTTTCTCGTTTTCTGGTGTCAAAAATACGAAGAGAAAGATATTCCTAGTACAAATTGACGTATATATTGGGCAAGTGCCTTTATTAACAAAAACACAATTAATAATTACAATAGCAAAGAAAATATAGCATAAAAATTACCTTTAGACCATTTGAGTTTTAATTTTCGTATATACTTATTTTGAACATGAATTCACTAAATCAAACATTATAAAATTCAAAATAATATTGCATATCAGATTTAAAAATAGGGCCCGTAAAGGGCGAATATTTAACATAAAATGTATGAATATGAATGTGTGAATAAATGAATGAATATAGCTTTATTGCGCACCAAGCAAAAAATACAGCATGAAAATATATACATATAACATTTGGGTGGCCATTGGGAGGCCTTATCGCCTGAAGCGATTTCTACTTCCCTTCGATTACCGAACGCTTTTTACTTCGTTTTTCTTTCGAATTTTTACTCTACACATTGACCAAACGACCGAAGCGTCCTAAATTTTGTCGGCAGTTTTCAAGATTTTTAAAATATTAAAAAACATATATTAAATATCTACAATATTGGTCAAGACTTTATAAAATCCTACAAATTCGACTCTTCCCTAAACTAGCAAATATTATTGTGAGAACAATAAACAGCTATATTTTCTAAAAGTTAAATTGTTATAGTGTATTATTAAGCTAGAATAGCTTTAAGCTATAGTTCCCAGCGTACGTGACTCGACTTACATTATAGAACCTTCCGAGCTAAACAACAAGAGCAGTGAAGTAGAAAGCTGTGCTGTAAGATAACATTCATTACTTACATCAGAAAACCTCGGAGTATCACAAATACCTACCGCTATTTCATACAAGAAATTACGTTATATCTCTATGTACTTTGCTCATTTTCTTGTTGAGATAAAATTGTTAGGACTTTGATGAGATAGAATGTTATTTTTAGATTTATAAAAAGGAGACTATAGTCTAGTCTTCTAGTCGTCTGCCCTCAGGGAGCCCTTTCTCAGGGAGGTAGGGTACCGTCTGAGATATCACCTCATCTTGAGGCTGTGTGCACTATCAGGACTCTCAGGTCCCAAGGAATCTCTCCTATCTCGTCTTCTCGGCGCTCGGTTGAGAGCCTTTGCTGATTTTCCCCCAATCTAACCCTCCGTCTCCTTTCCTCGCACTCCCACTTATTTATGTTACTCAACTTTTTAACCTGGAGTACGACAAACATTTCAAGACCAAAATCAGCTAAATCAGAGTTTTTGAACCAACGAACAGCAATATAGATATTTATACATTTTTTTTAGCTTTGAAATACTCCTTTAATATGTATAAATGGTATAAGATTTTACTAAATTAAATACTATTATTTAATTGATTAAATATAAATACAACTTACATAAATAGGTAAGCATGTTAACTAAATTACCCGTTCTGTTTCAGTCCTGGAGCAAAGGTGCCCATAACACTGGCGGCATTACCGCGCTGTATGGCTATGGCCAACCTTTGAATAAACGAATTTATATATTAGAATAAACTATTTTCTACTTATCACATCAAGTAAGTTTGTATGTGTGTGTGTTTGTTTGTTCCTCTTTCACGCTCAAACGACATTAAAATTGGTACAAAGATAGCTTATGCCCCGGATTAACACATAGGCTACTTTTTATCCCGGAAAATTGAAGTGTTCAAATGGGATGATCAAATATGTACCGCGGGTAAAACCGCGGGGCGCAGCTAGTGTATTCATAAAAGTTGTTAATCAAGTTTATATATATATATATATGTTTATTATTATAAACTGCCTCTCGATACGTAATCTACGAGCAATCGCGATCAGAGTTTGAATACCAAAACCGTACGTACGGTTCAAGTTATTCAAAGGCACACTGCAATTTGGCAACGAAATTGAAGGATCTAAGATCTCTGGAGAATGCATTTCAGCTAGGGACGTAAGCGTATTTATTCTATCGTATTTTTGAACGAGTATTCTGCTGGATGAGATCACGTCTTTATTTGAATATATAGGTACGTATTTTTAAACGAATTCATCGATGAACTTACGTCAAATGTTGAGTTTGTGTTAAAAAATGCATCTTTATACATAAAGACGTTAAACAATTTTCTACCGATTTCCAGAAAAGAAGAAGAATACATTTTTTTTTCTTTTTGTTTGTTATTTGGTTTTGGAGAAGGATGGATCGATTTGAAAAATTCTCTGGAAAATAAACGCCAGAGAACTGGGGTTGACGACCTAGCTCAAAGTTTCAACCTGAAGTGGCAATGTGCTGGACACATCGCTCCAAGAACCGTACACCGATGGGGAAGAAAGGTTCTCGAGTGGCGACCGCGAACTGGAAGACGCAGCGTAGGTAGGCATCCCACTAGGTGGACCGACGACATAGTAAAAGTCACAAGTAACCAGTGGATGCAATTGGCAGCTTGTCGTTCGGAATGGCATTCTAAGAGGAAGGCCTACGTTCAGCAGTGGACGTTCTGGCCGATGATGATGAGACGAATACAAACCGATAAAAATGATGATTCTAATTATGTACCATCAAGCTTTAAAATCTGTCGCCAAGCATCTAACGGTGTGTTCCCGCAGCCTTCCTTGAGTATTCCAGAATAGGCATGATCCATCTAGGGCTACAGTATCACTGACTTCCGTGGTCGTGCGAACTTGTGGTCAAATGCCTAGCTGTGTAGGATAAAAAAATAATAATAATTTACTGGAATAAAGAAATCAATTATACGGTTTAATTAAAATTAAATTGCAATACAATTAACAAATACTATATGTGTATTTTATTTTTTAACAAAATACGTTAAAGAATAATTTAATCAATAAACCCACCCCGGACCGCACTTGGAGCAAAGGTTATTTAATTGCTTTAATCTATTTCCTGAAATTAAATATACGGGAACATGATTTTACTGATGTAGACTCTGCAACACTTTTTAACCGACTCCAAAAAAGCAAGATGTTTTTAATTCTTAGGTTTTCTTTTGAATATTTCGTTCCCTGAAAACTTCAGAATTCGGGACCGATATAGTTTTCAGATGGTGTTAATATATACACTAAAGGTGTGACAATACTTAAGGGTGTTATTCTACTAACCAAGTTTAACCCATTGATGAACAAAATTTAGAAAAATTCGAATATAAATTATCGCGTCCTCCGTACAACTTGACCGACAACGAGACCAATGTTTGTTTGGAGAACCTAATATTTTCTTCTCGAATTTTGCAAAATTTTGTATTGCAATGGGTTCACCTTGGTTGGTAGACTAATACCTTTAAGTATTGTCACACCTTTCTGTTACACGTTCTATATACATTTTATAAAAATTGATAAAGTAATTCGGTTTATAAATCAAAATAACGGTATAAATTGTGTTGGCGGATATCGAAATAAAGTGGCTCGTACACTGACGTCTATTGATTCCACATTTGTTTCATCTGGGGGTCTAAAATGGCCGCTTTAGCTGAATCATAATAGGAAAATCTAGTGAATTGCTTAGCGAACCGTAAAATGACCACATACCGGCAAATCATTTAATGAATTGTCTATGAATCATATATCGCAAATCATGCTTTTGACAGTTTAGTATGGAATTTTCGTAAAATGGCCGCAATTTTTTTTTTCACAACTAACTAGGTAACGTTTGACCACGATCTCACCTGATGGTAAGTGAAGATGTAATCGAAGATGTAGCACGTTTACCTAGTAAGAACCTATTCACCTTGCGCTTGAAAACACCCGGATTGTATTTATCCGGAAACACAGACAAAGGCAGGTTATTGCAGTGTTTTGCAGTTCTTATCAAAAAGGAGGAAGCAAAACGTTTGGTACAAATTGGTGGTGTATCTACTATAAGTGGAAGACGTCCAGCCGATCTTCTGGAAGTACGGAAGTGGAATGGTGAAGTGGGAATAAGATCAAACAGCTCTTGTGCGCACTCCTCGTGAATAATTCGGTAAAAAGCAGATAAGACTTGCAACTTTACGTCGATGGTCAAATTGCTGAACTGTCACTTAGCAGAATTGTTAGATATTACTCAAAAGCAACATCTAGCTATTCATTTTGTCGTCTGTGTAGGAAAATAAAATAATTATGGCGCGTACATAGGCGTAGGTAAATTTTGTGCAGCACGCGGAAGTCCTTCATGAAGTAAATTATCAATTGCAAGGCTCAATTTCGAGAATCGGAAAATGCTTTCGAAATGCCGGGCCAAGGAAATTTTATACTGCCGGATTCCAAGTATGTTGCTTTATTTAGGTTTAACAGAAGGTCGTGCAATCAAGTGCAGTGTCCTATCGGAAAGGTGTAAACAAGAAAGCAAAGAAGACATCTTGAAGTGATAGAATAATATGACAAATTAGCTGATGGAGAAGATGCATGTAATGTTCTATAGGAGCATTAGCTCCAATAGGACATTACATTCAAATTACATACTCAATAATTAATAGTAGCTGATAAATAATTGTTAATTAAAGACGAACTTTTGAGGTGAGATGTCATATTTTATTTTCTTCTTCTCTCTTGCAAGAACTTCAGCTTTGTACGGCTTGTGCATTTACCATCTTCATGTAAGAAATGTATTTTCGATGCCGTATTGACTTGCCAGTAAAAAATTTCATATTTTTGCATTTATTTTATCTTAAGTTTTAAAATAAGACCATTTCTAATAGCGATTAATGTTTTGTACACAAATACGTCGTAAAAATCACAAATTTAAAATTGTAATAGTAACAAAACTTATATTTGCTATTTACCGGTAATGTTACGGTTTTCGTTTTTATGACTTAAAACATTAACACTAAATCCTGATCATCCTGTAAACTAAATTGAAAGCAATTCAGCGGCATTATAGACCATTTTACGACAAAAAATGAATTGTAAGACAATGTGGCAAGGAGTTCACTTCCTGAATTGGATTTAGCTGAATTGCGTAAAGCGGCCATTTGAGGCCCCCTATTCTATGCATGGAGAAAAAATGCTAAACTAAAAGTTCCTAAAATTATATCCATTCTTTTCTCACTTGAGGAAACAAAAAGAAAGGAGACAATTTCAGAAATGTGAAATTACGTTAGTTTAGTAAGTTTAGCGTAACAGAATCCGAGTCTAGAGTCTGTGCCAAAAAATATATATTTAGAAATAGTATACCTTGACATAATAAATAATATTAGATACTCCTAATACGTACATTGTAATTGTATAATGTACAATTACATGTCATGGTATCAGAATGTCTAAATGTATCATGCAAATGATGTCTAGCTTATATTGTATTACAAATACGGTACGGAACATGCTTACATAAAGTTGTAGGCATACTTAAACCACTGCCTTGTTTGTTGAACACTTAAGTATAAAAAGAAGAAGATATTAATTGATGGATTCAGGCGTTACTTTGCGGAAATCCATTAATAATAAGATGGTACATACAAGATAATTAGTGTTTTTCTAAAGTTGCTAATGAAAAATTTAAAGCTATTGTGGAAGCAGATCCATCGCAAACCACGTCCGATTTAGCTGCAGGCTGATAGTGATAAAACTGTTTTAATCCACTTGAAGCAAATTGGAAAGATGAAAAAGCTTGAAAGGTGGGTAGGTACCTCATGAATTGAGTGCAGCAAACCGACAAACGCGCGTCAACTGCTGCGTTACATTCCTCAACCAGCAAAATAATGAAGGGATTTTAAATCGGATCTTTCGGATATTTAAAGTTTTCCATTTTGTAAACTGCGTGACACAAAGAAAAAACCAAACGAGGACAAAACAAATGACTTACGGTTTTCGAATTACAAATGTATGAATAAATAGCTGTATAAATTTTAAATTAGAATCCCTAACCAAAGAAGAGATATTTGAGATCAAAGTGGCCAGTACGACAAAACGCCAATTTCATATGTAAGGACCTAATATTAAACATTTAGGAAATTAAGATTTAGTAATATAAAATTATTGACAAATTTGTGGCAGCAAAAGTCGCGGTTATACATAAGTTACATCTAATTTAGATAGTTATATAAATATTAATTTTAAAATGTACTTAAGTGTACTTAAATAAAAATTATTTAGTGAAATTTTAAGTTTAAATTATTAATTTTTATTTAGAAATTTTAAGTTTGATATATGATTTAATAAATTTGAAGCTTAAACTTAAGAGCATTCTCCTTTTTACAAATATTCCAAATACAAGGATTCAAAATGCTGCCCTTGCTGAATTATCTGCCAAGTGTTATTTTATAATTGCGCCGGGAGCAGCTGAGAATAAAGCATTGTTTGCATTTCATTTACAAGTTCAACAAAATTATTATCTATCCTAATCATTTGGCTTAAAACTTGGTATATATATATATATATATATATATATATATATACCAAAATAAATATATATATATATATAGCAGAAATAAACAATATACGAGTATACCTACAAAATTGTTAGATAAAATATTTTTGTGTGTTTGATGAAATATACATTTCATTCATTTCATTCATTTCATTCATTTCATTCTTTTCATTCATTTCATTCATTTCATTCATTTCATTCATTTCATTCATTTCATTCATTTCATTCATTTCATTCATTTCATTCATTTCATTCATTTCATTCATTTCATTCATTTCATTCATTTCATTCATTTCATTCATTTCATTCATTTTATTCATTTCATTCATTTCATTCATTTCATTCATTTCATTCATTTCATTCATTTCATTCATTTCATTCATTTCATTCATTTCATTCATTTCATTCATTTCATTCTATTCGTAGCAATTTAAGTGTCTTACGAAAAATAAATTGATTAACTACAAATAAAAAAAACATTTTTTTTTTTTATCCTACACAGTTAGACATTTGACCACAAGTTCGCACGACCACGGACGCCAGTGCTACTGTAGCCTAAGATGGAGCATGCCTAGTCTGGAATACACTGACTCTTCTACTTAAAGACCATTTAAGATCTACAGATAATCCAAACGTTTCAACCCACCTCCAGAGGGCAGCATGCGAAACATAGCATTTAAGTGTTTAGGTACTATGTTCTAAGATTATGTTGCATTAGCGTGTCACTAGGCACTAGATTGTCTCTGTCTCCATGTCACGCCAGTCATTTTCCTTGTATCGTCCTCCCATCTAAGTCATTGTCTTTATCTTTTATTTTGCTTTGGAAAAACTAAAAAGCCCAGTATAGTTAAATCAAAATACTACAAGTTATAGGGCAGTGTGTTTGACAGAGTATACCTTTTACGTCTCTATACGTTTTTGATGTGGTCTTATAGTAAGTTGAATCTATAGTTTAATCTTTCCAATGAACTTGTAAAGTGAAAACCCTTTCGTTGATTCAAACTAAATAGCGAGTAAGGTTTGAGTTTTATGTACCTCATCAGTCTAAATATAGAATGATTACGTCACAGATGACGTCATTCGAGAGCTCCCAACCGCGCGCGTCACTACAGCGAGAGATTTGTGCACAATTGATTAAGATTATGTTTGTTTGTATCAAACGTACCTACAGATGATAATAATCGCAAAGCGAAGCGTATTTTATTACCCGACTGCGAAAGAAGGAAGGTAGTGTTTCTCGAGTATATGTTTGTATATATGTATGTATCTATATATTTCTTTGGCACGCCCTAGAGCCTAAACGGCTTGTCGTATTTTTATGCAATTGATGTCAATAGATTTTTCTTAGTTGTGTCAGTGACACTGATACATCAAAATATTGTTATTTTGATGTATCAGTGTCATTGACGCTGAAAAAGTAAAGATTTTTGGAAATTTCATCTCTAAGGGTTCAAATATGAGAGTTCAAAGTTTTAAACTTCTGTATATTTAACTTCCCCGGGCATAATAGATAACTAGCAAATAGAAGTAGTAGCATAAATACAAAGCAAGGCTAAAAAGGCACACACTGGTAATAAAGCCTGACAATGGAAATCCAAAGAAATGAACCACTACATCGAAACTACTAAAGATGCAAGCATGAAAGCTAATATGAGAGAGATATGACTTAATTACACATTTAACCTAAAAAGCCTTATCTACTCTAAGTTCTGCTTATGGCACAATATTTAGAACAAGTAATATAAGAATCTAGAAAAATATCAATCCATAATTAAGAATACAAAAACGATATATGTATAATCACTGATACGTATATAAACCTACAAGTTGCTAGTAAATAAATAGAGCTTTTATATAAATTAAGTAATCCTATTTCAGGCTATTGAAGCCGAACTCTGAGACTTTCTGACTGTTCCGCCCCTTCACCCGAACGCTTTGATTTCGGAATCAATAAACTGTTGGTACCTTTTCTGAATGAATGCTTTGCAACGTTTCATTTTGATTTCAGTGTAGAAAATTAGTGAAACGCAAAATTAAAATATGATTAAAGTAAGTCACTTAATGGCGTTAAAAATGCTTCCGCAGTAAAAAAAAACTAGCATAACAAAACTAAAAAAAATCTATGAACCTATATAGTATTTTTCTCTATATATTTGTCAAGACTATACTACCAGTATACGAGCACCAACACTTAGACAGACGTACATAGAGAGTTAAAAACATATTGTGAGCACTTGAAAAAAAAAATTTCTTCAACATAAAAAAAAAAACTTAAGAATTTCAATACAACAGCGGCTGACATGTTGTCGACAGAACATTTTCAATAATTGAAATAATAACGTTTATTTCGCTACGTAAATAAAACCCCTAAGTAGGTAGGCCAGTATTTTCTTTCTCGATACGGATTTCTATCCGTACCTGATTATTGATCATCTTCATCATCAGTTATAAGTCCTCTGCTGAACGTACACAGGCCTCCCCCTTAGAACGCCATTCCGAACGACAAGCTGCCAGTTGCATTCACTGGTTACTTGTTGTGAGTTTCACTATGTCGTCGGTCCACCTAGTAGAAGGCCTACCTACGCTGCGTCTTCCAGTTCGTGGTCGCGACTCAAGAACCTTTCTTCCCCATCGGTGTACGGTTCTTCAAGCGATGTGGCCAGCCCATTGCCACTTCAGCTTGCAAATCCTACCAGCTATGTTGGCAACTCCAGTTCTTCAATGAATATCCTCATTACGGATCATATCACGCAGATACTCCCAAGATAGCTCTTTCTACCTGATTATTGAAAAAGTCCAATTATAATTTCTTGAACTTGAACTTCATCATCGGGTTGTTATGAGGCGTCAGTGTTCACAACGATGGCACGTCTCACACTCGACCTCTCGCCAGGCTATGCTTGTATTACATAATGAGCATGCATATAGGTATATATACTATATTTGCGTGCATCCCTGATACAATAAAGTCGAAGGGTTGCGAACACGCCACATGATTGACGGGGCTGGCTTAATGGCGGGACCGTACAGGATTATATCATCCTTAATTGTTTTTTTCTGATGTCCCCAGTGTCACTCTCACGACTAAGACGAATCTATTGACACCATTCACATCAAAATACGACAAACGGTTTAGGCTCTAGGGCGTGCCCAAACAAATATACATACAAACATATATTCAAAAAACATAGGCCTCCTTTTGCAGTCGGGTAATGATATATAAGTACTTATCGAAAATTGTATTTTTTTGTCCCAACAAATCAATCACGAACTTGAATGTTTTCGTGGTATTAGATAATAATAAGACAAAGGTTCATATTCACTATGTATACAGAGTTATCGGCTAGGGGTGTACTAAGACGAAAGGAGGTAACTCTACTCATAATTACAAAAGCTTTAACTATGGAACCAACACAGAATTCGAGTAAAAATTAACTTTTGTATACTCGTACAAAAAGTTTATCAGTCGTCGACAAAATGTATGAAACAGCTGATAAGAGAATAAGAGTCAAGTTTAGTTTAAGTTTGTAGCGATGAAGACAGAGTGGTTAGTGTGGTCGATTGCCGTGCAAAAGGTACGAGGTTCGATCACAAAGAGAGAAAATAAATTAATACTTTTTTTTATCCAATACTGCAAAGCATTTGACAGCAAGTTCGCACAACCAAGGAAGTCAGCGATACTGTAGCCCTAGATGGAGCATGCCTAGTCTGGAATATACTGGCTCTCAAGAAAGGCTGCCGGAACACACCGTCAGTTTTTACGACAGATTTTACAACTTGAGGATGGCTATAGCTAGCCAGGTGAACAATACGAAACGCTTTACCACCATGCTATGGTTTCCTTGCGATGTTTTCCTTCACCGATAGCTCAGGGTCTTATTGTATGTTACTAATGAATACATACCCTGTATATATACCATTTTAGAGGTATATAAGGTATTATGTAACATAAGGCACTAACTATATAAAAGTTAAGTTAAACATGCTATGAATACATCGATTAACTACTTCTTTGCACAGAGGAAACTACACAGCGGATACTTTGGTTCTACTTTCTACCTAACACTAACTACTTACTTCTATTCTATTCATTTTTCTTTATTTCTTTTTATTTCTATTGTTTATTTAGTAAGCAGCGTTTTGCTCTTGGCTAGGATTTATCCTAAGTCTGTGTTATATTCTCAAACAAACATCTGCCTCGGCGAGGATTCGTACTCAATCTTTAGCTGTCAAACAAGTAGGGTAAGTTGTCATGGCGATCATCAAATTGGTTTCTGATCAGGGAAATCTGAACAACGTTACAAAATTCAATATTAATAAAAATAACACCGAAAACATGAAATGGTGATATTTTTTATTTCATCATGCATTTTTTTAATGATTTATTCTCGTAATTATTATTATCAAGAAACAATGAAATTTTCAAAGCCTCATTATTCAAAATATATTGAACTTACAGACGTATTCATCACTCTTCTACCAATTTTACTGAAAATTTCTATTAACATAATATACAAACAAATTAAATAAATATAACAAATAATTATCAACTCTTTTTTTTCAGATTTCAATTTACGACATAAATAACCCAAAAAGGGAAAAAACTACTTGTCACTTCTCCAATCAGATTAGTGCGATTACGATTGCTTGAAAAATGTTCTTTTTGCTGCCTAATGGCTTTCCTGGTTTAGAAGTGCCTCGACAGCGTTTGATAGCATTTTTTAATATAAAAGTTCAACTGAAAAAGTGAAAACCAACCTCGATTTTGGCAAAAATTATGACCACGCGAAATTATACCTTTGCAAATATAAGGTAATATTGACAATTTTAAAAAACCTCCTAGAGAAAATAATATAGAAAAATATGTAATTTGCATTTTTATGGTGGCGACAATCTTGGATTTAAACTTTTATCTTAGTTTGTCTTAACATGTCTGTTTGACCTGTGTCTGGGTGTAGGTATAGCACAGGCTTTACCAAAGGCTTTGCCTAGTTTGGAACCTGAAGACCTTTGTGTGTATGTTGTCCCATATTATTATTATTATAGTTTATAGTATTTTACAAGTCAAGCCTTTTCAGTAGATACCTATGTTGAGGGAGTTTCAAAATATGTAATCCGCCATTTGTGTTGACGGCAATCATGGTCCGATTTTCAAGAACACTACGACCAACTAATTCACCATTTAAACAAAATTAAAATCAGTGCGATCGGAAACTGCGACGCCACACATACACTGGCATGTCAAACGTATTAATATTTCGTCGTTTTTACGTCGGGGGTTAAAATAATCCAAATCTTATTAGGTGACTTTAAATATCTAGTAACACGCTTAAAAAATTCCGATGACTTGAATCGTTTAATTTTTTTTTGTGTAGTTGAATTTTAATCGAATCCTTTTTTCCTTTCAGGTATTTTTTTCATTCCGAGTAATTACTGCAATCGTGTTGGGCACAAAACGCAGAACATTTAAAATACCCTAAAAGGGTTAACTTTTTCTCGGAACCGGATGGGAAAAACCGAAATTTTCCATATTATTTTTGTACGTTTCCGACCCACAACGTTAAAAGCTTCGGATTGAAGCAAAAAATATTCTTGCTGGCCTAGGGTTGTCAGAATGTAAATTGCGTTTAAAAAGTTATCTGGTAAAAAAAACTACTAAAACAGGGGGGTACTACTCGTAATTACCAGTAGCTAAACACCCGCGTTGTTACACGTGAAATAAAAGTTAATATAAAAATTTCAACAACAAATTAGGGGTTGGAATTTCCAAAAATCATTTCTTATTGCACCACTACACCCAATGATGAATACTCTTTCTAAATTTAATGTCTCAGTTTAGAGGTTTCGGATATATGTTGATTCCTAGCAAATACCAATCAGTCAGGTCTCTTATATTTAGATTATGTCAGTCAGTTCTCTTATATTAAAGGTTTATGTATACTACGAAAACTTTATATATTTTTCATCTCCTCTGTAATTGTATAGTTTTTGAAGAATTTAACCTTATTTTCGTATGTTCACTTCAGTTTAACTTAATTTAACTTAACTTGAGAGGGTTCTACTAATCCCATATTTGTAAAACTTAAGTTTTACTGTTACTAATATAACAATTTCCTAAAAAGTTATAGACTTCAATCGCGAGTTTAGTTGAAAATTGTTGCTTTAGTTTGACTTCTATAAGAAAAGGTTTGATCCGTTCAAAATTAATAGTAACATTAATAAATAGTAGTCAAACTGTGTTCAAATCTGACTGGATTTTTCCCGCGTTCACCGTAAAATGGCGTCTTCGCCTGTGTATTTATTGCAACTACCGTGATTTTTCAGTTACTGTTAGGTATAATTGTCGATTATATAAGTATAACTTGTTTATGAACACAAGAACATGACATGTGATATAAAGACCGAATAAAAAAAACTATAACTTTAAACTTTTTTTACTTTTTCTTTAACTTTATACGGCTTTTCGAGATCGCAGAAATCTCTATAGAAGCTCTTGTAAAATCTCCATCGGTTTATTGACATTACTATACTACTTGACAACGATGATTTTTGACTTAACTTTTGATATGAACATTATAACTTGAAAAACCGTAAACTTGACGCTGGCAAACATACAAGTCGTATTGAGCCATCCATATATAAAAACGAAAAAAATATAGTCTGGCTGCTTGGCGTATATAGGAAAATGAATAAATGACAAGCTAGTATCATATAAGTATTGTGTATCAGAAATGTCACATATGTATTTTATGAATGAAGCCCGTTTTCATATTATCGCTTTTCCTTTCAAGACATAAATCTGGCACAATGGGACTAGTTCCTTCCTACTCATATTATCGCGCAGTTACAAATAAGAGTCTTTCAGAGTTGACCTTGCGAGGCTATCTTTGTTATGACATTATTATTTTTGATGGAGTCAGGCGTTACTTTGCGGAAATCCATTTATAATAAGATGGTACATACACGATATTTAGTGTTTTTCCGCCTCGTTTCGACGAGGCGGAAAAACACAAAATATCTTGTCCTCAAGCTGAAGCTTGAGGATTAGTAAATAAGTAAAATAAGCACTTGAAAAATTACTAGATTTCCAAACGCGTAATATTTTACACTTTACATCATATGATATATATTTTATTTATGCATATGTACGGGCGGCGCGGAGATAAAATTATGATTCTTTTTCGTCTCAGGAAAGGATAAGATACAGGATAATAAGCGTTCTTAACATGTTTCATATCGATCTCTTTCCAGCGATTAACCGTTACTAAAACTGAGTTTTTAAGCATTAATTCAGATTAATGTAGTTTGCTCCCAAGGCCCAGTCGTAGGATATAGCTTCCTTGTTTTAAAATTGTTTACCTTGCATTACAATTAAAATGTAGTTTAGCGTAATATTAAAAAACAGCGCCATTTTGTTTTATAAGAGCTTTAGTAATAATGAAAGTGTTAGTTACACTCTTATCAGTTTTTTTTTATGACTAAGAAATGAAATAGTGCAATTTATATAAAGACAAGAAGCGCAGTAAATATGCGGCCTTAGGGGTGCAGTATTTATTTGTGCCCTTTGCAGTGGAGACAATGGGCAGTTGGGGCAGTGAAACGAAAATATTTGTGACAGAAATGGGGCGCAGGAATACGGAAAAATCTGGAGACCCCCGCTCTGGGTCGTACCTGGTGCAAAGACTTGCCATTGCGTTCCAGAGGGGCAATGCAGCCAGTGTGATGGGTACTTTTGCACCAGGTAAAATCAGAGGCAGGCTATTTGATTGCTGACGTGCATTTGATTGTGATTTTATTTTATTTTGACGAAATGTATGTTTAATACTTGACAATTTGTTAAATTTATTACATTAAAAAATTTATATAAAACTACGGAATATTAATGTATAGAAGTGACACCATCCAACAAAATTAAAAAGTTAGTTTTTTGACTACTGACTTACGTAGTTGTGACGTACGTGAGTATTATAGCGGTGCAACTTCATAGCGGTGTTCACTTGGTGAGACCACCACTAGTCGGCCGGCAGTCTAACACGAACCGCCGAGCAGGCAACATCTCTCCAATAAGCCGATAAGCGACCGGTGGATTACAAAGTACAAACAACTGGTGTGTATAACATATTAATAATGCGTGCAAACTAGTGTGCGGGTGTACACCACAATTAGAGAAATTCGAACATAACATTTTTTTCTATTAATAATTAATAGAAACAAATCTGTTATGTTGATACAGTAATGATACTGTTTCATCACTGTCCATGATAAGAGTTATTATTCAACACTGTGATTGCAGGCAAGAATTAATTTTAAATCATCTTTGCCTGAAGGTCAGTAGTCAAAAGTTTGTTGCGGCACAATCAAATAATTCCATCTTATTCTATAGAATGACAAAGGAAACATATATCCAGACCCCGAATTGCAGATTGGGAGCGATGTACCGAAAGCCGTAGCTTTAGTGCCTGAGGGAGATTGTTCCCGACAGATCTCGGCGCAAATAACCAACCTATTTACCTAGTTTATGTAAATGATAGCTTATACTTCCGACTTCGGCCGAGTTATATTTCATTAAAAATATGAAGGCCTATGACAGACTTCGATCTATATCTGTGCAAAAAATCAAGGCTTGTCTCTTGGTTGTAGAGAACAAGATGAACAAACAAACCAACAAATTCATTTTCGCATTTATAATATATGTGAGGATAGTAAACGATTTTCTGAACGAATTGCTTGAAGAAAATTGTGCAGTTAATAGAAAATGATATATTACTAAGCATCTTATCGCATCAACTCAACGTGACCGACTACTGAGTCCGGGTCTCCTATATAAAGGGGTGTAACCCATGGTCCACCACACTGACCAAATTGCGATTTGGGGTCTTCATTTATCTTCGAAACTTATTAACCAACTCTTGCTTGTCGAACTTTATTTCCTCGCGATGATTTTCATCATTGTTTAAACAATATGTACTTGTAACTAGTTTGTTCTTTAGTCACTTTAAAAATATAAAATTCAATTGCTTTTAATGAGTTCTTTTGATTTAAAACCCAAACTACTAAAACAATATTGAAATAAAAATAGGTTACAAAATCTGAACCAAGATTCGTTAGTAGTGGAATTATTACCATGTGACCAGGTGAGATTATAGTCTCGCGAAGTTTCTTAGCAAAATTTAATAAAAACACCGCCCTACAAATTAACTAATTAAAGTAGTTTTTTTTTAATGTCCCATCGAGCGCAATTTGCTGATATTTTGATAATAAATTTTCTGTTCATCCCGTCAGCTTCGATTTTCCTTTTACAAGATGTAATTTTGACGTCCAAAAAACCTATGAGAATTTGAAGACTCGCTAGCACAGACTAAATAAACCAAAGCCTTCGAAAGCGAGCCAAAACCTATTTGCATGTGAGGTATGTGGATACTGTGGCACAAATCCTCGCACGTACTCAGGACCGGATTTATAAGGGGCTTATTTCAAATAATTATAAGGCCGAATTTAAAATCATGTACGTTATATAAAAATACAACGCTAATCCACAACACAGATTTTTGACGTCAGTAAAGGCGGTAAATCTAACTGTGACACATCTAACGCATGTTCGAAGTTCAATAGGCTAAAATCACGGCAAAATAATACCATACAATACAAGGCAAGATTATTACCGAGATGACGGAATTAACTTGACTGTAACTGCAACGTCTGGGACTTAAAAAATCTTAATTGTGACCACTGGAAGTAGGTCCATATCCTCCTTCTATTGGTCACAAATTGAGCAAAGGCCTCATGGCTTTTGCTCTCTAGTTGTGTAAAAATTGCCTAATAGCGATTATGTGTATAAATAACTTGTATTGATATCTTAAAAGTGCATACATACTCTTCATAATTATACTCACCGTCAGCCTATATTTATTTTATTTAACCTTAAATAGTTAAGCATTTGACCACAAGTTCGCACAACCATGGAAGTCAGCGATACTGTAGCCCTTAATGGAGCATGCCTAGTAATGAATACACCGGTTCTCAAGGAATTTTGCCGGAACACACTGTTAGGTGCTTGTCGACAGATTTTACAACTTGAGGGTGATAGCTAGCTTGGCGAGCGATAGGAAACTCTCTACCATTATGCTATGGTTTCCTCACGACATCAATGTACTGCTGGGGTTAGGCCTTCTTTTTGCCGTTGGTGTGTGACCTTGGGTAATCCTATCCACGCTATCCCTGTGATACAATGGATGTCGTTGACCCATCGGGCTGATGACATATCTGACTACCGGGCGTGTGCTCTCTATTGGTAGCCATATTGTCAAGGGTCAATACCACCACGCCTCGCCACCTACTAAAACTCAAAATCACTTAGTATTTCTTCTCTGATCTACCCACTGTATACTATTATCTATTGCGCTGATTTTATTTTAATAACTAGGAATGAAATTAGAAATATGTTGTAAACTGCTGGAGGGCCATCAACTGACATGTACCATCCCCCCCAACAAAGATCATCATGAGTAATAGGTGGACTTTTATGTAGGATAACTAAATATAAGTTGCATTATGTCACTGTTTTTGCCCCGAATAAATTAAAATAAAGTTCACACAACGAGTCAAGGCAAATACAATGTCAACAAAATTAAAACGTCATCTTCAAAAACAAGTTATTTTTTTAGAATAATTGGATTACAGACTTTATTACAGTAGGCATCGATAGAACTTTTTCAGTTATTTCGATTTAAAAATCTAACTTCTCTACCGATTTTGAGAAAACTTAAATTGGACCACTCAAAAAGTATCTAACAAAAAAAATTAATCGGTCCAATCGCCTTCGTAGAATCATGTAGCAAACAAAAACAAATAAATAAAGTACCGTCGAATTGAGTTCCTCCTGTTTTTTGGGCAGTTGGTAAAAAACGATATTTAATATACCAATAAATTCTTAACTATCCCCCATTCCATCAACTAAGTCCGTCCCCATCTCGTCCCATTCCGCTGTATAAACAATGACCCGACCGACATACGAGTTAACTATTTACACTATAGAGGGCTGAAACGAATCGCTCAGTGACAGTGAAATGGTGCGAGCATTGTGCGAGCACTATACATAGTCACACATTTACACACTTACACAATTACAATTAATTTCATAGTGTTACATGTAATTTTAGACGAAATTTGACGGGTCGTTTTACAGTTATTGTTAATGAAAAGGGAGAGATTAAACTTGCTCGTTTGCTGAAAGTATAAAAGGTATTTAAAATACGAGAATTCAGGGTTATTACTTGAAAAAGAGAAAAAGTTTTGAGGTATACTGAATATCCCTTTTCATATGAGAGATCCATGTCCAGCAGTAGAATACTATGACTTGGGACACTATATCCATTACTATAAAAGTTTGACTTTGAGGAAAACACTGAACTCTAAAAATCAACAATTGTTTCTATAATTGTTTTTTTTCTCGATTTAAGGGTTAGTCCCACTTGAATAAATTTTAATTTGGATGATTATAGTAATCATTTTAAAAATAATCCTACCCTACAAATAAAAACGCGAAAGTTTGTAAGAAGCGATGTATAGATGTATGTTTGTTACTCTTTCACTCAAAAACTACTGAACCGATTTAGGTGAAATTTGGTATGGAGATAGCCTAGAAACTGAATTAATATATAGATTACTTTTTGACCAGTATTAATGCGGGTAATGCCGCAGGGCGCAGCTAGTCTTGTATAACGGCTATAGCAAACTCTGATAATAGTAGGGGAGCCCAAGAGGGGATTTTGTGACATACTCGAGCGTGGCAGATTAACACATGGGAGATTCCTTAGGTCCTGTTGAGTGTATCTACCAAATATAAGCTCTAAATAAAGAGCCGAGCTAATAGAGCAGCCAGCAAAAGTATCAAATAATAAGCATAATGGAGCATAGAAAATATTATAATCTGACACGCTCGAAGATTTACATGTTTTGATTTCCTTAGAAAAAAATGTATAACCTTCCAGATGCTTCCTCCACCACTAATATTTTGTACTTCCTATCATCCAAGCTTTGCAACGCAATACGTCTCTATGACGCTCGAGTAAATCCCCATTTAGCATCGTGGGCTCCCCTACTATAAGAAAAGACTTTATAGAAATATTTTTTTTATTTTGTAACAATTTTTCCCTTGTATTTTTTTTTGTGTTTGTAATAAAAGATTGATCTTTCTACTTTTTTGACTGAAACAATGGTGGGAATTAAAGTCGGTTATCAGTTTGAACGGTATTTTACGCATATAAAAATATAAGAGTTTACATTAATTCGACATTAAACCCGACCCAAAAACTAGTCATGGTTTCTTTTTTACAAAATCGGGGCGAGCAATTAGTGCGGAGAAAGTTCAAAGCCGTCGAGCCTCAATTACCATCGCCAAAGTAAAATCATGATTCGTTTATGCAAAAACTTTTTTCTCCAGTTTAATAGTAATTACAATTTTTTCTCAACCTTTTATCGTTAACCTTTGATAATAGACTTCGGGATATTTTACTTCAGTGAAAATTTATCTTAAAGACTTTACGCATCGTTCCGTAGATCAGTTCAAATACACAAAGGTAAAGAGATATACGAGTATGGCAGTAAATTATATGGCACGTATCTAACCTTTTCTTATGTATTTTACCAAACTTCGAAAATGAAGATATCCTCAAGTTGATGAAATCTTTTAGTATGTTTATTATAGTGATTCCTCTAAATACAATTGGGATATTTTTTTTATATGGTATTTTGCTCAAATAAACAAATATAAAATACCTATAGCAAATAGTAGTTACTTTGAAAAAAGTGATAGTAATCGTAAGAAAATTTCAAATTATTTGATAAAAAAACTATTGAACTGATTTTGATAACCTTATAGAACACAAAAGCAGTCTCCACATCGGTCCAGACATCTTTGAGAAATCTGAGAATATAGCTATATACAAAAAATCTACGACTTGAGAACCTCCTTCTTTTGGAAATCGGTTAAAAATGTAGGTTTAGTCACCTACCGAACCGAAATCAGTAGTTTCAAAAATTATTGTGAACACAATATAAAAAATAGCATTTCTTTCTATTTCTAGCTTTATTTATAAATACGTACTCATAGTGTGAGTTAAAAGCAGAATCTATATTTAAACTTTAACAGAAAAATTGATATAAAATTAATTTATTTATTATTAATTACAACAAAAATAATTATAGGAAGCCATAAATAGACGTGATTCTCAAAAAAAAATATGAACTGTTACCAAAGTTTTTTAAAAAGATTTTCCCTCAAGCTTTCGCGTAAGTTTGTCCCCGTCTCCAGTCGTAATTGTGAGCGGAACAAAGAATCTGTCCTCATTTTTCAGCAAGTTTCATGTTTCGTACAAAGACCTTCGTTGAGGTTATTCTATACAAAGGAACTACGGGAATTTCGTGTTTTATTTCGAGACTACATACGAGTATTCATGCAGTCTAACTGCTGAACAGATTTGGGTGAGAAGTTATTTTTAAAATAAGTTAGTTCCATTAAGACAGGCGCGATAGAACTTGTTGAGTTTTTTCGATTTGTAAATTAAACCTCTGCAATGATTTTGATGACATTAAAAAGGGACCAAATAGATACAACCGTCTCTTAATAACCAGGTAACAGACAATAAAAAAGACCGTGAAATATAAATTCAGAAAATTGCACAGTCTACTTTGATCCCGGAAAAGTGCAGTGTTGCCTTGGGATGATCAAATTTTAAACGCGGGAAAACCGCGGCGCACAGTAAGTAGTATAGTTTCATTGTCATTGGCCTTCGATAAAGCATGCAATGTTTTTAATCAATTCAACGTCTAGAAAATAAAAAGACACGTTGAAAGATTCGGTTACCAAATATTCATAGACAAGACATATATAAATTGAATAATACAGTATAAGAGTAACATGACGACGAATGGAGAACCTCCTCCTTTGTCGTAATCAGTTAATAAAGTGAGAACTTTCTTATTATTTGAAGTTAAATAAAACCCATCTATTCTATCATGAATACATCCTAAAAGTTTTTCTAAAGAATGTGTGAAGAGGCTGTATATCATCGTGAAGTGTCAGGAAC
The DNA here is from genome assembly GCA_947049295.1 of Ligdia adustata. Classification (NCBI taxonomy): domain Eukaryota; kingdom Metazoa; phylum Arthropoda; class Insecta; order Lepidoptera; family Geometridae; genus Ligdia; species Ligdia adustata. The sequence goes on along the minus strand of OX346219.1, from coordinate 14,451,357 downwards.
ACGTAGAAGTACGCTCGAGGTGCGAGACAATATTGAACCTGACGAGGCTGTATCGCCGTGTACTGACCCGGACAACGACACGCGCTTGAAAAATTATACCAACTTCAGAGCAACGAACCTTACTTTCCTTTCAAGAGTGTTTTATTTTTCATCCATCTTGTCATCTTGAGTTGTTTTTAATTTTCGTTGGATTTTTGTCAAAAAAATTGTTTTTACCGAAATTGGGAATAAAATAATATTTAATAAAGAATCAAGTCAAAATGTGTATGATTTTAAATTGTATGTGACGCCACAGTTCAAAATTCAATGAAGTAATTAATAATTCATATATTGTTGAGATTTAATCTCGTAAAGATTTATTTATTTGTTTATTAATAGGCGAGCAGCTTCAAGCTGATGTGCCGTGTATCATATTGTGTTGTATTCATTAATTGTCCAATGCATTGCACAACATTGTCTTTTAAAGTTTGCAAGAGACAGTTGATTGTCGTATAGCTATTTGTCCACATAATGTCCAGTTAGTAATTAAAATAATTTATGAATGTTGCAGTGATCACAATTTCATTCAACCTCTTACAGTAGTGAACAAAGCTTATTTATTTATTATTGTATTCGTGTTGGCATGAGTGCGGTCGATTTCAATTTTCTGACCTCTCAAGATAGCGGTAATAAGCGCTAGCTATTATTATTAATTCCATTTAATTAAATTTAAAATATCATAACTTTATTTTAGTTTTACCATGGGTTTATAGGCTTGCACTTGACTACAACTCGCTTGGTGTAAAAAGACCTAGAAAGCCATTAATTAACTCGCTACTTGAAAAGACCGAGAATCTAACTTGAATAGATCTAAATAATTTCATTTAGACATGTTTGGGAATCATTAAGTAATTACTTATGTTAAATGCTATTACGACAAATATCTAGTGTTTTCCTGCTTTCTTTTGATGTCAGCGTGAGAAAAACGTAATTTTTTATTGTCGTTGTGGTTTGGTTCCTCTCACCACCTCCACTTTGTTTTTTTTTTCTCAGTATCTGACTTCCTCAGCAGGTATTTCGTTTTAGAGATCAAAACAAAACGTGAAAACACTAAACATTCGACGAACAACATCTTATTAGAAATGGATTGCCGCAAAGTAACTGTAATGTTATCTTCTAAATTCTGCGAGTTTATTTCGTAATCTAGATTAATAACATTGTTTTCATAACATAAATCTCTTCCTTACCTGCCAACTAAAGCGCTGATAACTTGGAACTGTTGCGAACAGTAGCAAGATACAACTGTTCGCTATAAGTACATAGCACCGTACATAAGTAACAACAAACGTGATAAGTTTACGAAACTTGCATCAAAGAGATGTCAAACTTCGGACATCGGGCGGTCGAACCACTCGGGAGAACTTTGAGATGGGACCGTTTAACTATAATTTATTCGTAAAGTTGTTATTATTGGTAAATAAACTATAAAACTATACAAATTCATTGCGGTCTTGTGTTGTAGTTTTGAGTCTTTTTTTTATTTCGGTGACGCAGGTAGTTTTGGGAAAAAACTTCAAGCCAAAACTTTGGTAAAGTTTTGGCTTGTAGTTTTTTGTTCATTTAACAATACTATAGTTGGACCTTAAACGAACAAACACAACAAATGGACAATAATAATAGTTTTGGACTCTGATATACTTCCTTGCCTCACATATGGCTGCCAAATCTGGACATTTGATATCACAACTCGGAAAAAGATTCAGACAACACAAAGAAAAATGGAGAGAAGTTGTCTGGGCATCAAACTAAAAGACAGGGTCAGATGTACCGATATCCGAAACAGGACGAAGGTGACAGATGCCTTGTCTTGCTCGTTGAAAAGAAAGTAGCAGTGGGCAGGTCACGTGGCCAGATACAGAGACGACAGGTTTACCCTAAGAAGAAAAGAATGAGGTGGAAGGACCCACCAGGGACAAGAGCGAGAGGCCGACCGCATGCCAAATGGGTCAACGAAATAGTAGAGACGGCAGGCAAAGATTTCTTAGGAGGAGGCTTTTACTCATACAAAAATAATAATTTCACTTACAAATATTTTTTTTTGATGTTTACCCTAAATTCTTACTTTTAATTACTTGTGTTTAATTAATGTCTAAACATATGTATCTTAATTTATATGGAATGAAATAAAGCTTATTTATTTATTATTATAGTTGGACCTTACCAATAATCAGGTACGAGTGCAGACTATTGTTAATCAAAATGAATTAGTTTTCTAAATAAAACTTTACCAGTTCTTAATGACTAGTGATATGCTGGTTTATTATTCAGAAGAATTGAGTAAACGATTGGCCGATACCTAGCGTTTTATATCAATTTAAATTAACAGTCGCTTTGATTGTAGTTTTCATCAAAGATCGACTGACAATGGCCTCCTGAACCAGCAAAGATGTTTGATGTTCTCAACCACGCCTGAACATTATTTGAGCCTGAAAAAACAAACAAGATGCAGGGTATGAAATAATTGTAATTTTTTATTAGGTGCCCCATTTATAAACAAGATGGTAAACAATATCAGACAGTAAAGCTGATTAGCATCCGTCCTTCACTGAACTCCCTAAAGACTCAGTAGCAGAATCAAGCCACGGAAAGTAACAATACTAGGACTTTTATTTATGATTGCAATAGAATGCCTTTTATTGTAGATAATAATGAAAAAGTAGGTCGTGATAAAATTCTTATTATTTCCAATTGCTTTGTGATTATTGGACAGAGAGTTTTTTAATTTGCCTTTACCAGTGGACCGGTTTTGATGTGTAAGGCGTCATTGTATTTGTCTTTATCTGCAGATAGGCAGCTACCTATATACGGCCAGTCATACTGACTAAACTAAAAGTTCCTAAAATTATATCCATCCTTTTTTCACTCTTGGAAACTAAAAGGCAAGAGACAATTTTAGAACTATCAAATTATGTTAGTTAGTAAGTGGTGGTTACAGTGGTTTAAAGTTTTTCTATTCAATTTTTTTGAAATCGTTTCGAAGCTCTTGATTGACTTATTAGCTATATTGTTATTTTTTATTTGAATCGATTTAATAAAGGAGATTTATGATAATAAAGCCTCTATTTTAATCGATTTTTAATTTTACTGTTTGAACTATTTTAGGTGGCCCCATTTCATTTGTTTTAGAATCGGTCCAACATTTTGTTCTTCTAATAAATAATTAAGAAATGTATAGGAGGAACTCGCCTGCCGGTTCTCACATTTTTTGATTTGTTCCTCGCTCGTCCCACAGTCTTGTCCCATATAAAAAAATTCCCACCTGTCCTAATTTGTATGCCTCGCTCGTCCCAAAAAATATTTTGCTATATTTTATTCCCTGCTCGTCCCGATTCCTATGCCTGGCCCGTCCCACATTTTTTTATATGAGTAAAATTTCATTTTTTGTACAGTCAGCCTAAAAAAAATACTGACCAGAAAGATAAATAACCTCGCCATGTTGCGGAAAATTTTATGAATTTCCGAGACTCCACTATAACATAAATTATAAAATTATAAGTGACGTCACCATGACAGTTTTTTTTTTATGATCGGGCTTTAGGCAATAATGAAGTACGAATATCCGACCCTTAGATAAGCCTTGTGCACCCCACTGCTTAGACCACTACCATTATTATTACCTAGAACAAGTTTTTGAACGTTTACAGCATCGGCATTGTGCGACCGGGATTAGAGAGCTCACTCTCTCGCTGCTTTCAGCTTTCGCTGATGTAAATAGTAAAGGACTTCATCAACACGTGAAACATTACCTTACAGATGGTACATTTAAATGTGTAGTGAAACCATTAAGACAATTATATGTGATTTATGGTGGCCTTGGCAGTACAAGTGAGAAAATTCACGTCGGTCGTGCCCTTAATATACATCTTATTAATGAACAAAAAAGAGTCTGCATTTGCTCTTATCAAATCGCATAAAGCAAAATGGCATCCAATTTCATTTAGAACTGATTATGAGAAAGCAGCCATAAACGCAATCCATCACATCTTTCCGGATGTGATATGCAAATGCTGTTCTGACTTCCATTTTAGTCAAGAAGAGAGCAAAGGCATTAAAATTAAATAAAAAGAGAATATTCAAAAAGCATATATGTAGCTCTATGCTCAGCATTAGCTTTGCTATCGACTGAACTGGAATGCGATGGATGGCTATACATAATGAAGGATTGTCCGAAAACTCCCAATATTGAGAATTTCAATGACTATTTTGTATCGGCATGGCTTGACAACGAATATCTAACAGCTAAATAGGATTTTTTTGGGATATCTACAGAACAAATAACCCTGTGGAAGGCAGTAATGCTAAATTAAACAGAACATATTCGGGAAAACTGAACATCATTAGCTTTTTGAATGTAATCAAAAACGACGCTGTTCTTTGTTTAGCTCGATAAGGCAGGCCTCGGCGTGCTCATGGTATAGCTCATGACAAATATATCTATGATTCTGTAACGGCAATGTTGAATGGCACTATCTCACTGGGCCATTGTCTGGAAAAAATCAGCCCTTTTGTTTATTAATGATAATAACGTGTCCAAAACATTTCTTTTTGTCACAGTTTCGGTCTGAAATTACTTGACTGTTAGATAAAAATGTCGATTTCTTGGAGATTTATTTATTTTAAAATACCACTTTCTTATGAAAAATAGGTTAATTAAAATACTGTGATTGTAATATTAGTAACGTTTTTTTCTATTTATGTTGAAGTACCAAATTGAGATAAATATAAATGTAATTACATATATATTTATCTTACTTCTATAAGATACATACAAATGTGTAATATTGAAAGGTGTGAAATTAATAGTACTGTGGTTTGAATTTGATTGTGATACTAAATAGTAAAGATTTTTCTAAATTGCACAAGATCTTTCATTTATCATAATTAAAAACATGGATCGCGGGTATACCTGGAAGTGTTTAATATCATTATGTAACAAGAAAAAAAAATTGTTTAATTTTAGCTGCCAACTGTACTTTGAATTTGTCGGGAATGTGGGACGAGTCGTGACTTTAAAACTCAAGTGGGACGAGCGAGGAATTCTTTTGAATGTGGGACAAGATAGTAGGACGAGCTAGGCAGGAATCCATTTTTTATATAAATTATTTTCTAAACAAATGGTTCTGAAGTACGGAGAAATTTCTATCTATCCTTATGTCTCATAGCAATTCCTTTTACGTTATTGTTATACTAGATTCCACTGTACTGACAGATACGGAGCATGCAAATAGTGGACTCGAAGGCAATAGTGAGAAACGTCCATTGCACAGATATACTGTCTAACACAGCCGGTCGTTTCTCACGAGATTGCATTTATTTGCTCCAGACGTAAGGTTTATTTTATACTTATATCTAATAAAAGAGTAAAACCTGACTGACTGACTGTTTTTTGTTAGGAATTAATGAAAAGTTAAAATCACTGAACCTAGAGACATTAAATTTGGAGGGTGTACTTATTCATTGTGAAGTGCAAGAGTGAACTAAACAAAGATTTTTGAAAATTTAAAAGGATCAAATGAAGACTCAAATTTGATACTCAAATTTGAGTCTTCAAATATAATTCTAATAATCATATTCTATTTAATGTTGCGTACAACGCTACTATTAAATTACTATACTGCCATAGTTACCGCTTTTTAGCGATAAGGTCGTCTTTTTTGGCACTGTATATTTTTTTATGATCTATAATGTTGTGTTTAATTTTTTTCGGTGTCTACAATAAAGAGTTGATCTATTTATCCATACTGGATAGGAGACAAAAATAATTTCAGATCGATGTGACATACATGTTAATGTATATGCATATGTATATATATAAGCAGTGCATTTACGCCAGTCTTTATAGAAGGTGGTGATTCCTGTTTTTAAGGGCCGAGTTGATGGTCCGTAGCTTAGGCTCTTTATTGGCATACTGCATTTAATATCCCGAGGAAAATGTTCTGAATTACGCCATGTTGCTCATATATGAAAAGATTTTTATTACTGGGTCACACCAGCTTCTGAATAGTACGTTAATATTTTATTTTTTACTTATCTTAAAACATGAAAAGGAATGCAGACTTTAATATGTATATTTTTGGAATGAGCCCTTCTTTTAATATTTTTTTTTGTTTTCCTTTATTAAGAATGCGAACTTTTGACTGTTGGTGAGATCACAATATTTTTGGACCTTAAAAAACCATGGACATTGCCGACTTTTATCAAATTTCTTATGTTTCACATTTCTCTGCCAAATATTATAAATATAATTTATTGCAGACATATTGTCCTTTTTAGAGAAAATAATCAAAATACCAATCAAAACCTCCGAAGATTAATAACGTAACGAAGCCACGTCTACAAGTACAAGGAACACGTATACAAGGAATCTCATTGTCCGTTAAAAAATAACGGTCAAGTTTAGTTCAAATCTACACTCAGCCTTAACAACAGAGTTGCGGTAATAAAACCTAAGGTTCCTAATCATATGGCCATCATTTAAAACTATCGACTTAAAGTAGCGGCTAATCTTAACAGCCGCCATTTTGTAATAAAGGCCGTTTCTCGCAGGCCGAGTTGCTATCACCAAAAACCACTGCCCCATGGGAATTAATTAGACAACAGCGAGGAAAATAAGTCGCCGTATACACAGACTATTAAATCGCTGGGAATATAAGCCACGGAATTATTTTGTAAAATGGGGTCAAAACTGTAGGAATAAGGGTTTGGTTTGCTAAATTGTACAAATTTCAGCTGAGGCTGTGAATTGGGCCAAATATTTCCTTGATTAAAATCGAATTAATTAATTCATGCTGGAGAGAAAAAGTGCGTAGAATTGCATTAATCAATTCTACGAAGATAAAGTGTGAAAAGTATATTTTAGCAAACAAAACATTACTTATAATTTATAAATATTATCAGACCTTTAGTCATTCCAAGCAAAATAATTATAAGTATTTTTTTGTAACTTTTGAGTTACGTAGCTATTGTATTATATGTATCGCTACATCCCAATAATGAGTACAATAGCAATATAAACAATAAATAAAAAAAACTGACGGAAATATACCCACAAATTTCAGACTCTGAAAGTGTCTGAAATTTGTAGACCGTGTTGAATTTGTAGTAGTAGAGTTTGTATGTGGCTTTGAAGTCATTTTACTAGCAACTAAAATGACAAAAAAAAATATCATTATAAATCGTGCGCAGAAACTATGACTAGTAATAACACACGCAGAGGTTTTCTATTATGTACGGACGTAAAAGTAAGCCGCGGAAGTAAATGGGAGGTATAGGAATAGAAATAACTGAGGCGGGCATGACTATTAACTAACTTTGGGACAATACGGGTCGTACTAATCCTTATTAATAATGTTTTGACGCCACTGAATGAACACAATAGCTACGACTACGATTTACAGCTGTCAGTGATAAAAAATATGTAGAGTTTTCCTTATTTATGGGAGATTCCAAGTAAATATAGTGTTGCCAGTTATACGAGTATGAGATTTTTTTCTTTATTTTTTTAGTAATTTGACTTTTAAAATACATTCAGAATAAAAATTGTACTTATTGTTCAATTGTATTATAGCCATATCTTTAATATATATGTAGCTATATTTATAGTATTAACGTAGTTATTACTTATCGCTAGACAAATCCTATCTTATAGATTGCGTGGAGTTATAGGCAATCCTAAGTTCGATTATTTTCTGTTGTATTTCTGCAAATATATGAGTTCGAATATTTCGGGTTTTCTAAATAAGTAATGAGCAAATTCTGGGTATTGTTACAACCCATAGCGTCACACTGCTGGGCTTGGGTCTCCTCTGCGAATGGGTGTAGGTCCACCACCTGGTCTAAATGCGGTTAGGGAATATATTTAACAGCAGTTTCTATATAAGAGATATTAGTGGTTATAATACAAATATCTTCTAAACTGTTTCATTTCACGTGCACGATCCCCAAATTTTCCATCAAAAATGCAAAAACAATAAACAAGAAATATCCTTAATTGACAGTAACAAACTCGCTAGCTTATGATAATATTACAAAAACATCCTAAAGTACCAAATCTATAACAAAACGTACAAATTTCCCTCGAGAGGTCGCCTTGAGCGTTTCTCGGTGTAATGTATGTGTGACGTCAGTTGATATGTGGTCAGTGAGAGTACTACATCACCTGCCTAATACGTGGCTCAAGTCGGACCGAAGACGGGGACAGATGGGAATAGACCTCTTATTGGAGAGTTATTTTTGGCTCTTGAAAATATTGTTTAGAATTAGAGCCATTTTAAAAGTTGTAACAAACTCTAGTGTAATAAATAATCATATTTACGAAATAAAACGCTTGTCATGTTATATATTTATTCTAAAAATATATTCATGAAGTGAGACTTTTTAAAAGACAGAAATTTGTTTGATCTTACTTCTTGCTATGTCTTTTTGAATAAAAAAATGAGTTCAAATTAGCAAAACGGATTCGAAAATCATGATAAGATAAAAATTTAATGATATCGTGGGTGTTTGTATTACTATAATTATTTCAGGTTATGAAAACATAAAAATTAAAATCTAAACGAAGCTGTTTCGAAAGGGAAAGATGTTTATAAGACCGTTGCTAGTTAAAAAAAGTTTTTTTAATCAGTTTACTAAATTGGCGAAAATATCGATATTCTCCTCTATTTTGGAAGTTAATAAAATAATATCAAATTTATTAGCAATGTTAAAGAAATGTTGAGAAAGGGCGTATTAAATTCTGCGTCCTGAAAGTACAAACTTAAGAAATTCCAACATTCATCATTACCGCTCGTTTCGTATTCGATCTATTTCCGCTAAGACATTAATAGATCGCAGTAACCTTGTTCTAGTACCGGCTCGTGATAAAGGATATTAAATAAGCGAGCGTAAATTTTTTCGCCCTCGGCTACTCTCCTACAGAGCATAGAAGACTCTACTTGGAGTGTTAATCGTAAAAAATATATATTAAAAAATCATTTTTTATAACAGTAATTTTTTGTATTTTTCTCGATAACCCCTATCTGATGCCCGTATGAAAGCGGTGTCAAAAATATTTAGCTCGCCATCTTGAGCGGTACGCCGCGCCATATTGGATTTATATTAGCGTCACTTAGCTTACATTTAGTACTGTCCTTCTGCTATAGCAAAATTTTAACACACGTTTAGTTAAACTGTAGAGCTTTGTCTTAATCGGTTAAGAATAAGTACATATACAAATTGCACTAACACATTGCAAGATAAAGTAATTAATCAAACTCAACGCTTTTTAAAATATATTCCATTTATTCCAGGATTTAAACGCCAGGGGTTTTTATAACGAATTATTTGTCATGAACCTAGTTTGTAAGTGACTATCTGTAAAAAATATATGTATAGGTAATAATAAAATTTATTTATTCGGACAACATACAATCCATGGGTTAATAAAACATATAATAGAATATATATGTAGTGTTAGTATAAAATTATGTCAAAATATTTACATTGATTTTTATGTATGGAAGAGACATTCCATTCGGAAAGGAATTTTCCGAGAGGAAATTTCCAAAGAAATTATTTAACCATCACCCATATGAAATGCCCCAGCATAGGCAAACATACGTCATCCGCAACCACCTTCAGAATGCTGTTGCAATTATTATGAATTTTATTTTATTCTTGCTTAAAGAACAAGCATTTGTTTTTCTCTATTTGTTTTAGTAAGTCTTTGTGCTCGCGGCATCTCTCTGTATACGCTTGGCGCCTTTCGATTTACCATCCAATTTCACTCGACTGACAGTCAACGAGATTAAAATTTATTCGAAATGTACAGCTAGCCGTGCATTGCCTACTTCTACATTATAATCGGCAGGGCTTAGCATAATATAGGTACATTATTACGAACCGTTGACTTCGCGAGCACTAAAATAGATACATGTATAGACCAATTCTTTATTGCAGAAACACAAAAAATTAAATACAAAAGAAAAAATCTTACAAATTATAGTGCTACAAGTCACGGCTTTATCGTTACGAAACGTTATGAACATTCTGAAACACGAAGTATTCAGCCAGACTTGAAGCTAAAACGATAGTATCGTTTGGTCAATAATCTCAATATAATTTAAAATGCTACCTTTGTTCATACTTTGAAAAGTTTTTCATTACAAATTGTACACTAAGTTCTCATACTAATCTATTAGTATGAGAACTCAATTATTGTTCAATTTATTTGAACAAACGCCTTAATTTAACCACAGTTGAGTAGAATCGAAATTAAATTGTGACAGAAATTAAAATTATTGCGTTCGTTTACCTCATTTGCGTTTAGAATGCTATACGGTAAAGTCAATGAATAAATAGTTTTAGTCCATTGAAATGTTACATTTTTTAGGCCTTACCTTGCGTTTTTTAGAGGACGCAATTTTATTTTTTTGATGTGTAGGGGGGGGAAGTGTAAAGCTAAAATCAAGTTTGTGGGGTCGCCACCCTTGTCCCACGGCCGCCATCTTGAAAATAGGGGTTGAAACGGTTTTTACGATATATCTCTTAAACTATTTATCTGATAAAAAAAATGTATTAACGTTTTTTGTTGCAAATTAAATTCTCTATAACTTTGATCCAGTAATTTTTTGTCGTAAAACTATAAATAAAAAAGTTATAAGTGAAAATGTTCAGAAATTCGAGAAAAAAAAATATATTTTTCGATATACATAACTTATTTATCTATCATTTTACGAAAAAACGATATCAGACCATTTTTGTAGATCGTTTTTGAAGGAACAACTTTTATATGCAACATTTTTTCATTAAGTCAATAGCTAAGGTTTTACAGCGCTCCGAAGTGAGTACTATTTTTCAGTACTCTTAACTATACATATTTTATACGTGGGTACTAATAATGTGTCATCAGTTATTTTTTATTTTTTTTTTATTTTGTTATTATAATTATTTTAATTAGTAATTTTGCTATGTTATTTATAATTAATTATTGACTCTTTTCCTCACCACCCACGAGGTAGAGTCTGGAGGCGCATTTTTTTTTAATCCCCAATAGGCCTAATCCACGGTGATTTTATAAATTTGAACTACTCCGTCCTCGGTCTTTTCGATGGACCAGGCTGCGGCTCAGCATCTGATCGGTTTTCTGAATCAAATATCAGTGGGAGAACTGGAGAAGGAAGGGGTGTCAATGTCGGCGGTTCATCATCAAAGTCATTTTCATTTATTAATTCTGAGAGTTCCATTACGTTGCTGCAAGTCTCTCCAGAACAATGGAAGCACACTGCGGAACATTTTAGCCCTGCTTTTCGACATCCACACATCGCTCCACAGTTTCCTTTGCATTTGCAAAAGATCAATTTTAGAAGCTCAGGGGGTGCTCGTCTTCACAATTAAAAACAGAATAAAATACATCCGCACGTAGAGAAATATGTAGCACAACTAAAAGATATAAGTTGAACGACAACTTCAACACAATATTCTCAGCTATTCGTACAGTAAGAGAGGTTAGAAATAATGATAATAATAATAGCAGCTGTTCTTTTGTTCCCTAATGGTCGCTTGGGTATTTTCTACCTGGACAGCATTCTCGGTAACGGCCGTCACATTTAAAATTATTTTAAAAATCAATAATTGTAAAATTCTGTAATGGAGTGGAAAAGAGTCAATAATTAATTATTAATAACATTGCAAAATTACTAATTAAAATAATTATAATAACTAAATAAAAAAAATAAAAAATAACTGATGACACATTATTAGTACCCACGTATAAAATATGTATAGTTAAGAGTACTGAAAAATAGTACTCACTTCGGAGCGCTGTAAAACCTTAGCTATTGACTTAATGAAAAAATGTTGCATATAAAAGTTGTTCCTTAAAAAACGATCTACAAAAATGGTCTGATATCGTTTTTTCGTAAAATGATAAATAAATAAGTTATATCGAAAAATATATTTTTTTTCTCGAATTTCTGAACATTTTCACTTATAACTTTTTTATTTATAGTTTTACGACAAAAAATTACTGGATCAAAGTTATAGAGAATTTAATTTGCAACAAAAAACGTTAATACATTTTTTTTATCAGATAAATAGTTTAAGAGATATATCGTAAAAACCGTTTCAACCCCTATTTTCAAGATGGCGGCCGTGGGACAAGGGTGGCGACCCCACAAACTTGATTTTAGCTTTACACTTACTCCCCCTACACATCAAAAAAATAAAATTGCGTCCTCTAAGAAACGCAACCCCAAATGTAACTTTTCAATGGACTATTTAGTGTTAGTACCTAATGGAGACGTAAGTTTAAGGTATCATAACCTCTACTACTTTCTAAAAGAGGACATACGACTTATAAAAAGAGGAGGTACGACTTATAAAAAGAGGAGGTTCGACTTATAAAAAGAGGAGGTACGACTTCTAAAAAAAAGGAGGTACGACTTATAAAAAGAGGAGGTACGACTTATAAAAAGAGGACATACTACTTATAAAAAGAGGAGGTTCGACTTATAAAAAGAGGAGGTACGACTTATAAAAAGAGGAGGTTCGACTTATAAAAAGAGGAGGTTCGACTTATAAAAAGAGGAGGTACGTCTTCTAAAAAAAAGGAGGTACGACTTATAAAAAGAGGAGGTACGACTTATAAAAAGAGGACATACGACTTATAAAAAGAGGAGGTACGACTTATAAAAAGAGGAGGTACGACTTATAAAAGGAGGAGGTACGACTTATAAAAAGAGGAGGTACGACTTATAAAAAGAAGAGGTACGACTTATAAAAAGAGGAGGTTCGACTTATAAAAAGAGGAGGTACGACTTCTAAAGAGAGGAGGTACGACTCATAAAAAGAGGAGGTACGACTTATAAAAAGAGGAGGTACGACTTATAAAAAGAGGAGGTACGACTTATAAAAAGAGGAGGTTCGACTTATAAAAAGAGGAGGTATGACTTCTAAAAAGAGGAGGTACGACTTATAAAAAGAGGAGGTACGACTTTTAAAAAGAGGAAGTACGACTTTTAAAAAGAGGAAGTACGAATTTTAAAAAGAGGAAGTACGAATTCTAAAAAGAGTAAGTACGACTTTTAAAAAGAGGAGGTTCGACTTATAAAAAGAGGAAGTACGACTTATAAAAAGAGGAGGTTCGACTTATAAAAAGAGGAGGTACGACTTCTAAAAAGAGGAGGCACGACTTATAAAAAGAGGAGGTACGACTTTTAAAAAGAGGAAGTACGACTTTTAAAAAGAGGAAGTAGGAATTTTAAAAAGAGGAAGTACGAATTTTAAAAAGAGGAGTTACGACTTTTAAAAAAAGGAAGTACGAATTTTAAAAAGAGTAAGTACGACTTTTTAAAAGAAGAAGTACGAATTTTAAAAAAAGGAAGTACGAATTCTAAAAAGAGTAAGTACGACTTTTAAAAAGAGGAGGTACGACTTTTAAAAAGAGGAAGTACGAATTTTAAAAAGAGGAAGTACGAATTTTAAAAGAGGAAGTACGAATTTTAAAAAGAGGAAGTACGAATTTTAAAAAGAGGAGGTACGACTTTTAAAAAGAGGAAGTACGAATTTTAAAAAGAGGAAGTACGAATTTTAAAAGAGGAAGTACGACTTTTAAAAAGACGAAGTACGAATTGTAAAAAGAGGAAGTACGAATTTTAAAATGAGAAGAGGTAGTTAATTCGACTGTATTTTTTTAATGTTTGTTGCTTTATTTTTCGGAAACTTGCATTAAAAAGAATTTGAGTGTAGCGATGTGTGTGTCATAGCATTGTCAGCAGTTTGGTAGATCACGTATACAGCCACACATCGCTTCAGTCGTTTCTGCTCCCTTGCGAAGTATGTAACGTTAATATCAATTATTCGGAGCATTTATATTTCACGAATAGTAAAGTTTCATTTAATTAATTACCCTAATTATCTGCCTAAACTAGTAAGGACTAATATATCAAATATAGGCAAACTGAGGAAATTTGCTTGTAGGAGAAGGTTTTAAATTGAAAATCGCAATCGTAGACTATATTCTACACTCCATAGGGAAGATCCCTGGACAGCAGTAGTAGGATATGTATTGTTACATATAGTGGCCAAACGTTCTTGCTGGGTTATTGGGTAGGGATGTACTAAGCCAAAAGGGAGTCAGCTGTTTCATACAATTTGTCGACGACCGATACTTTTTTATGTAACAGCTGATATTTTTTTCTCGAATTCATGGTTGGTCCCATAATGAAAGTTGTTCGTAATGATGACCTCCTTTGGGCTTAGTGCACCCTTAACCTATAACACTGTATACGTTATCCATACTTGCTCTAAGCTATTTCTTTGATTGCTTCCTGGAATAGATCTAAGAGATTAAAGCGGACTTTAACATCATCGCATTTTTTTAACATTTCGCTTAATTGATCTTACGAGTGAATATTTTCTACGAATGTGGCATTTGCTTTTGTCTGTCAGTATGTTATTACGTTTGTCTAGATGTTAGTTACATTTCGTATTTTTCAAAGAATCTTGACGCCACTCTGTACATAAGTTCCATGAATTTCACAAAATATTTGGGCGTGCTGATTATTTTCAATATTGGCTTCAATGTCGTTTAATAATTGATATTCATGGTAAAGGCAAACATAAACTATGTCTATTATAGGCGCTCGTCATGATCTAGTGGATAGCAAGCTTGCTTTGACCCGACGGTCCCAGGCTCCGGTCGGGGCAGGTGTTCATACAATTAAAATATCAATTTTCGAGTTTGGGTATGTTGTGCGTGTGTTTATGAATGTTTCATGGCATCACCGTCACACAAGAAATTCTAGTGGCGAACTATGAATATGAAATATATTATGAAATAAAATATGAACGAAATCGTTTTAGTTTTAGATAGCAAAAATGTTTTATCTATGAAGGTCAAACTTTATACATAATACAGAAACACACTTTTGAAACTTGCAGTCCAATATTTGCTGAGATTTTTTACCACATTTAATATATTGCGAGTGACATTAGGTCGTTATTTTTTTATTGGCTCGCTTCAATAGCTGATCAGATCCCAAAATCCGACATTTAACAAGGTCATCCCTCGTTTGATTCATACTTACAATAGGCAAGGGACATATCATATCGGCTTTTAACGGCGAATACTATTCAGTTTTACGGAATTGTCAATTTTATCCCCAATCACCTATAAAACATCGTGGGGAAATCTGAAGTCGAAGAGGGTTAGGTATTGCTTTCAAAGATACATAAGTGAACTCGCCAACCTGGATTATGGCCATAGTGAAGGACTATGGCCTACACCTTCTTCACAGAAGAGACCCGTGCCATCCGGTTACTATGGTGCTCGCGAGGTCTAATCATGCGCAAAGTAAATAGTTTAATAGATAGATCTACTTAAGGCCTAAAAGACCAATAGTAGATTTATGAAAGTAGTAGCTATGTGAACATTTAGATTTCGAAAGCACAGATATTTCGCGAGGCTCAATGCGGCCGAAAACATCCCAACAATCTCTTGACCGATTTGCTTTTAATTCAATATTCTCATTTAAAATTTAGTGCCGAATATTTTTAATACAAAAGTATTATCAAAGATAGATAGATAGATAGAAAACTCTTTATTGCATGCACACATAAATAATGCAGTAAACGTAATAAAACGTATGATTACGTGCATCAAGTGGCGGCCTTATCGCTAGTAGCGATCTCTTCCAGACAATCTTTGTATGGAGAGAACTTAAGAGAAAAAACTAAAAAACTAAGTAACGACGGCTAAAGCATAGTCAAAATCGGCTGGTACAATCTAAGTCTGATTTATTTGAGGGTAAAATACTGTTGTAGCAGAGTTCCTCTTTCTTAGATGAAATAGCTCCCCGATCTAAAATCATCAACTACTGAATTAATAAGTACAACAGAAACCTTGAAAATGTAAGCCAAGTTTCATCAAGATTAGTAGAAAACTTCGACTTGTATATACAAGTACATAGAAGATAAGAAGTAGTATTATATGTACCCGGCAGTCTTTGTGAACCTAAAGCGACGTAGAGTGGCAATTAAGCGCCTATGCACGTTTTATTAACGAATCGCAAATCCCATCTCAACAAAATCTCTGGCTCGATATCTTCTCTGCACCAAAAAGAACAAAAAGAGAAAGGATTTTTCAAAAAAAAATTATCAAGAAAAGTTGTAAAATTTTAGGCTTTTACTATATATTTTATTAACAAAAGACTAAAGTTTTATATATATAAAAAAACAGAACTCTCATATTAATGGAAGTATTTTTGTATATATTTATTTATGGTCTATTCATAACCCTTATAAAAATTATTTGTCCGAGGTTGTTCGCCGGGATTTGTACTTCAAGCACATTTACTTCGCTTGTTGGGTCAATAACTTATCCTCACTAGTTCTCCAAAATATTATGCCAGAGGCCAATATATCCAAAACGCTTATAAAATGTTAAAAGCTATTTTATTAGTGGAATATAAATGCGGCTCACGTACTAAAGGTACTCTGCGTAACTCGGACCGGCTAAGAAAAATACTGATCTTACTAAAGTGGTCGAGTGGAGTTAATGATATAAAAGACTTTTTGTGTCTGACTTTTATAACGATAAATTTTATTAAGTGAGGCGTACTCGTAGTAGCAGCTCGTTGTTTTTTACCTTGGTCAAAAGTTTAAGAATAACTTAGCAATATGCAGGCTAGGGTTTATTCCTAGAGGTGGTTCCTGGAGGCCTTTAAACTTATGTTTGTTTTTTTTTCCGAATTCTGGAATTTAGATTGTATCTCTAGAATAGAGGGGGATAGAATACTTTTCTAAACAAATAAAAGATTTTCTTTTGTAGAGATAAAAGAAAAAAACTTTTAGAAAAAGGACGATCTATATTTACTACTTTAAATTTATATTAAATTAAATATTAATGTTTTAACCTAAAGTTTTTAAACATTTCCTTTTAATACTATTTTGTCCTAACACCTAATACATTTTAGAATACTTTTACGTTTTTGAACATAAAATTTCAAATTAGCAAAAAATCTTCATACCGTCTGCATACTACAGTAAATAATATATTCAATATTCTAACACTTAATCTTAATTTAATTCAATTTTACTACTACTTTACCAATAAATATTTGCGCCTGAATACTTTTTCTATACCAACGTCAAACGAAACTCACAGCGAATGTATTTAACCGTATCAAAAATCTTTTCAATACTTCGAAAGTAATAAATACACTTAACTTCAAAAGAACCTTTCGATTTTTACGATTCAATGTTATTTGAAAATATACAAAAATAGTCAAAAGACTTACTGTAGTTTTATGTTGTACAATTTTTTTCTTTCAAATGAAAAGTAATAAAATTATAATATTAGGTCCTTACATATGAAATTGGCGTTTTGTCGTACTGGCCACTTTGATCTCAAATATCTCTTCTTTGGTTAGGGATTCCAATTTCAAATTTATACAGCTATTTAATCTCACATTTGTATTTCAAAAACCGTAATTCATTTGTTTTGTCCTCGTTTGGTTTTTTCTTTGCGTCACGCAGTTTACAAAATGGAAAACTTGAAATATCCGAAAGATCCGATTTAAAATCCCTTCATTATTGTGCCGGTTGAGTAATGTAACGCAGCAGTTGACGCGCGTTTGTCGGTTTGCTGCACTCAACCACTTTTTACGGGATTACATTAAATTAATTTTTATTTTTATTTCGTTGTACCTATTATTATTTTTAAAGGTAAATAGCGCGACGTCGTTCGTTAAAACTTTCCTCGCAATAGAGACTCTCCACAACTGTGTCATTAAAAATACTGCTTCTAATTAAATCAAAATAGTTTGAAAATGTCAAATTACGGCTAAGTGCATGTTAAGCAAAGCTTGGTGAAGGATTCTTTAGCAGTTAATATAAAATGAAACCGAACAAATGTAATTTTTTAGAGTTTTATAAGTATTCTCCTAAATACTTCCGGCAGTCCCGGGCTTGGTTCCCAGCCGAGGAAGTTATTCGAACCATCAGTTTGAATATCTATTCTGGGATTAGGCATATTGATCTGTATGTGTTTGTTGTTAGATGTTATCCCCGACACATGAGAAATCATAGTCGGAACCTGTGAATATTACGTTATTAGTTTTCAACTGACTTAACAACTAAAAGATTCTCAATTCATCGGAGCCTTTTCGGAGAATGTAAATAATCCCCGATTTCTCAAAAATTTGCGTTTGGAACAAAAAAAATTGTTTGTAGTTTCGTAGGTATACTTTCTAATTGTTTCAATAAAAAATAGGTTGTATCGAAATCGATCCAGTAGTTCTTTTTTCAGTAGCTCAGGCTCAGTAAGATTTATTTATTAAGCTTTTTATAATTATGTAATTAATGTAATTCTAAAAACTATAAAGTAATTTAATACCAAGTCAACAAGTTGGAACCTCGTTAAAGCTCGTTAGTGCTTTCAAAGCTATTTGTTTGACTATTATTTTGACTTATTTTTCATTGCTTCAAATCTAGACTTTCCTTACAATGTGTGTCATTATTTATGATTTTTTTTATAAATTAAAGACAGTCATAGAGCAGAATATAATTGCATTAAACAAAATAAAATGTCTGATACACAATATGATATCAACTAACATTTTTTAGGAATTGTTTTTTTTGAGTATTGACTCTCTCATACCATATAAAAAAATATTTGTTTTTCAATGAGAAAATATACAAAGACAGAGTATCATTACTCAAAACAGACAAACAAAATAGACAAACAAATTAATGGACTTAATAGCTATGAAACAAATGTTACTAACGGTTGAATATTTTACCTTAATCTTATATATAAAAATCAATTGCTGTTCGTTAGTCTCGCAAAAACTCGAGAGCGGCTGGACCGATTTAGCTGAATTTGGTCTTGAATTGTTTGTCGTACTCCAGGGAAGGTTTAAAAGGTGGGAAACATAAATAACTATTAGGCGGTACGAAGTTCGCCGGTACAGCTAGTCTTATATATAAAAATCAATTGCTGTTCGTTAGTCTCGCAAAAACTCGAGAGCGGCTGGGCCGATTTAGCTGAATTTGGTCTTGAAATGTTTGTCGTACTCCAGGGAAGGTTTAAAAGGTGGGAAACATAAATAACTATTAGGCGGTACGAAGTTCGCCGGTACAGCTAGTCTTATATATAAAAATCAATTGCTGTTCGTTAGTCTCGCAAAAACTCGAGAGCGGCTGGGCCGATTTAGCTGAATTTGGTCTTGAAATGTTTGTCGTACTCCAGGGAAGGTTTAAAAGGTGGGAAACATAAATAACTATTAGGCGGTACGAAGTTCGCCGGTACAGCTAGTCTTATATATAAAAATCAATTGCTGTTCGTTAGTCTCGCAAAAACTCGAGAGCGGCTGGGCCGATTTAGCTGAATTTGGTCTTGAATTGTTTGTCGTACTCCAGGGAAGGTTTAAAAGGTGGGAAACATAAATAACTATTAGGCGGTACGAAGTTCGCCGGTACAGCTAGTCTTATATATAAAAATCAATTGCTGTTCGTTAGTCTCGCAAAAACTCGAGAGCGGCTGGGCCGATTTAGCTGAATTTGGTCTTGAATTGTTTGTCGTACTCCAGGGAAGGTTTAAAAGGTGGGAAACATAAATAACTATTAGGCGGTACGAAGTTCGCCGGTACAGCTAGTCTTATATATAAAAATCAAATGCTGTTCGTTAGTCTCGCAAAAACTCGAGGACAGCTGGGCCGATTTAGCTGATTTTGGTCTTAAAATGTTTGTCGTACTCCAGGGAAGGTTTAAAAGTTGACAAACATGAATAGCTGTTAGGCGGTACGAAGTTCGCCGGGACAGCTAGTTTAATATAAAAACAAATGATATGATTATTTTTTCTATTTGTATTTCTCTTTAAAGAGATGGAAAATTACATTTTATTATTTGTTATATATATATCATATTTCCCAGAAGCTCATTGGGTTAAGTCACAGTAATATTTAATTAATTATTATTTTATAAAGAAAAAATAATTTATTCTCTCATCGTAGAATCACTTCAGTCTGAAAAACGGAATCAATTTATTTTCTCAATAATCCACTTTCATTAAAATTTGGGAACATTTTCCGAACGGAGAAAATGTGGCGTTTGGCTGAAACGGATATTTATAGATTTTCCAATTAACTGTTTCATCAAAGCTTGTAACTTTTTAGATTAGACTCGTTTATCTATCCGCTAGAGATTGACCGCAATTTACCAACTCATTACTACGGGATGTGATACTTAAATGTGGAACATAAATATTAGGAGGAGGTACTCCTCTAACTTCTTCTATAATATAAAAATGAATCGCTGAATGTGTTGCTAATCGCAAATCTCGAGAGCAAACCCATTTTGCTAATTAATTTTTTAGAATATTCCTTGCAGTACGAGGATGGTTCTTACATAGAGAATTATAAAAAAAGTCAACAAAACTTTTCTATACTCCCATACAATCGATTCGTAATAATACTTAAAAGTCAATTTGAACCTTAATGCCGTTAAATAAAGTTTAAGTGTTAGTGGAGAGGTTCCGGCAATGCAAAACAATTGAGTGACGTTAGTATCGTATAAATATTAATGTCAATATATGTCAATATTTGCTGACCCAGTGTCCTAAATAGCAGAATAAGTTTAAAAAATATATAGAATCGACTGTTAGGCGGTACGAAGTTCGGCCAGCTTGTTTAGAATAAATCAATCTAAAAGCACACAGAGAGGTTTATCACAAACAGTCTACACATAAGATGTTTTTACGATGTTGACATTTTGCGTTGAATTCTTAACTATATTATTTTTGTATATTTTTCTTCCTGTCTAAACTTTATCATAGAAATAATGCTTTGAAGTATCTCTTACCTAGTAAGAATGGTTCTGTCCCATTATATAGCTTGTCCACCACACAACATTGTTACACCCGATCAGGGTATATATATGAAACGTTTACATGTATTTTTAAGACCTGCATGGGAACATAATATAATTATTGCAATAAATGTTTTGAGTTTGAGTTTTGAATTTTGACAGATAGACGGATGGACGGACGGACGGACAGACGGATTGACGAACAGCGAAGTTTTAGTAAAGTAAAGAGTGCCGTTATTATCCTTCGGGTATGGAACCTCAAAATAATTCTTCGGTACCGTTAAAGACAGATTTAAAAGATAATGTGGGAAGTGCCGTTCAAACGTACCAAATCTTTATCTGGCGTTTTGACGAAATAGTTACTAATTGCTAATTAAATAATATTATTGGCAAAGTCTGTAGGTTAGAAAATCCGATCAATTCATGATATTAAAATTTGTTAGATGGAGAACCACAATTTTTAAGATCATTTAATTAACCTATGTCTGGTTAGTATTGATTTCGGATAGATCAAAGAACCCACTAAGTATTAAGCCCATCTCGATCGTAAAACTTTCAAGATGGTTTGACATTAAATAGAGATCAAGAAATCATTATTTCCGAACAATTTGTATTCCTAACGACTTTATACGTCGATCCGAATACTTACCTAAGATTCAATTAACTTTGTAAGAGGCCATCACAAGTTTAGGTGCCTTCATTACGAACAATGTGGAATGTAAAGTTTCAAGTGTACTCCATTCGTTATAGCTTGGAAGAAAATGTTCTCATCTTTCTATCGAAGCTTTGCTGGTTATTGTAATTATTCTTTAATATATTAAATAATTTATGAAATTCTAATGTATGTTCGATTATTTCATGAGTGTTTTAGATAGGGATGTTTTTAAAATCTACATAATATTACACGTTTATCGGTTAGGGGTGTACTAAGCCAAAAGGGGGTCACTATACTCATCCCAAGGGACCACTTTATCTATGGGAATTCTGAATTCGCGAAAAAAAACAGCTGGTTCATACATTTTGTCCGCGACGGATCCAACTTTTTGTATGGAACAGCTGTTTTATTTTTCTCGAATTTAGAGTTGGTCCCTTAGTTGAAAGTTGTTCGTTAGAATGAGTATAGTAACCCCCTTTCGGCTTAGTACACCCCTAACCGATAACCCTTTGTAAAAAATAAACGTTTTTAATTTTGTATATAACGAATACACTTAAAAAAAACAGAACTCATTTCAAAAAATCTTTTTCCGTTAGAAAGCTACATTATCACCGAGTAACATAAGTTATATTTATCACTAGAAAAAGTTTGAGATCCTTAGAAATACTAAAACCAACCCAAGGTGTGAAAAAATTAGTCATTTCATCGCATGCGCTGCGAAAAGTTATACAATATTGTAAAACATAATCAAAATCTACAAAAAACTTCACGAGACAAATGTCCTGCTCACGTCACTTATGACATCATTAAATGATTTAAAAAATTATTTTAATGATTTTTTATTGAGATAAAAACGATTCTAAATATCAGTTACAATTATCTCACATATTATACATAGTTAATTATAATACTAAAACAAGAGAAAACAAAAAATAAAATAGCTGCACAAATAGAATTAAATATGAAACCAAGTATTAAATAGGTATATTAAATTATTATAACATTAATGTCAAATTATTAAAATCAATTGTCATACGAGTCCGCCTCGCTGTCTGGCTTTTTGCTTCTATCCCACTGGTCTAACAGACCCTCACAATATGTCAAAAATACAAAGCTAAGTTTTCATCATTCATCGACTGTTAGGCGGTACGAAGGCAGGGTCAGCTAGACTCATGAAATATTAAATTCCAGATTCATTCAGTCATACAGAAGGTTGACTCACCGATCCGTTCCTAGTCCTTGACAGCAGTGGCACCACCTCTCTCTCGACTGCAGCAACTGCCAGCAGTGGTGCGAAGATGGCCAGAGCCACCAGCCACATTGCAGCCAGTAGACCGCACGCGCCGCGGCGGGAGGGCATCCACGGCTGACGGAGGGACTGCGTGATGGCCAGGTACCGGTCTACTGACATCGCTGTTATGGTGAACACACTGGATGCTACTGCCACACCTGTTACAATAACATCAGACCTATTATTAGAAATACTTGTATGAATGAATGAATAAATTAATTGTTTATTGCAGACCTTTTTATTTGACGTTTCTGTCAAATAAAAAGGATTTTTTTTACATCTAGTGACACAAGTGTACCAAATTTCAAGCATTTTAATACATAACTTATAAAAGTAACCGTTGGAAACCCTGTTGCCTCACACGCGAAAAAGCTAAATTCTAGGGTCAGGCATGCATCTCTGAGTTTTTATTTTAAGTGCATATTACAATTAATAAAAACTAGATAATTTAAAGAAATAAACATTTAAACTCATCGATGCCACTGGGGACAAGAGAGCTGGCTCATTCCTTGCTTGAAAGATTTCTGTGGCAACTCTACGCAGGAATGCTGCCAGCGTTCTTGGGACTTTGCCACAAGGACATCAGTTATTTTTCAGACTTTTAATCATTTTTACAGTTTAGTTTCTTTTTAAATTAGTTTATGTATTAGATTTATATATTTAATTTCTGTGTAATATTAACTATTACTTAAATGGTTAAGGAAAATTTCGTGAGAAAATTTGCTTGTCGGAGAAGGTTAATAGCTTTCGAAGATAAGTGAAGTCCCCAACCGGCAATTTGACCAGCGTAGTGGACTTTAACCTACACCGTCTTCATAGGGGAGATGCATGCACAACAGTCAGACCCTATGGGTGGATACATAGCTCAAGAAATAAGACATGGCGAACACACGGATGATCGAATGGACAGAGTAATATTGAAAAGGAATCAAGGAGAGAAAAGTTTGGGTTAAGTTTTCACTAAACTTTATCTTATTTTAATAACCTACTTTAAAAAGAGAGAAGTGACTTCAATTCGGCAGTGCGTAGGTAAGTTTTGAGCTATTATTATCAGTTTTATTTACAAGCTAAACTATTCGACGGATTCAAATGTAAAAGATCTAAGATATATAAACCCTTTTAAACAAAAAAAACCTAATTGATGAAAAATCGGAGACAGTACGCACAAAAGAATTTGATAAAATATGTTCCTTCTTTTAAGATTATTAATATATTCCTTCACAGTATTTCTACGTGTACCCAAGAGAATGATCATACGTTATATCTACCCTCAGGAACAGAAGTAATAGTGCCCTCAGGTTCGTATTACAAGCCGTGATTACACCTACTCTAGTTCCTCCCACGTGTACGAGACGTGAACTACTCTACCTACCCTAATTACTTTCAAGGTTACGCGTAAATTGTATAAAACGTATAAAGTTAGTCAAGAGCTTCTTTATCGTATACTTTATCTAAAAATTGCATAAATGGAACGGAGTTTTTACGCTATATTCAAATTGTGATATCGCAAGATCCTATTAAGGAAAAGTGTGTATGAAGCTTCTCAAAATTATTTTTCGATATGGATTCAACACTTATTGTTATAATTTATTGACGTTATCTATTTTTATTATGTATTAACACTCTATATCATGTTTAGGAAATTTAATTTATGTATTAAATATACCAAGTTTTGTAAATTATCACTCACCTAAGTTACTGCCAGGTTGTGGAATTCGCTGCCAAGTTCTCTATTTCCCGATAGCTATAATCTCGGTCTCTTAAAATCGCGAGTGAATCGGTTTCTTCTAGGCAAGCGCGCGACATCCTAGACCGCATCGTTACTTTACATCAGGTGAGTGCGGTCAAGCGCAAGCCTATCGACTATATAACAAAAAACCTGCTAGTAATCGCTGTTAGCAAAAAGGCCCCTAAAGTAATATTTTTCTCTTATGTTTCATGTTATGTGAGTCTACAATAAAGAATAAGTCAATCAACGTCGTACTGCTAGTCATTGGTGTTCCATTTGCAAGCGTTTAGGTCATAATCTATTACGCTAGCTAAATGTTCCAATATTCAAATGAACTTAAGCATAAGACCAACCCTGAAACTCTATTTACAGTTACAAAAGTTGTTTTTTTGTGATTTTATAGTTACGATCCAAGGCGACGGCAGTATTAAGTAAAACGTCTCCAACATGTTCGTTGTTCATCTGAACAGCTTGTATAACTAGTAACAGCTGGTATTTATTAGTACACATATAAACCCCGTAAAAGCAGAATTTATTTTACAGCCAACCTTGATACAGGAACAGAAACGGCCGAAAGAAAGAAAATAAACCTTTTATTATCCAGTCTCTACTTCTGAGCTTTGTGATTGATCTTCGGATGAGATTTGCGAGTAAAACGCAATAAATCACACTACATAAAACAATCTAGGTTTTTAGAAAAAGATTATTCAATTACCAGGTTCCTTGATTTTCTAATCCCTCAATTCTTCTTAATTAGGCATGCGCCTAAGATTAGATAGAAATTAAAAATCATACCTCTGGACCAATTTTTTAAATAATGCACATAGGACCACGCGAGAAGTATTTATAAGCTATTTCTAAGGCCTTTCAAAAAATATGATTTTGTCAAATCAGTCCAGCCATATCCGAGATAAAAAAAAGCACCCGTCGAAGTTCCTTCTCCTTTTTTGGGAAGTCCGTAAAAAATTATTGTGCGATCAGAAAATGGACAGCGGATACATGTCTGTGTCGGAATAGTTGTTAAACTATCCTCAGGGTATCACGTAAGCAATAATGTAGGCTCGTTATCTCGGCACCGCGCCAACGGATGCTCAGCCGTCAGCCAGAACGTGTTATTAAACTTGATTCCAACTTTAGCTTGTGTAGAGGCTTCGCATCTCACTACATTTCTGCCTATAAAGTTTTTGCTATAGCTGTCGTATCTATGAAATTACAATCAATCGATAAAAGTGTTGTCGTGTAGTTTGTATCAAAGGTCTTGAGTGTGATACAGATTTAATAGAAATAATAAAATATTTAATATATCGATTTTACACTTGTTCTTCTTGTTCATTACCAAAATATGTACAATAATACATCATTACTACAAGATAAATAAGTTATTATGTCAGTTAATTGGCTTTTATACAATCAATAATAATATATGGTATTACTGTTTGGGGCCACGGCGCAGATGTAAAAAGAGTCATTAATGTACGAAAAAATAGTACTTTAAAAATACAAATCAAAAATAATCGGACCAGCTCTATGTATACTAAATCGTTATATTTTCACTATAGATACATTACGTTTAAGACCGATCGAACATCGGGTAATAAATCTAATTTATGTTGGAAAATGTGATTGCAAACAACGAGACCAGTGAAACTAAATAAAACCTAATAAAAAGCTATAAAAGCAATGCTCGGACTCAAAATCGAATCAAATTATATGCTGGTAGGCATTTCCTATAGCTTATATGGCTAGCTACCACCCTCAAGTTTTTAAAATCTGTCGCCAAGCCAAATGTTGCAGCAGCTTTCATGTAGAGCCAGTGTATTCCAGACTTAGCATGTTCCATCTAGGGCTACAGTATCGCTGATTTAAGTTTTCGTGCAAACTTATGGTCAAATGCCTGGCTGTGTAGGATAAAAAGAAATCTACCAACACAATCGTATTGAACGGTTACTGACCTTGTAAAAAGTTGACAGCCTTGCACATGACCTCGCCGAAGTACCACAGCAGTGTGACAGACTTGGCGATCTGCACCGGCATGCAGAACAGCGTCACCAGCAGGTCAGCCACCGACAGGTTCACCAGGAATATGTTCGTCACGCTGGAACAAATGTTACACAACATCAACTACTACAATCACACTTCATAATCCTATTTCTAACTTAAATTTATAAATGCGAAAGTTACTCTGTCTGTCTGTCTGTATCGCTTTCACGCCAAAATCACTGAACGGATCTGGCTGAAATTTGGTACACAGGTAGTTTGGACCCTGGTAAAGGACATAGGATACTTTTAACCGACTTCAAAAAAGTAGTTCCCCATTGGATTATCTCGATAGTAAATGGTGAACATAAAAAAATTAAAACCACATGGTGAAAATCGTGGTAATATCATAAAGGTGAAAGTTTGTATGTGTGTGTTTGTTTGTTCCTCCTTCACGCTCTAACAGCTTAATTTGGATCAAATTTGGTACGAAGAGAGCTTATACCTTGGATTAACACATAGGCTATTTATCCCGCATAATTGAAGTGTCCCTATGCGATGATCAAGTATCTACCGCGGGTGAAACCACGGGGTGCAGCTAATAATATTATAAAAAGGATAGATTTATATTTTTGTTTGTAATAAACTCAAAAAGTACTGGATCGATTTTTAAATGCGAATGCTCTGACCTACCAACTAGTAATTCTAGCTGCATAACCTTTTTAAACGACTGCGGAAGAATGAGGTTTATATTTTTGGAGTGTATGTATGTATATTTCTTTGGCACACCCTAAAGATTAAACGGCTTGTCATATTTGTATGTGAGTTGTGTCAATACATTTGCTTTCACCTGCAGATGGTCATAGACTATACTAGTTGAATCTCGCGATTCCACTTGTTAAGATACGTGGGTCTAAAGTTCTTGCAGTCGAGTTTTTAAAGTCATTTGAAGTACTTGTTAAATTATGTATTACTTTCGTAAGAAGTAAAAGTTTATATTCAAATTTTTCCAATCTTTTTAATGACAATGTAGTTCATTACCCGATAGCATTATTATATTCTGTATAACAGAATCCTGACAAAAACATAACATGTCCGAAAATATGACGCACAGGTCTCGCAGCGCAGTTTATCTACCGTTAAAAGTTGTGAAATAGAATGTAAACGCATTATAGCATAATAAGTGGCTCTTATTCGCAGCATAAATGGAATATAAAGACTAGACCGATACGAAATATTTTTTTGTTTGTAAGGGTTCTATTAAATGTTTTATCAAAATGGGTCCAGAGATTTAATTTTTAAATATCTGAACTAACTTTCTCAGGGCCTGGCGTAATGGAAGACAGTTATCACGTATTTTTTCATAAAAACATTATATCTCATCAAAGTTCGAACAATTTTATCTCAACAAGAAAATGAGCAAAGTACTCGTACATAGAGATATAACGTAATTTCTTGTATGAAATAGCGGTAGGTATTTGTGATACTCCGAGGTTTTCTGATGTCAGTAATGAATGTTATCTTACAGCACAGCTTTCTACTTCACTGCACTTGTTGTTTAGCTCGAAAGGTTCTATAATGTAAGTCGAGTCACGTACGCTGGGAACTATCGCTTCAAGCTATTCTAGCTAAATAATACACTATAAAAATATAGCTTTTAGAAAAGCTGTTTATTTTTGTGGGAACACAATAATAATTACTAGTTTTGGGAACGGTATTTTGTGTGGGTATAGTTAGGCAAACATTTTTTTTTTAATTTCAAATTTCCAATCTCTTCTCGTTGTTAAAGTTGGTTTAAATGTTTGCACTATTATTTAAGAAAAAGTTTATTTTAGACGCAGTCCAACGCTCATTAATTTTACTCTTATAAGTAATATATTTGCTGTATTATTTTTTGTGCAAACAATAAACAGTTTTCTGTCCATCTATTTGGTTTATTGACTGCTAAAGAGTACTGCTGCTCCAATTGAGGTCTACCACTACAAAAACTTTAAAGTTGTGTTCCGTGGCCTGTCTTCGATGCTTATAGAGGCCTTGTAGAGGCTTCTTACCTCTTCTTTTCTCGCGTGGGCACGCGTGAATGGCTCGGTAAGAAGTGGAATAATACATTTGGATTCATAATATAGATCGGGTGATTCTACTATACTTTATTATGCAAGTAGTAATTAAGTTGGGTCTCTTCGATAAACTCAGACCTCGTTGTAAATATATTATGTGTACTAACTAGCTGTCACACGCGGCGTTGCTCGCGACATATAATTTAATTAAAAGACTTACACTTTGAACTCTCATTTGATCTCCTTAGATGTTGATATTCCTAAAATCCTTTCTTAATACACCCCATCATACTATAATGAATATAGTATGTCGGTACGTTGGGTCAATATTGAGAAGCATAACAATTATTAAGTCAAAATATATGTTTAAAAAATGCCTTATGACTAGTATGCGTCTCGTCAATAGTCTAATTGAATGTAGTACAATAGATTTTTATGCTTAAAACACATTATGCAATACATTATTAGGGACAAAAATATGCGTTTTAAATGTAACCCCATGTGCTGTTAAGTAGTTTAGGCTCTATGTTGTTTCTTAGCGAATATTCTAACTCTTTAATGTATACATACTCTCGCACATGTACGATTGTTATTTTATTTTCACTCAATTAATACGAGTAGACATGTGCAACAAATTATTTTTCCACATATTCTTTATTGTATCTAGTCCAACATCACCTATGTTTATTGTATCTAGTCCAACATCACCTATGTTTATTGTATCTAGTCCAACATCACCTATGTTTATTGTATCTAGTTCAACATCACCTATGTTTATTGTATCTAGTCCAACATCACCTATGTTTATTGTATCTAGTCCAACATCACCTATGTTTATTGTATTTAGTCCAACATCACCTATGTTTATTGTATCTAGTCCAACATCACCTATGTTTATTGTATCTAGTCCAACATCACCTATGTTTTTCTCTTTTACTATGTACTTTCTGTTTTATATTAAGAATAAATATTGTTACGAGTATATAACTCATTAGGCGTGCATGTATAACATAATTATGTGAAAAGCCACCGGCTACCGAAACACAGTGCGGACTAGTTCAGAGCCAGTGGATTCAAAATAATCTTGTTGCTTTATTAATATGCCAAATAAACATTTGTATGTTTGTATTTTATATATAGAAGATTTGTACGTTATCAACTATAGAGCAACACTACCATAGGTTTCCCTTTATGAGGGGGGTGTATAACAAAGCCCACCACGCCGGTCGTTGCGTATTTAAGATTTCATTTATCATAATCTTCAGGTTTCCAGACCTTTAAATCAAGTAATACATTATAGTATGCACATATGAGTGAAAAACTCTGAGCCCGCTTGGGATTGGATCCACGCTCTATCGCTTGAAAGGCACCCTTGCCTTTCACCGACTAGACCACAACTAACTATACGAATATTCTAGCATCTATTTACTTTAAATATTCTGGTAAATAGTAATAAGTTCCTAGTCAAACATTAACGAAGCTATTTGCATGAATCCTTTCACTCGGTTGAATCTGCTTGATCGATATTCATAAATATTCGATTAAGGGAAGGCACACAAACGCCAGGCGCTGATAACGAACCCGATTTGGAAGAAAAAATACATTTCCATCCCCTTGCATGGAGTTTATTTTGTACGTAGTTCTTAAGGGTACGTACCAACAGAGATGAACGGGGATGCGTAGTTAGGAATGTGTTTTTTGAGGAACCAATAGAATGCCGAGGCTCGGTAAATGAAGCGATTCTATTCATTATTTGTCTACAAACACGTTCCTCCCTCATTATCATCACGGTGAAAAAGCAGTTTAATAATCATCAATTGGACTAATGATAACTTGATTGCACACAAAACAATTTTTTTTATTAAATTTCTAAAATCGTTCCGATCCTTTAAAATTATTCACATTAATACCACAATCGATGTATTTTGAATAGTTTTTTTTTTGAGTATTTACTTTTGGTGATATATATTATTTTTTTATTTTGATTTAATCAGTGTCACTCTTACGACAAAGACAAATGTATTAACACCACTAACATGAAAATACGATACGCCGTTTAAGCTCTAGGGCGGGTCAAAGAAAATATACATACATATATACACTGGAAAAACATAACCCTCCTTCTTTCGCAGTCTGGTAAAATCCAAATTATGTAAAAATATTTTTTTTATTAATTATAAGACCATAAGATAATTATAATCTTCTAAACATTACGTTGAATTGCTTTATCGCCTACAGCGAAAGTCATTTTATACGCAAGTTATAGGAAAGTCTGTTCTCAAAAAAAAAACATATTCTTTAATACTATTCATAAATTGTTGTTTAAATATCACATACGATTTTTGGAAAATTTTACCTTTCTATAATGTCAGAGCTTCCTTGCTATAGGCCTACAAATTTGATCCATACTTGATGGTAAAATAACTATAGACTATTTTTATAATTCAACTTGTAAAGGTTCTCGTCAGAATCATTTTTTTATATTTCCCAATTTCACAGTGATGCTTATTTTCTAACTCAATTTGCTTATTATTATTTGAAAGAATACACTGTATTCGGTCCGATATAATATCAAATTCGGTCTTGTAGTTCGGTTAACTCATAAGTGAAAATGACTAATTTTCCTTCAGAATTGTAGTCGTTTTTTCACTTCTTTATAAGTATTATGTTGCTTTTCAATTCATAGCGTCAAGATAAAGGCATTTACGGAAATGCAGTTTTCTATTTGGCGTTTTGCCATCTAACGACGCGTGGAAGGTGGCCACATTTTGTAGGAACTAGGTAGGTACTAAAAAAAATTTGTGAACAATAGTAAAAAGAAAATGCAATTTTAATTATATAGGACACATTTTTTAAATTAAATTAAAATAAATCATATCCCAATAATAATAATTAATAATATCTGAATTGTAACTACAGTATTAAACTTATGTATTTATTGCAGGTCTTTGGTACTGATAATAATTCGATACAATTTTTTTAAATAATAATTTACCGACACAAATATAGAACAAAATTCAACGAGTTCTTTAAGAAACTGTTTTCCGACTTTCACAAATTATACAATTTACAAATTATACTTCCGAACTGATTTTGATCAAATTTAAATAGCACTACTTGACTTTTCAAACCAAAACATTTTTTTAAATCATCCAGCCGTCTCAGAGAAATCATGTAACAAACAAAGTTAACCCTACATGATTTTGTATTCTTAAGCAAAAAATGACGGCAAAATAAAAATACGATGTAATATTACGTAACTAAGCATTTAAGGTCTTAATTAAGCAATTAAGTTGTTAGAAACTTTAATATTTATAATATTGTGTCTCTTTTCAATTTGTCATTAAAAACTTACGGCTTAGTTAAGGCATAATTATTTATTTATTGTCTTAGCAAAATCTCACAGCACAGCACAGATTAAGCTAGTTTGCTGTGTTCGCATAAACGACAGACAAACGATAAGTAAGAAATACTATAAAATCGAGACTTTAACTTTTCAGTTCTTTTAAAATTTGTAATGCAAGTCAAATCAATTTTGTTAAAATGTAAATAATTCTAACAAGACTGTAAATTCTATTCAACAAACAACAAAAAAACCGAAATAGAGCCTCTAAAAAATGAAACTTTTAAGAGCATCAATAAAAAAAAATTTTTGAAAAAAAAAGCTTAAAACTTGGACTTTTAAAACTATGAGCATAGTTCATCATTTACCCGAGCAGCCTGTATACCTCAGCAGAGATTACCGCGTACGTGGGTAACCTGCACTAATTATTTTGCAGAAAAGGAGCCCCTTTTCGTATAAATTAATCCTGTCAGCTCTTTGTGCCTGAATGTACACTGTACAGGGTTTCTAGTAATAAGGATTAGTTGAGCATTCATCATCATCATTCTCGTGACCTTGATTGTGTGTTTGACCTTGAGTGATTTTCACTTGTTTCTGCTATTTCCTTTATCTTTTTTCCATATTTTAACTTTTTTAGTGTTCATCTTCATGTTCAATTATCACTAACAAACAAAAGATCTGCTTTTCATTTTAGAGAATCCGAGAGAGATTTTGAATTTCTCTTGCTCTTGGTCTTAAAATAGCGTTTGTTTGCATATAACCCTGTATGCCTTGCCTGCCTTTCCCACAAATAGCTGGACTTTGTTTCATAATTTACAAATATTTACTCACCAGCCTTTACGAATACGAAATAGCCAACATAGTAGGTATTTTTACCCCCCCCCCCCCCCCCCCCCCCCAAGGAAGCCCGCATTGTTGAAGAGGGGGTTCAGTAACCTTGGCCTTGCTACCTACGGTAAAACAAGAGGCAACCGTGATAGGTCGCTCCACTGCGTTTTGCCCTCTAAGCCTATGTAGGAGCGGCTACAGGAGGTAGGTTGAGATGTTTTATGGGGACACCGCAACTGAGGCGGGCTGCGATGTCGCAAGACGGCGCAGCCGAGGATGGGGACGCGGCGGGAGAGGACGGTCGGTATTGAGGTGCGTCGCTTTCCCTACCTTCCGCGGCCTCGACGTGATAACCACCTTTTGATGGTGGTTAGGCCGCATGATCTTCTGCGGCCGTAGTGGCAGGCGGCGGAGCAACTAATGACCCCTCGCGGGAGGACCTCGGGCGTCTACGTAACCCCGTGGGATGAGTCCGGCAAAGAAAACAGTGGCGGGTCGCGGATGAGGGCTACAGCGTACCAGTGTCTCGCCAGTAAAAGGCCGGGATTGACACCGTGGAGTTTTAGTGGGTAAGAGTTCCACATAACCGCTCTGTCACGGGGAGACAGAGCGGTTACATGGAACTTACCATGCATGCAGTATTTTTCCACGTAAAAAAGGTATTTATCCGTGAAACAGTATACATACAAACAAAAATTTAAGATTATTTTTGAAAGCTTTTCTTTTTATAAATTCTGCTAATTTTATATTTCAATGCGGCTTATTGAATCATCGTTCCTGTGTAACGAGCAACTATATTAATATACCTACTACTGTGACTAAATTAAAGCAATCACAATGTAAATTTATAACTATTCGTAGATTAATAAGTTTTTTAAGTAAAAATAATTCAAATGTTACAAGGTTTGCCTTTTGAGACAACATGTGAACATACACCAACATGTGGGATCACATTGTTTAATGTGACAGGAGAGACAACATGTCAACATACAACAACATGTGGGATCACATTGTTTAATGTGACAGGAGAGACAACATGTCAACATACAACAACATGTGGGATCACATTGTTTAATGTGACAGGAGAGACAACATGTCAACATACAACAACATGTGGGATCACATTGTTTAATGTGACAGGAGAGACAACATGTCAACATACAACAACATGTGGGATCACATTGTTTAAGAAGACGTCACGTCACGGGGGATTACACGAACGACTCATTCCTCATCTGTGACCTTGGTTGTGAGTTTGACCTTGAGTGATTATCACCTGTTAAAAAAATAATGAAAATTTACAATCCAACCAAATGCTGTCAACAGCATCTGAGAGAGTTTTTAAATGTCGTAGAATTTTAATTCATGCCTAAAATATTGCTAGTAAACCAGTATTAGTAATCCTGTATATCTTGCCTGCTTTTCCAGCAATTTTTTTTTTTTATAATCGTTAGACTTTAAATTAACGATGCGGTCTAGGATGTAGCGCGCGTGCCTAGAAGAAACCAATTCACTCGCGATTTGAAGAGACCGAGATTATCTATTTTCACTTTTTTTTGTGACTCACCAGCCTTTACATACGAAATAGCAAACATAGAAACCCGTAAAACCTCCACTCTACGTCACTACAATAGGTAGGTTATTATGCATGGAATACACTGGCTCTCAAGGAAGGCTGCCGAAACACACCGTTAGGTGCTTGGCGACAGATTTTGCAACTTGAGGGTGGTAGCTAGCCAGGCTAGCGATAGGAAACGCCCTACTACCATGCTTTGTTTCCTCACAAATTTTCCTTCACCGATAGCTCAGGCTCTTTTTGCATGTTTCGTGGGCCAACATGAGACATAGGAACTATAAATATCAATCATAGATTTTCATAGAGACAAAAAAAGCTGGATGAAGATAATTTAAAAGGAAAAGAACCTTCCTAAAGTATGGCGTAGATTAGCCCAAAATATAAGCAGATGACGACGACTGGAGCAGGTCTATGTCCAAAAAAACAACTTGATGTAATACTGAGGCTAGTGTCACCGATATAATAAGTATAATGCTTACAGTGAATTATAACTCTTTTTATTTATTGTTTTATTTTAAGTGAACTAGTATGCATCATCTGATCCATGAAGTCACTGTTGAAAGTTTTTTGAATCCTGTATTGAAGTGACGGGAAAATAGCTGTATGAAGATAATTCAAAAGGTGGGTAAAGCATTTCGTAGATTTACCAACCCAAGATGGCCATTGTCCAAAAGGCCAACTTGATGTAGAACTGAAGCTGGTGTCAGTAAAAATTGTAATTAAATTTAATGTGATTTTTTATTTATTATTGTATTTTGAGTCTAATAGTACGCATCATCTGAATAGGGCATCCCATGCAGTCGTTGTTGTGGGCTTACTGTATCCTGATTGTCATATCCAGGTAGAGGGTTAGTCGGGACATCCAGTCGATTTTTAAATTTCTCTAAATATCTTTTGTAATTAAAATGATTCATCAGCCTGATCATTGTCTTTGGTATGCGAAATTTGACAACAGTTTTTTCTTCGTTCTGACGGCGATCTGCCACCGTGCATGACAGGTTTAATATTAAAGTGAGAGTTAGAAGCAGGATAACTGAAATTCATAAGAATAATAAACCAATAACTTGCTTAAATATGTAAGAAAACATAGTGTAAGAAATGTATTTATTTGCAAATATAACAATGATGTTACATGTATATAGTTGATATTCAAATATAGTTTGCCCTGGCTTATAAATACAAATGATTTCTTAGTATTATAAGAAATATGAAAACAATATACTAATCTAGTTAAACAATAGGACCAAACTACTGATGTCAGTGATCCCATAGGATAATTGAGCCAAATTAGTTGAAAGATAGATTGGAAAATTTCCCGTTTTCCAATCTTGGGACAACTCAATTTCACACTTGGGACGGATCACAGTTTTTGAACTCAAGATAATACATTGATATGTTAAAAACAACTTACTTGCCAAATTCATTCTTGTAGTTAAATGTGTCTGGTTTTTTATACTCAAATTAGGAGCTGCTTTATATAAGTATTCTTTATTTATACCAGCAACAATAATTGCCTTTTAAGTTATGAAATTAATGACAAGAATTTTTATCAGCTAATTAATTTAAATGATGTTGACATTTTATGCATTTCACGCAGAAATTAACCTTTTGATAAGAACAACTTCGTAATAAAATTAAAATACGTATACATAGGGGCGGTTTTGTAGTAAGCCGACGATGTGTGACTTCACTGCGTATCCCAGTGGGTGGTGGCTAAATGAACCCGCTGGCTTAGATTTGTTGGCTGCAAAAAAAAACCTCCAGAGTGGAAATGTCAAAGAGCATAGCGCCGTCAGATACATCTCCACACCCTTAGCCACACACACCAACGTTGACTCTCCGAAGTTGTTACGAGGCAGCCAAATAGTGGTATGCTCGTTCAATAGGCCGTAGGATGGAAATCCAATTATATTTTATGATATTTTGAAACATATCAGAAATGGCGCGTGAAAAGCTTAGGTTTAAGCCGATAAAATCATTAATTATATTGAATTAATATAGTACGAAGTTTTCAGCCACGTAATCACTATTACTCGTAGCCGTATTCTGTGACTCATATAATGGATATTGGCCGGCATTGGACAAATGTTTGAACAATGGTTGATTGTTTCGAACCTTATCAGATGGCAAATATTTGCCGATAGATATTTAGAGGGTATGACAATATCAAAGCCCAATAGCATAGCATCATATCGTTACGAAAATACAAGTTTGATTAAGTTAGATAGTTAAAGTTGTGTTATAATAAAATACGAGTTTATTTTAGTCAGTGGCTGTAAAAATACATCTACTTACATAAATATATTTCCACTGTGAATAATCCCGATACAATATACTTAATAAATGTAGGTTTTTCTAGATTAGGTAGATTTTTTTCTATATTTCCTATGTATGTACGTTTTAGTTTTTTTAAACCACAATTTGTTAGTGTTAGACTTTTTTTAATGTAAGACTTTTATTACTAGGCTTTAGCGTTATGCAAATAGAGCAAGAAATAATTCAGATTAGTTACTAAAATTTCTAATATAGTGTTGTTACCGCAGAGTTTAAGGCGCTGCAGAGAAAGTTGCGGCATATCTATTAACATTTGAGTTTGAGAGTAATTATTTGTTTAAAATGGTAGTTTTGATGTAAAGGAAGTTAGGGCGCTGGTTCAGCATCTTAGCCAATCACAGATCGTAGACGTAACGTCCAGAAAACACCAAGTTAAGTGTAATCATCAAAAATAATAAGAAAATTTAGAGTTATATAGTAAATTCAATAAAATTTGATTAATTTCATTAATATGGGATTTTTGCTATCCACAGTATATTTATTTATCAGACAATAAATAAATATACCGTGGATTTGTTGTAGGAGTTGAGCTAATAATAGTTGCATAGTCTATCAACTCAAATAGTAATAATAAGGTCACCATA
The DNA here is from genome assembly GCA_947049295.1 of Ligdia adustata. Classification (NCBI taxonomy): domain Eukaryota; kingdom Metazoa; phylum Arthropoda; class Insecta; order Lepidoptera; family Geometridae; genus Ligdia; species Ligdia adustata. The sequence goes on along the minus strand of OX346219.1, from coordinate 14,414,100 downwards.
TTTTTTTTTAATTATAACAGACTCCTATTAAGATAAGCACTCGGGGACTGCCGCGGTAAAGCTATCGCATACGCATACGTCTAGTTGTACGCACACAAACACCGTACCTAAGTCTGCCGAACTCAAACGACGTTAGACGATGCACGGCTTTCAACACCGCACCGCTGTGCCGGTCGGAGTGGGGGGTGTTAGGATTATTTTCGTTACGGAATTTCTTGATTCGGTCGCCGCGCTCAAAAGCTATGCAATAGCTTAAAAAATTCAAAGTCGGTAAGGGCCTAGTTGTTTTCGCAAATTCTTAGGAGGAGAAAAGGGAAGGGGAGGAGATTTCAGGCATATGTTTGTATGTAGTAGACTCATTATGATATTCCACCGTAAATTGGTAAACCGATTTAGTTTTGCGAGGTGCCACTAATTTTGTCTTTATCGCAAATGGATATATTTTTATAGTAGTTATATCTCGCGGCTTCACTCGTTAAGATACAGTTTGTCTTTCAGTCGATTCATTTCTTTATAAATACACAAACTTCATTACCCACTTGACCGCTCGTCAAAAACTTTTTTTTTTAGAGTTTTTTTCTAGTAAAATGCGTAAAAAATTGCCACTTTTCATAATTAACTATCAAATTAAAAAAAAACTTGTCGAACATTATTTCGATTACAATGCAATCGTTACGTTAGTTTATAAATAAAGAGTTGAAGAGCTTATGTTTTGAGATTTAGTTCGCTCCAAACAGTTCAAACGAATTTAGCTATGTATTCCGCAAGTGAGTTATCATTATGTTTATTATTTCAAATGTATTAAATTAGTATCGTCAAGGGTTTTTTCAAAATGTTTGTATTATTCCCTATTTCTAGTATATTTGGATAGTATATATATATATACTATCACTTGTTTATTATTTAATTTATTTAGTATATATATATATATATATATATACTAAATAAATTAATATATATATATATATATATATATATATATATATATATACTAAATAAATTAATATATATATATATATATATATACTAAATAAATTAAATAATAAACAAGTGTTTTAAACTAATGTATGTTAAAGAGTCTAACCGCATGAAGCAACCAGTATAGAAATAAAGACTCGGTCTGTCGGCCGAGGCAGTTGAGGTTAATAAACCACATACAAACATACTTACATACAATTATACAAACATACAAATATACGTAGAAAAGAGATGTTTCGATAATGTATCTAGCCCCGGCCAGGACAGCGTACACGATACCATTAATTAATCATTAATCTATCAATCAAATTTTAAATAACGTGACTTATCGCAGTGTACAAAATTAATTTCGAATTTCAATATTTTTCCCTAATTTACGCAAAAATTCCGTTTTCGCATTTTTGATGTGTCAGTGTTGACAGTTGACGGCTGTTACAATTGATAGACTAATGTGACCATTACAATCAACTTAGGATATAAAAAACTACCAGGCATGCCATAATTTCAGACCTTTGATCTATCTATCTAACTATCTATCTAACCATCTATTTAACTATATATCTAACTATCTGTCTAACTATCTGTCCAACTATCTATCTAACTATCTAACTAACTATCTATCTAACTATCTATCTAACTATATATCTAACTATATATCTAACTATCTATCTAACTATCTATCTAACTATATATCTAACTATATATCTAACTATCTATCTAACTATATATCTAACTATCTATCTAACCATCTATTTAACTATCTATCTAACTATCTATCCAACTATCTATTTAACTATCTATCTATCTAATTTTGTATTTGTTTCAGTTATTTTCATTCTAGGCCTCGCAGTTCAGTCAAGTCTATGCAGCACGTATGCAGATCGTGTTGGTGATAAAACTGTGGTTAGCTTTAAAGTGCCAAAAGAAATCATCGATTTCGTCAATGAAGTTCAAGCAGAAAGTAATATTGAAATTAATGAACCAGGACTTTTAGACAGCATTTTCATACCTGGATTTATTAATTTACCAGTAAATAGTAAACGACGACGATGATTTCTGATATATTGATTTTATGTTGGTTTATTTCGTAAATCTATACAGCTTTTAATAAAACTGTTATTGAGTTCAAAGTATAAATTATTGTTTTTTTTTTAAACCAACAAGTGAAAAAAATATTTAAAACTTATATATATAAATAACCCCCGACATTTGTTGTGGCAGCCATCTTGGATTTGATATTATCATAGTGTATTTTACTAGTCAAGCCCTTTCTTTTGATGCGGTTAATATGGGCATCAAAAAAAAAGTTTTGATGCCCATATTGAGGGAGTTGTGAAGAAATTGAACCCCGCCATTTTGTAGCGGATCCATTTTATACCGATTGTAATTAAACATAGTTAAAAACACAACATATACCTTTCAAACAAAAAAATCATAATCAAAATCGGCCCATTAGTTTGGGAGCTACGATGTCACAGACAGACACACTCACACAGACAAGTCAAACTTATAACGCCCCTTTGTTTTGAGTAGGTGGTAACAATTACCAGAAAGCGCCAGTTAATCGAATAATATTATAGTACTATTCTACCGATCTTATATCGGATCAATGAACTGCTGAAACAAAACATGATATTCAGAAGTGGTACCTGGCTGCCGCGATGTTTCCCCATTGATTTCGACGTAAAATGGAATATATCGAAGTTTCAAAAGAGATGCTTCAGAAATGCATGGAGCCCCGGCCAGGACAGTGTACATGATACTATAAATACGTTGGAGATTATTAATCATTAATCTAACAACCAAATTCAAATTAACGTAATCTATCGCAGTGTACAAAATGTTTATTTACGCAGAAAGGCGACACGCGCGTTTCGATTTTGACATATGGGACGGGTGGTACAATTCATAGACCAATGTGACCTTTGGAGTCAACCTAGGATACAAAAATCTCAGAGGGATGCCATAATTTCAGTACAATTTTCAATTCACTACATCTTTAGGCATTTTATGGTAGACAAATACCGTTCTAGCCGAAAATTAAACAAGTCCTTTGGACCCCATTTATATCGATAGGATTTTTAGAAAATTCGACTTCTAAGAGGGCCACTTTGAGGTTAAATTTCCAAAAATCCTTTCTTATTACATCCTTAGACCCTGTAATGAACTATTCAGTACACTCTCCAAATTTCATGTTTCTAAGTTCAGTAACTCTGCGTTAATTCCTATGTCTACGATTAATATCAGTCAGTCAGTCAGTCAGACAGACGGACAAGACTTACTCTTTACCGACTTCCCAAAACAGCCGTAGGACTTTTTTTAATGATTGCAACCCGATATTTCGAATACGGCTGGACCGATTTAAAGACTTCATTTTTTGTTTGGAGAGGAATACTTCTCAAGAAATTGATTTAAATTATATCAAAACCTGTTCGGATGTTTCATTCTATAACTAACAGTAATAATTAATTAAAATGTTTATTGGCACAAAATAAATGCTTAGCTTTAAGACACTATTGAAATTATTAATTCAATTTAGTCAAGATTGGTCACTTAAATATTATGTTAAGCAAATCTAATCATACTCGTATGTACGCAAATGTTACAGCTACATCGCTAACTGCTGCGGTAGAAAGGGACTGAACGATTTCTATGCGTTAAACTGGATTGTGATTTATGCCGACATTCAGAAACTGTTAAAATCATGATGATCAGATCATGCACGGGATGAACATGCGGAACATATAACTATCTTCGGCAGTCGGGTAAAAGTATAGCTGTTCACTCGTACCACGAAACAGATTGGACAGATTTGCCTCCCCATAAAACCTGGGAGGGTCTTGGTTCATGACGTCACACGATAAACCCTATTTCGTCAGATCGGGGTAGTAAAATGTGGCGAATTTCTTTACCCTCCCATAGTACTACTGATAGGAACAAGTGGTTAGAAGCGAGTACGAAAAAACCCGACTGCTAAATCGTTAAACCTGTGTATCATACTTAAATTCTTTTTTTTTTAATTTGATGTACTCTGTGTCACTGTCACGACTAAGACGAATCTATTGACACCACTCACATCAAAATACGACAAGCTGTTTAGGCTCTAGGGCGTGCCTAAGAAATATACATAGTTGCTCAAACTTATTTTTTTGTACATGTTCGTTATAACGTCCCCTCAGCCTTAGGTCTCAATGTTGAGCGTATTTTATCTAGTTTCGGCGCGTGACGTTTTCTCTAGGATAAAACGAGACAAAAGATACTCCAAATTAAACGCGTTTATCAACAAGGTATTCAATGTGTTATAATGCTAGCTGCGCCCTGCGGTTTTAACCGTGGTAGGTATTTGATGAGACAAAAAGTAGCCTATGTGTTAATCCAGGACCTAAGCTATCGTGTCTATAGCTACCAAGTTTAATCCAAATCTGTTCAGCTGTTTGTGCGTGAAGGAGGAACAAACATACAAACTTTCGCATTTATAATATTAGTGTGATATCGTGTGATGTGTGATAAGTAAAATTGACATTTTTTTTTCATTATTTTTCATAAATTGTACCTACAGTATTTATTCACCCTCATCGTTTGTATTCCCTGGTAAAACAATCTCCGGGCTTTGAACTATTGCTCAGTTTCTGAGGAGAAGAAGGACAAACAAACACACCTTTTCATTTATAATACGTACGGAGGATAGATGCGTACATAATATAGACTTAGGCCGCGTTCAAAAGTTAAATATTTTAATGTCACAACTGGCTTCTGTAACGTTTTATTTAGACCTTTTTTTTCATGCATATGTTTTGAAATTATCACTACATTATTAGTTATGTCATATGGTGTTTTCAAAATTACATCTTTCATAAGTTATCGTCTAATCAATGATAATGTGAGCCGCTATCAAACTTATAAAATGATTGTAAATATACCTACTGGTGTCATGTTTTAAGCTTTTGAGTTCGTGTTGTATGTAACTTGACAGTTGATAATAATCACGGACAGAGAAAAATAGATAGATTAACGCTTTATTGATATATATTCAAAACATGAAAACACAAAAAAATATAATTTTACATGCAGTGCCACAAGTGGCGGCCTTATCGCTAAAAGCGACCTCTTCGAGGCAACCTTTGGAAGGACACTATTGACAAATAATAATGTATAAGGCCGGAGTGTACTTACAATAATCTAAGTCTAATCTTAATTACACATATACAATTATATAAATATAAATAATATAAATAAACATTCTATTAATTTTTTCTAATACCTTACATAATCTAAATTATGGAAGCCATTATTTTTATTTATTCTTAAGGATATAAACATGCAATGAAACACAGCTGCTGCCAACTCACGTCGCAAGTCAAATCCAGTAGAAGAGTGTATATTAGGTATGCATCTGTGGTAATTATCCGATATACATGCTAAATATTGAAGTTTATCATGTCACCGGCTGAATTAGGTTATCTATGTAGTGATCAATGACTCGATTCATGAATTTTGATTGCAAGAGGATTGCCTGCGTGGGACGTTAATAATGGATATAGCACAAAATACACATTTACAGAAGTTAAACTCATGCGTCATTTTACATACGTACGTACGCTCGACGGTAGGACTAAGGTTATCGAATTTTGCCCACGCACAAAAAAAATATCATGCACTTTTATCTAGTTGTTCGATTGTTTTGAAAATGAAACGGAGAACGGAAATATCACATCACACTAATATTATAATGGAGAAAGTTTGTATGTGTGTGTGTTTGTTTGTTCTTCATTCGCGCTCAAACGTCATGACAGATTTGAATGATCATATTATTTGACTAAATATATACTACTTGGACGGATACTTTTTATCCTGGAAAATTAAAGATTGACTATGGGATGATCAAATATCTACCCGCAGCAGTCCAATAATAATTAAAATATTTTAATAATTGCACAAATATCTTCACAAAAGTCTTACTTTAGAAAGCTTATGATAGTGTGGAATATTTTATGAGTGATAAGAATTCCCTATGTAAACTAAATTTTAATAAGGATCGATTTCTTTACTGTAGCACGTATTTTATTGTCCAATTCGTTTATTATTATAGTTGTTTGTGTTATTGACGTTCATAAATGTACTGAATTGTACATAATCTGAATAAATGATCTAAAAATATTGTAATAATGTAGTGGACAAAAGTTGATTTAGCAAATTTGCCACGTTGTCATGTTGAATTTTATCTTTTATGTAAGTTTTAATCTGTTAAGTGTTATTGTACCACAGTAATAAAATAAAACATGTAATATCTCAAGCGGACAGCACTCGCGCTCGCACTGTTCCCAACCAGTTCTAGATATCATGTCCGTATGCGTTGTCTATGTGTGCGTTGCTCGAGCGCACTTTGTATGCAGATTCACTTCTGTATCATCGGTATTTTGTAGTAAATCTCTACATTGATATGGAACTTTTTACAGCTGACCGACTCGGTTTATTTTTACATTAAACATGTGTACATTTTGTACTTGCGTTCGACCGCAAACAACTGGATGTAAAGCGATTTATTTATTTACTAGTTGACCCGGCGAACTTCGTGCCGCCTAACAGTTATTTATGTTTCTCACCTTTCCTTCTCTAAACCATCCTTTTAAACATTTCAAGACCAAAATCAGCTAAATCGGCAAAGCCGATCTCGAGTTTTAGCGAGACAAACAAACAGCAATTGATTTTTATTATGTAAAAAGATTTCAATTAGTACGGATTCAGCAGTTACACTAATGATAATAAACAAAACTATGACTACTCTTAGTATACAGGGTTATAGGCTAGGGGTGTATTGCCCTAAAGGAGGTTGCTATACACACGAACAACTTTCACTATGGGACCAACGTAGGAAATTCGAGAAAAAAAACAGCTGTTCCAAACAAAAAGTTGATCGGTCGTCGACATAACATATGGAACAGCTGTTTTTTAATGAAATGAGTTAGGATGAGTATAGTGACCCCCTTTCGGCTTAGTACACCCCTAATGGATATCCCTGTATATGCACATGCCTGAGTGCAAGCAAGAACCTACTGATACCAGTATTCGCAGGTGAAGTAGGACCTATAAAGATACTTCTAAAGTCACTCATAAAGTAAGTTTTTTTTGTTTTGTTACTTTCGCCTACTGCCCCTTCTTACGGGAGATAATAGAAAAGGCAGGTATGGATCGATACGATTTACGGACGCTAACACTTAACACTTCTATCTTAGAATATCGTCTTTAATAGTTCACAAAAATCCATTAAACTTAAGTAAATAAGTATGTTAAAAGTGAAATACTAAGGACAATATAATATAAATATCCTTTTTAATTAAATGTAAAATAATTTTTATTTCGACATGCCGATAACAACAAGAAAAACAATATAATAAATCAATAGTCAAATAAAAACATCAAGTATAAAAATACAGTTTAGTTCTTTCCATTCGAAAGAAGTATAGGTACCTAAAAACAAGGTTTTAACACTATACTTTATACTTAAGTTTAATGGATTTTTGTGAACAATTTTCAGTGTAGTAGTATAATTGCTGTACTTATTAGTCAAAGTCACTTAACTAAAAGTTAAGTTTTAGTTCGTCTGGAGACTTTTGATTGTTTTAATACCGATTATTTCAAATAACTATTTTGTCAAAGGCCTTGGAACATGCTATTACTATGTGAAACACCTTAGCCTTGTCCTAAAATTGCTGAGAAAGACGCCATGCGTAGTTGAATGAAGACTTTGTAGCAAAATGCCAACTTGATGCATCAGCTATTCACGTTGTTAACATAATCAAGTACAGATAATAATGTCCTTGCCGTACATATTAGTATTGACTCAGTCCTTCAGGACCAACAATTCGATCAAAAACGTGACGCAACTAAATGGGCTACAAAATCGTCTCCTAAGCACGCTGGAGTAAACATGAATGATGTTTAGGGACCTTACTGAAACTGTAAAATATTCTGTAAAATAAACTTGAAAGTATTAACGTGGAAAATAGTTTTTTTTAAAGTAAGTAGGTGAAAAACTCATATTGGATTATCTCGATAGTAAAATGGGGAACTACGTGCGTGAAACCGCGGAGCACAGCTAGTACTTATATATATAATAAACACCTAGACACAGGTCAGGCAATAGACATGTTCTAAATTATATTTATTTATGTTAGCACATCGTAAAACAAGAGCATGCTCTATAATTCCTTAACTGCTAGCAGTCTTACCTGCGCATGTACTGGAACTTGATGACGATGAATATGAGTAGAGTGTTGGCCGCCAGCGATGACGTCAGCACTACAACGTACAGCACTATGATCGTCACATCCGGTCGATAGAACACGTCCAGGTCTAGCGGGGGAACCCCCGGCTCACTCTCGTTCCAAATGTGAATGGAACCGTTTAATTCTTTTTGAAATTCGAACTCTAGAGTCGTCAAATCCGGTGGAGTGACGTCCGCCATTTTGTTGATGGTTCATTTAAGTTTTGTCTTTCTATACTTTTGTATTTTCGATGACACTTTTTATTTAGACACTTAGTTAAACATAATCGTCTCACTTTTGTAATGTGGTTTAGAGAACTGCACTTTTGACATTTTTGTAGTTTCTTTTTTACATTAATTTAAAATGTTTTCTTTGACTATTCATACAAGATCTTTTGAAATCTCTATTCTGTTATTTTCTAGGGTAAAAAAGGAATCTCTTTAAAACCTATTTAAAAATTAAAACTTTGAGTTACTTAGTGTCATTCATCCCCTCGTTTAAGTATATTAATTTCATTTGTTATTAAATAAGTGTCACTTTAAAAAAATTTGACTGGTTATCATGTAGCAAACAAATATGTTTTCCAGTACGAGTAAAAGCAGTATTATTGGTTTCCATTGCATCACTACTCAGTTATATTGTGATGCTCTCCGTCGGGGAATCTCTATAACGTTTTAAAAGCATTTTTACAACCGCACTATTTCCACGTAAGCTATCAATATCAAGATTAAATGTATATACGCTATCTGAACTAGTTATAAAATTAAATCACTGATTCAATTTAAAATAAAGGAATAAAATACTAAAAAATACGAGTGGCACTCGGGGACTGCCGCGGTAAAGTCTGGAAATGACGTGAGACGAGTCTTAGGTTTCTTTTCGTTACAGAATTTCTTGATTCGGTCGCCGCGCTCAAAGCCCGCGATAAAAGAAAGCTATACAATTGCTTCAAAATGTAAAAAAAGAAGAAAAAGCCCATAACCATTCTACAATCGACAAGTAGATATACCTAATATAAGAACCACCGGTTAATGGTAGAGGCTCCATGGATTCGCACAAAACGCTTTGCTTCTACTTTTATTGTGCGGACTGCCAGGATCTTAAATTTGATACCGAGTTATCTATTTCTAGATAGCTTAACCTTGATATTTTCAAGCCGCTAATGAATCGGTTTCTTCAAGTAAGCGCGCTACATCCAAAGCATGATCGCTTCACAATTATATGAGTTAGAATTTTTTTTTAAATCTCTTCGATGGTTGCGATCAAGTGCAAGCTTATTATTGGCTACAAAAAAGTGTTTTAGTATACAACCAATGTAATTCTAATAATAATTCATCAAAATTCCACTCCTTAGGGGCAACTTTGTACCCAGTAATATCCTAATTAAGTTCTTTCGATCTACTGTCACAACTGCGTACTATACACAAAAATATTAAATGCTAGCTGTGTCCTATGGTGTTACCCGCGCTAATACAGGATAAATGTAGCCTATGTTAATCCAGGGTCTAAGCTATCTCTGTCTTAAATTTCATCCAAATCGCTTCAGCAGTTTTTGCGTGAATAAAAACAAACATCCATACATACATTCTTACGACTTTCGCGTTTATAATATTACTAAACTAAGATAATTATGTATTTATGTATAAGAAGCTCCCTCCTCCTCGAGTCGCATTCCTCATGTCTGAGGGTCGTGACCTCCACCTCCCATGACCCTGTCTCTTATGATGTTACGCCATCTTCTCCTATCCTCGGCGGACCTCAGTGCATTGTAGACTGTGGTTTACCAACGTGTAGGGCTTCGTCCTCAAGGTCTTTTGCCATCCACTTTTTAAATAGCCTTTTGTTTAGAGACTGACAAAATAGCCGGTCGACGTTTATATTAGTTTATCGATAGATTTCTAAGAAAAGAATAGATACAATTCTAAAATTATCGATAAATAGTACTCTATTATGCCTACCTAAATAATTATTTTTCTCTGAAAGGATCACAAGAATCAGACTTTTAGTTTTATTCACATTCAAGTTATTTTTTACGGGCGTGTTTTTCCGCAGTAAACTTATCAAGTCCACCAAAGTTATAGCTAAGTCTGGGCAAAGTTATACGTGGTTATAGAATAGGAGTTTACTAAGCCGAAAGGGGGTAACTATACTCATCCTAATAAACAACTTTCAGTATAGAAATAACTCTGAATTTGAAAAAAAAATTAAGCTGTGTCATACATTTTGTCGATGATAAACTATTTTTTTATATTTGTTGATTATTTCTTGGATCGGCGTTAATTACAATATGAAAGTTGTTCGTCATTATGACGCCTTCGGCTTAGTACACATCCTTAACCGATAACCCTGTATAGAGACTAAAAAGCCACCTACATCACAAACATTATAAGAGAAAGGCTAAGTAATTCATGTGAAAATGCTGGTATCAAGCTTCTTTGAAGATAATGCTTGAGCACCTACTCGTATGTGCTCACGAATACTTTATTAAAGTGAAAAATAAGTCGCTTTCTAAATATATAAGATGTTTAAAAAAAATTATGTAGCTCACAGCTTTGAAAGCGAATATCATAGTAATAATTAGAACATGTGTCCTACCTACGAGTACATAACAAATCTTCTTATATATAAAAATCAATTGCTGTTCGTTTGTATCGTAATAACTCGAGAACGGCTTGGAAGATTTAACTTGTTTTGCTTTTGAAATGGTTGTGAAAGTTTAGAGAAGGTTTAAACATATATCAATGTTAGGCGGTACGAAGTTCGCCGAATCAGCTAGTTTCCAATAAAATTATTTTTATGTCGTATGGATAAGATAGTAAAAAGTTGAAGGTCATTATTATGAGTAATATTATATCCAAAACATCAGGTATAAGCCGATTCAAATTTAATGGCGGCTGTGAAGTTAGGCGCAAAAGGCTGCGCAGTATCGAAAACACGGTATGCGCGGACGTTAGAGACGAGACGCGGGAGCACACCACACACTAGCCTCCTTCTTCCCGCGGGCCCCTGTCGGTGATGTGCCTTAGTGTGCGTATTGTGTCGATACGCTGCACACATGCGCGAGCTTTAGCTGAAGTACAATTGAAATTATTATCGTTGCAAGTTATGTGTTAAAGTTTAATTGTTTTTTGTTATAAATTTGTTTATTTTTTTGGTAGCTCGGATTCTTTTAATGAAACTGCATTGACGAGCCGAGAAGTTAGCATTGAAGGCGTAAAACCATTCCTTTAAAGATATATATATATATATGAAAATTAATAACATTTTTTTATTATTTTTTACCCCTATACTCTGTACATGGTGCGATCGGTGTATTCCGACTCATATTATCTCTGATAGGTTGTTTACAAAAAAATCGCTATTTTTAGAAGTATTTTATTAGTTTTAACCTAATTTAGTAAACATATAAGTTTGCACCATCCCATCTGAGTATTCACTACATGTTTGTTATGTACCTAGTATGAATAAACTCTAAACTATTTTCAACCCGAATGTACAAACGCGAAGTCTCGCTTGTGGCGCACTTCACAGCCGCCACTAAGTTTGAATTGGCCTGTAAATTGATTTCAACGCGAATATACAGGGTTATGTGTTAGGGGTGTACTAAGCCGAAAGGGGGTCACTATACTCATCCTAAGGAACAACTTTCTCTATAGGACCAACTCTGAATTTCGCGAAAAAATTACAGCTCTTTCATACATTTTGTCCACGACGGATCAACTTTTTATATGGTACAACTGTTTATTTCTCTCTAATTTAGAGTTGTTCCCATACTGAAAGTTGTTCATTAGGGTGAGTATTGTGAACCCCTTTCGTCTTAGTACACCCCGATGACACACAGACGGACGGACAGCGGAGTTTTAGTTTTTTTTATCTTTCCTAATGACAACTATTTTGACTAACATAACATATTATCCATGCTAAAACTGTGTCAGATACAGTACCATTAAAACTTGTTTTTCTTCAAGCATGTATTATAGCAAACGTAATCCAGATTCAACATCCCTGAAATAGAACTATTAAATAATACGAGTGCGGAATGATGCTCTTTATAAATATGCCATTCAAACTGCACATACAGCTGATATATAGCATTCGGCTACATGGAAATATATAGGATGGATGCTTTTTCACCAGGGGGGCTATCGGCTATCTGTATTGCTTTCAGTATTGCTATAATCTTAAAAGCAATACTGTAGTCTCGTATCGGCTACGAGAGCAAGACCCTAGTATTGCTTTCAGCAAAGCGATGGCAATTTTCAAAACAATAAGTGAACTAAAGATTGCAATGACTCCATATATTTGACAGATATAGGCATCGGCTATCGCGATGTGAGTACTACTGCTTTGAGTCTAGACATCGCCATCGTCATAGCTTTGGAAGCAACACAAATAGCCGTTAGCCCCCAGACATAATGCAGCTATATTGTTCATCATCATCATCAGCCAGAAAACGTTCACTGAGAACATAGCCCTTTGTCTTGAGAAGGCCATTCTGGACAAGCTGTCAATTGCATTCACAGTTTATTGGGGATTTTCACTTTTTCTTTGAATTCTTTCACAGATTTCTGTTGACGCTGTAACAACATATTCATAATCAATTGATTATGTATTTGTTTGCCGTTTCATGCTCGATATTAATAATGACAGCAGGTAGAAACTTGCACTAATGTTGTATAATTAATAATAACAATATAATACTGGACAACATCCACACAAAGGTCTTCAAGTCCTAAACTAGGCAAAGCCTGTGCTGTGGTCACCTGATGACTGATATACATACTTATATACAAAATTATTTATATAATAAACACCCAGACACAGGTCAAACAGACAGTTTAAACACACAAATGTTTGACCTGTCCGGGGATCGAACCCGGGACCAGTGGCGCAGAAGGCAGGGTTGCTACCAACTGCGCCAACCCGCCAGTCGTAAAATAAATGTATGGAACTCTTAGTGTTATTTGTATAGGTTTGTTATTAGGCACATTCATATCGACCGGCTGCTTACTCGAGCGAGCAATTTATCATCTTTCTATACTTCGCGAAGTAATCTATCTAGACTTAGTTTTACGCGGAATTTTGTCATGGAAATATTGTAGGTGAGCCGTGGGCGCGAGCAGTGATTTGAAAGAGGGAGAAAAATAAAATGAAAGCCAATTTTTTTATGTCGATTTAGTTAAAGTTTGATATTATTATTAAAATCATGAAAAACCGCCTCATTTTGGCAGATGCTGATAAAACAGATCAGTTACTTTAATATGAAAATGTTACTAGTAAATCGATGTTGATAAAACTTAAATGAGACCGCATATGAAGTGCCAAGCAACATCCCTATCAAACAAAAATAAAGTGCGAGTGAAGTAAAGTCGTCATTAATGTTGAGCAAAAACACGACAAAAAAGTCACGCTTATTTGATTGACCCTCCTAAAATATTTATTTTATTTTGATTATTTATTTTTAACTATGTTATAAACACTTAATTATTCTATATTTCAATCGTCTACCCGTTACCGTCAGTAATATCGAGCATTAAACGCCCAAAAAACACGTCTGTTGTATGAGAAGCTTTTAATGATTATTTTCATTCTGGTTTTAGTATTTGTTCTTATAGCAGCAAGAATCACTGCTATTACATCTACTGTTAACATTTCAAAAGTAAGTAATAATGTCCCGTTTTTACTCTTTGGGTACCTACTTAACTAACCTAACCTAAAATGTATGGGCGCGCGACGAATTGAAGTCGGCAATCGCGTTGTTTTTTTACAGAAACCCGTTTAGGTTTGTATTTGAACACAATGTACTTATGAAAGTAATAAAATAATCTTCAATCTTAACAGAGTTAACATTGAACGAACTCTAGTAAAAGTTAATTAATTGATTCTCATCGAATGAATTCATCAAAGTAATATTTTAATGAGGGACGTTTTGTAAATAACGTCTAAATATTGATGCGGGTTGAAAACTGTGGCAGACATGTTTGATGTCCCTCATTCACTCGTAAAACAGATTTTAACGCGCTTTTTCATGTTTTGGCTCGTTAAATTACGTTGGAGCGGCGAGCGATCAGTGTAAGATAGATGTGTGGTCAAAATGGCGGATATCGAGTGATCGTGGGAATTGTTAGAATAGGTCAATACAAGCGGACAGACAAAGTTCGGATTTGACATTCTAAGTATGGATTTACAACCTTCGTGGCGTATCAAAATGTACATACTTACTTGCCTTGAACCAAAGATTCTACATTCAAACCAACTTGTATCGGCTGCTTACAGTATTATGACATTTATTTAAAATAGCATTAGTATCTTGTGCCCAGCTAGTTCTGCTTTTAGCCATTCTATAGATAACTTGGCGGTTCAAAAAGGAAAAAATTCTGTCACATTTTTAGTCATGTTTCTTCCTGTTTGGCCTCGTAAGGGCAATTTATCCCCTTACGAGGCCAAACAGGAATAAATCATACTATCGACTGGTAACTTTGATTTATTTCGTGTCTGGGTGTCATTGTGCATGTTTAATTTTGTTTCGGTACCCTGACACAGGAGCAATTACGTTGAATTGTAGATTATCTTCAAAAACAAATTTCGAGTGTCTAATCCGCTATACAGACGTCCTAACTCAACATTAGGAATAGCACACACTTCAGAAACTAAATGGAAATTATGCGGGTGCCACAGCAATATGGATAAAAACGATACACGTTAAATAAAAAAAGAAGTAGGTAAATAAAGAACTTTAAGTCAAAAAATCAAATAAATCAAAAATTTTGTAGCTTAACCTACATGCGTGTACTTTTCTAATACGATACCGGTTTCATATTCAGCGCACGCAATATATATATACCGGGTTAGGGGTGCACTAAGCCGAAAGCGGGACACTATACTCATCCTAAGGAACAACTTTCACTATGAGACCAACTCTAAATGCGAGAAAAAAATCAGCTATTTTTGAAATTTCACACTTCCACAAATCAAATCAAATTTTGTATGGAGCAGGCAATTCTTTTCTCGGATACAAATTTGGTCCCATGGAGAAAGTTGTTTCTTAATATGATTATAGTGACCCCCTTTCAGCTTATTACATCTCTAACTGATAACTTAAAGCTATTCGCACGTTCACTGCCAAAATAGCGTCGATAATGGCATATAGCATATGATAGGCGTTACAAACGCTCACACGCCGCGTCGATGGCCGCGTAAGAAAAAGAATAGACAAAGCTTCGGTTTAGGTATGTATAAATTGAATTTATTGCGTTCAGTCTAACATTGTCAAAAATAATGAATTTAAACAATATCAACGGAAATTAACGACTTGACCTATAAATCCCGGGAGAAGCTGTACAATACATTCGGACTTTTTGTTTTATTACAATTCTTTGTAAGACAAAGAATGATGTAATGATGTAATAATTTTGTGAAATTCTGAATTTAATTATTGTACATATTTTTTTTAAAGAAGTCGTCTGTTTGCGGTAGTACTAATCTTTGTTTTATTTATTTTATATATGTCATCAATCCATGGAGGGGTTATAGACCATGCTCTAAATTGCTGGTCTAAATTCATTTTTTGTGAATTTACTGGTCTCCGAAAGCTGAAGCTAAAGACAATAGATTAGCATATTTGCTTACTATGATTTATTTCGCCGTTAGAACCATTAGTTATTAATTTTTACCTGCACATAAGTGAAAAAAATCAGACGTTCATGCCTGTCTGGGTTGTCCGACTAGGTTTACTTGCATAAAATAATATATTAATGTGGCTTCCAGTTCAAAAAGTTACAGAGGGCGCAAAATAGCCCGAATGGCTTCGAAAAAGAATGGTAGCTTTTATCGAGTTAGCAAATATCAGATGGGTGTTACTTTTGAGTAGATGTTCAATCAGAAAATGATACTTTGTGAACCTATATAGTGAGATATTTATTTTCAATACGCTCGTGGGATTAAACACGGAGTTTTCTCAACAACGTAATGTTTCCCTCTCCATGGCTGCCGGATTAAATGCATGATGGATGTGTTTATTGACGGCTTTTATAAACGTATAAAAATTATGTAAATATTTATACAGGCCTCGTGCACGTTCTCATACACATTTTAAAAATATTTCATGTAACTGATGTTTGTACGATACGCAGAGTTTTTGATCTGATGTACAGATTTTATGAAAGACTTTTCGAAAAGAAAATGTTTTACCGATAAGGCCGCCACTTGTGACACTAGATTAAAGAGTTAATTTATTCTTTCGAGCATCTTTATATCATTATTTTTTTTATTATATATATTTTTTTCTTTATGTACTTTGCAATGCTAAAGATTTTCTCGATTCCCAGGTCTTGCAACTACTGTTCACTACCCTGGTCAGGAGTAAACTGGAGTCGTGCGCGAATATCTGGAACCCGCATTGCGAAACATATAACTTGTCCCTTGAGAAAGTTCAAAAAGCTTTTTTAAGAAATCTTTATACTAACGGGTATTACCCATTTTTATACCCCACTGATTTTCTTCTTGGCCAATTAGGTTTCAATTCGCTGAAGACTAGGAGGTTGTTTGACCAGCTTAAGACCGGCTGTAAAATTTTGAGAGATGCTATAGACTCCCCCGCCCTTCACAACCGTATGTGTGCAATATATGTGCCTGATAACTATATCCGCCATAGACCAGATCACAAGCATACTTTCTTCTTCACGGGACGGTGCCGCACTGAGCACCGCAACTTTACGCCGATACACCGCGCCATGTGTGATCTCAACGCATTTGTAAGAAAAATAGTGTATAATTATTAATTTATTATTGACGTTTTGCGAGTCCTACGACCTCAAAACTAATAAAATTATGACATAGCTGTAATTCCTAATTTAATTTTAATATAGTATTCTGTATGATTTTATAATATGTGTTATTGCTACTAAGGCGTTCATATTAAATAAATAAATAAATAATAATAAATTTAATATTGCTGATAGTGGGCACAATTCTCTCCTAAGTAGTCTCCTAATAAGTAATGCGTTCTCCATACAAACGGCCGAGTTTAATGACATTATTTCTTAGGCACATTTTTAAAGGAATAAAAAAATCCAAATAATTTCAACCACATAAATTATATCAAGTTAAATGAGTAATTATATACGAAAAAATAGAAAAACTAAACATCGAATTCGTTAGACGAGAGGCGCAATAGCTTTTTCTCATAAACTCACATAACAAAATAAACAGGAAAGTGCATTTGATAAAATTTAAATAAAATAATTATTTGAACGAATAATTAAAATTAAAAAACATTAACACATCATGAATATTCCAGTTATTGAGTATTTTTACGGTACGGCTAGCCTGAGATAATTTCATAATTAAGATGATTAAATCATTATTAAATAAAATTATTTCAGAATAAGCTGTAATGAAAATAGTCAAATGAAGAAAGTAAATTACTAAAATCATTAATACTCTTAAATACCTACTTACCTGCTAAACTATAGGCTAATATATATATATATATATATATATATATATATATATATATATATATATTAAATATTGACTACTATTAACAATACCTAAATTATATACATCAAACAATAATATGATCATACCAGCGAATATATGTGAATGCAGCTTGTAGAATCATCGTTCTTGTGTAACGAACAAATAACTAAACAAAGCAATCTAAAATGTAAATATATGTCATGAGAACTATTGAACTACTCGTATATTAATAAGATTTCTCAGTTAAATTTTTATAAAATATTTTTTAATTCAAGTGTAATGAGAATTGCCTGTAGCGAACGTTGTTTAAAGGTCAATAAATATTACTTCATTTTACTTTACAACGACAACGCTAATCTCGCAAACAACGTATCTATAGTATATTTAATATCCCCAATGTATTTGCTCAAGCATTATTCAAAAGCAATTCAATATAGAAATATGGTTATTATTAGATAAATCAATGTTTTATTACAGTCAAGTGGTAGACAGTATTTTTACGAGCTGAATTCACTATTCTCGTTATATTTTTATATTTTATTATGCATTTTATTGTATGACTTACTGTGAATGATATGCTAAGGAAAATAATGGAATCAGGTAGAGTTTGTGATGATCTTACTTATTTGTCATTTTTTAAATTATTGCCTCTCGTCGCAGTTAGTATAAGATTGTATTGGGATTATTGAATAATTTATTTTTATTCTGATATTTTTAAACTAAAATGCATATCTATTATTATTTTTTCCCGTTATTTTTTAGGTACTATCAATTTATTTATTTGTTTACCTATATTGTAATTAAATTTCGGCCATATTATTTCGAGCAATGAAATTATAGTCAGTTATTTTATGTAATCATTTCGGCCAATTTAGTTTTTTATCAAAACATTCAAATAAAATCAAAGCATTCCGTAGAAATTCAGCTTTTAATTACTGGAATCAAAATTTCAAAAATAACTTTTTGTTAGAGTACTGTCTAAAATTTCAAAACTTCACTTCACGTTTTGTTTAGAGAGTTGTTATTTTCACGTATCGTAAAACAGTTACGATGTAATTATTCCAAGTTTTGTTATTTCTGTTCGAGTCCCGACAGCCGGCGCCGGGAGACACGCGGGACGTCCGACCTTCGTAAGGTACGCGCGCTACTGAAACTGCACTGAAACTTTCAGTTTCACTGTCAGAAGCTTTTCGAGGACAAGTTCACTTGTATAGAAAGAAATATATAGTTAATAACTCTGTTTGACCTGTGTGGGTGTTCATTATATATATAAGTAAGTATTTATGTATATGAGTATGTATATCAGTCTTCAGGTTACCGTAGCACAGGCTTTGTCTAGTTTGGGAGCTGGAGACCTTTGTACGGATGTTGTCTCATATTATATTATTAATAGAAGATAGTAAAAAATTGCCAAACATTTTTAAGTTTATTTGCTTTACAGAAATTTATATTTTGAAAAGTATATTGTTTTTTAAAGCCTAGGTATGTGTGAATGAAGCCGGAAGGCCCGAAGGAAAACATAAAGATTTATTTTTACTATAATGTGTCATATGTTTACATGTGTTATGATGGAGGTGCGTTTTTTTCCGACTGTTCCGAAGGAGGGTAATGAAATTAATTAAATTTATATTTATCGCAAAAAATGTGGTACAAAAGGTTCCAAATAAATAAATAGTTTCTTCATACTTAAGTGATTATTATAAGCATGCAACATGTTTCTTACTTGGTAGGTCATCGTGCATATAATTAATTAAATCAAATTAATTTAATAATTTAGAAAAAAAATATCCCGTAATGATTAATGTTTTTTCATACTGTTGAAACCTAACCATATCATTATTCAGATTTTTTTTATTCTTTTACTAAAATGTAACTTATAACCTACCAATGCGATACCTTTACGTGTTGGATTTTTTACAGGATTTCCCACTTAATCCTGAAGACGCTATATTGTTATATTCTATGCCTGAAGTAAAAATTCAATCTTCTTCTTCTTCTTCTTTTATATATAAAAATCAATTGCTGATGGTTTGTCTCGCTCAAACTCGAGAACGGCTGGGCCGATTAAGGTGATTTTGGTTTAGACATGTTTGCGAAGGTTCAGGGCAGGCTTAAACATAATACATAACTATTAGGCGGCACGAAGTTCGAAGGGTCAGCTAGTTGTTTATATATTTAAATTATGAATTAAAAAGTACCGTATATTTTTCAGGCGAATACTCTACATATAATTACAATTTACGTAAGGTAATAAATGTGGTTTTAGTATTTTTACCACACTTTGTTGAAAACAACGACCACTCTTAGTGTTTAACGTCACGATAAATTCAAAAAGATTAATGACAGTAGAAAGCCATAAATGAGTTTATACGATTCCTGAAACTGTTGAGTTGGTTGCTAAGGACGAAATAAACTTTAATGGGCACTGCTTAGCACACATGTACTTACACATAATCCAAATGCTCTAACCCACCACCAGAGGGCAGCCTGCCCATCATTCTAGCCGCATTACCAAGCTGAATGGCAATGCTTATACGTTAGATAAGATAAAAACCGGCGTTCTGGTCACGCGTCGAATCGATCAAACGCTCCGATAAGTTTAGTAAAATAAGATGAGCTCCCGGTCGCCACGGCTCTAAAGTCTCGACTCCATATGGCTTTAATATATAACCTCTACCGAGGCTAGCAAATTTTCGCCGCTTGTGCCGTTCGGCTGAATATGACACCGCCCCAGCGACGGAGAAAAGGCCGGAGTGATATATAAGTTTGACGTGTCTCCCGAACGGATGAACACATTTTGATTTTATTTCAAATCAAATCAAATATATGTTCATGGAAAAGATTTAAGTTACACAACGACTGTGTTGTTGTTGTTGAATATTATACAGGAAAACATTACAGTACAAATGACAGCATTTGCGTTGAGTCCCAAACTAGGCGTGAGCTTGTGTTTTGGGTATCTGAGTAGTTTATTATTTGAAAAATAAGTAACAGTATTGGTGTTATTGTTCTAATACAAAATATCAAGTCAAGTTGCGGTTATACAATCAATTTGTTATAATATCTATGCAGAGTGAATTAATATAAAACTTAAAATTTGAAATTTTTAGGTGTATTAGCCAGGAGTGTTTATGTTTGATGTAAATGGATCTAAGATGGCCGCAGCCATAAATGGCGGGCTATATATTTTTTTTTCACAACTCCCTCACTGTGGTTGCCAAATTAAATAGCTTCACGAGTAGAACACTATGATAATTTCAAATCCAATATCGCTGCCACCTCAACATGAAGGGCTTTTAAAATTTTAATTTTACTTTTGATCACTTTTAGCTGGTAGTACAGGTGGCGGTATCGCTTTAAGCGATAAGGCCGCCCAATGTAATGTCAATATTATTGTACTATCTGTATTTATTGTTTTAAAGAGATATTTTTTTGCGTTGAGTTTGGTAACTGGTTACAAACACATGGCGGCTGAAACACGTTTTTTTTTCTATTTTATTGATCAGAATTTACGTATTTATTTAGGCGTAATCAGAGACAGCCTAATTTATCAGCGCCGAGGTTTCAGGGTGATCCTTTGACATTTTTAACGATATTTGTACTCGTACAATCTCAGTGTATTCAGATTGATGCCTGTTTGTACCCTCAATCTGCTCCCAAAACGGGACAAACAGGAATAAAAATCGTGCCTGTTCCCTTTCTTTCCGTAAGCGGGCAAACAATGTTTAAGCTTATGTGGTTAGAAATTACTTCAATTTTGCTATACTATTGTTTTTTCCTCGTCCGCTCTAACTAATTCAGTTTCCGAATTAGATTATTTTAATACTATACTTGAAAAAAATTCGACTGCTAAATCATCAAATGTATCAACCTTATTTTTTTTTTTTAATTTTGTTGCACCCAGGCACACCCTTACGACTAAGATGAATCTATTGACACCACTCACATCAAAACACGACAAGCTTGGGCGCGCTAAAAAATATACATATATATAAATACATACACTCTAAAAACATAACCCACCTTCTTTCGCAGTCGGGTCTAAAGTGAAAACTGACTTTAATTCTGCACGAAAAATTTACTTTACACTAGTTTTTTCGATTTCCTTGAGATTTCATCATGCGATCCTGACTTAATGATATTGAGACCCTGTTAAACTAATAAAGATTTTTTTCAAAAATCATACTGACGAACACTTTTTATGAGTCGGTTAATAACTACCACCACCCACGAATGTGGCAATTGATTGTCATTATATATAACGCGAACGTCAGAATGTTACTATTATGGAATGTATTTTACTTTATGTCAATTGTTAGTAATCGAATTTCATTATTTATTGGTAAAACAATTCGATTATCTACATCGAATAATCGGAAATTATTTAATGATAGTTCAAATTTAATTTATTAGTAATTTTACAAGCGAATTTTACTCGCGAAGTGAGCCTAATTTCCGTTCATTGGAGTTATTAACCCCGACAGCGACAAATCAGCCTAATATCAGTAAAGAGTGATCACGTTCTGCCAACACGATGGACTCGAGTTTATGATGATTGCTTGTGTCTCTACATTGTTTTGCAGTATTAAAATTATATAGAGTAGAGTGACCGGTTCAATTATTGTGATGTTGCATAAATGACTGATAGTACGTTATGATACCAGTGTGCTAAGTTGATCATTACAGCAGAGGCGATATCATAGGAAGCCGAGACTGTAGTGATCAATGCACACGAGTGTCACTAGACGTTTTACAACACACATGCGAGTAAAAAAAGTATTATTAATAAAACAGTAAACAAAAAAGAGTTATGAAAAATCGAGGATATTTTCCCGAGCGCGTTTTTTTTTTACTTCAGTCAACAGCGCGCGCATATTAAAGAAGGCGCGATCGAAAGAGTACTGTTACCTTAAGAATAAATCAATCCTATGTTTTTGTATTTCTTACTTCTTGTTTAAAACTAATTAGTTAAAACGTGTTAATGAAGTATATTAAAAATCCCAAACTATTTTTCTTTATTAGTAACTAAGTGCTATTCATTTCTTAAAATTTTCCAACTATTTTTGGCGGCATAAAAACTCATTAGTGCACGTTGTAGTTGAATTTCATAAAATAATTCATTTAAAAAAAAGCTATACCTGTGCAATAATTGTAAAGTGAAAAAAGCGATTGTCCGTAATGAGATGCATTACGTCACTAAAATCGACACAATAAGAAGCCTTTTACGAGGAAGTGTGTTGAAATATATTATGTAATACTTATAGAACAAAAACAGACTTCGGTGCGGTCGGTAGGCAAATTTTGTTTACAAACCAAACAATTTGGTTTGTCCAATTTTGACCAAAATTTAGAACTACAAATAAAGAAGCTAGCGTTTAATATAAAAAGGATTTCTTAAGACGGTTCAGGCTTCTATAGCGTTCGGGTAAGTAATCGGGAACAAACAGTCTCGTCAAAAAACGTAATGGAGTTGAGAAACATTTTTTTCTAAATGTGCCAAAATAATCTAGAAAAAATTACGAGTATAAATGTGTTTTTACTATATTTCTATCATTAAAAATGGCTGAGAAAATTAAGATCAAAGTGCGCATTTTCGTTCTACATAATTTCAAAACGTACTCGGCATTCTAAAGCGTGTTGACGTCACAGGTCGTGTGCTAGCCGGGCGGGTATGGCCAATTCGTTCGCTGGCTGCTCGCGCTACGATTAAAAGCATTATATTATAATAACGCGCATCTTGTTAGTGGCTAATAATCGTTTAATACGTGTAGTGATAAAAAATACTGTCATGCCTCAGTGATTAAATTCTAATTAAAAACACCGAGGGTTATGTTTTTAGAGTGTATGTACGTAAGTATGTTTGCATGTAACTTTTAGGTAGGTATATTTCTTTGGCACGCCCTAGAGCCTAAACGGCTTGTCGTATTTTTATGTGAATACTGTCAATAGATTTGTCTTAGTCGTGAGAGTGATTCTGGGTACATAAAAAAAACAAAGGATTAATAATTTAGCAGGATTAATAATTTAGCAGTCGGGTTTTTCTGAACTGGATACTAATCATCTGTTTGCATTTGTAAAAATATCGCGGTACCTACTATACAACGACACGTCGGTATATAGCAAATTACTTAAGTGAATGTATATGATTAAATTAACACAATAGGTTTCATATTTAATAAGTAGGTATTTTAGGTCAGGCACTAATACGTCACACAAAAAAACATACTCGTAAGTATCTAAATAACAAAACTTTACAAATTCATAGATTACCTATATAACCTGAAGAGATTTTATTATTCATTTATGAGTATCTTACTTATCGTATTTGCAATAAATATTGCTTAAAAGACATGTTTACTTTTTAATTTTAATTCTACGTATTTCAGCAGCCGTAAAATACTTATTCTTTATGAAAAATATTGAGCTATCATCAAGCTATCCACTCTTGGTAGATTGTTTGACTGGCCTTTCTGGAATCTTTCCATGAACGGTAATAAAAAATAAAAAACAATCTTACGAATGAATACACAAACAACAACAATAACAACAAGCTATCTGACACTTACAAGTATTATTTAGGCAACAGAATCCAAACAAAGAGCGCGAGAGTGTCGAGAGGGAATTGAAACCGGGAATTAATATTAAATCGCAGATATGTCATCAAAATATTAAAATAATGACGAAGCAGAAATGTTAATTATAAAAATATATATAAAATATTATCTTTTTATTTATTATTTAATATTGCGTTTTTCAATATAAAGTCCAGTATTAATCGAAAATTAGAACTTATGCTGGAGTAATAACATTCTATTAATGCATATATACTTACACACGAAAGTAAAAGAGATCTTTCAAAAATGTATAGAGCCGTGTACAATGTCCTGGCCGCGACATTGTACATGATACCATAAATACGTTAGGAATTATTAAATTTAATCAATTAACCAAATTCAAAATAAAGTAAGTTATCGCAGTGCACAAAATTTATTTTGAAACAAAATACTTCGACGTTATTCACGCAAAAAGGCGGTTTACGCGTTTTTGTTGTGTAAACTTTGACGTTTGTGACGGGTGGTACAATTAGACTAATGCGACCATTGGGATTAACCTAAGATACAAAAATCTTTTAGGGAAGCTATAATTCCACTAAAAATCACATAATTTAAATATTTTTGTACTCGATGAAGTAGCAGGTAATACAGGTTTTATTAATATACTATATTAACCACATCTTCAGGCATTTTTTTGCTTGACGTACACCATCCGGGCCGATAATTAAACAAGTCCTTTATCAGACATGAAGCAGAGAAATTTCGTGTCAATTACACAGAGTTATTGGTTAGGATAGGTACTATGAACCAAAAGGGTTAATTATTTTGCATACAATTTTGGTCACCACGAACAACTTTAACCGTAGAAAACATCCCGGAATAAAGAAAATTGATTTTGTACATATAGTTATAACTTTGTATAGTTTTAGTTAAATTTTTATCATGTTTTAGTTAAGTTTGTGCAATAATAAATATTAATTTATTAATACTTTTAATGAGGTTACATGGCTCGACGCAGGGAACGTCATATTATTCATTTCATTATCATTTATTAATTAAATATAACAATATTACAAATAAAAGCTTACATATAATAATAATTTTCTTGAATAAATTAGCTTATGATTATTTTCTCCAATGCAATTCCGGGTAAAGTTCTTGTATTCTTAGCATAGTACAACACTTAATATTTTATTTTTGTTTTTTCTTCAGTGCGTCATTAGCGGGACTAGAACTAATGAAACCCCGCCCGAGACGTGTTCATTACCCCGCGGCTGCAATATAAACGTTATGCAGAACGTATGTCCTCATTTCGGCCTCCAAATTACACCATTCTGCTCTGAAAATTGGGGAAAATGCAAGTCGTAGAATAATACAGACACACCAATGAAAAAATTCAAAAATTAAAATTACAGTGAAATATTTTGACCTGATTAAATATAAAAAAACATCGGGGGCCTCATTTTAAAAAATTCCGAGTGAATTAACCACAAGCTGATGACGTCGCCTAAAACCAAACACAATGAGCTTATTTCATCTAATTAAATCAATGAAGGGTTTGATCCAAACAATAATTCCTCTGACGCTGAAACTTTGCAGTCATAATTGTGGTCAGTATTGTGGTTGATGGCAAATCCATTTTTTTATCATTATGTATTATTTTATATAAATCAATCCCTATATCCGTTGATCACGCCATAACGTGTGAACGGCTGGACCGATTTTACAATTTTTTTTTTGTTGTGTTTGTTATTGTCAGGAGAAGGTCCTAATGACAGAAAAAAAAAATTACAAAATTGAATCAGTTTGTTTCACTAAAACTCGAGAACAGCTGTTCCGATATAGTTGATTTTAGTCTTGAAATGATTGTCGTACTCCAGGGAAGGTTTAAAAGGTGAGAAACATATATGACTGTCAGGCGGTACGAAGTTCGGCGGGTCAGCTAATTTGGTATAAAAATAGACAATATTCTTCGTGTATTTATTAACGGTATTCTATCAGACTGTAAAGTTTTAACGTCACCAGAATATTTGGTTCAGGTGCCCACAAAGCGAATTCTCTCAACAACGAGCAAAACTTTAAGTCTAGCTTACTTTAAGTTTTGCCTCTGTTCCTTTTATTTATCTGTGCATAAACTTTCGAGGGAAATAGAACACACCTGGCATCCATATTAAAATCGTCGGATAAAAAACAACTTTTTGAATGGAGTCCTTTCTTTCTATAGTCCTATTGTGTAAACGGCTGAGTTTTGATTAGAATTTTAATTCGGACTATCTCAGATCTCAGCTCTATATTTAAAACAAAGACCAGGGCTGAAGAATAGTGGCTCATTTAACTTCTGAGAAAAACCTTGGCAGTAATCTATTTTACTTTAGCGAGACCTCTGGCAATAAATACAACATAAAAAGTAATCAATTAAGTCACGCGTTGCTTGGCGGAAATACATTTTTGTTGAGATGATCTTCAATATTTCTCGCTATGCTTTGTTATCAGAGCGCGAATACAAAAAATTAGTACAAGTATTAGGGTTAAGTTTTTCTTGATTATCAATTGACACTTTATGTTCTTTCTTTCCTCATCTTTTTTCCATTCTAATTATTTTTTTGTATTTTGTGTGACAATGATAACTGTTTATTTAACTATCTTTCTTTCATTTTAATTAAGGTACGCGTGTTTTCTCTTAGCAAACGACATCCTCAGGAAATCTAACTTTTGAAACGCTCGTTTGAAAGCATTTCGTATCAGTTTTGGAAGCTAAACTACGCGTTTAGTTTTATTATTACGCTAAGTTCCCATTAAAGGCTTTATGTCTGCAATGGAAATATGTTTAATATCATTTTATTGATTAATTACGTTAGATGAGATACAAAAAAACACAAATAAATAATACATCAGTGCCATAGTGATGGTAACATGTAACATGGCTATCATAGCCATAGTGCGTGTGATGTGGTATTTTATTAATTTATTCAATGGAAGAGGCTTATGTCCAACAGTAGACAAGAGTAAGCTGATGATCACCATATTACAAGAGTATTAATCAACAACATGGTAGTTTAAATAACCCACCTCGAACTGTACTTGGTGCAAAAGTGTCCATAAACTCTGGTCGTATTTCCTCGCTGCTATATTGGCTTAGGGGTTTACCAGAAACGAGCCGGAGCGAGAGTCAGTCAGTTTTTCATTTTCCATATTTGATCCTTCAATGAATATGTATATTCACCTCAGGGTCTCAAAAATGCTTGTAGCCTCGACGACAATGATTACGAGGCAAACAAGTACGAATTTCAAGATTTTTTTACTATTAAACACGCAATGGAGTCACATGGTTCCGTACTTTATAGTTAAATCAATTGCTGAATGTGAAGCTACTAAGACAAATAGTATGAACGTTTTTCTTTGCGCACCTCACCCTAAACTGCCTCCACCAGAAATTGTAAGAATAAAGTAAAATTGTTCACACAAAATGTCAATAAATCGTATTATAAGTGCGAAATGGAATCCTTTGATCCGCACCACTCGCGCTGACTGACAAGGGATTTGTATGAATTCCTAAAAGCATATTGTTCCTCGAGTAGGTACCTAATAATTTCACGTGGCGCCACTTTCTTCAAAATACGTAATAGGATAATTAGCAAAAAAATTAAAAATATAACAGAAATACAGTTATACTTATTTTATATTTTATTTGTCAATAATTAAATGCTAATAAAACTCACAAACAAATTTATTTGGAATTACCTTAGTAGTTATTTTGATATGAAAACCGTAACTGCCATACGGAAGAGGGTTACATTTCCGGTACTGGGATTACAATTCATTTTAAGAATAAAATTTATCGTAATAAATTAAAGTTAAATCATATTATTTTTATTTGAGACCCTTTTTCCATTCTAGTTATGTACATCATACATTATATTGATATTTAACACAAAATAAATGATTTTAACAATATTTTTCTTAGTTATGAAACAACAAAATCGAATTAGCTTAAAGATTTTATGACTCCACGTTTTTACTTCAAAAATTACTGGAAGCGAAAATTGATTTCTGCTTCATTATATTTATTATTTCAATAACACACAGAATGTATGTAGTTATCTAATATTTTTTTCTAATGTAAGAAAGTAAATATACATTTCTTAATAAGCAGTTGTTTTTACCCGACTGCGAAAGAAGGAGGGTTATGTTTTTCGAGTGTATGTATGTATGTAAGTATGTATGTATATTTATTTGGCACGTCCTAGAGCCTAAACTGCGTAATGTCACTGCCCGGTCCCAGCGGAAGACCAGCGCTGGCTGCTGCACCAGCTGCAGCTAGCATGTATGCCGAGTTGGGTTTGGGTTCTGACAAACACATTATAAAGTTATAGTTTTTCTGCTAAACTGTAGTGTATGCTTTTTTACTGTTATTGTGTGTTTTGAAGAAATAAACTTTCATTCATTCATTCATTCATTCATAAACGGCTTGTTGTATTTTTATATGAGTGGTGTCAATAGATTCGTCTTAGTCGTGAGAGTGACACTGGGTATATCAAACTTAAAAAAGTAAGGATGATACACAGGATTGAAGATTTAACAGTCGGGTTTTTTAGAAGTCGCTACTAATAACTTGTTCTAAAATTAAAAGGAAAATAATATTGCCCTCATAGCCACTTAATATATGTTATACTATACAAGTCACAGTACAATATTTCACATTAATTTAGTAACATTTATTTATTATACAAGAGTGCAAAGTTCCTTTTTAACCGCGTGCTCACCTTTTGATGACCGAGCAAGCGAAGGATTCTAAAATTAGTTGGTGTGTTGATAGTTAAATTTAAAAAAATTGAAATTACTTTGCGGAAATCCATTTATAATAAGATGATATATACAAAATATTTAGTGTTTTTCCGCCTCGTCTTGATGTCAGCGTGAGAAATCGAAAAATATTTTTGTTTTTATGGTGTGGTTCCTCCTCACCACCGCCACACCTCACCTTATTATTTCTCTTTCTCTCAGTATCCGAATTCCTCGACACGTGTTTCGCCTTAGCACAAGGCATCCTCAGGAGATGTTGACTCTTCAAGCGCTCGCTCGAAAGAGCGAGATTTCGAATATATTATAAAAAAAATTTTTTTCGATTTCTCACGCTGACATCAAGACGAGGCGGAAAAACACTAAATATTTTGTATATATCATCTTATTATAAATGGATTTCCGCAAAGTAACGCCTGACTCCATCAATTAAACTTAGTGGATAAAAACAGCTTTTGCACTCAGATATCGAATAGCAAAATACTCTTTCCGAGAAGGTGGGACGAAAATGTCAGTATATTTCTAATTTTTTAAATTTAACTATCAACACACCAACTTTAAATTATTTTAATATATGTGCGTTGTGGTCAGCACAGACATTTGTTTATCCAGACATGGGTCAGACCCGAGGGGTCAGACGCTTTGCACACAAATAATTGCATTTCGCAAAACCAATCTATTTGCTAATTACCTGCTATCGCCTAAAACTAAAGAGGATTTTATTAAAACTTTACCATATTGATGTTCATGGAATAAAATAATAATGGTTTTTAATTAATAACTAAATTAAAATGTAGATACCAATACCTAAGTTGGTTTAGATTTTGGTGAGCGACGCTATTAAGGCAGTGTGTTACTGTGGTAGTTTGCAACAGTTAGCTTTGGCAAGAAAAAGTTATTGATGCAAAAACAGTGCTCTTGTTGCATTTTTCTTATTAGGTACCGACTTTCAAAAAAGGGTGTTTTTTTTTTATTCAGCCAATATTATCGGTCATTGCCCACCATCTAATCAAGCATACGCTAGAGTTCTTAATACAATGTGATCAAGTAACAGTCTGGTTGGTTTTTTTTTATATTTAGGTGCCAACGAGTCAGTGTTACAGTTGTTTACAGGTGTTTTACTCGTTGGAAAGTACCCGTTTTTTCGCATAATAATAACATGCCTTATACCGGGGTTTCAACCCACGACCTTACCTTTAAAATATGTAGCATTCGCCCACTTCCTACCGTTATTTCGATTTTATTAGCTTCTGAGACTTAATGACCTACGACTTACTAACGACAAAATATGCGTACAAGAATATCTATATCTATAGGTATATAAACAAAAAAATTAAGATCACACAGTTCAAAAATAAAATATTTAATTCATCATTCAATCATCATAATCTAATAACAATCAATAAAAATGTTTACGTTATACAATTGTCTATAGAAAATCATTCCCTTGCCCGACACCTCTCACGTGTTACCCAAACGCTACGGACCCACGACACCCCCGGCGATACTTCTGACGATACCCCTGGCGATACCCCTGGTGGTATCGTGGGTCTTTTAAAATCAAACGATACCCCCAGCAAATAGTGTGGTGACACTAGTAATAAGAGGTTACATCCAATCTACATATGTAGATCTACAAGAAGTGACAATGTAAACCTACATATTTTTTCAAGTTTTTGCAGAAAATAATATGCTTAAAAGATGCTTTTAAATTCATGTGATAATTTTAGGCTAATCTTTATATGTATATATTAAAGAATTTCTAATAATTTATCAGACAAGCACAATTATTTCGTAATCCACAATTTTGGCTGTTTTCACATAAATAATCATTACAAAAAACATTACATCTATCTAAATACTTCTCAAACTTACGAAATGAACCTCACAAAAATAACAATAATTATTTGTACAAGATGCAAAAGGCCACCACATATTCACCACCATTTTCCAGTGTTACCCAAAATTTCTTTAATGTCACAATATGAAAGAAAGACTATCGATTGGAGAAGTCTACAATCACTCATTCTATTCTGTTCTGCGTCTACGTATATTTGCAAACTAATCAATTTATATATTTGAAGGTATATACATAGGTATACGTAATCTCTGATGCCATCGGTAGCTAGCTTAAAAACTTTTTCGGACGATTTCAATTGACTGCAGTTTGTTGCGCAAAATGTTTCATTTCTACAGACATAAGACATCAACTAATTCTAAAATAACCACGTCAATTAAATTAGGAGCGCGTCTACTAGAAACTTACAAAATAATTTAGTCACTTCTAACTAAATTAGATAATTAATTCTGTTCTGAATATCTCAAAGACTTGAGAAATGTGTAGACCAGGGGTACACAAACGCAATTTATTATCTATGAACTATTCAACGCAACGCGACCGCGTTATTATAGGCTCGTAGATTTTACGTGAAACCGTTTATTTACTAAGATAATGTCAAATTTTATACAGTGTAATGACACTGAGCTTCGTAGCTTCAATATAAAGTTAAACATGTTATGCGTTTTTAGCCAGAAATCACTTTGTTCCTTAAAGAATAAGGACCCTGTGTTGGGATTCAACATTTTACAAATTTAACATTTTGGTCCTGAAGGATCAACTCTTGCCATTTCACTACTCCTGGCATACAGAAAGGTCAAGTAGTAAATTATAGGAAAATATCAAAAACACACGTTTTTAGGTTACAATTAAACAACAAATCAACTTATTAGCTGGATTACAAATACGTATTTAGTGTAAAACATATATAAATATAAACTAGGAGACAGAGAATATCTAATTGATTTATGATAATGTTTGAGAAAATAATAATAATTTGATAACTGTTTTCGTCATAACTATGTTCCGCATAAAAACAGGCTAATGAGTTCATCGGATAGATTTGGTCTAAGCATTCAGAGTTGAATGGATGGATTCTAAAAGATCTAATGATATTTAAAGACTAACTTCTAAAACACTTGACTTTTAAAACGCCTGATTAGCAAAGTAACACCAAATGTACACTCAGATCCTATGTTCCTCTAAGGGTTCACGATTCCCAGATTGTGTACCCCTACATCATAGCGTACTAAGATAACACTGAGGGCTAAAATCGCTCCCAGAATCTACTTGGAAAATGAGATCACAACGACCTCAAAGCTCTTTTGTGGCAGCTAATTAACGTTAATTGTAATACGCACGATTTTAGCCGAATGTCATACAAAAATGTTTTTTTTGTATCATAAAACTAGACTGTCACTTGTTACCAAATACTTTATTATTTTTATCTTATAAAATCCAAAATAAAAGTTTTATCTAACTTTCAATCTACATAACTGACTGGCCGGTTGGCGCAGTTGGTAGCAAACCTGCCTTCTGCGCCGCTGGTCCCGGGTTCGATCCCCGGACAGGTCAAACATTTGTGTGCATGAACATGTCTGTTTGACCTGTGTCTGGGTGTTTATTATATATATAAGTATGTATTTCTGTATATAAGTATGTATATCAGTGATCAGGTTACCATAGCACAGGCTTTGCCTAGTTTGGGACCTGAACACCTTTGTGTGGATGTTGTACATATAAAAAAAATAATAATAATAACAAGAAATTTGCACGTCCTTTTGAATAACACATATTAGAAATACCCAATATCTGCCGAGTCCAACGTATGCCTTCGGTGGTAAATATAAATTCCATAATTATAAGGTTTTTGTACGAATATAATTATAACGCATCAGAAATGTGTTCAATCCGTTTGTTTATACATAAAAATCATAAAAAACAAGGAAAATCGTATGAGAAAGCTATAATCACACGTACTAACAGCGATCACACATATTTTCATCGACTTTGTTAGGATGCTTTCAAACAATTAGCGAGTTGGCGTGGTTACGCGAAGTCGCTAATTGTTTGAATCAAGTTTATTATAAAGTCTAATTTTAACCTGCATTTTATTATACTCGCAGACATCATTTCTTCCCAAGTAAATCATCTAGCAAATCTTGATTGCTCATTGACACATCGCCCAGCAAATTCGCCTTCGAATCAGAGTTACGCCTTCCAGATATTGATCTTTTCCTAGCGGCTGGAACATCGTTGAAAACCTGTCCCGTCAACACTTTAAAGTTATTGTTCAATTCCGCTAAAGCTTCATCGGGAATCTCGACATTTCCGTTTACTATTTCATTGATCTTATCGACCGCTTGGAGTTGCTGGACTATTTTATCGTTATCGAAATTAGAACTGTGGAATTGCTTCACGTGTTTATCGATAACTTTGCTGCTCTTTTCTATGTCTTGTATTATATCTTTGCAGTATTTCTCTAAAGGTTTTCCTGATAGCTTTCGTTCTAAGCCACTATTCTCTCGTTTAGGCCTGTCTGCTGATAATTTCTCCAGTGCGCTGTTTTCTCGTTTAAATCTCACGGTTTCTATTTCGTCACAATTTTTGTAGTCGTTAATGCTAGTTTTGTATTCGTGCACAGTTGTGGTACTCTGTTCTACGTTAACACTTTCAAAGAACGACACGTTTGAATTCCTCCTTCCTCTGGATTTTGGTCGTTCTTCTTCGATTTCAATAATTTGCTCTTCAATGGATTCTTCGGTGGACATCCGCCTCAAAGCGCTAGTTTTTCTCGGTTCTTCGTGGTTTTTGATTTTGTTCATTAACTCAACTTTTAGGGATTCCATTTTCTTTTGCACCTCGTCGGGTGAGTCCGATTTTAGTTCGTCGTCGAAGATGGCTAGTTCTGCCATACCGTCCTGTACTGTTTTCGCTAATTCAACCATATCATCGGATGTTTTGGACAGTTTTCTATTCGGAGTGGATCTAGTACCGGTGCTGTTAGAATTAGTTCTACTCCTGGCGTATCTGGAGCGAGGTTCTGCCGAGGAAGAAGTTTCTTCGTCGTGTGAAAGCGCACTGCTGAGAGTGCGGGAGTTTTCGCACAGTTTGGCGAGCATACTCTGATCGATCTGGAACAGTTTAACTTTTAAATGTTTATTATTCTTTTGGATTTATTATAGACACTAGATAGAGGGCCACTGTCACTGACACCATCATTATTATCAAAAAGTTTAAGTGTAAATTATATGGTTTTGTAAAGCGGTGTGAGTGATAGCTATACTGTACTAAATAAAGGTGAATGCTTGAATTAGGAAAGCATAACAATATTAGTTTTGTACGTAGTCCTTATTTATACGGCTGTTTTATTTTCTAGATTAGTTCTAGAGCGAATTATTTCTCTCATGTCATGTCAAACGCAACTGTCTTGGTCTTGATAGATAGATAGATAGATAGATAGATAGATAGATAGATAGATAGATAGAAGAACGCTTTTTTGTAGACACACAAAATATAGCAATACAAAAATATAATTTTGTAGGTATTGCCACAAGTGGCAGCGGTAACAGGTCAGATGAGAACATTATTGGACACACTATTTACTGGAAACATTAGGTTATGGCTCAAAGCAATGCTTAATATTCTGTCTTCTAACTGTCCTACTTCTATTTTTTACTATTCTACTTCTGTTTTAGACTACACCACTCCTGCTTTTCGTCAAGTTTAAGTCTAATACAGTAAGATGACTTACATTGTTCCTGTCCTCCCCTCGACCGCATGCGTCCTGACTCCTGGTTTTGGAGACAGGTCTGGCGAGAGTAGTGTTGGACGCGCTCTTGACTGGAGACTTGAGGTTACGACTTGCAGCTGTACTTAACATTCTCTCTTTCATCTAATGAACAAAATGATTAGATTGACTAGGATTTTAACACAGCATGACAGGATGTTGGTAAGGTATAAAACACAGTTGGATTTCGACACTTTTAAAAAAGAGAGGTAAATATTAACATGTCCAAATAAATTCAGTCGACACTCAGGCATACATAAAATATGCCTGGAATAAAAATAAACAGTCGTAGCGTTTAAATTTGAAAGATCCTAACAAACTAAGCCTTTCAAGTGAATCAAATGAATAAACTCTTTATTGCAGACACACAAACATTAAATATATAGGAAAACCTTACATCTAGTGTCACAAGCGATCTCTTCCAGGAAACCTTAGGATGGAGATAATTTGCAAAATAAGTATAGTACAGGGCGGGGTATACAATAAAGAATAAAAAAATTCATAAGACTAAAAATAAACGATTAACAGCAGAAGAGAGAGGAAAAAAAAATACAGACAGCAGAAAACAGACTATCTTTGGTCAGATACGAGTAGTAGCTAAATAGAACTTCTTCACCTTATATTTAAAAAATAGCGAGTGGTGAAGCTTTTTTGATGTCTGTAGGTAAGGCGTTTCAGAGCATAACAGATTGAACAGAAAAAGAGTTTTTGAAAAAAGATTTACAGTGAGTTGGCATTTTGAGAGCAAGATTTTCCGATGACCGAAGAGGTAGGTTATGGGAATCGTGCAAATAAAAAACACAATCTTTTAAAAAACGCAGTGTTTTGGGATTGAATAGAATATTATAGGTAAGAGAGAGGATGTGAGCATTCCGACGAAGACGAATTGGCAGCCACTTGAGCTTAGTACAAAACTGAAAGATGTGATCATATTTGCGTAAAAAAAATATAAATTTGATACAGAAATTTTGAAGCCGCTCAAGCTTGTCTAGCTGGTTCTCCCGAAGATCTAAATAGCAGGCGTCAGCGTAGCCTAAAATGGGAAGGAGGAGAGGTTGTGCGAGCGCAACCTTAGTAGCAGTGGGCAAGAAGTTACAAAGACGTTTCAGAGATGCACCAGAAGCAAACATTTTACAGCTGATGGTTTGCAATTAGACATCCCAGCTAAGAGTTTTGTCTATCATAATACACAGATTCTTGACTGAGTCACTATAAAGTATAGCAACCCCATTAAAAATTACCTGCGGAAGTGTTACCAAATCAATTTTGGAGAGCATGCGAGAGCTACCAACGATAATGGCTTGCGTTTTAGTCGGATTTACAGTCAAGCCAAAAGATTTGCTCCACTCACTGATTCTAGCTAAATCATCATTTGTAACGGATATGGCAGAACTGAGCTGATTGAAAGGCGCTTGTGAGTAAATTTGTAGATCGTCTGCATATTCCTACCACCTGTGTGGTAGGAAGAAGAAATCACTTGAGATATGGAATTAATAAAAATTGCGAAAAGGAGAGGAGATAATACGCCGCTTTGTGGTACGCCAGCTGACGTATTACACCATGAACAAAACGTGTCTTCAAGGTAAACACGCTGCCGACGTCCAAACAGATAACTGTGAAACCACCGATGGAGATATGTTAATAGAGCGAAGTATTGCAAGAAGGATATCAAAATTAACGGTGTTGAAAGCATTACTGAAGTCTAACAGAGTTAGAACAGTAAGCTTACCGTCATCCATACCCTAGTAACCAAGTGTCCCACCCTAGTAGTCCAAGTGGTTAACCATGGCCGTGATTTGTGACTTGCTTACTTAAAATGTCCATTTTGACGAGAATAAATTTAATATACGGAATACTTGCTGCAAGATACGTTCTGTACGTCAGGAACCCGCCGTAGTGTCGCGACTCACCTCAATAATAGTAGATAGTTTATCAGCGTTGTTAATGGCTAGATCCAGGTCAGCCCTGGTGTCTTTGTGCTTGTTGATCTCCATCATCAGCTGGTGCTTGAAGTTCTTCGCCTCGAGTGCGACGCGACGCTGTAACATGGTGATGGTCTCGTTCTGTGCAGTTACTTTTGCTGAGAGCTCTTGGACGGTTGCTTGGAGCTTCTCACGCTCTGGGAGGTTTCTGTAACAAATATGAAGAAAAAATAAACTGCTGACCAACAGTACGAACCGTAACCGTAGGGTCGAAGTCGACGAGCTGCAATATGTCGATGAGTTTGACGATATATATCTGAGCCAGGATGTCTCTTTTCAAGAACCGGCAAGACAAATTGTCATAGAAGAAATTTGCCTTTTTAGGAATTTGTCATCTTAAAATTGACGAGTATAGAATATACGTTCTAGGAAATTGTTGTTTTCCGAAGTAGTCATTCTAGGAAGTTGTCGTTGTCACCATGAGGGATAAATTTGATTCAAACAGGTGATTTATTAACCAGAGAAGGTGAGACGAGCCTCAGCTAACTCGACTTTATTTTCTGCCTTACAGAAAACTTACTTGTCCTTGGTAAGTTCCAACAGATGTTGGTGTTCGTCTCTCAGCGCTTGAAGCTGAATGTCCCTCTCCTTCAGCCGCTGCAGCGCTTCCCTGTGCTGCGCCTTCAACTGCTTGTAGCGACTTTGTTGCACGCGCATCTCTTCATTGTGCGAGTTCAATACTGATGGCAGCTCTGCGTTCGAGTTCTCGTATCTATCGTCGAAAAATGTTTTTAAATTTGAATACTTTACTCGTATTGTTGTCGGCAGATAAATGTTTAGTTAAGTTTTTTTCGTGACGAAAAGACACAAGACGTGTCATTGTTGAAGACACGAACGACTCATTTCGTCCTAGATGAAGTTCACCGAATGTGAATGAAACTATAGTTGGACCGTTCCAATAAACAGGTACGCGTAAGAAAAAAAATGAATCAAACACGCGTTAGTTTTCTAATAAGACACGACACGTGTCTGTGTGTATGTATTCTAAAAGTTTCTAGGCCCGGAGGTGCCAAGCATAACACGATTGTTATGATAGGACAAAAAATGAAGACCTTCAATGTAACATGTCATGCGACCTACGTAGCGCTCAGTAGAACAATGCACTATGTACTTGGCAGCAGGTTTATCTTGGGTGATGTTTCAGAAATAATACAGGTAAGTGTGGTACGCCAGCTAAATCTCAATATAGATATTCGAAGATATATCTTAACATAAATGAAACATAGAGTTGGAAACCTTGAAACCGACTTGGTACTTCATTTCTATTTGAAATTATGTTATTCTATCTGTCTCTCGCATTCATAAACATAGATACGTACGCTGTTTCCAATCCGTGCTCGAGTCGACTGCTTCGAGTTTATTAAAGAGCATAAATCAGTCCAACGTCAGGTTATTAATGTTATTATTCTCTTATAGGGCCTATTTAAACAAAACGATCTATTGGTGCATAGCTACTAGGCCACTAAAAGACGAGTCCAAAGGGTAAAAACGGGCCACTTTTACTTAGATTTCACTGTCCGACTGTCCGTCCATATGTCTGTCACCAGCGTGCATCTTATAAACCGTGATAGCTAGATAGTTGACATTCTTACAGATGATGTATTTCTTTTTAACAACCAATAAGTACCTACTAAAAACGTGTGTAATAAAAATTTATATTTATCGGAGGCAAAACACAAGATTTTCTTGCGTTTTGTTTGATATTACAACAAGAACTAAAGTGTATATATAATGGTATGGAACCCATCGCGAACTCGGTCGATTTTTATTTATTATGGCACCCATAATAAGAACAAAGAAGGACCACTCGAGACTACCAGGTTTTTATATATATTCTATGTTATCTCATCATACTCATTCTATTGTGTTAGTCAATTGCTGACCGTAGGCATCTCTTAAAGTTACTCCACTGAGATCGATCATGCAGTTTGCGCATCTAGTTCTTGCCAGCCAGTTGCTCTCCCTAGCAGCTTGATCTCCTACGTTACGTATACCGTTGTATGCTAACTCTCAATCCTTGCTAAGCCTTTTATAGGTATAGATAAACGCGAAAATTTTTATGGAAGTCCGACACCCTTTTACGCTCAAACGTCTGAACGGAATCGAATGCAATTTGGCACGAAGCTTATAGCAAGGCTACTTGTGATTTTTGCTAATTGACAACATTTATTTTTTGCGAAATTATGGATATTCGAACACCATTTCGAAACTCTGTAATGAAAAGTTCATACTAAAATACCTGATTTTTATATCTACTTTCTTTCGAGTTATATACAAAAAGCTATTGAAAAAAAGTCTCAAATTAATGTCAAGACCGTCAGATGCCATCTATAAAAAATATTATTGTATCTGTCATCTGTGAACCAAACCAAAACAAACAACAAAAATACAGATAAATAATGACATATTTGTTTTAAAAGCTTTTGACGAGAATATCATTATGCTGATCTTTTCTTATATTTTTTAATTACCTACTCTAAAAATTTACGTAATGCATTATTTTCATTCGTTTTTCCATTATCGTAATAAAAGTGGGATGTAAAAAATTTTAAATGTTGTCAGTCTATCTTAATTTTTTTTAAACATGGAAAAGTCGAGTAGCCCTACTTAGTGCGTCGTTTGAATATTTCCTTAGAAATAAATAGTAGGTAGATACTTACCTCTGTAGAGCGATCTCTTGTTTCTTCTGTATGGCGCGCAGGACTCTGTTCTCGTTGCTAAGCTCCTATAACGTTTTTGGACTGTTATGAAATGTGACATTGTCTCTGTCGTATACGAAATATGCTTGTGTTTATCTCTTTCAGACCCTATGTGGCGAAATGAGGACATATTTTATTTTACTATGTATCATATTCCACTTTGTCTTTAGTTAAGTAATTTAGTTTTAATTTTAGGTCTGAAAACGTTTAACGATGCAGCCTAATATGTAGTTCTACGTAGGTACGCTAGCCTAGAAAAATCTGCTTCAATCGCGAATGGATAATTTCCATATTAAAGAGTTAGTTATCTTTTCGGCTTTCCTATAGGTATATGCGCTGCTGAAACTTCCCGACTTTAGAGCTAACTCGGCAGTTAGCTCCAAAATCAGGTAGTTTCAGCAGCACAATAAAAGTAGGTACACGCGGTTCACGTGCGAGATCGTAAACTCATACCATATACCGGTGGCGTCTTGCCGCCTATAAAACTGATGTTAAAATGCGGATGGAGGAATTCAATCAAGACTTGTTTAACGAAAGTCAAGCTATAGACTTGCTTATTAAGAGTGCTTCATCATCATCATCATCCAAAGCCTTCCTTATCCCACAGCTGGGCACCTACAGGCCTCTTTCATTTGATGCCATCATCATTCGTGCCAATTAGAGTGCTTACGAGTAAGTTATTCTATTATTATTAACACGTTCAGCGCCACGTGTCATTATGAACCCTAGTACAGCTCCCACGGATATACGGTATCTATAACTGGTTATTAGATATGCAAAAAAATGCTATTCCAACTAAATTTGATGTAGAACGTGTTAAAGGCCTGCCTTCAGAAACGATGCCCATATACGGCAATATATTATATAATACGAATACGTGGTAGATATGCTCGTCACCTGCAGATGGTAATGTGCGTCAGCCAGCTGGTTCTGCAGCTGTTTGACTCGATGCGTCTTGGCAGAGAGTACTCTCTGCGTCACGTATCTGTCACCGCTCTTACTTCGCACTGACTGATTAGACACATCCATGGCTAGTGGGTTAAGTCGTTTGCGTTTTGTTAGCAGATTCAGCCGGGAGTTGCTGCTGTACACGGACTCTAGGGATTCTTTCCTGGAAGAATATACCTACTTAAATATCATTAGGTACCTTACGTATCTGAAAGTTATGCTATAGAGGCTTTAATAAAAAATAGTTTGCTCTATGTAGGTACATAAGTCCAGTAGAAAAATCGTCTACGCATTTTAACAGTAAATTACTTTGAATAATCTATAGAAAAAAAAAAACAAAAAAACAACATATAATACTTAATATAAAACTTCTTGTTGTTGTTGTTAGCCTGTAGTGTCCCATTGCTAGGCAAAGGCCTCCCATCGATTAAATTAAGTTATAAATAAAATTGTTCATTAATAGTAACTTTCTGGGTAGTTTATTTTAATAAGGCGAGGCTATCGCATTTCAAGGCAATTTACCTAGGTAATAATAGGAGTAGGCTGAAGATAATTAAAAATATTGATATAAAGATATACCATTATGAACTGTGGTTTCTTTGATATGAATCATCATATCAAAGAAACCACAGAGCCTTCCGAGCCAGCCGGTCGATCATTCCTGAAGGCCAATGCCATAGAAATCGTCACATTACATGACAGACAAAACTCACGATCTATATACATATGGATTTGAAATTTTCTCATGCCTCAGAGCTACGGCTAAGAATAGGTACTTAACTAGGATGAAATAATTACTTACATACCTGACTATTTATAATAAAAACACGAGTTTAGTAGAAACTTGCACAGAAGCATCATTGCAAGGTCTTTGAAAAACAACAGAGGTAAACTCACCTAAGATCTTTCCTTAAATCATTCGGCGCTAGACTATTCATTGACATTCTTTGTTACCACATTCAAAACACCATTTTCTATACAATCTAGAAAACGCGGCCCAAAAGAAGCCTAAATAAAAACACTCGAGAAAATTATAACAACTTTTGTTATGGATGTGTTGACAACCGCGTTGCTATGGCAACGGATAACGCATTGATTTATTCGCACGATTGACATTTGACAGTTTATTGATGCAAGAAGATTGTCGTATCTATAGATTAGAACTGTATTAGCAAAGAGATTTTAACCTCCTTTCTTATGCCATATTTTTATAACCTCTGCGGGTAAGATAGATTACGCCAAAGATGTAGGCACTATAATAGAGTTTCCATATTTAATATTTGATTTACGCCACAGTTAAAGTGTTTCTTGATTTACGCGCTTCTTGAACCGAAGGTCCGCTTTTTCGTTAGAGGTTCGAACGAAAAGTTTGTACAACTGCTATCTGATGTGATTCTGAATATCTCCTCTTCGGGAGAAATCATAGTGGTGAGCTATTGACGTATTTTCTTACATATAAAATAGTCACATAAAGTGTATAGTTATAATTAACAAAGAAACAGGTAGGTAACAGTAGTAAATATTAAAATTAGCACAACAGAAAAATTAACTACTCTCTAATTTCTTAATTGTCTGAAAGGGATCTCTTATAGGGAGCTAGAGACAAGATAACCCAGAAAGGAACTAATAACAAGAAAATTTTTGGTCAGATTGCAAGGTCATGATATAAAATTAAAATGGAGTTATTACCAGAGACTTCGCTACCAAATACTTACCGCACTTTTAGCGACGCTGACAACTGCTTTATTTCCATAAATACCATCATGGACGGGTACCAATATTGAATATGATCAAAGCTAGAAATTGTTTTTACAGTACCTAATCCAACTTTTTATTCAAAATGTCACTACAGAATCAGCTGTTTTTACGGAGTACCGTCATAAAAAAAACACTGCAAATTCAGAAACAACGTCTTTTCGAATTTCTAGTGGTATATGCACCCATGTTACGATACATGTAGTCTTTGAATCATTTCATGAAATATATATATATATATATATATATATATATGAATAGGTATATATGAATACGCAGATCCCAAACTACAGAAACTAGAGCGCGAGTACAAACGTTTACGAATATCAGACCTGCTCCACATCTGTTAATTATAGTAACTAAGCTAAAATAAAACACAAATATGTAAACAAAATAATATACTTATTCAAAATAGAACTATACACGTCAACAAATTGTATTTATTTACATAAAAGCCATCTCTATAACAATTAACATTAATCTAGAGACTCGCATCACAATCATTTATTAAATATTAAATTAAATAACAGAAACATTATTCGAATTAAATGATCGAATAATTCTGTTGTTTAATTTCCTTTTAATTCGAATAATGCATGACATTTCAATGTATGAGGTAGGAGAATGACATCGTAATTCTTATATTTCTTTATGAATTAATAAACAACAATTTGAATAAAATAACATCTTTTTTTGAAACAATCACTTGTCGATACATTTTAGAAGACGTTGGGGATGTCCATTAATTACGTAAGGTGTTCTAGGGGGGGGGGAGGGATT
The DNA here is from genome assembly GCA_947049295.1 of Ligdia adustata. Taxonomy (NCBI): domain Eukaryota; kingdom Metazoa; phylum Arthropoda; class Insecta; order Lepidoptera; family Geometridae; genus Ligdia; species Ligdia adustata. The sequence continues at coordinate 14,371,232 of OX346219.1, read as the reverse complement.
AAGCTGAATCTTTAAATATCTCACTTAAAGGGGAGGAAGGTCTTGGCAAATATCACGTAATTTTTCTCGCAGCAAACGGTGTCAAATTGCGTGAAAAATCATTTCTAGAATCATAATTTGTTTTTAATTTAAATTTAAGGCCATAAACTTCAAGAGCGCGACGCTGAAAGGAAACTAATTTGTTTTTTTTTTCTCAATAATCCAACACGTTTTTTAGCTCAAATAGAAGTTTTGAAACATTTTTTGCGTGAGATTAGGGGAGGAGGGAGGGAGTTGAGAAAAATCTTACGATATCTAACCACAAGGGAGGTGGGGGTCGAAACATTCTCAAAATCGCCTCACGTAATTAATTACCCTTTATTATAAACAGTTTTTTGTCCCGGAATAATTACACTGTTTTATTGGGAATAATCGAATCGTCGCACAATATAATATAATTTTTTGTATGAATCTGTCTTCGAGTAATTTATGATATTACCACAAATAAGTAATTAAACATACTTTAAATTTATATTTTGCTACGGAATGTCGAAAATGTCAACATCCTTCAAAAAAAAATATACTAGACAAAATACTATAATAGCGATTGAAGGTAAAAATTGATTGTTAGACAAGGTTTTGTGACAGCACAAACTTAAACATGGTGGTTATCTCTAATCTAATTCTGAGACAATTCAAATAACAGACTTGACCACCTGATAGGCATGTTCAAATTGTTTGTGGTAAGACTGATAATATTTTTGGCGTTTGTTTACTACATTACAAACTGAATTTTCTCTCAAAGCAGAACAGTAAGAAACCGTTACACGGCATTATCTTTGTATCTGTCTTTGTATTTAGCACAAAACTTTACAATTTGCGTCCTCAAGCAATGCGCCAGTTTCACCAACGCCTTGCGTTCTTACTAAAACATAAAATCTGTCATTTCACTTCAAACCCCCACTTAACTTTAAAATCCTTCTTCACTTGGACAACCCAACTACAATTAAACGCCCCCAACTTCACTTCAAATCCATTTCCACTTTAAATTGGTCCATTACTTGGTAGGTAGACTAGCATCTTTGTTTTGTTTGTCCCACAGCCTCGAGTACAGACTGTTTGGGTTCGCAACAAGTTCAGAATGTGTTCCTCTTTCACTGATGCTACCATTTTCCAGAACTAATATTTGGTCCGCGTCGGCTACTGTGGACAGTCTGTGGGCGATGCAAATGGACGTGCGTCCCACCGTGGCGGCTTTCAATGCTTGGAGAATAGCCTGCATAGGAAATAACATTAATTTTTTATTAATTTTGCTGTATGAGCGATGTGTGCCTGTTTTATGTGTCATAATTTTTCTTTAGACTTTCAAGTTGAGGAGAACTAACTACAACGCTGGTTTGAATATTGATAGTCATGTGAAAGTCGTGTTTTTAACTAATCTTGACGAATCCAGCTTCTCTGATTTATTTAGTTTATTTCACGAACCTTTCCTTCCAACACGAAAATTTGAAAAAAAAAACATCATTAAACAACTTCATTTGAAAAATTAAAAATTGAAAAAGTAAATCGGCTGTCGTAAATATTAGGTCCTTATACCTATATAAACATATGAAATTGGCGTTTTGTCGTACTGGCCACTTTGATCTCAAATATCTCTTCTTTGGTTAGGGATTCCAATTTCAAATTTATACAGCTATTTATTGATACATTTGTATTTCGAAAACCGTAATTCATTTGATTTGTCCTCGTTTGGTTTTTTCTTTGCGTCACGCAGTTTACAAAATGGAAAACTTGAAGTATCGCGTTATTTACGAGTACGAGTTCCACCGTGGTACCAGTGCTGCAGAAACGGCTCGAAGGATTATTGATGTGTATGGCGGCGGTGTCGCAAAATAAAACACAGAGCGTTTTTGGTTCCAACGTTTTCGTTCTGGAAATTTCGACCTGCAGAACAAGCCCCGTGGACGGCCGGAGACTAAAGTTGCTAATGAAGAATTGAAAGCTATTGTGGAAGCAGATCCATCGCAAACCACGTCCGAGTTAGCTGCAGGCTGCGGTGTTAGTGATAATACTGTTTTAATCCACTTGAAGCAAATTGGAAAGGTGAAAAAGCTTAAAAGGTGGGTACCTTATGAATTGAGTGCAGCAAACCGACAAACGCGCGTCAACTGCTGCGTTACATTACTCAACCGGCACAATAATGAAGGGATTTTAAATCGGATCTTTCGGATATTTCAAGTTTTCCATTTTGAAAAACTGCGTGACGCAAAGAAATAACCAAACGAGAACAAAACAAATGAATTACGGTTTTCGAAATACAAATGTATGAATAAATAGCTGTATAAATTTGAAATTGGAATCCCTAACCAAAGAAGAGATATTTGAGATCAAAGTGGCCAGTTCGACAAAACGCCAATTTCATATGTAAGAACCTAATATATGTCAGTAGATTTTTCTGAATCGAATTTCGGGTTGGTCCCACAGTCAAATGTGTTCATTAACATGAGAAATGTAACCCCCGTTGGAGTAAGTACGTTTCTAACTGAAAACCCTGTAACAGAAAGGTGTGACAATATTTAAGGGTGTTAGCCTACCGATCAAAGAGAACCCAGTTTAGAAGAAAATTTTGCAAAAAATATTTGGTCTTTATACAAAAATGGGTCACGTGATCAGTCAAGTTGTATGGAGGAAGCAATATTTTTTCTCAAATTTTGCGAAATGTTGTTCTAAAATGGGTTTTCTTTGATGTGTAGACCAACACCCCTAAATATTGTCACACCTTTCTGTTACACGACCTATATACATTCGCACGCAACTCTGCGGTATTATTACGTAAGACAAACCGCATCACATGTGTGATAGTCATAAAACTAAATCGAGCAGCTCGTATACATAATAAACCTGCGAACGCAAAACATATCTCAAGCAAGACTTCGGACGGGGCTTTTTATTGGATTAGCCAATCGCTTACGCTCGCCAGGTCCCTGCGCAGAGTTGATAACATTTCATTTTTGCAAATTAATTTCAAGATAACTTAATAAAGAGTTCATACTGAAATTATCAGATTGTTATATCCACTTTCTTCAGAGTTAATTACAAAAAAAAACTGAAGAAAAAAATCTCGTATTTATGCTAAAACCATCAGATGCCACCAATGAAAAATATAATTGTATCTGTCATGTGTGAACCGTATTAAAACAAATAACAACAATACAGAAGAAAATTAAACGCGGGAAACGTTCGACTTTGCGGGCGTAAAACGAAGAACGTGACACTGGCTAATACACAGACGTGTGAAGCCATAACAAAGAAAAAAACAAAAATACAGATTATGAATAACATCACTTTTTACGAGCTTGTGGCGAGAATAACATAATGCGGTTTTTTATATACATTTTCGTAAATCTCTAAAAACGGAATCATTACATTCTGCATACCATAAAAAAGGACTACGTAATTTTATATGTAGAGTTTTAAACACAAAAAAAGTATATAGTTCGCATCTCCTAGTAACTTTTCATTTGTTACCCCTGGGGGGACAATACTCACGTGTTCAGTGATAGAGTCCAGGCTGGAGGTGGCCTCGTCGAATATAATGATGGGTGAGTCTTTAAGAATGGCACGTGCAATCGCCACGCGTTGCTTTTCTCCACCTGAGAGCTTCAAACCGCGCTCGCCCACCTGCGTCTCGTATCCCTGGGGGGACAAATATGATACATTTAGTTTTTTAACAGGTTAACGTATGCTTTTACTTTTGAATAGGTATGGGAAATCGAAAACTATTTATAGATTATATGAGAAGTTCACGAAGAAAAAAAATGTATATTTTTTATTGTTAGTTATTTACTAAAAAATATTCAATTAAAGCGTCAATAGCCACAAAAAAAAGTTTACTGTCAATGTTCGTGATCTGGTGACAGATGTCATAAATTATCAGACGGGTAATGCCGCGAGAACTAAATAAAAAAAAATAGAAATGTACGTGACATCGTGTCGCTTCTACTTTATTCTTATTAGTATAAGATCTCGATATAAAACGACCTTCACAGAGATGCTTATTTAATGAAACGTATTTTATATTTAATTTAATATGTCAATAAATATAGTCCATATGGGTTGCCTAGCAAATTTCAGTCCAGAATATGTTTAATTAATAATTTAAAAAAAATATTTTTTTAAACATTTCACTGTTTCGCTAAATCATTTTGTTTAGTAAAAATACACTGCAGTAAAAACAGTTTTTGCTGTTAGGACAAAAGATTTATATTTTTAGATAGAAAGTGTAATAAATAATGCTGATATCTTAGAAGTTTTCTGTTATGTTATTCACGCATAGTGATTTTTTATGTTATTTCACTGTTATGATTTTTAGATAAATTCTATACCAATCGAAAGTATGAAGCCCATAGAATATGCAAACGTTAGGTTGCCTATTCTTTTCCGGTCACAACTATCGGGTTGCCACGTATAAACAGGTAAATCTGTACTAGCATTTTGCAACGGTCTGTTTATTGAATGAAATTTAAATGAAATTAAAGATTATTTTATTCTGAACACGGTGGTATAGGGTTGCCTGCGAAAAATCAGTCCAGAATTGCGGTTGTCGAATTTTAAAAAGTAAAATATTGCTCCGAGTGAATGTGTGCGACTGAGAGGTCCCAACCGACCATCCCATGCTATAGAAAAGGACACAGCATAGCAGCTGTTTAAAGTCCGCCCACTTAAAAAAAGAGAAAGCGCATGCTATTTGGGCTTGGAAAAGAAAAGGATAGCTGATATGTATTTCTAAGTATGTATATCAGTGATCAGGTCACCATAGCACAGGCTTTGCCTAGTTTGGGACTTGAAGACCTTTGTACGGATGTTGTCTAAAAATAACAAAAATCAAAACAAAACAGTGTGTACAACTGACCTTAGGCCAGGTGAGAACGGCATCGTGCAGTTCGGCCATCCTGCTCGCTTTATACACCTCCTCGGTGGGACGCGACAGGTCGCCGTAGTGCAGGTTGTGGAATATCGTGTCGTGGAACAACACGCAGTCCTGATACAAACAAACGAACATACTCATCTACAATTTGCGTGAGATATTGTTTGGAATCTTAGTATGATAAATGATTGTGGGCGCGAGGTCAACAGTTCACATAACTACTAATGAATACCTGCGGCACTATAGCAATGGATTTCCTCAGGCTGAGCATGTCCAAGTCCTTGATGTTCTGTCCGGCGATATGAATACTGCCCGAATGAGGCTCGAAGAAACGGAATAGAAGTCGGACCATTGTGGATTTACTGCAATCGACAAGAAAAAATTCAATGGGTATAATTTAGTCACGGTCACCAAAAATATTTTTTGGTTCCTAAAATGGCTTAACGGTCACCATATTATGACACTCCGAATACTTTCGGCAACAAGGTCCGCAGTAGGTTCGGGTCATTCTTTATGACATTCTGAATACTTTCGAATTATAGGAGACGAATTTTTTTTTGTAGTAAAATAGGTACTTTTGTGAAGGTATGAATTTTGCAAAATTCATCAAAATCATCTTCCTGTTACACGTCGTATATATAGTCAATCTAGTTTTATAACTAACTAGCTGTGCCCCGCGGTTTCACCCGCGTAGTTCTACTAAAACTAAAACAAACTGAAACTAATTTCGAACTACTTTATTTGAAGTCGGTTAAGAAGTATCCCATGTGCTTCTCCCGGTTCTTAGCTACCTCACCAACAATTGCAGCCAAATCGGTTCAGCCGTTCTTGAGTTATAAATGGTGTGACTAACACGACTTTCTTTTATATATAGATAGATAGCTGAAACTAGTTAAATAAGATGGTATATAAAAAATATTTTGTGTTTTTCCGCCTCGTCTTGATGTCAGCGTGAGAAACTTAGCACAAGAGATGTTGACTCTTCAAGCGCTCGCTTTCGAGTATGCCTTGTGCTAAGGCGAAACACGTGTTGAGGAAGTCGGATACTGAGAGAAAAAGAAATAATAAGGTGAGGTGTGGCGGTGGTGAGGAGGAACCACACCATAAAATAAACAAAAACGCCTGGACTCCGTCAATTATCTTGAAACTAGTTTAATGATCTCACCCGCTGCCCGAGCCGCCGACGATGCCTATCTTCTTCCCCGCCGGTATGGAGAAGCTCAGGTTGTTGAACACTGGCTTCCCGTTCACGTATTTAAAGCTCACGTCCTTGAAGTCTATGGTGGCCGTCGCGGGGTCCACTTTCAGTATCGACGCGTTCCGAGTTTCCTATAACAAATACTACCGTGACCGGACGAGCGAGCGAAACGTGTCTGGTTCGACTCTGACGAGTTTTTCTTTCGTCTGTGAGTTCAAAACAAATAATCCATTTATTTCAACTCGCAAAACACTACAGACTATCTCTTTTTTTTTCTTTTTTTATTGGTACACCGCCGACGTTACTATTTGCAGGTTGCCTGGAAGAAATCGCTTTAGGCGATAAGGCCGCCCAATGTACTACCAATGTTTTGTTTATAATATATTTGCTGTATATATTTTTCGTGGTGTGCAATAAAGATATATTGTATTGTATAGTATTGTACAGATAGGAATAATCGTAACAGCAACACAAAAAATAAACAAGAACAAAAGACTGAAAGAAATATATATATATATATATATCTGTATAAAAACTCGTTTTATTTCACCAGGACTAGGAAGATAATTTAGTGTCTGTCTGTCATGTTGTAGTGTACCTTGACGTTAGGCTCTCGTGCCATGAGTGTGAACATGGTCTGCATGTCGACGAGCGCCTGCCGCACCTCGCGGTACACGGACCCGAGGAACCCGAGCGGGATGGACAGTTGGAACAGCAGCCCGTTCACCATCACTAGGTCGCCTACTGTCATGTTGCCTGCAATCAAAAAATATATATATCAGTCTCAATATTATGTAATTAACACTATGACAGTTTCTTTCATGCAATCTTTTAGCCTTGAGACATTGATATATGATGGTGTTATTCGATAAAATTGATTGTAAATTACGAGTATCCTTTGAGGGTTAAGAAAATAAGATGCTGTTTTTTCATGCAATCTCTTTGCCTTGTGAGATCTTAACAGACATTGATATATGATGGTGTTATTCAGTATTAGTGTTTGTAAACTACGAGTTGTATTCAAGAGTTAAGAAGATAACATGCTCTTTGTCTGGACTAGAGCCGCCGGTTTAGAGTCGCGGTAATTATTTATGCATTTTTATTACATTGTGCAATTTTGTTATATTGTGCAATTTTGTTATATTGTGGAAATTTGTTACTATGAGCTATCTGATAACCTTGTGCAATTTTGTTACCATACGGCCTTGTTACTTTGTACGACACCGAACCTAAATCTCATGTATTTTTGTGGTGAATATCAATAATTATATACAGAGTTTTGACGTGATGCATTTATGATGCCCTTTGTAATGTATTTACTAGACTACGAAAGAAGGAGGGTTCTGTTTTTCGAGTGTATGTATGTAAAGGTGTCAATAGATTCGTCTTAGTCGTGAGAGTGACACTTCGAAAAACAAAACTAAAAAAGGAATTAAGAATGATTGACATAGGTTTAACGATTTAGCAGTCGGATTTTTTGAACTCGCTTCTAACCACTTGTTATTTTGTGCAATCTCAGTGCCTTGTGCAATTACGTTATCTTGTGCAATTTTATTATCCTAAACAATTTGGTTACCTTGTGCAATTTCCCTGGCGGCCATTAGCATGATAAGGCTGAGTCCGCCGCTGAATATAGCGTGTTGTCCAAAATTGAGCAACGCCAGACTCGACGCGGTCTTTAAAGAAGCTGCCTCGTACTTTTGCAGGCTCGAGTCGTATTTCTCAAGTTCGTACTTCTCGTTGTTGAAGTACTTAAAACAAACACGATTTATTTTGAGTTATTTAAAAAAACAGGTTCCGTTTCTTTGTATTTGAAGTAATATTGAAATATTACAATAAAACCAGCCAGTTTTAATCTCTGGAACGAAATTAATAAACATGATTTCACACTTTCCAGAAGGACTGATCGCAATACAATTCAAATAGTGTCCAGTTCACCTATCAACAAAAGAGTGACTTTCCGTTTTTTTATATAAATACAATATCCGTTGGTGTAATTGGAGAGTGCACGTACCTTAACAGTTTCGTAGTTGATGAGCGAGTCTATGGCCTTGTTCCCCGCCTCGTTCTCCGCTCGGTTCATGTACACGCGGAACTTGGTCCTCCACTGAGTGATGGCTAGTGTGAACGCGGCGTACACACCCACGCACGCGAACGCTACACCTAGTGCGTACGCACAAAATATATTAGAAACATTTTTTATGTGACAAAAAACAGATGTCAAGTCATAGAATGGTTCACAGTCTCGTGTTAAACAAAAATATATTTTTTTAATAATCTTTTTTTAATAATATGGGTCAACGTGCACTCAAAAGTCCCAAACTAGGCAAGCCCTCAGCTACGGTAACCTGATGACTGATATACATACTTATTATAGATACATACATACTTATATTCGTATATATAATAAACACCCAGACACAGGTCAAACAGACATGTTCATTCACACAAATGTTTGACCTGTCCGGGGATCGAACCCGGGACCAGCGGCGCAGAAGGGTTACTACCTACCGCGCTAACCGGCCAGTCACATTACAATACTTTGTAAAATAATAATTTAAAAAAAAATATCATTAAATAAATACAACATTAATTGTGATCGATTTATGTAAGTAAAATATAAATATGTTGGTGGGAGATAAATGGGTAAATAAAGTGGGAAATATATATGTAGGTTTGTGTAACAGTATGAGTTGATACTTTAGCACGAGGGCGGCGAGTCCGTTAGACGCCGCGACCAACGCCGCGGGTGCCAGATACTAGTACAAATATACTAACATTATTAGTAAGTATATATCAAATATTTTAATATATATATTTTTTCTTAAGTATGTGTGAAAGGGGAGTGAAAGAAAAGAAGACTGCTGATAGAGTAGAATGGAAGAAGAAGAAATGCTGTGCCGACCCCACGTAGTGGGATAAGGGCAAGATGATTATGATCATTTTAAATTCTATATTACATTGTCAAAATACGTCAACAAATTAACTAATAGCCCACAATGATAATAGTACGACCGTGCCCTATGTCTCACAGAATACGCAATAGTTGCTACCTATAACGCATAGAAAAGGCATCTCTCTCGAACTCGAGTACCTTCTTCTAAACATATAGTAAACATCTATTGTTATATGTCATAATTACAGAATTACGACACTGTAAAGGGACCGACTGTGGGTCCGGGCTCATTTTATCGGAAGCTATGACCGCGAACAGCTCTAGTGAGAACCAAGTGCGAATGGAAGTGCTCAGTGTAGTGTGATTGTGAGTGAAAGTGTCGTGTAGTGTTCTTGTGTGACAGTTTCTGAGTGTTGTGAGCAATAAATCGTCATTGGTGTAAATTGGCATTTATCTATTTTTGTGGGTCGCAACAATAAGAATATTTTGATCATATACCTGAGAAAGCGAGTCCTCCTTTGATTCCCAGGATGGAAGAGACGAGAGCCAGCTCGAATATTGTAGGAACTACATTGAACACCATCGCTGACAACACGAAGTTAATAGCTCGCGAGCCGCGGTCTATCGTCTGACGATATTAAAAAAAAAAAAACAATTTATAAAATTAGCTTACTTAAATTCGGCAAGCGCTTATATAAGAAGTGTAACAGAAAGGTGTGACAATACTTAAGGGTGTTAGTCTAACGATCAAGGTGACCAAATAGTAGAAAAAAAAAAACAAAAATAATATATAAAAAATCATAATTTGCGTCTCTATACAAAAATTGGTCACGTGATCGGCCAAGTTGTATATAGAAAGCTTTTTTCAGTAAATATTTTTACAACGCTGGGTTCACTTTGTATGTTATATTTTACAATTATTTTGATACTTCAAACAAAATACCGAACCGATTTCGATAAAATACGTAGATAGAATCACACGTGAACACGGGTCAAATTCAAACGGAAAAACTAAAGTCATTCAATACTTTTTCGAAGTGATAAGACATAACTAGTTTAGTAAAAATTCTCAAAGACGACAGCTAACGGTTAGAATTCGGAGAAAGGAGAAATCCTAGTGGAGATTTATAGATCCTAGGATCTATAGCAGGCGGGGAGTGGAGACGAGAAGCCCAGGGCCGAGTGGCATGTCATGGGGGAGGCTTATGTCCAGCAGTGGACAAGAGTAAGCTGATGATCTGATGATGATGATCTATAGTTACCTTAGAGAGTGCGCCGGTCTGTCGTCCCAGATGGAAGCCGAGGTCCAAGTTGTGAAGATGCAGGAACACATTGCAAGCCAGTTTCCTGATGGAATGTTGAGCGACGCGCGCGAACACCGCGTTACGTAGCTCGTTGAACCCGGCCGCGGTGGCGCGCGCCGCGCCGTCTGGCGGTACGAACATTTGTGTCTCCTTTTTTTACTGTCTTATTTATAAACACGTTTTAACTTTAAGCATCTTTCGTCTCGTACTATCCGATAGAGAACTTCACACGCCTGAACAAGACAAAAACGCTCAACATTGCGACACGTTCATTAATAAGGTCGTTAATTTATTTATGTATTTTCACGCTCCCAATTTGTATCGTAACTTATATATATATATATATATATATATATATTTATCTGTGTATCCGTTCGTATGCATTGCTTGCATTTTATTTGTTCATTTATTAAATATGATATTTTAAAGTCTCTCTAATTTTATATAATTCATTAGAAAAAAAACAACTATTCCATAAATAAAGCTACATATTAACAACAGTTTTGTATAAAAATCCGTCTGAATATTTAGCGTTCGTATTAATTTCTATGCAGATATAAGGAATCCTCAACTCAAACAACCTACGTAATAACAAAAACAACACAATAGTTTTTTATATAATATTTGTTCTCTCCATCCAAAGGTTGCCTGGAAGAAATTGCTTTAGGCGATAATCACAATAGTTTGGTGTGCATTAAAGCTATTTTCATTCATTCATTATTTTCATTCATTCGTTCATTCTACATTTTATCCATTCCTTTCATTCATTAATCAATCGATAATTTTAATTCTATCATTTCATTCTTTTTTTCCTTTCATTCAATCATTTAAAGTATAAAGAAAGCGACCACTCACATCCCAGCAGCAAGCTAACAGCTGTAGTGCTCAAGGCTTGAGGCACTGTCGCCATGCCGAGTAACACCTCCCCCGAAGTGGCGGTCATTTCGTTCACTTCGTCCACTGCGTACTTGAACAGGAAAGGGACGGAGACATTCATTATCTTCGCACCGAACAGGAGGGAGAGGGACAGCACTACTCGCTTTCGAATCATTAAGTTGTCCTGAAAAAGATAGTTGAATGAATGTACGAACGAATGTAACTTTTTAGTTCATCAAACAAAAGTAAAACAATAAAATATATAAATAATAGTACATACTGCAAAATGCTACCGACTACCGACTTTTATTGTGCAAACTGCCAGGTTGTAGAATTCGCTGCCACATCCTAGTCCGTATCGTCGCTTTACATCAGTTTGCGAGTTGCGGCCGACAGCAAGCCTATTCACTTATAAATAAAATCGTAGTACATTGGATTTAAAGGTTTAAAAACTTATGTGAACGAAGGATTTCTCCCTAGACCTAGTTTCACAGCCTTATTTATAAACACGTTTTAACTTTAATCGTCATTTATCTTGTTTTGACGCGTGACGTTCTCCATTGGTTAGAACAAGATCTAAGTTAAGACGCGTTTATTAATAAGGCAGTCAGTGTGTAGCCTGGTAGAGGTCTAAACCATGGCCACACATCATGGGATATTTTTGTGAGGGACACAAGGCTATCAGTAATGGGTGGTGTATTTAGTCAAGGAGAGGTCATTTAACCCAACGAAACCCCAAGCGGGACGTCAGTGCAGGACTTATCGCCCCCATAATAAGTATAAGTGACTTGTTTAATTTTTTGACATTTATTAAATTAATGTGAATTATTGTAATGTGACTTGTCTAGTTTAAGTGGTTATAAGGCCAATAAATAATATCATTTCATTTCAAATATTTGTACTCAACAGCTGTTTTTCTTGATAACAGGTTAGTTCCGTTGTGAATCTTATTTGTAATGACAGGTATAGCGACCCCCTTTTAGTTGAATACACACCATAACAATAGCTAACAGTGTCACGTTAAAACTAACTGCTCTTGCACAATATTATGAAATTATTACCGAAGTTATTTTAAATAATTGAGCAATATTATAAAATAGCGTGCCTATTAATATATAATAATTATTTAAAGACTTACAATAATACGAGGAGGTGCTGAATTCAATCAATTTTTTTTGTTTGATCCTTTTATGACGTCAGCTGGACTGATTTGAAAAATTTGTTTTTCTCTTAACTTTATACAGATTTCTTAGTTCCTGAGTGCTGAAGCGCTCCTATTTAAATTTGTATCAAAATCAATCAGGACAAGATTTTATTATTAACTCAAAATAACTACTAATTTTATCAACACCTGCTGAAATGAAGACTTTCCTTATTAAAGTAAACCTGTATAGTCAGGTTAAGATTATTGTTTGCACGTACCAACTTCCAGACCAACATAATAGGATACTCTTTTATCAGACAAATGTTTTTTTCTTAGTAAATTAAAGTGACTAATATTCTTGCAGTTAGTAAAAATAACATATCTATCTAAATTTTTATAAATATGCACGTTATCTTACCTTTGGCCATACATAAGCCATCATTCCTCTTATCATGTCCGCCCCCGAGACCGGCTTAGTGTCCCCCAAGTTTATATCTTCACGGGACAAAACAGAAGCACCTGGGTGAAAGCAGTCTCTTTTTTGGATACCTAGGGATGGGAACAGACCGTCAGGAATCTAGGTACAAAGGTAGAGGTGATGGGTATGAGGTGATGGGAGCAAGCGGAACAAACAACGGGTCAAGATAAAAGAGCTGCATTCCAACCAAGGCATTAGTAACACAAGGCAAAAGTAGGGAGGTGGATACTGAGAACAAAATTGTGTAAACAATAAAGAAAATTAAATTACACAAAAAATTGCAATCATTTTTCATGTCATTGAAAAACTTAATAAATTTAAAATTAATTAAATATAATTGGAGATAACTTTCAGTGTTATTATGAATGCAAATTGGAATTAATTCATATTACAGTTAAAATACCATGATTCTAATGAACAAATGCAATGCAAAACATACAAAAATGTGAAGCAAGGAAATAGATTAATTTTACAAATACTAGAAAAGAATTAAAAAAGAATTAAACTATTTAGTACTTAATTAATGAGTACCTACTCTCGAAATTAGGCTTACGTAAATAATATAGATAGATAGATCAAAGCTTAATAAGGTATTATAAAATACATTAAGTTAAAAATATGGTCAAATATTACAAAATAAAAATACTAATTAATTTCATTGTGAATAGGCCTGTGAAATGCCGAATTCTTAAATCTGTTTGAGCCCCTTGTGGAACTGTGCACATAAGGCCTATGGCATTACATTAAGATATTTATAACTTCCCTTCTATATATTTTTCTTTCTTTATCAATTGAAAGCAAACAATAAATTGTTTTTTAAATGATGGGTTATAATTTTCATGGCGCAGCAGCTGTTAGCAACGTTTTTTTTGATTGCAAAGATGTGCCACTATGGTATTGATTAAGAAACTATATTTTTCAGGAAAGTCTTGTGCCAACCCCTTCTTATCTATTTATAGAACACTGCAGCATGGAGCAGTGTTTTTATAAGACAAGACCTAACACATATTAATGTAATGAAACCATACATTACTTCTAATTGCCGCATTTAAAATTACTGAAAATATGTACCTACATTGTATTTGAATTCTGGCATGACTAGCAATAAGTCTATCAGCAACTAAGTAAAAACTAGTTATTATCAGTAGGTATAAGAGCTGAATCTTCAAATATGACAAAAAGCATTGATAAAGTAAATTAGCACTTGAGGACAAGGTCAAGTTTAATATTATATAACCTAACTCTGCTAATAAATTACTGCCTTCATGTCTAGTTGAAGACACTGTTTTTAAGACTAAGAAACTTAGTTCGATGATCATTGTTTACCTTCTCATCACTTACCAACTGGTATTTTTCCAGTCTTGGGTTTGTTTGCAAAAACAGCTGCCAAAACATTTTGGGCAGTGTCGGAACCACCGGCTTTGCTTGGAGGGGACGATGAATAAAACTAAAAACACGAAAAACAATGAATTAGTATCCATTTCAAAAGTTGTTATGAAAAACAAGAGGTTTTAAAAAAATCTCTTGTATTTTAAAATGTTAGCTCACCCTGAAATAGCTCGCAGCTGCACATTGCTTGCATATTACATTTAAGTAAGGTTTGTTTACAATTACTGATGTATTATTACTAATTGATTTGGCAAATTTAACGTGATTTCGAATTAGTCTGTCGAATTTTCGATTTAACAACAACACAGCCGCCATGGTTGAAGAGGCAGACGACAGACCCACAGATTATGATTTCTCTCGACAAACAAAATCTGAATCTGACAGACACATGACACAAGGCTGACAATTGGAAGTGATGTGACTTACTGTTATTTCTGAAATCCGATTCTAGTATTGCTGCTAGGTATTAAGCTTCAACTCAATAGAATCGTACTAACAACTACCCTTTTTTTGTTTTAAAATTATTGACTTGATTATACAGATATATATGACTTCCAAAAAAGACAAAACTGAAATGTGATAAATTGTCAGAATTAAATAACAGCTTTGGTAGCCATGGATACTCACTTCATCAGTTTATGTATTTTACTAGTAGACTTTGTTTTAGAAGTAATAAAATATACGTTTATTGAATCGTTGCGGTTTTTGCATTTTCAGCTAACCCTCTTTTTTGAGAGATATACCCCACAAATCGAAAATCGCCACCGCGTAAAAAATCAAAAAATTGTATGTAGATGGTGTATGGGCATACACCAAGTTACGTCATGATTGGATGGAAATTACAACGATTATAACTTATTGGTATCCTACTGTAATATTGTACCTGTGAATAAATACATGCATCTTGAATCTTCGCTCGTTGGGTCAATTACTAAAACTTTAACACTCCATGACCGTCATATATCAATATTATCAATTATATTAGAATACTCTAAAAACAATGTATTCTAAGCCTAAGTCTAATTACAGTATATACAAGCACAACACTATTTCAATAATAAACGAATTTTGTTTTTTAATATTATTTATGGCAAATGGATACCAAGTATGCTAAAGTTTTATTTTTTAGTAGGAACTCTAATATGCCCTATACATATATAGCTGGCGAAGTAAGCGTCAATTTTGATAATATATTTTATGCAAATCTGCCTCTGAAGACACCACTTGGCACGACTGTTGTTTAGGTCATTAGGTCATAAATTATATCAAACTTGCCATAGTTTTTGTAAGTGCTTAGTAACTGACCTCCAAGTGCAACATGGCAGTAACTCACATCCCCATCTTCTCTGCTTATAACAGGGTCGCAACCGGTTTTCGGCCTTTCTTTTAGTAAAATAGTTCCATGCCTCGGTCTAAATTGATTTAATGAAAAGATTAGCCAAATAAAATTACATTTCAATTCTAACATTTAATAAAGTTCTCTAAAATACGAACATATTGACACATCAATTCTATACAATTACATAAAATAACACACTGATTTTCATACATTTTTAGTTTATTTATTGACACTTGAATAGATTCACACTTATCTCTTACCATTGGTTTGATAATATTATTTAAACCTTTATCTGTAGAGCATATCGCTGCAGAGTATATCAATTTACTAACATCGCCGTGGTTATAGTAATATTTAACAACCATTAGAAGTCCATAAAAATTATAACTTAGGCCTCTGTTGTCGATGTATAAATCTTTGTTTAAACTGTGATTGTTTATGAATGAAATTTGATCCTGAGATAGCTTAAATGTACTTGAATCTAAAAAGCTGGACACACTTTCAAAAGTAAAAGGTACATAATCTAATTCATTATTCGGCAAGAAAAACCCATATTCTGTTATGAGTTTTAAGTTATGGCTGTCCCCATAACATATAAATACTTCTGTGTATGGGTCAAAACTATTCTTTGTATATATAGAAAATCGGACATCAGAAAATAATTCACTATTTATATCTTTCAAGTTAATATTCTCAATATTATTGCTTACAATTAGCTGAGTTTCATTGCGTGCACTCAAGCTGTGGTTTATCATATCCAGGTAAGGACATAAAGATATTTTTGTGTTGTCAGTTATTAAATTTAAAATAGAATATTCTACATTTCTAAGGTCGATAACCTTTGACAAATCCATATAAACACATCTAGTATTCACTGTAAAGTAAGACCATTCATATAAAGACTTAGTGAAGGACTTTTTCAGCGAGTGAAGTTTGGCGTCTTGGCTAAGATTAGTTTTTAAAATATCTTCGAAAATAGTATATGAGGACTCAATGATATCAGATTGCTTGGAAATCACAGACAGAATATCGGCGTCAATGGAACACTTAACTTCTTTTGGCAGGAAATATGGTACTGTATACTCTTTTGGTAAACTTTCTAAGTATACAGTCCATTTGCCATCTTCTGGTTGACTTTTCAAATAAGTTAAATAAAATGCCATTAATGACTGGAATGATATAGTTTGCTTGTACTGCAGTAAGCACTGCTTTTTGTTATTCAAAAATATATTACAAAAATGTAAATCCATCAAAATAGTGGTAACATTAATGGTTAAGTTCAAGGGTAAGTTCATAAGCTCTTCGCCCGCTCGTATCTTTCTTTTAGTGAGTACGCCCCGGCCTGTATCATCAAATACAGCCAGGCCAAGCTTTTCGTTTCGTCGCATGCCGTTAACAGACAGCCAGCGATTTAATAAAACTACATCAGGATTGTGATCACAGGGACAATAATTTCGCGGTTTTTTGTGACCTCTTTTACGTCGCGTACGGCCCATGTTCTCAGTAACGATCAGAACTCAGTAAATCTGGCTGGTCTTCCTGCATTTATCGGGATATTCCATCACTTTATCAATTTCAAACCGCAAATTTCGCAATTCAACTCCGTTTTCTTTCATTTTATCTTGTTTATATTTTTTGACAGCTGGGATGAGAGAGATCAATTTTTTTTATTTTAATTTGTTCCTGGGACTGACTAAAGCTATTGCGGTTAAGCGATTCTTGTTTTTATTTCTTGATTGGCCACCACACTGTGCGTATTATGCTACTTTTTACTCTTCTCAGCTTGTTTCTCAGGCAGAGAATATACATATAATAACAAAATATTAGAAGGGCTATGTTAACGGATAATGCAGTCTCAATTTTTTTATTTTATTGGATTGATTTTATTAACTTTTTTTATAAAGTTTTTTTTTGTTGCTGTTGCTATCATTACAACTGTTTCTAAAATTAGCACATACACATGAGCTGAGGAAATGTTTCAAAAGTGTGTGGGCTCCAGCCAATACAATGCTCGTGATACCATAGATACTCTAGGAATTATTAATCTTTAATCTATCAACCAAATTTAAAGTAATGTAACTAACTATTGTGTAGATAGATAGATAGAAAACTTTTTATTGTATGCACACGTAATTAATACAATAAACTTAATAAAGCTTATGATTACGTGCAACAAGCGGCGTACAAGATTATTACAATTATTTAACGAATCTCATTTAAGAATCATAATAATTCTTTGTTGTTCTACGCAAAAAACTAAATCGCGCGTTTTTGTTGTGACCATTTTGACATGGTGACAGGCGGTACAATTAATCGACCAATGTGACTTGAATGTGACTCAGGTTCAGGTTTATTCAGGTTTAATTAATACATGATACTATCCGCATTCTTAGGTAAATGTATACAGGCATGGCTAAAGTTAAATTACAAACGAAGACGCCATTTGTTTAGCGAACTCGTGTATTATATATATGTATTTATAGATAAAGGCAGAAAATTTATGATTATAAATTTTCTGCCTTTATCTATAAATCGATCGATCGAAAGGACATCTTGTGCCTCCGCGAGGAGGACACATGGAATGTAGTTCAGGCATCATCCCAGTCCTCAGGCTGGGCGCTAAGGCTCTCTGGCCCCAGGGAGTGTATTTAATGGGCGCTTTCTGCGGCTCTGGTCCTCTTGTCGATCTTTTTCGCGCACTCGCCATATAGGCTCTGGTCGCCATTCGTTTTCTGCGACGCCCTCCAGTCTTGGTCCGGCTCGCTTCATTTCACTCAACCTCTCAAGGTCAGGTCCTCCGCCGATCTTGGTCGGGCCATTTCGCAAATTTATAATAATGCATAAAGGTATAAAATGAAGCCATTTAAAGACAACAAGACTTCGAAAATAATAGACGACGGGTACATGTCATCTCAGTCAGACTATAACAATGAAGAAAATGTATGGAAATAAAATAGATAGAGCGACCGATTTTTTGTTCCGTATAGCGTATAGCCAGTTTAGAATATCATGTGCCAAACAAACCTTGAGTTTAATTCGTTTATTTGTGTTAAAATCCTTTTACTATAAAATATTAGTTAGGATCTGATGAAACTTTTTGTAGAGAATCGTTCGATATGATTTTAGAGGCTGCCACGGTAAATGTGAAGAAGAATTCTCCCATAGCTGCTACAGTAGTTACTATGCCACCATAGCAGCCATAGCTAGTAATAATAGTTACTATTGAATGTACCTTTTTGCTGAAACGCTTGGACTCTGTATACTGAACTCTGTGCATTTACACTAGTGAGTATGAACTTGACCTACAGAAATATTTTTCGGACCAAAACACACAAGCCTCTCTATCTTCATGCTCTCTTTAATGTCACGTCTAATCAAAGTCAAATTTAAATTTAAGATATTTTGCAACCGCCCTCGCCGGTTTTCTGCCATCAAATTTCGTTTGATTTGAATTTTTATTCGTGTGGAAAACAAAACAAACATTATTACACGTTATAATTTTATTTCGCACACCATACAAGATGTCCCAGCAGCAAACTAAAAACTGTATTACTCTCAAAGGATCGGCACAAATTATTTGCGAATATCTCAGTAAGTAGTATTAATTTAGTAACAAAAGCCTTTTGTCTCTAATAGCTAAGTTCGTTTATAATTATGTTCCTTATTTACCTCTGGTCTTACTAGTAAGTAATGATTGTTTCAGAATTCGCCATCAACTCAGTTTTGTTTCAAAGGGGCTTATACCCACCAGAGACTTTCAAAGCTGAGCAACAGTATGGAATCACTCTGTTGATATCTGAAGACGCTCAAATCAAGAGTTTTCTTACCAACCTACTTACACAAAGTGAAGGTGAGTTTCGTAAAACTATTCTTTGCACCTTTGACTGTTTTAAAATGGTGGTGTAAATAATTATTGAATAATTATGAACCTTTGTTGTTGTGACCAAACAAACGAATTCCTTAGAAAGTTCACCCAGTCGTATTATTGTGGGGTGGGATAATAAAGTGACAAAAAAGGCTCACAGTTTTTACTAATTTTGGCTACTTGTTATAGTTATTGAGAGTGGGTGTGATGTTATATCTTATATTGTTTGGAAGACGAGTTAAACCAACCAAAGTCAAGAGATTTCAATGCTTTAGGGATTTGTTGGTAAAAGCGAGTGACGTTACATGGAGTTATACACTGCATGTACAACCATCTCTTTCAACTTGTATCAAATTTATTTAACTGTTCAAGTACAAACAATTTAACTATTTCAGATATCCAATAATTAATGTGTATGATAGTCTTAAGTCTGGTTATTGGTAATACAAGCAGTTGTTCTTCGATCAGGATTCCATGCATCATCATACTCATATAAAATAAATCAAACTGGGATGGTCTAGCCACTGGTTTTCTTAATGCCTCCAGGGGGGCTATCGGCTATTTGTATTGCTTTCGAAGTTATGACGATGGCGATGTCTAGACTCAAAGCAGTAGTACTCACATCGCACTAGCCGATGCCAATATCAGTAAAATATGTGGAGTCATTGCAATCTTTTATTCACTTATTGTTTTGAAAATTGTCATCGCTTTGCTGAAAACAATACTAGGGTCTTGCTTTCGTAGCCGATACGAAACTACAGTATTGCTTTCAAGACTATAGCAATACTGAAATGGTGCTAACCTAGTAATACACTTTTGATAGCTGTAGGTTGTCTATCTACATACTCGTACAATATTTTCTTTCTTCTACATATTTTTTTTACTTTTAGCTATGGGCAGTAACTCTACCCTCCTTATAGCAAACGCAGTACTTGTAAATTGCCGGTTTCGAGAAAAACGCTTAAACAATGTTTTGATGTCCAAGCAATAAGAGCAAGTTAAATAACTTTTGAAATGCATATAAAAATAGTGTAATAATCAAGTTTTCTATTCACATGATATTTTCTTTACTTTGACTGCCTGATTTGGAGAAAACGCACATTACTATATTTTCATCTAGTATGTGACTTATGAGCATGGTAAATCACTAAGGCCAAATGCAGTAATAGTGTTTATTACTGCAGAATCAACTAGCATGTGTACTAATACTATGCACACATGCAGTATTCATACTGTATTCCTACTTCACAATTCTGCCTGGCTAATTGTTTATGCAGTAATCGTCATTTTTAGGATTTTCATATTTTTTTTAATGATATTTCAAGGTCAGACTCTTGAGATATCATTTAAAAAAAAACCTACAAATGAATTTAGCAGTAACCGTTTTAATACTGCATTACTAACTAGCACACGCTGAATGCTGCAGATCTTGTTGATACCTTGAGATCTCATTTTTGAAAAAATCTTATAATCCTGAAAATGTCGATTACTGCATAAACAATTAGCACGACAGAATTGGGGTAGTGAGGCAAAAAAAATAATTAGGAAGTTAGGACATAGAATAATTGAAAGATGTGGTGACTTCTGCTCCGGCTTGTATCTGGTGCAAAGGTTAGCCATCCAGTGTGGTAACGCAGTTAACGTCATGGGTACCTTTGGGCCAGCATCGAATCAAGGTGGATTATTTGACTAAATTTGTGTTCCAAATTTACTGTCTGACTTTTTCATAAAATATCTATTTCTATTTACATTATGTATAAAGACAATACATATTTAGTTACATACTGAGACTCACTAACAAACTATACATATTTTATATTTCAGAATGGATACTCAACAAAAAAGTCAGTAAACTGTCACTGGTCATTCTGAATGTTGCCAATAAGGAAGTCCTCGAATGCTGGGACTTCAACGTTCAGTACGAAGATGGTGATGTCGGCCTCTCCAAAGAAATGAATGAAACCGTTGGCAGTAAAGACTTGAAGAAAATCCAGCAGGAAATCAGAGACGTTATGCTGCAAGTGGCTGCTACTATATCCTATCTACCGTTCCTGGACTGCAGGTGTTCTTTCGATGTGTTGGTTCATGCGAAAACGGACTGCGATGTGCCAGAAAAATGGGCCGAGGCTGAACCTATTTCAATAGCGAACGCTCAGAATGTACAGCTGAAGACATTTTCTACGAGTTTACATAAGATGGAGACTGTTGTGAGTTATAAGCTAGCTGATTAAAATTGCAAATACAAGGTTTGTTTGTATGTACAACAAATATACTTTAAAGCTTGAACTACTTTTCATAAAATTTACTAGGAATTAAAATTTTTGCAGATTATCTTTAGGTATATAAATTTTTTGTGTAGTCTATATAACTTTTTTGTAAAATTTTTACAGTATTTTCAATTTCTAGTTGGTAATTTGAAATGTTAATCATAATGATGGTTAACAATGGATTCTTAAAGTATGTTGTCTATCATTCAAATATCCCATGAATAAGTTTGTAAAATGATGCAGCATTCTTGTTTATAGTTATAGTCATGCTCTCATTTTCACATACTCACATATTATAAATTCAAAAGTGTGTTTGTCGGTTTATTAGTTAGTTTGTTCTTCTTTTCTCTGCACCCAAGTGTGGAAGGTTTTTATTCCAGTGAAATGTAACATGGGGGAAAGCCACGGAGTAGTCCAATTGGCAATGTTTTTTGTCCAAAAATTGCAAGTTTTTGTGCATATTACTGGTCACTCTATTCTAGATTAGGTGAAGGGATTTCTTTGAAATTTGGACTAGAGATAAGGAAATTCTGTCCTGGTTTAACACATTGATACCATTTCATTGGCAGGGTGCCCCGAAAAATATTTAAAACCTTAAATATTTTTACTCTCAATTTTAATGTTTTACAATACTCAGATTGATTTTTCATCAACTAGCCTTTGCCCATGTCTCAGCACATTACTTCAGTTTTTCCCCAACAGTAAAAGTAGCCCTTGGTTCTCTTCGAACCTGAACTATCTCTGCAAAAATCAAGAGTTGTTCCGTCACTTGGTCACTAAGGAGAGAATTAACAAACAAATCAATAAACCAACAAACACATTCACATTTATAATATATGTGGGGATTACAAATGGCATTTTATATATGTGTCATATAACATAATAAGTTAAATAAGATGGTACTTATATAAAAAATATTTAGTGTTTTTCCGCCTCGTCTTGATGTCAGTGTGAGAAATGGAAAAATATTTTTGTTTTTATGGTGTGGTTTCTCCTCACCACTGCCACACCTCACCACCGACTTCCTCGACACGTGTTTCGCCTTAGCACAAGCCATCCTCAGGAGACATTGACGTCTTCAAGCGCTCGCTCGAAAGAGGCGGAATAACACTAAATATTTTTATCTACCATCTTATTATAAATGTATTTCAGCGAAGCAACGCCTGACTCCGTCAATAACTTAAATATTTATTGCCTTTTTTGAGTTCAAAAGTGTTTTTTACAAGAGAGTTTCATGTTTTAATGCACCGAGTATATTGTGTAATGTCCCCTAGTGAAATATTCTGTGATATTGAACAAGAATGCTAATGTTTGTCTTAGATAGATATATGTGTCATAAATTCTATGTTTTAGAAAATGTGTTGAAAACTTGTGTCTGAGCTCTTTCAATAGTTTACATGTTAGTGTTTGAAATTGATTTTAGTCAATATCGAGAATGTTATATGTGTATTTCAAATTTGAACGCTTTAGAAAACTCGATTAATAAGACATTAAAACAAAACTAGTTTCTTTAGGTATATTACAATTCATAAACTAATACTATAAACTTTAGAAAATGTCATGATTCTTAGACATGTTATGTTTAGTATGAATGTAGCTATTAATGTGCAAGTATATTTCGTAAGCGCCATGTTTAAATGTAGATTTAAAAGGTAATGTTTTTTCATATTGGAATAAGTTACATGTGAGTGTTGAGATTGTTCCACAACTATGTTATTCTTGAATGTAAAAGAAATGGTTTGTAAGCAAAGCATTTATACTTTTATTTATAGATTACTTTTTACTAAAAAATGGTAGTCGGCACTATTTAGGCCGCTGGCGTTTTACGTGCGTTAGCGTCTTTCTAACGTCTGCCGAGCGCCAACGTCGCGAGTCTCTAGTGGCAATCGTTTGCCCTGCGACCTCGCAACGTAAACGCCGCACCAACGCAACGTTGCTGTCGCGTTCTCTCCTCAAATAGTATAATGTGCGCGACGTTTACTTCGCTTTCAGCGGACGTTAATGCTCGCCACGCGAAACGCGCGTCTCTCCAACACTCGTAAAACGCCAGTGGGCTAGCGGCCTTATAGACCTCAAGAGAATAATATTTTTAAAGCAAATGTTTCTAATATACAGAATATACTCCCGACCATGTAAATTGAAATAAATATATAATGAAATAATAAAAACTACGCGGAACAAAGCCCTTCATATTTCTGCTATGCCTTAAAATGAACACTTGCGGTCTTTTAATAAGTCTTGTTAAGAAGACGTGTTTTCACGCGTACCTGATTGTTGGAAAGGTTCAACTATAGTTTTGTTCACATTCGGTGAACTTCATCGGGGATGAAATGAGTCGTTCGTGTTTTCAACGGTGACACGTTTCACACTGACGCGTGTAAACCCGTCTTCTTAAACTAAATGAATCAAAGACGCGTTAGTTTTCTAAATAAGATTAAGTCTTGTAATAATTAATTTAACTGTGTATTTTGTTGTCGTGCTTTTGATTCACTGAACAATATGACGTGCAGATTGTATGGTGAGTTCACGACACAGATACAACGGACAAATATATAGACAATCGGATATGATTTTTAATGTTTAATGGTTCGGATTTAACTTTCAATATATTTTGGGAGGCGCCTACGTATAAAAGTACAAATAACACATCAACATAAAAAATATTTAAGTAAGTGTAAGTTACAGCATGTAACTTAATGTTTTTGTGGTGTAAATATAACATGTAATGCTGTTTTTTTAACTTTTACCCTTTTTGAATTTCTAATAGTGATATTCGTGATTGTGTCTAGTTAAGCAATTTTTTCCAATAAAATTAAGTGAAGCATTTTAATTCGCTTTTCAATGTTATTATCATTGCCTTTTGATTTTTCTTACACAAGGTTTTCGTTTAGGAGTGTTTTCATATCGATGAACAACTTTACTATGTGGGACCAAGAACTTCGAAAAAAAATTAAGCTAGGTACCTACTAGGTACTCAAAAAAGAAGTTTGGCCGCCGACAAAATGTTTGGGATATTCGCCTTTTTTCTAAAGAGTTTTTGATCTTACAGTGAGTGGTTTAACGTTAAAGTATTCTGACCCTAATTGGGCTTAGTTTATCCCTATCGAATAACTTAGCTCAATTATAATAATGAAGATTCTAATTCTAGGAGTAAAAGCTCATATGTTTAGGTAGAAAAAACCGGAATGCTTTTCAAATTTGTATATTTTATAACAAAGCACTTACAAAATAGCAGTTTTAAAAGCTATAATAAATAACATCTAATCAGCAAATAATACTGTACAAAATCGTCAATACAACTTAATATTATTATCAGTGTCTATAGCTATTTTATATTAACAACCTATTCCAACTCAGGCATGTTTAGATTTTTGACGAAATAAAATAGAAATATTTCTGGATAGAGTTTAAGATCATAGTAGACACATGCTCATATCTTCCTACTTATAAAATTATCGTGAAATTAGTCTATTGTCTATGGTCATCGTAAGGGTAATTTATCGATACCATTTCTTACGTGATCTCAGGGCTATCATAGTTACCTATACAGATGTTTACGGGTTATCATTATGTTATATATTTTTTCACAGGACTCGGGTTAGGTGGGGATGGCTTAGTATCTAGTTAAACCTATAAAATATCTGCCTATTTGTACTAACTTTAATTCCTTATTTTTTGTTTAACCGTACAAGAAGTTTTTATTGTTTTTACTATGGTTCAGAAAATAAGGTTTATTGTAATTTACCTCCACGTTATTCATATTTAGGGGATACATTTTTTCCTAATCTAAAATATGCCTGATACATCATGAACTGAGGCAAGTATTTATACAGAAAAATATTAAGTGCTGTCTAAGAAGGTATATGAGTTCAGTCTATTATTTTAAAATGGTTTTTATTTTCCTAGTTATTTTGTACTGACAGTCTTCTAAATATATATTCGTGTTATTTTCTAAATAAGTAGATAAGCAACTTAGTATATAACTGCAGGTTTAGGTCATTCATATATGAGGCCAATAGGTAATATTAATTTTTGCCAATAAGGCAACTGGGTATATAGTAGTAAATCTTTTTGAAGGCCTCTCTTTCAGGGCCCCCCTTAAATTATGCCACATTTTGTTTGTTAGTTGGCCGAGTAAGCGTAGTATCTACTTTAGCTGATCCAAGACTGGTAAAATTTTCTTTAATCTGTCAGTATAATATAAGGTAGGTACTTACGTAATAATGTTTGTTTATTTTTATGGAATATTGAGAAAAACATGTATTAGTCTTTTTGAGTTGCCTAATATGTATAATATGTATTATTTACTTTGGTTAAAGTGCCTAGTTACTTATTAGCGTCGTGTCAGGACAAATCTATACGTTTTAAAAATTAATCTGAAATAAGGTAGTATTAGTATAGCTGTTCTTTTACACATAAGTTGGCTCGTGACAAACGTGGAGTGTGATCGAGGAAAGAGAAAGTTGGCTCACAAACGTGGAGTGTGGTCGAGGAAAGAGAAAGTTGGCTCACAAACGTGGAGTGTGGTCGAGGAAAGAGACAAGTTGGCTCACAAACGTGGAGTGTGGTCGAGGAAAGAGACAAGTTGGCTCACAAACGTGGAGTGTGGTCGAGGAAAGAGACAAGTTGGCTCACAAACGTGGAGTGTGGTCGAGGAAAGAGAAATTGGCTCACAAACGTGGAGTGTGGTCGAGGAAAGAGACAAGTTGGCTCACAAACGTGGAGTGTGGTCGAGGAAAGAGACAAATTGTAGGAAATTTTGTACAAACATGCGGAACGCAGCATTTAATTATGTTCTTGAATATGACGAAAATCTGTCAAGTGGTTGTCTGGTTTTTTATAAAGTCGACAAAAATATCTTTGTCGCGAAGTCGACAGTTCGCGGATCTGCCAGTCGGTTTTATTCTTGTAATTTTATGAAAAATGTATTAATTTATAAAGAAATGTATTAATTTAGAAATGGAATCACGTTTTGTTAGCCTTATTTAAATATTAAAACGATTTACTTCTTGCACTTGCTCGCTTTTTTATATGCAAAAGATATTTATTTTAGGAACATAGTTTGTTATCCGATTTACTACCTACTTATATATTCAAGCACCATAATTATTACGAAGATTTAGATACAAGAAATATAACTATACAAAAGAAAGGCTTACAAGACGGTAAGAAGGCAAACCTACGATTTGTGCAATATTCACCAGAACTGGTTTACGTACAAAGCCAATTTATCCATGAGTTTGTCACTATATAATTTATTTGTTCATTTTTATGATGTATATGAACCATATATATGATGTATATGATATAAACCACCGAAATTTTAATAATTTTTTTTTTGATTTTTATCTACAATTTTTTTTCTGATTTTTTAAAGTGCACTTTTTATTTGCTCTGAAATATTATTTATCACAAAACGCACAATGGTCTAAGCATCTGTAACAAAATTATTTCGTCTATCGTTTACCAAAATCTTACTTGGAAATCGAGAAATACTTTGCTAGTACTTGTGTTACATTATAAAAAAAAATAAAGAGTATATAATAAGACTGATCCAACAAACATACAACGATTCTGAAGATTGGATTGTGCTAAATATATTAGGTCCTTACATATGAAATTGGCCGTTTTGTCGTACTGGCCACTTTGATCTCAAATATCTCTTCTTTGGTTAGGGATTCCAATTTCAAATTTATACAGCTATTTATTCATACATTTGTATTTCGAAATTTGTTTTGTCCTCGTTTGGTTTTTTCTTTGCGTCACGCAGTTTACAAAATAGAAAACTTGAAATATCGCGTTATTTACGAGTACTAGTTCCACCGTGGTACCAGTGCTGCAGAAACGGCTCGAAGGATTAATTATGTGTATGGCGGCAGTGTCGCAAAAGAAAACACAGTGCGTTTTTGGTTCCAACGTTTTCGTTCTGGAAATTTCGACCTGCAAAACAAGCCCCGTGAACGGCCGGAGACTAAGGTTACTAATGAAGAATTGAAAGCTATTATGGAAGAGATCCATCGCAAACCACGTCCGAGTTAGCTGCAGGCTGCGGTGTTAGTGATAAAACTGTTTTAATCCACTTGAAGCAAATTGGAAAGGTGAAAAAGCTTGAAAGGTGGGTACCTCATGAATTGAGCGCAGAAAACCGACAAACGCGCGTCAACTGCTGCGTTATATTACTCAACCGGCACAATAATAAAGGGATTTTAAATCGGATCTTTCGGATATTTCCATTTTGTAAACTGCGTGACGCAAAGTCAAAACCAAACGAGGACAAAACAAATGAATTACGGCTTTCGAAATACAAATATATGAATAAATAGGTGTATAAATTTGAAATTGGAATCCCTAACCAAAGAAGAGCTATTTGAGATCAAAGTGGCCAGTACGACAAAACACCAATTTCATATGTAAGGACCTAAAATTAAACACATTAATTACCTACCTACTGCTTAATTATTTTAAAGGCAATTGCAATTATCTACAAGATCTACGTCGATTGATTAATTCGTCTTTCAAATTGAGCAACATAACAATAGTTAACTACAGGCTTTCGATTTTACAGAAATGTTTCGATTATAATCGCGTAGGAATGCTTCGATTTTCGTTATTCTATTATTCGGGGTAATCGAATGCCGATTTTCGTTTTTTTCCGATTCGTCGTCGCTACCATAGAGGTTCACCATTACCTGGAACACAGACATAAAATACTTATTTTAAAAGTTAGACTTATTGTATTTTAAATCATGCAGTGTTATTTTGTGCCTAAAATACTGTTATCTCACAACAAATAGTAAGTGCGAAGTAGTATTTTTAGGAAAGAAATAAAAATGCATGCATAGAACATGCATGAAATATTAGTAAGACAATGTGTATTTGCAAAAAGCATTAGTCGATAGATTCTCGCTTAAAATGAAGGATAAAAATGAAAAAATGTAATGTGCTAATGATAATTTATATGTGCGTTTGATTTATAATACATTTTTTCATTTTTAAATGAGTGCGGAGTGTTACATAGTGCACGACATAAAATAATAAATTTTGATAATACATACCATTTTATTTCCTTTTTTGTTTCGTGTCGAGTTATTTTTTAAAGGATTTAGGAAAGTGCAAGTGAAAATATAAAGAAAACAAAATCAAATTGTCGCCTGTCTGTTAATTCCAACACTCATTCTTTTATTGTGATTTGGTATTGAGTTACATTAGCTAACGACATCTGTCGCCTTAATATTTGTTGTGAGTCTACAATACTTAGCTTAAGGCGTAATGACTTCGTCCAAAAGAATATAGAAAAAGAAACACACGGCAGGAATAAAAATCGACAGTACCTGTTCACGATAAAAATCTGCAATCTATACAAAGAATAATTATTTGCGAACGAAGTCGCGGGTACAGCTAGTTATAAATGTTTGAGCTGTTGAACGATGCCATTTTGCCTTAGGATTAAAAAAATTCCTAAAATCAACTAAAATAAATAGCCCTCCTAATTTTATTACACATAAATAGTAAATGTAAAAATGAAGGACTTTATACAAACAGAAATATTAACAAAACTGTAATAAAAAATTGCGATAAGAACGTTTCGGTCCCGTGGATAAGTTAGCAGTTAAAAATAATATAATATGAATACATAACCACAACCATATCTCCAATTAGACACACTCATAAATGTTACATTTTATAAATTAAGTCTAGCATTTAAAAACTGCTATTAATGACTAGGTGGTATAACCGGACCGGATCTTATGGAAAATTCATTCGATGCCGCTTGCTTCGCTCTTGTAAAATATCATGAATTTATAAAAAAAAAAAATACACATGTTGAGAACACACACACGATTATTATTCGAATCGGTTGAGTTAGCATCGAATGCATTTGCTAAACATCGATATTATGACTTGACTTGAAATCGTGAGTTATTTCCCAGCTCATATTAATTACATGTCTCAAACTCACGAAAACTCATATTATATAAATGTTAATTATAAAATTAACTGGGAATTATAATAATTAGTTTAATTAATACATAAACTTAGGCATTTCGAGCTCAGCAAGTCGGCATATCGCTATTAGGTAAGTATATATTTTTTAATGTTTATAATTTTGTATGAACACCCCTTACCCTATTCTACTCGTATAGATATGTACATAAATGTAAGTCTCTTTATAATTAGAATATTACATACTACCTACTAGTCGTCAAACCTTATACTTAACATGTTTAAAAACGAAATATTACATATATTTTAAAATATTTACAACTTTAATATAAATTATTTAGGATATTTTGTAGACGATCGGACATAAAGAATAGTAAGTCATTTTCGAAAAATTCGTTACGTTAATTTAAATGGAATTAAATAACGTTGCTATTCATTATAAAATATGATAAATTTCGTTTCAAAGTCGTATAGCAGTATGTTGTCATTCTCAACGTTAATCAAGAATTTGTTTAGACTCTCCTGTAAAAAATCGTTAAGTAAATATCACGGGGCAAGTTATCCAAAACGGTATATCTACAAAAAAAAACAAAAGTAGATGATAAAGAAATATTAACAAATTAATGTAAATAATAAATATGAGTCCCTCATTGTCTACTCGGACCGATAGAGAAGGGAGACTCGAAATTAATTATAAAAAATAAGTTTCATTATTTACAAGGGTCGAGCAAAGCACCGACCATAAATCTTAACTAACGTGATACAGGCGCTATGGACTGCGTCCTATATTCACAAAATGCTCTGTTTTTCCGAAAACAGCTTTGTCTACAGAAATCCGCGTGCGCGCCGCTGTGCTGGCGTTATGTGAAAACCGTTCTAAATTTAAACATTCACGTGCATCGCCGCTTCGCCATCATTAGTGGTTCTAAATTTAAACGACATGCTTCTTTATTTTTTATTTTTCACAACGAAATAGACAATTAATAATATCTAAAAGTTTTTAATGTTAGAAGTCATCGTGAAAAGTTTTTCACAGTCCGCCAGCCAGTGGCGTCGGAACATCGCAAGCTAAAATTTAAAATTGGAACGAGGTGGGTTTATGCGCCGGCGCATCGGCTGCTAACAGTAGTAATTGATCGAGAGGCCCAGTTTACACGTGTAGGAATGAGACATACTGCTTCTATTGGTGGCTTCCTTGTTCTCGCACCGCATCCCGTTGAAGCCTTCGCGACATCTGAAAAAGAAAAAAAATCATTTACTTAAATAACTGATGAAACTTTGACAGTTTCTAACGGTTTCAATTGTTTAATGCATGTCACAAGCGTATTATTCGAGTACCTATTGTAACGACTTATTGGACTCTCACAACAACTCGGGAAGCCACTATTACCTTAATCACTATTAATATTTTTGCTTTATCTAGTCACTAGTATTTTTAGTAGTCATCTCACGCAGATGATAATTGCTATCCA
The DNA here is from genome assembly GCA_947049295.1 of Ligdia adustata. Lineage (NCBI taxonomy): Eukaryota > Metazoa > Arthropoda > Insecta > Lepidoptera > Geometridae > Ligdia > Ligdia adustata. Next base: position 14,340,154 of record OX346219.1, on the reverse strand, counting down.
AAAATTGTGTATGAAAAATTGAGCAGCGCCTCTATCGGAGCGGTAACTCACAATTTGACACACCAGCAGTGAAAGAAGGTACGGTTCTCTATCTATCGTTAGTTTTAAAATTCGAACTAGTATAAACGCTAATTCCGATCATTATCGAGGGCTTAATACATTGGATAAATATCGAACGCAAGGACTCAAAAACCATAAAATATGACTCTCTTTGACTATCGAATAACTCACACGAGGCAATAAATAGTATTTAAGGACTTAAAGGTCTACAGACAAACGTCCAAAAACTATTTAATAAATACAGTCAATAGTTTTTGGTCGTTTGTCGTATTTACAACAAACTGAATACCTACGTCCCACCATACTCGTACCTACGCCACATACTTATAAAACTTGTATGTTTGTATTTTTATGTTTTATGAGTCCACAATAAAGCGTTCAGCTATCTACTCGTAGGTACTTAAAAGATTTTGTATTAGATTTCATAATATATAAACTATGCCGCCTGGCATAGTTTACGGGGAAAATGCTTGTAGAATTTCACTACTTCTTAAAATGAAGAGGTTCCTAATTAGACAGTACTTAAGTATAACCCGATTTCTCAAATATGCCTAGACTGATTTGTAAAGTTCTTTTTTGTTTGAAAGGGCCACTTTACATGTGGGTTAATATAATTATCAAAACAGGTCCAGTAGTTACTTAGTTTTTTGAGGATTGTCACTTTTTTAATTGAAAGTATAGTATTTTCGTCGTTTACGCCACGTATCACTTAAACCTACATCTAAATACTAATTACTTATTATACAACTTACTTGCAAGCTTGCTCCTGCACCAATTCAAAATATAGGCAAGTACCTCCGTTGAGGCAAAAGGACGACATCGGACAGGGCGACCCACTTATGGCTGAAATAAAAATACAATCAAAATTACAAACAATATTTGAAGGAGGAAATACAACCTAGCCGGCGAATGAGTAGTTTACAAGCAGAATGTAGTGGGTCTAAATCTCTATAGATCAGTAATGCAACTCTCTTGAGGTCATATACAGATTGTAATTAATTTTCATTTGCTTTAAAGACGAAGAAAACATCATGAGGGAAGTCGCTTATCGGAAATAATAAAAGTTTTCGAAGATAGGTGAAGTCTCCAACCGACTGTCATATAAGTACTATCTATGTCTATCTATTCATGGGAAAGATCCGTGTTCAACAGAACATCCGAGGACAGACGACACTTGAATAGTCTGATAAAGACATGGATCAGACTCCACACCATGAATCAAACGTTCACGTATGGAGATAGGATATAAAGTAGAACACCACATGATTTAAAAATATTTAAAAATAAGTATACAAGGTCATGTTATTACTAAAATGTTCATAAAGATGTCGCATTATCTCTGTCTTCTGTTTTTTTTTTACAATACGGCTAGGTATTTGACCACCAGCTCGCACGACCACAAGGCAGCGACACTGTCGCCTTAGATGAAACATACCCAGTTTGGAAAACACTGGCTCTCAAGGAAGGCTGCAGGAATACAAAGTTAGGTGCTTGACGACAGATTTTTAACGTTACTCGCTAACCAGGAGAGCGTAAGAAAACGCCCTTCCACCATGCTATTTTTTTCTCACGATGTTTTCTTCACCGATAGCTCAGGCTCTTTTTTGCATATTTCGTGGGATCGAACCTCGTACCTCTCGGCTCTCGACTCCACTAACCACCATCACTAATCGCTAAGATGTTTGCTAACGTGTATCAACTATTAAAACTCCACTGTGCACTCTGCTTGGTATATTGAATTTGTTTATTTTTTATTCTACAAAGCAAGAATACAAGTTTGCACGACCACGGAAATCGGCGATACTGTAGCCCTTATGGAGCAAGCCGGTGTAGTCTGCTGTAGTCTGGAATACTTTCGGTCTCAAGGAAGGCTTTCGAAACACACCGTTAGGTGCTTGGCAACATATTTTACAAGTTGAGGGCAGCTTGCCAAGTTATTGTCTTTATATTGTAATACCACAGGGTATTGTAATTATCAGATGTACTACAGTATCCGACTAATGAAGAAAGGTTTTCGCTGAAGCAAGTCACTTTAAAGAAATATTCCTCAATGTCAAAGCAAAAGCATTGCTTCCACAAACACCATTGAATATTGAACACATTACGGAAACAATCCTCCATCCATGTAAATGTAACCGATCACTCCATTGGCCCGCATGCATTGTTTACATTCGGTTCCCCGAAGCGATGGTTCAGCCATTCTCAGGGGGTTCCCGGTACAGAACGGTACGCGAACAATGATATGACATCAATTGATACGATGTTTATGCAGCGCCAATCGTCCCAGATAGAGGTAAATGAGCTGTTACGTGTAAACATATTCGCAGCCGTTCGACGGGTAAGCGGGTTAATGGCTGTGATCGCCATTCAATGGACTGATTCGGGAGATGTGCTCATGAAAATAAATGATAAGGAAAGCCTAATTAATGATTATGTTGTAAGAAATTCGTTTGAGTATTAATGTGGAAACTATTTATTTCTCAATAGAAAGTTTTGACTGAAATCAGTCAAATTCATACCGGCATACCATGGTTGAGGTTTGCTAATAAATTAAATGTTTTTAAAAACTTATTTTAGTCGTCAACTAGAGTTAAAGATTCGGGGTTGGCATCGATAAGTACATCTTCTACCCTTGAGTGCAATTTTAAAAATATATCTAATGTACAGAATTCGACTTGTTACAGTTATATTAAAAGTATAGATTACTTGCAAAAGTACGGTGATGCTTCAGGGTACGTCTGGAAGTGTGGCATATTTTTGATTTGATGATTGACTTGTAAAATCTCGCAATTTGATCACAAGGCAGAGCACAGCCGTACTATCCACTATAGTATATACTTGAAAACATTGAGCTAACATTTGCTTCTGTTACTTCGTGATAGAGGTGTCTCCTTCTCCCCCAGAGAGGGAGTAGGATCCGCTTCCGAGGTGGCCCTCTTTGCCGGCTGTAACTTCGTGGATATAGCTAGAAGGCTAAGATTTTGTGAAAATTTGGTCGGTATTGGTACTCACGATCTGGATCAGAGACGGTCGGCGCGGGCGGCGCGACGCTGACGTTGGCGGTGGCGATCGCCGGCGGGCCGACCGCGCCCTGCGCTCTGCACTCGTACGTCGCAGAGTCTTCATTCCTAGCGTGTCTTATCACTAACACCGAGCGCCTTCTGGAATCAAAACGACCGAGGCTTAGACACTCACATACTGGTCACTTATGACAGATGTAGTTTTGGCATCAGTTATAACAGGCTATAGACAATCGGCGAGTTCAGAATTTAAGAAAATAATTAATTGTTGCTGAAGATAAGAAACTTACTTCTTAATTCCAAGATAAGAAACTGTCTTTTTTCTGGTTATTCACTTGCATTAGCTTAAAACTTTATCATCTTTCTGTCCTTATCCGACTACGTGGTTTTGGCACGGCATCTTTTGCTCTTTCATTCTACTCTATCAATCGTCACCTCATCATTCACTCTCTTTTCACACATATCCCTCTTTTCACAACTCATCCACGTTTTCTTAGGTCGCCCCCTTCCGACACTACCACTTACCATCATTTTCATTGATCTCTTCGTCACATAACTATCTTTTCTGCACACGACATATCCTTACCATCCTAGCCTTAGCTTATAACTTATTACGAATAAACAATTTAGCTTTTAAATAATCCCTATAGACTTCGACTAAAATAAAAAGGCATCAAAGTGTCAGCCGGAGCAATTGCACGCTTGATCAGTTGAATCTTAAATCGACCGAATCGTCTTGCCAATTGCATCCTGAGTAATGGCAATTCACAACAATGCTTCCAAAATTAGACTCGACTAAAGTATGTCAAGAAACAAAAGTACACGTACTTTCAAGCCCCATAAATCTAAAAGAATGCGCCATCAAGATATCTTTTTAGTAGCTGATGTAAAAATATTTGGTCGCTGAGATTTTGTTCACTTGTAATTCTACGATCCTGGATGATTCAGAAAAGCACGCATAATTATTGTTATTTTTATTTAGAGCTCTTGAATGCTTTTATTATCTCATATGATTTCTATCGAAGCGACAAATCTAAAGCCAATGATGATCAAACCTTCAGATGATGAACATTAAACCGAACTTTGCATAGAGGTGAAATTAAAACACGTTACCAACACAGCCACTACAGATGCCCCGTTACAAGGGGCTAAATTACCAAATTTGATCGAAAATGTCAAGGCTAGAGCGATTCCAATTAATCGATCGAGTGCATGGTCGATCATGACACAGACCATCTGGCGTCGGAGTTAAAACGAAGTCACAGTTGCCGTTCAGGTCGGTCATTGACGTAGTCTGGTGTTGCGATTAACGCAATAATCTGTTTGCACTAATTAAAGCAATAGACGCTGATGTAAGGAGCAGCAAACGCACGCATCGTATGCTTTGAAATCTAGACGGCTCAGGCTAGAATATCAAGATCAATCGAGACTGCCTAATGATTGGACTTCGGCCGTTTATGATGTTTATGTCCTTCAGATAACTAGTAACTGTTTACAATGATGTCAGGACTGATTGGAGTCATCGGCATAATTGCTTTGTAAAAATCTATTATGAGCTTGTATCTGTTAAAGGCTACAATATAAAAAGAACTAAAAGCCTTTGTGTCTATATAAGCTAATTAGTGAAGATGAAGAATAAATAGCGGATTGTTAAACTCATAACTCATGTCTCATCATATGTGATGATGTGATTTGTCTCATTAACATACGCTTTTTTATCAGTTGTGTAGGTAGGGATTTGAACTATCACAGTCATAATATTTCAAATCTGGTATGTAAACACAGCGCACTGACTGTAGGTACTAAGTTCCTAAAGGCAGCCTTTTGGGTGCTAAATTATTCACCATAATTGTTATCCTTATAATTTTGAAAACCATTTGACCTAAAAATATACCTTTGCTACCAGTGTTATACGCCAGGACACTAAGCGCTCCTTCTAATAGATAATGAGCCACGAATTCGGCTAAAAGCTGGGTTTTACAGACCCAGCTTTTAGCCGAAGAGATTCAGCTTATAACTTGAGATCTGTTTTTTCCATTGTATTTTTAGTGAGAATGGTAATAAGGAGTATGGTTACCTAAAGCTCTGCACCCGGAACCTCCGTAACGCGATGTCTGCGACGGGCCTGCCGTCCTTGTACCACGCTATCCTCGGCGGAGGCCTGGCGCTGGCCTTGCACTCCAGCCGCACCCGGCTGCCTCGGGTCGTCCTCACGGACTGCATTTGTTCCACTCGCGCTGGACTACCTGTGAATAGGGAGATAGTAATTAGAAACTGGGAAATTATAGGAATTCATTAGTTTACATTGTACCTATATATTTTGACCATGCTAAAGTGAACCTAAGTATGTTTGATCGTGAATTTAAGTATGTTTATCTCATTATTTCTGAGATATAATGAAACGTTGGATCTAATCTTCATAAATGGTCTATAGGTAATCTCTCTGCTATACATTTTTGTTGTTGTAGTCTTTTTGATTTAGGTAATATAGGCACTTGCCCAGTTATCTTAATTAAATATGTCAGCGATCACTTGTCACACATGATTTACTCCTCGTATTAGTCAGTAGTATATCTGTTATATTACAGAATTAAAATTAAAGTGATTCTCTAAGCTTATTATTCGCCCGATGTTTCAAAAGCGTAAATGTACCTAATGCTTAAAAAATGGTAGATTTGATGAATCAGAAATTTATTTCAGGCACTACAAATCGCTTTGGAAAAGTATATAAACAAACAATAATTGTGCCAATTATCCGTTGCCAAAGACACATCAATCCTCTAGAAATAGAGCCGAAACGCGATGTGATTTCAAAAAGGGGGAAAGTTGGTTCGTTTCGGATTCCACATCGGTAATACTTAAAAACACGTCGCCTTCAAAAGGCCCGCGCTAAAAATACTCCCCTGTCATTAGGCCAATGGCCTTATTATTTTGTGTGACGAGTAACATATGTAAGAACAGAAATAACGTGTATTATCTAAACGGGAGCCATTCGCTTGGACAACATTCAACGTCTTCAGGCGACGAAGAAAAAAATTGGCTGCGATTCAGCGTGTAAGAGAAAAAGAAGCGTTTGTAGTAAATCATTTACTATGTCTTTAGGATGTGTCATTTCTGTCTGGTCGGATATATCGAGGCGGTTACGTAACTGTATATTCGTGCGTTATTTTTTATTTAATCTGACTTCCATTTCAGTGACGAGAACTTTATAGCCATAGGTTTTGGGAAACGTCTCTATTAATTTGAAGACAGACAAATACGACGTGTCAGTGTGGTCAAGCAGAAGAAACTTGGCAATAAGCCGTATGGTAAATAATTAAAGTGCCAATTTCCCGAATAGACTTCTTCCGAACTTAAAATTTGCACCAATTGAACTTAGAGGTTATTGCCCCTTTGTAAATAACTTAAAACAATCATCTCTTCTAAACACCTAAACGTAGTATACATATATATTTTGAGTACACATTTGAAAGTTATGATTCCAAACTTACAAAATATAAAAATACCAATGACCTAATGATTTTTTTCAGACAATCAACCGTACAGTTACGACTGTTCCATGTAAACAAATAAGTGGAATGTACTCTTCACCTCAATGGGCTATCTGTCTTACGCAACCCGCTGAAAGTCCATGGATCGCCCACGAACGGCACAGATTAGAACAGCACTTAGCAGTCTGTTGAACTCTATATCCTCACGCTTTATGAGCTCTTGGTAAGTATTGCTGAAGTTTATCGTTAAGGCTTTTTATGCTCACGTATTATCTCATCCCATTATTATATAGGTCGATCGAGGGATCATGCCGCGAATTTTCGTGGGAAGAATGTAAGCGTGGGTGTCCCCATAGGGAAAATTACGTCAGTACTGCAGAGATCAAAGAGTTTTTCAGGCGTTTAGTTAGTGGGCTGTTGAACTAGATAATGTTTTTCTTTCTCTAAAGTAATAAATATATGCTGGTGCTATTAGCCATTAAATAGACGTTAGTTTTTGTTGATTTAACTATAGATAGGCTTATTCAAGTGAACTGTAGACTAAATTTATCAAGCTAACAATAACGGCTTCCAGGAAGTTCAATGACCATGATCAGCTGTTATTAAAGCCAAAGAAGCGTAGCGAAATTGTCACATGAATGAACTCGTCGAAGGATTGCCGCTCCTTTGCCAATTCCACCTACATTGCTTATGCCCAGTTCGTCACTAGTATATGTGTGACGAAATTTAGTAAGTAACTATAAAATGAAAATCTAGGTATTTTTTTCCTATTCTGTAGTGGTACAGGTAGAGTTATTTTTTTTTACAGTACAATAATATTTTTTTCATGCTATAATCAAGGTAAAATATGTGATGACAGGGTAGTTATGACAAAGTCAAAATCAGTTTAGATGATTTCGTGCTATTTCTAGATCATTATAGGAATACAATGTACTTATTAGTCCTGAACGGTTCTAACAATAATAAAACTATTGCTGTGTGCATTGCGTTTGGTTTATGGCTAATAAGTGGTGGTGGCTCTAGATAATGAAAGTTTGTGGAACTGTAGATTCCCAAGTACCTATATTTATCTATATCCCTAATTTAATTGACGTTGTAAACAATTCTGCCACATCTTGACGCTAACGATCATTGACAGCGGCATAACTTTCCAAAACTTTTTCTAGAACTAAAGCCAAATTTTTCTTCGTCCAAAAAATATTATGGACAGTTAATGAATGAAAATAGGCAAGTTTCATGAATGGGATAGTGAAGCGATGACGTGTCTTCAGGGTTTAATGATACGTTCGCTGGCTGAAGGACATGCCCTTGCCAAATGCCGACACGGATGGTCACGATAGACGCGATGAATGGAACGAAGGAGTGGGTAGAATGGAGCCCAATTTGAGGTTATGAATGGTTTGACGTCAGCCTGTGAACCGTGGAGTAACGACTGATACGTGCTTTGATCTGCCCATTCATTTGTGGGAACAGGCATCCGAAAGGCTACGTACTCGCAATTCTGTTCATAATGATGCTTGTACAGAGATTATTGTCGCAGTTTAGTGGCTATCTCATACTTTCGTCTGAATAGCTGGCAGTCTGAATTCGATTATCAGTCAATCACTGAACTCATTGAAACAACTCGTCTAAACATTACTCGTACCATGCATCTGATATCTTGACATCTTTTAAAACACCAAATAACGAATAGTTACGAAATGCAATGTGCATTTCCACAATAGACTTTACTATATTTAATCGTATTGTTAGTGTCTATAACACCAACAATATAAATGAGATGCAACTAAACAATAAGCAAAATAGTTTGAAGTAAGAGGAAGCTTTTGACTTGAGTTATTTACCATCTCACGCGCTACACTTTTAAAATACGTTTTGAATAATAAGTGAGCAATTTTGTCCCAGACGTAGCAAAGTTTTCAATGCAGGAAACTTTTCAGAATGATCATCCACAGCCAATACTAAAATAATCTGTTAAATCTTTCTTAAGTATGTTCCTTAAGCCATTAATCCCGTCTGGCGGACTGGTATCCATTTCACAAGTCGCCAGAGGAGTTATCAGCGCGCAACTAATCAGGTATCGCCGTATAAATAGACGAGACATCCTGAGTCTACAGGTGAGCCGTGCTGGCGAGAAGCCAATGACTCAGGCCTGGTCGAGGAGATTCGACGCTGAAACTAGCTTTATAGAGTGACTTCTACGAGACAACACTAATCCTTCAGTAAGATTGGCCGTTACTCCAATGAAGGAGATTGGAACCCGAAATTAGCTGCATAGAATGGTTTCTTCGAGGCAATACGAGTACTATTTCTTCCGTTGTTAAAAAATTACCGTTGGATCAATGATCTAGAATCGGACGCTGAAACTAGCTGCATAGAATGGCTGCTACGGGGTTCTACTTCTTGTAAGAGTTAAGGATTATGAGGAAGGTGCAGTTATCATCAGTTTCGTATAAGCGAAGTGCCTTGCTCGAGTTGTTGAAGTGACTTGCTATGCCTCACCGCTCAGTTGTAACTGTCACCCATCCCCGATCTGACCGGGCAGAACGTTGATTGTAATCGGTTATGTGTTAGCAATACATCAGCTACTGTACTTTTCCATGAGTTTATCTTATTCAAATACTTGAAAAAAATAAAGTAATATTTTTTTATTAATAGATGGCGAGAATGTTGTTTTTATTTTATTTAGTGTAAAAAAGGAACCATTTAGTTTTTATCAACAATGTGATAAAATATGTTTGTCACTGGTACGGAGTCTATATCATGAAGCTAATTATGTTACAAATCATCTGCTTTTTCCCTGTCTTCACGATCTAGATATTTTATTCCGTATCTCTGTGACTCACGATGCGGATTAAAGGTACGTAATGTATTTTCGGTACACTTTCCCGGTAATAAGGTACGAGACTGAGGAAAAGTGGTGAAAATATTTATGCACATCGAAAATGAGCTTTGTGGAAGTCTTTTTTGCTATTATTATGTATCTGCTAGTTGATGTAATGGATGTTTACGTCGTTAAAAATATAGGGATCGGAAAACGAGAACCTCCATGCAAATGGTAAGAAGAGGCTTTCGCGCACACCTTTGCTACTCAATCACAGATGGCGCTACATGTCCATAAAAGAATTTAACCCGAAACTTTTTTGAAAACACCTTTGCGTCTACAGAAGTTTTTATAGGAATATTACAATAAAGTTTTGATGAGAGTGTATTAAATAACCGAAAGTTGACGCCGCCCAAACAAAACATTCAGCATCAACACTAAAAGAATCAGGAGTGGCTATAAACTGATTTGTTTGCCTTTCAGAGGCAGGACGCTCGCTAACTACCGGTATAAATATCTAGGGCTACCATGCATGAAAGTGTTTTAATGGCAACATGTGATTTAGAATTTACATTACATTTATATATCCAGCAAGGCCTCCTATAATTTGATCCAACTAAAAAGATTCACTTGTAGATTAAGGTGTTAAGAGTCTGTGCGGAAAGAGAACCGTCGGGCGTCGTCGTGGCGTAATATGGAACTAACATTATGATTACATATAACAGCCTCAACTTAGTACATAAATAATGATCAATAATCAAAAGGTTTTTTTTCTGCACAGACTTAATTACTGTTTATATATTTTATTTTTGTCTTTATCAATAAGTATAGACAACAAGCTTTCCGTATATAAAAAAAATACTCAAACATAAAGCTGAGTAGTGAGGATTGTGATGGCCCTACTCATGACTAAGTACCTACTCGGGACAGACAGACCGACGTATTCTAAATAGGAGCACTTCTATTTTTAAACTTGCACCACAATAGACAGGAGTTTCGTTAATCCACGGATTTATGTGGTTTTAACTATTTATAGGGACGTGTAATTTTGAACGGTTTGGGGTGTCGAAAATAATTATTTATTTGTGAAAATACTGTCATAACTTCAAAGTTTAATATTACAGAGGACGCATATAGGTAGACTTAATCCGTTTTTTTTAATGTTTGTTACCTAATTTCTCGGATTAGAAAAAATCTTATTTTGTTTAGAAGAGTAAGTGTACCTAAGTACTTCTAAAGTAGTAATATTAAAATTTTATCATCATTTATGAGGTTTGAAATTTAAATAGATAAATCAGAATAAGTTCTATTGGCGCCTGCCGTCATTAGAAGTTGGTAGTCACATTTTAAAATTAATGCTCTAAAGTTTATGTCTCGTGAAATAATTGTATTAAGTTTATGATTACTTCGGTATCATATTTATATTCATTTATTTCAGCAACACACATAAATAATCATTATTAATAATAACATTTATATGGACCCTGTTTAAGTTACATGTTAGGGTGTAGCTTAATATTAAAGAGGACAGGCCAAGACAGTGTTCTTACATAATATACTATAATATATATATATATATATATATATATATATATATATATATATATATATATATATTATATATATATATATTATAGTATATTATGTAAGAACATAATATACTATAATATATATTATAGTATATTATGTAAGAACACTTAACTATAAGAACACTGTCTTGGCCTGTCCTCTTTAGTTTTTATTTTTTAATTGATCCTATCCAAATAAATCAAATAAAGGTTTATTTAACATGCTGGTATTTTTCACGACAATTTCCCTACTTATTTTACACACAGATTATTTACAAAATTGAGGATGTGCTAAAATTATGACTGAACTTAAATATCGCCGTAACAATGTTGCTGATGAAATAAATCTTACCGAGTCATAATAACGAGGACTTGCGGAGATTTAGTAAACTTAACATGTGGCCGTGATTTGCATCTCGTGGTTGACGATATTATGTAACATTATAAAACTAATGGAGCAAACTATTTGGTGATATTGTTTGTTATGTAGATATTAATAGTTTGCAAAATAATACTTTTTCAAATAAGTGGTTTCTGACTTTAATTACGAGAAAAAACGAATAATACTAAAAACAAATAATAAATATTAATTAATAAATATTAATTAATAAATATTTATTAATTTAATTACTATTATAATTTAATTATTATTATATTTACTTTAGTTATTTAAATCACTGATAAAAACTTACTCAGTTATTTCGATTTAATAAAATCAAACTAATTGATCGATTTAAATGGGACCACATAAGACCCTGACAAATAAGGACCCTTACAAATAAAAATATTTTTCAAAAAATCCAACCGTTTCCGAGAAATCAGGTAAAAGATAAAAATGTGGAATTACCTATTCTGAAGTCGGCAGAACTTACGAAGCATAAGGATAAAGTATGACTTAAAAGAGCACGCAATCTCGTAGTCCATAAATCATAGTAACGCTTTCATAACTAAACTTTTGAATGTTTTTCTACCCATTATACGAGTATCTATAGAAAAGTACATAAACCTATCCAATTCAGCTGCACGATAGAGTCCTCAATGTTGTCGATAAAATGCACTATATTATAATTTAAAGTTCATTAGGTAAACCTATTTCATAGTAGGAAAGTACAGAGTTATTGGTTAGCGTACTAAACCAAAAAGGCATCATTGTACTTTTTTTTCTATTTAGGCTAGGCATTTGGAGATAAGTTCGCACGACTACGGAAGTCAGCGATTCTGTAACCCTAGATAGAGCTTGCCTAGTCTGGAAGACACTGGCTCTCAAGAAAGGCTGCCGGAACACACCGTTAGGTGCTTGGCGATAGATAGACAACTTGAGGGTGGTTGCTAGCCAGGCGAGCGATAGGAAACGTTCTACCACAATGCGTATTTTATTATGACAATAGACTTTCAATACATCCAAACCAGAATTCGATTAAAAAAATCAACAGTTCCCTATAATATTTTATCGACCTTCAATTAACATTTTCTAAATAACAGCAGGTTATTTTTCGTGAAAACCGGGTTGGTCCCATAGTGAAAGAGGGTCGTCATAATAATTACAGTAACCCCTTTCGGCTATTGGTAAGAGGTGTACTAACACCTCTTACCAATAGCTCTGTATACGAAAGCTGTTAACTCCGAAATGTCTTCATTCCAAGTCGCCGGTGGTCTTCCAGTCCTGTCATAAAATCTTTAAGAGCTTATATGTAATAATTCAGTCATATAAAAACTTCATTCAATCATGGTGGTGAATGTGGCTACGTTTTTTTATAACTGGAAGCTTTAAAATGCTGGAGATAAATCGTTGGTATGGGTTTAACGGTTCTATGGCTGGCTATAGCATCCTTACTACGTAAGTATTTTCAGTGATAATTTATGTTTAACATCTTTGATTAGTAAATAAAAAGAGGCAATTGCCTCAAAAACATAGCAGAAAGATTACTTGTAGACCATTTAAGATCTACAGATAATCCAAATGCTGCAACCCACAGGGCAGCGTGCCTAATTATTGTCTTCTTTAGCTTAAAATAAACAGATAAATCTATTTATGTAAGTAAAAAATTATATAATTTAGTGATGATAAATGTGTAGTGAAGAAAGATTAAGGGGAGACATTTGCTCAGCAGTGGGACAGTATTAATAGTTACATATAATCTTTGAAATTAAGTATTAAATGGTTCACATGTGATTCTAATCGGAAATTAAAACTCAAGGTTACATATTCACCACAATAACCACGACATAAATTGCAATAACGTACTCCAAAGTTTTTTTATTCTTTAAATATTAACCTATAAATACAATTTATTTATGAAGCTTATCAAAATATATTGATATAAATATTTCATTGCACTATTACTCGTCGCAAACACGACTTTTTTTTTCTAAACACCGCGACGTAATACGTAAATTTCACGTAACGACGAAAGCTGCAATAAAGCGTGCCGCGTTACGTTATAGTGAATGTTATCGAGTCTGTGGCAGTGATTCACTTTCTCAGAATGTGATTCCGACTTGAGTGATTATTTCTGAAGTGATTGGAAGTGCCAGATTTTCTTTAGAATTTTCACGACAACGTACGCTGAGACATGAATTTTTAGTAAAATATTGGAAAAAAGTTTAAAAAATACATTAAAATGCATAGTTAGACATGCCTAGGTGTTTATAAGATCTATGGTACTTATGTATACAATTTTTTAAGCAATAAACAGCGTTTTCTGCCAGCGTTTCTGAATAATCGAGTTTGTATCAAAAAATTATAGAAAGAGACAAATATTTCATTCTATTTATTTTTATTCGTATAACGGTGTGTTCCAACAGCCTTCCTTGAGAGCCAGTGTATTCCAGACTAGGTATGCTCCATCTAGGGCTACAGTATCGCTGACTTCCGTGATCGTGCGAATTTGTGGTCAAATGCCTCGCTGTATTAGATAAAAAAAAATATGTATCTGTCAAGCAGTGGAACTATATCATGTGTGGATAAGTAATCAAAGCAGTGAAGTCTCCCTAACTACAACCAGCTTGGCACAGGTCCACACTCATAAAAATCATCATCGCTACAAGGATTACATCTGCATTGGGCAATGCAATCGGTCTCAAGCCAACGAACTTATGCTGCAACCTTCATGTTGTTCAATAACAACAATAACCTTATTTGTAAAAGGAAGGAGTTTCTTCTACAAGGAGTCCAATGCTCTTTGCACAAACTCTCTCGTGTAAGGCAAGACTAAAGTTTGGGAATGGCAAGCGGAATTCCGATGTAGTTAAATAATAAAAGTTTAGTTCTCAAAGGCTTGTTAAAATAAACTAGAGTTGAAAATATATGTATTGGGTTTATAATATAAATTAATTATGGGACAACATCCACACAAAGGTTACTTTTTATGTGTCTATTTCAAATTACAAAAAAGCAAGTCACAATTTGATTGCAACGAAATATTTAGACTTTATAATACTTACTAAAAATACCTAAAGACATAATAACGTTGCCAAATAAAATGTACTGTAATTTTCTATTCACGGAAAGCGGCGTATTCCAGACAACATGGCAAATAAAAATAAATTTATAATTCTAGATATAAGAAAGAATAGCCTAAGAATATTAAGCCTTAGGCTACCACTAACTTACCTATCTATTAGAATTAATTACCACATGCTTAAAACGGTCAAGGAAAACATCGTGAGGACACCTGCTTGTCGGAGAAGGTTAATAACTTTCAATGATAAGTAAAGCCCCCAACCTGCAATTTCGGCGGCGTGGTGGACTGTGGCCTACATACCCTTCATAGGGGAGACCCGTGTACAGCAGTTGGACGCTATGAGTTGAAACGTATACGTATTAATCCCAACCCTATATATATATACCTATGCTATTACATGTCCTATGATCCTTCAAAAGTGCGCTGCGTTATAAGTATCCAATCAATAAATTACAACGATCAAACCTATACATAGAGCTATAAGCTGGTGCATACAGACAAGGCGTGCGTGCGAGCCGAGCGCAGCAAAAAGCCTGCGTCAGAACCTGGCTACCCCGGCATATGATCGCTTCTGACTCGTGTTGCCAGTTAACATAAATATGTACCCCATTAATTTTTAATACTATAATCATCCATTCAAAATGCGAATATTATTTTAAAATCTATCATAGACTAGTAAATAGACAAAAGTTTCTACTAGCGGTAAGTGCCTCTATTTGAAATAACTTTGATATTGGTTAATGGGTTTTTAAGCAAGTCTATAATCAAGATGTTGATAAACACGATTTCATTGAAATGATGTTTTATAGGCGACCGCCGTGGTCTGGCGGCGAGCATGCTTGCTGCACGGTCCTGCGTTCAATTCCTGGTAAGTTTTGAGTAAAAATTTGATGAACCAACACACGTTAAAGAAGTTATGCTGTACCTATCGTAAACTGATAAACTAAAATCATGGATAAGATTTTTCTGTGTATTGTTCTAGTTTGTTGGTAAACATCTATACTCTAGCAACACTGGCCCTGGTTTGTTTACGTCGATGCGAGCGAAAAAAGTACGTAGTACTCGCGGGGGGGTGGGGGCTGGCGCGCGCGGGGAGAGGCACTACGCTACGGCGGCGCGTGAGCAAGGATGGGGCGTGGTAAGGCTCGGGTATCGATAGAACTGTGCTCTGCAGGGCTAAGGCATGGCAGTGCAGCGTAGCACAACCTAGCAAAGCACGTAGACGTTGTAATGTAGGTAAAATTTTGGGAATAGGAACACCAAACGCACCATGCTATGCAGCACTGCATAGCTACGCGTATCACCGCAAGTCAAATCAGACCACGTCACTACGCGCGTAATCATGGATATATGTTTTACACTTTCAAAGGTAGTGCTACGCAATCCTTATCCTAACTAATAATATAAATGCGAAAGTAACTCTCTCTGCCTGTCTCTTTTTTACGCTAAAACCACTGAACCGATCTGAATAAAATTTAGTACACAGGTTGACCCCATTGGACCCCAGGAAAGGACATAGGATATTTTTAAGCGACTTCAAAAAAAGTAGTTCGAATGGATAGATAATCCAATCGAACTACGTTAATAACGTTAGTAAAATGGGGAAGTGCGTGGGTGAAACCGCTAGTGTGCGGGGGTGCGACACAACGCGATGCACCTGCTCCACCCTTAATGTGCGATATGTCGGTCGCCATTTAGAAGGTATGACAGATAATAGGACAAACTTCACACTTGTCGCATTCGCGATTTGGCGGTAGTCCTAAAAATGCCCTCTTACAAAAACAAAATGGTAACAATAAATCGACATTGTGGCAGACTATCAATAAATAAAAGTAAAAGAAGAAAATAATAAATAGAAAAGTTAATTTGTTCTCTTAATAAATAAATGTCGGGGCTGAAATCGGTAGGTACGAGTATAATGAGGAACCAATGTGATGAGAAAGTTTAATTTTGGTCAAATATTTAGACTGTCTCATATGTAGTGTAATCGAATTAGGTAAATATAATACAAAACAATGAGAATTAATAATTTATCATATTCATGAAATAATATATATTCTAAATAACATCTTAAATATTTAGCATCTATCAAACTATAAATGCAGATATACTTAAATACAAAATAGCTTGAACTTTAGTTGTTTTAGTTTAGTACAAGTTTGGCTTGCAGATTCCAGGATCAGAAACAATCGACTCGATTATCCTGCGGCGTCGCATCCCTACGTTTTTTGCCACATTCGGGTTTCCTTTCGTCCGCGAGTCGGGTTTTTTCTCGGCGTCCGTTTTGGCGCGCGCCTTATACAGTTACAACCGCGACTCGTATTCGAGGCAACCCCGAGCATGGTTCTCTACCATAGACCTTGATAGCACGGTCACCGAAGATTGGCCTTAGCTTACCTCTAAGTTACTTTTAGTTACGCTCTCGGATTTACGAATCGTAAAATTGGGAAAAGTCGATTGGTAGTCTTTATTAACTCCCTTTTCTAGTAACTTAGCATAGGGTCATATCGCCATCTTGTTTTCGTGATAATATTCCACCTTAAATAGTCGTTAACAGAGAGTAGGATGTCTCTGGTTCAATATTTTTTTACACCTGTCAGTATCTAGTTTTCGACTAATCTTGACGAAACTTGTTTTATTTTGTAGACAGAATTTGCTCGATTTTAATGACCATTCTTATGGGAATGTAATATTGAACTTTAAATAAGAATTCGCACCATTAACAAAATCGATGAAGAAATTGTCCAGATATAATGCCGCGAAAAAAAGTGTGCTCGCGAGGTAAAGTGTTCTAGTTGTCATAGTAGAAACTCTATTTACTGACTGACTAAGACTTAGATATAGTATATCTTTAATATAATTATTTTTTGAAAGAAATCCTTTTTATAAACTTAGCGAATATATGTGAATGCAGCTTGTCGAATCATCGTTCTTGTGTAACGAACAACCATTACAAAATATTACCAATAACTAGAGAAATAAATCACAATATAAATATATAGTAAATATATGTGTTATAAGAACTATAAATATATTTAAATAAGTATTTAAATAAGTTATTATTAGGTTAAATTAAGTTTAATTTTTTAAGTAATCAATAATTCAAATGTAACAAGACTTGACTGTAACGAACGTTATTCAAATGCCAATAAATATTTATTATTATTCTTATATCACACATAATATTTCCATTCTATCAAGTTTTAATTCCACGTGTTGAAGTATGCGCGTACGCCGCCCGAGTTGCAGACGTACGGACGCGCAACTAAGCTCGCATATTTATTTTTATTTTCAGTTCACCTAAATTATTATGTTATTCGAAGAAGCGAGTGTTGATTTTGTTTCTCTTTAATTTATTCAATTGTCATTGCCGCGGTAAAAAAAAATTAAGTTTCGTTTGCATTGAATTTGATTATCTAAATGTTTATCCGATATTTAGACGGTATGACTAAAAGCAACGTTACTTATTTTGATTTTACTTTGATAATCAATTTAATATAAATATCGTAGGGCCCTTATATAATTACATTTTTTTATATTTATACATCTTAACATTAACTTAAACGGCAAGCAGCATAAATGCATAAATAATACTGAAAATAGTTCAGCTATTTTTTTAAGCTACTTTCCACATTACCTACATCAATCCAAAAATCTAAAAAAATATCATAAAAATGTTAAACCGTTTAATAGCCAACCACTGAATAAATAACTTATGCAAGCTTAATTCGCGCTTGCATGTAAATGTGCATTCCTCGCATGTTCAATAAACCAATGATGAAACAATTATGGACTATCATATTAGTATTTATAGCTCAGGAGTATATTGAAATT
The DNA here is from genome assembly GCA_947049295.1 of Ligdia adustata. Taxonomy (NCBI): domain Eukaryota; kingdom Metazoa; phylum Arthropoda; class Insecta; order Lepidoptera; family Geometridae; genus Ligdia; species Ligdia adustata. Next base: position 14,321,893 of record OX346219.1, on the reverse strand, counting down.
TGCCGAAAATAGGAGTTTTATTCAAAATTATAGCGTATTTTAAAATGAGGTTAAGACTCATGCACGCGAAGCGACGATGTCTTCAGCATAGCGCTGTTATTAAATTTGGCAGTTTTAGCGTAGAAATTGAGCGAGTGCCTTTAGTTAGTAAATAAGAAGCGTTCAGATGACATGCAGCCATTTTTAAAGAATTTATATACAAATAATTCTAACGATCTCAAAAACAAGTTTCAATGTTTTTATAGTTACTTAGATGTTATTGGCGCGTTAGACATTGTCAGTGGTTGTAATACCTAAATATAAAACAACACATTGCAATGTGTTTGTGTTCTATATTAAAAAAAAAAACAAATGATTAATTGCATTAGCATTTTGTTGCACTTTGATCAACATATCGCTTATTATTATTATATTCAATAGTCTCCATTAAAATGTTGCCTGCCTGGAACTAAATGTAAAAATCTGTTTTAAATTTTACGTTTTGTGTTAATAGAAAGATGTGAATGAAGTAAAGAATCAATCACTCGTTTTAATCTTTGCATAGTATTCTCCGGTCACATGCATGAGTAAGCGTGTTGCAGAAGCAGATGAAGTCTGGTTGAGACATAGGAAAGTTTTAAGTGGTCAGGTGTTGATAATCTAATTGATAGCACAAGTAATATTTAGCTAAAATTATACAAAAATAACAACGATTTCAGAATTTAGATGATGTAAAATAAAAAATGCTAAAAATAATAAATAAAATAGAATTCATTCATCTTTATCACACTTTTAAGTGTATAACTGATAAAGGTTTAGTTACAAACTAAATACGTATATTTGAAAATATTTAGTAAAGTAAATAATCGTAGATTTTCATCACATACTTTCTATGCGCATAATTTTGAATTTATTAAATCACATACTTATTTTTGGTTTCCACATTATTAGATATTACAGTCAGAACTATCAAACGATAATAACATCGTAAATATAATTCTTAAATAAACGGCAAGTGGCAACGTTATACATATTTTCACGTTCGGTAGGTACTATAATTTTCTAAATCTCTACATATTAATAAAAATATGTATGCTGGCGGGCATTTACGATTTAAATATGATCAATATGTATAGCGCACGCGTGGTAGCGAGTTTTGGCATCATTTCGGTGAAATCCAGTAATTTCGCTGACTAGATGATGATCGCGTGATACGCTGTAGGGTGTCGGCCTTTTATGTTGATTTTCAGACTGAATCCCTGGAATTTCGGGACTAAATCGATCTTCAGTTATGTTCGGTATTCGTACAAAAATGTCTGAATCTTTCGATTGGGCAATTACGAATATTACATACTTAAACAGTTCTGCAAAATTCTGAAATTCCGATGAGAATCGATAGTAAGATAGAATTACAAGTAGAAATTTTAGTCTGCGATCCTGAGATTTTGCGTGGAAACCCTATCGGGACAATAACCGTTTTAGGAAACAATTGTAAGGTTCGATGACTTCTCTCAGAGGTCACTCAGGGTTGTCACGCAAAGGATGAAACTAATTTAAAACAGGGCACCTGGATAAACGACTTGCCTTCATAGCAACAGAGACTCTTCACAATCATGCAAATAAATTTCATAGAAGTGAAAGTCCTCTCGTGAATATGAATTCCAATGTATGATATCTGAAATTATATATTTATGGACAGGATGACTGATATTATAATGATTTTGTAAAAAGCGATGCGAGCGAGCACAAAGAAACTAAAATTCAACATATTTAAAGAAATCAGAAGTACAAAGCAAGTAAGTAAATTACAAATTAACAAAATCAATTCTCTGAAATGGAATAATGTCTGTATTGAAAAATCTATCATGAGATGCATCTTACTTGCTTAATATTATTATACCTTGTTGCTTCAAAAGCACGTATGTAGATGTAGATCAACAGTTGCAAATATTCAAATAAATAAAAACTGTAACAAAATCATCACTATCTCAACAAAATATACACACCAATTGAACCAATAACGAAATTCTTTTCCAAATACCGACCAAAGTCGGTTCTCAAATCAAAGAACACCGAAACATCTGCTATACAAACATTTGACACTTTCAAAACTGAACAAATACATATCGATACTTCAGCTACTGTTGATGGAAAAGAGAAAGATAGCGATACAATTAAACTAGCAGAAGAAAAAGGACACGAAATGAAAGCATCGGTATGTGTGCTTGATGAAAGTATGAGTAGAATAGTAATAAGACATGACAAAGCGATGGCATCTAAAGAAGGCGTATAAGTGGGTTAAAAGGTGAAGCTAGGATTGTCGTAATTGAAGGTGTTGGCGCATAGCGATGCAAATCGTGGCGATTCGATCTCGACCATACAGCAAGGATCTCGGTCTTTTTAGATAGAAACGAATATACTTACCTACGTATGTATTAATCGCTCGACATATTATATTGTCTGTTTTTTAGGCTAATTTTTATTCAGGAAAATTGAAACTTTTCCAAAAAATCATCAAATATCCAGCTAGTATTTAATACTATTAAACAAACAGTAATGCATAACATACCTAGTATGTTACAAGTGCCTCATGCGTAGACATTGATATTAAGTATGTCATTTGCGCCTGCTCTATGCCCAGGACTCTAGTGACATTCTATGTTGTCTTATAGATCTGTTGTTTAGTTTGATACTGTAATGTTAGCACTTAATTTGACAGTGTGACAGTAATGCAATGAGATACAATGTTCACGTACGGTACTATAAGTCCAGACAATCGTTTGTTTATCTAATGTATCTAACTGTTTGTAATCTGTTTTGTACAACTTCTCTGTATGGACAAATAATTATATTTAATTTCTAGTGTTTACATTAATTTAGTGAAATGTCAAAGTTGTGACAAAACAAATGAAATTGGTAAAAATAATAGAAAGTCATGTGAATATGAAAGTTAAACCGCTAAATCACGTGTCTTTTAGTAAATAGCAATATATGTAATTCAACCATCTGATCCAATAATCGAAATTCGCTTTTATTTTAGTTCAAACTTGTTTTTATAAACTCTAAAGACCACCAAGAGATTCAGACAGAGAGAGTCTGAAGCGTTCTTTGAACATTGCCAATGTTTGTTAGTTGTAACACTGTTTTTTAGTTCCAATTAACATTACCCTTTTCACAGATCCAAAAGGTAATTCCAATAAGAAATCCGGCCTCACAGATAGCTTAGAGCTCCGTGTCGGAATCCCGGTGGTTTAAACCTCAGCGCACACTGCTCCGTTCTTCTGATGCGTTCCATTTTGTGGCGGAAAGTTACAAACCAACGTTTAGTAGCTGCAAAGATTATAAATTGAAATTAAAGAAGTTTCATGAGGTCGAGCAACAATTATATTATTTTACGTACTTTTTGATTAGTTTTTTTTTGTTACACGCATAGCTTAGAGCGTTTAACAAAAAAAAAAGTTTAGTAGGTATAAAGATTATAAATTGAAACTTTCATAACGGATTTTACGTATTTTCTTGATTAATTAAGCTAAGTGAATAGCAACTCTTGATTGCGTGCTTATGAACTGCAAGTGCTAAATCTATATGTGTCCATACAATTATTTCACAATATGTAACTTTGAAGTCAAAAGTCAAAAACAAAAAAAAAAAAAATAGGTTTAAAGTCTACAATGTATATCTTTACATTGCAGACATTAAACTTACCTGTTTCATACTGTTATGATTGGTAGAGGTACGGTTTGTTTGTCATTAACGGTTAATAAATATTTATTTCATTTTGACAATATGAGTGTATTAGACGGTGATAATTATGGCGATGAACGTGACAATTTAAAATGTCACCATTAACACTCTGAACATTGATGATTGTGAATAAAACTACAGTTGTACCCTTCTTACAATCTGGTACGAGTGTCAACACGTATTCTATCAGATAACTCCGATGCAGCTGATGCTTGCGCGCATAATTTTTAGCCACGAATCGCTGCTTTCACTCGCGACGTCAAATGTTCGTGGCAACTGCCCCGTGTGCGGCGGGAGTAGAATGTTCAAACCGGCAACAATCGGTTCATTACAAAGCGATTTAAACCGATTATGGCGTTGCTTTTAGTAAAAACAGATGTCTGTTTAGCCATTTACGAAGGTTCTAATTAGTCCGATTTGGGTTCCCCGCGCCGACGGCTAAAGAAATTGTTGCTTTGAATACGAGTCATTTTAACAGTTTGAAAGAATGTTTTCTTAACGTTTTGCGATTGTTATAACTATCTTGATATTTAGTAATAGTTTTTCTGAATTATTTTCGTAAGTTAAAACAAAACAACTAACTACGACAACAAAAAAAAATATAGCAGAAAGATTTCCCATAGACCGTTTAAGATCTACAGATAATCCAAATGCTCCAACCCACAACCAGAGAGAGTCTCATTACCACGCTGAATGGCAATGCTTATACGTTTGGCCAGATTATAACCGACATTCTGGTCATTCTTTTAATATGTTAAATGTGTTATTGTACATTGTGTATGTCAGTAGTATTGGGGAAAAGTAAAGTTAGTATAGGTTTTACTTTAGTAGAGCCTTATCTGGTTATTTTTTAGAATAAATAGCTCATAAAGTACGGCTTAAAAAAACATTATGCTTCTAGCGCTAGATTAAGCTTAGGGTTTGCTCCATTTTACATAGAATATATTACATAGAACAAGTTGTAGCGATGCTGTTGATTACATAGGCTACTTGCTAACCGACTTCTATCAAGAGACGGGGTTCTCTATTCGCCAAAATACCCTTTTTTTGTATATGTTCCATGATGACCTGTAATTTTATTGATAGGTTTTTTTTGGTAACGGTTTAGGTATTTTCCAGATACCCCATATAAATTTTATCATGATCGGTCCCAATAACTTGATTTTTAAATCAAAACAAGAATACGATTTATTTACATTTGTGTTAAAAAAAACTAGTTGGACCCACGACATAGTGAAAGTCAATGGAGTTCTAAGGGGGTGGCCTATGTTCAGCAGTTGACGTCTTCTAGCTGATGATGATATTTTGAACCTCCTTTTAGTAAAATAATTCTATAAAAACATATTTTAATATCTACAATATTTCTGTATCACCAGAAACTGTAACCACACTATAAAACCGTTGTGCAACGAACGGCGGAAAGTGGACGGACGGAATGACACGTTTTTTATATATAAATAACCCATTGAAAATAGTGTTCGCCCTACTTACTGGGAAATGTAGGGGGGAGAGTGGGCAGAGAGAGAGACCTTGACACCTGCCTGTGTGACCCTTGCAATATAGGAATTTCTGTTTTCAGTAATTTATAATTAAACTAAAAAAAACCATGTTTAATGACATAGCAAGAAGGCTTAAGAGAACGAAACCGTTTAAGTTAGAGTTTAAAAATAGTGATATTGAAAAATTATAGTGTAAGTGCTACGAGACTATCAACTACTGTAATTCTGTGTTTGTAAATACTATTTGATCTCTAAGCCTTAAATTAATTAGCCTTTAAGTATTTAAGTTAAAACGTCGACAAACGTCTCTACTATAATATATCTTAACTACGTTCTCATGTAAGTGAATCTTGAATGATAACAAATGTATCTAAACCTATACCTATAAATGTCTTTAAACCCAATAAGAAAAGTGTCTGACATGAGATGGACAAATACTTAGAGACATTATTGTGTAGAATTTTAAGGTAAATTTAAATTACTCGTTAAGCCTTGGGCTAGATTGTAATATATCTAGGAAGACTCTTGAAGGGTCTCCTTTAAGCACAAATTTTTTTTTAATGATAGGCGTAAATAAGATAAAACAGCAGAATTACGCTAGGTTTTTTTATTTCATATACAACGTGTAACTGAAAGGTGTGACAATACTTAAGGATATTAGTCTACCCAAAGTGAACCCAATTTAGAACAAAATTGCTAAAATCCAAAAAAAAATGGCGTCTTCCATACAACTTGAGCGATCACGTAACAAATATTTGTATGGGGAACTTAATATTCTTATCACGAATTTTGCAAAGTTTTCTTTTACAATGGGTTCACCTTGATTAGTAGCCAAACACACTTAAGTATTGTCATACCTTTCTGCTACACGTTGTATAAGCGTAGAATTTCACCGGAATATAAAATATAAATTATTTTCTTTATTTAATTCTCCCATGTTTAATGACTGGCGTAAATAAGATAAGCTAGCAGAGATACACTAGGTTCTTTTTCTTTCGTATATAAGCGTAGAAATTCACCCAAATATCTATATTTTTTAGGCTTTCGATCGGCTTATATACTGTTTACTAGAATATACCTACAGTCTCCGACTTGAATTGTGACAGAACTACTTGATTTACAATGGAACGTGTCTAGTGATGGTGTCAGGTTTAACTAAAGTTTGTAGTTTGTGTTTATGTATTTATCTTGGTTTTTAAACTGATTCAAAGGCTCACATAATGAGGTTTTTTCACCCGACTGCGATAGAAGGAGCGTTATGTTATTCGAGTGTATGTATGCATGTATGTATATTTATTAGGCACGCCCTAGAGCCTAAACGTCTTGTCGTATTTTTATGTGAGTGGTGTCAATAGATTCGTTTTAGACGTAAAAGTGACACTAACATAAAAGAAAAATGGTATACACTGGATCAAAGATTTAGCGCACTTCTACACCCATATTCACAATGAGTTTTGCTCGCATTCGAAAACTTTGCAACACGAATTGCACAAAGCTTGTTACGTAATCTAAGATATTAAATAGTGATTATTATTTTAGTTTAGATCTAGATTAGATTTTCAAAGTAATAATTTAGGATCTTCTAATAAGTTTTGTGTAATTCGTTGCAAAGTTTTCGAATCCGATCGGAAACTCATTGTGAATATGGGTGCTAATCTCTTGTAAACTATTTAAAAAACTCACACATGAGATTTTTTTTTCAAAAAATTAATAAGCCGTGTGTAAATCTATTTATGTATAGTAAAATGACAGCTTCGAGTTAGTAATGTGATCGTAGAAAGTAATGGTAAACTTGGCATAATCCAGCAAAAAATTAATTTAATTCTACACTATTTGAAAACAGTATTTTCTCAAAATCCCGAAAGGCAACAGACAAAATCTGAGCAACAAGTCTAAAAAGGTTGAGTCGGATTGAGATACTGTTAGCGCAAAAAGCAATCCGTTAGTCCTTGCCGGCGGCGCCTGCGCATCGAAACTAAAAGTTGCGTTTTTTTACCTTTTACGATTCGATATTTTAGTATTCTACGATTAACTATAGAATAGATGGCAGTATCAGATCATTGTTTACGAAGACGGGTTTTCACGCGTACCTGATTGTTGGAAAGGTCCAACTATAGTTTCGTTCACATTCGGTGAACTTCATCAGGGATGAAATGAATCGTTTGTGTCTTCAACGATGAGGGATGGTGTGGTTGCAAAATATGAATCAAACACGCGTTAGTTTTCTAAATAAGTATCAGAGTAGAGATGTGGAAAATTTCAACCTTTATTGAAAACAATCCATAAAAAAAATTAGGTTTTTGAGAGCATCAGGTTCATTGCAGCACCTAAACGTTTTTCTTTTTTATGTAGATAAAAGACGATATTTGTGCAGAACGCACTTTCACGGAGCAAACCAAATTAAGAAGATTTTATTACTTCATATTTTGTTCTTTCGAATGTAGCTCTTCTTTTGTTTTTCATTACACATCTTACTACGACACCAGCAACATCTTTCATTTTATATAATAAGTGATCAAAAGATTAAATTCACGAGCTACAATATTAGTTATTTATATGTACGGCTATATTATACGAATACTACTAGAACGCGGTCACTTGCGGCGTTGCCGTCAGTACAAAATGAAATATAAAGACGTTTCTAATTCTTAACCCCCTTAGAGGTTGAATTAGGAAAAAATCTTTTTATGTCAAAAACTCTTTATATTTTCTATTACACCTCATAATAATGCTCTTTCCAAAATTCCTGTATCTAGGTTCAGCTGTGTAGGCTCAACGTTGATTGTGATTTATCCGTCAGAATTTACTCTTTTATGTAGATCTGTAGGTTAGAAATAATTTCGAGTAATTTTACTTTACTTATATCAAAAACCACATGTTCTGTAGTAAATTCGATTAAGATTTCAACACGAAAATGTATCCATTGAAAAATATCTGAGACAATAAATTTGATCCCAAGATCTTTATTCGCGTGGAATCGTCGGTAAGAGTTAAAAGACTTCCACCGTTGCCCAATAAACCAACATTGACCAGAGCCCAAAAAGCGAACTTTCGCCTCCCACGTTTTTTACTACATCTCATTGTTTTTGCCCGATGGTTGCTGGCATTTTCGGAATTCAGCCATTTACATAAATACCTGGCAGTGTTTGTTGGGCGGTAAAGGCGCCGCGCGAGGAACGGGTCGCGTTGCGTACTCCGATCGCAACGTAAATGGCGAAGGCCTCTGTATTGGATTTTTTTTCCGTTTTTGCCACGTGAAGTTTCAAAAGTTGCGACATTTTATATTACTATTTTGCAGGTTTGGACGGTTTTATGGTTTAATCGAATTTTGTTGTGTTTGTTTACTGTTTAATATAAAAATAATCCATGAAAAAAGTATTTTTTTAAATATTTTTTTTCAACGTCTATTTAACAGGATAATTTTTCCGTTACCTAGTTATTTTGATTTATAAAAAAAAAACAATTAGACTAATTTTAATAGAATTTCTATAGAAATGTCTGTAAAATGTGCGCTATCCAAGAAAACTTGAACATTCTTTTTTTTATCGGTAAAGAAGGCGGTCCTCGAAAGAGTTAGTTATTGAGATATAATGACTCAAATGCAAATGAGTTTCCAATATGATCCTGTGTAAGAATCGGGAGTCGAATCTCGAGCCATCAATCTTGAAGCCATGGCGCCGTCTTTTCGCTGACCCCAACACCCCATTTTGGTTAAAAAAATAAATAAAAACCTAACCGAAGCTACTATAAAGAATGGATAACAAAAACTCGAAATCCCCATACGACCATTCATAGGAAGTACGGCTCTATATCAAAGAAGTTAAGAGCGACATCGATGGTAAATATAGTTCGAAAGTTTGGTAATTAGATTCTGACAGTTTGAAATCGGCAAAGAGACCGACTGTCAAAAACCCGGCGCCAGAATCAACTGGCCGTAAATAAAACACCGCGGATTTTAAATTTATGATTTTTAGTTATGCTACTTTTTGTTGTCTATATAAAGGATGAAGATTTCTTCGGAGATTATAGAGATTGAAAGTTTTGTCAAGTTTTTAAGTATTGCATAGCTTTTATCGCAGGCTTTGAGCGACCGAATCAAGAAATTCCGTTACAAAAATAAACCTAACACTCGTCTAACGTCGCGTCGTATAGGCAGTTAAGTCTAGCCATTCGTTTTGCAGCCAGAGAGGCTAGCAGAAATATTACGTTTACAAATCATATTTATACGTTTAACCGTTTTAAAATGATTAACTAGGTATTAATATCTTCTTTATGTAAACAAGCGTAGGCAAGAGATATAAAGAAGGAATAACGAGCTTTTCGTGTGATCGAGATATCTCTATTGAAACCCTAGTAGACTCTCCTTTTTACTCGATGTTACTTTAACTAACTAATTAATTACTGTTTTTTTTGTGTATATCATAATTACTTTATATTTGACTTGATTACTTGATCAATTAGTTACTTAAAAATGTTATAACTCGACGCTGCCCAATATACAAATCGTATGGAGCCGTTATAACAAAAGAAAAATAAGTTATACCTACGCATACAAGTCCGTTTTTATTCAAGGAACTTAAAAAACAACATACCAAGCACAGTTAAATTATGTTGTAAGCAAAAATTACCTAATTTTATAACAAATCACCGCACATTAAATATATTAAATTTGTATCCATACGGTATGATTTAGCGCAATACAAAATGCACGTACATTATATTATTGAAACTGAATTACACAGCGCGGAAGCTCAGTAAAGTGGATAATTTGTATCGGAATCTTTGCCAAAGGAGATGTTATAAATTTTCCGTGCGCGATGTCAATGTGCTTTATTCGACTTCTTTATATTTCTCTCTATACCTACGACTAGTGAGTCATAATGTGCTCGACATAAAAATACTACGCTGTCTCTTCGGAGCTATACTACTTAGTCTGAAGATCTAAAGATATTTTTTTTTAACTTTACAGCTAGGCCTTTGACGACACGTTCGCACGACCAGGGAAGTCGGCGATACTGTAGTCGTAGATGGAGCATGCCTAGTCTGGAATACACTAGAGGAAACCAGGCGAGGGAGCGATAGGAAACGTCCTACCACCATGCTATGGTTTCATCACGATGTTTCACCGGTAGCTCAGGCTCTTTTTGCATGTTTCGTGGGACCGAACCTTGTACCTTTTGCACGGCAATCGACCCCACTAACGACTCGATCATCATCGCTACTAAGTACATATTACACTACATAATCATTCTCTCTAACAATTTTATTTGATTTCTTTCACACTCATAGCTCCCTACTAGGATTTCCTCAGTGTAGACTATGCAATTTCACATTCATAAACAGGTGCACAATTCGCCGAGACTGACAAAAAGATATTCAAATTCATCGTTCGAATACCTACACCGGCCAGGTTACGAAGCTGCGACCTGCGGCTCTCGAAGCAATTATTCTACTCACAGGCCAAGATGGTCGTCGTAGAGATGTCTTTATCAATATAATACGAAATTGTAAAATGTATTAATTAGTTGCTAAATTACATTGAAGAAACTTTAGTTTAAATTTCATAGCATCATTTATACTCGTATGTAATGCAATCAAATTCTTAATATTTATAATATATTTACTAATGGTAGAAGCCATTGACTCCAGAAGCACAGTATTTACTAGTTCTGGAGACTTTGGATCTTTTTTTTTATTGTATGTATAATAATTCGCTGATTAAATTACAATTTGTTTAGTAATATATCTAAATAAAAGTATTCCTAATATATAAAAAAATCAGTAAAGTAGCAGTAATTTTTTATGTCCCAAAAATAATTGTATGTAAATAGGATTTTTTTTACAATGTAAAATGTGAATATGTTGTTGGTAACCGTTAAATCTCACCCGTTTCAGGTGAAGAACCACTAGTTTTGCAATAAATATACAGACAAGACGCTATTTTTTCGGCGAACGGTGGAAAATTTCCGCAGTCGTAATAGATTTAGGCTTGTGAAGGAAAAAAAATCATTAGCTCTATGAAATTTCATTTTTCCAACTCATGCTTACATTAATTATTTTGTGCTGCTTAGTTTGATCCCTTTACTAAAACAGATCTAATTATAGAGATAACCTATGAATGCAAAACCAGACCTATTTCTAAGCTTATTTCACAAACAAAAACATATGACCTCTATATCTTTGGAAAAACCTTTTACTTTCTTTATTTAAAACTTCTTGTTTTGAATTTGAATAATGGCGTTGTTATCATAATTCAACCGCTAAAAACGCAAAACGACTATTAAATAAATAAACATTGTCATATTCGAACAAAAAGTACAATCACTGCAAAAACTTACGCAACAAAAATAATTCATTCAACTATTCCCAGTTGCATATTCATATTCGGAATGCCAGCTCGGTCACAACTCCAGACGTTTTAAATTTAGAACGCTCGGTTTTTTTACGTCGCGTCAAAGTATTTTGGTTGCAAAATACCGTTTCAGCGCAATCGTCGGTGGAAACGCGAAAACGAAGGCTAAAACTGTCGAATACCTCACTCGTTAAGGGTGGACTCGAGAAGCGAGCATGCCTCAGGTAGCCGCCTCTGTCTGGACGAACCAAAATATCTCAGGAATTAGTCAATGGATTTGAATGCAATTTATACTAATGCCGCTTTCAGCGTGATCGTTTTAACTTAATAATGATAAATCGGTTGCAATGACTCTCTCGCTCTCGATTTCACTTTCAGCGCACGCCTTGTAATATTTAAGTTACTTTTCTCATCAATCTATCGAAACTCGTTAAGTATCGCTCCGAGATTGTTATCTTGATTTTCGAATCAACACGGCTCGATGAAAAACGACGGCGATGAAGGCTAACTTCGGCAGCGTACGCATAAACTAATTATGGGTAAATTTATTTGTTGTGATTGTAAATTCGAGTCACCATATTTTTTTTAAAGGTGAAATGTTTTTATATTTTGATTACCAGAATATTAACGATAAACACGGTAATTAATGGTAAAGAAAAATAGTATACAGTATGTGTCTAGAAAAATAAAAAAAAACTATACTCTAAACTTATAAGTTATATAAGCACTAATAATGTAAATAACATATTACAGCAAATATGAAGCAAAAAATTGTACCTTTGTGAATAATGTTTCTATTTCTTCACCAACCATTCTGGATATATATAGTGAAGAACTGTCGCCTTTTAAAATTCATAAATGCCGTTGACGGAGTGTTAAAGTTTCCGTCGACGGACGCGGTCACGATGCAGCGATGATTTTTTCTCATGAGATTTTCGTCGCCAGTAATTTATGACGGTGAGTGTACCTGTGACCTGGTTTTTTTTAGATTCACGCGGACTTTTCAGAAGCCGTGACGTAGCATTGTTATTAATTTGTTGTAATTGCTGACATTAAGCGATGACACGGATTTTTGTGTCAGATTTAAATTGTTGTTTTTGGAATAAACAAGTTGGAGATATGACAAACATTGTCATGATTGAAATTGTATCGTGTTGGATAATGTAGCTTTAAAAAGCAAGTGGCCTTAAATAATTACGTGGGCTATTTTTATTTCGGATTTTCTGCCAGCGTTGAGTAAAGTCTTCAGTACTATTTATTCGATTGTATTTTTAACAAACAATATTAATAATCTATGATTTTGTCGTTATTAAAATGAGACTTAGATGTAATTTTTTTATTTACCTAAAATAGTAGCTTATAACCTACGATATGAAGACGAATCCGCTGACTTTACTTTTGAGCTTTTGCGTTTAGCATAGACATTTTTTAATGAGCTTTTTAAGTAAAATTTATACATAATAATAAAAATAGGTTATTTTAGATACTGAAATAAACATACAAACGCTGGAAAGTTATATTTCGAAAGTAATTACCCATCTGTATAAGAACACCAAATATTTCCTCCATTGATGTAAGCCAGATATTATGAATAATGGGAGCCTTACGTTTTGAGGCTTAGTTTGCGTTTTTTACAATAATATTTTAAAATGTGCAAAAAAAACAATTAGTAAATCTGTCTTGCCAGGGATGTATAACAGCGCGGACATGACACGTAATAGCAGTTGTTTATGAAAATCCTTACATACTGTAACACAACACTCACTCGGCGAGCATGTAATGTAATGTCTCAATCCGAAATGCGTTCTTGGGACCAAAAAGAAAAAAAGTTTGGTAAGGTCCGCATCATTACTTGTGAATTAAACGTTGGCAAGTATTTGAATAATATTAGAACAAGTGGTTAGGAGCGACTTCAAAAAAACTGATTTTTTCTATATAGTGGTTTTTTTTTAATTTTGATTTCCTCAGTGGCACTCTCGCGACTAAGACGAATCTATATTTTATGTATATTTTTTGGCACGCCCTAGAGCCTAAACGTCTTGTCGTATTTTTATGTGAGTGGTGTCAATAGATGCGTCTTAGTCGTGAGAGTGACACTGGGTACATCAAAATTTAAAAAAATTAGAAATTAAGGATGATACACAAGTTTAACGACTTAGCAGTCGGGTTTTTAGAACTCGCTTCTAACCACTTGCTATCTTTCAGACTTATTGTGTCCGCGAGGTCAACATTTCTAAAAACTATAAGTATTACTTTTACTATAGACAAAACCGGCCAAAAGCTTGTCTATATATCATAAGCTTAGCCTTAGCCACTAGGCTAGCATACTTCGAGATCCGACGGTCCCGAGTTCAATTCCCGGTCGGGACAGATGTTCGAATGATGAGTTTGAACATTTGTCTTCTAGTCTTTGTGAATGTTGCATGGGATCCCCGAACTCAGGAGAAATCCTATTGGGGAGCTATGAGTGTGAAACGTTTATTTAGTTTTATTTAACTAAGTTAGGTACGACGCGTCCGCGACGTCTAGTCGTCATTGATCTGCGATCAGTACGCGCGAGTATTTCCGTCGCGCCCGCCCGAGTTTATTGACACCGCCCGCCCTCCGCCCTCCGTACCACTTAACTGCTCAGGTGGTCACTACGACTGTTTTCACGACCACTTGAGTTTAGTAACATGGTAAACAGGTTTAAACATATTCCTTTCATACCTAAATTCTTATCTTAATTTTGTTTTTGACACCGCCCGTTCGTTTCGTAGTAGTAGAAAATGTTAGTGCTTTTCTTTTATTTGTGATATTTAATTGCGAGTAATTTTCTTGTAGGGTTTTTTATGTGTTTTGTAAAGATTTAATTCAATGTGCGTAGTTGAGTTTAGTGTTGACCCTATATCTATATTTATATCTTGACACAAGACTATATAGGGTTGTTTGTTTTTCATACTAGGGTTTCCTTATATTTTCGTGACAAGTTTATGTGTAAGGTTTTTCTTTTTATAGACAAACTGTATAGACAGTTTTTTCATAGAGAGCAAAGCATGTGTGAGTAGGTACGTATATTTTGGTATTTCTATTCACGTGGAAGTAATAATTTAGGAGCAGTTTCATCAGTTCTCTTAAGTTGAAGTATTAATTTACAAATTGTCTTTGATTTCTTTGGGAGAGTTTTTGAACAATTTTGATAAAACTTGACTCATCGGCAATGTTAAGGTATTTAACTGATTTAAATAACATTTGTTATGGCCATTTTTTTTCGTAATTTAAAGCCAATTTAAATTTCCTTTTAAATTTCATCACTAAAAATAGCGTAAAGTTTTAGACGATTTAAATCTACCTAATTATTCTACAATATACCATACCACATAATTCCTAATAAAAATACAATTTAAAACACATTTACAAACTATATAACAAATAATTTAAAATAAATCTAATGCCAGAATGGTTATAGTTTTAACTTGAAATATTTTTTTATCCTACACAGCTAGGCACGACCACGATAGTCAGCAATATTGTAGCCCTAGATGGAGCGTGCCTAGTCTGGAATACACTGGCTCTCAAGGAAGGCTGCCAGAACACATCGTTAGGTGCTTGGCGACCGATTTTACAATTTGAGGGTGGTACCCACTTAATTAAATCGACAGTTTGCCAAAACATTAAATATAATTATATTTGTAAGTTTAAATGTAGTGGCAGTGCAGCGATCGCGTGCGCAGCTGCTTGTAACGCATCTGCGCAGTGCAGCGTGCAACTGCATAGCTCTCTACACCAGACGGACTTTATACAAACACAATTATTATTATTAACAGTTTGTGCTATGTAGTGTAAGTTATTTATTACTAGCTGACCTGACGAATTTCGTACCGCCTAACAGTCGATTATTTAAAAGTTTTAGACAACTAAAATTGCTTATTAGAGTTTTATGTTACCATTTAATTATTATTACGAATCGATTGTATGGGAGTATAGAAAAGTGTTTTTTTTAGACTTTTTTGGGCAATTTTTCAAAATATTATCTCCGTAAGAACCATCCTCGTACTTCAAGGAATATCTTAAAAAAAGAATTAGGAAAATCGGTTCAGCTTCTATCGAGATTTACTCTTAGCAACACATTCAGCGATTAATTTATATATTATAGATTATAACAATACATCTTAATATATATAAATCTCGTGTCACAATGTTTGTCCTCAATGGACTCCTAAACCACTTAACCGATTATAATAAAATTCGCACACCATGTGCAGTTCGATACAACTTGAGAGATAGGATAGTTTAAATCTCAAATTATAGTCGCAATTTTAATTTATTGCTAATTATTTGTCTGTTATTATTTGACAGTCACAATTATCTGTTAACTCCAAATGATTCTAACAGATGTCGATATCTTTCGACTGGGTTGAGTAAGTAATCAATAGATGGCGCTGCTATGGTAAATCTACTAAAAACTTTAGCCACAGCAACGCGTGGCCGGGTCAGCTAGTATTTATATAAAAAATCAAATATCTAAACAGGATTTCGTGAGTTAATAAGTGTAAATAGGTAACACGTAGAGATATTTCAAAAATATTATTATTTCCACCTAAACTCTTTGTAGCTAATTAGCAGCAGTGAGTTCCACAATTTAGCAGTTCGCATACTAAAAGTAGACGCAAAGCGTTCACCTAAAATGTTGTTTGTCTACACACAGTAATATCAGTATCCCTCGTGGTTTTAATCATAAGTATTTTAATTTAAGTTTTCTGTAAGTATGTTTTTTATACATAGATACAAAAAAGTCGTCTGTCTATCTATCCATCTTTCTATCTGTCTATGACAGATACTGGTTACCTTCAATGGTAGCCGACATGATTGTAAAGGTGTGCCCGCCGAAGCTCCCGCCTCCTCGCGCATGCGTACTTTACTACTGTTCTAGTGGCTACGTATAATTGACACCATTTCATTTTCGCAAAGTGATGGAAATTCGAAAACCATTTCGAGATAATAAAATGAAGAGTTCATACTAATATTAGATTGTTATATCAACTTTCTACCGAGTTATTCACAAAAAACCGATGAAAAAAAATCTCGCACTTATGTTAAGACCGTCAGATGACACCGATATAAAATAAAATTGTATCTGTCATCTGTGAACCATACCAAAACAAACAACAAAAATACAGATAATTAATGACATCATTTTTTACGAGCTTTTGACGAGAATAACATTATGCTGAACTTTTCTTATTATTCAAAAATTTTAAGTGTTGTGTATTGCGTAGTTGATATGTTAAATCCGCAACAAGTTCTAAAACTAGCTTTGGATCTATGATCAACAGTTAGGACCAGCTCCTTTATCGGCTGAAATTATTCATGAAAAAAGTGAAAACAAGAGCAAGCAAACTTGAAAAGACTTTTATTGAGTACGGCCAGGTTGTGGAATTTGCTGCCGAGTTTTGCATTATAGGTATGAGAGCCTTCATATTCCTATAATCTCAGTATTTTTAAATAGCGAGCAAATCGGCTTTTTCTAGGCGAGCGTGCCACATCCTAGGCCGCATCTTGTCGCTTTACATTGGAGTTGCAGTCAAGCGCAAACATAATTATAAAAAAAAACTGACGGACAACTAGAAATTCATTATTAAGATAAACTTATAATTAAACAAAGTATATTCTATTCAATTAAAATGAAGTAAGCCATAGAGACGAATTATTAATCATATTTTGAGTTTAACTTATTATTTAAGGTAACTATATAATGCCTAAGCTCTTTAAACAATCCTTCTAATATTATAAACGCGAAACTTTGTACAACAATATTATGTGTGTATGTTTGTTAGTCTTTTATTTATATATAATTAGTCACGCAAAAACCACTGAATGGATTTTGATGAAATTTGGTGGATTAACACATAGGCTGCTTTTTATCCTGTATTAACGCGAGTAACACCACAGGGTGCAGCAACTTATAAATAAGTACAACTTATTAAACTTATTATTTAAAGTAACTTTACCATGACTATGCACTTTAAACCATAATAAACAAGCAAACAATCAAAACGTTGAGTCGCATCTAAGCTAAGCTGAGTAGGTACTAAGTAAAATAATTAGCGGCGCCGCAGCCGAGCGCTTTGTTTTATGGAATGTTCTCACGAATTGTCTACTATGTATATATATATATATATATATATATATATATATATATATATTTAATAGAATCATATCTTGAAACACAATTAAAAATGTAGAGCTTATACAATTCAATTCAACTCATTTATTCACCAAAATATGGTAAAGTACAGATGTTACATAATTTAACAGTTCTGCCTAATTAGCCTGAGCTAGGCGTGTCAATATGTTTAAAAGCTAAGCTTAAAAGTAATTTTGATTGTCAATTAAAATGAATTAGAATTAGAGATGTGTTTGTAAGTTACGGACGTTTTGTAAGTTATTATATGTTTTTATGGCGCGCGCAAGAGAGGAGAGCTATACTCAGCAGTTTGTAAGTAAAGGTTGATGATGATGTTATATTTTAATTGGATATTATGGCTGTACTTTCGTTACGTTTCGTTTCGTAACTGTAAAGCCTGGAAAAAATCTGCCTAAATCTGTCTTGTTGGAAATGTAGTGAAAAAAGAAAAGTTGTGAGATAGAGATAGAGAAAAGATAGTCTGATGATGGAATCAGTTTTAAATTAAGGACTTCTTACTCAATAAGTTTTAATATAAAGCGTCCCACTGGTGGGCGTTTTGTGTGCCCTTGATGTGTCGACGGTAAAATCCAAGTAAATTATCACGCGGATAAAATTATGGGTTGAAAAATTCACTAATATCCGAAGGCATATAACCCTTTTTTATGTGTCTAGATGATGTTTTTCGAGTCTATGTATGTATGTATGTAGGTATGTATTTCTTTGGCGCGACCCACAGCCTAAACGGCTCGTCATATTTTTATGTGAGTGGTCGCGATAGATTTGTCATAGTTGTGAGAGTGACACTGGATACATCAAAATTAAAAATAAATAAATAAGGATAATACACAGGTTTAAAGATTTAGCAGTCGGCTTGCTTCGTTTCTAACTACTTGTTACTTCTGAAACCGGATTTTCTTATTTAATACACATACGACTACATATAGACGATATTTTCCGTCACTATTAAAGCTTCTGATAATTGGTAAAATTGTAGTTTTTAAACCAGTGAAAAGGTTTATAAGTACAAGTTTGATTTGATTCGCTTGTATAAAAATCGCCCTACTTCATCGTGATCTTCATCTTCATCAACCAGACGTACACGTCCACTGCTGAACATAGCCATCTCCATTACCAATGACAAGCTGCCAATTGCATCCACTGGTTAAACCTTATTTCACTTCGCACCAGTTACGCACTTAAATGAGTAAAGAGATTACATTTCAAACGATTACATGGAATAAAGGTATGACAGATATACAACGAGTAACGGAATGTTGTGACAATACTTATCGATGTTAGTCTACTCATCAAAGTAAACCCAGAGTAGAACAAAATTTTGCCAAATTCGAAAGAAAATGATTGTGTCCTCCATACAACTTGACCAATCATGTGACCTATTTTTGTATGGAAGTCCTAATATTTTTTCTCTAATTTTGCAAAATTTTCTTCAACAATGGATTTACCTTGATTGGTTGACTAACACCCTTAAACATTGTCACACCTTCCTGCTACACGTGGTATATATAATCACGTATCTAAACATTACTGAATTACACAAGAAAAGAAACATTTTTCACAACCGCTAACTAATTAATGTTTTGATCTCTAAAAGCTGTGGATGCTATTAACAACTTGTTTACCAACCTTTTTTACTACCACAACGACAATAGATGTACAGACAGTTCAAGCCACGATGACGCTCTCTAGTCAATTTAGGAATTTGGGGATTCTATTAAAAATAAAAGATTATCAATCTATACATACAAGTGTCGTAAATTTGTAGTATTGCCAGATTTTATTTGGAATTAATATTGTCATTTTTATACTTGCAACATTAAAATACATGTTTCTAATTGGTCGAAATAATGACCAATCAGAAACGAGAGCCAATAGTGACGGTTCCAGTTGTTTTTATTCAAAAGGACGGATGATACAGTTTTCAAGAAAAGAAAATGTGATGTCTGGCACATTAGGTCTCCGACCGTCGTATCGAAACGTTCTTCCCTAACTTGTTACCTGTATTATAACAATAAATTTGTTTCAGCATTTTTTTTCTTTGGTACAAGGAAATAAAAGTAAGTGAAGCCTCACTTAATTATCTCTCTAAAGGCACTGTCTTCACTACATCACCTAACCCTATTAGCTCTCTTTGTTTCAATATCTGTAACTTTCTCTACACGTTTTTTGCTTTATCATAAGACATTTTCTGGAAACGTTAATTCTTAAAGCACTCCCTAGCTATTTCGGCATATTACAAATATATAATAGCGTTTCACAGAGTAGCATCTCTATTGATCACACGTTGCTATCAAAAAGTTGATACACACGCGTCTTCGTGACTTGAATGATGTATATAATGCCAATCTGCAGCTATTGGCATTATACACATCACAAATTGTACAAATTCGAGAAATAAATATTGCGTCCTTCATACAACTTGACCGATCATTTGACCTATTTTTGTGTGGAGGACCTGATTGATATCTTTTCTCGAAAATTGCAACATTTTCGCCAACAGTGGGTTCACATTGATAGACTGACTAACACGTTGCTATCAAACAGTTGATACTCACGCGTCTTCGTGAGTTGAATGATGTGTATAATGCCAATAGCTGCAAGGTGGGTAATTACGGTATAGTTAGGTCAAGGGTAGAGTCGGGTGCCAACGCGCGGTATTTTTGTGCTGCGTGTATTCTTTCGATTTGAAACTTTTGCGAAATTGGGTTGACTCAGTCACATTGCAGTGCAATGGAGAGAAGAGTTCGTTTTTTTATAGTTGATAGGCTTGCGCTTGACCGCAACTCACCTGATGTGACGATGCGGTCTAGGATGTAGCGCGCTTGCCTAGAAGATAACGATTCACTCATGATTTGACGAGACCGAGATTATAGCTATCGGGAAATAGAGAATATTTTCTTTTGAATATCTAACTAAATTTGTCCAATTGAATGTCTCTATGAAGGCTAGCCAGCTAGAAATTATTCAAACAAATTATATGTAACCAAAGTAAATAAAAAATTACCAAAATAAAATTATTGAGCATATTTAAATTACATAAAATTCAATCAACTAAGATAGACATAGAAGGAGTTCAGTCCAAAAAAACAACCACTGTTATACATAATTAAATACAATAACAAATATAAGAAACTCAAATACTCCTAGAAAGCTTTAACTATCAAGCACACTTAAACACAATAGAATATAGTTAACACAGATATATATAACTAGAAAGCTTTCAGTCGCAAAAACAATCCAAAAACAAATAAAGTATTAAGCATAATAGACACAACCGAAATTCACCGAAATAAAAGACTGATAGAAACCTACTAGCACAACTATGAGTAGGTAGGTAAAACGATTTAAGAAAGCTTAGTTCACAGTTTACTTTTATGAATGGTACCCTGGAATGCCTCTAGATAGCATTAAACCTATCCACAGCAGAAGTGTTATCAAATCTCCGGATGTTCGTAAGATAAGAGACGCAACTGAGACTGCAAGTACAGAGGAAGCCTAAAGCTCAGTCAGCATGTATTAATGCAATACCACATTATAGCGATATGGAATGCTAACTGACATTAAATTAAATGTGTGTTTACATAATATGTAATTTAATATATAATATAATAAACATATGTTATGAGAACTATAAAAGTATTTAAATAAGTTTTTTAAGTAATTAATAATTCAAGTAACGAAGGAACCTGTAACGAACGTTTTAATTTAAAGGTCAATTAATATTTCTTATTCATAATGTTGTATGGCAAAGGTTGCCTGGAAGAGATCACTTTTAGCCGTCACTTGTGGCACTAAGTGTAATTTTTTTTTTTTTTTTTTGTTTTGTGCGTCTACAATAAAGCGTTCATCTATGTAGCTTGCGGTATGATTACGCGTTTTCGCATGTAATTTTTATTTATTATTTTTTCAAAATAGTGACTGAATACGACTGCTTATGAGTCAGTAATACGCTAGACTTCACTTGAGTTACGTAAACTTTGACTCGCATTCACAAAAAAAGTGAATCGTTTATTTTGAAAACAAAATGAAATCTAAACCTATGTAATAATGAACACCAGTTGTGTGAAAATTCTACAAAAAATTTAATTGTAGTCTGTAAATTAAAAAGAGCACAATCTAGAATTTTCTATAAGAGTATGTCATCTTGGAAGGGAGCTCCAGGTAACAGAAAGAGAGATGGAACAGCAGCACGGTGCCGGTGGGCAGACGACATCGTACAAGAGGCTGGCAAACACTGAATGAAAACAGCAAAGGACAGGGACTCATGGAAATCTCTAGAGGAGGCCTTCACTTTCGACAAATGAATTGTTCTTACTAACTAGCCAAGTCAAAGTAAGTTTATATATACATCCTAACTAATATTATAATTGCGAAAGTAACTCTGTCTGTCTGTCAAAAAAAGTAGTTCCCCATTGGGTTATCTCGATAGTAAAATTTGGAACACTTAGAAACTGCGGGGCACAGCTTGTAAAAAAAAAGTTTCAATAAACCAATCCAAACTTTGTAAAAAACATTTCTTAGTAAAAAATAAAAGGGTTTTTTTGTTTAATTTTTATTTATTTAATGGTGAAGTTCTCGTATTGTAACTGTATTGGTTTGCACTATGTATAATTGACCTATCATATACTGTCACTGGTATCATGATACCGATGGTTTCATATAACTTCCTTATGTTTCCGGTCTCACTTTCGTCTAGACAATAATTAACTCGTATTCATTTACACGTACACAAACAACTTGTCACTTTACTAACCGTTAGTAAGGTTAGATGATTATTACAGTTCCGTATTAAACAAAAAAAAAAAACAAATAAAGGAGGATATTCTCAATTGGTCAGTACTTTTTCATTTTGCTGTATTTATTTTATACATTCTTCATACACGCCTGGATCTACGCTCGTCCGCCTAAATTAATCATTGTAAATAAAATACTGAAAATTAAAATTTTAACATATCTTTGTAATTTTGTGAAAACTTATTGAGCTTAATCTTTAAACTTTAGTTAATCGTAACATAAAAATATGTTTAAAAAGTCTAGGTTAAAATAGCTTAACTCGATATTTATTACAAACTTGTTAACATAATAAAAATCGTATTGAAAATCAATCTGAGCTCTAAATAAAAACCACAACAGACGTAAAGATTATTTTTAAATCAAACAATAACTCCGCAAGAACTAATTAGTAGCCATAATTAGCTAAAGTTTTTCGTCAAAGTTCAGCGACCTCACACGCGCGCGCATTTAATGCCTATCATAAACCAGCCTCCCAGAGGCTGATTAAAGACACAATTCGCTTTTAACGGCCCCAGAGAGACGACCGATACATGTATTTTTGTTTGTTTTACGCCAATTGTGTAAATCTTTACACGTCGAATAACGACTTGGGATAATGGTAGCCGCCTTTTGATGCGTTTCGTTTGTATGCTTAATGAGGACGGCCTTTCTTTTGGCTGAGATTGTGTTGACAAATGGTTGTAAATCAATTTGATCGCGCTTACAATTTTGATCGTTGTGGGATAAAGATTATGTAATTCGATAAAATATGAGGCGTCATGTTACTCATAACAAATTAATAATAATGTATGGATATTATCATTTTCCATGAAATATGAATAAGGGCGGGTGAATGTCCATACTTTGTGATCCGTTGATAGATGTTAATAAAATTTATTGTATTGTAACATTTTTATGCATAAGAATATAAAGATAAACGGCGATCGATCATGTTATTGGAATAAGACATTTTCATAGGGTGTTTATGGGTGACAAAGTCGATTTATCATTCTGATTTATAGATAATCTTTGGAATTATGCTTGTGCTAAAATTGCTTTACGATTGTGTATCTTGACATTACCACAATCTAGTAAAATAAAATACGAGTAATAACTAAAAGTCATATTATACACGAACATTATTTAAAGGCCAATAAATATTTCTTATTCTTATTCGTAAAGTTCTCGTTCTTGATTTTCGAATGTTTTTTAGGTGCGAACTACCTATCTGTTTTTATATATTATAAGGTTTTGTTTATTTAATAGCGATAGATTCATTAAATTAGTTGGTAAAAATTAATTAACCATTATTTTAATATTTAAAGGTTAACTAAAATATTTAACTCGACTGGCATATCTGTTTCATTAGCTTCTTCTTCTTTAAGTGAACGGTGTTGATCGATTGTCGATAATTTCGATATCGATATTTCAAGAGCTTTGACTCGAGTACCCGCAGACAGGTTCGATTGCTATTGATATTCTCAGTGAGGAGTAATATACTTCAATGATCTTGTTACGATTTGGGCTTCGACAAGATTACTAAGTACCACGGAAAAAATATATAGCATATAAAAACTTACAAATATAAACGAGGTTTCTTAATAGCAGCCTTTTCGCTTAAAGCGATCTCTTCCAGGCAACCATGCACGTAAACGAATAATATACAATTAGAGAGGCCTTAAAGTATTACATTAAACATACATATTTAAATAATGAACCATCTTTGGGTGTAATACACGTCTAACTTATAGTTCGGTGTTCGGTGTATAGACAAAGATCACATCTAAGTTAAATTTAAAATCATAATAGATTATTTTAATCGTTTCAGAGTTATTCTTGTGCGAAAAGTCAAAGTTTTGGTATTATTATCTACTCATCGTGGAAAAATGTGAGGAATGTCAATTACTGGCCTTGCTCTTGATTTTACAAATTGTTTACAAATACAATTTTTTTTTTCAAATTACTCACTATTGGTATGTCTACAATGTCGATTTGTTTTGAAAATGTTTCATAAACTTGTAGGAATAGAATAGCAAAGAATTTATTAAAATAGCACAGTTTGCTCAGAGATTATTAATTATAGACCCCATTAGCAGTTTTTGCATGTAAACAACGTCGACGAACATTAGTTTGAGTTTCTTAACAGACTGACAGTTTTTTGACAACACTTGGGTGCTTGTTGATAAAAAACTAGCCAATTTGTATGAGTAAGCGCCTACGAGTCAGGATTGGATATTTTAAGAAGATTCTAATCGGTGTTCGTCAGAATTATTATAATTATTTCTTCAAATCGTTAGATGAGATTATTCACACCACGAATATCTAAACATTTAGACATGTTATTAAATTCAGATGTACTCTTTTGTAATTTATTACATATCTCTAATTAATTATTACTAATGTTACTTTTACGATCAATAACGTTGCTGCATATTGTAATTTTCTTCTTTGTTGCTTTTGATATCTTCCTATCTTATTGTGACTTGAACAGATCATATCGAGTATTTAATAATACTAAGATATAAGTTACATTTGTAATTTCAACACATACTGTATGTAAAACCCAACCTCTTACATTTTCAATAATCGTAAAATTTGAATGCAATAAACAACTAAATCCACTGATATGGAAGATGATCGATGATGATGAAATATTAGAGACAAATTAGATTAGAGAAAATACTCTATATAAAACATATTCAAATTGCTTGTACTGATTTGCTATCATTAAAATTTTAGGGAATATCAAACCACTGAACTCCAATCAGACGTACTCGTATTGAATAATACAGATCTCGTAATAGATAATGATCGAGTAGTGATCCGAGCAGGTGTCGAGTTACCTCACTACGTCTCGACGTGTCGTCTACTCGGCTCGTTTTTTATCGACTCCACCGGAAGCGAGGAGCACTCGCCCGTCACTAATAGCCGTGGTGGCGCTAGCAGTTAACGATTAGAGGCCAGACGAAAAAGTGCCCTTTTATAGTCTGCCCGTCTACCGAGTCACGGAATATTAGAACGAGGCATGTTTTGTTGGATTATCAAGTCTCAATACTCGTAATATGAAGTTTTGTAATCGATATTACAATAGAGTATTTTGAAGAACTACACTGAAGACATATTGTAAGATAACAGAAAATGTCATTGAAAGTCCATAACTAAATAACGTGATTTGGGGCTTCGGCAAAAGTTCTATAAGTGTTATGTAAGTTTACGATTATTTTAAAATTGTGTAAACGTGTTTTCAATTGCAGTAATTACAAATTCACATTAGTATCAAAAGTTATCGAATCAAAGTATTTATTTTGCTAGAGTCCAGAATTATTGAAATTGTAATTTTGATTTAAAAGAAACAATACTATTGTTTCACAAACAAAGTTGTAGAGCATTGTAAGGTCAAGTTTTTTCTAAAGTGGTTTCGATAATGCGGATGAAATCGATAGTCGATGCGGCGGAGCGTAACACACTTTTTATCACAACTCTAAACTGAGAATCAAAGGCAGTTTGAATAGAATAAATTGAGAAATACATAAATTTATAAGAACCTAATTTTCTAACGCGGTTCAAGCGTCATCATTGCTGAGATATCTTAGAACATCGTACATCGTAGAACAACACTAAAGAAAATCGGTCAAGCGTGAGTTGAACTCGCGCACTAGGGGTTAAATGTCACTATCTATACAACATTACTTCTATAATAATCGCATGCTATCGTTATTAATATCAAGCAAAAAACGTCAGAAATCTAGTTGGTTTTATACATGTTGGCAGAAATTATGGTTCGTTCACATAATATTATATTTTCAAAATATTATAGTCTTTGGTATTTTTTTTCGTGTAACTGGTTATTTTGTATCTAATGAGATTCACCCTGGTGATAGACCAATGAACGGACAGCAAAGTTTTAGTAATAGGGTCCCGTTTTTTTTAACCCTTTGGTTACGGAATCCTGGAAAGAAACAAGTTTATGACCTCATCCTGCCATCCTTTGATGTTACGAGTAAGTAAAATTATATAAAGTACAATGTAGATGTTTACGCTATTGCAACCCGTGTACGGATCTCGTCCTCCAGACGTCGTCGCCGCGGCCGTCAGACAAGCGCGGGGCGAAGCGAGTGGGCGCTACAGGTCTACCACAGGTATTACTACATCACTGTTTACAGGACGTACTTGTCGATTGACGACTCTATTGTGAGATTTTAGAGATTATTTTTTGAGAAGTAATGAGCCCGGAAATGGTGGCTATTTTTAATTTGACCGTTGACAAGTAAATCCTGAAGTTCTATGCTTGAATACCCTGCTCGAGGTTGTAACTTAACTTTAGTGATCGGTTACTTAAATTCCTTTCTGTCCCCTTTTTATTCGTGAGGGGGCTGACAGTTTTTAAACAAATTGATTGCTGTTATCATTGCGATGCTGATTAGTTCGTTGCATTAGTCGGTGGATAATTTCCACCAATTTTATTGAACTGCTCCAGTTAATTTATTTGTAAAGATTTGTACCTAAAATTATTACTATTGTACTACGAACCAATCAAACCATGAAACAGAACGACTAAACCACGGTACAAAATATCAAGTTACTCGAAAAAAAAATACAAAAAAATATATATGTAATTAAATTACAGACTCCATGTCCAAAATGCTGAGAGACACAAGGCTAGCTTTTGGGGGTACAGCTACTGAGTTTCCTTTTATGTAGTAGATGAGAATGAAGTGTAGGTACTAATGAGACGTATACTTTTAGTCTTATAAATTGTATTAGCTATTAGCCGCGACTTCGTTCGCATGGATTAAGTTTTTTTTTATAATGGTGATAAGAAATACAGCCAAGTCGCAACTTCTGTTCATAATTGACGTTCACTACTCATTAACTACCCTAATACCAAATTTCACTTCTCTAGGTTGAGCAGTTTGGGACTTTCATACAAACTTTAGGTTGCCCTTTGACCGCCTTAATCCTTTCCTTTTACAAAGTTTGTTCTTAACGTTTTTACTTACAAACTATCTGCCAAATTTCAGCTTGATATGTCAAGTAGTTTTTGAACAATGCTGATGAATTAGTGAGTGGTGAGTGAATGAATAGTGAGTGAATAAATACGTAAAGGTGTTATTAATAAGGTGTAAGGTGCCTTCTAATCAGGATGAATGTAAAGAAAATTTTGCAAAATCCGAAAATGAATAATAGGTAATCCATACAAAAGTCGATCACGTGATCGATTGGGTTGTATGGAGGAGGACAATATTTTTCTCGAATTTTGCAATATTGTAGTATAACAATGGGTTCATTTTGATGAGTAGACTAGCACTCTTAAGTATTGTCACCCACGTTGTATATAAAAGTGAAAGGTCACTCACCACTAACATCTACCTGGTCGCCAAGTCTCGCACGGCCGTACTACCTTTTCTCGATCGATATATCTAAAAACGATGCATCTATGTAAGATGTATCGTTTTTAACTTTTAAATAAAACGTAAATATATGTAAAGCTATCTACTGCTATATATGAGTATTTTGCATGTTTATCCTACGTGTGCGAACATTAGTTTCCAGCATTGACAGATACAACAATAGTGGTTACTCAGCGCCGATGAGTTGTGAGTAAAATTAGACTCGGAGTGAAGTAGCACGAAACTATGTGCAAGCGTATTTATAGTGCACTCGGTTTTTGTAAGGTTTACTCTGAGCTCACTGAGCTGACTCTCAAACTAATGTATAAGCTAGCCCCTCAAACAGCGCTTTTATAGCGTTCGACAACTTCTGTGGATCTTGCTCTAGATTGTTTTCTTGGAGGTACTTAACTTAAAATGTTTGTATTGCTGCTAGCGTCAATTCAAAATCAGTTCTCTTTATTTGAGTAAAAAACCTATTGAATCTATGAACGTATATTTTCCATTAAAATGAATACAGAATAAACTGTCTTGTCTAGTTATTATGATTGACCAAAATGGCGTGTAGTTCGTTTTGACGTTGCAATTACCTAAATTATTATATTCAATTGTAGTAAAAATATGTCATAACAGTAGTCTAGCTCAGTGAGCTGAACACTCACTGGCAAGCTGTTACGAGCCTGATATATCTAAAATAAGTTAATTTGTACGTTGTCAAACCATGCTTCTGCAAAGTTTTAATTTACAATATTATGTTTTCCGAAATGATTGTTCCGAGATTCGGCTGGGAAATTAGATTTAACAGAGACATCAATTAATAAATAATCATAAGTACCAATCAAAATTAAGAACCATACAATTTTACACATTTCGTTCACAATATTAACCAAAACTTGTTTTAATTTAATGCTACCGACTCATCCCGCCCTTTGCAAGTTTAATTTATTATTGTACCGACAACAAAGCACTGGTCCCGACATCAACAGGTGTCCACTGACAACCTCCGACCTTTCACGCCACCTTCACCCACTTGTAACGGATTAAATTGATCGTACCCTGTAAAGTCCTGACCAATTTTATAGCCGAACCGAGTTAAGGTATATACGAGTATTTTTTGCTTAATGTTTGCTTTCTCAACGCCTAGACCGATTCTCAATTTTCTTTGGCATAACTAAAAACAAAGTAGTCTTTAATGTTCCATTGCATGTTTTTAGCAAATTAAACTTAGGAGAAATTGTAAGATGGCTCATGTTACGGACTAGGACTAGTCACTAACACTACTAGTGTATAGTATTTGATTTCCATGTATTTTAGAGGGAAAGTATAAGTTTCGGCGCCATATAAACTAAGAAATTAAAAAATCGGCCTAGTGCTAGCGAGACTTGCGCACGAAAGGAACAGTATTAGTTCAGGTTTTCACCGGTGGTCGTTTCTTAATATGAAGCAAAAAATGGCAGAAAATAGTGTTGTTGAATGAAGGTCTCCTTAAATATTTATTCTATTCTGTTTTTAGTATTTGATATCATAGCGGCAACAGAAATATATCACTGTGACGATTTCAACTGTCTAGCTAATCCGGTTTATGATAGCCTGGTGACAGACTGACGGTCGATAAGGTCCCGTTCATTTATTACTAACGTGAAACGTTAGTGATACTTTTCAGTTAGTCAGCCGATTACTAGCCTTATTTGATGCGATATCAATAGATTTTAATGAACATTACTTAAACTCTTAAATAACTTTCCGACTGGCTCTAAAGTATGCCACTGAATGTACCTACTTGTAACAATGCAGATGAAATTGCCCTGCATGCAATACGCTGTAATCGTAGGTCATGTGTCGTGTACCAACTTATAGGTGATTATCGACAGGCTGGTGATCGTGAAGGTAGACTTGGAAATATTTATTGTGGAAGTCAGCTTCAGGGATGTCACTTTACTCATCACGACGAACAGTTTTTATGGCGAGACTAACATAATATACAACGTGTAAAAGACAGGTGTGACAATACTTAACGGTGTTAGTCAAAGTGAAGTTTCTCGAATTTTGCTAAATTTTAATTCTACGCAGGGTTCACTTTGATGTGTAGAATATCACCGTTAAGTATTGTCACACCTTTCTGTTAGACGTTGTATTTATCAACCAATTTATTATCTAGTAGCAGTAGTACTAGTTCTAGAAATAAAACTGTTCAAGATTCAAAGGCTATAATGTTTTTTTTTTGTTTAAGAAGACGGGTTTTCACGTGTACCTGATTGTTGGAAAGGTCCAACTATAGTTTCGTTCACATTCGGTGAACTGCATCAGAGATGAAATGAGTTTTTAATATATATTTTTTTATATAGACCGCAACACACCTGATTTAAAGTGACGATGCGGCCTAGGATGGAGCGCGCTTGCCTAGAAGAAACCGATTCACTAGCGATTTGAAGAGAATAACGGATATCGTCATAATAATTATCGAATTCCGGAATGATTCCATAGTTGTTTTTATTCGTTATAGTAAATACAATGACCTCCTAATATCTCAGTACACTCTTAACTAATAATATATAATAACTATGCTATGCTTGTTTACAAATTCAACGGAGAATGTTGGCGCCGTTCCCCGCTGGGCTTTCCCGGAATATCTACTAAAATATTCTTTGGAAAATTAATTATTACAGAACTTTTTCTGTAATAGTTGCATAGAATAAAATTTTTGCAAAATTCGAGTAAAAATTATTGCGTCCTGCATACAACTTGACTGATCACGTGTCCAATTTTTGTATGGAGAATCTAATTATTCCTGACAACTATAATCTGGATCTTTTCAAGTCGCGAGTGAATCCGTTTCTTCTTGGCAAGCGTGCCCCATCTTAGGAGGTATCGTCGCTTCACATCAGGCGAGAAGCGACCAAACGCAAGCCTATAAAAAAGCCTAATTGACGTTTACAGCGCCAATTTTTCACCTTGATCATGGTAGATAATGATAGAGTAGTGATTCGCAGAACGCCACAATACGTTGACCTGTATGTTTATTTCACGTACGTTTTCAGCTTTAGCTTGTGCTCGGTTATCTAAAACTCTTGTGTTTTACGCGGATTATGTTTAGACTGCTAGTAACTGAAGCAGTGTATAATCTACTTCTCGGGTTGTCGTGAGATTTGTGTAAGTTTTGATATGAGACATATTCCTGTCGCACAAATTTCGCTTTCATAAGAAATTGTTGTTTAATTGACTTCTAAAAGCAAAAGGTTCTCAATCCGTGGGAACCTTTTTTCAGGTATATTCCCCAAATTCTCAGTGATAGCTGAACTAAATAGAAAAATATGTTTTTTGTTCCAAGGGTTCACTTCCACTACTTTTTTAAAGTATTGGGTAGTTATTTTGATTCAGTTTTCGTCTTGTTTTTTCTGCTGAGCTTTCTTAGTTGGCATTTGTTTTTTATCTCTGAATTGTTTTTAACGATTCCCAATTTTTTTTTTGTATTAATATTTATAAATATTATATCTTATTTCCATTGAATATTTTCGATTTAAATTACTTGTATGAATTGCTTAAAAATAACTTAATATAATAAAATAATAATTAAACACTAAGAGCAAAGCGCATTGCTAGCTGAAAATAATATCAATCAACAAATCAAGTTACAAAAAGAAGAAAACGCTGATTAACCATAATTTAGATTTTATTATACTTTTAATTTTAGTTATAAAGAAATTACTATTTATACTCCAATTTGATTAAACTTTGTTTTGAAACATTTCTATTATTCTATAAGGTGTGCATTTCGAAGCAGCTCTTATTTATTTATAGTTCGAAGCTTTGATCCGTGAGTCTATGTCTATAAAGCTAATCATCGCTTTTAACGTGTTAGATGCATCACTCACCGATGAGTCAGATGGCAAGGACTTAACGTGAAGAGTAATAGACGGTCTTTAGATTTACATTACTAAGCTGGAACCTGACTTTCATGTGCAGATAGAAAATTTGGTCTCGCCAAAGAAGTACAATCTGAACACATCCGGCTTTCAAATAAAAAAAAGTGAAGGCTAACTACACATTGATACCTAATGCTTTTCGGGAAACTCAAGTTCTTATGTAATTTTACAAATACTACAGTTTTTATACCAATTTTGTGTACAAATATTTGCATTTCTAAAATAGACAAGTACCTTTATTACCAAAAACATAATTACTAACTACAATAAAAAATAAATAAAGCAGAATGATTAAATATAGATTGATACGCTAGATGAAATTTAAAATTGATACGCTAGATGCGGTCTAACGCAAGCTTTTTAGTTATAATCTACATCCTCCCTGTACTGACACCCGTGCCCAGTAGTGGGACGTTAAAATATTACTACGTGCTCTCGTATTCGCCTTAATCGTGATGAATTCTCTGAACGCAGCAGACACAGGCCGTGTGAAGTTTTACTTTTAGGATTGTTTGTGCGTAGAATGTTTAGTCTAGCTTTTGTACGGTCTAAATGTCCAGCGTCGGAAGGGGTAAATAAGGATACTATTACAGATATGACTGAATTTAGATATGATGAAGGTAGATACTACGAAGATTTTGAATTCTGAGCGATTATGTCACTAGTTGTTTTGCGAACTGTTGATATCGGCCATAATCATTCTGGTACTTTTTAACAAGACAACAGAACGGAGCGTTTGATCGATTCGACGCGTGACCAGAACTTCGGTTTTTTATCTGGCCCAACGTATAAGCATTGCCATTCAGCGTGGTAATTTTTAAGAACAAATTTTGAAAAAACTAGCAAAAAAAATTGCGTCCTCCATACATATCGATCGATTACGTACCCGATTTTTGTAAGGTGGATCCAATATGTTGTTCTACATTTTGCAAAATTTTGTTCTATAGTAGATTTGCTTCGATGGGGAGACTGACATCCTTAAGTATTGTTACACGTTGTATAAACATGGAAGAAATCCCTTAACTTCTAATGACATCACAAAATCTGTACTATTTCTCTCTGATTTTCGTTTGAACTTTCCTGTATCCATTACATCCCAATTGAGTCACAAGCTGGCACGCTAATAATGATACATTTCCCCAGAATTGGTTCGTGTCATTCCCAATGCCTGTTCAGTTTACTACAAGTTTACACGCGATTCCTTGTATCTGGGGCGCCATCGCCAGTTGGCAGTGCTAGCAATTCATCGACTATATCCGATACTTGACTCATCCGCGGATAAGAGTAGCTAAAGGCCGAGGGACAACTTTTGCAACATGCTTTCTTTTTACCCGAATGCGAAAGAATGAGGGTTATGTTTTTGGAGTGTAGTTAGATAGATATATCAATTCTTTATTGCCGACACACAAAAAAAAATGGAAAAGAAAAATTATTACAAAATATAGTGCTACATGTGTATGTATGAATGTATATTTCTATGGCACGCCCTAGAGCTTTAACGGCTTGTCGTATTTTATATTGTGTGAGTGGTGTCAATATATTTGACTTCAGCTGCAGATGGCCATAGGCTATACTAGCTGCACCCCGCGATTTTGCTTGTTAAAATACGTACGTCTAAAGTTCTTGCAGTCGGGTTTTTTAAAGTAAATTTTTACCACTTGTTAAAAGTGTTAAACCACATTAAAGTATTAAATAAATAACACTTATAAGAGATCCCGACAAATTACACGACAGGCTGGATCCGAACCTGCATCTTATCTTGGGTAACACGCCTAGAAGCCTTGACTATTAGACCACTGTCTATATTCTGCCGCATAATTCACGAACACTCTCAAATTACGAAACTAAAGCAAACACTGGCGCCATCTGTGATGAACGATCACTCATATCATGAACTCTATTATAATATTTTGTTATATATTCTAGAACTTGATTGATAAGATAGCCGACAATTAATGGCATACTTGCTTTAGGTACACAAGTTATCCCTACATGTTTTCATAGATTTAGTTTATCTGACGTATGGGAAAAATCCTATTGCCTATAAGTCTTCTTATTTAAGGCGTCATCACGATCACGCGAAAATAGAATTCTCGTCATACGTTTATGACATCTAAGGTAAAAAGAACGAGTGACAATTCTGCTCCTTTGTCTAATCCGCACATCAATAGCCGCAAGGTGATTTTAGCACAAGACAAATGTATCTAGTGTTACAGTGTAACGATGGTGATTAGGTCATTATCAATGCTAACAAGGTCTTGGTGGCAGATCATGACCATTACCCGAGTGCTGAGTATTTGATCATTAAATTTCGGTTTCCAGGGAATTATTATGAAATAAATTTACTTTTTAGTTGAAGTTAGTGGTAGCCTATCAAGTTAATGGTAGCCTAGAAATTAGTGGTAGGATAGTCGGTAAACCGGTTGAGCGAAAGGACGGGGGTTCAAATCCCGATTCAAGCATGCACCTCTGTATTTTTCACTCATGTACATATTAGAATCAATAACTACATGCTTAAACGGTGAAGGAAAAAAAACATCGTGAGAAAACCTGCTTGTCGGAGTAGATTAATCACTTTCAGAGATTAGTGAAGTCCGCAATTCGGGATGAATGTCGGCTCTTGATGGCTAAACTTGAATAGTTTTTTTTAACTTACTTCTAAATTAAATCTATTTTCACGTGAAAGGTTTTTTTTTGTAACAAAAATGCGACAACAATGGTTTTTCAAAGGATATTGCTGATACGACTAATAGCTAAACTGAAACCTTACCTTACTTTGTACAAATAAAAATAGTTTTGCTCAAAAAAGTTGAAAGCATTATGAATACAATAGTTTACCATACCGCCTAGAAATACCTATAATTTCATTATTCTACAGCCTGGTATGTATTATATATATATGTGGTTTTCTAATAAGTCAACGTAGAACCCGTGACTCTTGCCTTACTAGAAATCCTTATAAGAAACCAAGAAGTCATTTGACAAATAAGCTACCAATATTCCAATTGCCCATAAAGTTTCCCAACAAAAAGCTAAGCTTCAAAGAAGGCTATAAAGGCATATGCCGCAGGTTAGATCATTTAGATGGACAAATGAACTGTTAGGCGTTTTACTCTAGCGCTTTAGCGATAACACCAATCATAGAGTTCAGATACATTACACTGGTTGGTCATTTTTAAAACCTGAAGGCGAGCAAAGCGCCTGTTTTTGAAGCTTTTGAGTTTTTGTAAAATTTTCTTTCGCCTGTCAATAAGTCATATTGATACTCGCGTGGTCGCTATTTTCAACCTAATTTGTTGACGTAAATTCTTTGATTATTTGGATTTTTTGACTTGTGGGGGACTTTAGTTTGGGCAGGTACTCGTTTTCCCTCAAATAATCAGCAGTAGATACCACTGCTACTATGTGTGAATGTCGGCTACATAGCCCATATATACTTCTTATCTGTCTTGCTGCCTAATGCGTGAAAAGGCTATCTTTGAAGAGTTCTATAAGCAGGCAAAATATTGTAAATAATCAAAATGTTTGTAGCCGCGATATTTCCTCAAAATATAGCTGCAGCATAGCGTAGCTGTTGAAGACTGCATGATTAAACAAACAGCTAGATTAATGTGTTAATGTCAGCTGCTAGCTCTATAAGTGATAGATTGATTAGAACGAGGTGGCCACGGTGTAAGAGAAAGGCGAAGTGCATAAAACAAACACACGATCTTAAAAGGTTATTAATCTCTATAAAATTATAGGGTCAGGACATGCCCTATATAGGTACTTGCGGACAGGTGGTGTTATAAAAAATCACTCTGCAGTATGGACATAAATAATATGTATAATAATATAATACTACATATGTATGCTCCACAGACATACTTTAAGTATCTACTCGTAAGTAACGCGTAGCCGCTTAAATTACTTTAGACGCTTTACAATCTGTGAAAAAGTATCATGCGAAAAAAAGCTTATGTATTCTCGAGCGAATCTACCGAGATTCTCAATTCATTAGAATATTATTTTTGTATGTTCCCCTTATTTCTTATTAGGGACACCTGTTTTTTTTAGTTAATCCCATTTACATTTTTTTTAAATCCGTCTAGTAGCTTTTGTTGTACCTACATAAGAATTTAAAAAAAAAATGCTTACAAAATTGAAGTCAAGAAGAAGGTTTCATTTTAGGGTGTCGTACTTACATCAAGATTCTACTTCTCAGGAAAACGTAAAGGTATCAAGCTGTAATTCATATGAAATACTCAGGTGTTTTGTTTCTTGGAGCTGTCAATAAATCAAACTTCTAAGCCAACGCAATCAAAAGATACAGCCGTTTATGCTGAAAATTTTCGACTCTCTCAAGAGAAACAAGACCTATATAGGGTTAATTAATTATCTGGTGCAACTACGACTAGATTTTGCCATATATTTTTATGCAAACTTTGTAATGATGACTGCTTTAAGAACGCGGCATTTAGCAATTATACAATGACGTTGGCATTCTAAATTTTAAATTATTTTGCTTACATTAAATATTGTAATTTGCCTGGTACACGGCCGTGTAATTAATTATTCATTAAAAACTATTAAATAAATAAATAAGGTCTAAATTGTTGCCATCGCTCGCTTCTATCGCTGGGACCATTCAATAAAAGCACGGCCGAGGTCGGTCCTTACATATTAGGCTACGTGCAGACTATGTGCCTAGCGTGAACAATGACTACTACTAGGACACTGCCAACTAGTAACTATACTACTGCGAGGTACATTAGGGGACAAAGACTACTTACTGACTGCTGGACAAACACCTTTACTGAATAAAAAAATTAAATAAAACAAAGAATGGCAGATTAACTTGAGATTATATTTTGCTGTAAGTATTTATTTTTTTGTTGTCCGATAAAGATAATATATTGCATTGTAAGATTTACAGATAGTTCAAAGGCTACCCATTACCAATGTAACTAGTATGCTGGCGGTATTACTTTGAATGGAGTCATTATTATCTTCGTATAAACAGAGTGATTCGCCATGAGTTTGAAATTTTTAGGACCCTTAAAGGCTTCTGACTTGGCCACGAACGTTACCCGAAGACAATCAACCTGGACCCATAATTAAAGGCCTCATTCGATCCACGGTAGCATATTTCACGATCTGACCGGAAAGTAAATAGGCAGTTGTCAAGTAAAATAAATGACTACCGAAAACTATTTTTTGAATTACGAACTAAACTTACTTTTATG
This sequence comes from Ligdia adustata, assembly GCA_947049295.1. Classification (NCBI taxonomy): domain Eukaryota; kingdom Metazoa; phylum Arthropoda; class Insecta; order Lepidoptera; family Geometridae; genus Ligdia; species Ligdia adustata. The sequence goes on along the minus strand of OX346219.1, from coordinate 14,284,821 downwards.
TTTTGTCAATAAAAAAAAAACAAATCAGTCGAGGCATCCGTGGAGGCGTGAAGTCACTTAGAAACTTTAAAAAAAATCAAAGCATCTATGCCTACAACATTAAAGTGTAAAGATTACGCGGGTGGCATCAACTTAACATAATCGCATTTATTTTCTAAGAAAGTTAGATGAAGTTATTATATATTATGATCCAATATCATTTACGACATTCCCAGTCCTAGCGACGATGTTCCCACATAAATGGGTCCCGTTGCAACCCTATTAACTGCCGCCGCACAGGGCTGTCACGCGAATTACATTGATAAAATTAAACTAGATTCTACCCGTAAACTCTGGACTAAATACTCTTATTGCAAAAAAATAAGTTGATCCGTCACACGGTCGCTGAGGAAAAGAAGGACAAACAAACCAACAAATACACTTTTTCATTTTGAATGTGTGGAATGTTTATAAACTATGTAAGTAAAATTTCATGATATCACAATTTGTAATATTTTTTATTTTCTCAATTGTAGTGAGACTGAATATTTCTGTTTATATTTTATGTGATGTTACAGTTTGTATGAGTTCTTTTATTAGAAATAAATTATATTGTATAATAATTTGCTATTTGTTGCAATATTTTATTATTATTATTTATTGATTTCACTTTACTTCATAAGACTTGCAACTGCAGAATTTTTTAAAATTCATCAACGTATTTGTGTCGTAATTTTGAGACAATAATGACCGCAGCAGATGTTTAAAATTTAACTTTTCCATCGATACATTTGTACTTAATAGGCTTTTTTCAAACAACAATCCTTTTGGCTGATAGACCACAAAATTAATGACTACAGTTGTGAAATAAATAAATGATTATTACTGACCTCTTGAAGGCACAGTTTATAGTAACGAAAAATATATTTACAAGAGCGAGTTTTGTATTATTTATAAAACATTAGCAAAATAAAATTTTAACTGTATAGCTATCATAGTTTCTGAGATACAGCCTGAAGATTGACAGACGGACGGACAGCGAAGTCTCAGTAATAGGCTACCATTTTACATTATAACATAGTACTTTATCTGTTAAACTATAGCGTACATTTACGTTTTTATTGTTTTTGTGTGTTTAACGAAATAAACATTTCATTCATTCATACACTTTTACTCTTTGAGCCTTGATTATTAGCATATAAATAATCAATGCTTTGGGTAAGGAACCCTAAAAAAATATATTTTTCTACGTAGTAAAGAATACTGTGGCACCCCTAGCCAAGTGCTGGCGGTGGTAGGGCTGAAAGAACCTCGACATTAGTGGAGTGACCACCCGCGAGCCGCTCGAACACTTCGCGTGTAAATTGACTATTGCGAATCTACCTTACTTTACTGTAGTCGAGTACATTAATATTGTAAACTAGTTGTAAACCACGGATTTAACTGCGATGGTATTTTTTTATAGCTTGCGCTTGACCGGAGCTCGCCTGATGTACACGATGCGGTCTAGTATGTAGCGCGCTTGCCTAGAAGTAACCGATTCAAGACCGAGATTATATCTATCGGGAAATAGAGTACAAGGGTAGTGAATTCCACAACCTGGCAACTTGACATACCGAGCGAAGCGTTTCTGCTTTGAGTCTGTGGAAATTTTTTCTTACATTTGTTAGTTTGTTTGTATTGATGCTTGTACAGAAATTTCGTACTCGCGCACAGGTTGTAGATTAGAAACCGTCACAAAGGATATATGATTGTAACCTTCCGTAACTTACTAGGAAATTTCTTGTTCCAAAACCTTTCTTGTTTTTATTTTTTTTAAATACGCGTTTCCTCGTTACTGGTTATTAACGAAAACGAATTATTCTTAGTTCGTAACTAGTTACTTATCTTAATTTCGTAGACGACCGAAGCGATTTTTTTTTGCCGTAGAAGATTTTATTGTGCGTTAAACGAATCTATTGACACCACTCACATAAAAATACGATAAGTCGTTTAGGCTCAAGGACGTGCCAAAGAAATATACGTACACTCGTAAAACATATCCTTCTTTCGTAGTTGGGTAAAATGTTTTTTAAACGACTGACAAGCTTGCTCCCTCTTTTTCGAAATAAGAAAAACATTTCACTTTAAAACTGGATAGGCTTTCATGAGCAGGTGTGTGTCGATTAAACTCAATAATGATTGCAATTTCGCTATGAACGGTGGTGCAAAGATCACCTGCTATTATGTAACGCAAGAATTTTGAATGTTGAGGGCATGTGGTGGTGCAGGGGACGAAAGACAGCGACACAACTTACATGCCGCAAAAAAAGATTCTCTATAAAAAAAGAATCGATATCTCGTTTCGTTAAAAAAAAATTGTAAATCGATGATTGAAATGTATTGTTCATTAAATGAATACAAAAAAGAAGTTCTTCAATTTATCGGACTTTTCACATTTACCCGGTCGAGTGACTTCTAGAAAGATTTGTGTTTTTGTTTCATACGCTATTTATAATTATTGCCAGTAATATCAATCGATAATGTGACTTATATTGAAAAACAAAAAAATCTGTGTTCATAACCTTGTCATAATATCAAACAACCACTTATCACTTGTACCGCACTGAGAAAAAAAGCTGCCGAAATCATATGACATTTAGAATTAATTGCAGGGCGCGGCTCAGACACATGGAAATGTCGAGTAATGAAACTGTAAGAAAGTGAAGCATCGGCCGACATTCTGGGCCACTAAAGTTCAACGCAAGACGACAATTAATTCGCTAATTGTCATATTGCTCGCATAATTCTTGCATCAAGTGTAAAATTCACGAAACACATGTGAGACATTCTCAGGCAAAACCAATAAGTCGCTTTACATGCGTAATTTTGGTGATCTAGGACAAAGCTTTTGACCAAATGAGACAAATCGTTTATCCTATGGGATAAATTTTAATGGGCTATAAAATGTGATCTAGAACAAAGCCATGGGGCAAATGTCAAAAAAGAGTCAAAAGTAAATATTACTGTACTCGAAGCAGAGACGGGCGTAGCGTCAATTAAAGATAAACTCTTAGTACTTAAATTATTAGTGTTAATATGCCTCTGATGTTTACACACGCATTAAGCATTCACATGTAATTGGCCACTCGAAGTCCTAATACAAATGCGATACGTAGAATAAAATCCGAGTTTGGCGGTCAAATCTCTATTGGTTCTAAATCTTTGCTTAATCCGTCTACTTTTTGTCCACATTCTGCAATCAGAGATGACATATTCCGATGCTAAGTTCTTACAGACACTACTCACTAAACCTCCGTGGAACTACATGACCGACCTTTAAAGTAATGCAGAAAAAAAACAAAAAGCAGTTGCTAAAACGATATTGTATTAGATATATATGGATGATGTGGTTCCTTCCTGTGACAATTTAGAAGTTCTTTTGGGGATGTATGACGTAATTGTAATTTTGTAGCTAGTTGTTTTTTTTTCATGCGATTATGTCAAACAGGGGATGGTAGAGGGGATATGAAGATAATATGCTTACAATATATTTGATAGCTTTGAAATCTATCTCCATACTGCTATGAAGTGTCTGACGCTATGACCCTAAATATTGACTTAATGTGAAGTAATGTCTGAAATTATAGAGTAATATCAGTTACCTAACTTATTACAGATATTAATGTTGTTTTTCGTATGAGATAGCTTCTAAAACTTTCCTGATAACTTTTTTGATGAGGAGATTACGTTTAATCTCGGACGCGCAGTGCGTGATAAATCCAAGCCGCAGAGTAATGCTAGCCAGAAAGATTTGCCCAACAGCTGCATAAGGAAAAGCAGCGATTAATTTTCGAATCAGTAGAAAAACTAGACGTCACACCCGATATGGTGCGGCGCCGGGCGAACTGATCGACAGATCTGTACGTGAACTGGACGGTATATAAGTCTGTCATGAATATGTATATCGGCTGATTCGGAGATAAAGGTTATTGTGACGCTTGCTGCATTACTATCTGAAATGCTAACGCATCTACTACGTAAATAATTTATAAGTTAGCAAAATAGTAAATGATGCACGATTGGTTCTGGAGATCGTCAAAAATAATTAATTCAAAATCAGTTTTTTTATACACCGGGCTAAGCGTCAACGAAATTTCTGGGTATTTACTAATACTCTAACGGGCGTCTTGGTGCCCTTCTTATCATAACCATTTCCAGTTACAATTTCTATTTAGTTCACTCCTACAACTTATTTATCAACTAATTTCCATTTATCATCCGTCTAAGTCAGATCAACAGTAAAAAACAGTTATGCCGGGAAAAAGACACCTGTATAAAAATAAAGTCGATGAAGGCATATCGCCTTGCAGAATCGAGACATAATGGAGTGATAACAGGAAGTTAATAAAGATTATCAGTCTTACTACACCTTACAATATGAAATAGGTAAACAACATAATTTTAAATTCATAGGAAATGGTCCAGAAGATAATTCTGGAGATGTTACAATAAAATTGAAAGCAAGGAGAGCCACCGACGAGCATTTAAGAAAGGATTTAAAAATATAGAATGTAGATACAAAATGGGATGTGAATGTGGTCGTAGCATTCGAGATAAAGTGTTTTATTGATGTCTCAAAAATTTAACGTAGTGAAGAATTCTTTGCAACTAGGCAGGTACGAGATTTATAAAAGACAGCAGGCAAAGAGTAAAGGTAGAGTTCTAGATAAGATTTGGCTTATTGGCGTGCCTTTACTGACTTATGACCAGCAGTTGACTACAGTAACATTAAATAATGATGATCTCATTTCAACGTTAAGCTATTGCGTCGAGACTGTCGCCATCTCGTCTCATTTTTGTCAAAACAATGTGTCACGTTTTTGATAACCTTATTGTATTGTTTGGAAAACATTGACGGGTAATTTACTAGGTCAAGACCAGGAAAAAAATATTGATAACCTAATGACAAAGTACAGTTTATCTAGAGTTCGTCCTGTGTTGTTTCCATAACTAAACATTTTTAAACAATGTCTTATAGATTGTTAATATAGCTTTTTTATTTTGATAGTCAATGTTTTTGACCTTGCAAAAGATGTCTCTGGAAAAAATATGAAAACATTGAATGACTTATTTGAAGTCTTAAAATTTGATTCGTTTTATTTATGTAAGTATTTATTTTAACAAACATTATCTAATTTCATATCTTAGCATCATAGCATTTAAGATTATCCACCTAGATGTGTCTAGGTGGATCTGAATCGTTATGTTATTTACTGTTATAGGTACTATACACTGGGCATAAGTGAAGCATACTTAGGCTGGATTCATTCTGGATTGTTAATGATCTAGCTTTCAGCCCCTTTATTGGGTAAAGTTATTAATTAATGAGGTGAAAACAGTATTAATAGCCGATAAGGATTGTGATCTTAAAATCTAGGGTATCTACTTAATCTTTGGCAGTTTTTGTACCAAAGTAGCAATAAACAAACCAGCTACGTGTTGTATGCGCGCGCGCCGCCGCGTCCTATTCCCGATGCGGATGTAGACCATATTTACAACCGAAACCGCTCGATTCGCGTTAACGTTTGCCTTAAAACTTCGTCCTAGCTTTATAATTATACCGCCGGTTACGTAACACGTGAAGTGGTTCGACTGAAATATTATTTTAGGAGTTCACAGACCGTTCCACCGCTCGCGGCAGCTCACACGGAATTCGACCTTGCTGCTCACCTGTTAGAGTTTATTTTGCGATGACGAGACTCGCGAGTTTTGCGTCTCTTTGGATGCGCGCGCGGCGTCATGTGTCGCGTATCACTCAGCGCGCCGCTTCCTTTTGGACAATAATAAAGAAAAAAGTGGCTTCGGCTCAGATCGGGAGCTCTTCATGCTGAAATTAAAAGGTGGGACATTCTTGTCGTTACGGTTACTGCTCTCTTTGATTCGGGACTAGATTGGGTTTCTGAGAAACTTGGGAGACGTAAAGGTACAAACAATCATTTGATTCCATTCCTGAATAGAAGCCCTAAGCTCTTAGCTGAAAAATTTATTATTAGACTGATTCTATTCACCTAGTTTGTAACTAGGAGCGTGAGAAATAATCACATGAGACTTGCCAAGTGTATCGTGAGGTAGTGACACGATAAGTGAGAGAAAGAGTTAGTGTAAAATAATCTACCAAGTTCACCAACTATAGGACTACATCAACTCTACAAAGATAAAAAATACATGAAAATCTCATAATGTTCTGGAAATGTTTTGCAATAGTCAGATACGAACGTCTCCTAGTAGTTATTTTGATTGCTTTGGGATTGATTCCCAGTGTATTCAAACTATAAATATTCATTAAAAAAACCCGGTCAGAACTCTGATCGTTTTCCAAATAATGAACAGTTAAGTACCATTGTTTTTTAACTAATCCATTGATTATCCGAATCTAATATCTTGAGAGAATGAGTGCCTAGAGACTGCTGGATGGGCCGTTTAAAGATAATGGGAAAGGATCGAAATGTCAGAAAAGCGTATCTTGGAATCCCTACAGACGGCCTAGATATCATAGAATAGACGCCGTAAACCCTGAACTACGCGAACTCCCAATTGTCGATTGGTGTCAAGCTGCACAGGATCGAATCTAACGACGTTCTTTCGGAGGCCAACAGCCACTTTAGTCGCTGGCGAAGTAAGTAAGTATCGATTACTGCTTATCAGTTGGTAGTCCATCTTCCTCTGTTTCTAGATTAACATGCGTAAGGTTTCTATATTTTATGATAAAGTCAACGAAACATTGATCATTCTGCTATCAGACATTAAAGTTCAGTAGCTAGGTCCAGTACTATATGAGGTAGCTTTATTCTGAGCAATAATCGTTAGTCCAATACGGCATAGCGAGTTTTTGTAGCTTGTGCTTCTGCCTTACATACCACGTCGGGACCCGTTACAGGGATACTATGATATTATTAAACGATGTCTCGATTCTTGTGCTTCGTTTTAATTGTTGTTTATATTTGTAAACATTGCACAATTGGCTGTGAATTTAAATGTTGACAACTGCCCAAAAATGATTGAAGAATTATAAATATTTTTTCCGAAAGTTCTCAAGCTGTTGTTATAAGCTTCAGTTGTGATAAATTTTCATAATTATGTTAAATTGTTGTATTGCGTGAACCCCAATTGTTTTATTTATGTTATAATTTACAATTACAGCATAAGATATGAAAAAAAAAATGTTTTTCAAATTTAGAAGATCTAAGGTTTAACAAATTTACTTCTTTATATGGAAAACTAACGCGTATTTGATTCATATTGTCATTTCATCCCTGATGAAGTTCACCGAATGTGAACGAAACTATAGTTGAACCTTTCCAACAATCAGGTACGCTTGAAAACCCGTCGTCTTAAATGATTTTTTCTTCTTCTATGAATTCTAATGTTGTCCTTGTCGAAACTAATTCAGTAGCGAATCGTTCATAACATAGGTACCTAGTAGTCGTCTGGGAATCAGCCTACTTTACAACCCGATAGTAGCTCACACAACAAAAACAGATATACTACTATCCTCTTTATAATAATCTCACACAGTCTTTTCTCCGTAATCTATAAGTGATGATTTTTGTCAACATCGCGTATTAAGTAAATAAATTGCATCGTTGTAGCTGACAATTGAAGTTAACAAGTAAATTGGATCTAAAACGTTGTCCCACGGCAATTGTACGCTTATTTTACAATTATAAAAGTGCACTGCATGAAACTGTTTAGTTTAGTACGAAGTTTAGCGAGTTTGATATTGCACCACTTAACGAAACCTGTCTATTATTTGTCGTTATTTTATTGGTGAAGATAACTTTTATAAGAACTTCAAGCTTTGGGATCGTTTAGGTTTTGTCTGCCCCTATATTGTTGGGAGTGCGAAAAAGAAGGGATTATGTCACCTGAGTTACAGTCAGTACATTATTTTTTGCATTAAAATTTCACTCGCTTATAGGTCGTAGTTTTCAATCAATCATGATGAAGTTTTTTATGTAGGTTCTAGTAGATATTTTCGCATATCGGGGATTTTTGACCGGGGAAGTACTTTCCCCATAAATGGCTGAAGTTTTGCTAGAATGCCATATACCGACCAAATTCAGAAGAAAGTAATAAAAAAAACGAATGGTCAACGGTTATCAAGAACGACATTAGTATAGTCGGGTCCCAAGTTACAAGCCTTGAGCTTAGTCCACTATAACTCAATCTTTAGTTTAATTTTAATGATGTTTAGTAGTATAAGTTGAATGTAAATGTAATCTTTTCTAGTAATAAATATATTCAGTTATATTCTATAGAACAAGTTCTATTTCCAGCATAGAACTATCGATACCCTCCGCGTGAAATTCTCGTTCCCATATTTCGCTTAGTTTTATTGAATGTAGCAAACAAAGAATGTAAGAATGTGTAATGGAGTTAGTTATTCGCGACTCGGTAGCGTAGACAGGCGGTCTCGGAGACGGTCGGCCGCCCCTCACAGGCATGCCTAGACGACGTTATGTGACAGATAATATCCACTATTCCGATACATCGGACAGACGGACAGTGTGTTGCTCTCCTACAAAAATGTAGACGGAAATAAAACGAGTTTATGCGATGAACTAACATTAGGCGCGTTAGGCGTTGCGCACACAAGAACGACATATCGAGCAAATCGGTGACATAAGTTACACTTTTAAATAAATAAAGTTTCTTAAACTAAAACATGTAACGAATAATTAAAAGGGGATTAAAAATTATAAAATTTTAATATACTTAATTCGATTATATTAAAATCATTCATTAAATACTATAGTAGATCAGTCCGATTGGAAATAGATGATTTTCAATCACGGTCAGAAGACTTGAAATCTCATTCATTATTAACGATCCACTCCGTCTATCAAAAAGCAAAATGTATTATTTCAATTATTGTAGGAAAATGTTTAATTTAATGAGACGAGATTGAGCGTTCGTATTTCTATATGTTTCTCTATTTTTGCAATTATGTATTATTTTTGTTAGATATTGTATTTTTTATTCATAAATTATTTAATGCTTTGCTATATCATAAGAACTTAATACGATAAGATCATCTGATAATGATATCGTGTACAAAGATACCATTCATGAGTATACAGCCTAATATTCCAATGTACGACGAACAGAGTAAATTCTGACATGATAGCGTTTTAAATCTCGAAAATATATTTGTTTTGACGATCTGGACAGTCTTTGAAAACTGTTTGAGAATGTAGAAAAACGTATATTTTGTTACAGGCAACTTTTCTGTACGAGACGTATCGCCGAAAATTCATTTAAAACTCTAGTTGGGTTACAATTTATTAAACTTTTGATAACAAAGTAGAAGTATTCAATAATTTTGATGTGTAATTTAAACTACTGGGCTGTTTATGGTAAAAATGTGTTCGGTCTAGTAGTTTTGTTTTAAACAATATTAAAAAATAAAATAACAGTAAATTTTCGTTGATACCATTTTCCGTTTGAAGTTTGCCGAAATTGACTCTGTAATCATTTTTTTAACAAGTAGTTAGAAGAAACTTCGAAAAAATCCGACTGCTAAGTTAAACCAATGTTTCGTGTCAAAGAAATAAACATACATACATATATGAACAAATTTTATTTAGAAAACTAAAGCGTGTTTGATTCATATTATTTTCACGTGTACCTGATTGTTGCAAAGGTCCAAATATAGTTTCGTTCACATTCGGTGAACTACATCAGGGATGAAATGAGCCGTTCGTGTCTTCAACAATGACATGTTGGCACGATGGAAAAACATAATCCTTCTTTCGTAGTCGGGTAAAAAGACTTGTATTCGATTTATCAATTCCGCGACACTTTAATTTTATTTAAATAAGTTGATTTTAAAATGGAAGATTGGTCGAGATTACTTTATATCTACGACCTGTAAGCAGTACATACTAATAGACTAAAGTGAATTTTGCCAGAGTTGAAGCAAAGATTCAATTTATACAATCAGAAAAAAAATACTATAATAATTATATTATATAGCTTTCTCTTTACGTTTTTGAATAAATATATGATTTGTTTGTAAAAAAGGCTGTACAGACATAAAAAAATCCTGTGTGCAATACATGTGTTCACATACTTACTTATCACTTTTTAAACTATTTTACGCAATTAGCTAGTCAGTGTTAGTAACAGATAAGTAAACATACTTTGTAATGATTTATGGTCTTACTTGTAATGGACACCACTTGAAATTAGTAGATAATTCCATACATTACGAATTGTTCTCGAATATTTCCATTTGTTACAACTTACCGGCTGGAATCGATTTCATAATTTTGTACTAGATTGACCGTGAAGTGACAAACTTTTTACATTCATCAGTTTTGTTGGTACTCGCGTATCAAGTCGTGAGTTCTATTCCAACTAATTTTCATTGACAAAACTTGATATGTTTCTATAAAACCTACTCTATTTAATATTATTAGTAGTTATTATGTAAGTAGTTGACGCCTTCACTGAAACGCATGTCTGCTGTTCTTTTTTTCTAATAAAAATACATTTTTTACAATAAATTTATGTCTTACAATTATTCCATGATAATGTATTAATTTAGCAAAAACATAAATTATATACGAACAATCAATTGTATATTTTTTGAATTGTTTAACTAGTAAGTCACCATGCCTTTATATTATCTACTAATCGGACACGAATGAAATAAATAAATGAAATAAGGTAACTCGTTCAAAAACTTGCAACCATTAAATCAAATTCGAATTTAGAACGTTTTAGAAATGTGTCGTACGGTAGCCTGCAAATTAGGCAAGTATAAATGAAATTAAATAAAGGCAACACGTTCAAAAATTTGTATCCATCAAACATTTCGAATTTAGAACGATTTAAAATAGTGGAGTCGTCCGGTAGCCTTGCAGCTATCCGCACTTCCGGCTCGTCCGCGCCCTGTCTCGACCCGATGCCTGCCATTGTGTCCTCATTGACGCTTTGATGCATCATTACAATCGGATTACAGGTACCTATACATCTAACGTATTCGGGTGATGGTAATTTATAATGGACTGCTAACGCCATCTAGTTTCGTTACAGGTAAAATTGAAAATTAACAATTTTATCATCGATACTTGTACTAAAATTAATTGATGCAATAAGTAATGATTACACTTGAATACAAAATATAAGTAATATATATTATATGTTTTATATATTTTTTGTGTCATTTCGTTTTTAGTAATAAAGGCAATATAAGATATTATAAAAAAGCAATAATTTATTTGGATTGTTTATCATCCATGCTTTATACATACTCGTACTGTCGAGAATTAATCCAATATTCTCTTACTTACTGACTTACTCACCTATAACAAATGACTAACTTACGCACCACCTACTCATTTCGTTCATAGAATGACAGATTCACACAAAAAAGTCAAGTCAACTTATCTAAACCACTGGCAACAATAGCATAAAATTACGGCGGTGCGTCACATACACTACGCTACGAAGACTAGCTTCGAGCTAGAACGTAAAAATCTAAAGATAACGAAACACCGCTCATAAAACGTAATAATTTCACGTACATATGTTAATATTTAATAGGACAGTAAAGCCAACAGACCGGGACAGCCATAATTGAAGTGACCTGGGGCGGAACAAAGCTAAGAGTGCTGTTAAAAAATTAAAAGATCACTTTGGTACTGATAAACATGCATATAACAAGCTACGGAGAAATTAATTAATCAACGTTCAAGCAAACAAGGGAACCTAACTACTTATAACCATAAATACACATAAACTAGCCGATAGTTTTGTAAAGCAGAATATCAATGCACGTCAGTCTAAGATTAATATAAAACGTAAAGTACAATGACACATTATTGTAGAAACAGTTGTTCATACTCGTAATAAAACGTTAACTAATTTTATTCAATAACGCATGAGAATGAAATGCAAAACAGCTACACACGTTTTTGCAAATCAATACGATAAAAATATAGACAATGAAGTCTGTAGCAAACTCTATGGAAAATAAACCGAAATCGTATACCATTTAGAGTTCATTCATCATTTAGACGAAAAACATCTCAATGTAATTTAGCTTAAACTAACACTCAAAATGTAGATAAGTCAAGTTGATGAACAGAGTGCGTGAGAAAATGTTTTTTGTTGCGCACACGAGTATAATAACAGAGCAGCAACTGGTTATGATTAAAAGAACGTTGATAATTTGCACCTACAGCAACATGAAGAGATTACTGAAATAATAGAAGTGTAACAAAGATATTCCAAAGCGTCGATGAATGTTTCACGATTGGCAAATATTCTAATGAATGTATGGGTTCACATCGAAACTGTCGGGTCCAAATTACAATGGTGTGTGGAGGCGAAACGAAAATTAACAAAGGGAACATGCATAGGGTATCCATACGTCTCTTGTAAAGTGCGAGATGAAACTAATCACTTATGTATGTACTTACAAAGTATATTCGTATATTGTGCGTAAGGTATTAAAGCGTGATACATATTTATGACAAAAATATGACTAAAGATGAAATTATATTTCTTGGCGAATTTTTTACAACTTCTGCTGCATTAATTAAGAATCTTTAAAATTTAAATCGTTATAATATCAAGATGTTAAGTCCAATCTATCATTAAGGTCTCTTATATTTGCAGCGTATTTGCCTAAGACAGGTATTTACATTTTTCGTAAATAATATCAAAGAGGACCAATTAACCTCGATCAAAGAATTTGTTTATCAACATGGCTCACATTCCAGCTTTTTCATATCCTATCCGTAAATAGTGACTTTTATTTAGTTTCGTATCTGATCTTTCGCAAAAATAGTTTCATAGTACAATCATATTACGATTGTTAATTGATAACATCAATCATATAATTATTTTAATTAGTGTCTGGAGATGTTCAAGGTACCAATGAATTAATGTCCCATATCATTTGAGTGTAAATAATAGAAACAAGTTTAATACCACCGATTTCATCAATTTCAACAATGTTATACATAGATTATAGCGTTCAGGTAATTTAGTTTTGAAATGTTTTGTCCTATTTCATAAGAATGAGATGGTAGCACTACATGACGGATGATAGCCAGAAGATAAACATTTCGCTAACAAACCGGAAAGGGTAAACACGTCGGCGTAGCGCCACACTTTTGAAAGTTCACTATACCTTACTACTTCGGAGATTTTCACTGAATCTCCTCTATTTTACTTAAACAATAAAGTTAAGACTATAGATTTAGAATGAGATATGTGGCTGTGACTGCTAAAAGATAGCTAAGAGTTTGGGAAAAAATATAAGCAATAATCACGTAGAGAAAGGTAAGGTAGATAAAGTATGTCGCACTTCTGACGTTTGTATTAGAAAGAAAAATAAATTAAATATAGATTACTTTGACTAGTAATCTGTAGTATGATGAATTTAAAAGGGATACAAATAGTACAAGAACAATAAATATTTAGTGTATATAATAATAACTGTTGTTTTAATAACTTAACTCCGACAGGGAAATATAGTAGTGACTGATAACGTCTCAACATTAGAGCTTTTAGAATGCCTTTTTTTACAGCAAGCAGAAATTAAAGCCAGCAAACTTAGATACACAGAGGCCAGTTTCCCAAACACTACCCAATTTGAAGCAATTACTCCAGATTAAAATGTCGGTCATCGATATCCGATAGGTATCATCAAATCAATGGGTGACGTCACTTGCCGCTCTAGTTCAGACATGTCTGCGATCGTCCGAACACCGGCCTTTGGGTTCCTATCGTTTTTTTTTCCTAGACTCTAACTACTGTTTTATCGTTTTTTGGCACTTGCCTTGCCGCGCCGCTTCCGGTGTTTGATTTATTCGCGGGATTGTTAAAATCTTTTAAAGAGTTGAAACTGTGCGTGTGGATTGTGAAATTAACTTTCTTCCACGTGCTCCATTTGACAAATATTTAAATAGGACGTTGTATAAATCAGAATTAATTGTGGACGTTTTGGATGGCTTGGGTAGGGCAGGTGGAATCGAGTTAATTAGCTTGATGTCTGAAGATGTAGCGTGTTCATCGTAATGTTTGCATATAATGCATAACCGTTATAGTGTAGTTTGGAGTCAAGTAGCCGCGACAGAAAGAACATTTGAAAGGTCATCGATGGAGTCGTTAGTAAACCTTCGTAGAATACGTGCAGTTTTATTTTTAATTAAATAGCTAGAGGTCTCGGTGCGAGCGTCTTGCAGCGAAGCCTTTGTATCTATTTCCTTATCCAGCGACCGTTTATGAAGGGTGCATAAATGAGCCGCCGACTCGTACTCGTACGTTAGTATGTTTTGCCTCGGCCACGTTAGTCGCGACCACTATTCACTCCTCGCCCTAAAATGGTCTCATAATGGCTACTTGTTTCGAGATACACCTGCCGCTATCGCATATTAGTTACCAGTACAATTTGTTGTATCTTAAATTCTATTTCTGTACGAGCGCGGACGATCGCAACGATAAACTCATTACCGTTAATAACGTCTAAATCTACTTTTTTCGTGGCATGTATTTTAGTTCTGGCCACGTGGATATCGATCTGATTATATTCATCATAAATTTGCACGTTATCACGTGGAATCGAAGAGGAATATAGTGAAAAGGAATACCTTCAGAAGTTCGATATCCACGCGTCCCGGAGTCGGCACACGACAATCACAGACACTCACTGTAGCCGGGCTTGTAGACGGCGCGCACCCGTTTCACCAGGTTGGAGGTCCTCCGGAGCGGCGGCCCCAGCGCCACGGCGGCGTGGCCGTGTCGCTCCGCGAACACGATGTAGTTACGGCGGTTCTTGAGAGGCAGCTCGAACCGGCCGAGGCAGGCGAGGGTCTCTCGCGGCAGCCGCAGCCGCAGCACGGAGCCCTCGTGCGGCCAGCGGCCCAGGCTGCGGAACACGCGCTTCACTTGCACGGTAGCGGCGTCGGCGGCGAGGGACTGCACGCGCGCCTCGAACGCGGCGGGTGCTCGGTAGGCGCGCCACGCGACGTCGGCGCGCTCGCAGTAAGGGCGGCGCGGCGCCGCGAGCGTGCCGCACAGGAGGCAGACCAGAGCCCACCAGAACGCCGCGCGGCCGCGAGTCCTCATCGCTCCATCGCAACAGCGCTGGCTGGTGCGTTGTGCTGCCGCTAGCGACCGCGCGCGACTGCGGCCCCGGCGCGCTGATTCACCGCGCGCGCGCTGCCGGCGCCCACTCGCCGTCCGCCGCCCGCCGCCCGCCCGCCCCGCGCGCCACCACCTGCACGCTGCACCGCGCACACAGTATACAAGCTTCATCACTTACCAACTACCCAATAACCCCAGACTTAGCACTACAAGGATAAAGGATTTAAACCTGGAGGTTTAGCCACTCATGGTTCATGATACTCGTAGCGATTGCGTAAACTTATATCGGCAATTACGATTTACTCATAGCTTAACTAACATATATTACTTATATTTTGACAATTCCGGAATGACTCACAATATAAACTAATTCATATTGATGAGAAAAATTACTTTAAGTACGTGTCTATCGTTCATTATGGAATACAGTTTCAAGTCATGCAACTCTACCTTAATTACTGAGATAGACGTAGTCTAGTCTAAACGAATATTAAAAAATAGTGAAACTAGAGAGATTAAATTGTTACCAAAATAGAAATTCTAGGAAACGTATTTTACAAATTCCAATCCTTTTTATTACTTCTCTCATTACACATCACTTGCCATTTAACTTCTCACTTCTTTTATATTTTACAACTGTTCACTCTTGTTTCATTCTTTCCCCCTTCTGTTACATTTTAACATTTAAAACTCTTAGTATAGGTATTTGCGCACATGAGACATCCCTAAATGACAAATCACTGGTCGAGTCTCTAGGAGTATCCTGCCCTGCACTCTACCTCGCGCCAGAGAGACCCACTGTTATTGCGCACGCGCTGCCAAGGTTTAAATTGTTTACCGCGCACCATACACTTCTATTTAAGTACTTAATTGGTTCATTTTCATGCAGATTCATTTCATGAATGTGTGCGTCTACCAAAAAATGCCTAAATATGATTGAATATTGTGTATTAATTATACTTGCATCAATTACCTACTTCATTGTGCACAAAAATATGTAATTCTGTAAATTGTAGGGGAATTATGACATCCATGTAAGATATTTGTGTCCTAGGTTGACTCCAATGGTCACATTGGTTCATTAATGTAGCATGAAAACCCTGCCCAGATCTTAGCACTGATGCATAAATTGCACCGTCTGTCACATATGCAAAAATCGAACTATCTACAAAGTGTTTTTTTTTGTATATAACATAAAAATTTTGTTTCGAAATTCATTGTGTACACTGTGATAATACTTTCAATTTGGTTGATAAAGTAAAAATTGATAATACTTAACGTATTTATGGCATCATGTACATTGTCATGGCTAGAGCTCCATGCATTTTTGGAATATCTTTTGGTAGAAAGATGATGTACTGACTGTTTAGTATATATGACAGACCCGCCGTAAGGATGGTTCGGTCGCGGGCGGCACGCGCCGTGATTTATGTCTAGGAGATGATTAATTCCTGCTTGTTATCCTCTATTAGTGGCGCAGCCCTTAATTAGGGGTGCGAATACACTTCACCTTTACACTCTCTTTGAACAAATTGTTTCTGTACAGGCGTATAATGAGCTGAAAGGGGGTCAGTAAAAAAATAAAAATTAAATAATTTTTATTTCATATTGAAATTATATTCATATTTTGATAGTAATTAAATTAACTTAAGCCTATGATTAGTAACTTAAAATTAAACCTTAGTGCACTCAAAGACAGGTATAGTTATGTCGCCACCACTGCATGAACCCCCATCCAGTGCCGAACAAGTTGGATGTTCATAAGGCTAGACAGAATTACTCATCATGATATAGAAGGACCAACCAGGAATTCGAGAAAAATAAAACTGGTTAGGTAATAAAAAAAAGTATAGAGTAACGGACATATAGTATGGAGTTGTTGTATTTTTTACTCGACTTCCGGGTTACCTAGATTATGCTGGCCGGCTACAACAAACTCTTGAAAGTATTGTGTCAAATGAACAGGGCGTCTAAAATGACCGCTTTAGCTGAATCATAATAGGAAAATCTAGTGGATTGCTTAGCGAACCGTAAAATGGCCACATACCGGCAAAACATTTTATGAATTGTCTATTAATCATATTTCGTAAATCATCCTTTTGACAGTTTTGTATGGATTTTCGTAAAGTGGCCGCCAAATATGAATTGCTGAACTGTCACTTAGCAGAATTGTTAGATGTTACTCAAAAGCAACATCTAGCAATTTATTTTGTTGTCTGTGTAGGAAAATAAAATAAATATGGCGGTTTTAGCGGGCGAGTCCTTCATGAACTAAATGATCACCGGCAAGGCTCAATTTTGAAAATCGGAAAATGGTTTCAAAATGCCAGGCCAAGGAAATTTTATACTGCCGGACTCCGAGTATGTTACTTTAAAAGTTCGTGCAGTCAAGTGCGGTGTCCTATCGGAAAGGTGTTAACAAGATAGCAAAGACATCCTGAAGGGATAGAATAACATGACGAATTACTTAGCTGATGGAGGAGATGCATGTAATGTTCTATTGGAGCCGATGTGAGCAGCAACACATACTTTGTGATTGAGATTATTGTGATAAAAATAAAGATTGTACACAATGTCTATATTTTATTAAGTAAAAATTTCTTACAAATATAAAAGTGTTGTGTTTGTTTATGTATTTAACACACGTATAAGTACTAGGTAATAGATAGATAAGTAAGGTATCCAGACGTCTATTTCAGACGATTTGATCTTCCTTTTGGTACATTTACTTATTGTGCATTATAGGTAAGTGGAGCGGCAATCAAATCAGATCATCTCCATCTCCATAATCTCCACGGGATTCTGTCGTCCACATCATCTACCAGTCACCAAGATGAATTCACTTTCAATACACTAATATCATATAAACTCGCTTAGGTAGCTTGCCTTCCAGCAAAGGTCTGTTTCTGAGGTTTCTCATTCGTAAATCCCGGTTTTGTGTCGAGACGGCAACCATTTAATATTGGAGGCTTGAAGCAAGGCAGGTCCAACAGTATCTGGCATAGCTCAGTGTTCATTCAAATTACATACTCAATAATTAATAGTAGCTGATAAATAATTGTTAATTAAAGACGATCTTTTGAGGTGAGATGTCATATTTTATTTTTTTGTTCTCTCTTGCAAGAACTTCATCTTTGTACGGCTTGTGCATTTACCATCTTCATGTAAGAAATGTATTTTTGATGCCGTATTAACTTACCAGTAAAAAAATGCATTTCATATTTTTGCATTTATTTTATTATAAGTTGTAAAATAAGACCATTTCTAATAGCGATTAATGTTTTGTACACAAATACGTCGTAATAATTAAATGTATAATTGTAATAGTAAGAAAATTTATATTTGGTATTTACCGGTAATGTTCCTGTTTTCGTTTTTATGACTTGCAACATTTACACTAAATCCAGATTATCCGATGAACTGAATTGAAAGCAATTCAACTGCATTTTACGACACAAAATGAATTGTAAGACAATGTGGCAAGGAGTTCACTTCGAGAATTGGATTTAGCTGAATTGCGTAAAACGGCCGTTTTAGACCCCGACTCTGGTACCTAACTCAATGTGATGTTTATATAATCTTGAGTGGTATAGGTAATCAAACTGCTATTTTTTTTCTTACAGTGTGTTTGTAATCTTATTTTTTCTATTTATTTTACTAACTTCCTAAATAGGCGGTTGATTAGTGAGGCCGTCTTTTTGATGTTTGTTACCAGATATCTCGGATACCGCTGGACAGATTAAAAAAAAAAAATTGTCTTATGTTTCATGGTTCTATTTAAAATGTATCTAAATCGGAGCAGGGGTTAGATTTTGAAATCGAAGTAACTGAATAAGCCCTTAATAATAATAAGCCACGTAATAATAGCCATTATACACTTTTTTCAAAAATAAAATGTTTCTATTGCTTTTTATCAAAAATAAATAAGGTCTGGTTTATAATTCGTATACATTCAAATTACAAGATAATATGGATATAATAATAATAATATGGAACAACATCCACACAAAGGTCTTCAGGTCCCAAACTAGACGAACCCTGTGCTATGGTAACCTGATGACTAATATACATGCTTATATACATACTTATATATATAATAAACACCCATACACAGGTCAAACAGACATGTTCATGCACACAAATGTTAGACCTGACCTGTCGAACCCAGAACCAGCGGCGCAGAAGGCCAACCACCAACTACGCCAACCGGGCCGTCACTTTGAAATTTGCCTATTCTAGTAGATGACTGCGTCTAGCCGTGATTTTTCGTAGAGCTTTTCAAAGACTCGCTCCGTAGACGTCTACGACGTAGACCGTAGCGTGACCTCGCGTACACCTAACCACAAGGTGTGAAAAAATATACGGCTCGTGTTTAAACACCGCCTAAAGAAATACCTATTTTACTACCAAAACAATATAAACGGTTACCAAAATGGATAAATGGTCACCAAATTACATTTCCTATAACGGACCTTGTTGTCTAAAGTATTCAGAAAAAAAATTACCTGAACCTACTGCGGACCTTGTTGCCGAAAGTATTCGGAGTGTCATAATATGGTGACCGTTAAGCCATTTTAGAAACCAAAAATAATATTTGGTCATTATACTCAGATATATATTAAGAAATATAATAAGTTTTTGAATCATATTTTGCATTGATGTAATTCAAATTTTTGGATAAAATAGAATAGAATAATGGTTTATTGTGACAATGGATGTAAGTCGGTGCAGAAGAACATTTCAGTATTTTTTGACCGACATTCAAAAATAGGAGGTACTCAATTCGTGTGTATGTTTTTTTGTGTTTGTTAACTGATTTCTCGGAGATGTGGAGCGATTAGATGTTTGTTTGTTTGTTCATACCTGGCTTGTGGCCTCATTTTAATTTTATGAATATCGGTAAGTTGTTGGTTTTTGAATCAAAATAACTGAGAAAGTTCATCTTCGCCTGACTTAAAAGAAATACGTTAACCGATTTAAAAAAAATTTTATTATATAATCTAGGATGATTTATTTTGTGTTTTCGTTTATAACGCCTTAAGCCTACCTCAAGTAAGATTTCACTATAGGTATTTTTCACGTAAAGTAAATGAACACATCGATAAATTTGTTCGTTTTAAAAAATAAGAAAAAAATACGATTGTATTTAAGAATTTGTTGAAAGTTGATGACAAATACAATTGCTCTTGGAAGATTTAAGAACTGGGCGCGCTGCCCTCTGGTGGTGGGTTTGGAGCATTTGGATTATATGTAGATCTTAAATGGTCTATAGGTTATTAACAGAGACTAATCAATATCAATCAATATCATCAAAAAGAAGATCATTAGAACATAGTGAAGAAATCTGCTTGTCGGAAACGTTAACAGTTTTCTTTGTTTTGACTAACTACGACTCGCGATTTGACCAGCGTGCTGGACTATAGGCTCCATGGCCGCCCTGGCAGTAACGAAAACATTTTAAACTATCCTTCAGACAGTTTTTGCGTTTTTTATAACCGGGAAATAAAAAGAAAAACACAAATAAATTAAATAAGTACTAATTTGAGGTTCTAAGGACTAAGAGCTTTTTAAAAGATTTTTCAAAACGTCTAAAGGACTCCGCCATTGAAAGAAATTCTGGCTTATATTTTGCCCAAATAATAACTAGCAATCCAGCGAGGTAACGCAAGTATTTTCGCACGTTGGCAGACATGAAAACAATGAATTGTTAAAAAAATATTTATTGCACCAAATTATGGTTATGATAATATAAGGGTGCAGTCTATAATTTAATCAAATAACATGCATTCGTTAAAAAATAAGTAATTCATTAGTAATGACAATTATAAATACGCTACACTAAAATAAAATTAAATTAATAGATATTTGAGATAAATTTAAAGATAAAATTAATTAATTAGTGACCAATTTAAATTATTTGTAAATTAATTAACTTTATATTGTATTTTTTATATACCTATTTTTTGTTACTATAGTCGTAGTTGTATGCCATAATCTTCTCACTTTATTTGTATAAATTAAAAAACCTTTGCATCCTCGCAAGATTCTCACAGTCTTATGAATGAACTGAGATCCTAACGGTTCGCCAACACTAATTTGCTTCACATCCGGTCAAAATAATAATCAACTGTACGAAAACAACCTTACATCGGCACCCTTGGATCACCCCAGGTAGGCGACTCATTCATACCCGGCCATCAATGAGCGGGAACATTTCGTTTTAGGGTTCAGTAAAAAATATAAAATAAAATAATTGTCAAAAATATCATAGATAATTTAATTACAGTTTCCGGTTGTCAGGTACTGTTCATTGATGGTAATTGTAAACCAGGTTAGAGGTTTACACGTGACTCCGACAAAACAAAATTCAGCCGAAATTAAACTGAAAGTAGCTGGCCTAGCACAGGTATCTTCAGAAAATGTTAAGTTGCAGAATTGATTATTATAATTTTAAAGGTGAGATTTTATTGAGTGAAAATACTATCAAAATAATCATTTTGTAAAGTAGTAATTTTATAAAGTAAAATAAGGTTTCTTGTTTCTTTTAGTTACATGAGCTATATTCAACGTCTTATTACTTTTTACTAAATCAGAGATACGAAATAAAACTCGCCAAATCTTTTCATTCTAAGAACACATTGGCCCTTTTCAATCACCATACAAAAACAAGTATACTCAATAAAATTCAAAATTCCATACTAATAAAGTATGGAATTTTGAACTTTATTGACGTAGGTCGAGTTGCATAATGGAAATATTATTTATTTTGATGTCCAAATGAGCCGTAGGTACTCGTATGTAGGACGAGTTGACGAATTACTCGCAAAGTCAAAAATATATTTAATAACTACGGATCCACTCTAAGTTTGAGACACAATCTTGAACAATTTGGTAGAAAAAATGGTCACGATTGCCGGAACTTACCTTTGTCGTGCGAGGTGCGTGGGAGCCATTGAAGCACGCGCGGGAACCATCTGTCAATAGTGCAGCTAACTGATGATAACTAGTAAAATAATAAATAAGTAATATAAAATAATAATAATAATATCAAAGTTGATAAAACTAGCGCCACGTCCCGGATTCACACAGGTGGTAATTTTTTGTATTAAATATATATATTATATGTTATTCAGTGATAATGTAGCTTTATAACGCAAAAAGATTTTTTTAAACTGGTCCAATAGTTTTTGAGTTTATTCGTTACAAACTAAAACACCTACATAAGACGCTACTCGGTTCCACGGACTAGCGTAAAACACTCTGCGTCTACTTTTTTTGTGCGAACCGCCTGGTTTTATAATTAGCTGCGGAGTTCTCTATTTCTCGATAGAATTATATCTTTTCTGCCAAAAGCTATAATCTCGGTCGCGATAGAGTTAGTTTCTTCTTAATAAGCGCGCTACATCCTAAACCGCATCGTCGCTTTACATCGAGCGAGCTAAAATCCAATACAAAAAAGATAAAATATATGTATTTAGAATAATTTACTAGCATCTGCTAAATATTATTTAAATAATTGTAAACTAATTTTCAGTTAAATAAAAATATAGAAATAATTTGACTAGATACAAAGAGAATGAGTGTGAGGTTTACTGCCTGCATAATTTATAAATAACAAAAAGTTACTTGCAAATATAAAAAAAAATATATATTTTAGCGTGGGTTTTTATATTGTTTTTCTATTATTTATTTCACTTTAAATGATTACATTTTAAACACCTGCCATTTATAATCCCATTATTAAGGTTACTTTTGAACCCAAACATCTGTTTTGGATAACATAAGACCATAATACATACAAATTTGTAAAACTTTTATAGAAGACATCGCCTTAAATTCCATAAATATTATATTCTTTAAGCCGTCACAAACAACCTGCTTAATGACTTAAAGGTGAGTTACTTTTACCTGTATTTTAACAAAAGGTTTACGCATAATAAAGGTGTTTAGTTTTTATCTGCCACCACGTGGCTGCAATTAGGTAAGTGTGGGAAAGTTTGTCAAAACTGTATGAATCGTTTGTCTTTTGTCTTGTTGAGGAATTTATGAATGAAAGTTGTAAAGTTGTAATAAAATTGCGCCTTCGTTGTGCGGATGAGAATGTAGGAAGGGTAGTGTTAAACTGAAGATCGTATTGTGACTGTTATATTAAAAGCGGCATATTCAATAAATTAAGTTGTTATTAAGTTAGCATGGTGGTAGGACGTTTCCTATCGCTCGCTTCGCGATTAGCGTGCGGATCCCTAAAATACGCAAAGATCCTGAGCTACCGGTGAATTAAAACATCGTGAGAGAACCCTAGCATAATGGTACGGCTTTTTGTAACACTCACTTGGGTAGCTACCACCCTCAAGTATTAAAATCCGTCGCCAATAGAGTCAGTGTATTCTAAACTAGGTATGCTCTATATAGAGCTCCAGTATAACTGACTTTCTTAGTCGTGCAAACTTGTGTTTGAATGTCTAGCTGTGTTTGATAAAAAAAAGTTATTAGAAATCACGTAAAAATAGTGTTGTCGTAATGTAATTTCATGTAATAATAAATAAAATCTTTGAAAGTAGTGGAACAGTTTAATCTAATTGTCGCTCGCAGGAAACCCTTCCGCACAATCGGAAAATTTGTTAATTTTTCCCTGATTCCTATAATTTTCGTATTCGGGTAAATAATTGACATAATTACAATAAATCCCCTGATATTGTTTGTTACAACTTACAAATAAGATTTTATTTATAAATAAACAACATAATTATTACAATAAAATGCCAAACAATACAATGTATTCTGAAACAATAAACAGTAATAAAATACTATAAGTTTTAAAAAACATCTTGAACTAAAGCGACATAGTAGGAAATTTTTTAATCCTGCTCCAATATTACCATCCGCGCAAGAGACATTAAAAGCGTCATTGCGCAGTCAAGGTCAATGGTTCAACATTTTTGCCAGAGACTACAAAACTTAATGTACCGGCAATCACAGTTGTAAAATGGCAATAACTACAAGAGCGCGTAATGTCTCAATTTTGAGGAAAGCAACGGTAGTCGCTCGTGATGTGTTCATTACGAGCGACGCGGACGCGTACCATTGTGATGCGAAATGACAAAATAAATTATAATGCACCGCGAGAACTGGCAACATTTTGATCGTAACGGACGGTAAGTTGCTCTACTTGTGGAAACTGTTACATGCGATAAATAGTATATTAGAATATGGTTTATTTGTGACAAAATACAATAAGCAATTTTGAACCAACCAAACCAAACCAAAGAGTAGTGTAACCAAAGAGTGAAGTTAAGTAAGAAAGTAATTAAAGAAAGTATATTTAGGTATCCAAACTGCATGCCAGTAAATTATTTTGTATAGAAGCATAGCTGTAAGTTTGTATAATAATACAAACTTACAGCCACCTTACTTACCTTACTTTACTCAGTTAGTGGTAGCCTAGTCGGTAAACCCCTCACCTCAGAAACGAAAGAACGTGGGTTCAATCCCAGGCTCAGACATACACCCCTGATTTTTCCCCTCGTTAATTAATTACCAAATGCTTCAACGATGAAAGAAAACATCGTTTAGAAACCGTCATGTCGAAAAAGGTTAACAGCTTTCGATGATAAATGAAGTCCCCAACCCGAAATTTTGGCCAGCGTGGTGGACTGCACCCTTTTTATAGGGGAGACCCAAGCTCAGCAGTGTGACGTTATAGGTTGAAACGTATTTCTATGGTAACTGAACATTCAATAAAAATTAAAGGTATTAAAAAACTAAACCAAATTACACTACGTAAACGTTTAAATATTTGAATTGTTATACATTTTTTTTTATTTAGAAAACTAACGCGTGTTTGATTCATACTGTTCAAGAAAACGGGTTTTCACGCGTATGTGATTGTTGGAAAAGCGCAACTATACCTAGTTTTGTTTACATTCGGTGAACTTCATCAGGGATGAAACGAGTGAGTGAAATGGGTGCGAGACGTGTCATCGTTGAAGACACGAACGACTCATTCCATTCATGAAATTCACCGAATGTAAACTAAAACTATAGTTGCGCTGTTCCAACAATCACATACGCGTGAAAACCCGTCTTCATAAACATCTTGTAGAGCATCTTTCCGACGGAGTCTCTCTTCGGCCACCCTCGGCGACTCTCGCGGTTTCTCGTTAGCCGTATAATTGTTTAAATTGTCATAATTTCACCCGCATAATGTTGCCACATAAATATTTATTTATCGACCGCCTCCCGATAACGATAATTGCGGGCTGACGGGGCGTTTTCCAAGATTTATAGGCATTTTAAGACGGTACCCGAAATTTGAGTAATAAACACGTTTTGAACGAAACTTCTGACTCTCTCTCCCTAAATTAAGGTAGCATTATGTGTAGCTACTGACTGTGATCATTTCGATTGATTTTTTTAATCATTGATATCACAAATTAACGATATTGACGAACAATTCTAAAGTAAAAAAGCGCCTCTCTTGCAATTTGACAATATATTCTTCGTCGGCATGTGTATATGTCTGGAACTTGGTACTCGCTTACAAGATTTAATTTCCGACTTATGTTGAAAAAGCTCCAAAATCGACTATTCATTAGATTTTTTTTCTTCTCGATAATTTTTGATTACAAGGTCACATTTAACATAGAATAATTTAAAAAATAACACTTAAAGAATTAAAATATTATTAAATATTTTGTTTAAATTATATTTAGTAACATTATTGTTGAATATAAGTTATATTGAGGTGAACCTGAATTAAACTTAATTTACAAAACATATAAACTATGGTATCGGCTATGACGATGTCTCAATTCGTATAAAGTTTGTGCTGGCGAGGTCAATACTTCGCAGTAGGTCAACACACTACCAGACTTACAAATTTACATTAGGGTTAAGCTGTAACTAAAAAGTAGGTATACATTTAAAACTATAACACGACATAGTTGTCGAGAAAATGAACATTAGTTTTAAACGATAGGTATGCAAGGTTTTAGTGAATACGTGATCCTATTGGCCAATAATAGCGAAACTTTCATCTTATAAATACCTTGTTAGGGCGCGTAGTAGATAAAATTCACGTCGCTACACTTGTACACAAGTGTGTGTTAGGGGGGTACTATTGTTTTAGTACTCGTTAAGCCGGAGCCTTCATTCACATACTGCAAGTCCTGAGTAACTTTTCGTATGCATCAACTTGAGCCACATCACGCTGTCGTCTTCCCTGGGTCCGCTGATAAAAGATAACCAAATCCTCAAATTTGACCACCTGCAGATCCAAAGTTTCCCTTTAGTCGCCTCTTACGACGAGCAGGAGGATACCGAAACTACATTGAAAAACCCGATCCCTACGCCAAGTTCCTAGGTAACGATGGATATTATGATTTAAAAAATATATTACTTTGATTATGTTGCTAATGAGCCACTTTCCTCATCATCAAAGTTTCTTTTTCATTGAATATGAGCTAGCTATTGAGCAGGAATCTTAAATCAGGAACTTGTCACTCAAGGCAGTCTCTGATTGGGGCAATGCCAATCTGGTGAAGTTTAATGCAGCGAAGACAATGGCGTGTCTGTTTTCCGAAAGAAGGAGGCCATTCCAGCTGGCCCCTACTTTCCGGGGTTCATGCTGACATCAACGCTCAATTTTGGCGCATAATTTGAATGTAAAGCTCAGCTAACTGCCAAAAAGCTCGGCGTCCTCTCGAAGGTGCGACGGTACTTTACGCCGGAACAGTTGCTCACTTTGTATAAAGCCTAGGTTCGATCGTGAATGGAGTACTGCTCCCATCTTTGGGACGGCTCAGCTAAATGCCAGCTTAAAGCGTTAGAGTATGTCGAAAGGAGAGCTAAAAAACAGATAGGCAACGGTGTTTTGGCCAAAGTTAATCACCAAAGCCTTGAGCGTCGTCGAAAAGTGGCTAGCCTAGCGGTTTTTTATCGGATACATTTCGGGGAGTGTGCCTTAAAATTACACAATTTAATTCCAGCATACCTTTTCTACAATCGGACTTGTAGAGATACTGCAAGACGCCACCGGTACATGGTAGAGATTCCACGGACTCGCACTAAACGCTTTGCGCCAACTTTTATTGAGCGAACTGCCAGGTTGTGGAATTCACTGCCGAGTACTCTATTTCCCGATAGATATAATCCCAGTCTTTTCAAATCACGAGTGAACAGGTTTCTTCTAGGCAAGCGTGCCACATCCTAGACCGTATCGTCGCTTTAGATCAGGCGAGTTGCGGTCAAGCGCAAGCTATAAAAACGAAAAAAAAAGGATGGTTTTCATGTAGAACAATCACGTCAAAATGCAGTAATTCTTTGCCTTCAGCCTGATCTGCTTTTCTCCGTTTGAGGTTGGTTATCAATACGTGATACGTTTTCTCTAGTTAGATCCTTTATAGATACTCGCTAGGTAAAGCTAGAATCTATTTATTTTTTACATAATTTTAGTCATTAATACAAACTGAGACAAACAACACCAGCTAGCATTTGACACTTTAAAATTCAAAGCTCCGAAAAATATACCTTAAAATCTTCTGTATCAAAGATTACATGTAACATAATTTAGAACTGTAAATAGAATGTATCCAGTAAAAACGATCCAGTTAAACTCATTCTTGGTATTTTTTCGGCAATAAAAAGATCTCTCGAAAAAAAAACACAAACTAGACCAAACCGTCAAAATAAAAAACAAAAACAATGCTATCTGGAGAGATTCCGTAGTATTCCCTCAGTCGGCGCATCGGCATCGTTCGAGTTATATTTACTCCG
Source organism: Ligdia adustata (assembly GCA_947049295.1). Classification (NCBI taxonomy): domain Eukaryota; kingdom Metazoa; phylum Arthropoda; class Insecta; order Lepidoptera; family Geometridae; genus Ligdia; species Ligdia adustata. The sequence continues at coordinate 14,256,924 of OX346219.1, read as the reverse complement.
AGGCGCTAACGAAATAAACCACACTTGGGCTGCCATCGCCGCGCCGCCCGCCGTACGTCTGTGTTGCCATGCTCCACTACTACTCATTACTAGCTTTATAATTATCAGCCTTGTTTTTTTTATCCAATACAGCTAGGCATTTGACCACAAGTTTGCACGACCAGGGAAGTCAGCGATACTACAGTATAGGCATGCTTCCAGACTAGGCATGCTCCATCTAGGGCTAGATGGAGCATCTAGCATCTAGTAGCCCTAGATGGAGCATGCCTGGTCTGGAATACAATGGCTCTCAAGGAAGGCTGCCGGAACACACCGTTAGGTTCTTGGCGACAGATTTTACAACTTAAGGGAGGTAGCTAGGTATCCAAGCGAGCGATAGGAAACGCTCTACCATCATGCTATGGTTTCCGAACAATGTTTTCCTTCACTGATAGCTTAGACTCTTTTTGCATGTTTCGTGGGATCGAACCTCATACCTTTTGCACGGCAATCGACCCCACTAACCACTCGACCATCATCGCTACAGTTACTAGTAGGCTAGTCGGTAAAATTGACTTATTAGTAACCTCGTTTCGTCTTCCAAGCAATAGGAAGAGGGTTCAATCCCAGATCTACTTACAATGTGAACAATGAACATATTACAGCATTTTTTGTCGTCATGAATGACCCAAGTGAATAAAGTGGATTATACTTTTAGACACCATATTTCAAATGCGTATATGCGTCTGATCTGTTTTTTTTAGTCTTCCGGCTGAGAATCAGAGACTCAGGGACACCCTAGTTTTGATTATATTTGCTTCAAAACCACTGTCCAAATATACATATAGACGTGAACGAAACTATAAGACTTAAGTGCTCACATACTACTATTAAGAACTTCCACATCTACAGAGAAACCACTGCAAGAGGGCAGCGTATGAAGTGGCTAGCGGCATATATTCCCACTTTGTAGGGTGTTCAAAATTTGTTTTAGATGTCACCCGCTGCGCTGTTTGCGACAAAATGGAATATAATAGAAGTTTCGAACTTTGAACCTTCGTTTGTATTTGAATTCGAATTTTCAAAAATCCTTCAAATGACACCCCCTAAATATCATGTCTCTAGGTTCAACGGTTTAGGCTGTATGTGATTCTTGGCAAATAATCTGTCATTTGGGACTTAATCTTTTGCATATATATTTTTTTATTTAAGTGTAATCTGCTATGTAGACCCGCTGACATACACTAAACATTATCACAACTGTTCTATTTAGTAAGTCTGTTATTAGCAGAATAAAGCTCGATTCGTTGCGGTAGGTCGACTTAACCCAAATCTGTATTCAAATGTCTTAAATACTCGGTGTGATGTTTATTTTTAAAAGCGAAACCAGATGCCGGTGGCCAATGGTCAATACGTTAATTAAAAAATAATGGCCACACATAAATTATGAAATTTTTACTTTTGTTAAATACTTCGATCGGATTCCGAGCATTTTCTAAGAAAGCTTAATTTGCGACAGGAACTAGGTCTTTTCTTGGCGATAAATCTTTGATTTTAGTTTGGTTTTTACCGCGATGCATTTTAACGTGTCCTTAGCTATTTAAGTTTGCAAATGGCATGTTCGGCATCGACAACAAATCACAAAACGAAGAATGTACGATTTTTGTTTACATTACCAAAGCGCAAGCAAACTGATGCATTGATTTTCTACAAAAATATTTTAAGGATTTTAAGATAAGTAAAGAAATAACTTAAATATCAGCTTGGGGAGTTATTGTAACAAATAAAAACTTATAAAGTGTCAGTGCACAATAATATTGGTATTGTCTGATTTTTGTTTGGAAGGACTTGTTCCATTTTCGGCCAAGGCGGTGTACGTCTACCAAAAAATGCCTGAGAATTTGGTTAATAGTATGTATTAATGAATCCGGCATCAGTTGCCTACTTCTTTCTATAAAAACTTCTGTGAATTGTAGTAAAATTATGCATTCCTGGAAGATTTTCGTATCCTCGTTCGACTCCAATGGTCACATTGGTCTATTAATTGTTCCATCCGTAACAAATATCAAAGTTGACACAACAAAAACGCAACAATCGCCTTTTTGCTTTGCTTTTTGCATATGCATAAATAAAGAAATATTTTGATTCGAAATTAATTTTGTTCACTGCAATAAGTTAAGTTATTTTGAATATAGTTAGTTTTATTGGATAGGCTAAAGATCAATAATCCCTAACGTATTTATGGTATCATGTACATTGTCATGGCCGAGGTTCAAACATAATTGAAACATTTCTTTTATTAAGAGCCGTATTCGAGCTATGACGAGTAGATATAAATTACGTCAATAATTATTAATGTATAGTATAGTCTAGGAATCTAAGTAAGTAATACATAAGCAGGTAGGTATTGAAGATACTTTTTACCAAAATAGTCGCAACAGCGTGATACACAAAGCGTTTCGATCAGATTTGAAAAATTTTCACCGCGAATTACGCAAAGCTATTACAAAATCTTGAACTTAAATTTTAATTTTTTAGGGATATCGATTTTCAATGCGTATATTGTATCATGTATTCGAATTCGATTAAGACGGCTGCTGTTAGCATATTTTTTATAGAAAATAGGCTATAGGGTTTGTTGTCATCTACACGACGACACCCGATTGCGTAGAAGACATTGATTCTCTTGCAAAAAAATACCTAAAAACTCAACTCCAAATAAGCTACCTCTTATTAACTAAATAAATAAATTAACGATTTACACTCATAACTCAACACTAGGATTTCTCCTGTGTCGGGAATGGCATGTAAACCGACCCGAAGACAAATGTTTAAACTCAGCTGTTAAATACCTGCCCTGACCGGGAACCGAACCCGGACTGTCGGATCTCGAAGCAAGCACTGGACTACAGCGGCCGTCAAGCTATCGGGAAACAGAAAATATTTAAAATATTTGTCAAGACTGGTGACAATCAGCTGAGAGTTAATACCTAGTTGAATCACATCCAATCAGTGGTCACGGTGTGTTGCGCGCGCGCCGCGCCGCTATAACGCTGCGAGCTGTAATTAGTGCGTCTGAGCGCCGCAGAGCGTGGCGGGGGCGCGCCCGTCGCCTCTACCGACTAGATAGAACTATATTACTTAGGGGAACCTGATCAAGATGACAAAGACAATGAATTGACCAATGTCATTTCAAGTGACAGACAGCTGTAATGTGCCCAAGGGTTCCACGCCTACACTCTAGCTGCAAGTATTCGCTCTTCTCGCGTGCGCGCCCTAGGTGTAAATAACAACTGACATGCAACTGACGCGTTCGGAGCGTCCGTTAGGTGCAACTATTGAACGATCAAAATAGCTCGGAAAAAAACAAATGTTTATCTGTCAGTTGACAATACATGGCTATAGCAATAAAGGCTATTTTCCCTTGAAGTGTGTGGTTGAGTTACTGACCGTGTAAATATTTTACCTTGGGGCAGGGTAAAAAACAACCAAGCAACTACATCCTGAGACACGGAACATGCCTCAGCCATCATTATCAGCCAAGGTCACTGGTTTAAGTTGTTTGCCGTCGAATGTATCTGTATTTTGCCCGGCAAACACCTTCAAGCAAGCAAGTTCGCTATGATTGACGAATTATCGTTATTATGAAATTTCGCATCCTAAGCTAAAAAACACCACTGCTAAGTCAAGGTCGTTTAATATTGTTCAAGTAGTTTTCCGGTGATTTTAGGGAAATGTCATCAAGGTGTTCTAATATTACTGTTTTCATATTACTCGTTTACGCAGCGGCAGTTAGCTGTAATAACTTCAAGTTATTTTAAGAACTTTTATTACCTTGGCAATTTCTTCACTGATTTGGTTTACATTTAAAATATTTTCTTGTGAATACAAATAAGGCTGCGTACCGTCTCTCTTTACCAGTACACTAAGTAACTTGCGACAATAGTCAATTAAATTGCGATAGCATTCCAGTTCATTCCAGAGTTTCACAATCTGGCAGCGAGCACGATAACAGTAGGCGCAGTGCGTGTCGTCCTTGTCCGTTGAACTTCTAGCTTGTAGCTTTTTCTTTACCCCTACCTCGTACTATTAAATAAAAAAAACGTAAATTCGTGTTTTTTATACGTTTTTTTATTTGACTTTTTACTTTACTCCTCCTATGCTAAAATACGTATAGACGAATATAAAAGAGACAAAATAAGAAGAAAAAAGTTTTTCTTACAAATTTTGTAACAATAAACACTTGGAAATGTACGAGTATATTCGCAACAACACACTAAGCCGCAAAACAAAAATAATCAGATCGCCTCAAATTGACCACATCCTAACCTTGGGGGAAACGTCCACCCCTCAGTATTGTATCTAACACAGAACATGGAATCTGAGAGAGAATCGCCAATCTATAAAATATTATATGAGCACATTTATTGCTACCCAATACAAATTGATATAAAACTAAGAAATATTTATTGGCCTTTAAATAACGTTTGTTACTGGCAAGTCTTGTTACATTTGAATTATTAATTACTTAAATAACTTATTTAAATACTTTTACAGTTTTTATTACATATATTTGGTATATTATATATTTACATTGTGATTTATTTCTCTAGTTATTGGTACGTAAGATTTTGTAATGGTTGTTCGTTACACAAGAACGAGATTCGACAAGCTGCATTGACATTATATTCGCAGAGTTTATAACAAGAATTTCTTTCAAAAAGTTGTCAAGCCATTATCTTATTTCGGTCGAGGAGATCTTTGTTATGGCACCATTTATTGTCAGTGTAAAATCATAATACGGGTTTTATAAGTAAGATAAAAGAACTGTAACTGTAAACTCTGAAAATTTTTGGGTTATTTAGTAAGGACAGTTTATAAATCTTTTTTTTACCGTTTATTTCTGTGTAGACTAGTCAAATTAGGGTGATTATGTTAGTTTTTTTAGTTAAAAATTATTACATGCTCTAAACTCAGTTCCGTATCTTATCGGATCAGTAAAACAAAACGATATGCTTAATATAATATTGCAAAAATTGTCTGGAATAAATCTTTGGTTGATTAATCCGCCCAATGTATTAAAATTGTTTTTGGCTTTTAAATTATGATTGTAGCGTTTAATTGGTTCGCAATCAACATAATATACATTAATTCCTTTCTTTCTTATATTCTGTATCTATCGCACGATTTATCTCAGGATCTACCCCTCCTGCGAAGCGTGGCGTCTGCGATAAATGGACGATGCTATCTTCGGAACTGTCCGCCGTCTGGAGCGGTCTATAGCGAAATTTCATAATTCTACTTTGTGTATTTATCTATGACATTGTAAGTGGTACTTACTTCATTGTCTTTGAAACATAATTGTTGTAACGGATATCTTTTTTACTGTCCGTAGTAGGATACGGAAGTCGAGTTTCCAACATAATTTAAGGTAGGTGCGGCACATGTTATAATTTTAGGCTACCCTCAAAAACAACAAAACTTTTGATCTTATCTGTTACTAATATGCATTGATGAAAGAAATACCTATATTCTAGTTAGTGTTATAGTTACCAATATATCGCGAACCGTAAAGAATAGTCCAGCCTTATGGCACATTTATCTTTTTCAGCAGGGTGATTCAAGTAACGGTTCCGACCGGATGCGAAATATGTTCACCACAAAATTACACAGATCTCAATACAAAATTAAACTTTTAAATGCTTGTGTTAGAATCTTTTGAATGAATCTACAGACGGTTTCAGTATCATAATTAAGGATCTTCTGGCAAGCTTTGAGTAATCAAAGATCGGATGCCAGGATGTTCCTTCGAGTCAGATAGAACCAAACCATTTTGACTTAGATTTTTGTTTACTTACGGTGTCTACTTACGTCATCAAATATATCGATTCAATTCATGACGTCCTACTCTGCGCACAGATAAGATAAATACTTATAACAAATAAAAGCTTACAAATATATAATAGGTTTTTTGATGACGGCCTTATTGCTTAAAGCGATCACTTCCAGGCTTAAAGCGATAAAAGCCAGGGAATAACAAGTCAGGGAAGAACGTTTCAGTACGATGGTCGGAGACGGAATGAGCCAGACAACACATTTTCTTTTCTTGGAAACTCTAACTACCTTCTTCTTTTTAATAAAAATCCCGGGAAAAGTCACTATTGGTTCAATTTCATTCCGTTGCTTATTGATCTTAATAACCACCAATCAGAAACATGTTGTATTTTAATTTTGCAAGTACTAAAATAACGTTATTAATTCCAAATAAAATTTGGCAATACTCTTACTACAAGTTCACGACATCCAATGAATTCAGAACTTGCTCTTTTTTGTAGTCTGTTCGAAAATTGTAGAAACGCTACAAGAGTAAGGTAAGGGTGCGTTCAGAGTGTACGGCAGCCTCTCCGGCGCCGACACGAGGCGCCGTCGTGGCTCTCTTGTGAATGATACACGGAAGTAGGCATATTGGATGTGGCACCGTGACTCATCGAAGGACGCGACGAGAATTTAAACCCAGTTATTTTGTACTCGACTACTAAACTATAAATAATGTTTAGAAGTAAACAAATAAAAACACAAAATTAGTTCTTTTTTTTAAATGATTACCGACTTCCATTACGACAGGCGATAGAACATTTTTAACTTATTTCGATTTGAAAATCAAACGTCTGGACTGATTTTGATGAAATCGGTCTAGCCATAACAACAGGCTGTGTATATCTCCAGATTAAAACAAATCCCACAAAGTTAAGACTATAGAGGTTATATTTTGGCTATTATTAGGTCCTTACATATGAAATTGGCGTTTTGTCGTACTGGCCACTTTGATCTCAAATATCTCTTCTTTGGTTAGGGATTCCAATTTCAAATTTATACAGCATATTCATACATTTGTATTTCGAAAACTGTAATTCATTTGTTTTGTCCTCGTTTGGTTTTTTCTTTGCGTCACGCAGTTTACTAAATGGAAAACTTGAAATATCGCGTTATTTATGAGTACGAGTTCCACCGTGGTACCAGTGCTGCAGAAACGGCTCGAAGGATTAATGATTTGTATGGCGGCGGTGTCGCAGAAGAGAACACAGTACGTTTTTGGTTCCAACGAAATTTCGATCTGCAGAACAAGCCCCGTGGACGGCCGGAGACTAAAGTTGTAAATGAAGAATTGAGAGCTATTATGAAAGCAGATCCATCGCAAACCACGTCCGAGTTAGCTGCAGGCTGCGTTGTTTTAATCCACTTGAAGCAAATTGGAAAGATGAAAAAGCTTGAAAGGTGGGTACCTCATGAATTGAGCGCAGAAAACCGACAAACGCGCGTCAACTGCTGTGTTACATTACTCAACCGGCACAATAATGAAGGGATTTTAAATCGGATCTTTCGGATATTTCAAGTTTTCCATTTTGTAAACTGCGTGACGCAAAGAAAAAACCAATCGAGGACAAAACAAATGAATTACGGTTTTCGAAATACAAATGTATGAATAAATAGCTGTATAAATTTGAAATTAGAATCCCTAACCAAAGAAGTGATATTTGAGATCAAAGTAGCCAGTACGACAAAACGCCAATTTCATATGTAAGGACCTAATATCCACCTTCGAAAGACTTAATTTGAAATTCGAAAACACATGACACGTCATGACATGATCGTCGTATCCGTACATTCAAATTTAAGTCATATTCTATTTTTTATTTCTTTTATCTTCGGGGATAAAAGCCTCCTACTGTTCAATCACATGAATTTCGATATCACTTCCATTGCTTCTAGATCCTGTATCTAGCAAGCTGCAGATTTTACTAGTGTTTTTAATGCACTGTAACTACGAACATTACGGGTAAGCACTCTAAGCTGTTTATTGATATCGCTGTGTTTTATAGACGAATTCAGAACAAATTGCCTATTCAGTACTAGGATAATGTAGTAAAGAATAAATGAACTGTGTTAAAATATTCATAGTCACATAGATCATTACTAATAATATGGTATATACAAGATATTTAGTGTTTTTCCGCCTCGTCTTGATGTCAGCGTGAGAATTCGAAAAATATTTTTGTTTTTATGGTGCGGTTCCTCCTCACCGCTTTCGAGCGAGCGCTTGAAGAGTCAACATCTCCTGAGGATGCCTTGTGCTAAGGCGAAACACGTGTAGAGGAAGTCGGATACTGAGAGAAAGAGAAGTAATAAGGTGATAATAATAACCAGGTGTGGCGGTGGTGAGGAGGAACCACACCATAAAAACAAGCATATTATTCGATTTCTCACGCTGACATCAAGACGAGGCGGAAAAACACTAAATATCTTGTATATACCATCTTATTATAAATGGATTTCCGCAAAGTAACACCTGACTCCGTCAATTAGATCATTAATATTTAATGCTATTGCTCACGTTTTTTTCCAGAGCTCGGTCTTCATCCAGAGGTTAGCTGGAAGAGATTGTTTAAGCGTTAATGGCATAGCTGGCAATATTTGATTATGCAAAAAAGTATTTAGAAAAAAATATCAATAAACAACACAAATTAAATAAATTGCACACCAAGAGTAATAAATATTAAACTCATCTAATATTGATCTCAGAATTGTTTTATTTCAGAAAATCCAAAAAACTGTTATCTTATTTAGTGTTTTCTGTGCATTATCTATATTTTATTCCTAGTCATTTTGCTTACAATACAACAAGCAACGGTCTTAATATTAATGTTATATTTTCCAGTCAGCTTATGGACAGAACCTTGGATATGCCTGTAAAAATCCAATGCTTGACATAGGTGTCCCATTAACTGTCATCAAGTGCGGCCTTCAGTTCTCATCCACGTCAGACACCATCGATAATGCGAGACGTGCCATCATTATTGACACGAACGACTCATTTCCTCCCTGATAAATTTCACAGAATGCTAACAAAACTATTATAGTTGTACCTTTCCTACAATCTCAGGTACGCATGTAAATCCGTGAGTGAAACATTGTGTTCTCATCAAACTTTCGGTTCTGAACTGACCACACATCCCTCTCTCAATTGGTAGACTGGACTGTAGGTAGGTATTTAGTCCTTAAATATATAAAAGGGGTCCAATAAAACAAACGTAGAATTCTTGTTAATATTTCTAACGATAACAAGTAAAAACTACAAGTAATATTGTATTGATAATGGTTTTTCGGCCGTCTTGAATTTCTGAAAACTTCTTGGCTTATGTTAACCTACTTACAGTTTCAATGGTTCACTAGGTAAATCGGTTAGGATATAGGATAGGGCGAGCAACTTTGCACAATACAAAAAAACGAGACGACTTTTTGTCTATATGCTAGACAACACCACGGCTACCTGCAGTCTACCAGACACATTTATATACAAACACATCTAGCTATAGTAGGTAATATAATTTACAATATAAAGTTCCCACGCCCAAGAGCCGCGAAGTAACTGTTACCTATTCTATGGCGGGGTTAAGGTGCCTCGCCGCTGTATCCGATATAATTATGCTAATCAGATATATATATATGTGAATTGTGTATAGGGTTGTTGGTTAGAGGTGTACGAAGCCGAAAGAGGGTTATTATACTCATCATTGAGAACAACTTTCATCACTGGACCAACTCTGAAATCGAGAAAAACATCAGCTGTTCTCTAAAATAAATAAATAGATCGTTAACCAAATTTATGAAACAACTGATGTTTTCTCGAATTTTGAGTCGGTTCCATTGTGAAAGTTGTTCCTTAGGATAAGTATAGTGACCTCCTTTCGGCTTAGTACACCCCAAACCGATATCTCCGTATAAGTAGTTTATTATATTCTTGTGCCAAACTGAGTTTGTTGCTGATCAAACTAAATTAGTAAGGGGAAATGGAAAAGACACGAGTCTTATAATATTTTTTATGTGTAAGTGACAATCAACTTCAATTTAGCAGGCGCATATATATGTAGGTATCTGTTATTTTGATTTATAAACCAACCTAAGGGTCCCATTTTGATAACATTGTTGTTTTACCACATAGTCAGGTCTAGCCGACTCTGAATTATCAGGTTCCAAATGATATTGAGAAATAGTCAGCTAAAATTCAGATGAATTTTGGTGTGGAGACGATTAATCGGCCATAAGCCAAACCGTTTACCCGTGAAAAAGTAAAAAAAAAACACATAACTGCACTTTCGATTGTATAACTATAACATTACTGTGATATTTAAAGTAATCTACAACGATAACTTGCAATAGCAAGATTCCTAATAAAGAAAAATGCATACGCCATAAACATTTTTTTTTTCTCGTTAAACAATACCAAAGGCGTAAGACAAAGAAATCGTTCCATTTGCATCGTTTTCCACGGCCCTTTTTCGATCGAATCACTTTGCTATGCTGTCATGGGATGACGTTGATACGTAGAAGGTTAACTTTATCAGATATACCACGATGAGGTAATGTTGTTTGTGGGTTCAATTGAGAAATACCATTTGCGACTTTACTATAAAGAATAAATAGGTAAATAATTTTCAGCAAAATTAACCGATAAAAAACTGATTGCAAAAACTTTAAATCACTCTATTGTTAGATGCAACCACATATAGCCTATGACTATCTGCAGATAAAGACAAATTCAATGATATCTCGAACATCAAAATCAGCCTATCAGTTTAAGCTTAGAAAAATATACTAGAAAGAAGTCTTTGGCTAAAGACATATTAGGGTCACATACAACATTATGATATACTCCTACTATGTCAACGCATGCATACATACATATTTACAAACGTAGATTGGAAAAACATTACACTCACATATATTCATCGCTTAATAGGGATCTCTTCCAAACAACCTTTCTACTTATTGAAAGTTAAATGAGAAGCGTAAACAGTGGATCAAAACGGTAAAAAACAAATAGAAATAATATAAACCTTATATTTCGAGAAATGTTTGACTGAATTTCTTCATGTTAAAAATCATTAAATTATAAACAGAGATATTTGTATCTACTCACCCAATATAATAAGCAATATCTGCTGAGCTGCCGCCTAATCAACAATAATTTTAGTCGATTAAAAACTTATTTTTTTTGGATCTTGCGTAGATTTAGGACCTCTGTTAGACAAGGGATGATGCAATCAGCAAAATTACTCCTAATATTTATAATAACCAAAAGACAATAATTCATTAGATATTTATCTCTTTCAGATACATGTAGGCACTAACGTCACGGATCGCGGATCATTTACTTGCAGTCTTTGAATGGGAGTCGGAACTTTGGTTACAAACTGAGAGACGTTCTTTCAATAAAGGTTGCTTATTACATCCGACTGCTTTTCGTCTCGCTATCAGCTTGGGTGTTATAAAGCTAATCGCTGCCAGTGTGGTTCTGCGAAACAGACCTGACCTCTTGTAGGCCTCTTGTGTGGGACCGACATGCATTGACACATTAGCGTCATCTCATCTTCCTTTGACACAGAATAAGGCTGGGGAGGCGGCCAAATTCAGTGGAACGGCACAAGCGGTGAAAATGTGCTCGCCTCGATAGAAGTTATATATTTAAGCCATTCGGAGTCGAGACTTTAGTGCCGTGGAGACCGGGAGCTGATCTTATTTTACAAAACTTATCGCAGCGTTTGATCGACTCGACGTATGACCAGAATGCCGGAGTTTATCTGGCCCAACGTATAAGCATTGCCAATGCGCGTGGTAATGCGGTTAGCATTCTAGGCACGCTGCTTTCTGGTGGTGGGTTGCAGCATTTGGATTATCTGTAGATATTTAATGGTGTAGAGGTAATTCATCTGCTATATATTTTTTTTTGTAGTTATTAGTCATTACGTTATTCGCAATAAAAGCAGATGACGGTTCAAAAAAAAAAACAATAATCATAATACGAGTAACATAATATTATAATGTCGTCTAGAGATCGCAAAACCATCGTGTTTCGATCGTACAATCCCTCATGCGTTCTCGGAGCTATTTAAAGGCCTTACACCATAGAAGCGAATATTGCATTCCATGCATACCGGAGTGCGGTGGTGTAAGCTATAAGGGTCGAGCGGCCTTTCCGTAACTTAAAAACTTTAGTTCTGTGGCTTATTGATATCGCGACCGCTGTATTTTTTGTGATATCAAAAAGGGCAATGGCAGTTTTTTCTTTGTATTTAGAAATGTTATTTTAAGTTGTGTTACGCATCTTTATGCCAAATATTATGGAAATCTACCTGTTAATGTGATACCATTTACAGGTATATTTCAATACCAACCATCCATCATCTCTCCATATAAACAGATAAACATTGTTTATCTGGTGTTTATTAAACACCAGCGGGATTCCGGTAACGCGTCGCATTTATCAAACGCTTCGATAAGTTAGATGATCCAGCTTCCCGGTCCCCATAGCCCAAAGTCTCGGCTCCAATTGGCTCCAATATGTAATCTTTTCCGAGTTAGATATCTTTAATATACATATATATAAAAAAAAAACTTTAGTTTCAATACCTCTCCCAGCGGTGTAGACATGCACAAATAGTTTCAATTAATGAGAACATAATGGTAATAGTATTAGTAAAATAATATTACTCACTTTTTATTTTTCCAAACTTATCAGAACGTTTGATCGCTTCGACGCGTGACCAGAATGCCGGTTTGTATCTGGCCCAACGTATTAGCTTTGCCATTCAGCGTGGTAATGCGGCTAGCATTTGGGTACTCTGCCCTCTGGTTGTGATTTAGTAACGATACCTTACATAAATTTAAAATATGTGAACGATTCTCCTTAGACTTGCACCACGTCGTTCGCCGGTCGTTTTGTGAATTTGCATCGAATGGTCGGCGCGACGCAGCCTCCGACAAACTGCGTCTGATATACATTATCGCACAGATTATCGCTAATCTATTCGCTTACCACTAATACAATATACTAGTAACGCATCTTTTCGTATGGAAAGACACGCGGTAGGTAGTCAGTTGCTAATAAGAATTGTAAATATTAATTTCATTTATTTGGACAAGCACAGTAATAGCATCATGTAGTACCAGTAGATATTTAATCATCCCACGGGAACATTTCGGTTTTTCGGGCTGAAAATTAGACTTTGTGATAATCCAAAGTATAAGCTATCTTCGTGCCAAATTTCATCGAAATCTATTCAGCCGTTTGAGCGTGAAGGAGTAATAAAACACACACCCTTACACACAAACTTTCGCCTTTATAATATTGTGCTATTTTCTACGAAAACTTATAAAAAAATCATCAAAATCAAAACGTGTTTTATTGTTATTAAATCTTTATTTCAGATCATCAAAACACTGCTTCCTTCAATATTATGTGTTAATGTCGTTATGAGTTATTTGTCTTATCTTTGTCGTGTTGTTTGTCTTATCTTTATGTTAATGTTTTAATGTCTTGTGTGTCTTAATAATATATATACTCATATTATAATTATAAGTATGTATTTATGTACTCGTATATAAGTATGTATATCAGTGATCAGGTTACTATAGCACAGGCTTTGCCTAGTTTGAGACCTGAACACCTTTGTGTGGATGTTGTCCCATATTTGTTTATTTAATAAACATCTTCTTTCTTTCTTTCTTCTATCAGATATCCATAATGGGTGACAATGTTTTACGAGTAGAAACATTTTTTTAAATCATAATCTTAAATATTCACAGTAGAGCTTCACTTAAATAATAGTATTGATCCACTGTTGCAGTATGGGACAATCGCATTTGTTCGCTACTTTTATGAAATGTTTGAATATTGCTGTTGCATTTGCATTCAATGTTACAATTATATTAAATCTGATGACTCAAATCTGTTATAAGATAAGATAAAACAACTCTTTATTATAAAAAACCAGCTTATAAACAATATTTAAAAACAAACAATACAAAAGACATGCTTGATATCTAATGGCAGCCTTATCGCTTAAAGCGATCTCTTCCAGACAACCATGTTATAAAGATAGATAGAGAACTCTTTATTGTATGGACACATAAATTATACAATAAAACTTATGTGCAACAAGCGGCGGCCTTATCACCTTCAAAAACTTCGAAACCCATCGCCCGCTCTCCCACCTAAACCGCCAGCTAATTATCCCAGGTATCAATATCCTGCTATATATCCGACTTGTCCCAAACGTGCTTCCACACTACTACCCGGGATTATACAATATTACTTGAAAAAAAATGTATTGGATACTGGGAAGGGAGCCGTTTGTAAAGCTTTGGCAAAACGTGAAGACAGTATGGACAGGTTCGACTAAGTAACTAATGAGTTGAAAAATACAATCTAGATCCATCCTCGAAACAAATAGCTCCAGAAAGCTTGGCTCTTTCTTAAATATGTGGTCTGATAATATTAAAAGAAACTCTGAGAGAGTTACAACACAATGGTGTCAGGCCTGCTTGCCAGTTCCATGTGGTGGTTTGGGAGTGCGGCGTTTGCGAGGATGTTTGTGTGATTATTGCATTTCTCGTCTCGTCGTATGATGTTGTGAAAACTGACCTTACTATTTTTCCCAGTGATGGTAACTCGATTCCCATAAGTCGCTGAGGTTTAAGAAGTTTGGTACAATCTTTGCCCAGATGCTGTCTTGCCGTAAAAGCCTATGAAAAAAAAAATATCATAATTTTTTTTTTGATATCGCTACTAAGAGTCGGGCGCCTTACCATCTCCCCGCTGCTGAACGACGAGTCACGTAGAGTGGCCACAGATCTTCGTCTGCAAGATGCCCTGACTCTGGAGCCCTGGAAAAACAGAAAGTGCCTCCATATAGGACGCTACTTGTGTCAACACAGCTGCTGCTACTTTTTACATGTTGGTCTTCCATTTATAAGAGTGTTGAAATATTATTAAATTAAAAATAGGTAAAGTTAGAGCGTATAATAATACTTAAAACATTAATAATAGAAGTTGTTCACATTTAACCTGCAACCTATGCAGTAGTTCCCTTACTGCAGTTACAGTAACAAATCTAGTGTGGGAGCGCAGTCGTACACGAAAAGTGAAAAAGACACGTCTGGTGCGTCACTCGGCGGTCGCTGATTGTCGGCAGTCACGCTTGCCACTGCTATTGTCACATTTGTCGATTTCACGTTAAAGCTTATACTAGTATTAGCAGTCTTCAATCAAATCATTTAATCACCAAAATAAGGTAAAGTACAGATGTTACATAATTTAACAGTTCTGCCTAATTAGCCTGAGCTAGGCATGTCAATATGTTTAAAAGCTTAGCTTAAAAGTAAAGTTATTTCGATTGTCAATAAATATGTCAAATTAAAAAAAAATTTTTTTGAACGTTACGTCAATAAGAAATAAATATTCGTGATTTGAATAAGAAATGTACACGATATACATTTTAATATAGATGCTTTCTAATGTAGGAGTAGACATAAAATCGACACGATGACTTGTGAAGGAAGTCTTTCATCGTGTAAAAACTTTCTTTAGCCAATCACTTTTTCAATTCTGCATAAAATTTTCGAATCGATATTGATACACATGCGGAGAGGTAATATAAAGCAGGTTGCATCTAGGCTAGACCACCTAGATGCTATGGAGAGGTTGCGGTAGTCTTTATCAACTTATGGTGGTTTTATGACGGTCGTTATGAACTTTGAAGGCTATTCTATCAGAAATCAATGTAGTTAATATTTTGTTAGCACTTTGGAAGTCTAGACAACATTTAAGGTACTTAGTTAAAATATGTAGTTACAAGCAACGGGTGTTATCTTTTTTATAAGCAGTATTGACTTTGCGGAATAAAAGTGGTCTTTTCAAAGACACAGATACTCGTACCTGGGCTTTATGGTACTTGAGGAATTTTTATATATAGTTATTTTGATATAATAAATAATGAAAAAAGTAATAATAGTATCATGTAATAAGTGAACATAATTAGTTGAATAAATCTAGGGTAGGATTTTAATTGGACACCGTGAATGGTACTCTGCGGAATATTCAGAGCTGATAATTCGCGTTGTTGTTGGACACTGACACTTCGTCTCTTTAATTAGAGAGTATCATATTCTTTAGTTAAAAGAGTTTTTAGTTTATCCTTTGTATATTGTTGAAAAAATGAAAAGTTGCAATGGAACATTATACAACCATTATCAGAACAGCATCTATAAAACCTAAAGATTGCTTTATAACTAGTTAATAACTACAGAATTAAGAATGAATTCAGCCTGAAGCAACGCCTCGCTTATGAAAAAGAACCTATGTGTCACATGTCTGTGCCAATAATCAATATTAAAACCGGCCATAATGCTGCAAGTATAGCCAATTTATCTATATTTTGGAAAAATACCATTTTAAAGATTCTATCAGATATTACCTATGTCTAAAGTGGTTTCTCCAAAATATGGGTAAATTTATACGTGTAACTAACGAATTATTTAACGGCTATACGAAAGGACCTATCAATGAAAGACTGACAATATGGTATAGTCAGTGGATTTGTAAGGGTTTTGTGGAAATCTGACTCTACGAGCCTTCTATCAATCGTAATTTCAAGGTCTCGAGCAGCCATAAATCGCGGGCAATCTAGAGGCACGTGATTTACTGTCTCAGAAACCTCCAGATCGCGTTCACATCCCGTGCTGATTATAATCTTGCATCTGCACAAGTATTACAAATAATTATTTAGACATTGGTAATACATAGGTTATCGGTAAATGACAATGAAAATGACCCTGACAAACATTCTCATGCAATTGACAGACAACAGCAATTTTGCCAGATTTGCAAAGATCGCTTCGTTTCGACTGTCAATTATCATTACCATAAAAAGAGGTAGCTTATAATCGATATAATTGACAAAAGGTCCAGCGCGGTCCAAAGAATGTGCCCCAGTTATATCCAGCCAATTTCTCTGCGTGGTTTTAATCAAAATAATTAACCACACAAATGATTTATGACCTCAAAGGGTGGGAGGTCCGAGTATTCGGAGAAAAAAAGAAAAAAGGATAAAAAAATCGCGAGTGCCACCAACATCGCGCCCGTCATAAGTTCGCGTACGTTTTTATCTTACGCAGTAATTTAGTTGAGGACGTATTACCGTGATAGTCGATAACGGGAATGAACGAATTTATTCATAAGAGCCATAGAGCATAAAATATTCAGTGACACAATCTACGTTCTACTAGTCGGAAAATTAAGTTGAGCAGTGGCTGCAGTAGCAAAATGTCCTTGAAATATTTTTAAAGCATTAAAAGTGTAGTCATCGCGAGGTCAACAAATCACAGAACTCCTACTGATACTCAATGTATGTCAAGAAATTTAATTTTACGTAATCTTGGTAAAAATTGGTACCTCCTGAAACATAATACTCACAAAAACGCAGAAGCGCCCTCTTTCTACAATAAAAACTTGTGAAATCTAATGTCGTCCTAGTCCAGTACCCATCCGTCCGTGGGCGCAACTATCCAACCGCTGCTCGGAAATTGATAATTTGATTGGCTAACAGAATTTTATATCATCCATATCAACATTACTATTATTAATTTCGTTAACAAATAGAGTGACTTGGTTAAACGCATACTGTATCGTTAATCTTCTTATTATTCTTAATAGTTACATTCAAATGAATAAAAACACAGAACTATAATATAAGAACAGTACTTTTTGTGTTTATATATTTGGCTACTGCGTTTGCCACGTCACTATATTTTTAAGCCGATATATTATTCTTGATTTCAGAATTGGTGCCACTGTAAAAGTTGCCCCTTGGGATGAGTGTAATGAATCTTTCAGCTTAGTACTTCGTATATTGCTTCGATTATCCCGAAGTTTAATAAAATGCGAGAGATATAATAACGAACATCATAAGAATAGTCCCCCGGTCCGTTATTGAGCATCTGTCAAACACTGGTGGCTTTCACCCCGAGGTGGAATGTTACGGTAATACTCAGGTAATGCGGGGGGACGAATTAAAGGATCAATTAATACGGCGATACGGGCCCGAGGACTTGTAATTAGCTGGGAAATATTCAGATGCGTTATATACAAACTACGTGTTTTACTAACTTTTATATAGGAGGTTTTTATATTTTTTCCCTCACCCACAATCGAATCATGATTGAAGATTGATGATTATATTTTTTTTTAACCTACACTATCCCACTGCTTGGCAAACGTCTCCCCCATATCTTTCCACACTTAACGATCATGGAACATCTTCCGACTTTAATTTAAATGATTAAAGAATATAGTTTAAATTGTAAAAAAAATTTATTAAATCGTTTTTTTTTTCTTTGGTTTTTCTTATATCGGTTGGCTCTAATAATTTTTTAAGTTATTTTCATTTACAACTCGACCTTATGTACCTTAGATATACTTCAAAGTTTGGGAAAGGTAGGTATACCATAAACAAGTGCTTAGAAGCGAGTTCGAAAAAACCCGACTCCGAAATCGTTAAACCTGTGTATCATCCTTAATTCCTATTATTTTAAATTTTAATGTACCCAGTACATTAAAATAAAAAAAAAAGAGACGAATCTATTGACACAACTCACATAAAAATACGACAAGCCGTTTAGTCTCTAGGGCGTGCCAAAGAAATATACATACACTCGAAAAATATAACCCCCTTTCTTTCGCAGTCGGGTGGAAAAATTTAAAATGACTAATTGAAAGCTTCCTCCATTTTTTTAATCAATTTAAAACTTTATTACACGACATAAATTATTTTTACTGAACACTTCTTGTGTTATTGTATAAGTATGTAGAAATATAGATTATATTATCACCGCAACAGATAATTTCTAATCCGAAAAGAATTCATTTAGATTAAAATAACATTTAATTACCGATCGAAGTTGGGTCCAGTTAATAAATAAATAAACATCCACGTGATCACCGGACCGCCTGGGAGCCCAAATAAAAGGAACAAAAATAAAAAGTCCGCGAAAGATGAAAAAATAAAATAAAAAGTCGTCGAGAACCGAACAACTCAATTTTGGAGGCACGCCCGATGGTATACACTTGGGGAAAAAATTGCAATAAGATTTTATTAGTGTGCAAATTAAATGATGCATCTTATCTAATCGAAATTAAAAAAAAATATTGCCAAATGCGACTCGGGCTCGCGCACTAAGGGTTTCGCACAATTATTTACACAACATTCTTTTTTTTAATAGGACAACATCCTCACAAAGGTTTTCAGGTCCCAAATTAAACAATATTATATAGATATTAATGTTAATAAAATATACAATTAAATATTCTGTAAATATTTTAAGCGTATACCTGGTACTATCGAACGGCACAAAAATCACATTTAATGTGAGGAAATAAAACATTTCTTTCATTCTGTTTTTAGGTATGTATACACATTAACAGGCGAAATAAAAAAATTGCCCGTCTCGAAGCAGGGACGCTTCGCTCGCTCGGTCAATTATGTTTGGTCAAAATTGTTGCTTGGCAGAGATTTGCGTTTTGGTGCACGGCAATACTTGCCCAGGCGCGCGCTCGGATTACAGAGCGGCGCGCGCGCCGGTGGTGGTCGCCTCTCCACATGCTCACGAACCACACCACTGCGTAGCTATATTATACTTACTGTACTGTACTGTGCTATGCAGTTATGCCATGATGTGCTGTGCTGTGCTGTGCTTAGCCGTGCCGCGCCTTTCTTTGCCGTGCCGCGCTGTGCCGTGCTGTGCCGTGCTGTGCTCTGTTGTGCTGTACTGTACTCACTAACAGTAATATACGGACTAAATATTCACTAATATTCTCTATTGTACGCCCGACAAGGGTAAAACTGTTGAAACTTGACTTCATATTTAACATCTATGTACACAGTTTTGTCAATAAAGCTTCTGATTCTGATTCTAAAAAAATGACACTTGTTTTTATGTCGATTTAAAGCGCCCGGTGAAAGTACCGAGAACTAAAATTGACATTATCCCATCACCAATATTAGTTCCATAGACTTACACTGGTCGCACACAATTAACGCCATATTGGCGGAATTCAAATGGATTCATTGCCAATTAGATATATTTTTTCAATTGAATGAATGAAAGAATGAATGAATGAAAGTTTATTTCGTGAAACACACAAAAACAGTAAAAAGCATACACTACAGTTTAACAGAAAAACTACAACGTTATAATGTGTTTATCAGAACCCGAGCCCAACTCAGCATACATGCTAGCTGCAGCTGGTGCAGCAGCCAGCGCTGGTCTTCCGCTGGGACGTAGGCAACAAGCTACTAACAAAAACTTCTTACATAAAAAAACCATACATAAATATTTAATATAAGTAGGTGCATAAATTACACAGGTTTGTTATCTTAAAATATGGAAATCAACAAACGAAATAAGTCTAAAAGCAAAAACACGTCAATATAAATCATAATATATACGAAGGGCAATTGAAGTAGAAGTACTGGATAAATTTGGACGAGTACCTAATAATAATTATGATTTCTACATAAATGGATTATAGATGAAACTGAACAACAGATTTACATATTCAAATACATAGAAATATTATCAACAATAAAACGCAGTAATCTGAACATATGTACATTAATATACACTAACAATAATGATGAACTTTAGAATATTTAAATTGCACTGGTGTCCTGCACTAGTTGTTCCTCTCTCTTTTGGTGCAAAAATATAAATAATTTTGAGCTTATTTCTAAAATTGTGCATACAACGCAGATTCCGTATCGGTGGCGGAATATTGTTACAACATTTCGATGCAGCGTAGCGGAAACTGCCTCTGAAGGAAGCGGAATGGTGTCGCTCCGTTGCTAGCTGCATCGTACATTTGCGGGAAACTGAGGATTCCTACTTGACAACCACTTCAACTTACTGCTCAGATACGACGGGTTAGAAAGTTTACAACTCCGAATAGGAGACACGCCAAGTGAAGCTTACGGCGGTGCATCATTTTCAGTAACAGACTCTTGTTTAGAAAAGGGGTCACGTATGATCTATGAGGTATAACAAAGCAGAATCTGGCACATGCATTCCGGACTCGTAGCACTAGCTTTTTGATTTTAGTAGGAAGCCTGGGACCGTAAACGGTATCCATGTAATTAAGCTTCGAAAGAACTAACGACTCAACTAGCTGGATGCGTAAGTTTTCCTTTAGATATGGTCTCGTTTTATAGAATACCTTTAATATATAAAAACAATTGTTAATGCATACCTATATGTTTCTTAAATTCTCTTCTTGACGTTTTTACGTTCAAAAACGTCAAATTATTTCAACATTTAGTTACTATGTCCTAACTTGCCTTTGAATTTTCCACATCTTATTAGACGAAAATTATGGTTGCAGAATTTAAAAAATAATTATTTGAAATTGCCGAAATATATATATACATATATAAGCATGATTAGTAACGTATACTAACACATAGTTTTGAAAAAAAAACCATACAAGAAAAAAAAATTAAGTATTGGATCTCTGCTTCCAGAATTTCGTAGAATCGGTTTTAAAACACGTAGAAACTTGCATTAATGTTGAATAGATAATAGTTTAGAACTCTTAAGGTCCGACTCGCCCTTTTTACCAAAAGTTTAATTCACAGCCAGTATTCAAAAAATATGAGTTGAGTTTTTCCCGCACCATTGGATGTCTAAGATCTAGGGCAGGTTATTTTGGGTCCGATCAAAGTGAGTAGTTAGTGGGACCAACCCGGAAGCAATGGCGTTCATATTGGATGTTTTATCGGCCCGACACCGTAACGACTTGTTTGGGTTTTAGGGATCCGTGCCGTGGCGAGAATATCAAATCTCTTCTAATTTTAGGTTCTCTCTAGTATGCACGTACCTAATGCAAATACAAATGTAGAATAATGACTCAGAAGACATGAGAACTGAACTATATAATAACCCATGATGGAATATCATCGTAATACAAGCATAAACTGTGTTTTTTCCATAGCAACACCGTGAAGGTTAAATTTTGAAGAATCGTATACCATTAAAAGATTGATCAGCAGGGCTATCGGCTATAGAGTTAGGCATAAAATTGATGAAATCAAGAGCAAGCTTACTATGTCTAATTTCGACAGCGTTGTTGCAGCGACCTGGTAAAACAAAACCTAGTCTGCTTGATCTGGTTTTCATATTTTCCTCTTTCGATAGCCCTGTTGGATAGGCTAACTTGACTATTTTGTTTAAAACTTACCTAAGCTAACCCACTTTAGAACTTTAGTAAACTGCAATTGAAGTCATGCAAAGTAAACGCGAAACTCATGATCACCCTAAGCCGCGGCGCTGGCCTGGTGCGAAACTATATAGGCCACGGCGACAACAAGCGCGTTTGAATGGCCCACATTAAAATTTGTGTATTCGCGCTTAGGTGGAACATATTTCCTAGTTTTTTGTATGCGAAAATCCAAAAATATGTTTTTTTTATTAGCGATATACTATGTTATATTAACGATGCTGATTGCGTGGTACAAATATACGAATTCACTTTAGAATCAACCCGTATAAGGAAAACAAACCTGGAGAGAGAGAATAGAAAACACTCTTTATGTTCAATAAATACCGATCACTTAATTATAAATTCCTACGGAACCATCGACATAACTTTCTACACTGCCATTCAAACTTTGATTTTGCGCCATGTAAATATTGTGGTTGGTTGATTTGTTGGCCGACTGCGGGCAATTATCGGATCCGTCGGACGATCGGTTAGATCTTGATTTACTGTTCTCTTATATGACCTATTTATTGTTTCACTGCCGATACACGTAGGTAGAATAATACTAATTTTAATCCGACTGCGAAAGAAGGGTAATTTTTTCGAGTGTATGTATATAGCATGTATGTATGTATGTATGTTTCTTTGGCACGCCCTAGAGCCTAAATAAAACGGCTTGTCGTATTTTATGTGAGTTATATCAATAGATTTGTCCTAGTCGTGAGAGTGACACTGAGTACATCAAAATATTAAAAAAGAAATTTAGAATGATAAACAGGTTTAACGATTTAGTAGTCGTTTTTTTTTTTGAAAATCTATTCTCGATAACGCAAGCATTGTCAGGAGGTTCCTCTCTCTGTAGTCCCTACCACCGGTAGCTTGGGTCCTACCCCGCTGCTGGCGGCACTCTAGGTTTTAAGTTTTTTATAATATTTATTGTTTAGTTAATATTTGTATAAATCATCCAACACACAAAAATACAGTCGATTTAAAATCCGGGATCTTCAACATTTTGGAAATTAAGCTTTAAGGTGATCCTAACTGATTTTTAGACTGATGTTAACTTTTTAATTTTATTCGACATTAAACAAAGGCAGTGTCTTATTATAAATTAGTGATTAAAAATATAAACCTATGATAATTTTAAATTTTTCGTAATATTTCAATAAAGTGCCATCTGTGAATGAGTAGGTGAACTAACAATAAAGCTTAGAATGTGAGACGTTTCAGATTTGCAACAAAAAGCTTTGCGAAAATTTCTCATAGCGAAGCTCTATGCTTGCTAGTTTCAATGAAGTTGTATAGATGGCGCTAGTTGTAAAGCAAGAAAATAAATTTCTTAAACGGAAAATTCTTCTAATTAGCTTAAAATTAGCTATAATGAATTAAACAAATTTTCTGTATGTGTATAATGTTTATTATATTTTTATTTGGTAATCTATAAAAATATAATTTATTGTCTTCAATTGTTTAGGTTTGATTGAATTCTAAGGACGTACACCAACTAGACCAACTAGAGCAATATTGTATTAATTATTGTGCTTTTTTATTCGTCATCGTAATATCAACCTATCTATTTAAGAATTTCTGTGGCAATTCAACGCGGGAATGCAGCCAGGGTTCTTGGGACTTTGCCTAACGGACATCATTTTTTACAGACTTTTAATCTTTTTTATTTTTACTGTTTAGGTTCTTTTTAGGTTACTTTGTATAAAGTTTAGTTACAGTTATTTAGCAGGTTTATTTTGGTTTTTGTCAATAAATATTCACAAATAATTGTATTACTTCATTAATGGTACGGACCAAAGCATCTGTGGAGTGTAATTATTTAATAATAATAAGAAAAAAATCGTGTTTGTTCCTTATTAGGTAACAACGTAGATAGATACGAACGTCACATAAAAGGCAGTTGATATATTAAACGAAATGAGTTTCAGAATTTCAATAATCCAACAATTTTTTTATTGTTACAGGCGTGTCATATTTTTTTTAACTTGTGGCTTATGACACGATAGGTGTGTCATTTTATCATCGATTGTAGCCTCAAATTCTATGTTAAGTCTATGGCGCTTGACACGCCAGTCGCGTCAAAGAAATTTTTTTCACAGCCGCGGCAAAGTTTTTGAAAATGGGCAACGAACCCCAAAAAAACGAACACTGAAACTGACCACAAAGGTTTTAAAACAAAATACTGTTCTCCAAAAATGGTTTTCTGTAAAATTGTAATTTATAAGCTATGGCTTAGCGCATGGTGGTTAAGTTTCACGGATTGGTTTACAAGGGCCAATAGAGTGACGACGTACCGACTAACTGCAGATCTCTTGGGACAGGAGGCCTGTTCCACCATGCTAGATTTTCCAGCACACTAGATAACATTCATTACTCACTTGTAATACTTTAATGTAGAAAACTAGCGCGTGTTTGATACATTTTGTTTATATAGTACGGGTTTTCACATATGTTGGGAATCGTCGATCGTTGGAAAAATCCAAGTAATACCGATGTTTAAAAAGCGATAACTTTTACTTGACAGAATACTATCAAAAAAATTAAGTATTTTTGTTAACCAAACTACAAGATTGATTTTGATAAAAATTAAATGGAAAAACTAACTTCTTTTTGTACAAAGAAAGGGCAGGCATCTTTTGGAAATTGGGAAACAAAAAAAATTCTATAAAAAGAGATTTCAGATTTTTATTTCTTCTATTCTGTGTTCGAGCTTTAGTAGATTTAGCAGAAAAAAAAAATACAAAAATTATGTTCAAAACACTCTCACGCATATTAAAGCATTTACTTTGACAATTAAATAATTCAATTCAATTTCTTGTTATTGTTAACTAGGTAAATTAATTTTATTTTATATACCTACTACTAGTATCTAGTATTAGTTCACATACTACCTCATCGTTTTTCAAAACGGACAACTTTAAATTTAATTACGTAAAAGTCACAAATCTTTATGTGGTCAACCATTTTTATTTGTGTTCTAAATCAAAGCTTATATTTTCCAATTTAGTAACGTGAACTGCTCACAACAAACTGTGGAGCCTGCCCTGCGGAACTTCAACCGTTCAATATTGGTTCATAAACCAATAATAATGAAAAGTTGTCGCCGAATCCACCATAATGCTTCCTCTCTCCGTAATCCTCGCGCCATGGTTTTACAATGCTCTACCGACACACTAGATCTGTGTTTATGGAGTTGCTTTACACTTGTCTCTTTTAAAGTAAGGCTGTGTTTGAAGAGATACAATTGATAGATAGATCAATTCTTTATTGCAGACACAAAAATTACAAGAGAAACTTTCTCATAAAATATAGTGCTACAAGTATCAAGTATAGTAAATGCCTTATCGCTAAAAAGCAATCTTTTCCTTAGGTAGGAGACAATTGTGAAAAAATGAAATAAGATAGGACGGGGTATACAATAAAGAATATACTTAATTAACTTAATACACAAAGTTATTGAATGATGATTGGATTACTCTAATCCATTTTTTTTCTTTTGGTTTGGAACTTGCAATATGTTGAAAGTTGTCGAATTGGCATGAATTTTCATTTGGACTCATTTCCTAACAAAATTCCTAAATAGAAACACATATCATACAAGTAATGCTTAAAAAGTGAGAAACCGACATATATATTTCAGTTATTTTGACATATAAACCAACTAGGGTTTATATGATTAGTGGTTGGTTTATATGTCAAAATAACTAAAATATTTATGTTGGTAGGCCCTGCCAAACAAAAAAAGTATTTTATCAAAGCAGTCCAGACGCCTCCGAGAAATAGAGAAACATACTTACATCAAATTAGAATTAAAATTCCGACGAATTGATAATCTTTTTTTTGAAATCGGTTAAAAATAAAAGAAACGGTAACCTAGCTACTCTAATCATCTCGGATAATATTTTTGTAGTACGTATTCAATTTACATTTAGTAGCGGTTAAAAAGCTTTGCATAGAAATTCAGATAAATTAACCAACAAAATATCTTCGGCTAAAGTTATAATTTTATACAATTGCTACCTAAACGTAAGGAAACATATACACTGATTTACTTATGCAAACTGTATGTAGGTAGTGTTAATGATACCAGTGTGAATAAAGCTTTAATCCCAGGAGCAATAAACGGCAAACCGCGAAGTTCATAAAGCAAAACAGTAAACTATGAAAAATAAAAAGCAACGCTCTTGTTTGTTGTTCGGTTAATTCTGTTCATTTTATTGTTTAGTTCGAACCATAGAGCATCGAGCTCTTTACTACTCCTATTTAGAGAGGGCGTGCTTAATACAAATAGCAAAATCTGTCGTTCCAAAAGTTTATTTCCCTACACCATTATGTTGATCTTTACCGATTTACATAATCGTATTATTCTTATAATAATTTAGATAAAAATTACATAATGCATTAACTTCTCTTTCGCTTCACGAATGCGAAGCGATGCGGGTAGGAAACCGATAACTAAAGAAATTTAATTTGGCTCTCATAGCTACCGAAAATCTTTATATTTATGCATGAAAAACTGCTTTAGTCGTAAAAGTTAACTAGATTTTATCCTAGTTATATGCTTCTGACGATGAGTATGCCAATAGTTAATATGTCGTGACTTAGTTTGACATAATTTTCTCATGTTCTATGTTTAGCAATCTTTAAATAACTTTCTTTTTAAGTTTTCAAATAGCTATTTTACTCACATTTATTTAACACTTGCGGCACGTCCCGACTTTGCTCAAGTGGTCATTTTTCGTAGTAAATTTAGCCTTCAATAAATACAGAGTACTGTGATAATGTACCTCGCTAACGCAAAAATAACTTTGGACATTGGTTTAAGTTTATTAGTTACATTCAGATATACAAATCTTTCCTCTCTATTCTATATTCTATATTATACTCTTTATTCTATATTATATTGTATATTAGTGTAGATGATACAATACAACCTCATTACTACAATTGATTCAGCAGGAACTAAGTAGCTTTTGAAATTTTGGGCAAAAATCAATGAAGCAGGTCGCGCATTCCAATCTAATGCTATACTTATTTATCTACAAGTCTGTGGTTAACACTTATTGTATCGTTTTGTTAACTAGTTTTGTTTGTGCGCTCTCCGGGGAGTGATCGTAATTATTTTTTGCTATCACAAAACTTTGGGGAAATGGAATGATCTTCTGTCGAAATAACGAAACTGCAATATTCGTTTATTTGTTTGGAAATAAGTTTTGATTTTAGTGACAATGTTTTTGTGCTATTTATGATGGAAAATAAGACGGTAGTTTTGTAAATCAAATTCTTAGAGATTTTTGTATATTCTACACCTATGGCTATTTTGCTATATGAGCTACGTGCGTCATTCTAAGATAGGTAATCTAAGATAGGTTTAATTGTATGAAAATACTAGCTGTCACCCGAGGCGTTGCCTTCGACATAAAATGGTATATCAATAAGTTTCAAAGTTTTGAAATTTTACCACCTAAGGGATAGAATTTCCAAAAACCTTTTAAACGTACATCTC
This sequence comes from Ligdia adustata, assembly GCA_947049295.1. Classification (NCBI taxonomy): domain Eukaryota; kingdom Metazoa; phylum Arthropoda; class Insecta; order Lepidoptera; family Geometridae; genus Ligdia; species Ligdia adustata. The sequence goes on along the minus strand of OX346219.1, from coordinate 14,229,283 downwards.
AGCAACCTACAAGGAAGAATTTCTTCATATTTAATGCCTTTAGACTCAGCAACTATCAGTTAGTCAAGATTTAATGAAACTTAACTTTATCAACTTTTTTTCGTTTTGTCTTTTTTATATAGTAACGAGCTGATCTGTGTGTTTCTCACCGTTTGAACCTTCCCTGAACTTACAGAAACATTTCAAACATAAAATCAGCTAAATATGCCCAGCCGTTCTCGAGTTTAAGTGAGACAAACAAACAGCAATCGATATATATATATGTATACTAGCTGTACCCGCGACTTCGTTCGCGGTTGCTAATCTTTCATAAATATATCAGTGGGACTTAATATGTCATTATCCCCCACATATTTAACATGGTTAAATAAAAATAACTTAAATTAAAAATATGTTTCGTAGAAATACTTCATACACAGATTTAATAAATAATTATGACATAGCGTAGCGAAAATACTGACCGTCGATGATTGAAAATGTATTCCGTCCAAAAATGATGGAGTATTTGCATGGCCGGCATTACCGAGAGATATTTATCATAACCTTAGAAAAATAAGAACCTTATGATGTTTATAAGGCTTATTTTGTGGGGTATTCGGCAATATTTTATAGAATGTTTTCGTCGCATACCTAATAAGGCATAACGTAAGCTTTGTTAGCAGAAAGTTTATTTATGCCTTCATGTGATATGTGGTGTTACATGTTTTTCCTAATATTTTGCTGAAAATAATATTATTTTCATCATAATAATGTGATGGGCCTTCCACGTACTAGGTAAGTTTATGGTACTCTACGTCATAAATTAAAGAGATTTAATCGAGTTTATAGATTACCGGTTTAGTGAGATAAATGTTATACAATTTGGCGCAGCAGAAATGTATAGAAATAAATAAAAACATATAAGTGAATAGAATTATGTTTATTTGTTCTTTTCTTTGATTTTTACCCGACAGCAAAAGAAAGAGGTGCTTTGGCACGTTCTAGAGCCTAAACAGCTTGTCGTATTTTGTCGTGAGTGGTGTCAATAGATTTGTCTTAGTTGTGAGAGTGACACTGGGTACATCAAAATTTTAAAAGGAAAAAATTTAAGATGTCACATGTCTTAACGATATGTTAGTTGGATTTTTTCAAACTCGCTTCTAACCACTTGTTTATAATTTGCCGTAGACTTCAACATAGTGTATACTTTATCGACATTAGCCAAGTGCAAGTTAACGTTTAAGGGTAAGTAAGTAAGTGATCTCTAAAAAAGTTTCCTTTCAAATTACGTCTTTCCTGAAAAAACTATAAAAAAAGGTTAAGGAGCATGTCAAAGTATTTCTTTCAATAGCATATTGAACATTAGCTTTTAGTAACGTTTCATTATTAAAATTAAACTAGTTTTATATCTATCTAAACCATGTACATATGTACACAAAACGATGGTTGTTATTTCATTTTTTGACTGACCATTCTGTGATCAATGCCGTGCTACGCGTTCAAGAGGTTTAGATGTTCAGGTATAAAAGCTCGATTCATAATTCAAAATCAAAGTGCAGACGCACTCGTTAACTTTCTCAATATTTTGTTACTGTAGTAATCTATTAATAACGATAGTATAATTTTATATCACACAGTAATTCATAGCTAAGTACTGAAAACAGTTACAAAAACAATCATCGAAGCTATAACGAGCAAAGGATTCACATAAAAAACGGAGGCTCTATTCCTACGTCACAACACCATCAATCAAAAGCAAATCTCACTCGCGCTAGTGTCGGACGGTAAGGGGCGTAATGCACTTGGGATATCATTATAACTAATACTACTGCGAACTGTTGATATACGATTACAAAACTGTATATATGTTTTAGTAACTACAATAAAATAATTAATCTATCTGTATATAATTATATTCCAATCAGAAAAGTTGAAGAGGTCCTTCCATAGTGATAATTATATCTTAATGCGCTTTGCAAGTTACCGATCGACACTAATGCGAGGTAAATTTGTTGGTTTTGTGATGTCGGATATAGAGCCTTCAAATTCAAATTCAAATATAACTTTATTGTACACCAAAAATATACATATACATTTCAAACAGGTATCATAAAACATTGGCAGTACATTGTGCGGCCTTATCGCCTTAAGCGATTTCTTCCAGGCAACCTTTGGAGCCTTCACTTTCTATATGCCTTTTTTTAACGGGACACTGCAACTCGACCTACTTTATTATTTTAAATGTCTGTCTACTTTTAAGTAATTAGCTGTAGTAGTAGTGTCCTGTGTGTACAAAATAAATGTGTTCTTTCTTTTCTTTATATGAATCCTTCAGAGAAATCATTCAGATACATGCGGCACCTACGTGTACCAACTTCAAATAAGAATTATAGTTTAGTAAGGTATATTCAAAATCAAATCAACATTATTAACCTTATCAACCTTATTAAAATCGGTCGGTAAATTTTGATTACGTTTACTTTTCCCTGTAGCTCCCATGTTTAGGAAATAAGTTAAATTTTCTCTATGACTAGTTAAGTCCAAAAACTCTAAAAAACTTTATATGATTAAAAACAAGTGGTTAGAAGCGAGTTCGAAAACATCCGACTGCTAAATCGTTAAACCTGTGTAATATTCTTAATTTCCTTTTTTTTTTAATTTTGATGTACTTAGCATCTCTCTAACGACTAAAACGAATCCATTGGCACCACTCACATAAAAATACAACAAGCCGCTTAGGCTCCGGCGAGCCAAAGAAATATACATACATTGATAAAAAATACAAAATCATCCCTTTTTCGCAGTCATGTAAAAAAAGTTTGTTAGTATTTTTTTATTTTTAAATTAATATTCAGAATGGTGTTTTACATCCATGCCTCAGCGCGTTTAAGTGACGTCATGAAGGACACGGATTATCTATAGTTCTGTTACATTCCTTTTTTAATAATATTTTTTATTGTTACAGATATCGTGATGTATATATTTTCCGCAGCTGTGTACAATCTGCCTAAATCGATCTCTGTAGATAGTATCCGTCAATGGGGAGCGAACTGTATCTACTGATTGACCATATAAAAAACGGATGATTTATCATTTTTATTGCGAGAAAAACATGTTTATGAGAATCTTAAGAGGGGTGAATATGGAACGGGACGGCTTATTCCGGGACGGAGTGGCGATTCAGATCAGTTTTTTTTTGACTGCAACTCACCTGATGTAAAGTGACGCAGGATGACGCATGCTTGCCTAGAAGATACCGATTCACTCGAAAACAGATCGTGATTATAGCTATCGGGTATTATATACGATTACTTAGAGTGGTTACGTAAACTCGTCTGCGAACTTCTTATCGAGTAATGTGTCCTCGCTCAGTTTAGCCACTCAAATTGACAACCTTTTGAATCTTTAAAAAACAGTTATGTTGTGTGTCGCATGTAATTGAAATCAGCTCGTATAAATTACGCCACAGCGAACTTTAAATACAAATATTACGAGATTTTAAAAAAATTCAAGTACTTTTAGCTGTTGCCCGAAACTTCGTCCACGTTATGTTTATTTTCCGGGAAAGTAGCCTTGTCACTCTCCTGACGTCGAACTATCTCTGTGCAAATTATGACAAACCGTCATTTGCTAAGGAGAAGAAAGACAAACAAACCAACAAACAAACTTTCGCATTGATAATAATTATGTTTGGGGATTATAACTATATCGAGTGCGTCGATAGTTTAGACTTATCCAAACAAATACTCCTAATAATTAAGAAACAAAAACTATAGATTTTGACATCTAATTTATTGTTTCCTACACTCTGAAATTAAAGACAAATCACTAACTCAAATGGCAACACCAGAATAAACCCCCTCCACTGTAACAAAATAATCATTGGCCACTCATAATGTCCTCGAGGGGATTGTTTCCCAACTAGAAACGAGATATCGCCACCGATACTACCCCAATGGAGAAGTTTGCTCGTTTTTTGCTTAATATTTTGTTCGCTTGCTGTTTTCCGTAGCTTGATTTAAGATTGGACTATCAAATCAGGAAGTATTCCTCAAAAATTATAAAATACGTAAAAACACTAAGATGTTTCTAACTCATATTGAAGCTAAGAAACTAGTCAGGTCATGATGAAGCGTTGTGAATGTAGAGATACATTTACAACTAAGGCCCCGAAGTTTTTATTTTTTAATGGACCGAACTTCTATAACATATACAAACTTTCACTTTATAGTACACTATAAAGAGTGTAGAACAAAAAATAGGTTATCTACAGTATTACCTAAACTTTAATGTATAACATTTTACAGAAGAAATATTTTTCTATAGAACGAATAAATTTTAAAACTATTGGACCGTTTAAAAATATTCTTTTGCCGTTAGTATAAGCTACATTATAGCTGAATAACATAGGCTATAGCCTATGTTACTCAGCGATTATACAGCTTGTATTATCTATGCTCCTATAGGTTATAGCTAATATTACTACTATGCCGTTATGACTAGAAAAATATAGAGGTCCGCTGGTAAGAGCGCAAGAGCTACTAGTTATCAAAATTTTATTTCAATGGGTGGTCTTACCAAAAGCTGTTTCTTCCAGTCAACCTTTACAATAATGAAGAAGTATAATAAAAGCCGTCAGTGTTACCGCGGCAGTGATCTCGCGACATCTCTGTTCCTCGCAATTAATTTATATAAAACGATAAGGTTTTAGGAGTCGGAATATGCAAGTCGCGAGCGCGGCTCAGACGTGATCTAGATAACGGTGCCGAGCGAGCTTCTTGCTACGTTTAGGGCTGCTGTACCTTAAAAAGTCTCAGTAAAATAACGTACAGTAGTTCAAAAATAATATAAATGAAATATGAAGCTTTGTATTTAACTGGGCTAGCGAGCGGTTCAAGAGTCGAGATATCCTGACGATGCTTTCTGCTAAGGGAAGTCAAATACAGAGAAAATTAGAAATAGTAAGGTGAGTTGCGAAGGTGGTGAAGAGGAACCACACCATAAAAACAAAAACAATTTTTAGCTTTCTCTTGCTGAGATCAAAACGAAACGATAAAACACTAGATATTCTTAAGACATCATAAACAAAAACTTATGAATAGATTTTAGCAAGCTAACGCAAAAAAATACTTCTATGATCAAATCTAACAGTAGATATGTAAAAATATTAAATTCTGAAGAACATACAAAGGATCTGTCATCTGTCCTTAATAAGTGTGCAAAGTTTCAATTCAATCCGAAGTTTTGAAGAATGTTAAAAGCATGTTTATAGATTCCGATAGTACCATACCATAAAGGGCGTGTTATTAAAAAGTTTTTCAATATATAAATACAAGGTTCTTGAGTCTGCGGACCAGATAACCAATATTTTACTTGGCATCGTCAATCGGCAGTTTTGTTGTTCGCCTAAGTCATATTTTGGGTCTTTTATGATACACTAGGAATAAACCTATCGCAGCACCTAACTAGATGTCAAGTTCAGCCGATGGGAGTGGCGTTACTGGCATATAACCGACTGATATTATCATTCCACATTCTCTTTAGGTGCCTCATCTAGCAGATTTACAATAGTAAAAACCAATTCGCACATGGTAAATCAGTTTAGTTATCACCTATACCACGAATGGCGGGATCCATTGCACTCGGGGGAAAATACATATAAAAAAGGATATTACTCTCTCATTCTGCCAACCATTCCTAGCAGACAGCCCTACTAGTTTCGCGGTAACACTAATAAAATATTAACCGCCGCTTAAACATCTATATTGTCTCGAGTAATGAGTAAGAACACCTTCTGAATACCGAGTGGCGATAACCGTTACTGGCGTCGGAGACGCCGAGCTATTCTTCAGAGCTGATAACGGCAACGAGTTAGATACGAGGGGTAAAAATACAAGGTTGTTACTGTGATTCGGAGGAATATGGCTTCAGGATGGAAACTTGTGTCTCTCTGTCTACATACAAAGTTTATCTACCAATAGATAAACTTTGTATGGACTAAATCACAACGTTACTCTTCAGAGTTGATAACGGCAACGAGTTAGATACGAGGGGTAAAATATAAGGTTGTTACTGTGATTCGGACGAATATGGCTTCAGTATGGAAACTTGTGTCTCTCTGTCTACATACAAAGTTTATCTACCAATAGATAAACTTTGTATGGACTAAATCACAACGTTACTCTTCAGAGTTGATAACGGCAACGAGTTAGATACGAAGGGTAAAAATATAAGGTTGTTACTGTGATTCGGAGGAATATGGCTTCAGGATGGAAACTTGTGTCTCTCTGTCTACATACAAAGTTTATCTACCAATAGATAAACTTTGTATGGACTAAATCACAACGTTACTCTTCAGAGTTGATAACGGGAACGAGTTAGATATGAGAGGTAAAAATACAAGGTTGTTACTGCGATTCGGAGAAATATGGCTGCAGGATGGAAACTTGTGTCATTGGTATTTTTTGATGGCAAAAAACCAGGGTTTAAAATCTCAACTGTTTATATTTGGTGAAATTTTATTATAACAGTTTCTAGTTCCTACTGTATATTATGCAACTAAAAATAATAGAAAGACTACTAAAACAGCTTTCTTATTGAAAAATTCTGTCGGTAAACACCAAGCAATGGTATGCCAATTTGGTTTCAAAGTACGTCACATTAAGAAAAAGTTTTGAATAATCTCGATGACTTCTTACAAAGGCGGTTCAAGATAATGTTTTAAAATTGTATAAGTGGTTGTATAATATATGTCATATACAACTTGCGCAACACATCAAATTTATATAATAAGTTTATATATTTATATATATTGTTAAGATTTTCTTTTACAAAAAATGGCCAAAATAAAATAGCTCATAACATTTTTTCGTTTACAATTTCTATACAAGACGTAAACACGAGTAACCGAGGAGAAAAACACATTTAGTTACATATATACCACGACGTAAACCGATACATGATCCCTTTACGTATGCAAAGTACACGTACTGCGTCGTAAGGTAAGAAAAACACGGAACCTCTAAACCTTTCTACCCTTATAGTAAGAGCAACAGGATGTTACAGAAATACGAGTCATTTACTGAAAAAAAAAAGTATATAAATAGGCCAGAGACTGTACAAAATATTCGAACTAATTGAGAACCTCAATTTTATAACTAAATTCGAAAAACAGGAAGTTCTTACTTTTTAATATTTAAAGACGGACTTAAAAAAGTGGGAACTGGATACATTTTTGATATTTAGCTTACTTGGAGAGAAAAATATTGAAATTCAAATACATACATACTTCTGATAAAAACGTCATTAAATGAGCATCAATATCAATATAATAAATATCTAATGCAAATATTAATTAATATCTAACTTACATTTTACAACCTCCTATCTTGAAGTTTATTAAAAATTGCTGTGCATACAACCAACATTAACTGAGTATCCTAATATGAGCGCTGTAAAACATTCTATACCATAAACTTATACATAACGACTTAGTTCAATAAATCGCGTGGATTGCAAGCGGATATAAATTTATTGTTTCTGGGACACGTCCCCACTTTAATATAGCCGAATATTTTTTTCAAGATTTCCCTATATATACAAAAATAATACATCCTGTAGAAGCCACATACTCGTACATAATGACGTAGGTCGATAAATCGCGTGGATAGCTAGCGGAATCAGATTCGTCGTGTCGCGTCGTATCTGGGAAACTTGGACGATAAATACGCGGAATCTGCATAACTCGGAGCGGAGCCGAGTTATGACTAGTGGGGCGATGTCGCGGATATGTACATGCATCTTAGAAACGTAGAAACGGGTGAGAACATTATCTAAGGCCAGTTCTTTCTCGTATCAACCCATAACGTCCCACTACTGAGAACATGTCTCCCTTATTAGGGGAGTGTAGGCCGTAGGCTGTAAGTCCAACAAGTTATTTACGATACAGGACAGTACAGTAGCGATGATGGCCGAGTGGTTAGTGGAGTCGATGGCCGTATACGAGGTTCGATCCCACGAAACATGCAAAATGAACCTGAACTACCGGTGAAGGAAAACATCGTGAAGAAACCATAGCATGGTGGTAGGGTGTTTCCCATCGTAGCTTGACTAGCTAACACCTTCAAGTTGTAAAATCTGTCGCTAAGCACCTAACGGTTTGTTCCGGCAGGCTTCTTTGAGAGCCATTGTATTTAGACTAGGCATGCTCGATGAAACTAACCACGACCACAGAACACGCACATCACACATCACATCTGATATATCGCTGACTTCCGTGGTCGTTCGAACTTGTGGTCAAATGCTTAGCTATGTAGAATAAAAAAAATACAGTTCAATGTATTTAAGTATTTAGCTAGAGACGAGAAGCGATGAGAGGTAGAAGCCCAGGGTAGGGCCGAGTGGCGTGCCATGGGAGTGGCTTATGTCCAGCAGTTGACGAAAGTTGGCTGATGATGATGATGTTGAAGTATCAAGCTGGTGGTAACCTGTGTGTAAAGGTGTGTGTGTGAAGTAGTGTCATCAAGGCATCGTAGCTACTGAACGGTCAAATCTATGTTGATTATATATTTTTTGTTTAAAAGGTGCATTAGTCGAGAGTGTTCTTAGCTATGTTTGATGAAAATCGGTCCAAGATGGCCGACGCCATCGACGACAAAATGGTGGATTATTTTTTTTAATAACTCGCTCGGTATGGGTATCAAATCAAAGGGTTTGACTATTTGAATACTATGATAAAGGACTTGTTTCGTTATCGGCCAAGACGGTCCAAAAAATGCCTAAAGATGTGGTTAATATTTTGTATTCATAAAACTTGCATCACTTTCCTACTTCATTGTATACAAAAATATGTAAATTCCTTGAATTGTAATGGAATTATGTCATCCCTGGAAGATTTTTGTATCTTATTTTTGACTCCAATAATCACATTGTTCTATAAATTGAACCACTTGTCACAAATATCAAATTTGAAATACTAAAATTTCACAAATGTCTTAAAAATATTATGAATTTGGTTGATAAAGTAATCATCCCTTAATCTTAGGTATCATGTCTTGTCCTGGACGGAACTACCTAAATATCTGAAACATCTCTTTTGGAATCAAAGATAGCCATCAAAATAACGAAATCTTCAAATTTTTAATTTTTCTTACCGCGTATCTATCTATCCGTATGGTGAAAAATAACTTGCCTCATCCACAGTTCTCTCGGCTCGCAGACCCAACTCGCTCGGTTGAACATAAGACAGTGTGTGCTGAGTAACTCGGTGCTAGAACAACTGTTTGTTTGCCTTACGAACCTCATGTACCTAATAATATTATGCATATTCGTTACCCAAACGATACCCTAACTTGGGCAATTTGTTACAAATGCGCGGGTTTACGTACGAAATTCGAGCGCTGACGGCTTTACTTTGTATTTGTGGTACATACATATAGTATGTAAAATGAATAGAATATATTGTAACAAAGAATAGATTTTCTTAGTTAGTCAAGATAAAATAAAAATAAACTTATGACAAGTATCGTAATAAATAACTGAGATGCAAAATAGTATTTTTTTACTATATATTTAAATTATCTTAATCAATGATTAAGATTTCGTACACACACGTACAGGAAAAAAAACCAAATAAGTTAATACATTTCTTAGAAATTGATAGCACATGTACCATCGTAATAAATAGGCTTCGCTTATTTTATAACTATGTCGTATATTTAAAATTCAGTCTGGCGTTTAGTCTCGATAGTTCAATACTTTTTCTTAACCTACTAAAAATGTGTACTCATTTTACCTATTCCTAAACAGTTTTGGAAAGTAATCTGTGCAGTAAATAGGCAGCTCCGAGCCCATTACCTCAGAGGAAAATGGAACGTCCCTCAATATGCCGGCCGGCCGACCTGCCAATATGGATATTGCATATTTTATATCGGACTTTATATTTTTTATGGCGCACACCGGTTGTGACCAAGATGTCTGTTTATATAGAACGGCAACTCGTTGTTTGTAAAGCGACGATACGGCTTAAGATGAAGCACGCTTGGATACACTGGTGTAGGATATCTTCAATTTTTTCCTCGTCGATGCGTTTGTAAAAAAGCTCGATTCACTTGCAACTTCAAAATACCTAGCTATCGGCTTATAGATAAAATAGCCAATTCCACAAATTAGCGGGTCGCTTTACAAAACTTGATGCAAAGCAACTACGAATTCTTGAAACCTTGGCTGTTTACTAATTGCAATAGTTAAAAGAGTTGTAATTTTGTGTTGGTTTTGAATTCATTGAATGGTTCATTCCGATTAGTTATCTTCGGGATGTCGATTAATCGTTATAATATCGTTAGAATTGCCATTGCTGGATATCAAATAATACTTTTTCTCATCAAAATCAATGCAGTGGTTCGGTTTATATTAAACCAAAAGAACTAAATAAATTGTAGGCGTCTAATTGAAAGCGGTTTATCACATGTTTTCTACGGATTTAGATACATTTCCAGACTTTCCACATTTTCCAAAGTGTGCAAATGTATTATATATATACCATATTTATTTTTTATATTTTTATGTTATACAAACTACCTGCCTTTACCTATTACCAAAAACTAAATTACTAACTACGAGTACAACAACATAAAAAAAAATAGCAGAAAGATTTATTATAGACCATTTAAGATATATCTACAGATAATCCAAGCACTCCAACCTACAACCACAGGGCAACGTGCCCAGATTTCTAGTAGCATTACCACGCATTACGATACTGAATAAGCCGCATTACCTTTGTATATTTCATACACTTCCATAGTATCTAGGTATATGTAATAAAAGACACTTCCATAGTATCTAGGTATATGGTAGGTTCATTTCCCGTAGCTCCGGGCCGTAAGGTAATAGAGAGGCGGGGCCGGGGCGTAAAGCTATACTACGGACATCTCATTTGTTTCTACTCCGATATGCTAATAACATATTTCATGGGGTTTATTGTAATAACGTTTGCTGCTGTTTTGTTGGAGATTACATATGAATAAAAATAAGAATTGACAGGCAACTTTAACATTTTGTTATATTTTATAAGTGCCTTTAGTAACGTAAACAAAATGACTAACTAAAACAACAAAAAAAACTTGCGGTAGGATTAACTATAGACCGTTTAAGATCTACACATAATCCAAATGCTCCAACCAGAGGGCAGCGAGCCCAAGTGCTAGCCGCATTTCCACGCTGAATGGCAATGCATATAAGTTGTATCTCACAAATAACGTTATTGTAATGTGTTTATAAAAAATAAAAACATTCGGTAAAATTACAAATTATTGTTGGACTCAATAAGTAGTACTTTAAATATCTAAGTTGAAAAACCGACATCACTTATGGGCTTTTTTTTCTATTATGACTTATAAACAAGACTACAAGACCTATTCTAATAAAATTTATAAAGGATTACCTGTTAAAACCCTAAACTAACAAAACAAAATGAAAATATCCAAATCAAACCAGCCATCACTCGGAAATTAAAAATGATACAGAAAAGATATAACGAAAGAATATTTTCTCGTTTTTTAAGCCGATATTTTTTTTAAACTTTAACTCACTATGTTTGATTTGGAGTCAGCAGAAAAATATCATATCTTTACCAAACAATATAAGAATTATTTATGCGTCGTTCAAAAAGTTATAATAATAAAACCGTTCATAAACCTCCATGGTACCATATCCGCTTGCACCCTCGCCGCTCGCCTGTCGATCTGACATCCGGCCGGTGGGCGCCGCCCTAACCCGAGCGGGATGGGCGGGCGGGAGCACACACGTATGTAAATATACCACCTAACTTGTTTAATGTCATTTATTTCTACGATTGTAGGTTATGGCATTATTATTGCATTCTGTTTTTCAAGTACACTTGGCACCTACATATCCGTGGTATTTGAAAGTTGTTTTTTTTTCTCTGGCTTTTAGCTTAAGTCCAAAATTCGAAATGTTTAATTATGTTTTAAAATTCCGGATACTGAATCTTTATCTAAACTGCATTCAAAAAGAAACGATTCAAGTTTTGAATATGTATCATAGACTACGGAGGACACACATCTGTATCTCAGTTTATTATGATTTATAAGACAAGTTTTTTAGTGTTTTTACATTTACTAATCTGAATGTTGAAACTAGTTAAATTATATTAGATAAATACGAAAATCAGATACTTAAAAACTCTATTAAGCAAATCAAAATTGAATAATTATATGTCATAGGCAGATTCATCTCTTAATTATATGAATTTGTATTTTTTAAATGTACACAACAACTTTGCATAACCGAACCCTTATTACAATTTTAGACATAATTTTGCGAATCGCTTAGTAATATTACGCCTTTGCAGTCATAGCGTCAGTTAGTCGACAATATTGTCCTAAAGATAAATAGATAATAATTGAAAAAAGATAAAGTAGCAATTTGCCTGCCATATATAGTACAACTAAAGGTTCCTTAATGTGATTTGACACTTGTTTCAAGCAAACAAACTAATGATCTTCCTAAATCCTTCGAACATACGAGGCAGTGTGTAGTGCAGGTAATATAATATCAAACTTACCATATTTCCACACAAATTCTCATACGTATCTCTCTGTTTCAATTACTAAAATGGCATTTAAAGTACGTAGCAGTACCTCTCAAGGCTGTGTTTATGTTCGTTCTACTGAACGGACATACGGGAAGGCTTTTACTTGAGATTGAACGCGCATATTGCTGCCAAAACGACCACTGAGATGTGCGAAGATATAAAATTAATTGGAATTTGTTAAGACTTCTTTTAGAAAACTAACGCGTGTTTGATTCATATTGTTTAAGAAGACGGGTTTTCACGCGTACTTGATTGTTGGAAAGTTCCAACTATAGTTTGGTTAACATTCAGTGAACTTTATCAGGGATGAAATGAGCCGTTTGTGTCTTCAAGATCATCATTGTCATTTCTGGTTTTGGAGTGTTTAAGATTAAGAATTTGATCTAAATTGGGTTTAATAAATAAAAAAAAATTAAGAAATGAGACTCGATGTGTTAATACGATACACGATACTAAATTTATATGAGAACACAGTAACAAAGAGATACGCCTTCTCCAGAAGATTCGTATCTCCAGTGACAGTCGTATTGTCGCCTCCCGCAGACCCGCACTTTATACCGAAACTGTTAAAGTTATATTCGTGTTCAGTGTTCGGTTCAGTTTCCAAGCAAATTGTTTCACATTATGTGAAGCTGTCGTGGAATATTAGTGAATTGAGATAGGCGCATGGTAAATAGATGTGTTTGCAAGTATGAGCAGAGTTATTAACCAACGCTATTGTCAAAATGGTAGTGATAACTGTTCCCTACTTAAAAATAATAATGAAGAAGGTGAGACAGATTTTATTATAGTTTATTTTTACGATTTTTTTTTGTTTTATCGGTTCTATATACTTTATTGAATGTTTTGTTGATTATGATCTATTGCGTTTTGCGCTAGCTCCAACGTTATCCAAAGTGTAATGTCCAGACACCCATCGTTTTTTAGTTGATTAACTCATAAGCAAGACATTTACAGCCACAAAGTGTAGGTATATGCCATTACCGACTTAGCTGATGATCTGTTGGTTTTTTTGCTATATTTCATACTTAAATAAAAATCACATGTTTTTAGTATATCACTGTTATCAGTATAATAATTTTGTTAAACTACTTATTTGTGTGTGACGAAGATGTGTGACATGCTATGGGTTGAAAATTCAGGGAAGTCTCTTCATGTACATGTAAGGTTTAAAATTAGGCGACAATTCTAACGTCAAGCTGACTATTCTATTGTCTCTATATATTCCTCGTGTGCAAAATGTGGCGGTGTTAGTTTGTTTATTTGAGTTATGTGCTAGTTTTATGGCGATTTCTATATGTTAGTGTGAAGGATGTTGGGAAAAGTTTCACGTTGAAGGCTAAAGCTGTTTGTGTTATTGGGTTACAAAAAGTTACGGATTCTTATATTTTCGGTTGAAATAATATGAGTACGAATAAGTCACGAATACAATGCACGAAATATCCAAATATTTCTGTATAAATTGTGATTTGGAAGTCGGAGTGTTTTTTTTGGAATTACTCATAATTAAAAAAAGCCGAGATTATGGATGCAATCGAATTATGAAATAATTTAAGTTGTAGTAATTAAAATTAGTAGACAGTGACCCCGAGTCAGGCGAGCTAAACTTACAAAACTAACCTAATTTGACATTTCTAAAATGGTTTCCTCTCTCTTTGTTTCCACAATTGAGTAGATTATGGTATGTACATTTTAGGAACTTTTAGTTTAGTTAATGTGATTAGCCAAATCGGGGTCAATGACCCCAATTATCGATACTTAAATAGTTCTTTGTCGTTTCATTTTTAGGTTATTTTTAATAATCGAGTGAAACGTAAAATATATCACATTTCAGCAAAGACATCTAATGTATTTACATGATTTAAAAAAAAAATTAAGCCTACATTTTTAATAAGTCAGAAAAATTGTATTCAAAGTGAATGTCCTGCTAAAACTAACGCAGTAATGCAGTTCAATCTGTACATAATTTGAAAAGAAACAGAGGTGTCAGGGGACTTAAAAGTTTAAACTCTAGTTAAATTCACTTATTAATATGTATTTTATAATATTAATTTATACATTTATTATATTACAAGTCAATCATGGCAAAATTAAAATAATTTAAGAATAACACTATGATATTATAACAGAATATAGTCAAAAAACTAAGCCTATATTAGCCCCAGCCCCTCGTCCATACGTCCCCTTAAGACTAGCGGCCTTACCACGCTGAATCGCTAATGAGAAAATGACCAGAACGTGGATCACACCCTTTCTCCTTTAGAGGACGACCTAGTTCAGACATTTAAATATGTATTTTATTATCATACAAATATTTAACTAGTATAATATGTATAGATGGGGCTTAATATTGTAAAGTGTCGTGCAATGTCTGGTCGACACAGGTCGCGTATTTCACCCGCCCGTCGCCGCCTGAGCCGCGCCACTATTCTGGGACCGTAGAGCGGTAATGAATCAGAGATAACATTGCTGAAACGATTTCGATGGACAGTTAATTTTTTAAGCTATTGCTAGCTTTTATCGCGGGCTTTGAGCGCGGCGACCGAATCAAGAAATTCCATAACGAAAATAAACCTAACCTCTCGGCACAGCGGTGCGGCGTTGAAAGCCGTGCATCGTCTAACGTCGTTTCAGTTCGGCAGACTTCGACACGGTGTTTGTGTGCGTGCGACTAGACGTATGCGTAACTTTACCGCGGCAGTCCTACAGTGCCACACGTATTTTTTTTTTTTTTATGATAAATGATACACAGTACTAAATTGAAAGCAGACTTTCAACCACTCATAAATATTATTGCTAAAGCGTTTTAAATACTAAATTTGAAAAACATAAAAATTACATAAGTAAATGAGTAAAAAAGTGACATAATCATAATTAGTATAAGCTCTCCACTAAAATGTATCCTGTACTAAGTGTAAGTCGCTTCTAATCACTTGTTTACGTTCAGTACAGGGAGGTACTACTCAAGTAGCTCTTCACCACCTACCATACCTACCCACCTATATACCTTGAACATACTCGTATAACAAATCTTTATTCACCCCAAATAATTATGACAAAGTGCTATCAATGTTTTTGTCAACTTTAATTTATGAACTGAATGAATTGGCATTTACTTCGTTTATTTCCACCTGTTCTGTGGATAGTTCTGTTGACAGAACTATATGTTTTTTTTTTTGCCCATTGTCCTGTTAGTTGGAATACTGCTTGACACTCGACTGTTTCCATTTATTCTGTCCGTTTATTCCCACTTGTTCTGTGGAGTAGTTCTTTTGACAGAAGTAATGGAATTTCCTATTACTCCTGTTAGTTGTAAGACTATACCTGACACTCGACTGATTCCATCTATTCTATCCGTCTATTCTGTGGAGTAGTTCTTTTGACAGAACTAATGGATTTTTTCCCACTAGTCCTGTTAGTTATAAGACTATGCCTGACACTCGACTGTTTCCATCTATTCCATCCGTTTATTCCCAGCTGTTCTATGGAGTAACATTGCGGACACAAATCGTTACGTTCAATAACTTATTCGTAATTTTATTTAAGAGTTTGCATCGATGCGCCCCAGAATAGGCTCCCAACGTCCGTCCACCATCATTTTGATTGAAATTTACTGCTATATTGTGTACGGAGGGCTCTAACAACGTTACTGCAATAAGGCACTTTGGTGATTAAATGGAGGACATTGTGTCTCTCTGACGTGTCAAATATTATTATGATTTACAGAAGCTTGCTTTGAATTCGCTCGTGCAGAATATGTCGGAAAGATGGGAATAATGCATACGGAAATCCAGCAACGTTCTAAATTTGATATAATAGTAGTTCAACGGTGAACTATTTTAGTTAAATAGGTTAGTGTTACGGAATCTATTGAAGTAAGTACATAAAAGTTACTTGGATAGTGAAAAATACAAAGCAGTATATAGTGTAGGAAATATTTAAAAAAATATGATAATTATTTAAAACTAGCTGACCCGGCGAACTTCGTACCGCCTTACAGTTGTTTATGCTTCTCATCTTTTAAACATTCCCTGGAGCAACACAAACATTTCAAGACCAAAATCAACTAAACTGTTATAAAATAACTCTACGCCTATATTTATTTTAATGTCTCTATTTCTGTAATTTGGTACATTTATTTTGTCGTATGAGATTTTAGATCAGGAAGTGTCTACGTGATCATGAAATAAACATACTTATTTAGTTTATAATTGAATAGGCATTAAACAAGTGATTAGAAGAGACTTTAAAAAAAACCGACTGCTAATTCTTTTCTTTTAAAGCTAAAAGCAATCTTTCCAAAGCATGAATATTTAGTGACACTAACACAATACGTTAGTAAATGCAATCACTGAGAGTATTCTGTCGTGTCGGAGCGAAACGCATGGAAATATTAAAATTGCTAAAAACTTGGCAAACATCATCAGAGCGGACAACGAAACGGAGTTGTGCTGACAAGCACCGTGACGACCACATGTCCATGGATGTGCGAAATTTGTATGAAAATAAATGAGGAATACTTGAAAAATAGTAAAAAACAATAACGATTAGACGTATTTAAGACTTGTCATCGTTGAAGACCCGAATGACTCATTTATCCCTGATCAATCATCGAATGTGAACGAAACTAAGTATAGTTGGACGTTTCCAATAATCAGGTAAAATAGTTTCGTATTATAACTAAATGAAATATCCTTGTATTGCAGTTGCCAACTAGGAAAGAAAATTCATCCATTGTTACCAGTTGCGAAACTCAATTGCCAAAAGCTTTTGGCTGACAAATGTTTCAATCATGTTGATAAATGTTTTAGGACCAATTACAAAGTATATTCTTTTAATAAAATAAATTAAGTCGGTCGAGCAGTCGAGAGATCGTTTTAGGCCGGATTCGAACATTTTGCAACTTGAATTACGCAAAGCTTTATAGAAGATCCAAAAATTTGACATTGATAACAGATTGTAGATTTATACAAAAAAATATGTTCATTTAAAACTAAGAGATTTTGTAATGCGTGAAAAGGGATTTTTGTAAAAAAAAATTTTTTTATCGTTTATGGGCTACTTAATAAATGAATTCAAAATGTAGCGTAGCACCTATATTTGGTACCTTAGAAATTTAACGATTTATGATTATGAGTTAACGATAATGATTTTGTCTCTGACACACTAGGTAAGTGTCAAAATCACGAATGTTGCCTGTCTAATAGTTTACAGAAAAAATATGACAAAAAAGAATGACTTATCGGAGAAAGGATTTTGCTTTCTCGAAGTCTTTGCTCGCTCATTTTGCGTCGGCTCTACAGCACTCCATGCCATGAGATTTTCGTCAAAGACTATTATTTGTGAGAAAACTTTATCATACATATTTACCTATACCAAAAAAGACAAAAGTAAACAAGTGGTTAGAAGCGAGTTCGAAAAAGCCCGACTGCTAAATCGTAAAACCTGTGCATCCCGTGTATCTCAATTTTTTTTGATGTACCTAGTGTCACTTTCATGACTAAAGCGAATTTATTGACACCACTCACATAAAAATACGACAAGCCGTTGAAGCTCTAGGGTGTGCCAAATAAATCTATATACTTGTGAAAAGTGTCCGACAATATTTATTATTTATTATTATTACTTACACTCGTAAAACATAACCTTCCTTCTTTCGCAGTCGGGTAAAAAGTATGACATGTAAATGACAAGTGACTTTTGAGCTGGATATAATTAGATATTTTGCTACATATTTTTCTTCTGTCTCTCCAACACAATATTTTATTAGTTCCTTGTAAGCATTAAGTGGATTAGTGTGACGTCACGACTGTCAAGTGAACAGACTGGCCAGTGTCGGAGGTCGCCGCGCAATCTGCCACAAGTAGGGACATATCCGAACGAACGCGGGTACTGTGGTTAACTTATATTAAAGAAAATATAACTAATATTTTAGGTTCCATGTCCGGATATACAAAATAAGTAAGGTTCAATTCATTGTAATCACACAAATATTATAAAGGCCAAAGTTTGTATGTGTGTGTTTGTTAAATCCTCTTTCACGCTCAAACAGCTCTACAGATTTGTATTGAATTTGGCACGAAGATAGCTTATACCTTCGACTAGCAGATAGGCTAGCTTTTATCTCGGAAAATTGAAGTGTTTCCATGCGATGATCTACCGAGTGTAAATATGTACTTTTTAAGTTAGTGGTAGCATAGTTGTAAACCCGTTGCCTTACAAGCGATAGGGCGCGGGTTCAAATCCAGGTCCAGGAATGCACATCTGTGTTTTTTATTCGTTTGCATATTATATCGTATAACATCGAGAAAACCTGCTTGTCCGAGAACTAATAACTGAACACTAAAATGTAACGTGTTATTTGACACATCATCAGCTATTTTGTATTAGTCGATTGCTGGACGTGGCATCTCCTAAACACGTCATTGGATGTGATCATACTCTCTGTGCAACTACTTCTAGCTTCCGCACGTCAATGGTCAACCTGGCAAGTTGGCCTCCTATACGTTTACCGTTATATGATCTTCACTCTAACAGCCGCTTACTCCATCGGAGGTCGGTTCTTCTATAGATATGGCCGGCCCATTGCCACTTCAGTCTGCTAACCTTTTAAGCTATGTTGGTTACCTACTTTAGTTTTTTGTCGGAAAATATCATAATCTATCAAAGAAACTCGCATGGTAGCAGTCGATTGTAAATACCGTTTTACGGCGGTCAGATATCCTCATTATTATACCGACATAGAACACAGGAACAGTTCGATTTCTGTTGTCGAGCTCGCAATCTGCACCGAGTGGTGGTAATGAATTGGCTGGGTTATGATGGATGCGGTTACGCGCGTCATCCGCTAATGGCAGCGTCACGCACTATGACACTAACACGCTGCTTTAATCTGTCAAGAAAACTACCAGCCACACTACCAGTCTATTCGGATTGAAGTGTACGAACAATACATCCAATTTTAGCAAAGTGTGGGTCAAATAATTTTTTTCTGCTACTTCATTTAGGATCATTAGTACCATAAGCATAAAATCAAAGTGTGAGCTACATTTGTGCCAAATTTCATACACACTTGTTTCATCTTGGGCGCGATAGAGTAACAAACACACATATAAACTTTCGCGTTGATATTTGAGCAAGTCGGCTGCCCAACTGACAAGAATTGCCGTTGAAGACTTTCTGACTTCTCTTTTAAACTAAAAAACAGTAAAGTAGATTGCGGCGTATAAAAGCAGCTTATAGTAAATTATGAAAACGTCACGTTTTGGCGCCTTAGTGCGTAGACGGTGAGTTCCCAACGCATTTCATTACATAACGAAATATGATTCAGCAGCGACCAGCGGGGTGGAAAAGACGTTTATACATGGATATTCTGTATTTAGAGATAAATGACTGGGTCTTCGTACTACAAGATTCTTAAAATAAGTAGTGCTTTAACACCTATACAAATTTTTCAGTCATTTTGATTTATAAACTAACAGTACGACCGATTGTGATAAGATTTTATGTGAGCCACTGGGGTTAGGGACTACCTATAAACTAAACCTCTACCTCTTAAACAAAAATATTTCGTCAAATTAAGCACCTTATTTTTTTTAAGTCAATTGAAACGATTCTGACCTTGAAATTATTATTAAAATTGTGAAGTATGTGATCAACGGCTGTATCATTTTTGATGAAGAATAAGTAATCCTTCATAAGGTATATTGATTTCATGTTTACATTTTATAATAAATGTAACAATCGGATCTCTTGAATAATATAAAATGTTTTTGTTTATTCATAATAGTGTACATTATTTCTTGTCTAATAATAAAAAGTTTAATAAAAAGTCAATGCACACATATAATTCTAATTATTTTTAAAACAATTTGTAACTTTATCTAAATTATTTTCTCTCTTCTTTATTTTCAAATCCAAAATACTTACACCCCAGCCCTCGTTAAACCATAATTCTTTGAAAACTGTCGATATACAAGCCGACATTCGTGTCCGCATTTTCATGCAAATTCTTCGCGCCATTATTGTGGGTAAGCGATGTAAATCTGTTTAATTGCGTAACCCTTCCCGCGCGATGGAGCCAATCCCCGCCCGCCCAGCGAGCCGGCGGACTGTGTAGGGCGGGCGGCCGGATACTTTGTGTATACTACTGTAAGGTAACGAGTAAAGGGAAGAATATTTGCTGTTTTTTGCACATTTTTTGCCATGTCAGTTGCATTTTCGCATTTAGTTAGGTACAACTCAATAATCAGTACACATAATAATCTATCGATATATATGTAAATCAATCCCTATATCCCTCGGTCACGCCATCACGCGTAAACGGCTGGACCGATTTCAATATTTTTTTGTTATGTTTACTATTGCCAGGAGTAGGTTATTACGACAGAAATTTTAATATATATATCTATATATATATATATATATATATATATATAAATGAATCAGTTTGTTTCACTAAAACTCGAGAACAGTTGGGCCGATACAGCTGATTTTAGCCTTGAAATGATTGTCGTACTCCAGGGAAGGTTTGAAAGGTGTGAAACACACATAACTGTTAGGCGGTACGAAGTTCGGCGGGTCAGCTAGTCTTAATTAAAAATGCTTTTATTAGTCGCAGCATGTTTTATATATATATAAGGTTAACAACAACCTTAATTCAAAAGTTTGTTTGTAGATAGGTGATTTTTTAAAAAATTATAGTTCTTATATTTTGTTTCAGCAGTAATTAGAAATCGACTCACAAATAATGCTATTCGAATCGATTCAGCATTAAAAGTGTAGTCTTTATATTATTATTGGCAAGGACACATACGAATAGCTTACTAGCTTATTCTCAAAATGACATGATACTTAAAAACAGCGCTTAGAAGGTCAAAATTTTATGTATTCATAACGGGTATAATTTAGACGGTCACCAAATATTATTTTTGTTTCCTAAAACGGCTTAACGGTCAGCAAATTATGACAATCCGAATACTTTCGGCAACAAGGTTCACAATAGGTTCAGGTATTTTTTTATGACACTGATTACTTTCGGCAACAAGGCCCGTTTGAAGAAAGGTAATTTGATGACCATTTATCCATTGAGGTAATCGTTTCGAATTTCTTTGGTAGCAAAATAGGTACCTTTTTAAACACGGGCCTTCAAAAAAGAACTTAAAGCATTTGTTCTACTGGGGGTATCGGGTCTATATTGTACACAATTCGTACCTACAGATTCAGCTAGCTAGTCGGTGTCGCCCGCGGCCCTCCGAGATTGGAATATGCAAATATCAGATCCTATTTTAACTTCGACAACTGCTGTGATGCTATTTAGCCTGTAGGTGAAAACAATTTTCCGATTTTACATACAAGCTTAACACATTTTGTTAGAATAGAAAAATAGCTTTGATTTATTTTTACCCGCCTGCGAAAGAAAGAGATGTATGATGATGATGATGAGTATGTATGTATATTTCCTTGGCACGTCCTAGAGCCTAAACGGTTGTCGTATTTTTATGTGAACGGTGTCAATAGATTCGTCTTAGTCGTGATAGACACTGAGCGTATCAAAATTAAAGAAAAATAAATTACAGGTTTAACGATTTAGCAGCCGGGTATTTTCGAAATCACACTGCCCTCTGTTGATGGGTTGGAGCATTTGAATTTTCTGTTGATATTAAGTGGTATATAGAAAATCCATCTGCTATTATTTTATATTAGCTATTCATTTCATTTTTCCTAATAAATACATTTACCTTAACATAACATAACCATAACACGCAATTAAAATCAAAGTAAGATGTACTTTGTATTTGTCACTATTTTTATCTACTTAATAAGTTTAAAATATTAATAAGTAATAAGTGGGCTATAATGTGGGCATAATTAAATAATCTCCTAACTTTAATATTAGAAGTAAGTTTCATTATGACATGAATTCGGCCAGTCATCTGACTAAACTAAAAGTTTCTAAAATTATATTTTAGAACTGTCAAATTTCAATTCAATTTTAGAACTGTCAAATTAGGTTAATTTAGTCTGACCGAATGGAGGCCTATGTCATTGTTTTTGTCCCGTATAAAGAAAGAGTAAGAAATGAATGGCAAAGATAGTTACGTATTTTATTAATTAGTACTAAGGTTTTGCAAACTACTCACCCGGGTTTGTTTTGTAAACAATGGGAAATGTGGGAAAAACAGAAAAAATATTAACCTGTTCTTCTGTTTTCCTTCTTTTCTTGCTGAACTTATACATTTAGTTAAGTAAGTAAATTTAAAGTTAGTTAAAAGTTGGTTGTATTTTTGCTTTGGATGTCTGTTTAAAATGATGATTCTGTAAAATGAAAATCCATTACGTAAGAAGAACATGTTTTTTTAAGTTAATTTAGTTTAATTACTGTGGATTTTGTTCAATAAATAGAATAATAATAATAGTAATATATAATTTTGCTTTGCTGTTATATGTTATAAACGTCAGTTTCTCCCAGCAATATTTGCGATGTGGGAGTAAATCAGTTAGGAAGATTGTTCTCGAAGATGAGTCTGTAACGCGGTTTGCCCGGGTACGCTACTGTTTAGCACTACTTAGGGTTGCCACGTAACAATAAAATCAGCATCATCATTACCAGCCAGAAGATATCTACTGTTGACTGGCTTTCCCCTTAGAAATGAACGAACGTCGAGCTGTCAATTGAATTCACTTGTTGTTTGTGAATTTAACGTCACTGGTTTACCTAGTGGGAATCATACCTACGGCTGCGTCTTCAAGTTCATGGTCAATAAAATACACGACAAAAACTAAGACCATTTCCGCCAACAATACTGTCTCTATGATTTCGGAGAGACTATAATACAGTACAAGAATGCTTTCTAGTCACCACAAAGATACAACATCAAATAACAAATACAAAAATCAGACGAAGATAAGCATCACAAAATAAGACCGCCTGGTCTTATTGTTAATTAGCGATTTCTTTCAGACAACCTTTATAGTACTGGATAATTAAATTAAAATTAGCGGTTCTAAAGGCACCAACTGTCATATTAATAAACGTATTTTAACTTTGAACATGTTTTGTCTCATTTTATCCCATAAAAGAACGTCAGGCGCCAAAACAAGACAAAAGAAGCTCAACGTGAGACGTGTTTATTAATAAGGCAGTAAAATGTAAACCCAAATGGTAATACTTCATTAGAACCCAACACAAACTCAATACCATATTCAGCCTACGTATCTTTACTATATAATAAACTGAACAAATGGGGTCAAAAAAATTAATTACACCATATTCTTATGTATGTATGGTTTCATAACCTTCTGCGACAAGCAGGTGTCCACAAAATATTTATCAAAAATAAGTTAAGTAATTTACATACTAATTATTGATACTAAAACTATTTTTTAAAAGTTTTTATTTTGATTATCTTTACAAGCTGATGTCTCTTTTACCCTCATGAAATATAAAAGAGACAAAATAAAAAGTACTATTATTGCAAGGCTTATATTTATTATTAAAATGAAACAATTAATAATATCCAATACAATTGGTCAAAATCAGCAGGAAATAGGAATATGTGGAGAGTTACGGAGGAGACCTTTAACCATCAACGGGACACAATAGGCTGAAAAAAAAAATTATATAGTACTAAGTATATAGTGCGGAGATTTTAATTATAATTGACAGGCCGTACTCTGTGAATATAAACATAATTGGCCGATAGATAGTTAAAAAAATCGGATTAAAAAGAGATTTATGCTAAGACTGAGATGAGATGTGTTCTGTTCACAAAAACATTTAGTATTAAAATATAAAACGATGATATTTAATCTCTTATTTATTTCGCCTTACACCACCTCGGCATTAGTGGTCATAGTATTTTAGTTAGTGAAGAAGAAAATTTGGAAAGTGAACAAAAATTAAATTCTCGTTTCGATCGGTGTCTCTATGCGTAGCAGCCCTATTGCCAACGGACTGTAGCCTAAAGGGTTTCTCTCCCCGTTTTGTCGTCGGCTCGTTTAAAAACAATGTTATTAAACAAACCGCACGCTGATGCGTTTTGCGAACTCATAAATATTAAGCAGGCGCCGTTTATCGCGCTCCGAGAGAGGAGGGGTTCGAGATCCCGTTTGCTTTCAGGGCCATCCAAATTTGAGTGCCCAAAGTACTCATCTATAGAAAATAAACAGTAACAAAACAGACCACATGCATTTATAATTTGAATAGTCATGAAAGAGGTTATGTGCAGTTTCGATATTCTTGACCATTTGAAAAAAATTCACTCTGCAACCTTATTTAAAAATTCTGTTAGTGGTAATAAAACAAAATCATGTATCAGAAATAAGACAAGAGTGTTAAGTTATACCACTTTAAAGTCTCCCATGAGGTGTCTGTCACTTTGTCAAATTATAAAATGCCGACAAATAAGTTCACACGCCAAGTACCAAACAAAGACGTTTTAATTAAGAACATTCTCTTAAATATAATTACTTTTTTTGTTTCTCACGTGTGTTGGCAAGGTTAACAGTGAGTTTTTCATTAAATTTTAGGTATTCTATACCTACTCAAAAATAATACGTGCCTCAATTGCACTTTGAATTTACGTTGAATTTTCTAAAACTAGACGTATCAGTAACAAGAAAATGTGCAAGCATATTTTTCTCGTTCTAATATTTTGTTCCCAAGTGATGTTCAGTGATAGTGCTAGAATATTAGCATTTATTCCGACAGCTTCTATAAGTCACCAGGTAGTATTACGTTCGCTAACTCAAGAACTAGCTAGACGTGGTCACGAAGTTGTAGTCATTACTACTGATCCAGCTTTCAAGAAAGATAATGCTCCTGAAAATCTTAGAGAAATTGATCTACATGATATAGCTTATGATACAATGAAGCGTGGTTTTGCAGAAACTGTAACTGGTAACAGTGATGATATTTACATTCAAATAACATCATTTGCTAAAATAATGCAAAACACTTTTGAAGCAGAAATCAATTCAGATGCAGTTCAAACTCTTATTAAGAAGGAAAAGCATTTCGATCTATTAATATTAGAAGGTTGTGTAAAGCCTGTACTAATATTTTCTCATATCTTCAAAGCTCCAGTGATTATGTTCAGTTCAATTCCAACTTACGGAGTAATAAATGCTTATACTGGAGCCGAATCACATCCTCTCTTTTTTCCATCGTATTTCCATCAGAAAATAAACAACCTTACAAAATGGGAGAAGATCAAAGAGCTATATAAACATTATTCTTTTGAAAGTATCTTGGCAGGTGAAGTTAATGACATGGCAGATAGAATGCTCAGAAAGAACTTTGGCGACGATATACCGCCGCTGAATGTTCTTGCTGAGAATGTTGCTATGGTTTTCTTGGCGGAGCATCACATATGGGATAGCAATAGACCTGTGCCACCCAACGTTCTATATGTAGGGGGAATATATCCGCCAGCAAATTCTAAAGAAGAAATATCTCAGGTGAGTGAAGTGGGAGTTCATACTTTTTTCTTTGGTAAGACTGCACAGATTTGATTATATCTCGCCCTGGCCAATGTATAGAAATCTGCCGCACTAGAAATTACGGATTCTACATATTACTAGTGGACCGGATAGACGTTGCCTTGTAAAAACCTAGATACCGACTACAGCGCAGTCTACCGGGCTGATTAGTGAGTCTATACCATCCAGGGTGCCACCCAAAAAACATTACAAAAGGTCCAACCGTTTAGGAGGAGTTCATACACACCTACAGTAGGATTATATATTTAATAAAAAGTGCATTAATAAAATAATTAGGAATAAATTTTCTCTGACAGAAAAGGTCAGTAAATATTACTTTACTTTGAGAATAAATATTGAAATAAAATCGTCATAAGACCTTAAAATGTATGTTACCATAAATTGTTTCTAAGGAGCAAAACGGAAATGATCAAAGTTGATCTTGATGTCTTTTTAATCAATTTCAAATTTACTGCTTGGGTTGTTAAAGTAAAGAAGAAATTAATATAGATGCATCATGTAAAGTCGGTTATAATTTCTATATACAAATATTATATATTGCAGGATCTGCAGACTTATCTAGATTCTTCAAAACATGGTATCATTTACATGAGTCTTGGGACCAACGTGAAAACTTCTCTACTATCCGAAGAAACTATTCAAATATTTACTAATGTTTTCGCGCAAGTGAATTATGATGTTTTATTAAGATGGGAGGTTGATAAATCGTGGAATAAATTTACGAAAAACGTGAAAATAGTTGAGTGGGTGCCTCAGGCAGCTATTCTTAGTAAGTAAAAACTATTTATTTATTTTCTTGTCTAGAATAATCTAACGAGTCTTTAAGGAAAACAATAGATCTGTGTGAATATGCATGAAGCCTATCAAGATCTATTATTTGCCCGACTGCCTTAAAAGTGGGTAATGTTATTGTAGACAACATTTCAAACACATACGAGTTCTGAAAGTGAATATTCGAGAGAGCGAACCGTTTTATTTCAGGACTGGATAAAATTTGCTTTCTTCTGTCGTTTAGATTGTCTGGTCTTTTATTTTTCAACGAATCTAGACAAAACTAAATTACCAGATTTTATTAACAGATACAGATTATTACCAAAATCAACTCAACGCTAAATAAAAATCTTATGATGAAAACTGTTCAGTTGTTCGGAAGTTTGCCAATATAACAAACACTTTGTACTCTGTCTTAATACTAGTAACACACAAACAAATGACTGTTTTAGAACATCCAAATATGAAACTGTTTATAAACCAAGGAGGTCTGCAGTCTACTGAAGATGCAATAACAGCTGGAGTGCCAATGATTGGTATGCCGATGTTGGCAGACCAGTGGTTCAACGTGGAGCAAGCCGTTCGACTGAATATAGGTGTGAGGCTGGATATAGAGTCTATCAAAGAACAAAACATGCTGGATGCTATTATGACTGTCATAAACGATACACGGTATGGTCGTATGTCATATTACTGAGCTTACTAACATAATAAAAGTTGTAGGCGCCATTAGTTAATAGAATAAACGATACTTTGTGGGTGCATTCATCTAATATTTAGTTTTTTTTTGTTGTCGGGGTTTTTGATTGAGGAGTGGGGGGATATTTCTCCAAAAAAGAGGAAAAGTTTACTACGGTGAAACTTAGAGTTCGATTTCAATAATATTAAGTACAGACATGCAGACAGACATATAGTATGGAGTCAGGTGAGAGACGCAGTCACTGGTGACTAGTCCAAAAGTACGGTAGTAAAGTCGGCTTTGAACTTCAACACGTTCAAAGCCGACAAAAACTATGAAAATGAAATGTTCTCATTTACCAGCTAGTGGAACTAACCATGATTGATTACTTTGTAATTTCTAGTTACAGGAACAGCATACAATCCTTACGAAGTTTAGTGCTTGACCAGCCGCAGACGGCCCTAGAGCGCGCCATCTGGTGGTGTGAATACGTAATCCGCCACAAAGGGGCGCCATATCTCCGCGCACCGACCGCGCTCATCTCTAACTGGGACTATTTTGAAGGAAATTTGACCATGGTGATAGTTCTAAGTGTAGTTTTAACTGCAAGCTCGATTGTTTTGACACTTTACGGTATATATTTGTATTTATTGAATGTTATAAACAAGCAGAAAATTAAACTTAATTGAATTATCATACATTATTAATTTATTTTTTCAAACAGTTCAACACGAAGAATCTGGTCAGCGTCCTGGTGCCTATTCCACTCATCCAAATATTTTCAATTTCTTTTGCAATATTTTTTTCCTTATTTTATTTACGGGAATGAGTGGATAACGGGCGTACAGATAGTTGTAGCATTACTATAAGAATTTATAATACTACAGAACTCTCGCAAGAATATGAAAAAAAAACAATGAATTTTAAAAAGCAAGACTATTTCATTGTTTAAAATCGAGACAATTCTATTTTGTTACAAATAATACATTCTATTAATAACTTTTAAATTAAAAGATTCACACGGTGCTTTTTTAATTATAATGCAACAAAAAATGAAATAATGCTAATGAATTACTAGAAGAATTTATTTTAAACAAAGAAAATGACCAAGCTGAATCTTGATTTTTTTCTTAAAACTGTAGAGCATATTTAGTACTAAATCATCTTGTGTGAAATTTTAAAATGTAATCTCAGTTGTTACTTGATCAAGTAAAGACAGAGAGTGTACAGATATTAAAATGGGTTGGAAAATATGTGGTTCTAGTGCATTATTACTTATGATAGTGCTACGTTGTCAGGCGGCTAGGATATTGGTATTTATTCCTACTGCAGGACCCAGTCATCAGGTTGTGGCCCAAGTTTTGTCAAAAAACTTAGCACTTCGTGGACACGAAGTGGTCCATATAACAACTGATCCAGTATATCCTAAAGGAGAAGTCCCGACTAACCTAACAGAAATCGACGTACGTGATGCAAGTTACGCAGAAAAAAAACTTGGTGTTGCTGATACAATCACCGGTCACAGTAACGATGTTATACCGCAACTTGTCAAGCTTTTCCAGCACTCGTTTACTACAATGTTTGAAGGAGTAATAAAGACACAAGAAGTTCAAAATATCATCAACGACAGGCACAGAAAGTTTGATTTATTGATATTAGAAGCTTGCACAAAAGTGGCTTTAATATTTTCACACATTTTTGATGCTCCGGTAATATTGATCAGCAGTTTTGGTAACATTCAAATGTTTAATGATTATACTGGATCGGCAACGCATCCGCTATTGTTTCCGACTGTAAGTCATCAGAAACTGTATAATTTGACACTTTGGGAGAAAATTAGAGAGTTGTATAAACATTTCTATTTTGAATACATCGTAAAAAGCATAGAATCCGAACAAGACGTAATTCTGCAAAGCTATTTTGGACCTAATACTCCTTCTTTAAGAGAGTTGAAAAATAATGTTGCTATGGTGTTTTTATCAGAGCATCATCTTTGGGATCATAACCGTCCTGTGCCACAAAACATGGTGTATATAGGTGGAATTTATCCACAGCATTCGACTAAAAGATTGCCAATGGTAAGATCATTCAGTTCTCTATTAATATTGTGTTTTTTAGTTATATATTTAATGAGTTTTGAGCTAAATCTGTATAATATATCTTACAGGAACTTGAATTATACTTAAACGCATCGGCCAATGGTGTTATATACGTGAGCTTCGGCACTAATATACTCACATCGCTGATGCCTAAAGACAAAGTCCAAATAATCATTAAAGTACTATCACAGTTGCCTTACGATATACTTTTAAAGTGGGATACTCATCATATGCCTGGAAAACCGCAGAATGTTAAATTATTTAAATGGGCGCCACAACCGGAAGTTCTACGTAAGTACAGTGAAGTATCTTCTATATTTACATATATGATGCCTTAAATGATTAATTTCACAAGATATAATATAAATATCTCTCTTCTGCCAAATAATAATAATTATGACTGTACCCTTACAGGTCACCCGAAAATCAAGCTGTTCATAACTCAAGGAGGTAAACAATCTACTGATGATGCTATAGCTGCTGGTGTCCCTCTAGTAGGAATGCCGATGCTTGGAGATCAGTGGTACAATATTGAACAGTACTTGAGGTTTAATATTGGACTGAAAGTTGACATGGAGTTTCTTAGTGAAGAGACGATGCTGAATGCTATAAACACTGTCTTAAATAATGCAAGGTAAGATAATTTAAAACTCGAAGTATTGAATGTGTATCTCTTAAACCTGAAAATGTCTCAAAACTTAATTAACCCCTACCAATATTCCTGATATAAAAAAATAAGTCCCGACTGACCGACCGATATTTTCTAAGAATCAACGAAGAGCCTGAACCGCTGAACCTAGGGCCATGAAATTTAGGATGTTTATTATAGGATGTAGGGGTTGACAAAGAAATAATTTTTGGAAATAACTTATGGGGTTCAAATTGGTATTTCAAAGTTTGAAACTTTTTATTATTCAAATTTGTCTCGGGCAACGCCGCGGGTGACAGCTACTAGATGATAAATATATTACCAGAGTTTCGTTATTACACTTTCTATATTTACCAAAGCTTATATGCTAAGCCCAGTGCATTTTAACACCTTTTCTATATTTTATTATTCTACAACGAGTTCTAAAGGCTAAAAATAAAATTATAAAAGTGATTATCCTGTCAAAAAACGTTAGTGACTTTTTTTTTTTAATTTTTTCATGTACTTTTGATTACAGTTACCGCCAAAACGTAGTTCAACTTCGCAAGGATCTGATGGACCAACCCCAGAGCCCTCTAGAGCGCGCCACCTGGTGGTGCGAGTACGTAATCCGCCATAAAGGGGCGCCACATCTCCGCGCACCGACCGCGCTCATCTCTAACTGGGACTATTTTGAAGGAGACTTGATCATGACTATAATCATATGTATGGTTGTATTACTGTGTGTGTTAGTTATCATGGTTTATTGCATATTTTTATCTCACTATAAACGTCAAAGTAAAACTAAATTTAAACCTAATTAGTAGGACAAGTTGGGTTTGACATTTAATGTATAATTAATGGGAATCATAATATTTAGGGCTGCGCGTACATCTGTAGTAATATTGAATATTGCTAAGTCATTTTCTTTTTTAGGTATTTAGAGATTCAGATTTAGACAATGAGATTTAATATCTTATGAAATACATACGAGTAGTGCGTCAATGATTATAGATGTGATTTCTATTCTGTTATATAACTGAATAATATATTGCGATATTATACAACCTTATAACATTTTATATGTGTAATTGATACAGGTTTTTCTCATGCTTTCATTAGTAAATATTAAAAGCTGGCTTTCTTTATAAATAATTTCAGTGAACTGTTGACCTACATACAATTTTAGAACGTACAAATGTATTAAACATTATTCCAAGATTTCTAAAATATATTTAGAAAACTAACAAACTAAAAGTGTTTGATTAATTATGTTTAAGGAAGACGAAAGTTTTCATGCGTGCCTGATTATTGGAATGGTCCAATATAACATTTTGTTCACGTTCGATGAACTTCATCAGGGATGAAATGAGTCGTTCGTGTCTTCGACGATGACACGTCTCGCTTTGATATCTCTCAAACTGCATCCTTATCTGTTGCCACGGTTACGACAAATATCTTCGATTCGTTTTTATTTATTTTATGATTCGATAGGTATAGCCTTTTAAACCAAGAGTGATACAATCTATATTTTTATATTTGTCAAGGTTTTTGCATTTTCGGACGAATATTTTCCCTTTTTTAGGAAAAAAAATCCACAAGGTAAACCACCAAATACTAAAAAATTTGAAAATATAGTACTATTATATATACCCACACACAAATTTTTGTCTAGATTAGAAGAAAATCTAGATTATAAAATTTCTTGCTTACAAACATCTATACATACATACATAAACACTGACAGACGAATGAAAACACTAATATAGGGTACCATATATTTTTTTCTAGTCGATGTAAGAAACGAACATTTTGAAAAAATCAAAGCAGTGACGCTCGTTTTGCTCGCTCAGTCTATAATTATAGGAAATTTAAGTTAAAAGAAGTCTATTATTTTTTTTAAGTTATCTCGCCCTCTAGCGGGTATGTTCAACTATACATACTTATCGAAAACTTTACTAAAGATACTACGTGGATTTCCAAAAACTCACCCGAAATCAAACAAATCTCCAATTAATGGAGTCAGGCGTTACTTTTCCGAAATCCATTTACAATAAGATGTTATATAAAGAATATTTAGTGAATTCCCGTTTTGTTTGGATATCAACATATCGAAAATTTTTTTAGTGGTTTGCACAAGGCATCTTCAGTAGATGTTGACTCCTCAAGCGCTCGAAAGCAAGCGCTTTTCGATTTCTCACACTGACATTGCTAAAAACACTAGATATTCTTTATATAACATCTAAAACAAAACTCCCCTCAAATGTGGACGATAAAACCAAACAAAAAAACAAAGAATATTAGCATTTCAATAAAGGAAACGCAAATCTAAGTGATTTTCACCTGGTAATGTGTGAATGGATTCACATTGACGACTCCGTGTGAGTCGATGTGTGATACGCCGATAACTAGCTAATGTTCCACAAAAACGACTCAAATGGAGCGGAAATAAAGGATTGGTCGAGTTGCCAAATATTCGGTTTTTAAACTTACTCGTATTTTGGGTTATCATTAGTTCTGGGCGGTGAACGAACTTCGTCGTCGGTTCTGGGTTTACATTCTATAAGACATGTTGATACAAGCTTATTGAAAATAACAGCTGACTGGATTCGGCTAACGCATATAAATTTTCAGTAATTTATATTTACAAACCGAACTAATGAAGAATGAATTAGTTTTGATAAAGTCAGTCGGGTAAAAACGAAGAAATTAAAGTATTATCGTAATAAATCTGTAAGGAATACTCCCTTACTTCAGACAGACCTGGCAAAGTTTTGTGCATTGGAAATGTAAAGAGTGAGTTCGAAGCAGTAACTCCGGTGCTCAGTGATTCGACGAGAGGGCGATAAGGCAGCCGAATTAACGATTTCACAACTTGTTTCCTGGCTTTTTGCACTGATAGGCACATTACATTTTAATCTCTCTTACAGTATCAAAGGTTTAATTTTGCAGCTTTGTTGTACTCACTCTTAATTATAAAGGATCGTGATTTTGTGGTAGTTCATATTCAAATTCAAATATAACTTTATTGTACACGAAAAATATACATACACATTTCAAACAGATATCATAAAAAATTGGCCGTACATTGGGCGGCCTTATCGCCGATTAAAGCAATTTATGGCATCAAAAAAAACCCATCGGTTTTGTTTGGATTGGACTTTGTAGTAATTTATTTTATATTGCTATTTTTTTTCTTAATATTATATACTAAATTATATATTAGGAAAATCTTTAAAAGGCTTTCCTTGATGTTTTTACAATCTAACCTAAGCCTAAGTCTAGTAACTTATTTTAAAGTAATATACCTAAAAATGTGTACATCAGCATTTGTTCATGTGTTCTTTAATACAATATTGCGTAATACGATTATTATATTTGTCAGTTAAGTTTTTGATTATTCAAGTTTACTAATAAGCCCTCGTGTAGAAAATATCCAGTGCGTGTGTTACTTAGAGCGAAGTATTAACCATCCTCGGCAGGTTTCCGACTTCATACGTTAGGCAATGCTGTTTTTATTATTTCAATTATTGATATAATTATTTCAGTTCGGTTCGCTTTTGGTAAATTTAAATAGGACTATTTCGGAGGTTTGCTTCGGTGGGAAACTATGTCACGGCCACGACACGCGGTGTCGCACGACCCATATTTGTGTCATCGCGCTAAGGGAATCAAACAAAAAGGTGTTATTTTTAACTAAATATGTTTCATTAAAGATGCTGATTGCGCGGTAAAAATATACACAATCAGTTTAAAATCACCCCATATAACGCAATATCTAAACAACGATAGTACATAACTAGACAAAACTTCAATAGCTAAACACAATAATCGTACTTCTCTTAAATGATCCCCTCAAATTAGTCTCCTATTACCATAGAGGTGTACTGCACCCAAACACCTAAATCAATTTCTAACAATAATTAGAGTTTGAAAACCGGCGTTCGTTCCGGGCCGGCCGCCGCGCCGCGTCCGGGGACTAATGATCCGGGACGGACCGGCTATCCTGAATAACGGAGCTTTACTATTGAATAACGTTTGCTTGTGCCTGTTTTACCTATGTAGGTATTTTTAGAACATACATCTGAAAAGAGGGTAGTTTGTAGGAATCTTTATTTCGTGTACCTATGTAAAAGAGACACCGGCTGGAGCTACGCATGAAATTAATGAATTAATCATTCATTTCTTTCATTTTTTCATATCATTCATTCTTTCATTTCATTCATTCACTCTATTCATTCGAAAGAGGGTGAAAACAAGTTCAAATTAATTTGACTTCATTTTGACGGCGAACTGTCAAACGGAATCAATTTTGGTTGATCGCCCTTGCCCTGCTTGATTTATTTAAATGATTGTTTTATGACCTGCAATAGTTTTTATCGTGTCTCGCGATTGGTTACCAATAATTTAACGTGTTATATTCCACAATCGCCCAAGTCATGGGTTTGGAAACCTAACCTAAGACAACGTGCTTAGGCTTTATTGCGAAAAGTCTAACTAAGAAATATATATCTTCAATTCCTAGCAGCATGTTTAATGAAAGTTAGATCGCAAAACTTTATTCGGAAGATAATACTAATTTTTTTTTTCGGTTGTATGTCGTTACAAAAATTTCTAGGTAGGAATCGAACCCGCGGCCAGCGTTCGTTCAGCCCCCGAGCCCTGGGCCCGCGTGTGAGTTCCGTACGAACCGCGCAGTTACACCGCTGCCCATTGTTTACCTGAAATATTGCAATAGCCAAGGGTTTGCCACATTTTCTTTGCTCGTCACAATTTTTATTTTAAAATATAGCTTATGCCGATATGGTGTTGGCTAAGTACAGTGACATGAATTTTTTTAATGGAAAGTGATTGAACTTGATGGTCAAGTTAGTTTAAATTATATTATTATACATATTAATTTGTTCATATGAATTTGACAGTTAGCTTGTACATACACCACGATCAAAGATCCAGATATATCCAGTTTTTAGCAAAGTAAAGTAATATTTATTGACCTTTAAATAACGTTCGTTATAGTCTTATTACACTTGAATTAAAAAATACTTTAAAAACTAAACTTACAAATCTCATTTATATACGATTACTTAATATTAGTTGTTAGTTTAATAGTTCTCATGACAAATATTTACATTATGATTGCTTTGTTTAGTTATTTGTGATATTTTATTATGGTTGTTCGTTACACAAGAACGATGATTCTACTCGTACAAGCTGCATTCACATATATTCGCTGAGTTTATAAAAAAGATTGCTTTCAAAAAAAGACTTCACATTTTGTTTAAATGTAATAAAATTTAGATCCATTATACTATCAGGTAATATATCGTAAATCAGTATTTTGGTATAAAGCCCCTGCTTCTTACATTTACCTAATCTTTCATCATCAAAAATATTTGAGAAATTGAATTAATTATTTTTTTACGTACACCGTCTCGCTTCATTTACAAATTATTTATACTAAAACAATCAAAAGGATATTTTATTTAGAAAATTAACGCAAGTTTCATTCATATTGTTTAAGAAAACGGGTTTTCACGCGTATCTGACTGTTGAAAAGGTCCAACTATAGTTTCGTTCACATTTGGTGAACTTCATCAGGGCTGAAATGAGCCGAAACTATAGTTGGACCTTTTCAAAACTGTTATTTGTGAGATTTCTTAATGGAACCAACGACTATGCACCCCTGTTTCCCATCCGCGTTGTCATTAATTCCACAGAATCGAGTATTGTTTCCTGTGGGGCCGCCATTTAACCACACATTCAATTTTCACTTCGTACCCCCCGCTACTGCCGTCTCTTTCTTACTGCTCTTAACAGAGCGGGACGGAAATGGTCGCCATTGGTTTGCTAATGGCGCGTCCTCTCATTGCTAGTACATATTCTAAATCTAGTAATGACCGACAGTATAATATTTATTTTATTAATATGTCGTGTAATCACTTGTACGATGTTCGCTGGGTCAGCTAGTTGTAAATATTTTAGTAAGTATGGTCTTAGTGTAATTTGCGATATAGGATTTTTATATAAAAAAAGAGGGTAGATAAGTAAAAATATTCCTAGTAACCTATTAAAAATAGTAAGTAACCTACTAAAAATATTCACAAGTATACCAAGTATCTTTTGAAAGTAATTTTAATTCAATGCATACTAATAAAAACAACCAACATCAATTTGTAGGACACCGAAAAAAAACAAGTCTTAATTTACATTTTGATTTACAGATTAATTGACTGGACTGACTCATAAAATTATAGAGCTTCTATCTGTGCATCCACTAAAAATACTCAATCGGTTCAAGCGTAGCTCAAAATTCGGAAAACGTAAATAAAAACAGACGAGTTTATTATACCTCCTTTGATAGTGGATAAAACCTTTTAATAAAAAAATCTCTAACAGTCAACTGGTTTAGACTGCTCAACGCTTTATAAGTACCATTGAAAATCAATTTCTTAATAAGACAAACTAGAAATTACATTTTCAGTTTCCTAGTAACTATCTTCTAAATAACACTATGTACTCTATCAATCTAGTAGACTCCACTCTACTGTCCACTCGACCGCTCACTATCTCAGCGTGACTCTCCAACAAACCGGTTCTCGGCGGCTCGCATCCGGTTAAATCTGAAAAAAGATTTCAGCAAACATGCAGCCTCCATTGTGGACTGTGATGGATGACTACAGCTTTTGATTATTTATGTCTAGATAGAGTGATACTCTTCAAAGAAAATTAATCAAACAGGTAAACTTTGATAGAGCAATATGCGTGATGATAACAACGTCATTCAATCTGCTTATCGTAGTGTGCGTGCACAATAAGGATACTACGGTTAAAATTATCTATATAATATACCCTATGTTGTTCAATAAATGATTTGAATTGAAATGAGATTATTATTACAAGAAACTTAAAACACAAAAAATTCAAACATGAAATCAGAGGTGAACGATTCATCTGTATTATTTTCTACATGTTTGAAACTTTATTTGTCTATCTAGACAAATAAATTATCAATTACTTCAGCATGTGTATTGGTTTTGTTGACATGTGACCGCACTTTTTGTTTATGGGACGCTGAATATTGTTGTTTCTGAATATACTGAAAAGTTTTATATATTCTGCAATATTTTTGCTTTAAAGAGACGTTTTTTTTTATTTGAAATAAATGACGCGGAACGGTGGATAATATTTTATTTCACAATTTTTTTTTGCAAACGTCTTTATGGATACGGTAACTAGTAATAGATATATATGTGTATTATTGTGCATAAATAGAATTGTATTATAAACAACTCAAAATTTTGTTTTACTGTATGTAGCATATAATTAAATTAGAAAAAAATACGCTTGAATTACTTAGCAAATTGTCATTGAATGGCCAATTTATTTGATATTTACAGTCAATTAACATAGTGTACTCCAAACTTAGGACTTTCTTTTAACGTTGTACACAACCTTGTTCACAATATTGGTAAGTAATAAATATGTATAACAAAAACATATATTTTTAAATTTTGTCAATAGGTATCTATAACCACTATTCTAGCTATGAATCCTAGTGAAATCCTAGTTGGGAGCTATGAGTGTGAAACGATATCATTTTTTATTTTTATATTATTAATCTGGTAGGTATTATAATGGTTTAGGTAATGGTGTACACAGCTACATTTAATAGTAGATTAGTAGCCAAGGGCTGTAAGGCATCAATAGCAGCCCGATATATTTAGGCGCACGAGCGCAGCGTGGGCGCCTGTAGTTCGAGGGTGCAATTGATGCTTACACCCGAGCTAACTACTCTGCTTTACATCTCGATTGTGAGGTAAGTAGAAAAAAACCGGCGTTACAATAAAACATTTTAATTGCTGCTTCAGCTTCCATTTTCATTGAATCGGGAGTGCAGCTTATATCTTCATCACTTGCAGAACTCATGTTTTTTTTCCTAATTAGCACGTAATTATAAAAAAATAACCAAAAACAAACAATATTTAAAGTTAAAGTTTTTTATTCCCGTCTTATTAAATTATTATTTTCAAGAACGAAATTGAGAATATAAACTTGACGCTGGCAAATACACAAATCGTATGGTGCCATTAATCAAAAGAAAAAAAAAAACGAAATTGAGTTTCGCCGTTCATACTCATTATACTCATACGAAGACAAGGCTGAATAGCGAAGCGACCTCTTTTGTCATTGGGCTGAATGCATGATGTCTATTGCCAGTATGATGGTTAGATGTACGCGAACTTTTTGAAAGAGTGAAGTTTTTTTTTTAATTACTTACCGGCCTAGGGCTTTTCTAGCTACATTATTACCCTAGAGCGCTAATTGGTCACTTACAAGCCTCATTTGGGGGTAATAAGGACCTACTTACCGAATATGAGAGATGTAATAGTAGATTAGTAGCCAAGGGCTGTAAGGCATCATTTGCAGCCCGAGATATTTAGGCGCACGAGCGCAGCGTGGGCGCCTGTAGTTCGAGGGTGCATCGTAGCAAACAAACAAAAATCTGTCAGATTAAGTACCTTCTGCTTTTTAGGAAAGTCGGAGAAAATAGTGAATGTAAATCTGATTTATTAATGCGCGTATATTTTGAGTATTTTTTAACCTTTAAGTTACCATTACTACATCTGAAAATGTTTGCGCTTCATTTCATAAATAACGAGTAGAGATTACTTTATCTACCACGAATGTTATAATCTATACCTACTCGTATATGATATATATGAAAGATCGATCAATTATTATTGCAAACCCACAAAAAATACAAGAGTATAATTCTTACAAAATATAGCGCAACTTTATCGCTAAAAAGCGATCTCTTCCAGGCATAAATGTATACATATATATATATAAATAAATATTCGGCCACTAAAAAGCTAAAACAAAGATAAAATCCATAAAACAAGCAACCCGCGCTTCCGCACGCCATTACTCCACAGTTTCGCATATTCAAACGCAAAATATTGTCCCCGTACTCATAGACTTATATCATATACTTAGATTGTTGCACTATTAGCAAAAAGGCTGCCCGTTACCGCGTTGCCATTCAACGCGGTAACGCACCCAGGGTAATGGGTACCTTTGCTCCGGGTACGACTCGAGGTGGGTTGTTCGACTTATTTATTGTGACATGTATTAATGATAATTTGTGGTATTTGTATTTGACCTGAAAATAAATGACTATTAGAAAGCCTAAATATTAATTTAATAGGTATATATATTTATTAAGCATATTAAAACAAAGTGTTTTGTCTCGTGTAGACAAAATATTTATGTAAATTTAACGATTTCTCAAAAACGCCTGGAATTATTTGAAAGTTAAAGTTTGATAGTGTCATGTAACAAGTAAGATAAGATAAGATAAGGTAATTTATTTATTTATTCACATCGGACATTACTATTCAAATTAAATTTTATACATAACATTTCATTAATTTATTATATAACTAAGTATATTAATAAATAACAAACATTAAGCAATTTATGATATTGTTCATTATTTGATATTAATTAATAAATGTTTTCATTTGTATAACACCTTTAATTAATTATGAATACATGCGATGCAGTTATTATGAGCCCCAAAGTAGACATAAAGCATGAATCTTGGTGGCCCGTTACACCATGTTGCCCAAAATAGATATCTGAGCGCGACTAATTTAGCGTAAGTACAACTGATTTATATTTGACCATCCGAAAAATATACCCTTCATACAATCGCAATTTTCAAAAACCTATTAATTAAATATTGCAATATTAAAAAGGTTTGTGGCTTTTTTTAAATATTGATCACTGGGCTTTCAGTTGTAACAATTAATAATATAAAACATACCCGTTTTATTATGGCTAAAATGGTTTCTTGTTATTTTATTTTGAACAGGTCAGATTCATTTTAAAAAAGGAAAGATTTTTGTTTAAAGCACAAGCATCTGACAATTTTTTTTATCCTACACAGCTATGCATTTGAAGTCAGCGATACTGTACCCTAGATGGAGCATGTCTGGAATAAAGGTTCTCAAGGAATGCTGCCGGAAGACACCGTAAGGTGCATGGCAACAGATTGTATAACTTGAGGGCCGCCATGCTATGGTTTTCTCATGATTTTCCATTTATCTAATCTAAATAAATAAAAACTAATTTTCATAACACAACTCGGCTCCAATTGAGCATAAAGCTGGTTGTAAACAACAGTTTTATGATAATTTTCACTCTTTACCGGCAATCTAAATAGAGTAAAAGCATATGTCTATGTTCCATGCTCTTACGATATTTTGTTCTGCAAATGTCTTCCGGTCGATGCGAGCCAATAAAATATTGACAATTTGTTTTGCAAATATTGTTGAGATAGCGCGTCAAATATGCGGGGAAGAGATAAAGGTTTTGCAATGGCTTTATATTTTACGCGCTTCATATACTAAATATGTAATTTTGTAATTAGATATTAAAATAATATATATTTTAGATATTATATTGATCTCTGAAACGTACAAAACGTAATAAAAAACTTGCATTGAGTAAGACTTATAGGCAAAGGTGCTTTGGCCAAAGTTAATCTCCAAAACCTTGATCACCATCGCCGCGTCGTGGCTAAAACGTGGCTAGCCTATCGGATTTCTTTTTGTATACATTCTGGGGATTGTGCCTTAGAATTACACAATTTAATTCCAGCATCCCTTTTCTACAATCAGACTTGTAGGTATATTGCGAGACGCCACCTCTATATGGTGGAAATTCCACGGACTCGCACTAAACGCTTTGCGTCGACTTTTATTACCACTGCCAGGTTGTGGAACTCACCGCCAAGTGCTCGATTTCCCGATAAATATAATGTCGGTCTTTTCAATTGGCGTGTGAATCGCTTTCTTCTAGGCAAGCGCGCTACATCCTAGGCCGCATCATCGCTTTACATCAGGCGAGTTGCGGCCAAGCGCAGCTCGCCTGATGTAAAGCTATAAAAAAGCAGTTTGGAACTTTTCTCAGTGTTTCAATATTTAAATCAGAGTATAAAAAAATTAAACTTTTAATCCTACTTACTCGTATTCCTCATAAACCGTCTTCAAAACGAATGCTCTACAGAATTCTTATAAATCAAATGATAGATCGATACCTCTGAGAGTAAAGTAGTAGATACGGTACGAAGGAGGCTCTACATCACGCAACCAATCAAGTAGAGCACGTTCTCGATTAACTATAAATCAATGATCAGACGGCATCGCGTCACACTTTAATCATATTTTTACTTAAGGGGAGACATGGCCTTAATAATATTAATATTATACGCTATGTTTATATAGCCGACGAAATAATGAGGTTCTCAACCGTCCGTGTTTTGAGTTCCAATACTCAAAGGCTACTTTACTGGCAAGTGCCTTTATAAACATAAACAAAATTACTAAGTGCTAAAGCAAAATATAACAGAACGATTACCTATAGATCATTTAAGATTTTTAGTGATTTGGAAAAATCTTTTATGTCTGCAACGGTAACAGTTACACAGCACAGGTGCTATCATATTAATTTTACCAAAATCGATAAAGTACTTTGGTTTTGTGAATGAAAATAACTGAAAAATACATCTGCCTAATTGCAGTTGGTAGTGATTTTTCTACCGACCCCAAAAAATTGTTTCATGTCTCTTTTTATTTTATTTATCAATATCGATCAAGGGGTTCCATTTTTAAATCAAAATAAATGAAGAAGTTATTCCAGCGCCAGCGCCAGCGCCTGCAGCAATGCAGGTCTGTAGTATTTTTTATGATTTATTTTATAAGCATTTATCTTTACTAATCAAAACTGTATGAAGAAAATTAAAAAAAAAATACTTTAGTTTATTAAGTTTAAATTTACTTAAGTTTAATGCTTTAGGCGATAAGGCCGCCCAATGTACTACCGATGTTTCGTTCTTGTTTATATGTGCAATAAAAAAATAGTGTACTGTATTGTAAGCTTTTAATAAAAGCCATATCACAAGGTTATTAATAAACACAGTATGCGATCTAGAATATAACAATGGGCGGATTCGAACCCGCGTCCTTCAAGTAATATTATAGTCAACTTGCTGACCACTTCGACTACCACCAACTTCCTGCAATCCGCGATTAAGCATACTTGGCAGTATCATCTTTTTCGTAGGTAAAGTAAAAAAGTTAAAAATAAAATTATTTTTTATATTATTTTCGTTATTCACAAAAAGTTATGTTTAACTTAGAAAAATAAAATGATATAATTAAAATATTCTGTTTATTGCTTTTCAAAATACTCTCCTTTATATTTTAAACATTTTTTCATGCGTATGACCCATTTTTTAAAACAAGACGACCACAGATCTGAAGGCATGTGTTTACGTGATTGAACGTTATCACTGCCTTTGGAGTTGGTAAAAATGATAATAATATATAATGTACATTTGCTATACCTACCAACGATATTTACACATTTAAAACTAATCTAGAATCTTCAATTGATATTGAAGATTCTAGATTAATTTACAAAATTTTTGATGCCTCTGCTAAGACTACTACATCAAAATCTTTAAACGATATTCAGGCAGTTGGCCCAGTTATACAAAGTGACTTGTTTTCAATTCTTATTCGGTTTCCTGTTTTCAAACTCGTGCAGACTGCAGACATTGACTATCTAACTATCTTTGTGTTAAACGTGATCGTTTAACACAAAGGTAGTTAAAGTTTAAATCTAATAGTAAATATTTTTATGCTTTCTAATCATCAAGACGTCTACTGCTGTACATAGGCCTCCTCCTTAGAACGCCATTATGAACGACAAGCTGCCAATTGTATCCACTGGTTACTTGTGACTTTCACTATGTGGTGGTGTGGCGGTCCACCTAGTGGAAGGCCTACCTACGCTACGTCTTCCAGTTCGTGGTTGACACTCAAGAACCTTTCTTGCCCATCGTTAATCGGTTCTTCGAACGATGCGGCTGGCAAATCCTTATCGCTTTCTAATAGCTTTAATTAAACATATATTTCTTAAAAAATAATGTTTAAAAATAACTACAATACCTTACTTAAAAAACAAAACAATAAAATATAGGTAATTATTTTTTTTGCTTTGATTTTTACGTTAGACGTAGCTTTATTTTTGTCTTTCATAGTATTCCCTCTTAATATAAGACTAATGCTTTTCCGCGGCGTCGCTCTATACATCAAGCTAATGTGAAGTTCAATTTATGAGTTCAAATCGAACCTTAATGGCTCATGTGCCACTTCCTGAGACAGATGAAATGCTACTAGAAAAGAATTTACGCACTTGTTTTCAAAACTTATTTAACTTTGTATTTATTAAAATGTTTATCAAAATGTTATTTATTGATAAAATTGGCAGCTTTTTTTAAGTAGGTATATCTACTCATTTAATACTACCTACCTGTAATTCCTGGAAGAGATCGCTTAAAGCTTTTATGCTAGAGAGTTGTATTATCTTATCTTATATTTAGGTTTATCAACATTTTACTAATCTTCGTTAACAATGAGAACTTTCATATTTTCCTGCGTAATATAAAATAAGTGTTTTCTTGTAAAATTTGGCAATTTTGATGTTATTTTGTTGAATCCGGGAAACTAGCTTTAGATATTTGACCTTATTCTCACATCAAGATAAAAAAATATATATAAATAAATGCGAAAGTGTGATTTTTGGTTTGTTTGTCCTTATCTCAGCAACAAACTTGCCTTTTAACATAACGCGAGCGAAGATGCGGGTAAAAGCTAGTAATAAAATGTGTCTGTTGTTTCGGAAAAAAAAAATGATGTCCATAAAAAATTATGTTATAATGAAAACATTATAGCATTATTTTTTATTACATAAACAAAACAATAAAACATAGCAATAGCTCATATTTAAATCATAATATAAAAAATATCTTCTACAACAAGAGCGGAAAT
Organism: Ligdia adustata; assembly: GCA_947049295.1. Classification (NCBI taxonomy): domain Eukaryota; kingdom Metazoa; phylum Arthropoda; class Insecta; order Lepidoptera; family Geometridae; genus Ligdia; species Ligdia adustata. The sequence goes on along the minus strand of OX346219.1, from coordinate 14,185,104 downwards.
TGAGGACCACAATTTATTTTATTTTATTTATTCACCTCACAAAAATAAAGTACCTTACCTTCAAGGTCCAACAAAAGGTTCCCCAAACAATCCAGAAACTAACGCACTTCCGGTGACTTCCGGTGTGACGCACAAACTAACAATGTTTCTCTACAATAGAGGTGAATATTTGGTACCCTTCCGTTGGACTGTTATCTATTTGTTTTGGAACAATAGGTGCCACGTAGCTTTAAAACTTGCTCCATAATCATCTTATGTAGAAAACAAACGCGTGTTTGTGTGCGAGACGTGTCATCGTTGAAGACACGAACGACTCATTCAGTTCAGCGAATGTTAAATTATAGTTGGACCTTTCCAACAATTAGGTACGCGTCAAAACCCGCCTTCATAAACAATATTAATTATCTTATAACCAAAATACTTAATAATATACTCGTATTAAGTCATAGACTTGAGTTCATGTAATGTAAAAACAAATGAGTATAATTACGAAAATATATTAACTGAAAAGAGAAACTAAGAAACCGTTTCGGTTTAGTAAGTTTTTATTGCATTTGGAAGAAACCATAGAGAAAAAGTCGCGGTTGAATCGTTTTCTCCTAGGCGAGCATGCTACAACGTTGCTTCACATCCGATTCTGATCAGGCAAATTGCAGTCAAAAACAAGCCTTTTTAAAAAAATTACTGAGAGCAAGCTATACTTGCGGACGAGAGGTTCTGTATCAGAAATACATCATTATTATGTGAGAATTTCAACTGTTCAGCTATTAAAGTTCATGATACCTGACTAACGGACGGACGGACAGCAAATTCTTAGTAATAGGATCTCGTTAGTACCCTTTGTGTGTACCAACAAACTAAAAAGTACTACCCTAAAAAGCGCTTCTTTGTCATAAGCTGTCGGGTAGTCAAGATAGATTAGCCACGCAGTCCAACGAGAAACGAGCGGTTGAGGTATAAGTAATATTATCCAAGGTATAATTTCTTTACAGTCACACGTCACACGTCACACGTCATATGCTTCAGAATAAAACTCAAAAATTAGAGTGTACAATGAAATTGAATTTGCTATGTAGGTTTATTCTGCTCAAAATAAAACAACTTCGGTTTTCACTGAATTAGCAGATGGCGGCCCGAAGCTGTGCTCCGTTGCTGAAAAGACAGATTTATGTGATGTTTATTTAAATATAAATTAAATGGAAACGTACGGGAAAGTACGAATATTATAAAATAAGCTGTTTTGGTATGAAACGCAATGCGAAAAGACCTGGTTTTTATAAGAGACGCAGGCAAAAATTCGAGCCGAACGGCACCGCTAATAGAGTAAGTAATCATTAGAGTTACAATATCATATTAATCTGTAATGGGGAACAAAATTACGTTAGAACAATAAAAAAGTACCCTTCCGAAACTCGCTACAAGTTTCTTACCAAGAAACTTAAATTATGTAAAAATATAAGTGTTTTCATACGAGAACAAATTATTATTGATTCGTAGCTGGTTACTCAGCTACAGTTTCGTAGACAGCCGAAGTGGTAGGTTCAAACTCGCAGTTCACGCCTGAAATTTTTACGCTTTGGCAATTTTCATAATAAAGTATGGTAAAAAAATAACAGATTGAGTTTGCTCCGTTTGCTGAAGAAATATAGTAAAGCTCTTATAGAATTGTCATTATTGGTATAGTTTTTGTATCGGATCGTATCCAGTCCAGTTACACGATGTAGGTAGTACATCACTACTGCTTAAATTACGTGTTGGGGGCCTGATTTATTTTTGAAAAGCTATTAAAGACCTTACTATGTTTTTTCAACGCTAAAATACAGATACAGTACAGATAATGCTATCCTACTAGTAACTGACCCATTACAATGAATTCAGAAATATCTTCCTGTCCAATTTTATACTTTAACGTTATACTTAGTGAATACTTAAATATGCTTACATATAAGTACTCTAAACTATTACAAACTAAGTAAAATATGATCGAGTTCCTTGTAAATAGGTTGACAAAGCCGCGCCTCTATTTAGCATATGAATTAAATACGGTGAAATATGGTTAAAATTAATATGGATATATGCTGGCGAGCGCCGAACTAAGAGGCGCGTTTCACTAAACTCTTACTTATTTGAAGAAAATATAAAGAGTTTAATTATTAATGATCTTTAAAAAGAGAGGAATAATTTTTAATACTTTTTGTATAATCTCTGTCTTATCACAGTTAAGCGTGCTACATAGTCCGCATCGGTTTTTTACATCTATTGAGTTGCGGCTCAAGTAATCAAGCTCAAGCCTGTGGTTCATTATTTTAAAAAAATCTTGCCGCGACGCCTGCATTGGTATAAAATATATTTTTTTGCTTTATAAATAATCTTCGGCAATGAATTTTAATTAAATGCAATTTTAGTAGTAGAGCTGTACGGGAGAACCAATATCCAAAGATTGTTACAATAATATATAATAACAATAATAGGATACGAGCTTATGCTGTATATGCTGTCTTTGGTAGAGCCAAGTGAAACACACTTAGAAGTAAGTCGAAAATAATAAGCGGCCTCCACAATATTCAGTGAATATATTACCGCTTCTTACGTACCGCCCGCCCTCCGCCGGCCGCCCGCCCTAGTCAGACCAGGTCATCATATAGCCAGATAGAGTCGCCACTTTTACTCGCGTATGAGCAGTTTACATACAACAAGTAACACTTTAAAATTCGGCCAAGTGCAAGTTGGACTCGCGCATCAAGGTATCTGTACTATTATCTATACAACGTTATTTTATGTTTCTAGCTGTTTTCGTTATTAATATCGAGCAAAAAAAAACATAAAATTACGTTTGTTGTACGAGATCCTCCTTTAAAAATATTTTATTTTGTTTTTTTTTTTGGATTTCTAGGAATGCGGCAACAGAAATACATCATTATTATTTATCTGAACTTACGTAAATCTGAACTTGTCTATTAACTTATGAGGCTTTTTTTCGTAAAAAAAAACAAAAAAAAAACGTTTTTCTCATGAGAGAAAAACGTTTATCATATGAATGTTCCTTTTTCTAAAAGTTTCAAAATTAAGTCTCTATGTTGAAGAACAAAAAGTTAAGGTAGTCAACAATAACACGAACATAAAAAAAATCTTAAAACTCATGTTTTCACACAAATCAAGTGTTTTAAAATGTATTCAGATTTTATAATAAACAATTCCATTCGCTTACTATTGTAATCAATGGATTGGTTAGAATATGAATATTCAAAACTTTTCAAGAAAACGTCTCATATGCGAGAAGAAACTTGTGAAAGATCATTTAGGGAATTCACAATGAGTTGTTGAAGAGCAAGACGCAGTTGCTCTCCTGAAAACTGGAATTCTATTTATGTAAGAAATATCTAAACTTACACACTGCTTTTTAACCTACTTCAAATACGAGGAGGTTCTCAATTAGTCGAAATCTTTTTTATGTATGTTTTCCAATTTTTTCATATGGCTTATTTCATAAGATTTGAAAATTCGTGTTTTTCTTTAACGACATAATGAATTATGTTTTGCAGCGTGAGTTTTGCCTACCGAATTAAAGTCATTTTTTTTAAGAATTATTCAGTTCTTCCGTTTTTTGTTGGGGAAAAACTTTGATAGGTTTATCTGTTTCTGCTATTCTAGGAAGGAAGGAATAGGAAACTAGCAAACATGACAAAAAGAAAGCGATGACTCGCTACTTAAAAACGGATTATCTAAAAAATAGACAATTTCCACACGAGGTTCAAGATGGCTGTTCAAAAATATTGTCCCTTCAAATAAAGAAAGATTTTTTTCAAATCTAAACATCACTGAGTAAACGAAAAATAGGTACTGAAAAATTAAAGACCTAGATGTCCAATAAAATTTATAATAGTACTATGGCTTAGACAATAAACAAGGAGGAACGCGACGGGTTGTATCGTGGCTTCCTTCAGAGACATAAGGATGGGACGAACAGACGGAAGGAGTTGGTCACACTCGCTGCCTGCCCTGTGTTGTTTATACACATTTAATTAGCTGCAGACATAATGAAATAAATTTATGAAACTCGTCATAGACGCGAGAGATAACCAGCCTCTTTTCTATTGTGTAGAAAAAAATATTGTTCTTGATATTTTCGATGTATTCTATATTCAAATAAAAGCATAAATGAAGCGTTTGAAATTAGATATCGTCTGTACTTTACCTTTAACGCTTTCACTGCCAACTTTTTTATTAAAATTGCATTTACTATGTGGGTGCCACTAACTCATTTATGCGTTGGAAAGTAGTAACACGATGTGCCCTGAGCGCATCTTTGTGTTTGTGAATTTGATACAAAAATGAGCAAACAACCTTACTAAAGATGCCTTAACCTTGTAATTTATGTGTGTATAGGATATCGCAAAATATAATCACGTGATAAATATTTTTTAGTTCTTCATATGTATGAACTACCTCATTTAATGTAATTATGAACTGTAAGCTGTGTGAGAAAAAATCACTAAATTTTTTCATATATTTTTTACTAGAAACTATTATCATCGTAGAGAAACGATCACGTAGATCCGCAGTCGGGCCAGCATCTTAGTCATACATCGCCAATATACCCCTACAACAATCCCAATTGAAAACTTATCTCGGAAGCACAACAGTGTCGCTAAATAGTCACTAAACGTCACTTAATTCAATAACAGAGATCCCTATCAACCACGCCCGGTTATCTCCTCACCCCACGCCGCAATTTACATACAAATACATACAAATCGGGTACGGAACCCGAATCGGTTCCGGATCACGTGTCAGCGAAGAGAATCGGTTAAAGAGACCATTCGTTCACGCTTAATAAAGTCACAAGCTTCTCACAATACGACCGCGTGCCGCTATGACTGGGCCCAAAAAAATACGAGGGTAGAACAGATTCCAAATTTGAATTTGATTATCGAAGTGCGCGCGCTATTTATCATTTGTAATGACGCCTCGGCGGAAGGAGGTCGTGCGCCCGCTAATATTGTAATCTTGTAAATGCGTTCCGTAAAATACATATTTATTATATTCTGTGTAGCCATTTGAGTGGAAAATATTGTACTTTTGGTATTGATTGCGCGTGACTGTCGAATTAGTTTGAGTTTGAATGTTTTATTTCATTTAAGCTGACGTTTGGTTAGCGTTGACATTTAGATAATAAGATTATTTCTAACCATTTCTTTCATATGCTTAGAAAGTAAATTCAATAGATTACTAAATCAATTTTAGCAACGATTATTTATTCCGTACTTGACAAACTTCTCATTGGTCTTTTAGTACACTTACAAGTTTGTACTCGCGTACAGGTCGTAATTATCGTAAATTTATTTTGACAAATATCTTGGTATATAAGATTAAAGTATCGCGACACATTCTGACATGTTACTTGCAAGATCTTAATTTTCCAAGTCATTTGCTGATAACCAAAAATTTTTATTTTTGGTCACTTTAATTATTTTTTTTCAACAAGGACTGGCTAAAGTGTTGTAACATTTTAAACAGAACACTAAGCTAGCGTGTTGTCAAACACCTATTAACGATCTACCTGCTTCTAAAATCCAAAGCAATGCAATAGAAAGACACAAAGCTAAGATATGCGTTCCCCTACCACGTAAGGAGTGGTGGTATAAAGGAGGGGGTAGTGAGTACCTAAAGCAACGTATTTCAAGCCACCGAGCTGTAGTATTCAAATGTAGCTTGCGCCGTATTACTGTCTACATTTGTCATGAACACTCTGTGCATAGTGTCTTTATATAGGGTGTTATAACAAAACAAATATATATACTTCTGTGGTTTACGTTCTAATAAGTCTGCATATTTTTTCTTCATATTATGTGTACAGCGACTATGATACTTTCGGCACAAAATGCTATAATATAAATCTTAAGCTGATTAATCTAATCTTAAGCTTTTAATTTATGTTGGAAAGTATGAGGCGGTTGGTTTTGAATAAAGCTTTTGGAAAATCCACATTTGGAATTTGGCATGTAAAGTAGTTTCTAGGGTATAAGTGTACGTTATTTTATGTTGATTTAAAACTAGGTGATTTAAAAACACAGATAACAATATCGTCAAACAAAACACTGACAAAAAAATTAAAGAAACAGTTAATTTTATCTGTTGTGTTGCATTTAAGTTAATTTTAATAAATGACGTTTTAAGTATTTACAATGTTCTTATCCACCAAAAATAGTTTCAGTCAAAATTTCAAAATAAGAAAAGACATTTAAATTTCACCCCCAGGAGCACTCTGTATAAGTACGAGGCAAGGGCGCCGAGTTCTGTACCCAATATGAATATTTTCTATTGAATTACTCTCGGTTCGTCGAGCTAGCAAAAATATTGTTCTTCTCGCACTTGGCGTACGAACATCCCAGTATAAAGTTTCCACGCTCACAATCTTGCGTGTGTAGAAACCTTCATTTATTGTATGTAAGGGATACAACTTGGACTCTTGAATACATTATTACTTATTCTTCAGCGCCACTTCTTGTAAGTTAAGATTCTTGTGGGATTCTTGGATTTTTGTTGGGTTATAGTAATTCTTATCCAAATCCTACAAAAGCATTGGTAATTTTTTGTACATTGGTATATACAGCTCTTGAGCGTACAAGTACAACCCAACCAATAGTAATAAAACTTATTACCCGATGCAAGTTTTAAAGTCGTGCGAAATACAAACAGGTATCATAAGGGTTGAATAATATTTGAAAAGATACACGTTCGCAATATTTCATACGAATCTTACTATAAGAAACAATGGGTCGTCAAGTAATCTTCTCGATAACTGTACGTTGAAACACGGTCGCAGCCTAGTTCGGCAACAGATACTCAGACAATATTGTGAAAATAAAAACTAGCCTTAATTATGTTTGAAAAATTATTCTCTCGAAGTCGTCTGTTACTAAGTTAATATATAAAGGCATTTATTTTATAAGACACACTTAACTTACCAACTAATATCGAGTAAATCGGAGATAAACAGTAAGTAAGTGGAAAAGTTCTAAACTCGGTACGATGTCTGTGTCTTGGACCTAAACACAAATTGATTTAGGTACCTTATTACATGAGCGCGCGAACTTATTACCTATAGCTATTATTATAATTCCTTCGTAGTTAAATAATTTAAATGTTAATTATTAATGTTATTAAATGTAAAATTAGGTACCTAGTTAATAGTTAGTAAAGTTGTAAATTTGATTAACAGTAACTTCCCATGTCAATTCGCCACAGCATACGACTCATTGGTCCAATGGCACAGGGCGCAGTACCCTAGATTCTGCGTCGTACTCAATGGCATACACATCATGGGAACAAACTTGTTCGCAGGAGGTTTGCTACGGAATTTAGACACGCTCAGTTGGATGTGATGAAATTATCATCACTCAATGTTGTAATGAATCTGTTTTGCTGTTTTTGGTTGTAATTTAGAGTGACTTGGACCAATAACGTTATTTCAAATAAAGGATATTGTTATTTCAGAATAAATTCCATATGTGACAAAAAAAATTAACAAAAGTTTTAAAAATGAGTAGAAATTAGTAGGTAAATGAAGATTAAATTGTTTACATAATATCATCATCATCATAATCATTTCTATTAATATAAAAATTTCTATACAATCAAAATTTGAAGCTTTCAATGGTTGATCATTGCAATGCAATCTTTAGAATACTATTGTGACTCGGGAACACTGCTTCAAGGAAGCGACTTTTCAGAGAGATTATTGTCAATAATGGTTTATTTTTTAATATAAGCTGTACTAGGTCTAAAATCCACATTATAGTAACTAACATGCCGACTACCTTCGAGTTCAATTCCATTACGGGGAAAAAATTTAGATGTACTCGCCAAAGCATTTAATTCCATGGATTTATCGCATACACATCATGGCCAGTGTATTCCGGACAAGGCATGCTACATCTAGGGCTACTGTATCGCTGACTTCCGTGGTAGTGCAATCTTGTGATTGAATGCCTAGCTGCGTATTATAAAAACCAAAATTATTCGATAGTCATCTTGTCAACTCCTAAGCTCGTGTGGCAACTCTGCCTCATAAGCCATGTATATTAATTGTAGATATATATTTTGTTTATTTGCACGTGAAAATTACGATGAAAATTAAATTTTGGTAGATCTGTTGGTAGATCAGTTGTCTATGGTAACAGTATAAAATTTCAGTAGTTTTTAAGAGTAGAAGTCTTTTTCTTTTTTTCAGCCTGGATGTGATTCTCAATTTAGCTGAACATTTTTTATTTATATGTTTTTGATTCGATGAGTCTGCCAATAATACATTTATTTTGATGATTTTTATTCTTTGGTACTACCTACCATCAACAATAATCGACTGTAGGTTTGGTAGATCAAATTTAAGATGTGCTGTCATGTACGTTCATCAAAGTCTGTCTAGTTATGTATTTACTATCAAAGTAACTGATAGAATTATATATATGAAATACAATTATTACTAGCCCTATTCAGCAGGCTAAGCTTACTAAACTAGCCTATATGACAGTTCTAAAATAGTGTCATTACATTTTGTCTCTTTATGCAAAAAAAGGTCGGATTATAACTGAAAACTGACAGGCCGAATGGGGTTCAGAAATTGTCGTCCGAATTAAAGCTAAATGTCACATTTAATCAAGTTGTTATTAAATTGTTACACTTATTAACTTAACTACAGTACAACTATATAAAAGATTTCTTAAGATATATTTATCACCAGCGAAAAAACTGATGGCATGTGGCATTATGCCACATGCATGTTTAATTTTAATTAAGTTACAGTTATTATTTTTAGAGATAAATTAAATGAAATATTGATAAAAAAGCATACTATTCGATAAAAATGTTTCTAGAGGACAAAACTATCAAAAACTGACATTTTAATGTTTAATTTTCATAAGTATTCCTATGATTAACATTGACTTAATTTTCTATATGTACTTTTTTCTATTTATTATAAATTGTTTGTGTTACAATATTAGCATTATATAATGTATGTTTCTGTAAACCCTTAGGGATAGATACTAGCGAACTACTATGTTATTTAAGATCTTTACTTGTACCTAGTTTCACAGACTTATAAATCATTCATTCAATCATATAGTTGTGACCACTAGAAGAATATTTAATCTATTCAACTTTAATTTCTCTGATAACTAAAATGAAGGCAGAGAAATAGTCAAATATTTTGAAAAAAAATAACTACTTTCTTGTGAACTGCAGAGCGTATGTAAAATCATAGTTTAAAAATATTTAATTTGATTTGACGAATAAAAAAAAAAATGAGTAATCGTAGAGAGTGTGACTCAGAAGTTTTTTAATCATTCGTATTTTACATTTACAAATTCAGAATGACTGAATTATGTTTAGTTGTTTGGTGTATTATACATTGTATATGCTTAGAATTCCTAAATCATTTTATGCTTACCCGCTTTACTAAAAATGGTGCAATTTTTATTCATTTGATATAATCTTCATTAATTCTTCAATTTTTATTGGAAAATTTTATTATAATAAAAATAAAATTATAATTGAGTAGTTCTCCGACACGGTTAGTAAAGACATGCGAAGGGTCATGAGGACTTTATCTGTACACCACCCTATTAGATAAGATTTGTTGCGCTACGGTTTGTTACAGTTATAATGACAAGCAGAGTCGGGCAGATACTAGTGAAATTATTATGGGAACTGATTCATGGGACCCAGTTTTATTTTAGTTTGTCAATTTAGTAACTTTAAAAGTAGAAACTTACAAAAATGACGAAGTAATTTTTATATATCAATGCTTCTCGATATCTTAGCGATGCCTAAACCGATTTTGATAATTATTATTTTGTTTGCAAGTGTATTTTATCGCTAATTAATGTAGTGTAAGCATATACTGCATTAAACTACTAGCTATAAAAAGCCTGACCAACTAAACAGTTTTCTTGACATTAAATGTAATGATTATTGATTTTCGTGTTTAATATTTTATAGTATTTTATAATCCCATTTAAATACTGTATAAAAATATACGCACGTTTCAACCCATAACGTATAACCCACTGCTGGGCTCGGGTCTCCCCTATGAAGGGGGTGTAGGCCATAGTTCACACTACGCTGGCCTAATTGCGGGTTGAGAACTTCACTTATCTTCGAAAGTGATTAACCTTTTCCGACAAGCAGGTTTCCTTCACAGTTTAAGCATGTGGTAATTAATTATAAAATAATATATAACTACCTAAATATTTTTTGTCCCGTTGTTTTTTTCATTTGTAGCTAATAGCTCTGTCTAATCTTGAAATGTGCTTAATAAGTAACCCTTATTTAGCAGCTGTAGCAAAAGCACTATTATTACCATACAGGTAATAATAGTGCTTTTATTAATAATTATTTAACGTTTGTATTGTAAAGTTGCAGATAATAATAAAGACACGGACTAATATTATGTTCACGCCTAGATTATTACAATTAGCGCATTTTCTCTTCTCGTCTCTACAATTTTATACTAAGTGTAATTCAAACAAAGCGATAAATCCAATCAGCAATCATGCTACAAGATTTTGTCTAAGAGGTTTGTTTTAGATGAAATGAAAGAAGGTTTGAGATTCTTAAATCATTTAATGTGTCGCTACTAGAATTGTGATAATAGATACAATATTTACAAAATAAATGCTAAGCTAATATTGCACGTAGAGCATATAATATAATTAAACAACAACAACGACCTTAACTTCCAATAACAAAAACACAATTGTGATAAAGTGGAGCTTCAAATTCTATCGGTGGAGTTACGATAACATCGATCGATTAAACACTTACATTTAAAATGCTGTGCACGTTTACATAAATATTTCATTTGTGGACGAGGGAGCTGGCGCTGTGAGGGAACAACTGCTTGCCCTTTTTGTAACCTTGCGAGGGAGACACATCGTCCATGTCTCCCTCCTTGTCCTGATGGGCTGTCATGTGCCTGGTTAGATGGTGCCGCTCTCGAAAGCTCTCATTGCATACCGGACATTTCAGCTTCTCCTCTCGCTTCCTCCGGTTAGGATCGGTCGCCGTCTCGCTTTTGTGATGAGTCCGCATGTGATACACCAAGTCCGAAGTCATCCGAAAGCTGATGCTGCATTTCGCGCATACGTTCTGTGCTGGTAAGGAAAACGCTGCCAATGTTGGAGGCAGTAACGTGCTCAGAATAGCGGCGGCTGGATTTGCAATCAACGGACTCACGGACTCCCGCGGCGGTCCGGGGAACTTCATAAAATCGGAACTATTGGGCTGCTGGAAATTTTGCACGCTGAACGGGTAAGCCGATCCCGCTTGAAGATACGAAATGTCTGGGCGGAACGGCAGGAAATTTAATTTATTCTGTGAAATTTGTGAATGTTTAGCATCAGATTTTCCAGAGTATTCCATATTTTTGCTGAATGTAGCCGGTCGTTGAATGCTCGGGTCCGGGTAATTAGGCGATGAAGACGGTACGTTTTGACCTTTGAAGAAGTTACCGCCATTCAAGAGATGTGCTGGAGTGATCATATTGCTGAAGCCGGGGGATTTGTTGTAGGAACTGGTCGGTGGAGTCGCTGCCGTCAACGGAGGACTGACTGAGTTCTGGTACAGGAGATTGTCCGGGCTCATCGATGGGTTCGGAGATCTCATAGTGTAATTGGTCACTTTAGTGAAAGCGCTTTTTGGTGACATATCGGTTTTATCCATAAACCTCCCTTCGAATCTCGCCCGCGATTGCATACTGATTAACGTCGGATCGTCAAAAATTTTGTTCTTGTACTCTGGCAAAAATTTGGGGGTTTTCGCTGCGCTCTCGTTTGAATTAGGACGACTTCTAGAGTGGTCGGAGTTCTCGGAGTCACTACAGTACATGGACTTGCCTGGGAACTCATCCGTCCCCACGTCGATGTTGATATCAGAGCTGAAGCTCGGTGATATGTTGTTCCCGCGAAGTCGCTCGTCTTCGTTTTCTTTTAGTTCGGAACTGGTGTCATTCGAATACTCGTGGTGCTTGTATATTTCTGGAATCCTCTTAGGAGCTTGTTCCCATTCTTCATTTTGAAACAACTGTTTGGAAACTCTCAACTGCCTCTCGGGTGGCTTCTGGCGGGATTTATCATCCGGCATCATCAAAAACGCCACGTCAAAGGACCTCTTCGAAGCTTTCGGGTTCAACACGGTCGACTGCATATCGGATTTATTAACTTGTGATGATCTAGCACTTTCGATACTCAAACTTGTGTCTTTCGAATCTGGGGAAGCTTCTTTGTAACTTTGATAATTATTATGAACGTCCATTGTCATCGTTCGAACATTTACTTTTTCGCACTGAGACCGAAACTTTTCACACTTATATCGCGGCACGGAGCGGGACAGACGCGTGCGTACTACCCGCCGGCTGTCGTACGAATGCGAGGGAAACATAAGGGTGAAAATATATAAGTGGGGTATAAAGTACTGGTAGCAGAGGCTTCGAAGTTGGGAAGGCGTGGCGGGATCTACCAATCGGCGGGTAGCAAGAGGCGTGTGAACAACCGGCGGCCAATGAACGGGTGCCGCCGCGATAGAGAGCAGGAGAGCTCAATCACCAGGTCAAGATAATAATAACTGCCGCGAATTGAGAGCGCATTGAGTTTCGGTACGGTCAGCTTGGAAATCGCGGAGATATTGAAAATTGTACTTTGATATTTCGCATGTAAGGTCGGCAAAACAAAAAATTGAATTAAGGTAAATTTAATGTTACATATAAACAATATTTAAGTTAGTAAAATTGTGAATTGAATAGTAGTTCAGCATCTTTAACAGAACTTTAAAATCAATTTGTAAATTTTATTTAAACATTAATTATTACCTATCTTTTAATAAAAAATCTACTCATAATAAAAAAAATTTAGTATCAAAATAAATTATTTTATATCTTTGCATCAATAGCATCATACAATGACAAATAAAACTGATATCGAACAATAAAATAAAATAAGTTAATCGATAAAAAAGTTTTCCGCCGTTATATTCTATTTATCTCATCCAAACATGGCGCTCGAGGAATTCAAACGATTATGATTGCAATAAATATGTTTTATATGTCGCATAAAAAATGATACTTCGTCCATAGAAGGCCTAACCCCCGAGTGTATGGATGAGATTGCGTATAATGCTATTAACACAGACGCTTCTCCTCAAATTGATATCCTACTCGAAAACTCTTCACTTCAAATTGAACCTTCACATTCAAAACATAAAGCTGATAGACCTATGCTAGTTGATGAAGCTAATACTGGAGAAGTTGACACACAATAATAAGCTTTACTGTCTCAGATAGAAGATCTACAATTGAATGTCATTAATAATATAGAGAACCTAAAAGAAGACCCAAATGAGTTCTGTTCGGTAGTGGGTAACGATAATAAGATGGGTGCAGACGTTAAAGGAAAGCCATTTGTCAGATTTTAGCCAGTTTTTTCGCCATTCGTTCGCTCTCAATGAAAATCTGTTCCATTTATTTTGCGGGAGACGTTAATGAGATTTTTAGAGAAATATTCTTTCGGCGGCTTTAGATTTGAAGATAGGAGTCGCTTTGAATAAGAATTTCTGAGGGCATCAGATGGCTTTATATTTACTTAATTTTTATATTTAATTGTATTGAAATTGGTAATGTTTAATATACTTACTGCAAATAAACTTATAAGTACAGCGTATAAAAATATGGTTTTACAAATACGCTCGTAAAATTACTTCCTACTCATACTAATATTATAAACGCGAAAGTTTGTAAGAATGTGCAGATGTATGGATGTTTGTTACTCTTTCATATAAAAACTACCTATTTTAGATTTAGATTAGACCTTAGATTAACACATAAACAAAGCTGAAAATCAGTGCTGCGGAAAATTCCGTGGCTTCTGCTGAGCTTTTTTAAACGCATTCGTCACTACAGTGATAGTAAAACACAGTTTACTCTAATGTTATGTATTATTTGTCTTTGTTGTTCTTATTGTAGTGTCTTGTGTGTATTAATAAACGCCTTTCTTCACTTCTACTTGTTATTATGTATTAACACCGCAGGTCTCAGCTAATACTAAATAAACTGTTTATCGTGCTATAGACATCAATCGGTTTCGTTTTTCATTTCACAGAACAAATTGGATCGCCTCTGGCCATCATCTATCAATCGCGCCAACAGCGCTCCTGACGGCCAATAATGGAGTCCAATGTTGGGACACGGGAGTGGACAAGTGGACATGTTTCTCTGATTAATGACCACCAGTTTCTTTTTAATCGACTTTTGTACAAGACACTGAAAAGAGATCTGTTGTTCCGTTCTATTTTCTGCATCAGTTGATTTTCCAAATAACGGTTTTGATACAGTTTTGTACTCGTAGGTAAGAATGACTGATTGTATATTATTGATTTAAGTTTATATAATTTGACTTGTCGTTACGCATTATTCATATTATTATGCTCTTCTATACTTAAATCATATTTTCTTGTTAATCAATTTCAGTATGTATATTAAGAGACAAAAATATGCATTTGATTTCATTTAAATGTATGTTAAGAGATGTAGGGCAGGCTGCACACGCCTACATCACACATGTACTTAGGCGTAGTATGTTTATATTAAGTTTGTTATTGGTTTACGGACCGTCACGCCAGTCTCTCGCTGGCGCTCCAATAAAGCGCATGTCTTAAAGCCTAAACTGCATTTAATTGACCCCATATAGAATACTCACCTCAATTAGCCAGCGACACCACATAGACTCGTCAACCAACACACCCAAACAATATTCTATAGAGGTGACCCCGACGTGAGCACTCGCGATATTCTATAGCAGTGACTCGCGTTTTACCAAACAATATTCTATAATATCATTGATGGTTTATGTTATTTTTTTCTATCCGACTGCGAAAGAAGGAGTGTTATGTTTTTCGACTGTACCTATGTATGTTTATTTTTTGGCACGCCCTATAGCCTACACGGCTTGTAGTATTTTTATGTGAGTGGTATTTTTATAAGAGTGACACTGGGCACATCAATATTTAAAAAAAATCAAATGAAGATATACACAAGTTTAACGATTTAGCAGTCGGGTTTTTTTGAACTCGCTTCTAACCTCTTGTTTGTTAACTGTTTAAAAAAACATCCTTTTACAATTCTAGTTTTTAACTTTATAAATCACATTTTACTGTTATCATAGGTTAGATTCTTGCAAATATGTAAAAGTTTTCGAAACTTTGTTTGAAATATACGAAACCAAAGTTACGAAAATTTCTAAGCCAACATAATCAAAAGGTGCGCTAAATATTTAGTAAATACTACTCATCATAAAAAAGTAATTGTGCTATTGGTCTCAAATTTATCGCCGTAAAAATGAATGATCAGAATATTATTACTATAGCGACCAATAATTCATATTATTTCTTACCCTGATTCTTCTTCATTGGCTATGCAAGGTTCTATTTGATGGATATTTTTATGGGCCACAGACAGTTTTACTTTCACGAAATGTTACTTTTAGTAGTAAAATTCTGACCCGTATATTTATAAGAAAAACATGGTTAAAATTTGTCATCAAGATTAACGTGATCTTTTAGAATCATCTCGCTAATTGGAATTTTTCCAGGGCAGATGATATAATATATTTAAACAAATTATATTTTATTTGAGCCCCTTGTTTGTTTATATTGGTGTGTTTTGTGTATGTAAATAATACGTGACATTCCTGAATCAAGAGAAATCCCATTGGGTACCTACGAGTGAGTGTAAAAATTTAACTCTACCGTCACGTTTAAAACTACTTGTGTCATTTTATCATTGGTTATTATATCGAAATTTTCCAAAGAGTAATACATTTATTTTGATAGCTTACCAATCATTCGTCAGCAATACCATACCTAAGTTAATGGTAGCTTAGTAGGAAAACCGCTTGCCTTACAAGCGAAAGGGCGCGTGTTCAATCCCAGGTCCAGATAGTCGCCTCTGAGTTTTTCACTTATGTGCATATTTTAATTAATTACGACAAGCTTAAACGGTTAAAGAAAGCATCATGAGGAAACCTGCTTGTCGGCCGCCCGCAATTTGTCAGCGTGGTGGACTGTATGGCCTACACCCTTTATAGGGAAGGCCCGTACCTATTAGTGGAAAGTTGTTTGTTGACACCTAATACATTATCAATCGATTAGTCAGTAAATCATAGGATAAATAACTGGCGGCACGTGTGTGACGTCACTACACACGTGGCAATGACCGAGGGTAGAATGATACGACGTACTGATCCGATATTTTATGGCTTGATTCTTATAAAAAAACATATAAATAATTTATTAAATAAATACAATTTATTATATAGATTGTAACTGAATTGCTCTATGTAGATAAAACAAGAAGATACCTTTTTTGTAGGAGATATGCTTGCGTTTGGCCGCAACTCGCCTGTTGTGAAGCGACGATACGGCCTAAGATGGAGCACGCGTGCTTATATAAAAAAAACTTAGAAATTTAGACCAATCATTATATAATTGCTGATGAATAAATATTATACTTTACCATGGCAAACATGTTTGTAAATTTCAACTTATAAATCAGTCTAAGATTAATACGCTTTTGCCTATTTTTTGTCAGACCTCTAAACTTTAGGTACATCATCGTAATAAGCTATTTGATTCTTTATTTTAAATTTAAAACACAAAATATAATGTAAAAAAATTATAACTAACTTTAATTCGGCAGGCGCGTATATATAATCATTTTGATTTACATTTGATTACCAAACGACGTGACCCATTTCGGTAACATTAATATGGTATCATATAGACCAAACGAGAAAATACCGTTTTAAAATGAAGTAAAGCAAACGTATTTTTGCCAAAATTACATGGCAAACGAGACGTGTCATCGTTGAGTACACGAACCACTCATTTTCATTCCTGATGAAGTTCACCGAATCTGAACGAAACTATAGTTGGACCTTGCCAACAATCAGGTAAAACTCGTCTTCTAAAACAATATTACATAGTAAGTCTTGAGGTTAGTTAGGTTACAGAAAGAGTAGACACTTTTCTAAATAGGTCGTAGTGCTGAGAACCTGGCATGCCGGTATCTTGGAGACCCAAATACATATCGGTATATATTTTTTTGATGGTCTGATTTAGTACTTTCTTTAATTTGAAGTCGCATGAAAGTATAAGAAACAATCAAAACACGCATATCCTCCTCTCCTATACAAAGGGAAAACATAGATTGTTTTCTAAATCTCAATCTTACCGTTTCAGACACAACAAAAGTCGCATCTGCAACTTTAATTGCCGCCCACCCTGAGGGCTGTGTGCGTGGCTCAACTTGAACAGATTACTTGGCAAGCGATTGAAGGAACGTTGATATATTTCGCTCCCGAAGGAACGGGTTCCGACTTCTGATTGCAATCGAACTGACAATGATGTATTATGTGATTGTCATTCTGTTGTATAAAGCAGTGATATTGACTAGAGTTAGCGATGAATGTAGTGAAACAAAGGTTAGCAATCTGAGATTCGATTTGATAGATGTGAAACGGTAAAAGACAAAACAAAAATTGCTAATTTATGTTTTTTTTGTCACTAAGTTTTTATAATATTACGGGCTTTAATTGATTTTAGTAAGTAAATATTGTTTTAAATAGTGTTATACATAAAGGCTTTTCGTGTTGTTGCATACTTAATTTTTAATATTTTTGATAGTATACCTGATATATACGAGTAAGATATATAGGATGCATATTTTATTGGTCAGTTTAGGTATTATTTTTGTCTTGTAAGATCTTTTTTATCTATTTTGTGACAGACTAAGCGAGGAAACAGAAAAAAATGCCTTATCTTTATAAATTCTTGAAGTTACAGCCACTGACATTCTAGACTTGTATTCGGAGATTCCAAATCCTCATTCAAAACATAGCATAGCCACAGCTTCCATGAAAACATTGTTAATTAGTTAATTTCAAATAATAATATGGGACAACATCCACACAAAGGTGTTCAGGTCCCAAACTAGGCAAAGCCTGTGCTATGGTAACCTGATGACTGATATACATACTTAGAAATACATATATGCATACTTATATATAAAATAAACACCCAGACACAGGTCAAACAGACATGTTCATGCACACAAATGTTTGACCTGTCCGGGGATCGAACCCGGGACCAGCGGCGCAGAAGGCAGGGTTGCTACCAACTGCGCCAACCGGCCAGTCAAACAACTGTACAATATGTACAGAATTCGACCTGTTACAGATTTATTATTATATATTAACATCTTTATAAATTGCATTATATTATTGTTATTTTGTTCATAACTATAAGACAAAACAAAAAATTATAGTCAAGTGTCATCAAAAGAATTCAGATTTAGGATCTAATTTGTAGATCAAAGAGATAAGTACATAATTAAGGCATAAAAATAATCATGCTCAAATGTTTACCTCTTCTCTTCTCTTTACCTATAAGTTTAAACTAGCAAGTCACCACTAACAACAGCTGATCGCTGAACACACAAAAGCACCTGAACCCGTTATTAAAATATGTTTACGTTAATCCACCATTATGAATGGAGTACTAATGCCAACATGCCATATGGTGTGCCGATTTCTAACAAAAGCGAACACTACACCCCGACTGGCATTGCAATCATCCCTTACGTATTCAATACTCTTCTCTTTTCCATCGTTCACCCTATTAATTGTCTAAATTTCTTTTATTTAGCCATTTATATCATTTGCGACCTTGTTTTCAGCACCTTTGGGTTCTGTATCAGATGTAACATTAGTTAGCTTTACAAGCTCGTTTATAGTAGTTCTATCGCTTTTAACTTGCGCTGGTAGATTTGCGTCTGTAGTTTTATCCTGATCATGTAATTTCAATCTTATTTTATCGCAGTTAAGGTTAATTTCTCAGTTTTTTGTTTCCTATTCCAAAATGTCAGTAAAAATCAATTGATTTTAGTTTTTATGGCTTATTGTAAGAGGGTTGAGTTTAGTAAATACAGCGTTTAAGAGCTAATTCAAACGAATAATCGTCAAGCATTAAAGTGGGATTCGGTGAGCACTTGTTTATGAATTTTTCGACCATATGGTGTAAAAGCCGCTATGGACAATGCACCCCCATAGCCCCATTACCATATGGGACGCGTTAAATGCGTTTTCAAGAGAATTGTATGGAGTTTGGTGACCTTGGTTGGACCAATGATCAATAGATGCCGCGAAAGAAATTTGTTATTTTTTTGCTATTGAGCACCATTGTCATCTACAAGAAATATTTCTGGTAAATTCTTCAAATGAAGATGTTGTCAAATATTTTTAGTCATATAACGACTTAATCTATAATAAATAGAATTAAATCATCTAATATCTAATACCCAAATTAATCTTATACAATAACCTAAAAAAAACTTGTCTTTTACGATAATAATCTTCATAATTACAACAATAGACGACATTTTTAAACTATTTGTTTACTTCTAGTGTTTTTATTTATTTAACCTTAATATTTTTTCTTGTAAAGTATTATTTTTTAGTATTTTATTTATTTTGAATTTGTTACATTGTATATAACAATGTTGTAGTGTAGAAGTTCTTTTAAAACCACAAACCTTTGTACTATTATTTATATTGGTAACACTAAATTGACAGCTCAAAACTCTCTAAATGGTTGATTTCCTTCTTCCGGTGTTTCTTGGTGTAAATGGTTTTTATCTCATATAATAATCTCGAATTATAAGTTAATTTGTCAAACCAAGTCTCTTTTAATATAAATACAACAGGTTATGAGCCCAGTTTATCGCTTCGAAAGTTTTAAATAAAAGTTAAAAGTGAAAGTTCGACAACTTAACCTAAAACTTTTATGCCGGCACCGGCGTGTCGGTCGGAAAAGTTTTATAAAATGTCTTCAAGCAACACGATGACGCTTATAGAAAAGCTCACGGGACGTGATAATTACAGTACGTGGAAATTCGCTGTTCAAAATTACTTCGAACATGAAGAATTGTGGGCATGTGTAGAAGGCACGGAAAAAGATGTCAAACTCAATACAAAAGCGAAGTCGAAGCTTATATTACTGGTAGATCCCATCAACTACGTACATATTCAAGAAGCAAAAAGTGCTAAGCAGGTATGGGAGAACCTCGCTAAAGCTTTCGACGACAAAGGATTGACAAGACGTGTTGGTTTGTTGCGAGATTTAATTACCACGAGACTTGAAAGTTGCCAAAACGTTGAAGATTATGTCACTAAGGTTATGGTGACTGCACACAAACTACGCAATATTGGTTTCCACGTTGATGACCAGTGGTTGGGAACATTATTGTTAGCAGGGCTGCCTGATATTTATCAGCCCATGATTATGGCTATGGAGAGTTCCGGTGTGTTAATATCTGCTGATGCTGTAAAAACAAAACTCCTTCAAGATATCCGAACTGAATCCACAGCGTTACTAGCAAAAGGCAACAATAAAAATCAACAAGAAACACAAAGAAAAGGCCCTCGCTGTTATTCATGCAACCGATATGGACATATTAGTCGTTATTGCAAGAATAGTAAAAAGAAAGAAAATAAGTCTACAGATAATACAGGCTATGTTGCTGTTTTTTCTGCAACAACATGTAATAAACAAGGTGACTGGTTTATAGACTCTGGGGCATCCATGCATTTAACTATGCACCGTGACTGGCTTTATGACGAAATATCACCTCCGATTACATCAATTAAGGTAGCCGATAACAAAATACTACTTGTGAAAGCCTGTGGCAAGTTGAACTTGCAAGTTCTAGACCAAAAGGGCAGAGTGCAAATTATACAAGTCCAAAATGTGCTCTATGTTCCCGAGTTAGCCACAAACTTACTATCAGTGAGTCAGATGATAAAAAATGAGTGTCACATACAATTTGATAAACGAGGCTGCAAAATTTACAACAAAAATAAAGAACAAGTAGCCGAGGCAACTTTGAGTAATAATATGTATCAACTAAAAACTCTGAAACCTGCGGCTTACATGACTGAAGCAAATAAAAGTGACGCCTATCTATGGCACCAGAGGATGGCACATCTGAATTTTGATGATTTGAGCAAATTATCTGAAAATGCTGGAGTGAAAATAGAAAACAAAGAGAAGATTTTATGTGTTCCCTGTTCAGAAGGAAAGCAAACAAGAGCTCCTTTTCCAGTGGATGGTTCCCGGGCTCAGTCAAAGCTAGAACTTATCCACTCTGACGTGGCCGGGCCTATAGAAGTCCCATCCCTTGGAGGTGCCCGCTACTTCGTCACCTTCATCGATGATTATACCAGGAAAGTATATGTTTATTTTATGAAAAATAAATCTGAAGTTTATGAGAAATTCACTCAGTATAAAGCATTAGCTGAAAATCAGCTCAACTGTAAAATTAAAAAGTTCCGAACTGATAATGGCACAGAGTATCTGAGTAATGAATTTAAAATGCTCTTACAAAAGTCTGGAATTTTGCATCAAACATCCACTCCTTACACACCACAACAGAATGGGTTAGCTGAGCGAATGAATCGCACATTGTTAGACAGATCTAGATGTATGCTTGTAAATGCTAAATTGCAGAAACAGTATTGGGCAGAAGCTGTAGCGACTGCAGCATACATAACAAACAGATGCCCAACACGAGCGCTACAGTATGCTACGCCTGAGGAGAAATGGACCGGTAAGAAACCAGACATCTCACACATGAAAATATTTGGGTGTGAAGCAATGATGCACATACCAAAAGAGAAGACAAAGAAATTGGATCCGAAAGCTACTAAATTAATATTTATTGGCTACTGTGAAAATACAAAGGGATATAAATTATACGATCCAAAAAGTAGAAAAGTTTTGATTAGTAGAGATGTAATTTTCATGGAGAATACTGTTAAAAGAAATTTTGCATTAATGCCATTATCAGAAGACACAAATATAAATGAAAGTTCCACTTGTGAACAGTCAGACGAAGAAAAATCGAGTGAGGATTCTTTCCACTCGGATGAGGGATCTTTGTATGTACCTGAAGAACCTTTGAGACCTTCAGATATACAAGAAAGGGTAGTAACCAGTAAAAGAAAATGCAGACTAGCTAGAGAAGGAAAATCTTATCTTTCAGCACTACAAGAAAATAATAAAATGACAAGCATCCCAGAAACTTACAGTGAAGCTACATCACCAAGCTGTGCTGATGCTGAAAGATGGAAACAGTCCATAGAAGAAGAGCTGAAGTCACATACCATAAATAATACCTGGAGTTTGGTCACAAAACCCCCCGGAGCTAAATTGATTGGATGCAAATGGGTCTTTCGCATAAAAGATGAACCATCTGGCTCACTTTACAAATCTAGGCTGTGTGCCAAGGGATGTGCGCAAAGACAAGGAAAAGATTACACCGAAACATTTGCTCCAACTGTAAGGTATGACTCTGTACGAACATTATTATCAGAAGTTGTGCAGCAAAACCTCCAAATGGTTCAGTTTGATGTCAAGACAGCTTTTCTTTATGGAGACATCGCCGAGGAAATCTATATGACTCCACCAGAAGGTTTGAATGTTGAACCAAACCAGGTATGTAAACTGAATCGTTCACTTTATGGTTTGAAACAGGCACCGAGGTGCTGGAATTATAAATTTGATGAAACATTAAAGAAATTTGGTTTCGAAAGCAGCCATGCCGACCGATGTGTTTACATAGGCAATGTTGATGATGAAAAAGTCTATTTACTTTTATATGTAGATGATGGCTTATTAATTTCAAAACAGAAGGAAACCTTACTTCATATTCTGAACGAACTGAAGAACAATTTTGAAATTAAATCATTCGAACCAAAAGTCTTTGTTGGAATGGAAATAGAAAGGACAGACAGTCATCTTTTTATCCACCAGTCAAAGTATATTGAACAATTATTAATTAAATTTAATATGTCTAATGCAAACGGAACAAACATTCCAGTGGACCCTCACACAACCTTAGAACAGAGTGCCACACCTGATGACAGTCTCCCCTATCGAGAAGCAGTGGGATCACTGATGCACTTGGCAATTGTGAGTAGGCCAGACATCATGTATGGAGTGAGTCTGGTAAGTCGATATTTGAATTATTTTGATCACACACACTGGAATGTAGTAAAGAAGATAATGAAATATTTAAAGGAAACTAAACACTATGGCCTACGCTATACAGCATCCCAACAAAATCACCTAGAAGCTTATTGTGATGCAGACTATGCAAAAGATATTAGCACAAGACGCTCATTATCTGGTTATGTTTTCATAAAAAATGGTGCAGCCATTACATGGACAACACAAAGACAACAGAGTGTTGCATTATCCACTACTGAAAGTGAATTCATGGCGGCATGCTTAGCCACAAAGGAAGCCCTGTGGGTTAAAAGACTATTGATAGACATTGGTGAATTTAATCAAGACTCAGTGTGTTTAAATATTGATAATCAAAGTGCAATTTGTTTAATTAAGAATATAGACTTTCATAAACGTTGCAAACATATAGATGTTAGGTATAACTTTATTAAGGAAAAATATGCTGAAAAACAAATTGATTTAAGATATGTGTGTACTAAAGAGCAATATGCTGATATTTTTACAAAACCTTTGTCTAAAGAACAGTTTCAGTATTTACGAATGAAAATTGGTGTTTCTAAATGAGTAAAAAATGCTCTTAAATATATATGTGAATAATATATTTATGTAAATGTCATTATGCATAAATTAATGTTAATTTACTGTAACTTTTATAGACAGGAAATAGTAATAAGAGTTTGAGTCTAATTTTTGATTGTTTATTGGCATATAATTAGTATTGTTTTGGTGAGAGTATGTCAACTTACAACTTACTCTAAGCTGTAAGTTATGTACTTCAGTTTAAAGTTTTTTTTTTAAAAGGTTTTGTTTTGGTGAGAGTGTTGTAGTGTAGAAGTTCTTTTAAAACCACAAACCTTTGTACTATTATTTATATTGGTAACACTAAATTGACAGCTCAAAACTCTCTAAATGGTTGATTTCCTTCTTCCGGTGTTTCTTGGTGTAAATGGTTTTTATCTCATATAATAATCTCGAATTATAAGTTAATTTGTCAAACCAAGTCTCTTTTAATATAAATACAACAAACAATGTGCATCCCATGATCAGGGTCTTCTCAATAAGGAACAAAATATTAATTCAATTGTACAAGTGTCAAAATATAACAAAACATTGATGCTACGAGTATAGAAATCAAAATATCTAAAGTGATAAAAAATAATAATGAAAAAAAAAAACAAAAAAAAAAAATAGATTTAAGTTAGTTTTAATTATTGGGTATTGCTTTTGTACATATAGTTTATAACTTTGTATAGTTTTAGTTAAAATTTTATCATGTTTTATAAGTTTGTGCAATAAAATATTCGTAGAACCAAAAAACAAAATAACTTATACTATCCTCAAAAATAATACATAAATGAATTAAATAGACGTTAATATTTTAGAAAGGCTTAAGGTAAGTGCGAGTGTAATATCCACTTGTCGGTTAGTAATGTTTTTATAGAGCGCTCGCGCAACTAAACATTTTGCGCACTGCCATTCAATAAGGCGCATTGTATATTGGGGACAATACTCGTAGTCTAGTAGCTGGACGTAACGGTTTTGATATTTTGGACAGATTTTTAAGAAAGTATTTATACATTTATACATTTTGACATTTCAGTATGTTAGTTATTTTAATACAAAAATATATTCATTTACGCGGCATTGCATGCGACACAAAATATAATATTAAGAATTTTCAAACATTAAATCCACATTTGACCACCTCTATAGCCTCTAATGAATACAACCACCAAAATTAAGAGGTTTAGACCCTGCGTTGATTCTTAGCAAATATTAGTCAGTCAGGCGAACTATCTTATTGATATTCTTTGAATAAAAAATATGTTAATGTGCTTATCTCGTTAATTAAGTGCTATCCTTTGCTACCCAGTGTTTACAAATTTTTAACCGACACTTAATGTGAAAAAATTCAAATTTTCGGGTTTTAAACAAATTAAAAGAATATATTGTACAGTCATATTAGCTTAGTCATAACGCATATCAAATAGAAGTTGGCATTAATTTAAAAAAAAAGAACTGCTCGTCTTAAGATAATTTAGGTATAGTAAATGTTAGAATTGTTGCAAAGTATCAAAACTGATCTTGCTTTAGCTTCACAATCAGCCAACATATGGGCCCATGCGCCACCATCTGATCTGGCACTGTAATGGTCTCAAACCAACCCCTATCTGTGTAATCAGAACATTTCGCTTTCAACTCATTATTAGGGATATTGACTAAAAGATACCGAAGGCTGTTACGAATGTTCAACGTCCGTACAAAATTAAGAAAAAAACTGAATTAGCAAAGCATTTGACTTACAACACTTTCGTCAGCTTTGCTACAGTGTAAATGTTAGACGAATTAAGATACAAAAATATCCTTTAATAGTTAAATACATTTTTTTATTGATAACTATCGGGAATTCAGATATAAATTACTAATTATAAATAATGATTACAGACAGATTACCTATAGAATAAATAGAATATAAAGGACTCGCGATCGCCATATTAAGTAAAGTAAATATATTGTCCAATAACAAAATGAAGTATTAGCGAATAATTCTAACAAATAATTTTCTATAATTGATCATGTATAATTTTAATGTAACGTAAATCTTACTTTCTTACCAATCTCCTAAATGATACAAAAACCATTAACACAGTTTCCAATAACATCACATTTAATATCTCCGAACAAGTCCCACCACATGTTAAATATTGCAAACCGCATCAATACTTTAAACCATCAAAGGGCTGGTGCAATACGATGAGCATTTACACGCCATATGTACATTGGGGCTTAGGAAATGCTCTTGGGATTAATGCCCTATGGAAACAAAGAACTAAGGGAATCGACTGAATTTCTACTAATCGATAGTTACTCGTAGTTCATCAGAAATATTTCTTGTCGAAATTTGTGATTTTTGAGGTTGTAAGGAGGTGTTGCATAAGCAATGTGATTTGAAACAGTCATGTAAAACGTCAAAAACTTGAAGACAGTTTTTGTAATGTAAAGAAAGCTACAAAGCAACCCATACTAAAATATATAAATATAATTTATTTAGCAAACAGACGTGTGTTTCATTTTCTTAGTCTTATAGTGCAAGTTTTCACGTTTTGTTTGATCGTTGGACAATGGACAGGTCGTCATATTAATTTATTCCTATTTGGTGAACTTCATCAGCATGTTTATGATTGGGTGTTCGTGATTGTAGATGTAACATTAGCGTCATAAATAGACATATCATAATCACAGCTGAAAAAATCTGTGTACACAAAATTTTCATATACTCGTATTTTTTTCTTGGTACTTCTTCTTGAAAAGAAAGCGTCTTGACAGATAAAATAGGCTTTATCTGTCAAGACGCCTTCTTTTTAAGAAGCTTTATGGGTTCCTTTTTCTTAAAAACAACAAAAATAATAATGATGGATTCATTATAAAACTATCTGTGCCATTACTCTTTTATTGTAAAAAATACAAAATTTATCTTACAAAATCAATATCAATCTATACAATCTTAAAAACAATTTTTCTTTGCTAATTTTGAAATTGTCGTCATCATTAATTTCCAGTTTTCATTTGAACGAGCTGACTGTGTCTGATCCAAGCTACTAAGCAATCTTCGGTTTGTTCAAATATAAACTATCAAACTAACGTTTAAAAAGTCCACCAATACCAGCAAAACCAGCACAAAAACCAACGGTTCTCGCGTCCTCGCTTCAAAACCGCACACCCCTAGCATAGTCGCTCGGCCATATGTCGTGAAAAATTCTGCAGTAATTGCATTAAGCAACCCCAGAGCCACCCTGAGAGTGGCCCTGCTTTAATTACGACGACCCACTTACACATATGTGCTGCAAATGGGGACTTTCTGATGAATATTGTATTGCTTTTGAAAGTATTTGCCGAAAATTTGGAGACGCACCGATAAAATCCTGCAAAAAAAAACAGAAATAATGAAATTAAAAGTTGTACGCTTATTACCCAGTAAATTGATTGAAAAATGTTATGCATGAATTTAGCAAAAATAATCTAACTATACACAAAAAACTCTATAGAAGTAAATTCAAAAGTCATCAGATATTCGTCCTAAGTATTTTGAAATAAAGGTTATGGTATAGTTTTGGTCATTTAAGGAGAACACGTCGGAATATTTTTTTTAAACCGTAACCAAAAATCAAAAACCAACATAATCGTCCTACTTTCAAAATCCCACAAAAGAATACCAAAAGCAAATTTAGATTCAATTATTTCTCAGCTCACAACAAAACGTAATAAACAGCTACACAACCGTCGCTGAATGCAAATAACCGACAATATGAACATGAAATATGGGTTCAAGAAATCCTGAGCAAAGGTGAACAAAAAAAAGGAAAGCCACAGAAAACAAATGAAGAGAAAAAGTTCACAAAAAGTACATTGTACCGAACACAGGGCAGGAAGCGTCGCGTGAATAAGTAGGTGTCCTTTGTTGAAAGGAAACGACGATATTTTTCTTTACTTTATTATTGTTGGTGAAAATTTTAATAATATAAGTTTGCTCTGGAAAGCTATTAGGTTGATATTTATTGAAGCGGTCCTGTTTGAGGATAAAGTACTCGTAGAATAGGTTTGGAATTCTTTATGGACTTAGTTTTCTTTATAGACTATACAATGAGTGAGGCTGTATTTCTCTTTTATAATAAGCTCAATGTCAGTGAGGTGTGAGGTAAACAGAAAGTTTTTTGTTATTGACATTTAGTTTTGAATAGTTTACTTTCATAAATCTAACTCCACGAAAACTATTCTATTTATATATTTTTAAATAATGTATCGTTTTTTGTTTATTGGTAAAAAATCAACCATGGTTTTACATTTTGGCTATAAACATTAGGCTTATATTAATGGTAAAAATATAATCATTTTAATTTTTATAAATTGTAAGCCTTCCTACTGGGAAAATTTACGTCACAAAACAGCAGAACTTACAACTAAGAATTGAAGATAACTCAAAAACTGCTTGACTGATTTTTATATAATTTACATGAGACCAATTGTAAAATATGTATTGTACTTTCGATACCAAAAATAAAAATATATTTTCAATCCGTCCAGACCACTCTGAGAAATTAGGAAATATATACATAAAAAAACCTTTCGACGTAATAAAAACCTCTTCTTTTTTAGAGTCGGTAAAATATCAAAAACCTATTATCATCTGCGAGGCATTATAGATACGTACCGCATTATAAAATTACGCAAGAGAAAATCCATACGAAATGGTAAAAAAAAAACGAAGTAACCCTCAAATGAATGGTCTCATTACATATTCAGAATCCGCTGGGTCGGTCCGTCTGGACTTTAGTGATTTATGAACTAGTGGCTTCATCACGTGGCTTCACTTGAAGCTGTGATCCTTGTTGACTTCATTATCTTCTATAATATAAAAATAAATAGCTCAGTGTGTTGCTGACCGCAAATCTCGAGAGCATCTGAATCGATTTTTCCAATTTATTTTTAGAATATTCCTTAAAGTACGATGGTTCTATCGGAGAAAAAATTTAAATAAATCCCTCAAAGTGTCTAAAAACCACACTACTGTACTCCCATACAATCGATTCTTAATAATACTTAAAAGTTAATTTAAACTTTAATACCATACCATAAAGTTTAAGTGTCAGTGGAGAAGTTCCGGGAAGGCAAAACAATTGAGTGACGTTAGTAGGTATCGTTTTAACATAACTCTGAAAGAATCGACTGTTAGGCGGTACGAAGTTCGTTGGGTCAGCTAGTGTATTATAATTACGTACCGATAGGCTACGTGGCCTTCTGATATGTACGATAAATAAACAACTTGCCACGCACTGCAGATTTACACAAATATATTGTAAAGAAATTAGTCCGTAGATGTCACCCTAGATCTAGGGGAAATGCTCCTCCAATAAGATAAGCCCTGATTTACAAAAATCCAAGAAGTAATATACAAAAATATATATATAATATGTGTTAGAAATAACAACATGTACACGAGTACAAACATCCAGAGAAACATGCAAACTGACAGATGATTGCAAAAATGCTAGATTCAAAACTTTAGGTACTAGCTCAGTCAATCGCTCTGCTTCGTAATTAAACTAACAAACATACGTACTTGTCAACGGAGTTTTGTTGTAGATTTTTCCCAAGTTTCAACTTCAGCCAAGGTTTTTAAAGTTCGATGCCAAAATGTCTGTATGGTAGAGCATATTGATAGAAATGGGTTAATTAAAACACATTTTTGGCACGTTATAGACGCGCGTTATTTCATTCTCTATTTTCTTGCAAATTATACGTTATTTATGCAATCCTAGTACCAAATTTATATTGTTTTGATTATGTTAACGAAGTTACAGTTAGAAAGTAACCCTTAAGAAAGTGGTTCGGTTACCAAAGCCGAATACCGTTAGTCTGAGAGAAGTGCCCAGCATTAGGACATTATAATAAACTTGCTGCGCCCTGCATTAATATTGTGTATTCATGAAACATGCATTCATCACCTCCTTCATTGTGTACAAAAATATCTAAATTCTGTGACTTGTTCGCATAAATCACCTTTTAGCGTAAATATGTTAGCAATATATTGACTCGAAATTAATTTTGTACACTGCGATAAGTGATTTTGAATTTGGTTGATAGATTAAAGATTAATAATCCCTAACGTATTTATGATATCATGTACACTGTCCTGACCGGAGCTCCATAAATTTTTGAAACATCTCTGTTTTGACAAGCAGTTTTCCTTTTCGTTGCTCAAAAATAGCTTACGCTCGCACTGACTATCGCTACTCCATAATAGTAATTTAAAGTCATATACTTAATAAGGCGAAGTGATGACAGGTGGAGTAAGGGATGTGTCAAAGACAGAACTGTTGCAGCTCCAGCCTGGACACGATTGGCATAGGACCAAGGCAGATGGCATCGCATGAGAGAGGCCTATACCCAGCAGTGGGATCAGAAAGGCTGTGGATGATTATGACGATGATAATACAACTGATGATGATGGTACAAGGGTGAAAGTGGTGTTTCCGTATTTAATCTGCATTAGTTGCGGTGTCCCCACAAGCCGTTAACACAAAGCGTTCGATGCTAAATGTCTCAATTCAACGTTATAGCGGCGCCCTCTGCTGTCAACTTTACGACTGCTACTTTACAGTTATAACAGTAAGGATCTAATATTTTTTTTTTGTTATCCTTTACTGCTAGGATTTAAACCACAAGTTTAGCACGACCAGGAAGTCAGCGATACTGTAGCCCTAGATAGAGCACATAACTGTGTGTTCTAGCAGCCTTCCTTGAGAGCCAGTGTATTCCAGACTAATGCTCAATTTAGAGCTACAGTATTCTTGGCTTTCGTGGTCGTGCGAACCTGTGGTCAAATGCCTAGCTGTGTAGGATAAAAAAAGCCAAGCCAAGCTAAAGAATAGCCAAGATGCAATCTAAGATGTAGGATGCTTAGGATTAACAGATTTACTTGCCACTAGAAGCCAATAGCGAGGTCCATTCCAATAAAATAGAATATTAAAAAAGTGTAAGTAAGTTGTGAAATAATTCGCTTATTAACAAATAATTTCCCCGGTTAAATTAAAGACGGTAGTCACTTTTCTTATAAATATTTTTGGTCTAAAATCACCCATACTGTCCTCCCGTGGGTATGGTTCCCGCACCGAGTGTCGAAGGGTTAATTCAATGGAAAGATTCGTCCGCGCTTTTAACTCTGCAATATTAGCTCGCTTGTAATGTCTTTGTTTAATGGTTTTATGTACCGAGTTGTAATCGTTAGCTTTGTGGTTCACTTAGTTTTGGTGAAGCTTCATTTTCAAATGGCTGTTGTACATTTTGAGAATTTTTGGTTCTCGCGCTTGACAATTGCACAAGCTTTTAGCATACATTTTAATTGTACGTATAATACAACCATTAAAGTTACATGAAATTTTTATGCCTTTTTTTAATTGTGTGTGTTCTTTTTATATTTATTTAGATTTGGTTTTAATGTCTTAAATTTGCTGAAGTAACTTTCATCAATTTAGATTTCAGAATATCAGCGCTATAAAGAGCTACAATGGCGATTCGAAAAGTAATATTTTTTCCCCCAAAATAATGTACCTGACAGTAAAAGTTGTAAAGTATTGGAATGCATCTATCGAGCGATTCAGCAAGATATCTAATGTTAGGTAAAAGCAAGTGAGATTCCTTGTTGCCAACCAAAACAAATTTTCCCAAACGTCCTGAACAAAAGAAATCCCCAGGCGGCTCTATCTCAAAATGGGACCACATTTTCATACAAAAAAATAAAAAAAGTCCTCAACCAACTGATATAATTAAGCGTCTTATAAAAACACCTCGACCGAATTATCTTAATCCACTTCCATATACCAACTGTCAGGGAAAAGAAAAAGTAGAAAAAATCCAGTCGCTTATCGAGATCTGCCGCGAACAAAGGGGAGCCGGGATATTTAGCATAATGAGTGACATCGCCAGAGCATTTAGCTAGAACGAGATAGAATAACACAGCTTTGTTTTAGCTAGAGCAGGATGGAGTAGGATTTAGAGAGAACAATAACGCAATCTTGTTTCTAGACCATTTCCTTTAATTAGTAGAGAGCAGCAGGCAATTTGTTTAGCGTTGTGCTGAGATAGCTCGAATGTGTCTATCTGTGTTTACTGAAAGGGTTGTGTTAGTAAGATTCGTTTTAGAGCTTCAATGATAAATACTGCTCTGTGAATTTTATTACTACATCTGTTGAAAGAACAAACTTTAAAACAAAGTCGAATCAAGATCTCCGCTGACATTTATGACGCTTATTAGACGCTGCCGTGTTAACAGAAAAGTACATATAATTCAGTGTCCTGTACGAGCAGTTACTTCGATGAAGGAACGATGAAGTGTCAATGGTTCGTTCTAAACACAAACCTTTTGTAAAAAAAGTAGTAGACTTCGACCCTGACCCTGATTTTCATATCGGTAAGGGGTGTACTAAACCGTAAGTAGGTCACTGTACTTATCATTACATTACTACTATTGTTATGGGCGCAGCCCTAAATTAGCGAAAAAAATATCAGCTGTTCCATAAATAAAGTTTGTCGATCGTCGACGAACTAATACGATACAGCATTTTTTTTAATATAGAGTGTTCTCATATTGAAAGTTGAATAAAGTGAAACTAGTCTACTAATATTGATTAAAATGCGAATCACAATCCCTTAAAGTGGTTTCCACAAGCAAGTACCTATGTACCAGTCTCAACCAGATTCAAACCCCATTCGCCGCATATTGAAAAACGAGCAATTTTTAATAAATCGCCGGGAACATTCGCCATTACGGCAGAACACCTTATTTCATTAAGCCATTCCATTAGTAAGATACGCCAAATTCTATTAAACTCTTTTTTAAAACAGTGCTTGTGCCAGCTTTTCTGAAACAATGAAGGAATAAAAACTCTGTTGTAAGCCAATAAGGTTTCAAATACTATGTCTACAGTGAAAAATAATTTAGTGGTGTGCAAAAGATATCGATTGAAATAATCTTGGAACCAGAGTATTACTCACATCAAGACTACGTAAAGTTGGGACTATAAATAAACTAATCCTTAAATTCGCAATAATTTATGAGATAAGGTTTTATTAGCCACTTATTTTTGTAGATATAACAATATCTGTTAGTAAAACGAATGTATGATATGTAATCTATACAACCATACTTTATTAAAATAGTACACCTACTACTTCATTCATCTCTTCATCATACATCCATTTGACTAAACTCGTTACAATCCATAAGATAACTTAGAACGATCGTGAACAACCCAAAACCTATATATCAAAATGAGGAACTGAAAATACGAAACATAAGTCATAAGTAACAATCAAAAGTTTGGCAGTCTTGGGTAAAGAGTATATTTATCTAAGACTACTAAATTTTTCTCGTTCACCCTTTGTCGTTGACGTATAGCAAATAATTGATAATCATACGGTTTTTATTGAAATATTTAATTCCTGTAAAAGTTGTCTGGATCTGTTGTCTGACGTATAGGTCGTTTTTAGCGATGAGACTGTCCTCTGATGTTATTTATTCTTTAGTGTTGTATTTTGGTGGTGTCAATAAAGTATAATTGTATTGCATTTGTAATGTATGAGCAAATGAACCAATTAAGACTATAATAGTTATTTGTTATACAAGAATGCAAAGTTGTCTTTCAAGCGCGTGCACAATTTTGATAAATAGATAATCGATTGATTCAAAATTAGAATCCTGAGTGTTAGCGAGAGATTCATAAGAGCATGAGGTGAAAAATCTATGCACACGAGTACAATAATTTTCTCGCTGAAGCGAAAGCGGGATGAAAAGTTAGGTGGTGTTAATTTTTCATCCCGCTTTCGCTTCAGCGTGGAAATGGATAAATGCAAAAATAAAATACACCATGAAGATTCCTAGTCTGAGTTTCTAACAAATTACAAAAAGGTTGTATGATAAAACTCGGCACTATAGAGGTAGAAGTAAATATGTTTAATAATATTTTGAATTCAAAAACTTAGTGCACACTACGTTCTAAATTCGATTTACTTCATTCTCTAGCGGATAAAAACGGCTTTAGCACTCAGATATACAAGAGGCAAAATACAAATGGGAGGATGAAAATAGAAATGAAAGATCTGTGCGATGTATGTAGCAACGTCCCATCCCTATCCGATGATTTTCGAAACAGAAAGGGTGAGCGCAAAGGGTGTAGGATTCTAAAATTTAAATTTATGTTTCGCCAGATTCGATCCTGCTTACCGGCATGAGCCATTCCGAATGGACCGATAGGCTTTTTTTAAATATGATTTATTTATGGGGTTATTTTTTAATGTTTCAATTTGATTCGGAACAAATAGATGGAATGGGGATTGGGTATAAGTGGTTTAGGGAGAGACGAGTCGTGGTTGCAGTTTTTGGATTTTAGTTTGGTTTTAGTTTAAAATGAAAATAAGTATGCAACGATGCCTTCTTTTCATTATGATTTTTATTACGATAAAAAATTTGCATTACATCAGAATTAGACTTGGTATCTAATTCTGATTCAGATAATTCATTATCAATTACTGAATTATATTATGACATGTTTGTATTTTATGATAAATAGGAATCAACTTATTTAATAATAACTGGACTGGAATCTTTAAACACTGTAATAAGACAATAGCTTTTGAACGCGGCTTCGCTCTGCTTATGTTTGTTACCCGGAAAAGGTCGATCCATAATTCACTTACTGAGGAGAAGTATGGCAAACAAAGCAATAAACAAATAGACACACTTTCTTATTAATAATAATTCCTAGGTAAATAAATAAGAAGATTTCTTTCCTTTGTTGCTTCCGTGGGATAAGGCGCTAAACTCTGAGTCATAGTTGTTTGATCTAAAAGAACAGAGCGTCCTAAAGTCGTCTTTGATATTATATGTGAATGTTATTCGAGGATTTGCACTATAAGATTGATTAACGCATCGCAAAACGTCGGTGCCGACAAAAAGGCAGGTGTCATGTACAAAGCGTAACATTAGGGCTGTCCGCAACAATACGAGCCGCTCGTTATTAACTGAACAAACATCACGAGGGGCGCCGTGGTGACCCTAACGTGCACTCTCGGTAAGGTTGGGAGATTATAAATCTTAATAAGCTCTTGACTTTAGGTACTGCAATTTAAGTTTTTTTGTTTCTGACCATAGAAAAATATACTAATAATTTTATTTGTAAGCCAAACCCGGCAATAACATGTGACTATAATTTTATTGTTAATATTTAACTATAACATCCTGTATACTTCTATGTATGTATATGTACCATGTTCGACAAATAAAGTATTGTGATTCTGATTAGGACTGAATTAATTCAAATTCTTGATTTTGTTCCCCTGTATGTAATGTAACATCTTCAGTTTTGAACAGCTGAACAGATTTAATTATGATAAAATGTGCTACAAAGATTCGACTCTCAGTTAATACATAGCGCTACTTTTGATCACGGATCTCGATATTCTCGGATGTGATCTGGGTAGAGCTATTTGAATTGTAAATAAATTTGTAGTTTAATTATTTATCACTGGTAACAAACACCACTAGAAATATATTATGGCATATTGAAAATCGAAACACCAAGTACGTTTCTCAACCGTGGTAGGTTTTGAAACGATAATTTTGAATTATTTGCTTATACCTGAAGTTAACTTTGAATCAGACCCAGATATAGGAAAAACTCTTGACAGCACATATAAGAAAGAGTTTAATCTATTATTCCGCTAAGGAATCTCAAAGATTTGAACATGCTTCATATAAATTTACTGAAACAAAATACTAAATATCGAATATCGAAATTGTTTGTCTGACAGACATTGACTATACAATATTTTGTGCTTGTATATATGCCTGAATACTTGTCAAGGGCAAATCGAAATGTTTTGTGGTAAGACGTTTACTGGTGAGAAATCAGAAGCTTTGATTAATAATAAAAATAAAAATATAACTAATCAGATGTCCATAACAAGAAAAACAACTTGCAAAGCAACCATCGTTTTGTTAAGGCACCCACATCACACATGATGTGCTTAGGGTTGTTCCTCACATTTATATCAGTACAAAGTACTAAAATGAATAAGTAGCATTTTAATTAATATTTATTTACAATTTACATATATTTTTTTTTATATATAAATATCTTACGGGTAAGTATACGAAATTAAAGGTTAGTTTGCTTGTGTTGATATAAATTAGGCACTTATGTCCATTAAATTAGGGACTGAACGATTCATCTAATGTAATGCTAAATTGATAACATTTTATTATTATCTTTTTTTTAAATTATAATGCAGTTAAAGCAAGCGGTAATTTGCTAAAACAGTAAAGAAATCCATCGCGTGGAAAATTATTTATCGGATAAGACAAATGTTTTCGAAGATAATTGAAGTTCCCAACCTGCAAATTTTACCTGCTAGCATGGTCGATAAAGGCATACTCCAAGGGGTGTATAGTTTTACAGGCGAGACCGTGCCGTAGTGGGAAGCTACGAGTTGTAACATATTGACAAATGTCTATATTTTTATTTCTCACCTACTGTCAAAAAAACCTGAAATTGTGCGGAAGGTACCAATAGGATATCTTTACGGATTTAATCGAAAAAACAAACACTTGTGTCAGCACTTTAAAATTATATTTATGCAACAAGCTTTTAACCTAAGTATAACAAAATGTAGACTGTTTATTACTAGTTTTAACTAATACACTCTAATATAAAGCAAGCCAATTAGTTTGCAGTGGCAGCCCTAGCTAGCATGTCCTCAGCAGTTGACAATAGCCCGCCTCGAATAGTTATCTATTTAAACCTGGATTAGCACTCGATAACCCGTGATTAATGGACCCGCCGACGGACGGTAGTGTTGGCAAAATAACTACATAATAATAAATTTTGTTTGCAAATCTCAGCGTTTTTGTATTATTTTGAGCGTTACTTTTGATTAACACATCAGATAAAAACTTTTTTGCTACCTACTTTCAAAAAAGAGGAGGTACTCAAATTGAATGGTTTTTTTCTTTAACTGATTTCTTGGAGACTGCTATAATGATTTAAAAAAAAAAATCTCTTTATTTGATCCCATTTATATTGCATCAAAAGCGGTAAAAATGTTGATTTTTAATTCGAAGGTTTTATGGCCGTAATGAAAGTCAGTAAGTAAATACTTTTTTATGGACTAGTCTCTAAAAGGATTTAAAAAAAAACTTTATGTTAATAACGTAATGTTTTTGTTAATTACGGAATATGAACGATACTCAAGTCTGACGGTCAAGCCGCCTTAGAGAAACCAGGAAACAACATAAAATCAAAATATTCGAATTGAGTACTTCGTGAATCTTTCTTCGCTAAGTCGGTAAAAAATATTTTTTACTGTAGACAGTTTCCAGGCGTTTTTAAATAATAGTCTTGTTGGACTTGTGAGAACATTGTTGCTGACGGTACATGGCAGTGACAGCGTATTCGTAGCGATGCGCGGAAGGCCTCTGCGCTCAACAGATAGCGGATTACTGCGCACCAACTAATTTACTGCTTTTTAACGTTTTACTGTTCACTTCCATAATATTATTTACTCTTTGTAAGTACTTAGAATCTTTAAAGAGATAGATAGATCAATTCTTTATTGCAGACACACAAAAAAATAATAAAATACAAGAGAAAAATTCTAACAAAATATAATGCTACAAGTGGCGGCCTTATTGCTAAAAAGCGATCCCTTCCACGCAAAATGGAGACAATTGTGAAAAAATCAAATGAAATATGACGGGGTATACAAAAAAGAATATACTTAATTAACTTAATACACAAAATGTTATAACCAATACATACACTTACTAAATAGTATAATAATATATGATAGTAAAATAAAACTAATAAGCAAGGTAGACTATTATACATACATCAGACAATTAATGATCACACAGATGATAAAAACTCAAACTCAAAAGAGTCTGCAAACGAGGATGCATCACTCTGTCCAACTAGAACGTCTACCTATTTTGCTTTTTTCCGACGTTCATAAACTTTTTAATTGTCTTAAACAACTCTACCGTAGCTTACGATCTATCTACGGTCATCTGTCAAACCGTAGTTGTAAAAGCACTGCATTCCTAACAAGTGAACAAAACCCGACTGCTAAATCGTTAAACCTGTGTATCATCGTTAGTTATTATTATTTTAAATTTGATGTATCCAGTGTCACTCTCACGATTAAAACAAATCTATTGACACCACTCACGTAAAAATACGACAAGCCGTGTAGGCTCTAGGGCGTGACAAAGAAATATACATACATACACTCGAAAATCATAACCTTCTTACGCAGTCGGGTAGTCCGATACGAAGACGAATATGGTGATGATAATTTACCTTAAAAAATACATTTTTTCCCAATAGGGTCAGAAACCACGGGGTTATTTTGTGCATACATTATGTGGTGTGATGTTCGCTTATAATTATAACCCTTGCTGTTAGAACCCTATTAGGTAAGTTCATCAGCGAATCTCACTAGGTTATTCAACATGTTAATCTCAGATTGGATCCACACGAGCATGTATCTAAGGATTATATCTTAGGAGGCTGGGATATCTCGCATATGTATTCTAACTTACAGGATGTTCAAACTTCACTTGATTATGTATCCGTTTGCGAAATAATATATATATGGGACGACATCCACACAAAGGTCTTCAAGTCCCAAACTAGGCAAAGCCTGTGTTATGGTAACCTGACGACTGATGTACATACTTAGAAATACATATATACATACTTATATATATAATAAACACCCAGACACAGATCAAACAGACATGTTCACGCACACAAATGTTTGACCTGTCAGGGGATCGAACCCGGGACCAGCGGCGCAGAAGGCAGAGTGCTACCAACTGCGCCAACCGGCCAGTCAATAAGGAGGGTTATGTTTTTCGAGTGTATGTATGTATATTTCTTCGGCTTTTCTTAGAGCCTATCCAGCTTGTCGTATTTATATGTGAGTTGTGTCAATAGATTCAAATTTACACTAAATACAAATAAAAAAAATTGAGTGTGATAAACAGGTTTAACGATTTATCAGTCGACTTTTTTCGAACTCACTTCTAACCACTTGTTAATTTCTAACTGACGTTTAATTATGACTTATATTGTTTTACATCTATTTCAATTTATTTTGTATTATGTAATATGTAATAATGTATTTATTTGCTTCCAAATTTTGCTTAGGATAAGAGTATACCAGAATTGAAGTGATTAACAATAATTAATTTACAGACTAACATGCATTAAGTTAATAATCAGCAATGAATTTATTTGCATTCAAAATTTACGTAAGATATAATAATAAAGTTGAAATTATTTACAATAATTAATTCATAGACATGCAATAAATTTACAGTTACATTTGTATAAAATATGACAGTGATACCTACAGTAATACATGCCTTATAATGGAGGGTACATTGATGTAAAGATTAGGGATTAGTTAACTAATATGAACGCATAAGTCATCCTTTTTTTACCTATTTGAGCCCTAACTCCCACAGTAGGATTCCCTGTGTTTGTGGGAGCTAGTCGTCTTCAAAGGGTCATTCCTTGGCGATTACAGACGTGCCTGTGTCATGGGATAGTACTCGTACATGTGTGTCACTAGTGATGTCAAAGTGATATTGCTGCATTACTTTTAGTTGAATAGTAAAATTGCCTAAATGAAGTTGTGTGTATGGTTTGTGTGTGTAAATATATTGTGTATTAAAATATTATTTAATAATTAGTTTAGTTTATTCAAATGTTCGGAGAAGTTCTTCTGTTTCGTTGTAGGTTAGGCCAAGTAAATGGGACTTTATTTTATGTCTACATTTATATTTTGTGTCTTGTGTTAAATTAAGTTTAGTATTTAGTTTTTTGTATATGTGGGCCCCCAAAAATTCAAAGCATCTCTGCCCGGTTTTTGTATAAGTTTTGAGTGTTTCCCATCTGGGTGTACGTTGGGAATTCAAGGTAGTGCGCGCAGTTTTGTGAAATCTGAGGGCGCAGAAATATACAAAGAGCTGACGGACTCTTAGCTGTTTTGTATCCTTGTAAAGATCGTCTGTCGGATACCTGTAATGTTTTTTGTACGCAACCTTAAGCACCAGCCTCTGGCTACGTTCCGCTTTTATTAGGTGGGAGCTACAGGCTGCTCCCCAAGCGACTATGCAATAGCTCAAAATTGATGTGCACAGCGCCGTATAAACCATGTCTACTGTTTTGGTGTCGGCTACCACTCTTAGCTTTTTGAAAATAAACAGGAGTTTCTTAACTCTATTGCTCAGAGCTTGTATCTGTTTAGTCCACGACAGCAATTCGTCAATAAATATCCCTAAATACTTAGTGTCGTTGACCTGAACTAATTTTGGACATATGCAACAGCAACAGTCTTGCGTGTCTATGTTGCAGGTATGTAGTTGTATGTAGAGAGGACGGACAGGCGCCGATCGATTCGAGATGCGGAAGGCTATTATATTTGTTTTGGTTACATTAAGTGTCAGAAGGTTTTGTTGGAGCCACTTGGCTACGCTTCGCATTCCGTTATTGGTTGAGCTGGCCACAGTGTCCCAGTTTCTATCATAAAATACAATGGCTGTATCATCTGCGTAGGCAAACATTTTTGCTTGTGGTATTTCCATTTGGCAGAGGTCATTAATATACGCTAGAAATAGGGATGGACCGAGAACGCTGCCTTGTGGCACTCCAAAAATTACTTCTTGAAAGTCGCTATACATTTCATTAAGTCTTACTCGTTGCCTGCGCCCTGTCAGGTATGAGCGGAACCAATCAAGTGAAGTACCTCGCACGCCCAGTTTTTCCAGCTTTCTTAGTAAGATTGGTCTGGAAACTGTATCGAATGCTTTAGCCAGGTCAAGAAAGACCCCAATGCATTTTTGGCCTGCATCGAGTTTGTTAACTACAAAGTTTACCAGAGATACAACGGCGTCTTCCGATGACCTGGCTGAGCGAAAGCCAAATTGATTAGGAGACAAGATGTTTTGTTTTTCGAAAAAACCCATCAAGCTTTTATTCACGACTCTTTCAAGAATTTTCGACAAGGAAGATAATAGTGATATGGGTCGGTAGTTTGAAGGCTGGTTTGTAGCACCTGCTTTATGGATAGGACAAACGTTTGCATTCTTGAATGAATCGGGAAATACTCCGGTTTCAATGCTTAGGTTGCAGATAAACGCTATAGGCTCGATTAAATCTAGTTTAGCCGATTTAAGCAAGCGGTTTGAGATATTATCACCACCAGGGGCAGACTTAACTTTGAGAGCAGATATAAATCTGCTGATTTGATTTGGGTCTGTGGGAGCTATATATAGAGAGTTTGCTGGTTTTTGAGGAGGTTCGGGTATTGAAAGAGCAAGTTCACACTCAGTGGAACCAATTTTGTTCAAAATTTCCTTGGCAAGTGATTCTCCAACGGTGGCAAAATAGTTATTCACATTATTGAGGGCTTGTTCTGGAGTGGAAGCAGAGTCCAATAGGTCGCTATTCCTGGTAGTAGATGATCGTATATTACAGACATCTTTTATTGAACTCCAAAGTTCTTTGCTATTACTTATGTTTGATTTAATTTTATTACTATCGTGTTCATTTTTTAAGTTTTGTAATATATTATTGCAGTGGTTTCTGTATTTCTTATACTTCTTAGTTAATTCAGAATTGTTTGGGCTTTTTTTTGATCTTATCTGTAGTGCATCTCTTTTTTTCATACATTTAATTAGTCCAGGTGTGATCCAGTCCTTTCGTATGAATTTTGAATTGCGTATTGTTTTGATACTCTTATGTTTTTTCACACAGTTATTCAGGATTTGTATTAGGTCAGAGACTGCCTCGTTGGGGTTTGTGTGGGAGTAGAATTTTGCCCAATCAGTCTTTTGTAGTTCAGTGTTGACGCCATCATAATCAATTTTAATGATTTGTCTCGCTGACATGATATTAGAGACCGGCCCTGGTATAGCTACTATTACTGCGTCGTGATCCGTTACTTTGCTATCACAAACTACCACAGAACATTGAGAATTGCTTTTTATGAACGCGTGGTCTAGACAATTTGCCACTCTAGTGGGATATTGATGGGCTGCGATGTAACCATAACAAGCTAGTAGTTCTATGTATTTTAGCGTTTTTGTTTTAGTCTGTGTTGCATGCTTAACGTCTATATTCAAATCACCAATTATTAGAGAAGTATGCGATGTGTGGCTTTTCATTTCATCTAGTATTTTTTCTAACGAAGTTTGAAATTTATTTATACTGGAGAAAGAAGGTGACCTGTATATTGCCAGGACTGAGTAGTCACTGCCAATCTTGATCATAAGTCCGGTGGCTTGAACTAAATGTGCTTCGGATATGCTTACTGAGAGGCCAGTTTTAGACATCACCACAACCCCATCGTTCTTGTTTAAGTTATGCTTTGAGAACGAACAAGTGTAGTTTTCCAGAGAGACACCGGTAAAAGATGAGTCCAGCCAACATTCAGTGAAAACAATTATATCTGGTAGAAACTTTAACCGTGACAGAAATACTGTAAATTTATCAAAGTTATTACCGCGTATACTCCGAATATTCTGTGCTACTATAGTGAGATGTTCTTTGTTTTGTTCAAGCTCTAAGAATTTTATACACATTTCCGGTACGCAGGTGTAATAATTGCGATGTATTTCTGTGTTGTCAATGTCGTTTATCACGTCTGCTTTGCTATCCATTATCTGGTTTTATAATAAAAGTAATTGTGCGAGCATTGGTATATTTTACTGGGTATGATAGAGTGCAAGATATGTGAAATTAGGTAAATTAAACAAGCAAAGGTCAGAGTACCTACAGTGAGAGGGGAAACACTGTAGATTATATTCCGGTACAAATATATTATGGATTTTTTGGAAAAAAACACAATATGAATTAACATGACATGCATATTCGCCGATTGTGCTATAAGTATAAGACTTCGATGGTTACGGATTGATTTAATTTTAATCGGTTTCCATAGATAAGATAACATGCAGTCGGAATAGGTATAAAAATACATGAACTCTGTACGGTTATGATCGTTTTTGTGGGCGAGTAAATTTGCGATAGTTAGCTTTTGCATAAAGCTATCCCCACAGCGTAGGTATAGCTGGTAGCAATCGTAGGTAACCAGGACAGTTGCAGTGCGAGGAAGATAAGACCTAAATTTTATTTTACGTAGGTATAGCATACGAGGAGAGTAGATATCCAGCTTAGCGCTATCTATTATAGTAACTATTAACAAAAACATAATATCAAAGTAGTGTGATATAGTTCGTTCAATATTACGTGTAAGCTGTGCTTGATGTGACGGGTAAAAGTAGGTACTTTTATGACAGGCGAGCATTTCCGATGCAGTAAATAGTGTAATCAAACTTATTACAGTGTAAGAATAGGCAATAAGTAAAGTAAGTATGCATAGTACGAAAAGGTTCATGTGTATAATTAGTTCGCAAAAAACTTGACGGGGAACAGTCGTGTTTGTAGGTTTACAATTTATGATAGGACAGGTTTTTGATAGTAAGAGTGATTTTCGAGTGTGTATGGTGTGTGTTGGGACCTCATGAATAAGCGGTGGATAATACAAGGCGAATATATATGAAATAAGTATATATAATATAAGGTTTATATGTTTCATTACTAAACCACGACACAAGCTGAATCTGAGCATTAAGTGATAAAATAATAATCGTTTTCTAAACAGTCTTTTCATTTGAGACCATTTGTTGTACTGTAGGGATTATATATATTGTATTATTGATTAATAACTTTTATGCCATTATTTTTTATTTTAATTACCTACTGTATTAAAGTGATTTTTTTATTCATGTTTATCTTTACTCTAATAAATAAATTAGTTAGGTATGAGGTTTTGATATCGCCGAAAAACTGTGATAGAGAATGCCGCAAAATTTTTTTAGCGAACTGTCAGATTGAAAACCCTAATTTCTCTATTTTCCGATAACTATAATCTGGATGAATTCAAGTCGTAAGTGGATCAGTTTATTGTATTGTCTGTTAAAACACTTATAATTCATTAATCCACGCAATATCTATACTAAATTTCACGTA
This sequence comes from Ligdia adustata, assembly GCA_947049295.1. Classification (NCBI taxonomy): domain Eukaryota; kingdom Metazoa; phylum Arthropoda; class Insecta; order Lepidoptera; family Geometridae; genus Ligdia; species Ligdia adustata. The sequence continues at coordinate 14,141,320 of OX346219.1, read as the reverse complement.
TTTTGGTTCATATTTGTAAAAGTTAGAAAAGACCTCATGAGCTGAGGTGTTTTCGAACCATAATTAGGTGTGTTCAATGAGCACTACATTTTAAAATTAAACACCCTATATAAACCTCAAGCACTCCAAAGACAGTCCACTAGCAAGTGTTAATATTCCGCAGCCCGATTATGTAAAGTATAAGACGGTGGGAGCCACATGTCCCGCCACACCTGACGGTCGGACACCCTGTATAATCCCTCTCGCAGAGCAGCCATGTTAATTAAATAAACATACATACTGTATAGTATACAGGAACTAGGCTCTCGATAGTTTAACCTACTAAGATGGACGTAGGATTTTGCTTTAGATATTTAAGATAGTGGTTCCAGATTATTTTACAGAGTATTTTAAAATACTGTAATTATTATTGTTCTGGCATGTAACATTAATTTTGTTATCAGTAAAAATGACTATGACTGATGTCGTCAGATTTTTAATACCAGTTTTGCGCACTATTGAACTTGTGTCGGTTACTCGCAGCTCTAATGTTATTGTCTATTTTTTGTGAAACATATATCTTATAACAAGTACTTTCGCGAGCTGTAGATCTCGCGACCGCGATACTCGACACTTGACTGATCTTATATGTTTAGTAAATATGTTAAACGTTGTATTCCGCATACTCGTATCTGCCAAATTACTACCATATCTTAAAAATACACAACAAATAAAAAAGAAAAAATTCGTAAGTTCCGTCATGATTACGCAAGTACAAAGGAAAGATTTTAGGTGTGTACGAACATAAAAACACAGAAACATATTAACTGAAGATAGAAAAAAATGGACATCGCTCGCATCGCTCATAGCTTACTATAACTCAGTATATTACAGTGTTCAATAATAATGTTATGATTGATTTTGATATATATATATATATATATTTATTATATTTTAATATTTTATTTATTTAACACCTATGATTAATTCAATCGCAACATTATTATAATTGATTCGTGTCGTTGAGTTCCATGGTAATACGAGCTAGTGATCAAATGCCTAGCTGTCTTAAATAAATAAAATGTCATATTAAAAATGGAAACATTTGTCGATCACATTTCGTATAATAAACACATAACCCCACGGTCCACTAGTCACAAGCTCTACCATCGACTCGATTTCATTCGATATCAATTTTAATTCGATTCTACATCGACACGGACGTTTGTGCACCACTTGAACATACTTTTGACTCGATATGAATAGGTTTTTGAAACGGTTATGGCATTCAATGCGGTTATGGTGTTAGTTTTATTTTATGGTCCGCTGAAATTGCTTCTCTGAATCAATGAATAGTAATTACATTACTTATCGATGGCTTATTCTTGGGTTCGCATTTATTTGACTTGAGTGCAAACTTAGCGTTAAACTGTACTCGTATCAACAATGGAGAAAAAGAAAGAAGAATCAAACTGAAATAAAAAAAAACAATACTTATGCTGTAATGATAGATAAAAGAAAAAATAAACCTTTAAAAACCTTGAAATACAATTTTATTTTTAAATTATCATCACTGAAATGGGAAAAGTGAACAAAACTATTATGTTTTCGTTTCTGAGACGAACCAATGACCTCTCTTTTGAAGCCGATTAAAAAAGTAAAAAACCAATATACATTTTAGAGACAGCAAAAAACATTAAGAAACAAATTTCCGAAAAAGAAACAAAAAATGTTTATGTATTACAATCAGAAGCAAACATCTTAATCAAACCAGCTTCTAAATCACGTTTTCCCATCTTCCCAAATATGAACCTCCTCACATTCCGTGGTAAGCGGCTTACGGTCCGCCATTTCCTCGAATGGTCGACGACAAAATGGCGGCGCGCGTCGCCTTGCTCCGTTCAATTTGAATATAGAACAGCATACGTCGCGGGAACCAGCGGCGACAACTCATCGGATTGTCGGCAATAGTGTGACATTTAGAAAAGTATTTTCTTTAAGAACATGGCTTAATGGAGAAGCTCAGCGATTTACATTTATAAGTGAAAATGTTAGAACTGTTAATTTTAGGGCAATTAAAGGTAGGTACAGTGAGTTTTATAGTAAGCAAATGTTCAGAATGTCCCGCAAGGTTTTAAAATTTGACATTAATATCGGACAATAGCGTTTTCAAGACTCCTCCTGAGATTCAAAATTTCATCAAAGGTAACATAGAACACCCACAACATTTTTAACACCGTCTTTTAAGATTGGTAAGTATGTTTCGTATGTAACAAAATCTTTAAATGAATTTCTCACCTACTTCAAAATGTCAGATTATGTCTAAAGCTTAAAATCATTCTGAAATTTATGTTTATGAACTACAATGGAGTAATTTAAATAGTTCTTGATCGTAACGTTTAGTAATCCTGGATAATAATATTTCCCGTATTACTGCAAACAGAAATAGAAATGTGTTAATCGTTAAGTATGTTAGCCAAGTAGTTACAGGCACATGATAATGAATTATGAATCCCCACACATATTATAAATACGAAAGTGTTTTTGTTAGATTATTGGTTCTTCTTTGCCTCATCAACTGACTGATGTGTCAACTAAAGTTTTGCATAGAGTTAGTTCGAGTTTCAGAGAGTTCCACTTTTCCCGAGAAAACAAAAATAACACAGTCAGAGCCGCATGCAAAAACTAATAAAGAAATACACTTTAAAAAATTGTTAACACCAAACCAGGTCCATAGTTTTCTTGTTCTATAGAGACTCTTACCACAGTGCTAAGAATATGTCGGTCAGGGCACGGCGAGGCAAGATATGAACATCACCTACTTCGTCAAGAGAATCGCTGCCGTAAAAAATGAGCGTCATTAATATCTGAGTACTAAGGGTCGAAGTTGAATGTGGTCGGATTTTTAAGACAAAAAATTTAACAAAGTACTTGTTTCAATTTCGGCTAATATTACATGGCAGGTGGATAGAGACTTAAAAAAAAACACTTTTAAAGGGTTGCAAACTTTTATTTAAGTTTTCTGAGCAAACCTTAGACCGATTCCAACTGAACTCTTTAGAAGTTCGGAACGACTATGTACTCGTACGTCTACCAAAAATGCCTTAAAATGTGGTTAATATTGTGTTTTAATAAAACCTGCATCAATCGTCTACTTCATAGTGTACAAAAATATCAAATTTCTGTGAATTATAATACAATTATGGTATCCCTGGAATATTTGTATATCCTAGGTTGACTACAGTGGTCTATAAATTGTACTATCCGTCACGAATGTCAAAATCGTCCTTTTGCGGAAATAAGGTGAAAATTTTGTAAACCGCGATAAGTTACGTTATTTTGAATGTGGTTGATGTATTAATGATTAACCTTAACGTTTGTACAATGTCTTGGCTGGCGTATACATTATTGACACATCTCCTTTAGAAAGAATAGTGGATGAAAATAAAGTCATATGTTCGAATCTCGCAGGTCATGTCATGTAACAGAAAAGCGTGACAATACTTAAGGGTGTTACTGTTAGTCTACCAATCAAGGAGAACCACCATGCTAAATGCTTTCTTATAAAGCATTTAGCTTGGTGGTAGGGCGTTTCCTATCACTCGCATGGCTACCACCCTCAAGTTGCAAAGTCTTTTGCCAACCACCTAACGGTGTATTCCGACAGACTTCCACGAGAGCCAGTGTATTCCAGACTTGTGATCAAATACCTAGCTGTGTAAGATAAAAAAATATAATCACACGGGTAATTAAATTAAACATGTTCCTGTAAAATACTTCAAAATTCAATTATTTACTATGCACGTTCACCGAGTAGGTTCAAATCCAATCAAGACTCCGAACCTTTAAAAAACACTATCGGTCCTCGATTCCCACAAAACAATAACCCGAAACCTATTAATATCGAGGTTGCGTTGTCTTACGCCCGACCACTCTCCGCCAATATTTGGAGTGCTCTTCATAAGCCGTTTTGTATGAAATCATTTTTCCGATACCCTCTTACACCCCTCGCCAAACTTACATTTACACACAACTATTCTTAATTTCAACCTTAACGTGCCAAACATAAAAGCTATTTAAAAAATTCTGAATGCGATTATAAAGTGGTGATTCCTGAAGCCAGCAATGCGATAGCCACTTGACGTATGAAGCGGTAAAGCTTTAGAATAGAAAATACTTTAATTGTAAGAGACATCGCTCGGTTGATTATTTAAGTTGGTGTTGTTTTGTTAGATTCTTGGCTGTTTGTTTTGAAGTGCCGTGTGGTCACCGTGGTTGAGGATTTCCTGTGAGAACTTTAGAAATTAGTTGATGACGTAAACCATAGACAAAAAAAAGATTTGGGAGAGTAGATGTTATTGAATACCTTACTAATCGATATATAGAACTTCAATTACTTATCTCTGGAAATATTTAAACAATTAAAAAACACACATTAAGACAATTAATATTATTTTAATCAATATTTAAATGTCTTATCAAAGACAACATTTTTGTTTCTTAGCTTTATATAGATAAGCAACGATTTTAAATACGGGCCGTTTGGAACAATTAGATTTTCATGTCGGCAGTTCTAAAATGCTACGAATAAGTAAACAAGTGGTTAGAAGCGACCTCAAAAAAAAACCGACTGCTATATCTAGACCCCGTGTTTCCCATAACAATCTCCAATAAAACATATAAGTTAAATATATATATTCTTACCACAGTTAAAAATTATTTATTTTTATACCACACTCGATTTTTACAACATTTGTTAATCAGTTTTCATTTTGTCGCCAAAAATCCTTAATTTTGTTTTTTTTTAGTTTTGTTATACCCAGTGTCACTCTCACGACTAAGCTAAATCTATTGACACCACTCACATAAAAATACGACAAACCGTAGGCTCTAGGGCGTGCCAAAGACATATACATACATACACTCGAAAAACAAAATAACCTTAATTTCTTTCGCGTTCCGGTAAAAATAACCTTCCTTTAAATTACTCACTACCAATACTTACCAACTATTCGAAAACAAAACTAAATTACCGAAGCTATATATAAAAGTACAGTCGTGTCGAAAATCAATCAACGGCACATTTTCCTCGAGCCCCGACCGGCGACCGGCCGACCCAATATTTTACGTTATCGTCGTCTCTACTCCTCCGGCCGCTAAAAACTCAATACAGTATTGCTTTCACAGCAAAGTGCAGGGGAAAGGAATAGCGTGGATGTTTTACAATAATTCTACAACATATATCAGAATTCTCTTTTTTGCGTAAGTATTACCAAAAATACGAGATCTATAACAGGCATTCCTGTAGAGGTATTCAAATGACGTTCTAACTTTAAGACTTAAAACTCCGGGTCCCGGCAAATCACAAAGGTGTGCTTCTCTCAGCCGATTTCTAGCCTGCGGGACTAGTTTTTCGCCGCTATTGGGAAGCGATATGGAAATTAAATTTTCAACCTTAACATATTTTTTGTTTACGTGCTATTTTTATATGTGTTATTATGTATTTTATTCTTTAAGGTATTTATTGTATGTGCATAGTTGCCTGAAATAAATTGATTTATAATTATTATTTAAAATGTAAGCTAAGTTATTCCCAGTTTAATAAAACGTATTTTTTAGTTCCTAAGCAAACTGACGGCTCTACTGTGATGGCTATCACACTTTAGTGGGATCAGTTTTAGTTTCGAAGTCACACATAATTCCTTCCCTATTCCATAGCCATCAATCACATTATCCCTATAGATCAATCATTAACCAATAAACAAAGAAAATTGTTTTATAACGCCTTGAAAAAAGGTCCATTTTAGAGAACCTTGTAGTTTCGGTCTGTCAGTCTAACATTCTTCATGTTTTTTTACAAATACCCAACCATAATACTATGCAAAAAATAATGGGATGTAATTATTTGTTGAAGTTGTCCACGGACATGTATTTGATATTAACACTTTGGTTGGCGTATCCATACTATTCCACCCCATGCCAGGTCAGCGGTACAGTCACGGACATAACGAGTTTAACAGAATATGATTTTCTCGACGAGAGACGTTTTAGCGACGCTTTTTATATTTCCCCAAGGAGTTGCAATGCAGACTGTACTCACAGAATATGGAGGGAAGGGTTCTTTCAAAGAAATGACGAGGTCTATAATGTTGAATTGACTATTCGAAAAATATAAAATTACATACAAATAATTAGGACTATTATACAACGTGTAACAAAAAAGTGTGACAATACTTAAGGGTGTCAGTCTACTAATCAAAGTGAACCTATTACAGAACAACATTTTACTAAATTCTATTTTTTTTTTTGGTTGGTACTCTTTGATGGGTAGACTAGAACCCTTTAAGTACTGTCACACGTTGCTGATACACGTTATATACTATATGTATCCTATATATACATATAGTATTAGGCGTAGCTGATTAGAAATCTGTGTTACCAGTGAACAATAAATGTTAAAAATGATTTATTTGGTCAGTTATTGTGTGGAAGACTGTGAGTAGCATTTGGTGCGATTAGTGCGAGTTTTGTATCGAATGTTATACGAACAAGTAACAGAATATAATTACGATTTATCTCGTTATCATCTTCTCAGGTGGAGTGATTTATCACCTTATACTCGTATTTAGCCCATCCAAAGACTCCTGCTATGGCATACAATTGTTATTAATGAAACACCACTACGGCAGTTTTATTTATATTATCTATAGCAAAGCGTATTAAAACAAAAACAATCACGAACTTCAAAACAAAAAAGCACCTGGTTGACAGAATATAAACCCAGCGACATACTTAAAGCGATCATCGCGCGCGCGACACCGCGAAATCATAACACGGAGATTTTGTCCTAAGCCGCGTTAATTTCACCCTCCCTCTCGGCGTCCCCCCGCGCTCGCCTGCCGCCGTCCGAGCGCGTCAACACAATTTTACGCTTTGCTGGACTCTGAGCCGATTGCGAGAGACAAGAGACGAACCTGCTCTGGGTTGCGGTCGGAGGTATGAAATGTAGAGGTGGTAGTTATAAGTTTTGCCGTGTTATGTGTTCTGTAACTGCGAACTCTACTAGATTGTCGTTATCTGAACAAAGTATTTTATGATAACAGCAGAATTTATGTTACCCTGACGAGAACATTGCATGTTTCCAAGATTCAAAGTAGCATATGAATGAATTATTTATTTGTATCAAACACACAACGAAAATACATAAGAGCATACATAAATAACTATAAAAACTAGTGTACATATTTGTATGGTGTTTGTTTGTCACAAGCCGGTCCCAACTCAGCTGCATGATAAAGCAGCCAGCGCTGGTCTTCCGCTCATACCGAGAAGTGACCTCACGCAACAATATGACAGTATACATATAGCATTAGTGTTAATCCAGGACATAAGCTATCCTTGTGCCAAATTTGATCTGATCTTAATCCGTCCGTTCAGTTGCTTGAGCGATAAAGAATTCACAGATAAACTATCACCTTAAAATTTTTAGTATGATGATACAGTTTTAGGTAAAAGGCTGCTGTTTTCTTTAAGTGGTCTAAGGGTGTGTTGTGTATGTTTGTGAATGTTGCATGGCAACACAAAAATCCTAGTGGGGAGTCAAAAATACACTATTCATAATGATTATCTTTCCATATGAGACCAACCCAGAATCCAAAATAGAATCAGCTCACACTTGTATTTTGGTCATCGGCATAGAATAGAATAGAATATAGTTTATTTTTTTATGGGCAAATTTTAAATATTATTTATATGTATATTATGTAAATGTAACGCAACTAGTTTATTAATCAAGACATGATTTTAGCAATAGATGATTAGACTTAAAACTAAAGTTGATTAATATAAGAGCTGTTGCTTTGTTGCCAAGAACGACTACAACACTCTACTCAAATACCATACTTTCAAGTTAGAAAACTAACAACAGTATTAAATCAAAGTAATATTAAACCTTTACGGTTATGATAATCATTCTAATTACTTTTAAAACTATTAAAAGTAATTTAGATCGAGCTTGCGCCGACATATACAGGTAGTTAATAATAGTTCTTAGTATATTAGACATAATATTTACACTTTGATTGCTTACTTTCGCGTCACATCCAATAAAAGCTTTCTACGCTCATGTATTTCCAGTGGTCACGTATTGGTTAAAGTGTAGGCGACTGTTTGCAGATTATACCGCTAGTTGTAGTGTACAGGTCGTAGGCTCTCTCGTAGCACTGCTACGAAGCGACGTAGAAGCTCTACGTATAATTTAGATAAGAGTAAATCAATGAATGACAAGTTTATTTCGTCAAACACACAAAAGCAATAAAACATATACACAGTTAAACACATAGGTTAAGAGTCTGAGCTACCGGTAGGGCGTTTCCTATCGCCTGCCTGGCTAGCTACCACCCTCAAGTTGTATATCTATCGCCATTCACATAATGTGTTCCGGCAGCCTCCCTTGAGAGCCAGTGTATTCACTAGGCATGCTCCATGTAGGACTACAGTATCGCTGACTTCCGTAGTCGTGCAAACTTGTGGTCAAATGCCTAGCTGTGTAGGATAAATAAGCAGAAATTGTTTTTTTAAAATAATGTTTGTTTTATCCATGTCACTTCCGAATAGCAATAAGCAAAAAATAAATGGAAATACTTTATTATCTGTGTACCTAAATCTTAAAAACTCATCTCGCCACGTGCGCATAAAACATACAAAAATTATTAAACATTTCATCATCATAATGGCACAATAACACAAATCAATAAAAAATTATAACAAAAATGAATCCTTCATACAAACTCAGTGTACCGTAAAAACACATCAGCTTACCGCACCACAAAAATAATGCAATTATTTTATATCGAAACTATGGCAGACATTTAATCAGATAAAGGTTTTAATTTTAATATAAAAAATGGCAATAAAGCGCTGTGGGAGATCCGACACTTGTTCTAGTTGGCGGAAAATAAGTTTTGTTGATGAGCCAAAGTCTGTATAAAGGTTCAAATTATTTCAGATGAAAATCAGAACTGATAAATAAACTGTAATTTATTATTTTCCCATATTGCTTTGGTGTACTAAAATAACAAAGCTATAATTTTTAGCTTTGTACTTTTAGTACACTAAAAAAATATGCGATATTTATATATTTTATGGCCAAATAGATAACTTTTCAAATCATCATAAATAAAAAGATTTAAAGAAAAAACAGTCAAAAGTATACAAGACAAATACTCGTAATATAATATTTTTTTTTAAAAACATTTACAATTTTTAACACAATTGTTACTTTGGAATTTGAATACACAATTTAAATCTCTTTTTTTCTATATGACAAAAGAATCCTAGGGCAATAATGTTACTGATAAAAGTAAATAAATTTTTGTTTATGTTTATAAATTTTAAATTACTAAAGTATGATTGAATACGTAGATATCATTGAAAACTTAATATATCTCATGTAAGTGATATTGATATATATATTTAGCTGCTGATGAAAATCGGGCTCTGTCACCCAATAATAATCAATCTTTTAGACTTCAGTCTAAATATTGTCACTATTCTTATTTAAGTCTAAAAATTGTTCACGCCCAAGTAAAAGTAACAAAAATTAAAGAATCAAGATAACAAATCACCAAAATATATATTAAAAGCCAATGACTATAGTTTATCGCAAATCCTCCGCTAATCACCCGCAAAGGGGCGTATTCTGTAAGCGGTTTAGCGGCGATCGAGTTAAGCGCCCAAGATTCGAACAATTGGGACGAGCTCGCAATCGTGACGACACGTGACTGGGGTCGTGAGTGGTTTGTACTATAAGCACATTTACACCACACGATGTGAGGCGTCCTATTATACACTGAATGTGAGCCATGAAATGAGAGTTACTGACGTCTATTGATTCGAAGAGGGTCTGGTTCTTTGGTGCTAAAATGGACATTATCCTATCACTAATATTATTGTTGGAAAGGCCCAACAATATTTTCGTCCATATTTGGTGTTTCTAAATAAAATAATAATTACTTCCATTAAGTCACACTGGACGCATACGCTGCGGATAACGTCAAAATGGCGGAAATCGAATAAGGATTCGTTGACACTCAGACGATCTGTAGTTCAGAGTAATACATGATAAATAGAGATGAGACTAGGTACACATATTTTTTTTACGACCGGCAATAAAGGTATGGTCCATAGAACATCATTTTAATAGGGATTTTTGTAATTTAGTGATGGCTAAAGAGACATGAGTTTATGACTAGAAAATGAATATGACGTACCACTAGTCTCCTAAGGATCTACAGACTAGCAGGTATGAAAACAGTATGTAGCACAGATTTATTGTCCACCTTTGATACTAAACCTTTGATTAAAAAAAAATTAAAAAATCGTATCTTATAAAAGTAATTTTCCACTCGTATCTAAGTCTCAGCAACAAACTTACCGTACTGAAGAGGCCACAATCCGCAGTGTTCCTAAATACGGATTTACTTAACGCCACTCGCAGAGGATACTTTGTCTCTTGTTTACTTAGTTTATACATATATATATCGATAGATACATTATATAGTGAGTGTCTAGTACAGACAAGTAAAAGAAGGTTTTTTGTAGTTTTTATAAATATAATTATTGATTCAGTAAAAAGACTCCATTTTCGATTAGGTGACAGAAAGAAGTGTAAGAATGAATGAAGCTATTGAATGAATGAATGGACGAATGAACGGATGAATGAAGACGGCCCGAACATCCTCCCGGGCGTTGAAAGACGTTAAACGGCTTTTAAACGGATTTCAACTGGTTGCTGTTGCATTGGCTGGTGGCAGCAGGCATATGCGGTTGAGGGCTCTGCGAACTGTGCCCTGGGCAGTGGTGATGTCAGCAACACGCGGCAATCCATCAGGTCCGGGGAAAAGTTTAGCGACTCCACCAAGGCGCCAGCATAGTGGAGGTGTAGAGTCTTCCTTGATGAGAACTAAATCATCTAGCTTCAGCCCAGCGGTTTTAGTTCGCCATTTGGTTCGTTGTTGTAATTCGGCGATGTACTCATTCGACCAGCGCTTCCAGAAGTGTTGTCTAGCTTGCTCTAGTCGTTTATAGCTGTCGAGGCGGTTGAAGTTAGCGTCTAGGAGGTATGGTGACGGAAGTGAGGTGAGAGGTCTGCCGATCAAAAAGTGTCCCGGAGTAAGGGGAAGGAAGTCATTGGGCGAAGGACTGAGTGGACATAATGGACGGCTGTTGAGGATTTGTTCTACTTGGGCAAATAAAGATGATAGTTCCTCAAACGTCAAATGGGTATTTTTGAGGACTTTATTAATATGCCTCTTGGCTGCAGCGACTCCGGCTTCCCATAGGCCACCGAAATTCGGAGCTTATGCAGGTGAGAAACGAAATTTAATGTCCTGATCAGCAGCAAAATCAATAAGATTATTTTTGTGAAGTTTGTATAATTCCTTAATCTCTTTGGCGGCTGCAACATAATTTCTACCATTGTCAGAGCAGACTAGGTTTGGAATACCACGGCGAGCAATAAATCGTTTTAGAGTCAGTAGTAGAGCCTCTTTAGTAAGAGAGCTTACTACTTCCAAATGGTAACATTTATAACGAAAACACACAAATAGACATAAATAGCACTTCGTGATTTTACATCCCCGACCCTTGCGATCAGTTATAAGGTACGGCCCGGCTATGTCTGTACCTACAGCTCGAAACGGATAGTCAGGTTCTAGGCGCTCTAGAGGAATGTTTCCCATAATTTGAGTCATAGTTCTTGCTCTTAAACGACGACATATGAAACAATTGCGGTAAACTCGCCTGGCTAGGTTTCGGCCACCGATTGGCCAGTAGCGTTCACGTACCGTGGCAAGCATTTGTTGAGGACCAGCGTGGAATAGTCTACTGTGCTCGCGCTGAAAGATTAATTTTGTTAAATGATGATCTGATTTCAAAACGATAGGATGTTTTTTGTCATAAGGATAGTAAGAAGTATCGATTCGACCACCGACCCTGAGTATACCGTTAGAGTCTAGAAATGGATTTAGAGAGACTAAAGCTACTTGTGCTTTTAAGGGCTTGTCCTGAGACAGAAGCTCTATTTCATTGACAAATGACTCTTGCTGCGATACCTTGATTAAATAATCCATAGCTTTTTGTCTTTCTTTGGTCAATAAGGGGCCTGATATTTTGTTTTTAGGATTTTTCGCGTTGTGGATAAAACGTAAGACTCGAGCTACGACATTTTGGACAAATAGCAGGCTGGAGTAGTTTTCGAGCTTTACAAGTTTGTCGTCGTACGTAAGTGCAGTCTTCCTGACGAAAGTGGGCTGAGCTTCTACATCAGGCAATTCGAGTGTGTACGATGGCTCTACTGGCCACGACTCTTCTGGCTGCATAAGAAAGTTAGGACCATGCCACCACAGAGGGTCGTGTATCTTGCTTGGATCAACACCGCGGCTTACTAAGTCAGCTGGGTTGGAAGAAGTGCCTACTTTACGCCATTGTGAGGAGCTAGTTATTTCTCTAATCGCGGCCACTCGGTTAGCTACAAATGTTTGAAGGCGGCTATGTGTTCTTATCCAGCTTAGGACGACGTTAGAGTCAGTCCAATAAAATTTCCGTGAGATTGGATGCCTGAATACTTGTAGTACAGTATGCGCGAGCTGGCAGCCTAGTAGAGCAGCGCAGAGCTCCAATTTGGGAATGGTTTGAATTCTGTTGATAGGTGCCACTCGAGACTTGGCGCACAGTAATGAAACGTTTATATTTCCATCGCGGTCTAAGGATCTTAGGTATATTGTAGAGCCATATGCTCTTTGCGATGCGTCATTGAAACAATGAAGCTCTATTAAATAGAAATCGTCAATTATAACGCATCTCGGAATTTTGACAGTAGAGAGCATCGAAAGTTGCTCGGTAAATTTATTCCAGGATTTTGCTACGTCATTGGGTACTGGGTCATCCCAGTTTAGTTTTAGGCGCCATAACTGCTGGAGTAACATTTTAGGTTTGATAGTGCATAAAGCAAGGACTCCAAGTGGATCAAAGATTTTGAAAGTCGATGATAGTATCGATCGCTTGGTCAAAACAGCTGGCGGTGTGTATTGGATGTTGAAATTAAATTCATCAGAGGTTGGGGTCCAGCCTACATCTAGAGTGCTGGTGGCATTGCTAATAATGAGATTTCGATTTTCAAGATCGATAGAGTTGGCAGTTAGTAGATTAGGTAAGTATGAGCGGTACTTACGAAGATGAAAACCATAACAGGCTAATTCGGCAGAGACTGACTGTTACATGTAGAGCAAATCAGCTTCAGTTTCTGCGCCTGTAAGGAGGTCATCACACATAAAGTCTTTTTGGATTATTTCTTTAATTTTAGAGTCACTGCATTCTTCGCCAACTTGATAAATGCAACGTGTAGCAAGGAAGCTAGCACTTGCGAAACCATACGTAACCGTATTCAATTGCAAGACTTGTATGGGATCGGTTTCGTGTTCCCGCCACAAAATTTGCTGAAGATGACGATCCGACTCTCTCACAAAAATAGCTCGAAACATCTTTTCGATATCTGCACAGAATACATATTTATGTTGTCGAAAACGGACTAAAATATTGAAAAGTGGATCCTGAATAGTAGGTCCAACCATTTGGAGGTCATTGATTGCCACGCCAGTAGTCGACTTGAAATTGGCTTCAAAAACTACACGAGTTTTAGTAGATTCGCTAGTTTCCTTGATCACAGGATGGTGTGGTAAGTAATAAGCATTTTCAGATTGGTTTTGGTTTGGTGAAATTTTTGATAGGTGTCCGAGAGCCTCATACTCTCGCATGAAGTCGGTATAAGATTCTTTGATTCCAGGTTGTTTGCGAAAGCGAGCTTCTAAGCCCAAAAGACGTTTTTTAGCTAACCCGTAAGATTTTCCTAATGCAGTGGGGTCCTCGCGAAGAGGTAGAGCCACACAGAAATGACCATCAGAAGTACGAGTAGTGTTAGCTAGGAAATGCTGTTCGCATAGATTTTCCTCGTTAGTGAGGATTTTGTCTTGAGGGAAATTCTCTAGTTCCCAGAATTTAGAGAGTTCATCGTATAGATTAGGTTGGGGTTCATCGTGTGATAGAAAGTTACACTGTACCTTTTTAAACCCGCTGGTACGAGTAGATTGAGAGTTAAAGATTGGTCCAGCAATAAGCTAACCTAGCTTAGAGCTGCGTAGTGTAGGATTTTTAGGCCCTAGGGTTTGTTGTTTTGAACCTATAATGTCCCAGAATAGGTCTGCTCCGATGAGCATGTCAATCGGACCCGCCCGGTTAAAGTCCGGATCAGCGAGCTGGTATTTGGCAAGATGTAAGTGTGATACATCGAAAGTTGCTTTAGGCATTTCACCCGAAATATGAGGTAAGACAAGACATGTTACTTTGACGCTGAAACCGTTGTCGCCGGCTTGCAGCTGGATAGCACAGCGTTTGGTAGAAATTTTTAGTGGTGTATTACCAATACCGACTACTTCGGTATTAGAAGCCATGGGAGAAAGGTTTAACTTCTGCATAACAGCAGTAGTCAAGAAGGTACTCTGACTTCCGCAATCCAGTAGAGCGCGTACTATGGTAGTTTCTTTGGTAATAGGGTTAGTCACCCGAACTTTGGCGGTACATAATAATACCTCGGGTGATGATTGTAAAGACATCGAAAATGACTCACCACTAGCGGGAATGTTGTCAGAATCACTGGATCTGTGAAGATAGGTGTTGTGTCGCTTTTTGCAGGTGCGACAGGAACCTAGAAGCTTGCAGCCCTGGACTCCATTGCTGTGTTCTGTTTTTAAGCAATTCGGACATAAATTGTGGGAGGATACTAGTCGATGCCTTTCGTCCACAGATTTGTTTTTAAAAACATCACATTGGAAAACATGGTGAGTTCCCTGGCAAACAGCACAGTGAGAATTGGAAAAGTTAGTTTCCTTTGGCGCTGTGGTGACTAACGATTTAGTTGGTTGAGGTTTTTGGTTGTAGGTAGGATTATACTTTTGTTTTTCAGGTTTATCCTGCTTGGACCGCTGGAATGAAGTTTCAAGAACATCGGCACGGCTCTTGAGGAACGAGAAAAAATTATCTAAAGTAGGTATCTCAGGTAGGCTATTTCTATGTTCTTCCCACTTAAAAAATGTCATATTGTCTAGCTTGTTCGCGACTTGATATATTATAAGCACATCCCACTTGTCTGTAGGCAACCCTAAGCTATTTAGCGCTCGTAGGTTTTTTGTAACATGGTCGATTATAAACCTAAGTGATTTATCGGTTTTGCGAACCGCTTCGATGTTATATAAAGACTTTAAATGGTTATTAATAAGCTGTCGTTTGTTGTCATAGCGATCACAGAGAATTTTCCACGCCTCTGCGTAATTTTTATCTGTAAGTTCGAGATTTGAGATAACTCTTGCTGCCTCACCTTGTAAATATGAATTTAAGTACACAAACTTATGTATTTTCTTAATTCGTTCATTATTGTGTACTAAAGATGTAAAAACTTCTTTGAATTCCAGCCATTTATAGTAAGTTCCTTCAAAATAAGGAATTTTAATTTCTGGTAGGCGAAAACCAAGCGGATTATTAGAATCGTGCGTATTTATGCCATGATTATGACAGCATGAATGGTTAGAAGAAGATTCATGGCTCGGCGCTGTCGTGTTATTATTGTCTAATAGTTTTTTAGCAACTGCAATGCAATGGTAGAAATCCTGTTCCAATAATTCGCGAATACTTAACTCGGAATCTTGATTGTCTACATTTAAAATTTCTATTTGATTTTGCACCTCATCAAATTCAATAAATAACGCCTCAAATTTTGCTAATTGCATTGCAAGCTTGCTGAGTTCCATTGTAGAAATTTCCTCCTCTAAAGAATCTAGATTATCTAAGTTATTTTTAAACTTCGTAACGCATCCCTTAATAGAACTACGCTTAGCATTTAATTCTCTTAGTTTCTCAGGCATGGTTGCGATGCAATAAATTGCATACGATATACTCCTTGTTTCGATGTCCTGCAGGGCGCGCGGCGAGCGAGTCCCGTTAGATTAGTCAGCGTACGACCGCCGTGGTGCTCACACGCAGCACAGGATGCGCAGGCAATGAGGATGAGGGTGCAGTGGCAGGTTGATAGGCGAGAGAACAAAGTGCGATGCAAAGCCACTGGAATAGATTGGTGCGACAAGCTTAGAATAGCGTTTAAGCGAATAGATTTAATATTTAGAAACGTAATAGTGCATCAATAGATTGTGTAGCTATTTATAGAATTGAATCGGAAGGCATACGCAGCGATTTCAATGGGATGTTTATGATTTAATACATGTAGGTATATAGTCACCATATGGTTGAACCAAGTTCAAGTTCACGAATGAAGTAGGTAGGTAAGTAGGTTGAATAGATAAGAAAATATTAGGTAGATTGTATTTACAAGACACTGCAATGACATGCGCTTATTATAGTTATGTATTTACGAACGGCTATTGGTATGAAGCAAAACAAATGTGGAACTAGCCTCACTAAATTCCCAAGTAGAAAGGTTATAGGCAAGGAAAAATATGAAACGGTCTTACTTGATCGGCAGACAAAATGGCGTTCCTCGAACTTGCTGTCGTCACAACTGAACTTCATAATCCAAATTGGTCTGGAACTACACTTCACAGGTCTGGTAGGCCTTAAATTCGCAGGATCCGTCGTCCGTCTTTGTTTTGTCGGAAGATTTCACGTAGATTCGTAGCAACTTTTGTCGATGCGTTGGCGCACCGCGTGGCACATGTCGTAAGTTCGATCTAGAATAGGTAAATCTTCTCGGCGATTATATGATTGCAGGTCCTGTCACGGTCGCCAGTTCTTGTCTAGTACAGACAAGTAAAAGAAGGTTTTTTGTAGTTTTTATAAATATAATTATTGATTCAGTAAAAAGACTCCATTTTCGATTAGGTGACAGAAAGAAGTGTAAGAATGAATGAAGCTATTGAATGAATGAATGGACGAATGAACGGATGAATGAAGACGGCCCGAACAGTGAGTTTATCTTTATAAGTGTAGTGGAAAGGCGTAGTGTGAGTAGAATCTTTTGGATTTTGGAATAGGCCCTGAATAATAGGGTTCGGTTTTGGTCACGGAACCCTAAAAATGAGATATTTTTATTTCTATTTTGTTCATCCAGGTTAACAAAGTGGAATAAACCGTTTTTTTAAAAAATGCTATTAATCAAGAAAGTGTGCAGTCGCTATGATAACAAACTCATAAATTGATGAAATCGATGTCTAAGCTTTTTCAAGACTCACTTTTTGAAATATTCATTGATTGTTCAACCTTTACCACCTCATTAGACTTGAAAATCTCCAACGGAAAGGCGAGCGACCCACCAAATTTGAATTTCCGTACCGCAATTTGTGAAAGAAACAGCAAGCCAATGTCCAAAGAGAAGGAGAGGGATGAAAAATGTTATGCCAAATTTTCCGAAGATAAAAATGTAACTGTCGAATTCAGCTACTTACATATTTTTGCTCCATCAAAAGGAGTCGATGTTTGAGGAATAATTTTGAATTGAGAATACGCTTTGGCGCCGAGCGCCTTTTGTGCAATCAATATTCAATGTTGGCAACACTGCTAGCCACGGTTGAATTTGGAATCAATCATTTGGAATTTCAAATTTCGAAGACGTTCTACGTGCAAATTCTGAGCAAAGTATAGAGGTGGAAAAATATTCAATGCTTGATGATTACACATTTTTGAATATCATTGTATTATTTACCCGGCTGCCCAAAATGCAGGTTACTATCACTACGTTTTTTTTTAGGGCAAGTGCCTTTATTAACATTAACAAAATAACTACGACAACAAAAAAATATAGCATAAAGATAACCTATAGACCATTTAAGATCTACAGATAATACAAATGCTCCAACCCACCATCAGAGGGTAGCATGCCCAGCATGCTAGCCGCATTACCACGCTGAATGGCAACGCGTATACGTTGGGCCAGATAAAAACCAGCATTCTGGTCACACGTCGATTCTATCAAACGCTCCGATAAGTTTTGGAAAATAAGATGAGCTCCCGGTCCCCACGGCCCTAAAGTCTCGACAACAATGGCAATGTCGCGTTCCACACAAGAGGCCTACCCACCTTCCAAGGCACAAGCTTCATTCCGTCAGGTCTTTTTGCATGACTACGTTATGTTAGTATGGTCATTTTTCTTTTTAGTTTGCTTTTACTTTTCCTATCTATTCTTCTCGTATTAATGAAACTCGCACAGGCATATTTTATGTATGAGCCTTAGTAACTATTTTAATCCTGCCCTACTTTTTAACGTTTGTGTAACGGAGAATTCAGACGCAAGGTGGAGCCTGCCCTGGCAAAAAGTTTTAATTCCAAAATCCCATTGACTTTTCGTACAATCGTATGAGTAACGCTCATTAGAAAATTCTACGCCACTAATTTCATTGTCACTAATTCTAGTGATTAGCCTAGAACCGGCATAATTATAAAAAATAAAGAAAGATAAAGCATGCCTAGTCTGGAATACAATGGCTCTGAAGGAAGGCTGCCGGGACACACCGCTAAGTACTTAGCGACAGATTTTTCAAGTTGTGTTTACTCTTGCAGTATTTTTACCATATGGTAATATAAAATAAATATCTGTAAATATGTTTAAGCTATCTTCTCTATATTATTATTAAAAAAATATTTGTATTTTTTATATGTAAAAATATGTATTTTTTTTTGTGTTTAACTTTTCATCTACATTGTGAATTTTATTATCATTGCGCTTTTGAAATTACAAACCGTACTAGATAAACTGCTTACTACTGCTATCTGTTGGAATATTACAGAAGCTTGTTCAATCTAAGTTTCAGAGAAACAAAAATGGTTTCAGCATAGCATGCTCATAAGAGACATCTAGCGGGTGCCTACTTAAGTTTTGCTGACACGCCCTCTATTATTATACTAGTACTAGTAAAACTGTAATTAGCGCCATCTCTCTCCAAGCGCTTGAATTAAATAGAAACCGAGAGCTTAGAGCGTAGAGCTTTTGTCGGACTTTAAAGCTTTCACTGAGTTTATTGTCACAAAACATAGATGGCAGCAGTAGTATCCGAAATAATGAAACCAGTATGTTTTAGTATTTGCCAAGTTGAATTTGGGTAATTTACGGGAAAAACTAAATTCTTTAGACGATAAGAATCTTCTTATATAAATCAATTGCTGTTCGTAAGTCTCGCAAAAACTCTAGAACAGCTGGTCTGATTTAGCTGAATTTGGACTTGAATTGTTTGTAGTACTCCAGGAAAAGTATAAAAGGTGAGAAACATAAACACCTATTAGGCGGTACGAAGTTCGCCGGGACAGCTAGTTGGTAACAAATAAAAGTTATCGATAAAAATATTAGAAGAAAGAAGCGGTTAGCTGCAGCATTTATAATAGATAAATACTTATTATTTTTATTACCTATCTTTAATTCTGCGGACCGCAATTCTTTTCTACTTTTTACCTGCATAATGATATAACTATTTTAAATATGTACTCAGTAATATTTTATGTCTAGCAATTATGTATAAAAATACTTAATAGGTGACATAGAGAGAGATAAAACAAGAAACCGTTTTAAGGCAATACTAACCACCAAACATAATATAATCATCACCTGCCGACTTGCCCTTTAACTGAACTAACTGGATTTACAAAAACGTTACTTGAGAATCACAGTCCCATAGAGAACCCATAAAAATAGAGGGTGGCCATTCAGTGTACCGTGGGATCCCATGGCGGGCGCACGTGTCTTGCTTATCTATCCCACGTTTACGTGTTCGGAAAAATAATTCGCGCCTTTTTGAATCAGCGATCGACGTTCTAATTTTAAAATTTATAACCTTTTTAAGCGATAAAAGTTAAGTAATTAAAATCAAAAGTGTAAAGAGTTTTGTTACAAACTAATGGGAAGAAAAGAGGTTGTATTTCAGTGATGTGTGTGAAAAATGGATTAGGAATAGTTATTGTGATTGCAACAGTGATAGGATGTGTGAAAAACGGGGGTAAGTTTATCGATTTTTTTATAGAAGTAGGGGCTTTAGAAGAAAATATACCTACTTCAACTAAATTAAAGCTATTTATTCAATATTTAATAATAATAATAACGTAATATTTTGAAGAGTTTATAACATATTTATGTCAGTTTCAAATTAAAACTTTATTTCTCATTTTTATTGTTTTTACAGCTTTAAAATAAAGCTTTTTGAATTTCTCTTTAATTACTTACCTACATTATTACCTACAGAAACTGAATATCAAAGCTACATCACATTAAAGGTTTGATTTCCTGTCTCGTACCTAGATATAGCCTATAAATGTACATATAGACCTCAAACAGACACGAATTAATGGAATTTATTATATGTTATATTTTGTTTGACCTGGGTCTTTATGTCTGGGTGTTTATTCTCTATAGAGAAACCTAATGACTGATATACATGATATATATATATAAGCATGTATATCAGTCATTAGGTTACCATAACACAGGCTTTGCCTAGTTTGGGACCTGAAGACCTTTGTGCGTATTATTTATATTTAGCTATAGATAGACATGTCTCGTTAATTTTACTTTAGACTGGCAATTAGAATTTAATGGATGTCTACATTGTATTACTCCCGTCTCGTACTTTCCAATGAATATTGATACAATTCAGTACAGATTTTTTTTAAGTCTTTAGGGATTTTTGGTTAGGACAGTACTCTTTCAAAAGCTCTTGAAGTTTACTACGGTGCCATTTACCGGCCGAAGTCAATAATAATTAACAGGTAGGTTCATGTACATTTGTACATAATCAAAAGGGGTAAGAGGTTGATTTATTTTTGAAAATCCGCAAACATTGAGATCTCAAAATCAACAGTTCCCAAACAATTAACTAAGTTTATCTCATTGTACCAGACACAGACCAGACCACAGCCAAAGAAACGCGTCCAGAGTACATCCACCCAGATGGACTGTTAACCTTCGACCCTTACCTCTCCGACATCAAGCCGGAGACAGAAGAAGACGACTACATACCTCTACCAGAAAACGACGAAACCATCGACGGCCTCCCGATCTTCCAACTAGAACCAAAAGACTCCTACGTGCTAAGAACAAAACCAGCAACGCTTATCTGTCGAGCAGCTAATGCTCTGCAAGTCTTCTTCAAATGCAACGATGTTAGGACTGATAGGACGGTGCAGTTCGAACATGTAGACCCTCAGAATGGTGTGAGGGTGGTGGAAGCAGAGCTGAATGTGACTAGGAATGACATCGATGAGAACTTCGCTGGTGGGAAGTATAGCTGTGAATGTTACGCCTGGAACAGTAAAGGCAGGATACGGAGTCAGGCGATTTTTATAGAATTTGCTTGTGAGTATCTATTTATCTTTTTCTTTTCACTTTTATATTAATTTTCGTTTTTCCTACACAGCTAGGTATTTAACCATTCGAACCACGAGTTCGTGCGACTACGGAAATCAGTGATACTGCAGACCTAGATGGAGAATGCCTAGTCTGGAATACACTACTACACTCTCAAGGAAGGCTGCTGAAACACATTGTCAGGTGCTTGGCGACAGATTTTACAACTTGATGGTGGTAGCTAGCCAGGCGAGAGATAGGAAACGCCCTACCACCATGCTATGGCTTCGATGTTTTCCTTCAACGATAGCTCAGGCTCTATTTCCTTGTTTCGTGGTATCGAACCTCGTACCTTTTGTACGGCAATCGACCCCACTAACTACTCGACCATAAAATTACCTATTAGAACTAAAAATACTTAGATATAAAGTAGGCAATTACATAATATTTCGAATATTACTAACTAGACATTTTGGTGGGATTTGCGTAGGTACTAACTTTTGAGCGTTGGACCTTCCTTTTGACTTTGATTCATATTTAGGTACTCGAGCAGTCAGATATTTTGCTTACAATATCATGGAAAACCGAGGTACATCGCCTTAATTTATCATAATATTGTAATAAGAAAAAATCTTACCTAAATGACTTAACAGTTTAGAATAATATATAAATACAACTTATTGATGAACTAAACTTTTATTTATTTGTTTTCTCTAAGTACTCGTATCATCATCGTCATGAAGACTTTAAAGAACACATTTTTGGTGTACAACATCCCAAGCTTATAGTATTTTTTTTAATAATTTAATATAATAAGCTACTTTCGATAATATTAAATCCAATAACTACGAGTATTCATTGTATCGGACAGTAAGGTATTTAGCAATTTATGATTTTTATACTTAAAGTGAAGGCTTACATTTGAGACGCTGTAACTTGAGACGTGTTTAAGTTTCTAAACGTTGATCAAATAACTTCAACATTCTTGGAGGAATATTACTTTAGTGTTTGACAAACACTTTTATAGCTTTAAAAACTGAGTGTCTAATTATTTTTGAACATACAATATATTATACAATGCTATAGCACTAAAATTATTTCTTATGTAGAGAATTTGTCTATTTATATCCATGCGCAACTTCTTCTGTTTTTAAAGTCGGTAAAAATGTTCGAACAAACTGAGAACCTCTTCTGTTTATAAAGTCGGTAAAAATGTTCGAACAAACTGAGAACCTCTTCTGTTTATAAAGTCGGTAAAAATGTTCGAACAAACTGAGAACCTCTTCTGTTTATAAAGTCGGTAAAATGTTCAAACAAACTGAGAACCTCTTCTGTTTATAAAGTCGGTAAAATGTTCGAACAAACTGAGAACCTCTTCTGTTTTTAAAGTCGGTAAAATGTTCAAACAAACTGAGAACCTCTTCTGTTTTTAAAGTCGGTAAAATGTTCAAACAAACTGAGAACCTCTTCTGTTTATAAAGTCGGTAAAATGTTCGAACAAACTGAGAACCTCTTCTGTTTATAAAGTCGGTAAAATGTTCGAACAAACTGAGAACCTCTTCTGTCTTTAAAGTCGGTAAAATGTTCAAACAAACTGAGAACCTCTTCTGTTTTTAAAGTCGGTAAAATGTTCAAACAAACTGAGAACCTCTTCTGTTTATAAAGTCGGTAAAATGTTCGAACAAACTGAGAACCTCTTCTGTTTTTAAAGTCGGTAAAATGTTCGAACTAACTGAGAACCTCTTCTGTTTTTAAAGTCGGTAAAATGTTCGAACAAACTGAGAACCTCTTCTGTTTTTAAAGTCGGTAAAATGTTCAAACAAACTGAGAACCTCTTCTGTTTTTAAAGTCGGTAAAATGTTCGAACAAACTGAGAACCTCTTCTGTTTATAAAGTCGGTAAAATGTTCGAACAAACTGAGAACCTCTTCTGTTTATAAAGTCGGTAAAAATGTTCGAACAAACTGAGAACCTCTTCTGTTTATAAAGTCGGTAAAAATGTTCGAACAAACTGAGAACCTCTTCTGTTTATAAAGTCGGTAAAATGTTCAAACAAACTGAGAACCTCTTCTGTTTATAAAGTCGGTAAAATGTTCGAACAAACTGAGAACGTCTTCTGTTTTTAAAGTCGGTAAAATGTTCAAACAAACTGAGAACCTCTTCTGTTTTTAAAGTCGGTAAAATGTTCAAACAAACTGAGAACCTCTTCTGTTTATAAAGTCGGTAAAATGTTCGAACAAACTGAGAACCTCTTCTGTTTATAAAGTCGGTAAAATGTTCGAACAAACTGAGAACCTCTTCTGTCTTTAAAGTCGGTAAAATGTTCAAACAAACTGAGAACCTCTTCTGTTTTTAAAGTCGGTAAAATGTTCAAACAAACTGAGAACCTCTTCTGTTTATAAAGTCGGTAAAATGTTCGAACAAACTGAGAACCTCTTCTGTTTTTAAAGTCGGTAAAATGTTCGAACTAACTGAGAACCTCTTCTGTTTTTAAAGTCGGTAAAATGTTCGAACAAACTGAGAACCTCTTCTGTTTTTAAAGTCGGTAAAATGTTCAAACAAACTGAGAACCTCTTCTGTTTTTAAAGTCGGTAAAATGTTCGAACAAACTGAGAACCTCTTCTGTTTATAAAGTCGGTAAAATGTTCGAACAAACTGAGAACCTCTTCTGTTTTTAAAGTCGGTAAAATGTTCGAACAAACTGAAAACCTCTTCTGTTTTTAAAGTCGGTAAAATGTTCGAACAAACTGAGAACCTCTTCTGTTTTTAAAGTCGGTAAAATGTTCGAACAAACTGAGAACCTCTTCTGTTTTTAAAGTCGGTAAAATGTTCAAACAAACTGAGAACCTCTTCTGTTTTTAAAGTCGCTAAAATGTTCGAACAAACTGAGAACCTCTTCTGTTTTAAAAGTCGGTAAAATGTTCAAACAAACTGAGAACCTCTTCTGTTTTTAAAGTCGGTAAAATGTTCGAACAAACTGAGAACCTCTTCTGTTTTTAAAGTCGGTAAAATGTTCGAACAAACTGAGAACCTCTTCTCTTTTAAAAATCGGTAAAAATGTTCGAACAAACTGAGAACCTCTTCTGTTTATAAAGTCGGTAAAATGTTCGAACAAACTGAGAACCTCTTCTGTTTTAAAAGTCGGTAAAAATGTTCGAACAAACTGAGAACCTCTTCTGTTTTTAAAGTCGGTAAAATGTTCAAACAAACTGAGAACCTCTTCTGTTTTTAAAGTCGGTAAAAATGTTTAAACAAACTGAGAACCTCTTCTGTTTTAAAAGTCGGTAAAAATGTTCGAACAAACTGAGAACCTCTTCTGTTTTTAAAGTCGGTAAAATGTTCGAACAAACTGAGAACCTCTTCTGTTTTAAAAGTCGGTAAAAATGTTCGAACAAACTGAGAACCTCTTCTGTTTTTAAAGTCGGTAAAATGTTCAAACAAACTGAGAACCTCTTCTGTTTTTAAAGTCGGTAAAATGTTCGAACAAACTGAGAACCTCTTCTGTTTTAAAAGTCGGTAAAAATGTTCGAACAAACTGAGAACCTCTTCTGTTTATAAAGTCGGTAAAATGTTCGAACAAACTGAGAACCTCTTCTGTTTTAAAAGTCGGTAAAAATGTTCGAACAAACTGAGAACCTCTTCTGTTTTTAAAGTCGGTAAAATGTTCGAACAAACTGAGAACCTCTTCTGTTTTTAAAGTCGGTAAAATGTTCGAACAAACTGAGAACCTCTTCTGTTTTAAAAGTCGGTAAAAATGTTCGAACAAACTGAGAACCTCTTCTGTTTATAAAGTCGGTAAAATGTTCGAACAAACTGAGAACCTCTTCTGTTTTAAAAGTCGGTAAAAATGTTCGAACAAACTGAGAACCTCTTCTGTTTTTAAAGTCGGTAAAATGTTCGAACAAACTGAGAACCTCTTCTGTTTTTAAAGTCGGTAAAAATGTTCGAACAAACTGAGAACCTCTTCTGTTTATAAAGTCGGTAAAATGTTCGAACAAACTGAGAACCTCTTCTGTTTTAAAAGTCGGTAAAAAAGTTCGAACAAACTGAGAACCTCTTCTGTTTTTAAAGTCGGTAAAATGTTCGAACAAACTGAGAACCTCTTCTGTTTTTAAAGTCGGTAAAATGTTCGAACAAACTGAGAACCTCTTCTGTTTTAAAAGTCGGTAAAAATGTTCGAACAAACTGAGAACCTCTTCTGTTTATAAAGTCTGTAAAAACTCGGCGTTTCCAAACAACTTTAATAAATGACAAAGTTAAAGACCAATGTCTTATTACAAACATCAATGTTTAACTTACCTACAACTTAGTTAGCCTACGTAAAGAACATAAAAATGCGACGCTACAAAGGAAAAACTTTAAAGTAACTATACAACTTAGTTAACTTAAAACTTAAACTTAAGTTAGTTTTCAAGCAACTTTAAAACTTAATGACCTAGCGCAAAGATAAACTGTGTGAACTTATAAACTGCACCAGAACTTCAACTGTAATGACGTCACAGTGAAAAAATTTAAAGTGGATATTGAGAATGGCAACCGGTAGACCGATTCTACCTCGCAAAGGGCGCAGGTTCAATCTCAGGGTCAGACATGCAACTCTGAGGTTTTCACATATACACTTACTTAATCGGTGAAGAAAACGTTATCAGGAAAACTGCTTATCGGTGAAATCTAATAAAAAAATGTCAAAGATAAGTGAAGTCTCGCAATTTGTTCAGCGTGGTGAACTATGGCCTACAACCCATTCAAAGGAGGGACTCATGCCCAACAGTGAGACGCTATGGGTTACTACGTAGTCTTCTAATAAATTTATAACGGAACAATCTGTAACACCTACTCGTATAATTATAACGTGGAATATTAAACTATGGAGTTATTGAGCCGTCCGGTAATTATAGACTAGACAGACAGACTTAACAATTTTAATTTATATATTCTGTTTCACTCAGGAACAGACAAACGAGAACATTTGTTTTATATTAATAAATAGCGGCATATACAAAATAGAAATTAAAATACAAAAAAAAATCAGACATATACATGAAATATCTTTGAAAGTTATTAACGTACTCCTACAAGCAGGTTTCCTCAGGATATTTTCCTGTTTGTGTATTTTCACCACCAAACAACAAAGCCTAGCCTGCTAATATAGTCTTTACTTAATTTAATAATATTTATTTACAAGTTGTGCTCCGCGTTTTTCCCGCGTAGTTCCCCATTTTACTATACAGATAATCCAATGGTGAACAACTTTTTTTTAAAATCGGTTATTAAGTATCCTATGTCCTTTTTCGGGTTCCAATCTACCTGTGTACCAAATTTCATCCAGATCGTTTTAGTGGTTTTGGCGTGAAAGCGAGACAGACAAACAAAATTACCTTGGCGTTTGTAATATATATATATATATATGTTAGTTAAGATAATATATCGGCCGTGGGGACCGGGACCTCATCTTATTTTTTAACACTTTTCGGAGCGTTTGATCGATTTGACGCGTGACCTGAATGCCGGTTTTTATATAAACAGCGTGGTAATGCGGCTAGCATCTGGGCACGCTGCCCTCTGGTGATGGGTTGGAGTATTTGGATTATCTGTAGAAATTTGGAAGATCTTAAATTTCCATAGATAATCTTTCTGCTATATTTGTTTCGTTGTAGTTAGTAATTTTGTTTATGTTTAATAAAGGCATTTGCCCGTGTTAAAATCTATCAATAAATACAACACATATCTTGTTACAACTACTCAATGTCACCAAACATCCAAAAATACACCCTACCACCCCCGCGAGCAAAACAAAATCTGAAAACTGTTAAACCGGCTGCAATGCGCGCATTGTACAGAAATAGTCTCCAGCAACAACTAACTGCTATATGATAATATAGCCACACACTCACACAGCCCTAGGGGCATATATCTATGCCCCTAGGGCTGTGACAGACGTGCTCTTATTGTCTGACGATTTTATAATGCAAGTGTTAATAATTATTGTCCAAAAAGCATTACTGAGTAAATTAATTTAGTCAGATTTCTAATTGCAGTATCAATTTAACCAATTAGAAAACGTTATTTTTGCAATTCTTTGTTATGTTTTATTGCAATTATCATATTTTTTATGTATCATTGATTGAGATCTAAAAGTTTAAAAGGTTTTGCTCACCGACACTTTAATAACTGAATTGCTTAAGTAGATTCGACAGACATAGACTGTTTATAAAAGAATCGATATATGTACTTACATGAAACAGCGAAAAAACTCATAGTAGAAGACTAAACTATGTAAAGCACTGATCAACTTAAACTAACTACTTATAGTGATAAGAAATTGAAGACTGAAGATGGAATCATCTATACTTTCACCATATACGAGTAATAGCGATTCATACCTATTCGTCACTTCGAGTAATAGAAACCTTCCTTCCCTTCACAAAAACACCGTCTCACTCACCATTGTGAATCCCAGCCCTGCAGGAAACCCTTCGAGTTCAATTGACTAAAATTGCGAAGTTGAAAAAATCAGACTATTCACCATTAGATATGCTCATTTCCTATTGATACGTCATGTCTACTCATGAGCTACATTTGTGTCTCGCTATAAAATTGAAGCAACGCTATACTTGACCGAACAAGCAAAGTCTCTGCTTCGAGTCTGGCAAATGTACCTTTGATGTGTATTACTAACAGTTTTCACGAAATGACAATAAAAAAATTTAGAAAGCAAGTGGTTAGAAGCGACTTCGAAAGAACCCAAAAGCTAAATCGTTAAACCTGTGTATCTCCTTAATTTTTTTTAAATTTGTAAAAAAATTATAATAATTTATGTGTAAAAACATACCTAGTGTTACTCTCAAAACTAAGGCAAATCTATTGACAACACTCACATAAAAATACGACAAGTCGTTTAGGCTCTAGGGTGTGCTAAATAAATATACGTACATACACTCGATAAACATAACCCTCCATCCTTCGCAGTCTTGTAAAAACAGCGGTATTATAAAAAAAAAAAACGTTCATCAGCCGTGTATTAAATATGTAGAACATCTGTTTTTTCTACAATTATGGCTTATGTAATAATTGAAATTATAATAATGAAATGAATCGTCTTCTTTTCTTTCGTTTACCGCACATTAAACAGAGAATCAAGTAACCATTATTGCTTCGCAACGCATCGCATCAAGCAGATGTCATGCTAGCATGAGGAACTACCCTCAGCAGTTGAGGCGAAAAAATCATAATTTTTAACGAGTGTTTTTATTTTCATCCCCTCGATTTCGGAGGGGTGGGCAGGAACCATTATGTAGAGGAAACGTTATTTCCGCTCGTTAACTGAAGCACTTTGCACTTTGATAAATGCTTACTAGCTTTTGTACTGAGACGTTTGGGGTGTGAAATGTGGCTGAAACGAGTGGGTTAAGTATCAAGGTTGGAGATAAGTGTCTTTCCACGTTATTCATTGATGTCATTTTTGTGACAAAAAAAACTCCGATAAAACTCATTGGATTTACTCGAAGTCAAGTAAATATTCCAAAATATGTCTGCTATTTATAATGTCGCCATTTCAAGACTAGGTATCCATCTAACTTTTATAATATCTGCATTTTTTTGTATACGAGTTTATATTTGGTGTAAAGTATACCCTTGTCCTATATCATTTATCCTCTACCATTTATTTTCTTTTCTTGACAAAATAGTTCAATCCTGAAACCATTTATATTGTCTGAAATGCATTTTGTAATATGGCTGTTAAAACAGAGGAGAACGCAACATTAGAATAAGTCAAAAATTAAATTATTATATGTGAAAATAACATAAATAATTATTTAATTTGACTAATAATATGAGTCTAAATTTATTATTATATCATTTCAAAATTATATCTTACATTTTCGTTTAGGAATTCATCTGAGAAATATGCTTTAACTATAAAAAATTGTTTTAATGTTGTACTAAACTTCATGATATAACCTTCATACTTTATATCAGCTGATAATTTATTGTAAACTTTTATCGACAAGCAACGTACTAGAAGCTTGTATTTCAAATCAGCACCTAAGTATGAGTCAATGAGGAAAATCAAAAAAAGTTGTGTTTTGTAGTAAAGAGTTAATTTATCTAGTTAATATTTATTGAAAGCGGTAAAAAGTGTTTCCTTAATTAATGCCCGTTTCCACCTATGTAGGTGTGAACAGAACAATAATGATGGGAATAGTTTTAATTAACCACCATTTAGCTTTCATTTATCTTCCCACCATTGTACAACGGTAAAATTCTCACAATAATATCACTAAAAACTTTAATTCCATTATAATTCAATTAAGATTACACGGGAGCCTACCGTTTCATTTAATTGAAATTAATTCAATAACTGAATTAAATGTAACATTTGAATCAGTGTTTGTAGACGTATTATCACGCAGAAACTAAAGATGACAAATAAATAAGACAGAACCCATGGAAATAAAAAAAGAAAAATATATTTTTGGTAACAGCAAACAATGTTACAAAACACAAATTTTTGATATTTACCACAACTAACTGCTTTCTGTCACCAACCGAACCCAACTCAACACACTCCGGCTGAAACAATCAGCATTGATTTTTCGTTGAAACCGAGATGCGAAGTCACAATAACAGATGAAATATGTAATTTATTTCAAGACTACTACTGCGTTGCTAATTTTCATGCACTTGCCACAATGTTTTGCTAGCTATTCTGAAAAGCTAGAACAAAAATTTACGTAAATGAGTAATGCAATTAATTTCAAAAAATATTTTTTTGTTTTCTTCCTCCTTCAGTCCTCCTTGCTTTGAACAAGAAAGTTATATTGGGTTTTTTTAAAGAATAATTTATAAAAAATTGTTCTTCGTTAGCACATCTATTACAAAGTAAAGTTTTTTACATCTTTTCGTTATTTATATATCAAGTTTAATCTCATAAATTTCTTCCTCGCAGACATTAAGAAGCAATTCATCCAGCAGCCACAGTCAATAACGGTGGAGTCAGGCAAGGGGGTCACTTTCCGATGTAGACCTCCACCAGCACTTCCACCGCCCGAGTTGAAGTGGATGAAGAATGGAGTTCCTTTGGATGCTCGTGATGAAATCCTCGTGCTGCCGAAGGTTAAGCTACAGGTAAACAAAAAGCTCGCCTTAAGACAAATGTAAAAGCAGCTAAGTAGAAAATGAGTTGCGGAACTGCAGTACAAGAACTAGTTGGAACGACCTAGAGACTGAATTTAGTTGTATTTATTGAGAGAGTCTTATGTCCAGTAATAGATGAGTACAGTCCGATGCTGCCAATGATAATGATAAAATAGCAAGCGGTAGCGTGAACGCTTGTTTTTGAAGTGAGAAAGTTGAATAAAAACTTAAGGCTAGGTTGTCAATTACCATCCCTTTCAATCATTGCGCAGCATGAGATTTATATAATTTTCTTACCTAATAAAGATAAACTGCTTAAACGAAACCTGAATTTTAACCTTTTGAATATAAGTAGAGTTCCAATCATTACATTAGGCATGATAGATATACTGAATATACTGCTAAGACGATGCCCAGTATCAAGCGTTAATTTCAGGAAAATATTATGATTGGAAACGTCTAACACCACTATCTTCAAAGACTAAAAATAACTTTTGGGCTTACTCTTGGCCGTTTCAACTTCTGCAGCATGCTTTATGGCAAGACGCGAGATAAACTTAGAAACTAAGTGTTTAATTTCCCAGGACATGGCCAACTATACTTGCATAGCAGAAAACATCGCCGGTCGTCGAGAGTCTGATGTCGCTGTATTGTCTGTCTACGGTATGTTTACTAAACTAGCTTCTATGAACATAACGAGCTGACAAAGACCTGTCAGTTTCTATAGAAATATCGAGACAATGTCATTGAATATGATATGATACGAGTATGTGACTATGTACATGTCCTTCATTCATTCGTCCGATAGATATTTGAGAATGTTTTTGAAATTTAAATCGATCGTAGTGTCAGTTTGGATAAAAGAGCTTGTTTATTTTTGGTCATGATGTTTTACGTCTACCTTAAAAATGTGGTTAATGAAACCTGCATCAGTTGCCTACTTCACTGTCTAAAAAAATATTGAAATTATGGTAATTATAGTGGGATTATGGCACCCCTGGATGATTTTTGAAGATTAAAGTGGTTCATAAATGGTGCCACCCTTTAGACGACCCTTTGTGACGTTAATAATCTAGATTTGAGTTATTTAAAATTATGTTTGTTTTAATTTTCCAAAATGTAGATCGCAGTTATTGCTACTGGAAAAATTGCTAAATGGTTCTTGTTTAAGATATTTCTGAACAAGTTATTATTTACTGTGACTACCAGTTCAGAAATATCTTGAAAATTCTCTTGTTTCAATCTTCGCAACTTTGCTCATATAAATTTAATCAAAGTTGGTTTATTACATTTAAGTTACTACTTGTTGACCTCAAATGCACAGGACCGAGGAAGATGGCATCATATGAGAGAGGCCTATACCCAGCAGTGGGATAAGGCTGTGGATGAATGATGATGAACCTCAAATAAGTTTAAGCAAGGTCTATTGTGAATTTGTGAAGTTAAAGTTTTATAGACAGCTCGAGACTTCTTCAGCCTCGATAATGCCATCTTGTAAGTTTTTTCTTGCTATTTCCATCATCTCTTAGTAAACGGCGGCTGGTCGGAGTGGTCAGCCTGGGCTGGCTGCAGGTGTAACGGAGCCGTGAGCGGCCGGCGACGGACCAGGACCTGCACTGAGCCTGCCCCTGCCAACGGCGGAGCACCCTGTAGGGGGGTCAGCGCGCAGAGTGATGACGATTGTATACGGTGTCAGAGTAGTAAGCACTTTATAACTTACAGCATAATAATGCGTACTCTTTGTCCTTATTAGTTGATAGCAATCAAATCAAGATACCCTGCACTAACATTCCCCTATGTGTGTTTTGTCCCTGTAGAAAATAACCAATTAAACCATTAACCTTTATTTAGGTACTAAAAATATAATTGTTTTTATCTGAATCGGAAGGGTGAATTCGAACGGCATTGCCATCACAGATGTTATAGCTGATGGTTGCTACGGGAAGAGATCTTATAAAAAAAAATCTTCACTGTAAGGAGCAGCTGCCATAGTAAAAATACCTAACTGTTTACCTTTTATTTCAGTTATTGTTGTTTTAAAGTATTTTTCTGTTTTCTTAGAGACGCTAAAATTAACGAAAAATTAATTCATACAAGTTTGATAAAAATCGGTCAAAATAGATAAATTTATAAATAAAAATATTCAATAAAAAAATATCTAAAATAAGGAATTTGGCGAAATCATCAATGAACGTTTATAAGAAGTGATATTTTTTGTTTTCGATTCTTCTTATCTCCCATTTGTATATTATCACACTTCTACAAGTAGTGTCAAAATCACGGCAGAGAATGTTTCTAGTAAAACACAATCGCTTATAAGTACCTATGTTATTACGCGCACGCGGTAACTATCCTAGGAAAGAATATTATATATAATTATTCTCACGCTGCACTAGATGAAGTCTGACAACGTCTCGCACTACGCGAAGTGGCAGGGATGAGGCGGGCACGCATGCAACGTCGCATAAAACGAACGCTATCCGCTAGCTAAGCCAAAGTGCCTCATTAAAATATGTGCTAAGTGCCTAGTTAAATATATTAGCAACGTGTTTTTCTAAATGAATACTTTTTAGTAGGCTCTAATAACATTTATCATTAAAACTTCACTTAACTATCATTCTAAGACAAAAACAATACATTAGCCTGAAGTCGCCAATATTTCGATTAATCTGCCTCAACATTACAAAGTAGACATTCCACGTATACCGAAAGAAACATGTTCAAAATAATGAGATAATGAGTTCTTCAAAAATATATTAAAATGGTTTGGTAAACTAAGATAAGCATTTTGAAACATCGTGCTTTAATTGAGTATATGTATTACATGATGTATTAACTTCCAATATGTCACAGTATACGGTAATGCTAGAAAATGGTAACAAAAACGCATCTATATGGGAACCATCACCTTAAGTTATCAAGCATATTTGATAGCTTGTTTATTTAAGGCCATGCCGGTGGTCTGAAAACTAATAATCAAAAGTATGCCATATTTTGTTACTTTGATGTGCGTGTATGGTCAAACCTTAAGAAATCCATGATATGGGTATACGGAAGAGTCTACAAACCCTCAAATAACACTTGTCAAATATTCTTCCCAAGCAGGTGCCTGGTCAGCGTGGAGCGCGTGGTCCTCCTGCACAGGTGACTGTGTGAGGGTACGTCGAAGACAGTGCTCGGGCGCCTGCTCCGGGTCAACGCTGCAGCACGCCAACTGTGTGGATGGACCCTGCTCTAGTGAGATAAGTATGTACTGATATCAGCAGAAGAACCCTGCTATATTGTTTTCATGAAACCACTATATTAATCCCTAACAGTGTGTTCCGGCAGCTTTCCTTTAGAGCCAGTGTATTTCAGACTAGGCATACTCCATCTAAGGCTACAGTATCGCTGACTTCCGTGGTCGTGCGAACTTGTGGTCAAATGACTATCTGTGTAGGATAATAAAAAAATATTAAAAGATTTCTTCAATAAATCATACAACTAAATCCAGTGTTGTTTATGCTTCCTTCGCCGAGTTGATTTTCTTGTCCCCATCGTATATTGGCCACTACTTGTTGGGCCGTGCGACCAACTGACTCACCGCTGATGGTAATGATAGTAGATTAATCTAAGAATAGGTATTTGTTTCCAAGTTAATTTTTTTCATTTTAACTAACTTCCTGAACATGATAAATGTAGTTCTTCTACCCAAGTATTAAATATTTTGACATCCTTACTTACATATGCTTTTAGGACTCTAATTGTCCAGACATGGTTCTCAAATAGGTTAATTAAACCACATTGCTCATCATATTAATTACGCACTTTGTACATAAGAACCATTTGGATGTGACGTTAGCCAGGCACGATCTACTATAGATACACTTAATGAAAATGAAAAAGTTAGACAAAGTCTATCGAACACAATTAGTTGATATACGAGCAATTTGTATAAACATATTGTTTTTCTTTAATGATTTTAGATCTATTCGAAAAGTTTATTATTATTACTATGACCTCTTCTTTTATCTATCTTTTATGAACTTCTATGAAGAAACAGATATCTTCTCCCAATACCTACTTCAGGAGTAGAGACTACTTATGGCTTGGTAAAAATTTCGTGGAAACATACATCATTTCTTATTCCCACAGCATTGCCTTTTAACATGGTCCTTTTACATAGCTATATTCCCTTCTGAGGGGCATCTTCAATAGAAAAACATGGTAAGGAAGCTCGCGGTTTGCAAGTATGCGATGAGAAAACGATGGATAAATGGAGCTATGCAAGTCTGCCAAGATTCGATTATAATGTGGCCTTTCTTGTTATGTAAATCAAAGCATTGTGCAGTACAATGCTTTGATTTACTAAGGGTTTTGAGTTAAGTAAAAGAAATTAGGGTCATATTGTTTAAGAAGACGGATTTTCACGCGTACCTGATTGTTGGAAATGTCATACTATAGTTTCGTCCACGTTCGGAAAACTTCATCAGGAATAAAATGAGGCGTTTCATCAACGATGACACGTCTCGCACTGCGCTCGGCCGTTCGCCGCGCGTGCCAAACACGCGTTAGTTTTCTAAATAAACTAAATTAAAGCCATCGGAGTGTTAGATTGTTTTTTTAGTAAACAGAATTGTTTAAAAAGTCTAACAGTTACGTTATTTTGTATAATATTTTGATTTTAATTTTACAATTTTTTACTTTAGTAATGTATTATGACCACTATAATATATTTGGCATATGAATTTATTAAAATATTTTTGCTCCCAATTGACGCTACCCGAGACCAAAATGCTGGTCTCTACCTGGGTCAGCGCATTAGTACTGCCGTTCAACGAGGCAACGGGGCAAGCATTTTGGGTACTCTAACAACTCGCAGCGGTTTAGATTTAAGTTAGTTTTAATTATTGGGTATTGCTTTTGTACATATAGATTATAACTTTGTATAGTGTAAGTTTAAGTTAAAATTTTATCATGTTTTATAAGTTTGTGCAATAAATATAAAAACTAATACTTAAAAAAACGTTTTATTTATTAAATGAGCGAATTAACCTTCAGGATTATTTTTGTTTGACAATTTGTATGTATATTTTTGTCTGTCTAGAAATTTCGTATAAAATAATTTCGTAGCGTACAGGTCGTAGTTTTTATTGGC
The DNA here is from genome assembly GCA_947049295.1 of Ligdia adustata. Lineage (NCBI taxonomy): Eukaryota > Metazoa > Arthropoda > Insecta > Lepidoptera > Geometridae > Ligdia > Ligdia adustata. Next base: position 14,105,679 of record OX346219.1, on the reverse strand, counting down.
GCAACACTAATTAAAGTTCTAAAATATTACGAAAAGAATATCGTCAATGGATTTATTTTTATAGTCTATTTTCAAACGCAAAATTAATATCGTAAGGTCAATAAATCGAATAACTACAGGTTTTTCTTCTGTACAGGGTTCTACAGCAGCAATTTGACTTTATACGTGGGTGTGGGGATCACGGTGGCCATGTTGGCCGCCGGGGCCGCCATCTTGTACGTGTGGTGTCGGTATAGAAGCACCAGGCCGGGATACACAGCTGGGAGGGCAGGTTTGTAACATACCTATATCGTAAACTTACTATACTCATCATAGATAACAATATTCAGTGTGGGACCGTCACTAAATTCGAAAAAAAAACTGCTGAACTGAAAGGGGTGTATTCTTTAGGGCTTAGGCGATAATCCTGTATACGTTAATAATATAATATGTCATGACAATATCCTTGGTTTAATATTAACTTTTTAAAGTTTATCTCATTGGGGTTTCAATATGAGTAGGTATTTAGAAAATTTTAATTGCCTTTTTGTCCAAGTTATGAGATTGTAATGTTATCCAATCGTTAGGAATTCGAAAACCAACTGACGAACTTTAATTTAAAGACATACTCTTGGTTTCATTTAAAGACATACTCTTGGTTTAATTTAAAGACATACTCTTGGTTTAATTTAAAGACACACTCTTGGTTTAATTTAAAGACATACTCTTGGTTTCATTTAAAGACACACTCTTGGTTTAATTTAAAGACATACTCTTGGTTTCATTTAAAGACATACTCTTGGTTTCATTTAAAGACATACTCTTGGTTTAATTTAAAGACATACTCTTGGTTTAATTTAAAGACACACTCTTGGTTTAATTTAAAGACATACTCTTGGTTTCATTTAAAGACATACTCTTGGTTTCATTTAAAGACATACTCTTGGTTTAATTTAAAGACATACTCTTGGTTTAATTTAAAGACATACTCTTGGTTTAATAAAAGGTGTTTCTTTTACAAAGCCTAACGCTCTCTTGACAAACCGTTTGATGTATTGTTTTACCATTTTTCGTTTAGCAAATCCAAATAATCGCGTGGCGTTTCTAATGCCTTTGTCTTCTGTCTCGTCTAGGATTACCGAAATCAAACAGGAGTGACAAAGGCAACCGACCAGACCTCACTAGAACCTGCAACGAATACTGGATGCAGCCTGACAACCATTACGACATGCCGCATGTGAGAGACAGGTGTGACTTATATAATGTTTTTTAGTTATTTACAGCCTTGAATCTTGAGTAGACAAACAGGACTGTATGAACTTATTCTCATAGGATAAAAAATCTCACGGGACATTATACACGTGCCGTACTCTATATTATACCAACTGGCCGGTTGGCGCAGTTGGTAGCAACCCTGCCTTCTGCGCCGCTGGCCCCGGGTACGTTTCCAGGACAGGTGAAACATTTGCGTGCATAATCATGTCTGTTTGACCTAGGTCAAACAGACTGTGTCTCGGTGTTTATTATATACATAAGTATGTATATTGAGCATCTGATTACCATAGTACAGGTTTTGCCTAGTTTAGGACCTGAAGACTTTTGTGTAGATGTTGTCCCTTTTATCATATATTATAACTACACGTCGAGTTCGATACTGATACTGGGAGCATGCGGGGTGTGAAGCGACGATCGGGCGGCGCACACCCGCCCGCTACCTCCCCCCGATTCCTTAAAGATATATCGCATAGACTGTACGTTTATGAACGTATAAGGCTTTTTAGTGAGTGATGCGTTACACATGACATATCTTAGAAAAACACTGTTATTGCAATTATGTTAAAATTGTGTTGTTAAAACAAAAAAAAATCAGCCAAGTTTTTAATTTTTATGTTGTCTAAGCTCACCTAAAAGTTACTGTGTTTTTGTAACGAATTCCAAACACACTTTTCGATTGAAGCTCGCTAATTATCAACCTTTGATTCAAAGCCGACCAAATTATCAATGTACAGCTGGCTCATTAAAACTTTATATCGAAAGGTACTAATATAAAATAAAGTTTGAGTTACAGTTAAAAAAAATGCAAAACAGACTCGCTCACGAAGGGTTCTGTACAATTATTTACACAACGTTAGTTCAAGGTTTTACCTAATGTTGCTATTAATATCAAACAAAAATAACGATTTTGTATGAATTTTTCATATTAGTTTTTATAACGGCAACAGAAATACATTATCTGTGAAAATTTCAACTGTCTAGCTTTCACAATTCATGAGATACAGCTTTTTTACAGGCGGACGGACTAAAGTCTAATAATAATGTCCTGTTTTCACCCTTTTTATACGAAACCCTAAAAACCCTCGAAATAGTAAAGCTAAAACCAAGTCTTCTGAAAAACTAACGAAAATCAATAAGATTAATCGCAACCAGCTTTACGTAAGGCCTAAGATGTAATGCGTTTACCTAGTAGCTTTCTTTCACTCTCGCCTTAAAAAATCCAAATTACAGTTTTTTGCGACCTTGCACTTTGTACCATAAAATATACATATCAAAATATCACCTCTCTCCCTAGCTACTCCTCGCCGTTCGGAAACCGAAGTCGGCAGCAGTCCTCACAAGGAAGCAACCATTATGAGATGAAGCCTTATAGCCCATCAGGAGAGTCCGCTTCTAGCTGTTATACCAATTGTAAGTATTTCCGTTTTTATACCTTCGACTTCTACACCAAGATTTTCTTAGCATTTACCTATAAGTAAAGTACGGCAGAACTAGTTTTTTGTCAGTTAGACCATACCTAGGCTCGATTACATGTTATTCTCAACTTATCAGTTTTGTTGAAGGGAATCAGGATTATTTACGGCAGCACCAATAGAACTTAAAAAACGACATTAAAATTTGTACAATTTATTTACTATGATATAAATTCATAAATTTATATGAACGTAAAGAATCTATTTGCTTTAATTTACCCTACCTACCCACATTGTGATTTTTTTTGATCATTATTAATGTCAATAAACATTTATATTATATATTTGTGTGTCTTGGGATATGAATGATCATACCATATAGACCATACACTTTTTGATTAAGTACATTTTACCCCCACAGCAAGAACTATGACGTCACGGTCGAGTGAATGTTCCACGTCACAGCTAGCAGAACTAGTGACGTCATCACCAACGTCACTATCCAAAGTGGACGTAGCAGTGACTCTACCCACTGGTCATATAGACACTAGTTATAGAGATAAAATATGTTTGACAATTGTTAAATAATTCGGTTTTTTGATATGTTTTAGTTCCTTCAATTCGTCATGCGATATTTTGTTGTGGTCTTCGTTGGTTTAGTGTCTCTTAGAAATACTGTCTAGAAAGTTTGTTGAATACAAAATTAATAAATAAATGTAGTTTAACTCTGTTTATCAAAATGCAAAGTAACGTTAGCATATTATTGATATGCCATAAGTAAATTATTTGGATGCTGAACCTTTTTTGTTGGATGTTTTCAAACAAATCAATTTGTACGTTATAGTATGTTCCTTGCGCATTAATATCGTTTAATACACATTTAGCTATGTATTTATTTTATAATCTAGTTTGAAGACTGATGCTGTAACAAAGGTACTGCCAAGTTTGATTGCATTTAATTTTTTTAGCTACAACAATTTTATTGCTAAGTTTTGTACCTACTAAAAACTGAGCTGCGTTTATGATATCGTATTTACTGTTTAGCTTTAATCTTAACTTAAGTAGAGTAAGATATACTAACTTAATGTAAATTGTGTATCGTAATCTGTGATATTTCAATAAATTTATTAACAATTTAAAGTTCTTTACTCATTACATATATCATATTATAAATTAATAGTTTTGTCAGAACAGCACTAAAATATCTTTGTTAATTCGAAGCTGTTACTAATACTGCCTTTACGAAACCAAAACAAACAAATTAAATCTTATCTAAATCGAAATTAAAAGAATATACATACGGGTGTATATTCTTAAAGGCAGTATTAGTAACAGCTTCGAATTAACTTAAATGAAGAAACTAAGTTTTTGTTATCTCAAGCATTCCGAATGAAAGGCGAGTAGTCAACCGCTTGACCACCAGCAGACCAGCACTGCTCATCAATTAAATCGAACTACTTATACAAGTAACAACTTTTCAAAGTAAATAACTTCATCAAATTTCATCACTCCTTTAATAGACGTCAACCAATAATGCAATCGACGCATTGATGGCTTCATTTAACCCTAATTCCCGCCACCCACGCCATGTTTACAAAATAAAACATGTTTACAAATGTAACATTGTCCAGTTGGACATCATTAGCCCCAAATGAGCACCAGTGAACTGTGAAGCTAATGAATCATGAGCCCACCCGCAACTAAATGCATGGATGCATCGGAATTCTTAAAGTTTAAACCATTTATAGATAAACGACGTTTGGATGAAGCCCATTTATAATATTCTGATGTTTTGATTTCAGAAAGCGATATTACTGATGACCATCCGATGGAATGATATCGTTTTGGTAAAAGGTTATGGAATTTTGGTCCTATGGTACGAGACGTAAGAAGAAAGTTATGTAAGAATTACCCGTAGTAAGTGTAGAAGATTATTTATATCTCTATTATATGCCCTTAGTTTATTCTAGCACCTAAGACTAGGGCGTTACATTTGGGTAAGCGAAAAGGTTTTTTTTGTCGTGGATCTTGTAGCTTGAAGAATTTATAATGATGCTGCAAAATAATATCAAAACTCCTTCAGTACTAAAAGGATAGTGTAGTTAAAAATCCATAAGTAGGCTATCTAATTCATGAGCTCTGATCTTTTTACAACTCGACTTAGATGGGATTAGTACGAGAGACTTTAATTTATAAAGTCATAATTGAGTTAAATGACTACTTACGAAGGAAATGCTTCATCGTATCGCGTCGTGAGTCGTGACATATAAACAAGTATCTCTCAGTAAAAGCAACAAATCAATGTTATTAGGGACATTAGTCTTGTCGAAGTAAAACGAGTTCAAAGTTGCTCCAACTGAACGCATTTGTCACGTTTATTCTCTAATTGGAACTTTTTGAAGTAATTTAAGAAGTTATTTCGAGTGATTCGTTCTTACGCGTATTTGTAAATATATTGCTATTCGTATATACAGGGTTATCGGTTAGGGGTATACTAAGCGGAAAGGGGGTTACTATACTTATCCTCATGAACAAATTTCACTAAAGGACCAACTCTAAAATCGAGAAAAACTGCTGTTCCTTAAAAAAGTTGATCCGTAGTCGACAAAATGTATAAAACTGCTGTGAATTCAGAGTTGGTCTCATAAAGAATGAAATAGCTGTTTTTTTATCTCGAATCGAGAAAATTGTTCCTTAGGATGACTATAGTGAGCCCCTTCCGGCTTAGTACACCTCTTAAGGATGACCCTGTGTATTACTTGTATAATTAACATAATACTGAAATACAACACTCGATATGAAATTGAAATGAAAATTCCCACTTACAGAATCCTCACTTAAGGTTGTATTAAGCCAAAATGATGTCACTAATAGTCACTATACTCATTATTACGAAAAACTTTCATTGCGGGACCAACCCCGAATTCGAAAAAAAAATGCTATTCTATAGAAAAAGTTAATTGACATCGTAACACAATCTACAGAGCAACAACTGTTTTTTTTTCCTAATTCAGTGTTGGTCCCACCGTAAAAGTTGTTCAATGAAATGAATATGGAGACATCAATTTGACTATAAATACGAAAATGTGATTGTTGGTTTATTGGTTTGTTAGTCCTTCTTCTCCTCAGTAATTGAGTAAATATCAAGTTATTTACTCAATTACTGAGATACAAATACACAAAGATAGTTCTAGGTTCCGAGAGTACTCTACTTATTTCTTGGGAAACGAGCATACAACGATGAAGCCGGGAGCAAAAGCTAATCTTACAAAAGATTCTGTATAAACCTCTATGAAACGGGCCCTAAATTAAGGAATTGACATAACGACAACCGCTCAACTCAAAATAAATAAGGTTTGTTTCATAATTAAAGGATATTCCCATAATGTAGCACAATGAGCGGGCGCGTTCCCGGTTATTAATGAGTTAATTGATTGATTAGTAGCGATTGGAGTTTCCGGTTATTAACCACGCGGTTCCGGTCTGACTCATTTAAATATCGAACCTGACTATAGGGCTTGAGCGTCGCGTCGGTTAAAGGGAAAGTGGATAGAGGTCTAGAAAGTATGGAAAATCATTAAAAAAACATTATAACGTGTGCAGTATATTTCAGCATCTCCACTCATATTACTAATTTCAAATTCAAATATTCAAAATTCATTCATTTCAGTACCATTGCACCCATATATTAGATATTATATTAAGAATACCTAATTATGGAGATCAGTCAGATGCACATTTAAAGTAATAGTTTTAAAATTAAAATTATACAAAATATCAAAATAATTTTGAAAGTCAATAACAATTAAAATGAATAATTATAGTAAATATAACATTATAGTAAATTATAACATAAATATTACTGATTACACTACAATACTCTAATACACACTTAAGTCTAGTACTAATGCAAAAGTGTGTTTGTTTATCTACTCTTCATTAACTACTCGTAGGTGACGGACCGACTTGATTTTTTGCAAAGATATACTTCAAAATCCGAAGAGTGCCATACTCTACTTTTATTCCGTCAAGCAAACATAACGGAGGCGGAAGAGCTAGTAAAGCAAATCCAAAAAGTGCTACAGTAATGTTTTTTTTGTTATTAAGGATGAGTCCTGCGCTTCTCCAAATTACTATATATACACGTAAATATCCAGTCATCTCTACTATTCAGAATTCCTAGAAGAATGAGTAACCGTTGCCAAAACATGGTACTTTAGCTTTATGACTCACCTAGTTAAAGCTAAGTCTAGTTAAAATAGAAACTAACCTAGTGCGCATTAGGTAATAGCGCAGGAAACTGAATCTACCTAACTGTAATTGATCCTTGATTTCTTAGGGAAGACCTAAGAATTAGTCTAGAACTTGGAAAGATAGTATTATTAGTCATAATAATCGAATTTTAACTTCGCTCACTTAAAAACGGATTTTGTTACAGTTTTTTTTACGAATAATAAGACCGCCTTCTTTGTCAGTTTGAGTGTTTTTTTTTTGTAATCGATAGGCTTGCGTTTGACCGCAACTCACCTGATGTAAAGTAACGATGCGGTCTAGGATGTAGCGCGCTTGACTAGAAGAAACCGATTCACTCGCGATTTGAAGAGACTATAGCTATAGGGAAATAGTACTCCTATACGTTCAATGGGAAGAAGGCTACAGACAATCATTGTTCTCGTGGAGTTTATTCTTTCCGACAATAGAACGCGGAATACGTACAAAATTGTTTTGTCAACTTCCCGAATACTAGTTTCAGAATACTAACATACTTCTGAAAATCAAACTATTAAAGGGATCAAATAAAGTTTAATTAGCTTCTTTTATAAGACCAGAAATTCGAGAAATGTAATTAAATTCACAAATAATAATATAACTTCATAAATAGCACGGACCAAAGCGTCGGTGGAGTGTAAATAATTAATAATAAAAAAGGGATCAAATGGGGGTCAAAATTTTTAAACTTTTAATTTTATATTAAATTTGATGCCGCGTATAAACCTGAGGGAAAGCTATTAGAGTTCAATATGTCAAAATTTAAATACTCATATTTAAGACCGTCCACTGCCATTGCATAGATTTCTTTTATTTTTGTTTTGTGTGTAATAAAACTGCATTCATTCATACTCGGAGAAGTGGGCACGGTCTACCAGAGAAAAGAAAAGTGAGAAGGAAAACGAACGTGAATAGTTAGAACTTGTAAATATAATATGATATTCGTTTAGAGTCCTGACAATGTAACCAAAAGGACTGTCTCGATTCATCATTAACGTATCTTCAACATCACACACAATATTAAACCTTAAGGCTATCACTATAGTGTTTATAATAGCCAGTCATATACTAAATCACATGTAGTTATGTAGTCGTAGGAGTAGACAGGACAGTATTTGCCCAGCATGCTCGGCTAGCCACATATTCATTAAGATAATTGCACTGTCTGACAGTAGACTGAATCTATTGCAGTAATTGACGAGTTTAATACTAGTTAGTCTAAAGTTATACTAGCTGCGCCCTGCGGTGTTACCCGCGGTAAGAGTATCACCGATCCTTCACTGTTTTCGTGTTTCTGATAGAATTTTCGTTCTGTTGCCTACGGCTTAGGAAGATTGTAACTTTATAGTGATATAAAAGATAGACAAAAATAAAACGGTAAAGTCAGTAAATAATGTGTTAGCTATGTGTAAAAAACCACTGGAATCGGACAACATTAAAGGTAGAAAAGAGCTATATCTTATTGTATGGACAAGTAGCTGTCTTAATACAGGATGAAAAGCAGCCCATGTGTTAATTTATGGTGTAACCTATCTCCGTTACAAATTTCATCCAAATTCTTTCAGCTGTTTTTGCGTGAAAGAGTTACAAACATACATACATTCTTACAAACTTTCACGTTTATAATATTTGTAGGAAGTGGGAGTTAGATGCGGAAATATGACTATCTTACGAGAGTACTATATTTTTCTGGGATTAAAAGTAACCTATATTTTATTGTAAGTCATAAACTATTCTGGTGCCAAATTTCATCAAAATCCGTTTAGCAGTTTTTGCGTGAACAGTAACAAACGTACATACAAACTTTCGCGTTTATAATAGCGATATTTCAAATGCACTTCTGAGTTCTTCACTTGTGTGCGTATTAGAATTAAATACCAATCATAATATGTTATCGGTGTAGGATAAATCGTGAGGAAACCTGCTTTTCGGAGATGGTTATAGCTTCCGAATATAATTAGTCTCCTCTCCGCATTTGGACATCCTTACCTAACTTTCACCTCCTTAATAGGGAGATCCGTCCACAATAGTGTGACGTCATTACTTGATTAGACCATGTTGAGTCATAATATTAGACACTAGAGTAACGTATACGCTCATACCTATATACAAATTTCTAATAGGATGCTTTTCGTCAACTTTGCTTAACAATACCAAGCCATGTACGTACAGAAATAAAGTTAAAAATAGTTTGTGCAGTTTGAGAAGGTAGTTTCCCTGTTATTGAGGAATATATCGCGGAGAATGTACCGGAGATGTTCGATTGCAGTGAATCCGACGTTCCGACTGCGAGCTTACAAACGTTAGCCGCTAAAATGCTGCTGGTACAATAAAGGACTAAACGAACGTGAAGATGATACTTTAAGTTTCAAGTACGAGAAAGTTATATGTCACAATTGACAACATTTCCAAATTTTTGACTTTATTAATTTGTTAGGCAGATCTCAATTTAAAACAAAGGTAGGAGGCATTGAATATATTCTTGAGATTTATGTTTGTAACAAGGCAAAGTTCACAGCGACAACTGCGTAAACGATGAGTGACCCGTGATTTGTGGGTTCACATCATTTCATACTTGCTGGCTATCACAGACTTCTCTTGGGTGCACACCTAAGGCACTCTGAGATACACCGTCATACAATTTTATTGTTTTTGCTAAATAAATAGATATTAACGCCAATTGGGCCACTTAAAGTTCCTAAAATCATATCCACCATTACACTCACTTTTGGAAACAAAACGAGAGGAAACAATTTAAGAAATGTCAAATTAAGTTACTCGTAGTTTAGTAAGTTTGGTCTGCCTGAAGCAGGGTCGTTGTCAAGTTTGTTCTATAAACATACTTTAATTTATATTGCTTAAGAAGACGGGTTTTCACGCGTAATCGGTGAACTTCATCGGGGATGAAATAAGTCGTTCAAGTCTTCAACGATGACACGTCTCGCGCTCACCGAATGTGAACAAAACTATAGTTGGACCTTTGCAACAATCCTGTCTTCTTAAATAATGTAAATCTCGTTAGTTTTATAAGCAATTAATTAGTTTTAGTTTGTTCTATAAACATACTGAAATTTCTATTAGAACTTGAAAATTATTTTTTACCTTATTTTCGAGCAGCATTTTATGAGCACACGTCGCGTCCGTCCGTTTCCACGACATCCGCAACGTGCCCGCTACTTCAGAATGCGTGTACCCCGGTAGGTACACTACACGGTCCTAGGCTAGCGCTACACGAGAAAATAAATTAAACATCATTAATATCGACCTAGCAAAGCAAGAATGAAGGTTAAGGTGATCAAGAAAGGCTTATCCCCAGAGTTAGACATGAAAGAGGTGAAAAAAAAACATCATGTTAACTTAAATGGTGTAAAGGTAGGATTCTATTGTATTTTTTTTTTGCTGTAGTTAGTTAAGAATTTATTATTTTGGTAAATTCAATATCTTGCCAGTTCAACATTTTAGGATTCAACGCTTTGGTGTTTTCAACCTTATAAGACTACATCATTTTAGCAAATTCAACTTTCTGGACCCAAAGGTAAATAAAGTCACACAAATATAGGTGAACAGTGTCACGCAAATATATGTGTTATTTATGTAATAATAAAATTATGATGATCGTTTTCCTTTATAAACCAAAAATAATAAAACTTTGACATAAATAGGTGTACGTCCTGCCTTAAATCTCTCTGGCAAGGATACTAACCTAGGTATTCACTGTATTGTCTAGGTTACCTAGGCATTCCGTATTGGATAGGATACCCAGGCATTCCCTGTTGCCTAGGTTTGCCACTGGTATATAATTTTGGAAGTAATAGCATTGGAATTTGTCTAAATAACTGTATTTTACTCGACTGCGAAAGAAAGATGGCTATTTCGACTGTATGGATGCATGTTTATATTTCTTTGGCACGCTCTAGAGCCTAAACGGCTTGACGTATTTTTATGTGAGTGGTGTCAATAGATTTGTCTTCACCTGTAGATGGTCATATGCTATTCTAAGTGCATCCGACCATTTTACCTGTTCAAATACGTGGGTATAATTTTCTTGCGGTTTTTTTTAAGTTTTTATTTTTGTACAAGTTGTAATTTTTACTATTATCTCAATAAATATAAATCATGTGCTGTGCCCGCGGTTTCACCCGCGTAGTTCTACTAAAACTAGAACAAAATAAAACTAACTTCGAACTACTTTTTTTAAAGCCGGCCAAAAACTATTCCATGTCCTTCTCCTGGTTCTTAGCTACCTTCCCACCAATTTTCAACCAAATCGGTTGAGCCGTTCTTGAGTTATAAATAGTGTAACTAACACGACTTTCTTTTAAATATATATAGATAGATGAAGAAAAAGGTAGATAGATACTCTTGAGTTTTCCCTCCTCCATGTACTCGTAAGTCAGTTAGAAACACTAATATTTGTCTGAAATCACCTATAACTACCACATTCCCATTATAATCGTAACATGCTTCGATAGCTCTAGTACAAACTCCCCGCGGTACACCGGAATCCATCCAGGTAATATCAAGTCTGAGTGTAATCTAGACCTATCCCGAGGCACATCCAAATATTGCATTGATATTACTCAACTGCTTCCGACTGGACCTTAACTTGACACTATGGAAATCTATATCAACGTAGAGGAGTCTCTATAAGGCGTGATTCTAAATTGACTGCATATATATTTACCATGTATTCAGCATCGTTAATAAAACATATTTCGCTAATAAAAACCACATTGTTTTGCATTTTTGTGTTCAAACACCACGGAAATATGTTCACCTAAGGCTAGGGTGACCATTTGTTTCACGTTCACTTTGCAGAAGTTTTCTCAATATTCTTGTACTAAAGCGCCAGTTAAATAATAAAATATTCAATTTTACGATACTGGCAACTGAAAATTTGTAACTAGGTATTCCACTCTACTCGGCGAGTGACCGCACAAGCAGAGTGCATGCATATTGCATCATACGTCATATCAATGGCGGCTGATGACGTACTTGTCCTGCTACTGGAAAATTAGACGTCATTTGATGCGTCAAAACCTCTCCTGTAACACGTTCGTCGTGTATCGAAGCAGATTTAAAGTGATTAAATAACTTTGTAAAATAACTAGCATGGTGGAAGGTCAATCTTTATACTGCTATTGGCTAATTGGCTAGCCCTCAAGTTGAAGGACAAGGGTTTTTTCATTATAGGGTGTAGGGGTGTATCAAGAGAGGCATCTACTAGTGTCTGAAATAATAAAACCAATTGATATTTTTTTACCATAAATATGTATTAGTTACTAATAACTATATTAAAATTATATTATTTTTTATCAGCTATTTATTATTTTTATTATGTTATTATAGCTAGGTTTTTAACATTTATGATACGATTAGCTTCTTTGATTTTCTACTTGATTACTACGTTCATATACGTTCATTCGCAGTACTAAAACATCAGTAACAGAACGTAACCGTATTATTAACTCTCCATTTGCTAAATAACTTCATAAAAAACACATAAACCGGTTAATTTATGTTACCATTCAACATTAAGTTAAAACATGGCCTTTGGTCTGGTGTTTGACGTTTACGAGGACATGAAGTCTTTATGTGACCACCGTAGGACTACGCTTTCAAATCGAAATCCACTGACTTGCATGTTAGCAATTAAATAGGTAATTATAGCTTTACTCATGCACTAGGTTGGACATGGAGGAAGCAAAAAGGACTATTCTAGGTTTTTATTTATCAATAACAACTAGGCATTTGATCACCAGCTTGCAGGACCACGGAAGTTGTGGTCTTGTGAATTACGGGGGGGAAATCTTCTAAAAATTCTCGCCTGCTTTGGGATACAGTCGGGTTATTTGCAACTAAGACCCCCTCAGTACCTGCTTCTATGTGTACGTCAAAGGGCATATACTTTGGAACGCTACCAGAGCCCTTCCAACACTTTGCGATACGTCCCGTCATTTTCCTCCGTGCATAAAAGCTGTAAAAATATAAAATCCTGATTTAAAAAAATAATTTATAAATCACTAAGAAATGTTATATCAATGGTTGGGTTGGAAACCAAAACACGATTTGTGAAAGCGAAACTACATGTCATTGCGAAACAAGTGGTCAGAAGAATTAAAAATGGATTCATTGCGATTACAAAAACTTGAAACCAAAATAAGTAATGAAAATTTGCAGATAAAGATAAATACAATGACATCTCGATGACTGGTTAAGGTTGTATAGGATAACAAAGAATTAGACATACATACATATATTCTAACAAACAAACATACTAAATATACGGTCCACGCGGAAAGGACCCTTAAATTAGCAGCAATCAAAGTCTACACTTGTTCAAAATGGACCCCTATCTTTTGATCAGTCCCTATTCAAAACCACAGTGTATCGGCAACCCCACATTTTGATTAATCTTGCCACAGAATGAGATGTTTCTTTTCTAAGCCCTTCAATCAAGGAACCCTAGTACCTAATCCCTTAATGATTCATACAGGGTAGTAAGCTTACTTGCATTATCGAGCGATAATGCAAGTAGCGATATTAAACACTTTAACGCCCAGCTATGATTTTCTCACGATGTTTTCCTTCACCGGTAGCTCAGGCTCTTTTTGCATGTTTCGTGGGATCGAACCTCAAACCTTTTGTACGGCAATCGACCACTCGACCACCATCGCTACAAAATAACTAGAGCTTTGTGTACGTTTTCCAACAAAATTTAAAGTAACTTGGAATCATCCATTAATAATTGTTCCTAGGAAATAATTCCATACAAAAGCCTCGCTTTTCATAAATTTACGATATCGTGTGTAACCACAAGGGTTGTGATTGCAGATTTGCAAACCACTCAAGAAAACCGCAAATTATGTTTTACTACAGGGTTATCAGTGAGCACTACGCCTAGAAGGCTTTATAGTCATAAATACGAACCACTCTCATTATGGGTAGTCCCAAAACCCAACCCGAGTCCGAGAAAAAAAGTCAACTGTTCTACCGGAAAATAATTAAATAATTTTTTTTTTCTAATTCAGAGTCGATCCCATGTTGAAAGATTTTTCTTTGATGTGATTTTTTTCACTTAGATTGATCCATCCAAAGGCTTTAAGGAAGAATTCGCTTTAGGTGAAAAGGCCGCCCAATGTAATGCCAATTTTTTTGTGTTAACTGTGTTTGATGTATATTATATAACCGGGCAAGTGTCCTTATTATCAGAAACGAAATGACAAACTACAACAACAAAAATAAAACATTGCAGTTAGATTATCTATGTAGATCATTTAAGGTATACAGATAATCCAAATGCTTCAACTCACACCCAGAAGGCGGCGTACCCAGAATGCTAGCCCATTACAACGCTGAATAGCAATGCTTATGCGTTGGCCCAAATAAAAACCGACATTCTGGTCACGCGTCAAATCGATCAAACGCTCCGATAAGTTTTGGAATATAAGATGAGCTCCCGGTCCCCAGGGCTCTAAAACCTCGACTCCAAATGGCTCAAATATATATTAAATGTATATTATAGGGAGGTGGTGACTCCCGTTCTGGCTCTTTCTTGGTTCAAAGGTTGGCCATAGCCATACAGCGCGGTAATGCCGCCAGTGTTATGGGCACCTTTGCTCCAGGACTGAGTCAGAACGGGTAATTTAGTTAACATGCTTACCTATTTATGTAAGTTGTATTTCTATTTCAATAGTTATATTATATAAATATATATATATAATATTATTATCAAATTTATATTTGTTTTTTTTGTGCACAATAAAGTTGTACTTAAATTTGAAAGTTGTTGGCATGAGTTTAGTCATATCCCTTCGGCTAAGTACCTTTAAACTGTAACCCTGTATGTATTTTTGCATTGCGGATGGGAACTTTTATTAGGTATTTCCCTAGAGAGTTAGTCTACGTTTGCAATTCTAGATTTCTTTTGCTTCTTTGAATTGCAGGAAATATCTTATGCAAAAGATTCGGACTCGATTTTTAATCTTTGATTTTATGAGGCTGAGCATATGGTATGCACATACATTTTATAGGTACATTATATTTATAATCAGTATTTTCTAATTTTGGAGATTAATTGACTAAAATTACATTGTTTTATCGTCACGATGTCCGATAGAGTATTTAATTTCTGAAATGCTAAAAACTAAGTTTAGTGTTGAGGACCGTCCATGCTGACTGAGCATCCGCAGCAAAGGTATATCCACCCCATCACCATTAGTATATAATATGAACTTATACCCAAATTTTTATCAAGGTTCGTGTGAAAATTACGACCTATACGCGAGTGCACCTTTTTCAGATAAGGTTACTATTAAATACTTTAGGTAATAGTGTCCGTTCTTGTTTCCCCCTGGCAGGTTTTCTCCACGTACTGTTTTGTACAGTTAATATTGCTAACCAGACGTTGTCGCCAGCCAAGTGCTAATTTTTCTCTAGTAAAGTTATAAATGTAGTGAATGCTAAGCTATATTGAATATATAATAAAATGTCTTCTTGCTTCACAAGCGAAGGTTTATGTTGAATTCTAAGTTCAGGCATGCACCTCTGAGTTTTGTACTCATGTGCATATTATAATTAATTACCAGATGTGTTAAACGGTGAAGTTATTTAGCTTTCAAAGATATGTGAAGAACTTTTAATTTGGCCAGCGTGGCACAGCCCACACTCCAAAAGTCCAAAGCTCTCCTTCACAGGGAGATAAGTGCAAATTCTGCATACCACAGATCTCTGGCGCATCACACTGGAATAAGTTCAAAATGGTATTGACTTCTACAGATTTATCGCTTAGTACCAAGCCGAAAGGGACAATTTTTTACTCGAATTCAGGACTGGTCCCATATGAGGTAAAAGTTGTTTTTAAATTTGAGTGTAATCAACCCGTTTCGGTTTAGTACACCGCTAACCAATAACCCGTGATTGGATAATTCATAACTTAATTTTATATTTCATTGTTTAATTTCATATTTCATTATTTAATTTTATGATTTAATTTATTCTATTTATTTTTCAATAACTGCTACATTAATTAAACTCAAGCCAAAGTTAACGATTAGCCCGTTGATTCACTTTCACTCGATTTATCGTTTGCTTTTAATAAATCATACAAAGCCCATTCATATTGTAATGAGCTGTCAGTCAGTCAGATCTTGACTGACCGAATACAGGCCCCGTCCCAATCTTAATCTCGCTTAAAATGCATCTCATAAAACATCTGATGACAAGCAATTTGATGTTTTTGTAATCAGTGTCAATCATTGTCTGGGATATTTAAGAAAGACAATTTTTATGTTTTAATGTGAAATATTGTGTACATGTTAATTGATTTATATTATGTCTTTTGTTTTTTTTTATTTTATAATAATAAAAAAACGAACCTAATTATTTTTAGAAACTCTCACCGAGTGAATGAACCTTTGGTTTTTTTACCCCACTTTTGTTTAGAATCAATGCTGTGTTTTTTAATCAAATGATCTGAATATTTGACCTTATAAATTGAAGCTTTAGAGCACAATTGACAACATTTCAAACTTTAGACACTACATTTTTATTATGATAATGGAAAGACAAATGAAAAATAATAAACTTCAATTTTTTTATTTTATTCAGTATTTACGTTTTAAGAGTTTTTTTTTAATAATTAAAGTTCAGCATAATGTTATTCTTGTCAAAAGCTCGTCATGCTCGTCAGCTCGTCAAAAAATGTCATTAAATACATGTATTTTTGTTGTTTTTTTTTCGTACGGTTCACAGATGACAGATACAACAATATTTTTAATGGTGGCATCTGACGGTCTTAATATTAATACGAGTTTTTTAAATCAGTTTTTTGTAAATAACTCGAAAGAAAGTGGATATAAAAATCTAGTATCTTTAGTATGAACTCTGAAGACTGAATTTCCAAAACCATTTCAAGATTATCTTGAAATGGTTTTGGAAATTCCATTACTTTAAAATGAAATGTTGTCAATTGAAAAGATGCTTTATCGACTTATTTGTTGTATTGCTTAGCTCTGGCGTATTATTTATTAGAGCAACACCCTTAAATCGCAGACTGGTCCGAAACAGGAAATTAACTTTTGCCCTCTGCGTGACAAGTTTATTAAGAATACTTTCCGTTATTTATTCTTTTATTTGGCCCTTTTTGTTTTATGATCGTGTTGAAGGGCGCCGGTTTTGTTGGTACTCGTGTTTATTGCTCTTTATTATGTACTAGAGTTGGTTCGTAAATCATAATTAGGGTCGACAGGCTGGTTTTGTTCTTGGAGGTTGCTTTTTTGTTTGTTTATTGGCTACTTGAATTTACTTGCTTATTAAGAGTAACTAATATATAATAAAAATACTACATATAGTTTGTTTGTTTTTATGATAAGCGACATGTAGGTTTCAAAATAGTAAAATATTTAACTGTTTTATTTTAATTCAATTCAACTATATTCTTTGATTGATTTTCTTATACTAAGTACTAGTATTTGTGGTTGAGGAGTTTCAGACTGAAAGCTACGAATACGTTTTATAGATGTCCTGCGATATGGTGAAGCAAAGATATACGAAAAACTACAGGCAAAGGTTGGAAACGAGAATCTCAGGATTGGACTGAAGGCGTGACTTGGGAGATTCAGCTTATCCTAATCCAGCACTGGATTAGGATAAGCTGATGATGATGATTTAAGGTTGCTGAAGTGATTAGTAAATGTAGAAGTCTTCGACATCAAAATTTTTGACACCTAAAATATCATAGGATATAATCAAAGGACTTGTCTCATTTTCGGCCAAGATGGTGTAGGTCAACCAAAAAATGCCTAAAGATGTAGTTAATGAATATGCATCAGTTGTCTTCTTCATTGTGTACAAAAATATTTAATTTCTATGTATTATAGTGGAATTATGGCATCCCTTGAGAATGTTTATATGCTAGGTTGACTTTAATGGTCACATATCATCTCATGACATCACATTGACATATCAAAAACGCGAAAATCTCTTTTTTTGCGTAAATAAGGCGGAAATATTTAGATTCATAATTAATTTTATACACTGCGATAAGTTACGTTATTTTAAATTTCGTTAATATAATTCAAGATAATAATAGTCCCTAGCGTATTTATGGTATCATGTACACTGACCTGGCCGGGGCTCCATACATTATTGAAACATCTCTTATTGTCGAGATTAAAATAGAATAAAATAGATAATTTTATAAAAATTATAACGCTGCGTTTTTAACATTACAAAGAAGTATTTACTGAAGAAAAATTTTTTTTTACTGACTTAAAATGGTGTTTTGACTGACAGATTTCATCCCTGATGAAGATCACCGAATGCGAACGAAACTATAGTTGGACCTTTCCAACAATCAGGTTCGCTGAAATCCGTCTTTTAAAAGAAAATGAATCAAACACGCGTTAGTTTTCTAATTATAAAGGCGTATACTCGTATAGCTGTTTAGGGTAGTTGTGTCAGGTTCGCAGATGTGTGAATGGACCGCGATGTACGGTAGCAGCGTTAGTAGACTGCAATTATATAGAACGTGTAACAGAAAGGTGTGACAATACTTAAGGGTGTTAGTCTACACATCAAAATGAACCCAATGTTAAACAAATATTTTCGAAATTTGAAAAAAAATATTGATTTTTTTAGCATAATTGCACTAAAAAAGTATTGCATACTCCACATACTTGTAATACTAGATTTAAGATTTTTCTTGTATATTTGTAATTTTTTTGTCTGCAATAAAGTGTTAACTAATTAATTCATTCATTCAACTTGACCAATTTTTTTATGGAGAACCTAGTAGTTTTTCTCGAATTATGCATAATTTTCTTTTACAATGGGTTTACCTTGATGTGTAGACTAACACCCTTAAGTATTGTCACACCTTTCTGTTACACGTTGTATAATCAATCGAAGTAAGTATACAATAACAAGTACTTTAAACAACAAACAAAACGAATTCCAATTTTGCCATAATTTTGTTTTTTACACTGAACCAAATTTGATATATCCCTTAGTATGTCGTTACACCAACGAGTTTGATATAATTTTAATAGAATCAACTGGAAAATATACAATTAGGACTTTCGAACAAATATATAATATTTACTGGCCGGTTGGGCAGTTAGTTGCAACTCTGCCTTCTACGCCGCTTGTCCCGGGTTTTATCCCCGGACAAGTTAAACATTTGTGTGCATGAACATGTCTGTTTGCCCTGTGTCTTGGTGTTCATTATATATTAGTATGTATTCAAGTAGGGTCAACTGTTCATTAATGAATCAGTGGGACACAATGAATCATTGCATTATATGGGAAATGCAATGTTGCTAGACCGTGGCACCAACACATTTCAACGAGTCTTCGAGTCTTCTAACGGCTCACAAGTCCGCCACTCGCTCTTATCACGTGTTGCCTTGTCAATAGGAGAAAACCGAATCTTGGCATCGTCGATGTAAAAAAACACAAGACTATTTTTTATGTTTTCTCACAATATGGCTGTTTACTTTACAAAATCAATTATTTGGGGCTGTGTAATGCATGCCCGTGCTATTAATGACATATATCATGACCATTTAGACTGCAGTTTGTGTCTACTAGAAGGCTCCAAAGTTTCAAGTGGAGGGTGTCTTACATGGAATAATTATAAATAAAATAATAAAGAAGTGTCATTGGAGTTAAAGGAAAAGACAAAGTGAGACTACAAATAATAAAAGAGAGAACTAAGTTTAAAAATATATCCACCGTCTACAAACATCTAAAATGGAGATGGACAGAACATATGCTCAGGGAAGAGAAAAAAAAGTGGACGAGAATCGTTACAAAATGGCACCCACGGGATGGAAAGAGAAATAAAGCTAAACAAAGTAAACGTCGATAAGATGACATGAAAAGGATGACCAGAATGGACACGCATTGCCAAAGACAGAAGAAAATGGAAAGCTTTAGAGGAGGCCTTAGTTGAAGACAAGCTGTAAAAGAAAAACCGGTTGCAGATGTTAGCTTAAGTTAATTTTATAAAACTCACAGTAGATTACTACAAAACGTCAACCTTATTATGTTAAACTTAATGAAAAGACAGCAATAAAGGCTTATTTTATTTTTATTTTAAATTAAATAATTATGTAGTGTTTAACAATGAACCACGGTTCAATGCGTACCACTATGTGGTTCATTGTGTACTGCATTGGTTAAATGTGCACTTACAAAAACTGAACTCTCTGCACGTTATCATAAATTAAACGTTTTAATTTAATTTAATTTATCGCTTGCAGCGACGTTGATGCATCAAGGGTTAACTTGTTGAACTTCACATAAGTATACATTGAACCACATCGGGCGCGGTTCAATGTGTACGCGTCAGTGGTTCTATGCAGACATATGAAAATGTTGGCGATTCAATGCACAACAACTCGTGGTTCATTCCATACCAAGAGGTATGTTCTTTGAGCTAAATTTCATGTTTTCAAAAAAGGTTTATAAATCCGTAAACAAAATGCGAATAAAAAAACTAATAGCTAGATAAATTTCAAACAATTTAGTAATGACGGATCAGAAAATTGAGTTACGATTATGACGAAATGAGTTCTTAAAATTTAGGTGCTTCAGTGTTGAACAGTTTACCCTACTTATATAAGTATGTATATCAGTCACCAGGTTACTTATGGTACAGGCTTTGCCTATTTTCGGTCCTGAAGACCTTTGTGGATATTGTCCCATATTATTATTTATAATCTTTCAAGATGTAAGCGTGCGCCTCGCCTTATCCACTCCGATATTCACAATGTCCATTGAAGCGCAGCTCTAAACAGCGCACAGATTGAACGTAAAACGCTCGTAAAATGGCGTTTGAATTTTTGTTATGCCTTTCACCTGAAACGCTAACATATTTTATTTCTTCAATTGTGGGCGTACTACTTACCAATACCTACAGAGGTTTATAAATTCATTTTACACATGTTTTGAAGGATGTTCTGCAGCTTGCATACTATATATTATAGTATGAAAAAAAAGCTAAGCCAAGCCAAGCCAAGCCAAGCCAAGCCTTGTTTAGTTAATAGGTTACACAAGAGCGATAATTCTACAAGCTGCATTGACATTTATTCGCTTAGTTTATAAAACCTAAGGCCGCATGAGTTCGAATAGACCATAAATAAAAATATACAAAAAATACTTCTGCAAATATTGGACTTCTGGTTTTTTTTATAATTAAATCTTTAGTCTTTTGACAGTTGTATTATTATATATAGTCTTTAAGTTTTCGACTTTCCTCGATAGACTTTAGTTTTGAAAAATACTCTTGTAAAATATAATTTCAAGTAGATGTCATGTGTTATGTTAAATATTAGGTCCTTACATATGAAATTGGCGTTTTGTCGTACTGGCCACTTTGATCTCAAATATCTCTTCTTTGGTTAGGGATTCCAATTTCGAATTTATACAGCTATTTATTCATACATTTGTATTTCGAAAACCGTAATTCATTTGTTTTGTCCTCGTTTGGTTTTTTCTTTGCGTCACGCAGTTTACTAAATGGAAAACTTGAAATATCCGAAAGATCCGATTTTTAAATCCCTCCCAGCAGTACGACAAAACGCCAATTTCATAT
Organism: Ligdia adustata; assembly: GCA_947049295.1. NCBI lineage: Eukaryota > Metazoa > Arthropoda > Insecta > Lepidoptera > Geometridae > Ligdia > Ligdia adustata. Next base: position 14,084,145 of record OX346219.1, on the reverse strand, counting down.
GTAAGGACCTAACTTATGCTACCACCAAATCTATGTACAATGCGACTTATGAAATAAACGTATGCTAACACCTGCACTATTTAATAATTGTATATATATATATATATATATATATATATATATATTGTATTTTTAATAGTTGACATGATTTATATTAATTGTGGTAATAGTAAAAATTACAACTTGTACAACAATAAAAACTTTAAAAAACCCGCAAGAAAATTATACCCGCGTATTTGAACAGGTAAAATGGTCGGATGCACTTAGAATAGCCTATGACCATCTACAGGTGAAGACAAATCTGTTGACACCACTTACATAATAATACGTCAAGCCGTTTAGGCTCTAGAGCGTGCCAAAGAAATATAAACATGCATCCATACAGTCGAAAAACCTAGCCATCTTTCTTTCGCAGTCACACACGAAAGAAGAAGAGTTATGTTTTTCGAGTGCATGTATGTGTATTTCTTTGGAACGCCCTAGAGCTTAAACGGCTTGACGTATTTTTATGTGAGTGGTGTCAATACATTCGTCCTAGTTGTGGGAGTGACATTGGGTATATCAAAATTTAAAATAATAATTAAAGACGATAAACAGGCTTTAAGATTTAGCAGTCGGGTGTTTTTGAAATCGCTCCTAACTACTTGATGTTTGTATTTTTCCCCCAATCAATAACGGAGGTACAGATATGAAAAACATAGTTGGTCCGTCAAATTGTCCGTAACAGATACAGATCGCATTTTGGTTCTCTTATATTCCTCTGGGAACGACGAAATAAACAAATAGGAAAAATAAACTATACTCTGTCCTTTTGTCTTCCGTATAAACCGAAAAGTGTATTCCTATTTATTCCCTTAAAAGTATCACAGAAGGGCATACTTACAGGAAAATAAATTCCTATTTGCCCCCTTGAAAATATAGCTGGGTGATTAAAACGCTACATGGTGGACATAGCTAATTTTTTTTCTGTTTACCACCTAGTGAGGCATAGACATAGATTTTTATTACTGGTTGCCCCCTTGAGAGAAAATGGTAAGAAAACAAACAAGAATAATCAAAAAGAAAAGACATATATACATCGTCGTTTTGAGATGTCTTTATGTGTGTCCTTGTTCAATAAAATAAAACTTATAATATACATATAGCCTGTGGATATAAAAAAATAAAATAAAACATTGATGTCAACTCTCTATTCTATAGGATTGTCGGTTTAAAGTGTACTTAACCAAAAGAGGGCAGTATACTCGTCATTACAAACAACTATTTAACCATAAATTTAAGAAAAAAAACAGCTGTATAAATATAATATAAAAACGTATCATACTCAAATACATTTAGTGGCCTCATAACTGTTTATATAAAAAGAACAAGAGATAGCCCTGTATTTATATAAAAGCAGTGTTGTTTATGTAAAGCGAAACATTTCTGCTAGGCTCACTGCACTGCACTAGGTACATTGTAAATTTGTAACGTCTCGGATACTGCGAGTAAGTTGGTACTTAAGTCGTCGCGAGCGCGCGGTTCGCGCACGCCCCCTTCTGGTACCGCGCACCTCACCCCTTCAAAAGTAGCTGAACGCGGAACTGATCCCCTCTTAAACGTTTTTGAGTTTACTTTCAAAAATACTTCAATTATTGTTTGAATATAATAAAATTGAGGTATGTATACTTCACCTCACCGACACCGTCGAAAGTTTTGTTACTTACAACCCAAAACAGACAGTTTTTCCCAATTTCCCCATTCCCAGAGTGAGACAAACAACACCAATCTGTTCCTATTACTCCAACGCCGATATTAATTCCGGTTGCGATGGTTTATTGCGAAAAAGATGAGCGAAAATCTCTTGGACATTTGTTTTCATTTACTTATACCAACAAACTAGATGAGGAAAGCCAAGCTCGAGAATGTTCCGAAAAAATCTTTGTCCATATTACAAGCAAGACTGGAAGATTGGAAGGACTATCGCTTAGAGTTAGACATGATATAGGTGAAAACAAGAGCAAGTAAACTCGATTTCGTTTGGACAGTTCGCTGTTTCTTATAAGCGTCAGCTACTAGTCCTATTTTTACTATATTTTTGCTTTTCTTTCTTAATTGTGTACTCAATTCCTATGTTGTAAAATATACAGCTTGCTCATTAAAACTTTGTTAGCTAACTATTACAATATTACTAACAGTCCCGGCGAGCTTCGTACCGCCTAACAGTTATTTATGTTTCTCACCTTTTAAACTTTTCCTGGAGTACATGTCAAATCCAAAATCAACTGAATCGGAACTGCCGTTCTCGAGTTTTAGCGAGACAAATGAACAGTGTTTGATTTTTATACATAAGAAGATTAGAGTTGTAATATTTTTTTTATTAATTATTTACTAATAGTAATAAACGCGAAAGCCTGTAACAATGTATGGATGTTTCTCTCTTTCTCTTTCACGTATTAAACAAAATTTTCAATTCGCCTATTAAACAAAACCTTATAACACCCCGACGTTTGAAAATTAAATATTATTTTGATAAAAAAAAATACTGGACTGATTTTAATAAAAAACAATATATAGGACCGATTAAAAAATGTACCGTTTCGAACAAACGAATACCAAACACAATTTTTAAATCTTTGCAGCCTTTGAGGAATAGACATGAAAAAAAAATTCCCATAAATTGAGAACCTCCATATTTTTATCCATAATTATAAACTTTTCCTTCTAACATGTACCTCTAGTTAACAAACTTTCCAAGTTTCACACAAACGTTTTAATTAAAATTTCACGCTCGCCTGAGAACTTAGTGATATTTTACTAATAGACCCAAACATGCTCTAATTAGGATCACTGACCTATTTATCCGACTGTCTAAAAGGAGGAATTTTTTTATACGTTTGCATGTAGATTTGCATGTGTGTATGTCTCTTTGTAATCCTCTATAGCCTATACCAATAAACATAAAATACTAATAAACGATTATAATGTATGTACCTAATACAAGCAAATTAAAAAAGCCGCTCATCGCCATTTTGTAGTGGGCGCCATCTCGGATTTGAAATTCATCATATTGTACATCATTCTACTAGTTAAGACCTTTCATTTAATACTCTTGTTGATGGAGTTGTGAACTAATATGCAATCCGCCATTTTGTGGCGGCGGCCATCTTGAACCGATTCTAATCAAACTTTTATCAAACATTTAAATGACGACAATTTATTACACCCAGTTTTTGCGTTGGGGGCTAAGAAAATAAGCAATAACTTGTGTTCTGTGACTTTTAAAAATGTATAGAATAGAAATGTATAAGTAATAACTTTATTACTGCTTTCTGTCACAAACCGGTTCCGACTCAACATAATTCTGGTTGAAATAACCAGCGCTGATCTTCCGTTGAAACCGGGAGGTGACGTCACGCACCTCACATAGCAGTTAGGATAGGCTCATATCCGGGTAAGTAAGCACGACACTATCAAACACAGACTGTGAGGTGCCATAAAATATAGGAAAATATAGAGGTTAAAAAAGAAGAATGTAACGACATATGCACTTAATATGTATATAATAATGTATAAGAATAGAAATGTAACAGCTATTAAAACAAATTCAATCTCATTTACAGTACTTTTTCTTTACCTACATGTTTATTTTCCACGATTCATTTTTGAGTACTGCAAAATTATCGTCGCCCCCAAATCTGTAACAAAGAATAAAACAAAATCAATTACAGTTCTACACTCATAGCTCCCGACTAGGATTTTCCCTGCGATGGAGATGCTATGCAACATGGACAAATACGTTCACAATACATCCAGATCCGAAGACAGATATCGATATTGCCTGGCAGAGAATTGAACTCGGGACTGTCGGATCTATCATCATAGCCACATGAGCACAGTAGGCGTCAAACTTTCTAAACAAAAACTCAAAATATCATCATCCACAGCCTTATATACCACTGCTGAGTATATGCCTCTTCCACATGATGCTACCTTCCTCGGTCCTTTGCCAACCATGTCCACGTTAGACTCGCTGGACGACAAACGCTTCGCTTCCCTAGCCTCGGCCACCATTCAGAATACAAACAAAAAGTAAGAAAAATAAAATAGTTAGTAGATTCATAGTTCTGCAATAATAAAAGTAAAATAATAAAAAAACCCGACATACTCTTTTTGTGTTGCAATTGTACTCCACCATTTTGTAGCGTCTGCCATCTTGGATCGATTTTCATCAAACATATTTAAAAAAGTTTGTAACTAATGAAAAACTCACGGTTGCTTGTCACTAGATGAGCCGAGCCAGGGACAAATCATTCCGTGGACGAGGCATTACATTCTACTTATTTGTTCTAATAACTTGCCTTTGACCATGAGTCTGTACCCTTTTTGAGGTCTTCTGCTCCCTTCTCCCACATTTTTTTCCAGTCGTCTCCCAGTTTTTTAAGAGGGTCGACTGAAATCAAAAAACACAAACTTAATTCGTAATCGACACTTTCTTCAGTTAGATTATGTTTAATAATCGGTCAAGTGCATATCGGACTTGAGCACGATAGGTTCCGCAGTATCCCGTTTTTAATAGAAATATTATTTAAGTACAAGAGTCATATGGCTACGAGTAATACGGTTTACCTGTTTCGCAAACTGTATCTACAACTAAGTACGGCCAATATAGTTTGTAACAACTGTATTGTCAACCTCATCTAATAGGATAAGAGCAGGTTGATATGTAAAACCCATAAAGTCTCAATAAGTAGAATTTCACATCTCAAATAATGTAACATCAGTGATCGCTCCCAGCGGAAGACCATCGCTGGCTGGTCTAGTTCTGACAAACAATAATTTTGTTCCCTTATTGTTTGAATATGATTTGTATAGTTATCCATTTGCCCCTCGCGGTTCTACCTGCAATTGATATTTGATCATCCCATGGGAACACTTGAATTTTTCCGGGATAAATAGCCCATATGTTAATCCAGGGTATAAGCTCCAGGGTAAATCTCCGTGCCAAATTTCATTGAAATCCCTGGAGCCGTTGGAGCGTGAAGAAGAAACTTTCGTCTTTATAATATTAGTGTGATTAAATTTGCCTAAACAAAAAAAAAATCATAAACATGTTTTCAATACTTACGGGTGGTTCCAGATGAGGTGGAAGCAGCTGCTGTAGTAGTTGACGCTGGTGCTGCCGTGGTATCATCTGCTGACTGAAATACGAAGATAAATGATCCATTAAGTGTGGTGGATATTAGTTCTACCACAATAGACTCACAATTTTCTCACAATGGCCTCTTCACAAATACCAAGAAGGGCCTCAACTTTTTCAACTTTTACAACCAATCTTGCTGTCATGTAAAGTTAGCAATGAAGGGGTGATTCAAGAAAAACTATAATGTTTTTAATTTCATAGAGTTGAAGCAGTGAACTCAAGGCAGAACTTTAAAGATAGCGATGAAAGAAGCGCAAAACACACTGAGAATACGAGTAGCTTGACTGGTTGCACCAGGATGTTTTTCTTCGTCGTCTGAGCAAGTGGATTTAAAATTTAAAATACTCAAAGCAAAAGTAAAAGACGAAGAGATACGAAATAAAACTAGAAAATATACTGACCACATACGCCATAGACACCACGGTCACAACTAACAATAAACCCATAAGTTTAGCCATAATTTCCCTTTTCTAATACTTTAGCACAACAGTTCAAGTGTTAAACAAATTTAGGACTGATACAAGAACGATAAGCTCGTTGAAATATATATACGGAGAGTCAATAGTAAGCCAAACGAATTCAAAGCAATTGTTACTGCCAGTACCTACGTAGGCTACTTACTTAAATGCGTAGAAAATAATTGTTTTTCTGCTCCAAACAATGTCTGCAACGTCTTATCCTCAAAAGTTACTAATATTCAACCAATATTTTCACATCTATTTGTTTAGTATGACTTTAGCTAAGTAGTACTATATTGTTTACTTTGACAGGAATACCTAATTGAAGTGCGCGTTGCGAATCGCTTGGCAATTTTCTGAGAACAGACGTAGGTTTTACATTTTAAACAATTAGGCTAACGTAAGCAAAGTGTGAGTCATACGTACGACGTAACTTGGTTTCAGAGCAACAAACCAGAATATTCGCAACGTCTTTTGGAATAATACATTGTCGAGGACTTGACCTACACTTTGATAAATGATTCATAACACGTGACAATACGTGAGTATGACAAAGTCAAGAAATGATAAATACTTTTATGCGTATGTATATGTATTGTAACAAACGTTAGCTAAATAATAATTGTAGTAACTTTGATCTAATAATCACATTATTCAGTACGCAGTATCACGTTTTGTAAAATATTTTTTAAAATTGCGCTGTCGTTGTTTGGTATATTTAAAACCAGAGATTATTTTTCTATTTACTATCAAAATCAAGAAGATATTACTTAGCCATGATTTAATTCATGGGTATATTGAATTTTTTTTTTGATGACTCTTGGAATGGGCTTATAAAATCTAGTCTACTTTTAGTAATCATTTTAAAGCTGATATTTTTTTGTCGTCGCCTGATAAATACTCAGAAGAAATACTACTAGAATATCAACGCTTTTCCAAAATGTATTGCATTAAACTATAATTCCAATTAATAAGGGTAATTTAGTATTTTTTAACATTTTAGCCCCCGTATTGTTTCCAATTTATCTCGGAATTCGACATAGCGTGCCCACACATAAGACAGTTATTTATATTATAATGGGAGATTCTCCCAAAAAGTTGGATAAAATCAATGAAATGCTTTTTATGAATACTCCCGAATTACATAACACCCACTAACGTAACTTATTTTTTTACTACTGACTCATCTGGCTTACAGAAATGTTCATCCCACAGCCTCTGAATAGATGGAGATTTGGGAAAATCGATATAAAGGTAAGCAAGCCTCAATTTGTTTGGCTAACTTCTGTCAAATTAGATAAGGTATGGATTAGGTAATGGGACGGAACATCAGTATATCTCTTTCTTTTTTGCACTTGTAAAACGTAATTATAGCATCTCGTTTTCGAAAGCTATGGCGTACCTTATTGCAATTCCAGTAGTATTTTTACTGAGAGTAAATAATGTTTTGTCGTTACGTCATATAAAAGTTCCTTTAGATAGGTACTTCAAATACGTATCTCTAACTTCGGTTTTGGATATTCTCCCCAAAGTCTTAGCAGGAGAATGCAAAGCCCTTGTTGAATCAAGAATGGAGGATCGGAGACCTTGCAATAGTCACGCACAAAAACCGATTTTTGTAAAATAAGATCATTTAATCTTTCGGAACTTCTGAAATGCTTTCATTTTATTTATTGATCGGTGACTTTATGTTCAGCGAAGCAAAGCATCTCTTGTTCAATTTTAGCCTGGCCAAATTAGCTCGCGTCTATCAGTAAGCACGTTGTGGGTTGTATAAATAGTCAAATGTTGAGATGTTGGAGATTGTAGAGATTTGCCAATCAACTCCAATTTCAGATTCAACATCTACATATTTGTCAACAGCAAAAAAATATTGCCATGGTACAATATAATGCCACCACGGAAAAGGAACGGGTTAGAAGCGTTCATACTCGTACATACTCTGTTGTGCATGACGTTACCTGACGGATGTAATGGATGATCAACGCGAGATATTTAGATTAATCAGTATTAGTTGGTACCCGTAATTTGTACCATAACCTATACCTCCATCTAGAAGAGGTTGTTGCCAAGCAGTGGAACGTCAAAACAAAGTTGATACGTATTTGATCAACGTCAACCGACCTTGCTTAAACTGATCCTTGGCATGAGTTAATCTACTTCATTGAATTGTATGTATTTCTGGATAAATACAACCCGTGTGTTTTCAAGGTGAATAGGTTTATACTAGGTAAGGAAAACGTGCTACATCTTCAATTATTAGTAGTATAACAAATTATTCGACTGATCCCGCTGTTTTTTGTTATTTGCAGTCACAGTGTACTGAGATCGGAATCGGCAAGGAACAAAAAACTGCTACCTTATAATGTTAAATATCTAATGTACCTATTGAATTTGTTGGCATTTGTCTCAAATAAACCAGATTCTGTTCTATTTTCTCGGAAGCAAACATAGTGGGTCTCAAATTCAGAGGGTTCTGACTCAAGGAGCTAAAGACCCCCGTAGCCATTACGGTCTATTTGCAGGGGGACGGGGGTGACGTCATGGACCCCTCTCGTTGCATTGTTGGACGTCTGAAAGAATGTCGCTGAGATTTCGGATATGTCAGTCGAGCTTGTCAAGTTAGCGGCGCAGGGAAGGTTGGGGCTAGGAAATCGGAGAGGTTCAGGAATCGGACTTTCGTATTAAAAACATACTTGCTTATGAGGAAAAATTAATAGTTACTAATATTTATTGAATACTAGCTAACCCGGCGATCTTCGTAGTGCCTAACAGAATGATATTATAGGCTCGGCCTTCTAAATTTTCAAAATTGTTACACTTTTTTTTGGTTTTTTATGTAAGAACCTTCTACAAAGTACCTGTTTAAGGCGGTCCTCAGGTTATAGCGTGACCAAGTGACATGGAGATTGATTTTTATGCCTATAATATATACATATTAAACCGGTTTCAACCGGTGGACCGATTTTTGTATGCGTAAACTTCAGTTTTTTCTAGTTTTATGTCGCTTTAACAACTTGTTATCTCTTTAGTCCTATAAACCGCTGAATTGATAGCCCCTTGTCATTCCGTCTCCCCACCAACAAGCAATTGCTTACACTACAGGGTATATTGAATAACGCTTTGTTTATTTTCTCTCCTCAGCCACCATCCTCCACCATCACAGATTATGGAACATAAGCCGCGCTTTAACAAAAGCTACTGATTAAGATTCCTTGTTGGGAACTAATTGGTTTATTTTGTGACGTAAAGAAATATACAAAATGTTAGGGTTTCTTTCTTCAATGATTGAGCGATTGGTAAGCAGTTGATGGAATAAACTTCCGTTTTATTGGTCTCGTGAGAAGATTTATTATGATCTTGTTTGTCTATTGACTTGTTTTACTGACTTCAAAAAAAGAATTTCTTTTTTTGTATTTTTTTAGGCAAGTGCCTGCGTTGTTAAAATAGCAAAAATAAATAGCAGATGAAATACTAAAAATTTACAGATAATCCAAATGTTCCAACCCAAGAAGAACTTAATGTGTTTGTATTTATGTGTTGCCAGATTTATTCTGGTCTCCCAACTTTAGGAGATACAATCCTACAATCCTACGTACTATCCCCGGCTAGGATGCTAGTTCCTGTGTATTTTTGGAAGACTTTGCCCTTGTAAAAAAAGCGAAAACAAATATCATACGAGTAACGCAAAGATACACGATTCATCCTGCACTGCTCAGGATGAAATAATACATCATGTAAAACAAGAACTGTAGTTGATCAGTAAAAATATTAAACCCATATTCAGACCTCCACATTTTCATACTTTTACCCTTTTCCATTAGGCGATTTCAGACCTATACACCTCGCCTTGGATTTTGAATACTTCCAGTTTCAAATAGTCTTAATGTCGTAGCATTAAGGTTCATAATTTGGTATAGAACAGTTTTTAAGCTAGTTGTACTGTACATTGGCAGATGGGAGTGGATGCATGGAAACGCATACAAATGGCATGTTTGCTGTCTGGCGCCTTGATGGATCTACGTTTTTTGTGAGCTTTTGGTGCTAAACTTTAGGAGAAGCTTTCTGTGTGCTCTGCTTACTGGGAAATGAGTTTTAAAGAGTTTGACGCCTTCGTTTCTTATGTACCGTCTGTTTTCAAACAGACGTTCAAACGAAATAGTTATAGGTTTTTGATCGGTTAATATAAATAATTCTATGACACTTTGGTCAAATCGTTCCTGAAAACCACGAAATAGTATCGCTCGAATCAGTTTATTTTGTAATTCGCCTTTATTATATCTACTTTTTGACCGCGGCTCCAACCGCTATATGTTGGTTATTCTGAGATAAATTTCACTCAGGACCTCGAAATACATCAGTGCATAAAATCAAGTCGTTGCAACACTCTGTTACTGTGGAGAAAAAGAAAAAAAACCAGCAAACACACTTTCGCATTTATAACTACGTAAAATCTCCCCATGCTTGAAAATGAACTAATTATCATTGTAAAGGAATTTCATAAAATTAGAAATAACACTTACAGAAGATCTCAAGTACCTATCTGCAAGATTATTTTATTTCAACACCCATAATTTCAACTAAATAAGCAAAGCTAAAAAATATCTTCAAAGACATGCACACTGACAGCTCCAGGCAAAACTAACAAAATTGGCACCTGGCTTAGCTTTACCCAACCTGTAATAATCATATATTTATATAGCTGTACCGATATTGATGATACTCTGACAAACAGGGCGTCTCGCCTCGAGGAGCCAATTTGAACGCCACAAATTGCCAAGAGTTGCTAATTAACGTTTACTGTGCCGGTTGACGCGCGCGGCCACGCACCCAGCGGTATAGTTGAACAATCCAAATCTATGTATTGTATGAAAATCCATCGACAATAATAATTTACAATATTAATTTACACCAAAGATAAAATTTGTATCAATGGCAACCTAGGCTGGCGTAAGAGATCAGCAGAGCGATTCTGCAAGCGTATCTCGCTAGCGGATGTCGACAACATTTCCAATTTTTAAGCCCCTATTTTATTAGAATAATTAAAAGAAAAATGTAAAATAACGTACTTCTATTGTTTTATTTTATTCCAAATGTAATAATTAAGTTTTTAGAGATTTCTAATAATGTTAAAAATATCTAATGTTATACTCGTCAAACGATCGTAAAAAAATGATGTCAATAAATATCTGCATTTCTGTTGTTTATTTGATATGGTTCACGGATGACAGTTACAATAATATTTTTAATGGTGACGGTCTTAGCATAAATACGAAATTTTTACACATCACTTTTTTGTAAATAACTCGGAAGAAGGTGAATATAAAAATCTGGTACTTTTAGTATTAACTCTTCATTACATAATCTCGAATCGGTTTTAGAATTTCCATTACATAATAAAAATAAAATATTGTAAATTTTTAGAGATTATAAGGTACGAGTAAGACGTAAAATTAATTCTTCTTCTCAGTTATTATTCTTCTCTATCTGTCTCTATGTTGGACGTTATGAGCACATTCGTTTATGCCTAACTTTCTGGATGTAATGAGCCCTATCTTTTACTAGGGAAATTTTCAACAAAATGTGAATAGACCATATACAATAAGTACACGTTATAATGATCAAGTAGTTGGTCGCAAAATATTGGATTATAATAAAAATATACAGCTTCCTCCAAACAATTCGATTACTCCGTTTGAAATTCCAACCCGGGACTGCCGACTTTTGGAGCGATTATCCCATCCTAACTTAAGGAGTATCTTATTATGTACTACTACACTTCTCATATACTAACACTTCTTTTTTTAAACAATAATAATTCATTGATATTACAGACGCTAGTTTCCTAGCGTCGGTCGGCAAGGGAGGTGCAACAATAATTGACGTCCCGGAGACACTCTTGCCCTGTTATTCCGGTGAGCCTGACAGGGTAAACACAACGATTCTTGAATACCTGTGTCTGTTTGCTAACGGATGTTTGTTTTCTTCGAAAACATGCAAAATTGTAAAGAGTTTTTTGCAGATTCGCTTTGTTGGTGATTGTGACTCTCTATCTGTGTTCTTCTTTGGAAGTTAACAAGCATACGTACGTAAGAATTAAAAGATAAAGTAAAGTAATATTTATTGACCTTTAAATAACGTTCGTTACAGGCAAGTCTTATTACATTTGAATGAATAATTACTTAAAAAATTTAACTTACAAATCTCATTTATATACGATTACTTAATATTAGTTCTTAGTTTAATAGTTCTCATGACAAATATTTACATTAAAATTGCTTTGTTTAGTTATTATTAATATTTTATAATGGTTGTTTGTTACACAAGAACGATGATTCTACAAGCTGCATTGACATATATTCGCTGAGTTTATAAAAAGGATTGCTTTCAAAAAAATACTTCAATTTTTGTTTGAATGTAATAAAATTGAGATCCATTACACTATTAGGTAATTTATTATACGTCAGTATTTTAGTATAAAGCCCCTGCTTCTTACATTTAGCTAATCTATTTATTGGTAGGATTCGCCCTTTTTTATTATTGCGTGAAATTCTTTTTTCCGGTATTTCCCTATCCTCGTGTACTTCTAATAAACAACTATAAATATAAAGTGATATAACTGTCATTATTTTATCTTTTTTAAAGTGTTTTCTCGCAGGACTACGTTTTTTCAAACCGTTTATTGTTCTTATAGACTGTTTTTGACATTTTAAGACTTTTATGATATCTTTAGTATTTCCCCAAACAGTAATAGCGTATCTTATAATAGAATGCACGTAGGCATAATAGACAGAGATGAGCGACTTTTTATCTAGTAATGGCTTAAGTTTAAATAAAGCATAATTACCACTTGCTATTTTCTTGCAAATTTTATCGATGTGCGCATTATGGCTAATTGTATTATCTATTGTATAACCTAGAAATACATTTGTTTTACTAATGGAATTCCCGAAAATACCTAACTTTGACTGATACTGCATAGAGATGGTTTTATCAGAGTTAAGAACAATTCCATTTGCGTCAAACCATTCCTTTAACAATTCCATAACGATACTAATTTTATTTTCTAAATTATGTATACATTTGTCTCTGATACCTACATGTGTGTCATCTGCAAATAAATTTATGTGAGCCCAACTTGGCAATGCATTGGTAATATCATTAATATATATCAAAAATAAGACTGGGCCTAAAATAGAGCCCTGTGGTACTCCAATTGACATCCTACCTTCTGGACAATTTGACTACGGTTCTGTAAGTAAGTTATCATCATATTTAATTCATAACCTTGAAATCCGTAATATTGCATTTTTAAAATCAATATATCGTGCCTCAAACAATCAAAAGCTTTTGAAAGATCACAAAAGATACTTGCACATTTATTTGACGTATCTAAGGATTCTAGAATGTAATATACTACTTTTCTTATAGCCATTTCTGTTGAGCGGCCTTTTCTGAATCCAAACTGTGACATTGTAAATAAATTATTTTCTTCAAAGTATTTAACAATTCTCGATTTAATAATAGCTTCTAAAATTTTTGATAAAGTTGGCAAAATGCAAACGGGTCTATAATTACTAATATCCTCTATATCCCCTTTTTTAAAAAGTGGGATTACCCTACCCGGTTTCAATACGTCGGGAAATATTCCGTCAGTTAAACATGAGTTTAAGACAATTAATATTAATTCAAATAAATTATCGTTATTTATTATTAGGTTCCGTAAAGTCTTAGTACTCATATCATAAATATCTAACGTAGGTTTTTGCTTCATGTTAACTACTACCTTTTTGAGCTCAGTATAATCTACTGGTCCGAATGAAATAGATGTCAACGGTTTACTACAGTAATTTAAATACTTTTTGCAATCATCCGCGTCAATTTCTAGTCTAGATTACAAGTTAACGTATGAGCTATGTTGCGAAAAAAATTATTAAATAGAGTAGCAATTTTTTTAGATTCTGTATTACTTGCTCCGCTTTCGGTTTTTACTGATTTTATTTTATTACTTGTATTGCGTCGCGTATTTTGACCTGACTGTTCGTTTATAATTTTCCAAGATTCTTTAATTTTATTTTTTGATTTTTTTATTCTATCTCTATACTGTATTTTTTTTGCTACGACCATTGTTTTACGTAATATTTTTCTATACTTTTTAATGTTTAATTTTCTTGTTCCGCTAGGGTCAACCTCTTGAAGGATTTCCATTTTGGCTAAATTTTTCTTACTAGTTTCTATACCTAAAGTCGACCATTTTTTCTGAACATTTATTACTTGTTTTTTCATTTTTGGAAAAGCTATGTTATAGTAGTATATCAAATCATCGTGTAAAATCCTCGTTCTTACGTTCGCGTCACTAGTCATTAGTATTTCTGTTTTTATTGACATATAATTTTTGTTAAACAAATAGTTAAAATAATTAAGGTTATTTCTTGAAAAATTTCGAGCCATATAGGCTGTATTTTTACTATTAACATTTTTGGTACTGAACAATTCCAATTTAATTACATTATGGTCTGATAGTTTACATCCTAAAACTGATCCTCTACAACCACTAAAATTTACAATAAAGTTATCAATGCATGTGGAACTGGTTTGGTTCCTTTTATTTGTTTCGGTTCTAGTAGGTTCATTTAACAACCATTTACAATCAAATTTCTTTAGTATGCCGTCAAGTTTCTTAATATTTTTATCTACTTTTAATACATTTAAATTGAAATCACCTGCTATAATAATTTGTTTCTTTTCTTTGCAAAGTTTATTTAACAGTTTTGTCAATAATTCAAAAAATAAATCTGTATCATATTCTGGACGGTAAAGAGCCATAATTACTATTTTTGACAACCTTAACTCAATAGCTGCTAATTCAAAATTTGTTTCAAATGACATTTTATTCATATCGTTTCTAATTTTAAAATCTAAACCATTTTTAACATATATAATAAAATCATATAATCTAAGTGACCCTTAGAAGTGAGTAATTAATAAACTCACCTTATTTTAAACACGCCCTAAAAATTATGCATGAATTAAGTTAGTGAAATTACTTATAATTGATGAATTAGAGTCAGGAGCTTTAAAATTATAATTAACTAGTTGACCCGGCGACCTTCGTACCGCCTAACAGTGGTTTTTTTATGAGTAATGTTACCATCGTATAAATATTGACCAATATTGTCATTAATATTTATACGATACTAACGTCACTCAATTGTTTTGTCTTCCCGGAACCTCTCCACTAACACTGACAACTTTATGGTTTTAGTATTGAAGTTCAAATTAACTTTTAAGTATTATTACGAATCGGTTGTATGGGAGTATAGAAAAATGTGGTCGTTAGATCTTTACGTACACTTTTTTTTTTAATTTTCTCTCTGTAATAACCATCCTGGTACTTAAAGGAATATTCTAAAAATGAATAAGCAAAATCGATTCAGCTGCTCTCGAGATTATCGCTTAGTAACACATTCAGCGATTAATTTTTATGACGATGTATCCCCATCTGTCAGATCAATAACTCTATTATAGTGTGTAGAAATGCATCCTACTCAGGTTGCATTTCTAAAATATTGGACCTAGACTCTTCAAACTTTGCAAAAAACTCTCGTGAGAAATACTTTTGAGCGAAATTGGACGATAACTTCATGAGTAACTAGTACTTAGTGATAACTCGTGGCGTTGTACGATTTAAAAACTCCCATATATACATAGAAGTAAAATCTTAAAATATAAATATGTAAATGAAAGTAATGCAAATTATATCCAAGTTTACTATAGGTATTATCATAATGTATTATATATATATATTTTTTTTAATTAGCTTGAACATTAGTTGTTATCTGAATGTTCGAGCATGTTTTATTTACATTGCAGAGAATAATTTTACTATTTAATTCGTTTTATCTTAGTACATCCATACGTACGAGCATACATCCCCGCATATTCTGTATAACCCTTCACATACTCGTAGTTTACACACGTCCGCATATATAACGCAAACTGTGTCACTGCAGTAAATTTCAATCTTTCTCTATTTTTATACAATGTTATGAGAATAAATCGCGACCCGGAGCGACACTGAATAGTGCACGGCACTACACAAAAGTGCTGTAAAGGGGAGTGCACATTTGTTGAGAAAAATTACTAATAGATAGATTTTGTAATTAAAAAAACTGGTTTTATTTTTTATCGTGTTTGCCCCTGTAGTGATTATGTTTAATGTATTTACTTTGCTCTATTCTTCTTATAAAAGAGTCATCTAAAATGTGCATGACGTTGCAATAAGATATTAAAAGTCTATTATCATATAAAATATATACTCATGAGAACAGAGTATAATATTTTATTCCGAATTTTTTTCATTGCACTAAGACTGAAATCACGTTCGGAGGCTGTATTTCAGTAACACTTGTGCAATTTTCTCTATTTAAAATTACGTTACATTCCATAGTTGTGTCAAACGAAACGTAATTTTTACCTAAAAAATAATGGTATGTTGTAAAAGTGTTTCAATATGTCAGCCCCGTTAATTGTAATATTTGCACTTGATATGCTCCCCAGAGATTCGTAATCTTGTCCCTATAAATCTCGAACAATAATTCTCCGCAGAGCAGAACTCAATGATAGCAGGAAACTCATACACCAACGACCCGATAGGATATAATGTTAGGATAAGATTATCTTCATAATTTGTACTTAATTTTTGAATTGGAATTAGTTAGAAGACATATCTACGTGTCTCTTGTATTTGAAATTAAAGCAGCTTTCATATTTGTATCATAAACAGAAAAAAATAGTCACAAAATTAATAAAAAAGAAATTGCTCCAGCATGTCAGCCCCCGTACATTGAAATATCTGCACTTGATACGCTCCCCGGGGTTCCGTTATCTCGTCGCTATAAATCTCTAACAGTGAGTCTCGGCAGAGCAGAACTCTATGATTGCATAAAACTCTTACCAACGGCCAAATAGGATAGAATTTGGTTACGTTCTTGAGGACTTGTCACCTAACTTTGCTATTGTTGCAGGTAGAGTTCGCAGATCAGACTTAGTATTTTTTTTTTACTTTAATAAAGACCTCTTTGTCCTATGATAAATATGTGACGTAGAAGTGGCAGGTATCTAAATATCATAATTTTTTTTTAAAGTGCTATTTTCATTATTTCAGTTTTCGACGCGTTTAATTGAACATTTTTATTTAATTAACAGTTTTATTTGCTTTTGTGTTTCTTATACAAAGTATATTTATGTATGTTTATTGTGTGATAAATGCACTTTTTCGGTTATAATAGTGTGTTAAATATTTTATGGCTGTCCTTAAACATACATAATTATGTCCCTCGGCTTGTGGTTCTACGTCAATAGTGAAAGTAAAGTGAAATGTTGGCACCATTTCCAACCATATCTTTCAAACAATACTGATAGAAGTGTTATATATATAAATATAAATAGAACGGAGAAGACTTCGCAGTGTCAATAACGGACCATAGACTGTAACTAAATACGAATAGAAATTCAATTGCAGAAAATATTCCTACTTTAGAAAAATAATCCTACAATATATCAACCTTGCAATTATCAACCTTATAACCGAAAGCGTAAGACTGAAATTAACTTAACGTTACATTTTCAAAGATTGGCGACCGTCCACGGTTACTATGGAAACGGCACGAGCGTAAGACAATCTTAACTAAGCAATTCATTTGACTCGTATTACAAAGAAATAAGGATGTATATTGTTTTTTCGTAGCGCAAAAATTAAACTTGTTGACAAATAACAAACTCTAGTGAAATGGACAATGGCATAAAACTGTTTGCTTCATTCAAGAGGACTTAAGGGCTATTAGAAATGTCTACGAGTCTCATAAGGGGCACTCGGAACATTTCGATTGCTGTGTCCTACTGTAGAACGGTAGCGAGTTGTTTACACCAAGCATTGTTGATGGTCAGTTGGTTCGTATGAGTTAAGGAATACTTGGAAATACTGAGGTTTTACTGTATTTCATAGAACTATTTAATTCTTATACATTTTTTAAATTGTCTTGGGTCATGTGAATATACAAATATTGGACTCAATTTTAAAGGAAGTATATGCTAGCCTTCTGAAGTAGGTAGTTGTTAAATAAAAAACAGAATTATGTGTCTACAGTAACACAAAATAAAAAAATCATATTCATACAAAAATATATTATTCAAGGTTCATACTTTCGATTGGTATGGAATTATAAGACTATAATGAAACCGGTGAAATGTTTAAAATTTGTATTCTAATTAAGTATTAATTAATCATATCCTGGACTAAAATTTGTTAGGCAACTCATTTAGAATATATTTATTAGGCGTCTTTAATTAAATCGAATATAAAATACGTTTTATTGCACAAACATTTCGGTGAAGGTCGTTTTATATAGGGATCTTCGACTATAAAGTGACAAGAACTGGACCTGGAACTGGAGTTAGTTGAGTTATAATCTGGAAAATTTGGCTGAAAAAAATATAACATGCCATAGCCAAAATAAATAAGCTAAATCTAAGAAGCTAATTATGTTCGTTCGTCAGACATACGAGTACGATCATTATTTCATATGATTAAATTATGCAACGTAAGAACAATAGGCAAAATATAAATGCAATTTTGTTACACTCGAGTCTATAATTTTTATTTTCATCATTAACTATAAATAAGTAAATCCGTAATAAAAACCCTCTACATAATAATTCAGTAATAAAAGCCGTCAACGGCAGTCATCTCATCGTCAACGCAAAATATAACCGACATTTAAAAAAAAAATAAAAAAAAAATCCCGCTTTTTTAATTAGCAAAAGAAATCCCGGGAAAAGTTGGGAAACTCCGCGATTCAGAGCGCGAATGATACGGATTTAATTAAAGTTAATTGTACAAAAAAAGAAGCAGGAAAAAGTAGAACTGTCAATGTCGCATACAGTTCGACGATACTTTGTGAGAAGATCTTTTGGAATAAAGTTTTCAAGGAAGCGTTTTTTTTTCCTAAAGATTGTTCGCGTGAATACGAATTTATTTTATTGTTTCTTCGATTTTTGATGGTTTCAAACTCAAAAGGTTTTGTTGTGATAATAACTCGGCAAGTGAAATTATGAATTTCATTTTAGATGTATTCAGCGTGTTGTATTCATCAGTATCTAGTTCTCAGATAATATTTGATTTTATAGTAACAGTAGTTTGTAACCATGAGTAATGTGACCCTCTTACAATTTATTCAACACGTGTATATACAAAAAATACCTTAAACAGTTAAATAATTAACTCCTCAAAGAGAATTAGAACTCTGTATAAGAAACTCCTTAGCTTAAGAAATAAGGTTATTGTTATGAAGAACTCTATAATGCAGCCATACTGTACAGAAAAAAAAAATGGAAGAAAAAGAAAAACATACTTTGTGTGAATGTTATAATGATAATTAGGTTCTTCTTTAAGGAAAAAGCACTACAAACTATATAAATAAAACACAAAGAACAGTAGAGTAGCAAGAAATAAAAAAGACATCACCATACAATTTTTAGCCTGTGTAGGTAAACCGTAACCATAATATTTTAGACCTAATCTTATTTTTTTAGCCTACGTAGAGTTATGTTGCATAATTCTCCACCACGGACAGACAGAGCGGTTATGTGG
Organism: Ligdia adustata; assembly: GCA_947049295.1. Classification (NCBI taxonomy): domain Eukaryota; kingdom Metazoa; phylum Arthropoda; class Insecta; order Lepidoptera; family Geometridae; genus Ligdia; species Ligdia adustata. The sequence continues at coordinate 14,064,854 of OX346219.1, read as the reverse complement.
GAATCTTAACCACGCAATACCACGGTTTTAATCCCGGCTCTTTACTCTCGTGACACGGGAACGCATTAGCACTCTTCCGCGATCTTAAACCTAACCTAGCTATTTAACAGTAAAACATGTTTGAAGTAATGAGCGAACATTTGTAGCGAAGACGGACGAGTGGTTAGTGGGGTCGATTGCCGTGCAATAGGTAGGTACGAGGTTTGATCCCGAAAAACATGCAAAAAGAGCCTGAGCTACCAGTGAAGGAAAACATCGTGAGGAAAATATAGCATGGTGGTAGGGTCTTTCCTATCGCTCGCATGGCTAGCTACTACCCTCAAGTTGGAAAATCTGTCGCCAAGCACCTTACCGGTGTGTTCTAGGCATGCTTCATCAAGTGCTGCAGTATCGCTGCCTTCTGTTCCGTGGTCATGCGAACTTGTGGTCAAATGCCTTGAAAAAAAAAGAAAATCATTATTTATGTACCACTTATACATCACTTGAAACGTATCTTCACATTGCTTATTAATTTAAACTGTCCACATCCATTTCTAAGGCATAATGTGACATGTCTAAATTGTTACATACACACGTTTTACCACTTAATTCACGTACCGTACTAATTTCTCACTCTCTGACACAAAATAAATTCAAATCTTGTCACAAATTTCACGACATAATGTTCGCAATATCCTGTATTGTGTTCGTTACTCATTGTAACATCCGCGTGGATACAGCTTGAGTTGAATTAAAATTAAAAATCTGGTTTTACAATCGTCTAATAAAGTCATGATTAAAAATTTATAACATTTCTTTACCTTTAATAAGAAAAATTAGCTACATTAACAAAAAACAGCAGATGTATTAACTACCACCATCTGCTGTTTTTTGTTAAAAGTAAGTTAGAGGTAATCCTCTAACTTACTTTTGAAAAAGACATTAACTTTAGTGATTTTTACATGTTAAAGTAGTTAATGTTACGCCACTCAGAAGCGGTGTGAAATGAAATGAGTCACTACAATATTATCACAGTTTATTCACTACAGCTAATTAACATCAGATTCACAAAATAAATATAACAGTAGTACAAATGAATATATACTAGACCTTTATCGACGACGTCTCGTTTCGGAATGAAAGCCAGAGTGAACGTTCGAACAAGAGTGAAGTTTCTACCTGAGTGAAGTTTCTCAAGACTGAAAGTTGTCAGTGTCAACAACGAATAAGACACTGACAACCACATATACGAACGATCAATAGTATAAAGAAATGTACACAAGACTTAATATTTATTTACCAATGCGTAAGTGCGTACAACTCTTACTGTATTAGGCGTGCGTGTGTAACAATCGGCCATCCTTCGGAAACGAGTCCCTTCGTTCTTGTTACATAAACAAAATTGCAGTAATTTGTTTGATCACACTTAAAGGTAACTTACTTATAGTTGTGAAAATGCACAACCGCGATGCTTCTTCTCTGTGCGATCCGAAACACCCTCACTCTTAAATCTATCGCTCTTAAGTATAGCTGTACAACATGAAATACTTTTCATTTGCACAACCGCGATGTTTCTTCTCTGTGTGATCCGAAAACACCCTCACTCTTAAATCTATCGCTCTTAAGTATAGCTGTACAACATGAAATACTTTTCATTTGCACAACCGCGATGTTTCTTCTCTGTGTGATCCGAAAACACCCTCACTCTTAAATCTATCGCTCTTAAGTATAGCTGTACAACATGAAATACTTTTCATTTGCACAACCGCGATGTTTCTTCTCTGTGTGATCCGAAAACACCCTCACTCTTAAATCTATCGCTCTTAAGTATAGCTGTACAACATGAAATACTTTTCATTTGCACAACCGCGATGTTTCTTCTCTGTGTGATCCGAAAACACCCTCACTCTTAAATCTATCGCTTTTAAGTATAGCTGTACAAAATGAAATACTTTTCATTTGCATTTGTGATCCGAAAACACCCTCACTCTTAAATCTATCGCTCTTAAGTATAGCTGTACAACATGAAATACTTTTCATTTGCACAACCGCGATGTTTCTTCTCTGTGTGATAACTCGAGTTTCTGGGTATCTGAAATTTTTGACTAGGTCCTGGCTTAGACGTCATCGACCTCCGATATAACCGTCTCATGTATTTAATTTTAATTGTTCACCGTATTAACGCAGATGTGCCTCCTTTTCGCTTGGCCTTACTCGCTCTCTTCTGGGGCAGCTACCGCTCGCGAAGAGGCCGCTCATCGCTGAAGCTTCCGCCCCTCCGTTCACCGCGACTAGACCGCTTCGTGCCCGGCCACATCGGCTCGCTTGTCGCCTTCGCGACGAGACCGCTACACGCCCGGCCGCATCGGCTCGCTCGTCGTTCTCGCGACGTTCCAATGCGAGTGCGGCCGCAACCGCGTCGTGGTTCCCATCGACTCCAATGAGATCGGTCTAAGGCGCACGCCATGCCTCGCTCTAGAATGTTCCTCTCAGGGTTGCAAGCGCTCATTTTCTGAAACTCACACAGCTCGTGTTATCACTGTTATAAAATAAACAAACACAATTAAAGCAAATTAAGACTATAAAATTAAATTATATGTCCAAGAATATTTTGCACATAATTACGTCTGAGTTTCTTATCTAATTCCATCCTAGATATCTATTGAAGGTTATTGTTACTTTATACCTTATTATGAAGTATGTTGAGGGTAAGACACGAAGGAACTTTTATTTTTGTAACAGTGAGTTACCTAGAACAATCCAATTTCATCGACGCTAAACGTCTAGATAATATATAAATATATGTCACATGCTGATCTTACAATACTAATATATGTTTCTGCTGACATATTTTAATATATTTTTTTTTTTTACGAACTTGGGGAATATCGGTCAAAATGGTGGCGTGGTGAATAACGCGAAACTTTAATTCCACGTCAATCCCACTTCTGAACTGTTACGCCACTCAGAAGCGGTGTGAAATGAAATGAGTCACTACAATATTATCACAGTTTATTCACTACAGCTAATTAACATCAGATTCACAAAATAAATATAACAGTAGTACAAATGAATATATACTAGACCTTTATCGACGACGTCTCGTTTCGGAATGAAAGCCAGAGTGAACGTTCGAACAAGAGTGAAGTTTCTACCTGAGTGAAGTTTCTCAAGACTGAAAGTTGTCAGTGTCAACAACGAATAAGACACTGACAACCACATATACGAACGATCAATAGTATAAAGAAATGTACACAAGACTTAATATTTATTTACCAATGCGTAAGTGCGTACAACTCTTACTGTATTAGGCGTGCGTGTGTAACATTAACATGTTTTTACATATAATAGAAATCCGCCGATAAACGGCTCAGTTAAAAATTTCCCTCCCCCAGACTATGCTCGTAATCGAAAATTCTCAACGACTAAATTCTATTAATTTATAGAGCCCATAACTTGAAAAAACTTGGTAATTGTACCAAATCAAATATATTTTTTTATACAGTACTTAAATATGCAATTCTAATATATAAACTAACTTAAATAAATACAAATTAACCTTAACTGTAAAAATATAAAAAAACTGAAAAATAATAGATGTCCACGTGGCAAAGTCCCAAGAACGCTGGCAGCATTCCTGCGATGAATTGCCATAGAAATCCTTTGAGCAAGGAATGAACCAGCTCTCTTGTCCCCAATAGCATCGATGAATTTAGCGCATATTTGACAAATTCAGTTTGAAAGTACGAACTGTGTACGTGCACTTGCAACATTAAGCATACAATATACCAGAGACTCTTTACTCAGTTAATTATTGATACATTGGCAACTGAGATTCACAACCAGTTGCCAAAGACTATAGGTTCTTGCAGTTTCACAAATATTTTTTGAAGAAAAACTGCTTTTCTCACTTCTCAACCATAACTTTTAATCTACTTCTGACAGCTACCAATTTATCCATCTAGTTTGACCACTTCCATAGTAAACTTTAATATAAAATACAAGTTAGAATAAATAATTATTGTAATCTAATACCATTTTATTCTATAGTAGTGCAACTCACCTTTCAGATATCCATACCCAAATGTGAAATGTCTCGGGTTAAATTAAAACTAAATGTCACTTTGCTTCTGTCTGTCTGTCGGACCAACACTTCGAGATTCGGTCATTTGTCAAACCAAACGTAGCGTGCGGTTTAAGTACTGAGGAGGAGAAAACTGTTCTTGTTCATGTATTTAAAGATAATTATTATATCCTGTTAAGAGATTCAGTGGATGAATATAGGCTTATATATAGACAATTTTGTTAATTTGAAATCTAAAAGTACAAAGTTGTAAAACAAGCCTTGAAAGATGATTACTGACATAAGGGAAAAGAGAAGCTAGAGGCGTTTTATATATTTCATTATTAATTTGAACTATGGTGGTTTGAGAGATGTTATTAGCGATGAGATCATTTTTGTGGCAGTTTTATATTGCTTTTTCTGTCTGATGTTGTGTTCAAATACGCTCAGCAAGTTGACGAGACAGAAGAGATATCAATACTCGGAGTTTCTTTTAGGGACAGAATACTGACCAAAGTGACCGGCATAGCTCAAATAATTAGCAAATTGAAATGGTTCTTCGTCGGTTCTTCGAGATAAATTGCCACTCAGTGGCAATTTATCTCGAAGAACCGACGTCGTATACAAATGCTGGAGAGGAAGCACAAGAGAGATAGGAGAATGACTTGCGGAAGATGATGAGTGAGCTGGATGAAACGATCTGAAAACCGAGCTCGTTCGTGTTTAATATGAGTGGCCTATGTCCTGACATTTTGTAACGATAATGATGGGGTCGAATGGCTAGTGGGGTCGATTGCCGTGCAAAAGTTACGATCTTAAAAGTTCGACGAGTTAAAAGTTCAATCCCACGAAACATGCAAAAAGAGCCTGAGCTACCGGTAAAGGAAAACATCGTGAGGAAACCATAGCATGGTGGTAGAGCGTTACCTATCGCTCATCTGGATAGTCACCACCCTCAAGTTGTTAAATCTGTCACCAAGCACCTAACGGTGTGATCCGGCAGCCTTCCTTGAGAGCAAGTGTATTCCAGACTAGACATGCTTCATCTAGGTCTACAATATCGCTGACTTCCGTGATCGTGCGTGAATAGCTGTGTAGGATAAAAAAATAAAGGTAAGACGGATATGATGATGAAGACGTATTCTTGTAATGATAATTATCAGTTCTGCATTGTATTCTATCTGTACAGGATTGATCTTACGACGTTACTTCGCAATGTGTCATGCGCGTACGCATTTGTCACTCGCGCCCACTAATTGGCAACATGCGTGTGCTGCGCCGCCGCGCCGCCGGCGCACACGATGTATCGAGTTTAAAGGAAATCAGACCAATTGATATTTCCGATGAGTTGAGCTGATTTTGTAGTGGTTCGTATTACTGTCAGGAATGTGGTGTGGTTTATTAATTTTAGAATTGTTTTTCATTTTTAGATTAGACGGCATATTTTACTATCAAGGCTGATCCATAAGGCTGACATACATAAAGGCTTGATTGGAACAAATGTCAAAAGATATATTTAAAAAAAAATATTGTATTGTTGTTTATTATAAGGAATCAAGATGCGCTGTAGAAAAATTAGTTATAAAATATCGCGTACTCGTAGTGTGTTCGTTCTGTGAGATCGTGTTCTTGAAAAAACAAGTTCATTTAAATAAAAGTGATTACTCAGTTCAATTTGTGGCGGTACAGTTTATTTATTTATTCATTTCATTCCATTTCAAAAAACTTAAATGGCACAACTTCAGAGATATCTATCTATACCTTTTCAAACAAAAAAATATATTTTAAGTCTGTGCTGCAGCCGCCTCCAAAAATAATGTGATAAAATAAAAAAGAATAGGCGATTCGAGTACTTTTTCCTATTTTGCAGCCACACCACAGCAGAAATGGCAGCCAGTGCCGTCACCTTGCAGACCCGCTTGTCCGATTTTTGGACAAACCAGCCGCGCCTATGGTTTCACCAATTCGAAGCCGTCATCGCAGCACAGAAGGACGCCGGGGACCTCTGCAAGTACCAACTGGTGGTAGCGCCTACCCAGCACGGTGATAACCGCTTGCAACAACGTACAGTTGGACGACATTGCTCAAATTGCGGAAAAAATTATCGAATCATCAACCAACTCACCCAAATAGTATTCTATACTATGATCAACTACGATTGCTACGAGTATATATATTGAACTGACAACTAATGCCTGTGACTTAGCCATACTTTTGATACCTACTATTAATAGCATAGGGGTCATTTTCAGAAGCACTGGCGAACGAAAATGTTCTTCGTAGTACAAAGGTGTAATTAAATAATGAAGAAACTAAGCAGAAAATTATTAGGAGTACGCATAAACTTCCATCTAAAGTTTCTCTAAGCAATATGATTCATACCAACATTCCCGCATAACGAGTAGCACATGAACACTCAAACAGTACCTTCTGCTACCAAAACACTGCAACTCAATAAAAACAAAATAAACAAAAATCAAACGCTAACACTGTCACATCACTTGCGTGACCGTTAACAACGTCCCAACTTTACAATACACTCAGCTGAAGCTTTATTTTCTAAGCATTAAAATACAATTTTAAATAACAAGTGTTTCAAGATGTTGCCAATGTAAACAGACAACTTAATGTCAGGCTGTCATTCGTGGATTATGCAAAGTAGCCAACGATAATTTCTTTATTTTTCTATTACCATAAATGCTTGGCAGAATGTTTGATGTGATATAAAGCAACGTGGGAAAGGCTAATACGATCTATGCTTTCATTTTCCGGATTCGAGATTAGTGCTAAGCGATATTGACGCTTGTGGCTTTGGAATTGGGTTGTTGATGAAACTTGAGACTATAATGCGGGTGTTTTTTCTTCAGAGAGCAGATTATCGAATTTCGGTAGTATTGCGTTACTAGAATGGATCGTCGTTTTGTTTTATTTTATTAGAGGGTCTTTTGATTGATTTCTTACGGTAAGCATTTCAGTATGTATCTGTATACATGACATAGTTGAAGATCAATAGAATATGTTTGAATTTATTTTCAGGTTACTTTTAAAAAAAAAATTACAAGGATCATATGGGATATTGCCGTCATTATATTATCTATTATATTTCAGTATTGTATGCTGCTCCCTGCGGTATTACCCGCGGAAATCTGACTATTCTACGGAATCACTTCACTACTTGTTGTTGAGAAGCAGCCTATACAGAACATGAGCTGTGCTGACCTGGTGGCAGATTTTATCAAAATCTGTTTCGCCGAGAAAGCGTGAGCGCGTTTGTTAAAAAAACACAAACATTCAAACTTTCGCATATACAACGTGTAACAGAAAAGTGTGACAATACTTAAGGGTGTTAATCTACCAATTAGGGTGATTGCCCATTGCAGAAGAAATTTTCGCTAAATTCTAGAAAAAATATATAAGGTTCTCCATACAAAAATTGGCCACGTGATCTATCAAATTGTACGGAGGACGCAATAACTTTATCTCGATTTTTCCAAAATTTTGTTTTACAATGAGTCCACTTTGATGGGTAGACTGACACCCTTAAATGTTGTCACACCTTTCTGTTACACGTTGTATAATATTAGTGTGATTATTGTGATGTGATATAGATTCCTTCTGATTGCCTTCATCTAACACAGTATTCTAAACGGCAACTAAAATACTTCCGGTAACCAACAAACAGCCCAGAAATAAAAGTCGTAAAGATTCTACCCAATCTTTTGTTTTGAATGTTTTTAATGCGCTCGAAGAGCTCTCCTAATGGACTCAATGGAGTGGATAGAGGATAAATGTCACTTACATAACTGTTATGCGTTATTTATATCGGAAAGTGCTTTATTTATGTCTACGAATGTACTGATAAGCTATGACAAATATAAAATGAATGTTCGGACCTATTTATACACGTTGAAAGAAAACTAGTAAAAAGTAATATAAAATTTTTTGGAAAAGCACCGAAATTTGTTGTGACAGCCATCTTGGATTGGGTATGGTATATTACTTTACATTTATTTTATTTTATAATTACCATTAGGTATAGTATTTTACTAGTCAAGCCAATTCATTTGATACTCATATTTAGAAAGTTGTGAAAATAATTGCACTTCGTCACTTTGTGATGGCAGCCATCTTGGACCGATTTTCATTAAGTATAGCTAAAAACATTCCTGACTGGTCCATCCGTTTGGGAGCTACTAGGTAAAAAAACACATAATTGGACTAATTAAGTAGGTCTAAAGAACAAGTTAGCAAAAGGTTTCCTTAATTTTCCTATCATAAAATTTATTTTTTACTCCCGATGCAAAAACGACGAGGTGTCATAAGTTAGACGTATACGTGTAATATTGTGTGTGTCTGTCTGATAACTCTATTTTATCTATCGTTTTATTTGTTAAAAAAAGTGAATTATATCTAAGCTATGTTTGACGATAATCGGTCCAAGATGGCCTCCGCTACAAAATGGCGTTATTTTTTTTTACACCTATCTGAATATGGGTATCAAGTTAATGGGCTCAAATTCCAAATCCAGGGTGACCGCAATTACAAGACGGTGAATTAATTTTTTTGCTTTGCGTCCTGAGTTCTATATTTTTATTTTAAGTGTTACATTATTAAACCACACTCAAATTTTGAAATATTTATGTTTCGAATGAATGAAATATATACATTTAGAAAATTATATTATTTTTAGTTAAGAATTTATTTTTCATAAAAGAAAAACACGATTCAAAATAAAATACAGTCTACAAAATATATTCAAACAACGTCAGTTTTACTGCAATATTATGAAAATATTGCTAGCGCAGAGTAATGCAAATAACGCATGTTGTTTGTTCCGGAGTAACAAACGTAAGGATTTTAATAAAACGATATTTTTTTATTAATATAATATAACAAAAAAATATCAATACCAAGAGATAAAGTTTCTTTTTTGCAATAAATAATATCATAAATAGAATGGAATAATTGCAATACTTTGAAATAAATTATGCATAATTCTAAACAAAAGTTATAATATTACTGGATATTTTTTTTGGATTTTAAGGATTAATACATCGTTTTTTTTATAATTCATAGTATACACAAACTCGAAGGTCCGTGCCATTTTTTAACTTGCATTTTTACGAGTTTCTGGGCTTATAAAAGAAGACAAAGAGTCATCGGTTATGTGTGTACTTACCCTTACACTGCGATAAGTTACGTTATTTTGGATTTGATTGATATATTAAATATTAATATAGAAAAATATAATAGTACAAAATGTACGTTGTCCGTGCTCCGGACAATGTGGCCGGAGCTCCATACATTTTTGAAACATCTCTTTTTGCAAAATTCGACCGATGAAAAACCTACTTTGACTTAAGGTTTCTTGACTTTACAATACATATATTTAGAATGAAATTGTGTTTGCTCACTTAAGAACGAAGATTCGGTCAGATTCATGTTCATAAATTCTTAATCCGAGTAAATTGTCAGTCGTGATCAATACAGAGAACTATTTAGCTAATCGTGTACCTTGAACGTTCACAAACTCAGTGACAAATAGAACAGTATAAAAGTCAAATATACAAGAAAACAAACCAATCGATGTTCATTACAAATTTATGTTATTTCGTTTGCAACCCTTGTTTTTCCGGGGAATTGCGATCATCCCCCGGGAAAGCGGTCCGCATTACGCAAACTTCGCCTACGTAAATACGGGAGAAATGAATTCTTTTGAAAGCTGAGACGAGTTTTGCATTTATTTTGTTGGCCCGTCTACGTTCCTGTCTGCAGTTTCGTATTATAATTTAGTCAATATCTTCAGGCGTATTCGTCCTAATTGTTGATTTCACGATTTGAAGATTCTGTTTTTGGGTAGTTTATTTTAAATTGTATCTGTAAAGAATCAGTACACGAGTGGTTAGAAGAGAGTTTGAAAGAACCCGACTGCTAAATCGTTAAACCTGTGTAATATCATTAAGTTCATTTTTTTTTAATTTTGATATATCCAGTGTTACTCTCACGTGTAAGACGAATCAATTGACACCACTCACATAAAAATACGACAAGCCGTTTAGGCTCTAGGGCGTGCCAAAGGAATATACATACGTAAACTCGAAGAACATTACCCTTTTTATTTCGCTGTCGTGTAAAAAATGCGGACGAAAATACGGACCACCAAGTATCATTCGTGGCCCACCTAGATGAACCACGCGAACTTTCTCTTGCCGATAGTCCTCCTCAGTCCACCTTGGTGGAACACGGCCACTATTCTTACCTTTGCTTTGGTCCACCGTTTATAAATATTACAGGGTTAAAAAATGCCCGTGGTCCTGATTGACTGATATTAGCTAAGAATCTAGGCAAATCCTAAGCCGCTATACCGAGATACACGAAATTTTGAGGGTGTATTGACCACACGACCACCACAAGAGGATCTTATCGGCGTTCAATATTAAAAGTTTGTATATACGGGGTTATCGGTTAGGGGTGTACTAATCCGAAAGGGGGTCACTATACTCATCCTAAGGAACAACTCTTACTATGGGACCTATTCTGAATTCGAAAAAAAAAACAGTTATTGTATGGAACAGCTGATTTTTTTTTCTTGAATTCAGAGTGGGTCCTCTAGTGAAAGTTGTTTCTTAGGATGAGTATAATAACCTCCTTTCGGCCTTAGGCCCTAGCCTTCACCCTGTATTATATTGCGGGCAATATGCCACGGATAACACTAGTAGACCTATATAACTTGCTAGATCTTTTCTCATTGAATTTCAAATGTAGTTTCATCCGCCACATACATACATACATACATACATACATACATGCCACCTAGTTAGTTAATATGTACGCATAGTTAGTTAGCGAGCAGCATAATATGTTACCTTATGCAAATAGTTCTAGTCCCTGAATACGTAATGCGCGAGTACCAACCATAGCAGGCTTAATTGTAAATGAGTTACGATTTAACTAAAGCATCGTACACGAGTCTAGTTAATTAACTCAATTGTTCTACATCTTAAACTTATAACCAAGAATTATAATATCATTAGACGCATGATTCGAACGGCAACAAGACAAAACCGTCGACTTGCTGGCAATTGACAACATTTAATTTTTTTAAAGTAATGGAATTTGGAAAACCATTTTAAGATAATGTAATGCAAAAATGATGAGTAAAAATCTAGTATTTATACTAAAACCGTCAGATGCCACCATTAAAAATATTATTGTAACTGTCATCTGTGAATCATACCAAAACAAACAACAGCAATACAGATATTTAATGACATAATTTTTTATGAGCGTTTGACGAGAATAACGTTAGATACTCGTATGCTGAACTTTACTTATATTTCTCAAAAATTTCTTAAAACATAATTATTTCATTATGAATAAAATAAAAAAGTAGGACACAATTATTTCATTCTGGATAAAAAAAATTGTAATACTTTATTTTTATTTTTCTTTTCTTAATAAAAATGAAATAACAAAAATTTGAAATTATGTTAATTGTAAATAGTAATTTCTTTAAAACTACGTTTCAGTAACGACATACATATTAAATGAAAACGAATAAAAATAACTTAATGGGCATAATTCGAACCTGCTATCGACTAGATTTGGAAATTACGTCTTAATGTCTAGTTAAATATCCCGCACAAGGGTCTTCATACTTGCTAGATAAGCTCAAAGTTGCTTTGCACGATAGAATCCGTAATGAGGATATTCGTCGAAGAACCAGAGATGCCGACATAGCTCGCAGGATTTGCAAGCTGAAGTGGTAATGTGCTGGCCACATCGCTCGAAGAACAGATAATCGTTGGGGAAGAGAGTTTGTTGAGTTACGACCATGAACTGGAAGACGCAGCGTAAGTAGACATCCCGCTAAATTCTGGAGTAACCAATGGATGCGCAATTGGCAGCTTGTCGTTCGAAATTGCGTTCTAAGAGGAAGGCCTGCGTTCAGCAGTAGACGTCTTCTGGCTGATGATGAGGATAGTCGGCTAGAGTTAGACATGTTCTTAAGTAAGTTAGTGGTACCCTAGTCAGTAAGCCTGCTGCCTCAAAAGCGGAAGGGGGCAGGTTCTAATCCATATTCAGGCAGCCACCTCTGTGTTTTTTACTTATATGCATATTAGAATTCATTATCATGCTTAAACGGTGAAGGAAAACATCGTGAGGAAACCTGCTTGTTGGAGAAGGTTAATATTATTCAAAGATACGTGAAGTCCCCAATCCGCAATTTTTCCAGTGTCGTGGAATGTGGCCTACACCGTCTTCATGGGGAGACCCTTGCCGAGCAGTGGAACGCTATGTGTTGATATGTAGGCATATTCAGACAGCTAGCCGCTTCATCTCTGTCATGCATATCTTTAGCTTTGCTGCATCCTTCGGATAACACGGCCAGATGTTTGACCATAAGGACGGTTCTAAAGTGAAAAATAACAGCGCTATTTGATAAAGACAAAATTAATCCATAATTTTATTATTGCCCAGCGACAACAAAGCAGACAACCACGAGTACAAAAACAAACTTAATACAGTCCATGCGTGTGTAACAAGTCGGGTAACAAAAATAGAAACAGCCGAATTGAGAACCTATTTTTACTGAAATCGGACAAAATAACCGCGCACCAGTACACTTTACAAAACTATAAATAACTTTCACATCCTCGCAAGAAGTAAATTTCCAACGCAGTCAGTTTTCCGAGTAACGAGTTCATCATTCATTCCTCTCGCCACAGAATAGTTAGCAGTATGTAATGCCAAGTGACACTGTGGGAGATAGATGGTGGGACATTCTCATAACTAACAATGACTAAATTAATATAGAAGTTATAACCTAGCGAGCGAAGCAAGTAGGTATCAAGTATAGCATTTTTTTGCCTTTATGCAGACTTTCCCGCTTGGCGGCTAACGTTAGGCAAGAAAGAGGTGACAAAAAGAGAATGCAAAGCCGTTGATATTTGCCAGTTCGCCGCTTCAACGCTGTCAAATATCGACGTCATTGCTTGCTCTGGTATTCACCTTTTTCATGCTTAACTTAATGTTTCAACATTTGTGCCGGCGTAAGTTTCGCAGTTTGCAACCAATGTTGAAAAAAAATAAGATTGTGATATATCACAATCTTGAGTGACGCTTTTAGATGTCAGATTTTTTTTGGATAATGTTTCATTTAATGCCGAAGAAAATGTATTCAATGTATTGTTGTAATATATAGAAAAACAATATCTAAATACTATTTTATTTTCAATATTCATTCTCCAATGGCTATATTGAAGCTATACAATGGCTGTATAACCAAGTTTAAACTTTACTAAATATCGTTAAAACGAAATTATGGCTCATAAGTCACAAAACTTCTACTTCCTCCTACATATTTGTGAACCAAACTAAGTTTATGGTATTGAATAGGTCTTCCTGAAAGGATATGTCATTATGTTGGATCGCATCCAAAACAGTGTAGGAACCATGCGGCCGCCCCTTCCATGTCATGTTGCTCGTAAAAATATTAATAACTTCTTCATTTCGTGTACTATTCGTATTTTGTGGTACTGGAAGTAGGTATTTTGGTATACTCAGTCATAGAGTAAGGAAATGATAGAGCATCATTTCCTCTCTCTTTTCTGGAAAGCAAATTTCCTATCTTCTTTGTAGAATTAAAAGAGTTGTTTCAAAACTGTATGGAGCTCCGGCCAGGACAGTGCATATGATACCATAAACACGTTAAGGACTATTCATTGTTATATCAACTTAATTCAAAGTGTAACTTAACGCAGTGTACAAAATTTATTTCGAATTAAAATATTTTCATGTTATTTACGCAAAAAGGTGAGGAACGCGTTTTTATTGTGTTTTTTTTGACATTAGTGACGGGCGGTACAATTTATAGACCAATGTGACCATTGGAGTCAACCTAGGATACATAAATCTTGCCATAATTCCGCTACAATTCACAGAATTTAGATATTTTTGTACTCAATACAGGAACTAACTGACGCATTTTTATCAATGCACAGTATTGACCACATTTCAGGCGTTTTCAGTAGACGTACACCGTCCTAGCCAAAAATGAAACAAGTCCTTTATCTTTATTTGGTGTCGGAGGAATTTGAGATATTCAATTGTACTTGTAAATACCATTTAATGATTTAGTAGTTGGGTTTTTTTGAAATCGCTTCTATCGACTTGTCTATATAATCACCAAAAGAGTAAGTCTTTATTGATTGATATTAGCTAGGAATCAACGCAGAGTCTAAACAGCTCTGTACCTAGAGACATGAAATCAGAAGGGTAAAATCATTACATACTCAAACAAGATTATTGGAAATCGATCTCTTAAAGTGGTCAGATGAAGGATAATTTTTTTTTCAATAAAATTTTTATTTGAAGTATAAACTTCCACTTAATTCACTTAAGGTAAATACTGCAATTGTAAAGTTAAAACTGTGAAAAATATATAGATAGGTACGTTTATGTACTGTAAAGTAACTACGTACTATAATTTCCATATGTACCTGAAATATTTCATTAACACCATAAACGTGGTCGATAATAATAAACATCTCAGCGGGTTCACTCGCGATCATCCTATTACCAATAAATTGGCCTTAATTGCTTCCGGGATTCTTAATTTGTTTATCAAGCTTAAGTAGTCTTAAGAAATTAAATTCTCGATACACTGGGAAGCGTGTACTTTGAGAAAAGAAAGGCAAAGATGGTCAAAATATTATGATATTTTTAGTATTTTTTTATTTTTGCCTGTGTGCCTCAGGGCGGCGTTTTATCGCCTTTTCTTTTAGCAATTTTCATAGATTTCATTCCCCAATAGCTAACTTCTTCCTATCATCTCTATGCAGATAACTTACAAATATATACAAGTTATAACTACAACGAATTCGGAACTGGAGTAGATTATACGGACTCAAAGTCAATCCCACTAAAACGCAAACAATAATTATAGGCAGTTCTCGCATGATTTCCAAAATAGACTGAAGGAGATCGAAAATAAAAAACAGATATTTTAATTTTTAAAGTTGTCAACGAATTTTGTATGATTCTTCCATCTCCATACAATCGTTTAAAAAACTAGTTTTTTGTCACAATCTCACTATTGCAAATGATACAGTTAAAAGTTAAATTTGCCGAGCAACCAACTAATTATCTAGCAGGTTACAATATAATTATCTAAAGTACCTAATAATAATGATGCTGTTTTGTTTCATTTACTTTCCCCCTTTTTAATTCATTTCCGCGATGTTCATTTGTTTCCGCATTTATCATTTGTTTCCTTGATGTTCATGCGTTTCCGCGATATTCATTTGTTTTCGCGATGTTAATTTGTTATCAGGTGGGATCGATTGCCGTACAAAAGGTACGAGGTTTGATCCCACGAAACATGCAAAAAAAGGCTTAGCTGCCGGTGAAGAAAACACGGACACAAGAGAGTGTCCGTGGTCAGATCAATCTAACTAATCGATCTGACCACGGATACCTGACCGACATCTACCTATTTATAAGGTCACCGATGACATTAATTCAAACAAATTCATTGTCTCATTGTCATCCCCTGTCCTATACCTACGTTCATAAACACATATAAGTGACCAAGCTTCCCGATTTTCAAGCGGAAATTAAAACACCTCGCGTGGAAGATCCGTGGTCCGCACTTCCTGAACTAAATGGATTTCTATTCTACCCGCTGTTATTTATAGGCTTTCGTACCTATATCATTTGAGTAACTAGTTCTTAACGCATTTACATACAGCCTGCCATATTTGAGTTACCGAGCAAGCAGGGTTGAATTTTGGTGAACATTATTTGTAACGAGAGTGTTTTATTCTTGTAACAAAAATGTTACAATTTAGATTATTAACAGTTTTAAATTGCCTAATAACTACTAAATGCCTTTATTAGAAACAAAAAGACGAAAAGACTAACTACACCAACAAAAAAATACACCTAGCAGAAAGATTACCTATAAACCATTTAATATCTACAGATATTTAGATTATTGTATTAAGTATTAGTAAAAAAATACTGTTAAAATTCGTATACTTAATTATTTTTCTGTGATATTGTTTTTCTTTTTTTATATAGCTACATGCATGAATAGGTAACCCCATATTATAAAACCAAAAAAAAACAATAGGATTTACCAAATAAATTGAAAATTTTGTGGAATCAGGGAAACGTCGATGACGTCGCGCGCGTCGTATTCGTTTATAAAACAGGTAATTGCTAATGAGGATTAGGTATCTAACTGATTTTCACTATGTATTTTTAAGTTTTCACATGCAAACATTCAGAGCAAAAATTTATTTAAAGAGCACTATTTTATTTTTCAGTTATTTTTTACAATGTTTATATTGATTGTTTGATTTATCCTCCTCGTTTGTAGCAAGTTCTGAAATCACCGGTGTGTGAGTTGCGATTTAATTTCAAAATGGCGTCAGGTGCGTTCAAAAGCTTTCTAACTTTTCTATTAGAGAGTTTACTGCGTGATTTATGAATGTTAATGGCTTCGGATGGATTTGGGAATTTTGTGTGAGTTTTGAACGAAATTATTATAGAGGTGTGATGACGTTTATGTTTGATTTACTTTTAGGCATAAGTAAAAGATGTAATTTTAGGCAATTTAAAAAAAAAAACACCTGCCGAACTCCATCGGCTGGCCTACATATTGGTGGGTGAATGTTTTAAAGTCCAATCGATCGATCTCCATTGCCGACTGGAGGGATGCTGCGCAGGATCGGATCCCTTGTTTCGTAGGCCCACTTCGGAATGCTGCGCCTAAAGAGTAAGTAATAAAAAAACTTAAAAAAATATGCAGGGTTATCAGTTAGGGGTGTACTAAGCCGAAAAGGGGTCACTATACACACCCTTGTGAACAACTTTTACTATGGGACCAACTCTGAATTCGAGAAAATAAAATCTGCTGTCCTAGCTGATTTTTTTTCTTGAATTCAGAGTTGAAATTTGTTTCTAACCTAACCAATAACCCTGTATGTTAGTAAAATACTCGACCCAGAATTCACATAAGAAATCTGGTTTTACTTAAAAAGTTTATTGGTCGTCGACCAAAGTATGGAACAGTTTGCCTGCAGGATTCTAGGTTGGTACTGTTGTAAAATTTCATAATCGTGATGAGTGCAGTGAGCCTTCGTTGACCTCCTTAGTAAGTACACTTCTAACCGATAAACTCTACGTAAATGATACCTAAATTTTTATTGACAATCTTTTCGAAAACATCAAAAAGTAAGCCTCACGTTAAACCTTCCTGAATTAATTGACAGGTGACAAACGATAGGAAACACACCAGACGAACAATTCGCAGATACAAAGATAATGTCAGTAAGTGATGGCAACGTGTCAAACGTGTGGACTACACACACGGGCGTTTTAAACGCTGCCATGCGTAGCTACTAATCTGAATCGTAGGTATCACATCACACTAATATTAAAAAGACGAAAGTTTGTATGTGTCTGTATGTGTTAGTTTGTTCCTCGTTTACGCTCAAACGCCCAAACGGATTTGGGTGAAATTTGACACAAAGATTGCTTATACCCTGGATTAACACATATGCTAACTTTTATCCTGGAAAGTTTAAGTGTTCCCATCGGATGATTAAATATCTACTGCGGGTAAAACCGCGGGTGACAGCTAGTCTGTAGATAATGTGTCACAAGCTCTATACTACAAAGCATCCTGAGACGGCATAACCTCTTTTCAATGCATGAAAAAGAATGGCAAACTTAGACTAAAAACTAAACTTAATATAATAATGAACGTAGGAAATTTTGAGTGCATTATAAGAATTACCTAATTTTCTTAAAAAAAATTTTATAAATATGACCAATAAATTTTCGTAATCTTGTAACATCGAAAACTGAAATATTATCACAAACATCATCTTTAATGTAAATTAAACGCTGGCTGATAAAACTAGTCTAAATTCAAAAATATGTTTTTTACATAAATCCGCCCGTCTGCAAGAGCCTACGCGAGCTGCATCAAAAGTCGCTCGTCGCTCGAGTCACGCGCTCCATAGAATGTTGATCGATTCCGACTATCTCTATTGACTTTTATATCAATGAGCTAAATGTGACAAATCCTCTGCAAGCTATTCCATAAAAAATTGAGACAATTTAAAGCAATAAGTGATACCTATTTATTGCTTTATACTATTATCTCAAATACTTACAAATAGTTCCTTCAACTGTCGATATTTTAATTTATTTAAAAAAAAACTACAACTTTTTGACTTTTTTCTGTAAATTAACCTTAAGATTTACTATGTAATATAATTTTGGCAAATAAACTTTACTTTTTACTTTACTTTTACTTGGTTTATATATTTTCTTTTATTCATGAATATTAAATATCGTTATGTTTCTCATTATTATTGAAATTGATCAAATATTTCAGATTTCCCTCTTTCTTGTTAGATATTCTCCTCGATTATAAACCCTCATGAAAAATCTAATAATTTGTAGAACCAATAATATAAAAATTACTTATTTAGTTTCCAGTGAATCTTGATTTACACCACCAAGATTTATCAAAACTATGACCTTTACTAGAGAAAGAAATTTCCAGGCAAGTAAACTGATAGACGATAGAATATTTTGCCAATCTCTATCAATTATCACTTAACTTGACAGTTAGTCTGTGCGGAAAGAGACATCTGACAGTTAGTCTGTGCGGAATGAGGTTCTTGACAGTAAGAGTCTGTGCGGAAAGAGACAATTGAGAGTTAGAGTCTGTGTGGAAAGAGACACCTGACAGTTAGAGTCTGTGAGAAAAGAGACATTTGACTGTAGGGTCTGTGTGGAAAGAGACACTTGTCAGTTAGTCTGTGCGAAAGGAGACACTTAACATGACAGTTGGAGTAGGTGCGGAAAGAGACATTTGAATTTAGAGTCTGTGTGGAAAGAGACACTTGACAGTTAGTCTGTGCGGAAAGAGTCACTTAACTTGACAGTTAGAGTCTGTGCTGAAAGAGACACTTAACTTGACAGTTAAGAGTCTGTGCGGAAAGAAATGCTTCACAGTTAGAGACTCTGCGGAAAGAGACACTTAATTTGACAGTTAGAAAAAGTGTGGAAACAGAATCCTTGCGGCGTAAAGTAAATCTAACACAGCCTCAACCAAGCAAATAAATAATAAAATATATTAAATAAGTAAAATTATTAAATAATAATTAGTATATAACTAGGTCGCGATATGATGAAGAAACTTTGTTGTCAATACAGCATGTACGTAAAATAAATACAGTAGCGCTCTCATATCTTTGACGGTTGTTCCGCACTTACTATCAGTGAGAGACGTGCCGTCGTCGTGGACACGAACGACACATTTCATCCCTGATTCATTCAATTTCACCGAATGTGAACGAAACTATAGTTGGACCTTTCCAACAGTCAGGTACGCGTAAAACCAGTTCTTTAAAAAAATTAATTAAACACGTGTCAGTTTTCTAAACAAAACTTAACTAGACTTTTCTGCTAAACGTTTTTTTATCTAATTTTTTGGGCGCTTTAGTCTCTAACACGTTGTTAAATAAAAGTAAACCACCAGAGTATAATTTGTTATATAAGTTAGTTAGTTAGGCAGAAACCGACTAGGAATTGGTACCGGAGTTTATAATTGTGCAAATAACCGTCACCACTGGTCGGCAGTCGACAGACGCTGCCAATTTGTGGCCAGACACCAATAATTGACCACCGCTAATTAGTAAGAGACTGGTCAAAGGGCTCAAACAATCATATATATATTGCATCTTCTAGTTACTTGTTTATGTACAGAGTTACTGGTAACTACTTAAGTTAAGTTAGTCACTTTTAGTTCGATGTTACAATTAGTATACAGAAATTCATCAATATTTTTAAGGCTGATCTTGTTGTAGGTAATTAGGATCAGGGTGTGGATTTTAAGCCAATAGAACGTAATACGGAGTCTGACTATACTCTCCTAATTAATAAATCCTCAACCTAATTAAAAGAAAATACTAGTTGATTACTGAACTAAATTAAATTGCACATTTCATTTCATAATAAATTAAAGGTGTAAGTAGGAAGCTCTATAAAGCTATTTTCCTTATAATTGAATAGACCGTGAAATATTTCGTGTGTCATTATAAAATCTTTCATATCTGTCGTTTTTCCGAACACAAAAATACAATTCCAGTCAGTATCACGTTTAAAATATTCCTAAAACAAACAGTTAGCAAGAGGAAAACTATACTGTAAGTTATACAATCCATCAGTGACATCCGTGCCGTTACCATGGCAACGCACCCCGACCTACCCTACAAAGGAAAAACCTAATAAAAACACTCATATCACTACTTTAACATTTACCAACTATCCCAACCTTAACACCAAGGAAATAAAAGCTATTATTGCTAATTTTCGGCTCTAAGTATTGTGGTAAACGTTTTAACACTAAACGTATAAACAGGCTTCCCTCCTCACTTGTTTAGTAATACAATACTTTCCTATTGCAAAGGGAAAATATGCGTTGACAGTTTTATTATTTCAAACGCTTTGCTTATTTGTTATCTTGCAAGTAACTTGCAGTTGGAGAAACTGTTGTAAGTTATAACCAAACAAAGTAGTTTTTCGTAAATGATTAAACACTTGACATTTAATTAGAAGAGAGAGAGCAGAGCTGGCAGAGCAAACACTAATCGAGACTTTAGACTAATCTGCCCCATTACATCGAGTTTCAGTGGGGCAGATTCCACTGCCAGATTTTAAGTTTCTATTTTGCCCCATCTGTGGGGCGGGATGGTGAGGCAAAGAGGCATAATTCAGCTGTAGGTTTCAAATCCCGGTACCGGCTTGTATTTCTATTTGTCTAAGCTGTAGAGATCTTCACTGTAGTAAACGTAGTAAGTAATTTTTTATATATATTTTCGCCCGAAAGTAGTTTCTCCATAACGAGCATATAATATGATTAATGTATTGACCGAATTGTTTCGTTTCAGGCTTTATTATTTGAAAATGCTTTTCAGCTAAATGTTACATTAGAAAATTGGTTAGGAAATGGCGCAACATTCTGATTTTACCTAATCGTATTTGATCGTACGCGGAGATTCGACAATTTATTTTAATTGCTAGAAATGACGAATTGTTTTTTCACCCTTTCTTAACTGTTTGTGACGTGCGAGACATTGTTTCAGCCAGCATTACATTGAGATGGGACCGGTTTGTGACAGAAATAAATAATTAAGTTAAAAAAAATTTTAAGTTGTATGCACGATTGATTTCTGTTACAAATAAATACAAAAAAAAAACTATTATTTTCTATTTATTCACTCTATGTCGCGTTCCCTCCACCGCGCGTGCCAGAATCGTAGCTAGGTCACACGTCCCGCTCGCGATCGCTAAATTTAACAAAAACATGTGTCCCTGACTTATTTTTTTTTACGAATTTTGTAGAACCTGTACCTATATAAACCGGTTCGGGAATACCAAGATCAAGATTAAACATTTTTTTAAGCTATTGCATTTATCGCGGGCTTTGAGAAAGAAAGAAATTCTGTACCAAAAGAAACCTAACACTCGTCTAACGTCGTTTCAGTTCGACGGACTTCACAGTGTTAGTAAGTGCGTGCATCTGCAACGAAAAAAAAAATTTGGTCTCCTATGAAGGCCATTTTGATTGGAAACCATTATTTTTGGTCGTTTAATATACTGACGTCAGACCTCGGGAGATATTGAGTGATGTGAAAGAAAATTATTCTTCAAA